>OX243843.2:22398529-24798529 GCA_945859575.2 Herminia tarsipennalis | reverse complement strand
TCTTTAAATTTCTTTTTAATGATTTCGATTAGGTTGGCGGTCGATTTTTCGGTTTCTTTCACTCCATATAAAATTAGGTTGTTCATTCTTTTATGTTTTTCAAGAGTTTGAATTTTTTCCTTTAATTTCTCATTTTCAGATCTCAATTCCTGCATTTCTAGCCTAAAAGGAATTAATTTCTCCTCCATTCGTACCATAATGTCATCAGTTTGTTTTGACATTTCTATTTTTATTTGGTCAAAAAGTGATTGAAGGTTATCCATTTTTTGTCTTTTACGTGGAATGGAACGCACACTCTGACAGTTAAATCGTAGCTGCTACGATTTAACTGTCAGTGTGCGCAAGTCACAAGTTTCTGAACGAATTAAAGTATAAAACTGTTATGTTGGTAGCACCGGGCTGACAATGTAAAATGATGTGTTTGTGTTCAGTTGACACTGACAGTTAATCTCAAAGTTATCTTGGTTATTTATCCACTAAATACTTTTATTGATAGCACAGTTTACACTTGGATTTTATATTTAAAATGTAGTTTATCACGATATTTACACAGTTCAAATGTTTTAACACAATTATTCACTGTATGTTTATAGTTTATACGTCGAAATTAGGAGCTCGGTAACACTATAATCAGCTCGGCGAACCTTGATCCCTATGACAGTTCATACTAGTGACGGGTCGTGTCGATATATCGCAACTTTTTATAGGCAAAGGCGTGACTTGCATTCAGCCACATCGATAAACATGTTTTTAAAATATAATCTACATTACTATAATTATAATGCTTGTTATATTTACAAGTATCCGTGTATTTGTATATGGGGTTGCCAATATTCCGATGCAGAGGTAACATGGTCGGACTGTATAATTTTAATGTGAATTAAAATTTTAGTTATAGCAACACTATCTGATCTGTCACTACGCTAGTACTGTCAGTTCGCTACGCCAGTACGAGTCTTGTATGCGCCACGTGTTTTGTTGTGTCATCGGAATCCTTTGTTTGTTACTATTGTTGTTTTCTGTTTTTGTTATTGTTGCTGTTTTGTTTTTGTTGGTGTTTCAAAATGCCGAAAAGACTGAGAAAAACTGTACTCAACAGTGAAACGCAGGAGTTTGTTGTACGCTTGCGTGACTATTTTGCTCGCGAACTACAAAATGGCGGACCTTTGTTGCCACTTGACAACGTACGCGACCGTGTTGCTGATGCTCTATTGATGTATTTTGTACACTCGTTTCCATTTTCGATATTTGTTTATCGATACTTTTCCGCACTAGTCGATATCTTCCAAACGGAGTAACTTTTGCAGGACGTCAACGTAAAGTCTGATTGAGATAATTTCTTGTAAGTGTTAATAATTATTATAATTCTAACGGGATATTATTGTAATTGCATATATCTGCCTAAAATTAATAAATATCATTTTTAGACACCGCCAATTCGATTATAATATAACGGTGACGCTACTACAAGGTTGTGTCGTGGGAATAACTGTCAGTGTCATAGGGATCAAGGTTCGCCGAGACTATTTTAGTGTTTACGTTTACGCAGCCGGAACCGGAAAAAAGTCTTCCTAGTATATATGTATAATAACATCCATTAAATAGTGGAGAAATAAGGAGCGGAGCAGTAATAAGAAATGTTGCAAAAACGGGGAAAATTTACACAGACGAAGTTGCGCGGGTCAGCTAGTTATTATATAATTTGAAATGTACGACGTTACGTTTTATATGAAAATCCATATCTTTATATATAAAAAATAATGTTTGTCTGTATTTACTCTATGCGTTCCGAAACCATTGGTCAGATTATGATGAAATTTTAGCAGAATGTTCTGGGAAGGCCGGCGAGTGTTCCTGGCTTTAAAAGCTACAGCGAAGCGTAACCGAGTTCAGCTAGTATATATAAAAAAAGGCAGCATAATAAGAATGCGTACAACTGCTGTGCTAAAGGTGGTAGGTTGGATTTACATTCACATACAAGACAGAGCTAAGTAAGATTCACAAATGTTGGTCATATCTTATATAAAGTATTTATGTGTATATATGTGTATATATTTTATATAAAGTATTTATGTGTATATAAAGTTCCCCGTGGCACCTGGCTTGAGATTTACGCGAGATTTGTCTTTAAAAAAACAGGTTAGTGCCTAAAAAGATTTTTGATCTTTCGATGAAATATGTGTAGTGTGGATGGTAAGTAGTGGTGAGTACTTTGTATGTCTGTGGCAGCGTAATTTACAATGGACTGGACTTTCAAACAAATGGACCAATTTAGTCTAGCCCTTTTGAAGATCTCTCTTCAGTCGTTCACTTTTGTCAGAGTCGTCGTGGTTTCTTGATGACGCATTTTCTGTGCTTAAATTGTGTTTGCAATTGTACGGTCTTTTGAAGATAGTCGACATTTTATCTTACGAATACGTCTCGAAGATTTTCGCTATATTCACATTAGCTTATGTACATATTAGAATAAAAACTACTCGTATTAGAAGAGAGGGTTATAAACAAAGCCGAATAGTCTTAGGGATGTGATGATAAGCACGTAATATATGTCTATGTAACAAGAGATACAGCCTTAATACTAAATTCACGCCTGTTTTTGATCCGTCTTTAAGACTCGTTTTTAGTATATATATTCTGTTAAGAACGCCACACAATATGGATTGTGGTGATTTAGAAACTATCACAACAAAAAATGAAAAGGTGAAAATTTTAATGCGAAAGTTTTACAAAAACAGCGTAACATTTTTGAATAAAAAGACGGGTTGCACTGCGGGAGTGCCGGCAGAAGTGAAAACTTGAACATTAACGTATTTTGGAATAGTTAGGGATTTTTTTTAAATAATTTATTACTGACATAATAATAAAAAAAATATGAAATAATTAATCACAAATAAAAAATCAAAACTCGGACTCAAACTGGGGTCTTCTGGTTTCGTATTCTAATGATATTGTAGCAGTTTTTCATTGCTCTCCCTCCGTCTTACGAATTTTCGATAAGGATCCCGTGATCTACGAATTTTCGAACAAGGTCACGTGATTCTGACGCGAGTTTAACATTTTTAAACCCATACCAAAAAAGTGCACAACAACGCTAAAGAAATTTTCACTTTAAAAATTTAAAAATGTTAAGCTAAATGTTACGCTGTTTTTGTTCGCTAATCATCTCATAGGGCAATGTCAAAATACTGGTGGTGGCTACTAGTTTATTCAAATATACATACGTTATGAACAATATTTCAAGTTTCAAGTATTTTATTATTTTCTATTCTGTTTAGAAAATTGACATTTGATAGTTAAAATGATACTAAAATTAACATATTATAAATATAAGTACCTAATTATTTTTAACAGACTTCAATATAGTATGTTATCAATTCGATACGACTCTATGTTATTTAATATTATTGGAATTGCGTGATTTTCTTGTAGAGCTTTTAAACAAATTTACGGAATAAATAAATGTATTTATGTTGGTTTGTACACTTGTATGTATGTTTCTCCGAAACTATTGGTCGGATTGTAGCCTGTTTTTTTATTAGCTAAAATTTACTTTAACTTAAGGAGTAATACAACTTTTTATTAGAATCGGTTAAGAAGGTACTGTGCAATATATGAACGAAAACTTATAATCAATGTAATGTCAAAGGAAAAACATCTCAAAACCTTGGTGAAATAATACAAATTAGATTTTTTCAGTCATTACGTAAAACTAAAAACCTGTGTACATGAAACTATTATTTTCAGGTGATTACCGAAGTCGGTTTAATTATTTTTAAGCAGCACTTTTTTGTGTTGATCAGTCATACCACTGTATACTAAATATTAGACCTAGTGGTTAACAACAATGCTCCCAAAGAACTCATTTGACTAGATTTATTTTTTAAAACGGGGCCCACAATAAGGTACAAGCCTTGATTTACTTTACAAACATACAAGTCACGAACATAAAGTACACCTAGTCTCGGAACAATAATTTATGGATCACACAAAGTGGTGTCCCAAATGGGAATCGAACCCACGACCTCTTGAATAGCAGTCGGACACACTCCCACCGCGCCACCGAAGTAGTCAATATAAAGTCAGTAACTGACTCAAAATAAACCTAACGAAACACATTCATATACTAATACCCACGCATCTATGTATAGACCCTGACTACATAATGTTTGTGTTTTCCAATTCAGCCAACGTCAATTGAATAAGACACGTTCTTACATTAAAAACAGTCAGAAAACGTTTTCAATGGAGAATCTTATTTCTATTTGTTTATTTGTTAGTAATCGTCTTACGAGTATAAGAGATTTAAAAAAATGCTAAATGCTAAAGTCGCGACTTTTATATTTAGACCTAGACATAGTACAATCGCTGCAATGCTCAAAGTGACTGGTGATGATAAGACGGGTATCGAGGATACTAAAGTAATAGTTCTAGTTCTGCTTGATTTATCTAACGCTTTCAACACCGACAATCATGACGTTTTGCTATTTATTTTCTCCCATCTGATGACGATTTCTAACGATGCGCTGGACTGGTTCCAGCTACCGTTAGAAATATTCATCAGATAATAATAATATCTTGGGACAACTCACACAACGTCATCTGATCCCAAACTAAGCAGAGCTTGTATTATGGCAACCAGACAACTGATAAATATACTTATGTATTTCTAAATACATACATATTATAGATATGACAACCCGAACACAGAATAAAGCCTCGTGCTATCAGACAAAGTTTTATCCTGGGTGGGGATCGAACCCACGACGGAGGTCAGCATAAAACAGCAATCAGGGTCACTAACCACTAGACTAACAGGCCAGTCAACTCATTTTTTTTCATTTCTTATCTTCAGATCATTTCTTTTATCCCGATCTTGGTTTCTGAACTGCCAAGGCCAAGTTTCAAATGCGAATCAAAAAATCACTGGAACATTACGGGCTCTCTATTGCCTTAAGATTTTTTCCCACTTAAAAGCAAGACAATTCTTGTACAAATTAGAATTATTCCTATCATTGACTATGGTGATGTGTATAACGACCGGAATGCAAATCTCCGTAACAAGTTCGATCGTCTTCTCAACAATTGCATTCGATTCATACTCAAACTTCTTAAGTGCGACCAAGTGTCGGAATTATCGCTCCCAATTGACATGGTTGTCTATACGACAGCGTCGAAGTCTGAGGAGGGCGCCGACCTTGCTATATTTTATCCTTTTTTCTCCAAATGCTCCTTCTTATCTTTCCTCTAATTTTCAATATTAGTGTTCCAATCATGTCAAATAATCTTCATTCTTCTAATAGTCTTTTACTTTTCTGGTTGTCTCATAGCTCAGCCATAATTCATTCTTCTGTCTCAGTACATGCTTCTTGTCTTTGGAATGCGCTTCCTGTAGAAATCAGATTGTTCACCGCGCCTTACGGACTTAAAATAACAACTCAACTATATATAAATTATCTGGAAGACTCAGCAGAGCTATTTATAAAAGTAGGTATATATTTTATGTATAAGTATAATTCAGTATGTACATATAAAGGGTCTTCCAATAGGCACGTCCGAACTTTGACAGTTGGTAGCGACCTTCTTGTTGAAGCTACATCTGTCAAATTGGTTGTCATTTATTCATTCTGTTTTGCCAAATCATCATGGATAGCTATAGCATTCAACAACACGTACAAATGATAAAATTATTTTATCAAAATGAGTGTTCTGTTCGGGCAACGCACCGCGCGCCATATTTCTTTGATAACAATGTTGGCCAGGCCATCACTGTCAACGGCGAGCGCTATAGGTCGATGATTACCAACTTTTTTTGGCATGAACTGGATCATCTGGACACCAACGACATGTGGTTTCAACAAGACGGAGCGACGTGCCACACAGCACATGCCACATTGAATATTCTGCATGAGAGATTTGAGGGCATGGTCATCTCACGTGGAGCTGATGTGAACTGGCCACCGAGATCGTGTGACCTAACCCCGCTAGATTTTTTCTTGTGGGGTTTTCTTAAATCGCAGGTCTATGCGAATAAACCACAAACCACAGCGGCCCTCAAAGCCAACATAACCTATGCCATAGGTCAAATTCAGCCTGATTTGTGCGCAAAAGTCATGGAAAATTGGATATCTCGCATGCGCTCCACCCAGAGAAGCCGTGGCGGACATTTGAATGATGTCATATTCCATACATAATGGCATCACTACATCTTTCAAATAAATAAATAATTTCGATAATATCTCACATACACTTTGTTTTATTTAAATTTAAAGATAGGACACGCTTAATGAAAGACCCTATATAATTATTTTATATGTATATTTATTTGACATTTTCTAATTTGTACCTAATTATCAAATTAATATGCAATTGATTAAGCACCTACCATCCTTTTCTTTTCACCACCCAAAGGTTGACTGGTAGAGAATGCCTATGGCTTTGGGCCACACACAATGTAGGGTTCCCTTAGCCCCCCCCTCCCAAGAATAATGCAGCTTAAGAAGTGGGTTTTCTGTTGTTTTTGTTTCATACTTACAACGTTATCTTAATAATATATTTCAATAGAATTTGTATGAACATTTTGTTACTTCTCAATTGATCAGCTGTTACTCGTAAGCTTGTTAAGCCTACTTAGCCGTGATAGTTTTCCTTTTAATTTCACTATATATACAGCTACCATGACTTTTTTAAAGCCTGTAATTTTGTCTACGGAACCCTAAAAATGCACTCGTCAAGTCTAAATTGCTTGTGCAGCGAAAGGTGTGTGCAATTAATGGTTTCTAAGCGAAAATATGGTACTAAAACACGTTCAAAATGTTCTTGCACTTTTAATCAATACGGCACTTACACTCAACACTTTCCTGCACTTTCAGTTAATATGGTACTTACCCTAAATTTGTATATTTGTTGTTTACTAACAGTCGTAGCGTCGGTCTACAAAATGGCTACGGCGTAGCAGCCTACAATAGCTACGAGCTCGTAGCATATTACATTAATGTAACGCGTGCTTATACTACTTCATTGTTGAATACAATTACACAATTATCCGGAACGTTAACCCTTACCTTTGTAAGGCTTAAAGAAAGGAAATGTGCGGGCAATAGCGCAATGGTTACGATCACGCCCGCTTGCCGAAGTATTGCGAGTTTAATCATGGGGTAATTAAATGAAATGACCTGTAAATAATGATTTTAAATTGGGTTGTAAACGAATTGAACATTAGTTGGCAAATCCACAAAAATGTCCATATTGAAACATAGTTTAAGGTCTCGCGCTGCGAAAAATATGCTAATGATTTTATTATCGTAATTCTGTAACATATGGAATTATATGAAAATAATGTGTATTTTCATATCATTAAATGACAATGACAGGTGGAGTGATGATTTACGCAATACGGCTGGCAGGAGCTGGATGCGAGAAGCCAAAGATAGAACAAAGTGGTGTGCAATTTGAGAGGCCTATGTCCAGCAGTGGACTGCGACAGGCTGATGATAAAATGACAATAATTTAGCGATTTAAATTCAGTTGGTAAATAAATATTAACATAAATACAAATTTGACCAGGTGCGGTACGAATCTTGCATTGTGAAAATAAAAATTGTGTGCTGATAATTCGCAGTGTGGTCATGGGATTTTTTTTTTAAAGACGACCCCCGCAGTTGATTACAAGCCCTGTATTGTAAGGGACTTTATAAACATAAAAGTCACGGACACAAAGTACACCCAGACTCTAAGCAACAATTTGTGGATAACACAAGGTCGTGGGTTCGATTCCCACACCGGTGGCAATTAAACCCATAACCTCTTGGGTAGCAGTTGGACACACTCCCACCACGTCATAGAGGCAGCCATTATGTTGCTCATGGCGCTAGCATTTCGACCCCAAATTTCTCAAATTTATAATCTTTAACTTAGATAACAAAACAACCTACTTATATGTTTTTAAATCCATACAAATATCATATTAAAATTAAACCACACAAAGGTTTATCATGGGTGAGAATTAAACCCATGACCTCCGGCTTAGCAGTCAGGGTCACTAACCAGTAGACCAACAAGCCAGTCTATAGAGAAGTAAATAAACACTTAATTTTACTTCATACATTGACTGCCTCTGTGGCGCAGTGGGAGTGTATCCGACTGCTACGCCAGTGGTCGTGGGTTCGATCCCCACCTAGGATAAAACTTTGTCTGATGAGCACGATGGTTTATTCTTTGTCTGAGTGTTATTTATCTATAATATGCATGTATTTAAAAATATATAAGTATGTTTATCAGTTGTCTGGTTGCCATAGTACAAGCTCTGCTTAGTTTGGGATCAGATAGCGTCGTGTGAGTTTCCCAAGATATTATTATTATTATAGTCTAGATAGACTAGATACATAGAAGTACCAATATAGGCATTACATAATAGGGGTGAGCTACCTACCTATATTCTCACGTACTATGTTGATACAGTTATGCAACTATCCGATGCTATTCAAATTCCCAGTATTGTAATGTACTATCTGCATTACTACACCTGTACCTAAATAATTATATTGACTACCCTGTCGGTGATTAAATCAAATTGGTATAAAATAGAAGAGAAAAACTGAGCAAGAGCGTGTTGATTGAATAATTTCATCAGCAGTAAAGCGTATGTTTATGGCACTTACGCCCTTTTGTTGAGAAACACAGTTTTTCAGCCATAACTCGATAACGGTATATCCGATTATGTCTTTTTGTGATTTTTTTTATGTTTCTTGGTCACATGGTTCAAAAGGTAAGGGGGGGGCACAATTATGCATCTTTCGGAGCCATTATTTTCAAAAACATTCACTTATTCAAAAACCTTAAAATGGTTTTGAAAAACCTGTCAAATGTTTTTGAAATAGTTAGTATAGTTTTGTCAACTGCTGTAGTTGAATATTTTTTTTCCGCAAATATCAACGCGACATACATTTATGGAGTGCTCCCCAAAATGTATTTATTTTAATTATTTAGTTATCAAACTAAGTAGCGGCTACTATAAGACACCTTTCCACCAAATTTCATCAATATTCCTTGAGTGTGTGTTCCTGTGACATACGGACGGACAGACAGACAGACAGGCGGACATGACGAAGGGTTCCTTTTTTGCCATTTTGGCTACGGAACCCTAAAAACCGAGCTAGTGCATGTCGGACCATGTTCACTGTAGTAGTCTGGATAAAAAGTTAACATTTATCCCACATATAGACGTCACTATTAGGAAAGCTGGGAAAGCGCTTGGATTTATATCCGTAACGCCAAACCCTTCCATAAACCCAAAGTATACTAGAGTATTGATCAGTTTGCGTCCTCACTACACTATTTATACCCACAGACTAGAACGCATCCAAAAGAGGTTTTAATATCATCTATCATATTCCACGGGTATAGCTAAAAGAACAAGTAGTTACGCCAAACGACTGAAAATGTATGGTGTCACGCTACTGGAAACACGCAGGGAAGCCCTTGATCTTATGTTCTATACAAGGTTTTAAACAATTATGTTGACTGTTTGCAACTGCTATCAAAAACAATATTTAATATACCTCACAAATGTCACAGTAAACCAATAAAATTACTATATTCACTGTTGCGGAAAACAGTACTAGGCTATAAATCTCCCATAGCCAGACTCAGTAGGCTTTACAATAAATTCGACAACCAGATCGATTTCTTAAGATTACTGACCTAAATTCATTCTGGAATTAAGTCCACCGCAGAACTAATTACTGCCAATGCTTAGAATGACTTATAATACTTAATTAAATTATAAGTATTTATATTTTGTTTAACATTCAACTAACTAGTGTATTGTAGCACCGTGTCAACAACTGTGTACTTCTAAGAAATATAAAACTCAAAGACGGTTATAAACTCAGATTCAATTATCAAAAGATCCAGCAATCGAACCCACAAACATAGCCGTAGCTCTATTTATTACTTACTTGCCCTTGCTTCACTTACTCCCACCCCATTGTTGTAAACTAACCATTTTCCAAATCATTTGCGAGAAAAAATAGTGCAAACAAATACACCACTATGTCGTTAAACACAGGAATTTAGTTCAAACACACTTTGGAACCAAATATTCCACAATAGACTGTACCTCGTTTCCCTGAATCGATAGGCTTTGTGCGTATGCCTCGATATAACCAGTTATATAAGGTTCTAGGTATCAATTAACTACATCGTTTGTTTGACCGTATTCATGAAGCTCCGTCACAGATACATGGCTAAAAGAATTGCCGTTTTAATGGCATAATACATAATTTAATATATAAAATAGCGCACCTCCACGATTTAGTACGTGTGGATCCCGTTCCCGCGACATGATGTATTATGTACATGAACCTTCCTCTTGAATCACTCTATCTATTGCTAAAACTGCATTAAAATTCGTTGCGTAGTTTAAAAGATCTACGCGCACAGACAGCAGGAGTGACTTAATTTTATACTAATAATAATAATAATAATAATATGTAATATAATATCTTGGGACAACTCACACAACGCTATCTGATTAAAAACTAAGCAGAGCCAGACAACCGATAAACATACTTATATATTTCTAAATACATACTTATTAGAGATAAATAACACCCAGACACAGAATAAACCATCGTGCTCATCACACAAAGTTTCATCCTGGGTGGGAATCGAACCCACGACCTCTTGCGTAGCAGTCGGATACACTCCCACTGCGCGACAGAGGTAGATGTAACATAATTTATAAATTGTATTGTATTCATCGATTTTGACCAAGGCTAGTGTAAGCGGGTCAAATCGAACTTCTAGAGTGATAGAGATGTAAATTTCAATGAATGCAACAAATTAAAATCTCTTTGTACGAACTACTTCGAAAATAATATATTTTAAATTAAACCCATGAAAGATGAAAAGAATTGACAGCTATTATGTATCACAAGCAAACCCGAGGACGGGAAACAAGTAAATAACAAAATATAACATTCAAATTACAGAACGTAATTTTCATGCTCAACTGAGATGATTATATCTTGATACTAATTGCTTTAAATATAAAAATAAGTACCTAAGTAAAATTAACACCATTTAATTCTGTTTCTTTTAAAAATAAAACTTCCTTTACAAAAAGTATTTCGAGACGAATAAGACGGGATGATTAATGGGTTTAGATGAAAAAGCAGAGCTTAAAGATCTTGGCTATTTGTTGAACGGTGGGACTTAGCGTATAATACTAAGTTTTTGTGTCAAATCCTTTCGTTAACTTGCACAAAATTCTGCGCAGTGAATCTTGCTAAGTATGTACTTCAAGTTATCTTAAGTTGTAATTTGTCGAGCTCATAGAGCTTATCTTTGCAAGAATATTATGAAGTACCTACTTGTAACACGTGAATGTTAAATAGTGTGTCTGAAATCTCTTTCTTAGGTTTTAGGTAGCTACTTATAAATGTCAAAGAAGATACTTAATTCAGTTTGTATATTTGTAACTGTTTGCTATAGAAAATGCTTTTATAAGTTAAAGTGCTCCCTCGCCGGTATTGAGATATATTTCTCATTATTTAGAAACATCCGGTGTAGGAACAATAGAAACAAATGTAACTAAACGTTTTGAAACGTTTCCAGATGTTTTTAAATGTTGAGAAATATTCTAATATGTTTCTAAATGTTTGTAGAAACATTACCTACATGAGCAAATACAAGAAACTGTTTTAAACAGTGTCCAAATGTTTATGAATATTTGCGAACATTTAGCAACTTTTTGGTACAAAAAGAAACTGTTGGTAACTGTTTTCATCGTTTTAAATAATCTTGGATCGTGCATAAATATAAATCCAATTAACGGGTTTAATTTCAAATTCAATTTCAGAATCATAAGCGAAGTGACACGACGTCAGCCGAAGTGATAGCCAATAAGAGTTTTGCATTTGAACCAGACCATCTATTCCAATATTCCAATCTGCCTATGACCAGTTCAGAAAAACCATTTGAGTAAATGACTTTTGGGATGTTTCCATTTACCTAGTCCTGTTTTTGTAATTAGTTTCATCTGACAAAAATATCGGTTTCGAGGCAATTTATTTTGTTCGTGCTTTCAAAAACGGACCAATGGAGTCAAGTTTTTTTTATTAAATAAACTTTCATCTTTCAGTGTGTTTAATTTCAACCTAGGATTCCTTTACGTTCCATGAGTGTATGGTAACGTGAGGATTTAAAAACTGTATGTAATTCAAACGTGTGATAGAGGGGGTTTAATAGCTAAGGCATAACGGTAGCCTAATGACTAAAGCATCGGTCTTGCAATCGTGAGGTCGCGGGTTCGAATCCTACCCATTTAACTACCGACGTCCAAGTCTTAGTCTTAGTTAAGGGATTAACAAGATTGCCAGTAATGAAATCCCAATCCCACATTGCTAGTTATCTTTAAAAAAATAAACATTTTTATGAAAAAGAACATAGGTATATTGTATTTCAAGTTTTAAACTAAATTATGGGCGACGATATTACTCACTCCTATACTTATAAACATTTTTTTCAAATATATTTGTTCGTCTAGTAATCAACTTTTTCATACATAAAATAAATCTCAGGCACGTTTTCAAATTCTATTAACTCAAATGATGTTATCGTTCATTTCTTAAGTCCCCAGAACATTCAATTATAACTCTGAAAACTCTTATTTAGATCTTGGTTGAAGCTTCAACTTTCAAAGTCACCTGAGTGATTGCTCCATTAGTCATTCATTCACTCCTGAACGAAAGAACGAATGATCATTACGCCCAAGTAAGTTTTTATGAGCGAAATCAGAGAGTCGTTCGTCTATGATATTTGGAAGATTTATTAATTTGAATGAGTCGTTTGATTGAAGATGATGCATTCAGTTTTAAATGAAGTGTATAAATTTGAACGATTTTCTTACTCTTATAGCTTTTATTTTTGGGTTTTTCCTCAATATTCCGTATGCTATATAACTATAATCATACCACGTCTTTACATGGTTATTCCTGTAACTTGTTATTAATTACCTTAAAAAAAATATATAATAGGTACGTCCGGAGGCTCGGAAAACGAACACTAAAAAATACGAAAAAAAATCTTTAAAATACCTGACGGGATTTTACTATAATCATTGAGAAATAAATTACACTTTTCGCCATAAGGAAAAAAAACTGTAGTTTTCATGCCTGTACCGGACGGGTCTTGAAACGCAGCGTACTTACAAACACCGTTAAGCATCAAGACCATCTTCTAACTTTTATATTTCTCTGCGGTACAACATAGGTACCTATATTTTTGACATGTGATGGAATGATTATAATATTGTAGGATGTACTTGACGGAGACCTTTACACAGCCTTAGTAATACCGATTAAAGCGAAACGGGGTTTAGTAATATGATAAAATTATTTATAAGCGGTAGGCACTTTCTCCATTTGTTGGATTAAATTCATCAGTATCTAATGTCACCCTGGGGAAAATAGATGATCTATTCTACCTAAGAGTACCGTAATATTTATATTAATTAATATTTAAATATCGCTTTGAGAATGAGAGATATAGAATTTACTAAGCAAATGATGATATTAAAATAAATTTGTATTATTAGAAACAAAGGCGGGTTGCTAATCACTTAAGCGGGTAGGCATTTTCGGTTCGGCAGTATTTGCCGAACAGCAAAGCCGACCTGAAGCAACTACTACAATGTTCGGCTTCATTAATATCGTGCCGATCGGGTAGTTCATTTGGATCGGCACATCACTCGATTTTACCGCCCAGCTGTGCCGATTGATGCCGCCTTGCCTAACGTACGTGTTCGGCAAAGCTGAGGCTTTTTCCTAAACGTTCATCTATACTAATATAGTATGACCATTAGTGCTGTGCACTCCCTGAGGTATGCGCGCGGTGAGACGGGGGGGTTAGAATCGGCTGCTGCGCTGTCAGTGCGCCGTCAACGCTTGTGACGGCAGGTAGTGTTATTTGTATCGGACTGTCTATGTCAGACGCACACGAGATAAATATTCAAAGATGGGTCGTGCGTTATCTCGTGATATGAAGACTGTCATTTTTAAGGTGGCTGAATATTTTAAGAAAAGAAAAGCAGACAAAGAAAGCTTTGAATTTAAAAATGACGTGAATATTGCTAAAATCGTTGCGGAGGCTACGGGATACAGCAAAAGAACCGTACATAATGTGATTTCTGCGGGCTATTTATCAATTGAAAATTCAAGCCAATTAAAATTTCAATCGCCAAAAAAACCAAAAGTTCTAAAGAAAAAACACGTTGTGGATGATTTTGACCTTGGAGTTATCAGAAGAAAAATTCATCAGTTTTACGAAGTTGAAAAAAAAATACCAAGTGTCCGTAAGTTACTATCAAGTTTGAGACAGGATGGCATATTGAATTGTGGACGGGAATATTTAAGACAGCTTTTACACAAAATGGGCTACCGTTACAAAAAATGCAAATCAAAGAGACATCTCCTTATAGAGCAGCCTAATATTACAGTGTGGCGGAAAAAATATCTTACACAAATCAGAAATTACAGAACGGAAAACCGAAACATATATTTTCTTGATGAAACATACATCAACGCCAGTCACCATGCCAGCAAATGTTGGCAATCATCGTCAGAACCCGGTATTCATGCTGATATTGGGAAAGGACGGCGACTAGTAATACTCCACGCTGGGTGTCGAAATGGCTTAGTGGATGATACATTGACTATATTCAAATCCGATGCTAGAACCGGTGACTATCATGGAGATATGAGCGGACCTACTTTTTATAAGTGGGTAGATGAAAAGTTAAAAGATAAGTTGCTGCCGAATTCTGTGGTTGTAATGGACAACGCGTCTTACCACAGCGTTCAGATTGAGAAGAAACCAACTATATCAAGCCTCAAAAGTGAAATGCAGAACTGGTTGCTACGCCATAATGTAGAATTTTCAGGAACCATGTCAAAGGCTCAACTGCTACTTCTTATCAAAAATACACAAAAAGAACCCGTGTATAGAATTGACGAACTCCTGAAAGCCAGTGGACACACTGTTCTGCGTTTACCTCCGTACCATCCAGATTTAAATCCAATCGAGTTGGTCTGGGCTGATATTAAAAACAACATAGCCCAAAACTATATTAATTCTTCTCTAGACGAAAAGATAATCTTATTGGATAAATTGTTTTCGGAATTCACGGCGGAAAAATGGCAGAAATGCGACGATCATGTCCAGAAAAATGAAAATGATTACTGGAGTCGCGATAGTAGGTTCGATAATGTTATCGATTCATTCATAATAAATTTGCAAGACTCTGATTCAAGTTCCGGTGGCGAAGAGGAAGATGAAGATGATGACGAAATGGAAGATGAAGTTGAAACAGAATCTATGTCAGAATAACTTTCGTTAGAATATATAATTGTTTGTAAATATAAAAAATGTTTAATAAAACAAGTCCTGTTGTGAATTATAACTTTCAATTCTTATTTATCACCTGCATATTTTTAATAAAATATGAGTATATTTGGGTTACATTTTAATCAACAAAGTAAGTATATATTACAGATAGATAGCCTCCGACCAACGCAACGTCCCGCCACAAGTCTTGCCTTAGAAATGCAAACTGATATCGTAAGATCTGTCCGACATGTATCGACCTCATGTGAACTCATGCACTTTTTTCTTCGCCCCCCACCTCGCCGTGCATACCTCAGGGAGTGCACAGCACTAATGGCCACACTATATCATAAAGCTGAAGAGTTTGTTTGTTTGTTTGAACGCGGTAATCTCAGGAACTAATTTTCCGAATCGTAAAATTCTTTCACTGTTGGATAGCCTATTTATCGAGTAAGGCTATTGGCTATATAACATCACGCTACGATATAATAGGAGCGGAGCAGCAATGAGAAATGTTGCAAAAACGGAAAAAAATCGCAGACGAAGTTGCGCGGGTCAGCTAGTCTATAATATATTCGATATTACTGCCCGGCTTTTACCAAATGATGCCGGCTTGTCTGTGTGTGTAACAACTACGGATACGAAATTTCGGGCCAGGCTCTTGGGGTTATTTCGAAGGTGTTGCTAGATACTACTTGAGTGAAGAACAAATAAACCTATCCTTTAATACCGGTGTTTTGTCGTTTTTAAGAAGGTTTTTTGACAGAAAAACTGGATCTTTTCCTGATTTTTTGCGCTTAACGTGTCTGAACTTTAAGTATTTTTAAATGTCAACGTAATTTTTCCTCTTATCTAACTTTGTTTAGCGGCAGTGTCACGTCCAGCCTAATTAGGCATTTGCCTACTTAGAAGCGACAAATCCGAATATTTTATTTTAAATATTTTTTTACATATTACGTTGTCAATAATATAACGCCTAAATTAAATAAAAACCAAAGAATATTTTATAAACATTGCTAAGCAATCTATTCTTAGCATTGACCATAGATCTAAAAATAGAGACCCTTTTGGGCATTCAGAAAAAAAAGAAACTAACTAAATAATATAACTTGGATTTTCCTTGTATAAGCATGAGCAGATAAGTGACGACTATCTTTTAAAAATAGAATACTTGTAGGCGTTTACCGTAGGAACAAGTGAAATTCGAGAGTATATTAAGGGCTGACATAATAAAGTAGTGTTTTGCACAACCAACAAAGTTGGCGATTTCACTTCGCATGTTTATTTAAGGATAACGTCTATATTGTCGGTGCGAAATACAACGAGGCGTTACCTTTAAGAGGATCTGTCAGATTAATGTTCAGATATTATAAGCTTGATTTTAGAAATGCATTATACACGAGACCAACATCTTTTACAAGCGTAGATTGTTAATATGTGTAAACTCGAGCTTTCACGCCCACGCAGTTGTCATTCAAAAGTATGACTCGAATTAGCCGCGAAAACGCGCGTTTGATTTATTGAAGCATGAAATATAACATGCGTGCAAAAACGAGCGTAATGAACCTTAATCTGATTTAACCTTACGTGTGTTGCTTCAAAAGCTTTATGGTAAGACAAAACAGGTTTAGGCGTCGAACAACTCCTCCCCATCGATGTCCAACACCAACGTTTGCAAAAGACTGGTAGAATAATCTTGTTGACGGTTGTGCTAATTCTCTGTAACATACAAAAGGCCAGTCCTTGTTGTGGCCTGCTAAAGCACACTGATGTGCCACTTCCAAAGCTTATAGTGACAGCAAAAGTCTTAAATACGCCATCTCCATTGGTGTCAACCGCCAATGTTTCTGGCGGTATTGCCATGCCATTGCACGTTCATTAAATGTGCAAAGAAAGGGTCAACCATGAAATAGTAGTAAGTAATAGTCTTGACTCCATATAAAACAAATATGCGGCCTTTAATTAAATTTACATGAATACTATAAATTAAGATATTTAAGACGACCCAACCATTTCAATTTGGTCAAACTTCATCCTTTAATTATACGTATAATATTATATTTCACCAAAGTATTTCGTTTACTTTGAATACCGTTTGTTATTGTATACAGTGAAATTAATTCAAGTGTTGCGCCCTCCATTGATGATAATAATTTTGTGTATAATCTAAACAAAATTATTCATTGACTAACTGTTTACGTAACAAAATATTTTGCGCCCACGTAATCTCGGCTTGAATGAAAATTGGACTGATTGTTTTAGTGAGAATTGTTTTTATTGTAAAGTTGATGAATTCGTGTGATAAAACCCCTTTGTTTTGTTTCTGTGTATTGTTGTAGGACTTAGATGAAATATCATTTGAATTCTTGGACTAAGGCACCTGTCCGACCAACGCCGAGAAAAAGTGTAGCGAGTAGCGATTTTATCGCTCAAGACACGTACATACTTGTGTAAACAAAAGAGATACATATATTATTTAAGAGATGAGTGTTCCCACTGCCGGCGAGTACTCGCTCTATACTGCATCTCTTTTGTTTACACGAACGGATCTACAAAATACTGTTGTACGTTTCTTGAGCGATAAATCGCTACTCGCTTCTCGCTCATCATTGTTGGTGGGACAGGTGCCTAAATGTTGACAGAATTTATTCTCATATAAAAATTTAGTAGGAACATGAAACTGTACTGACTCATGAGATGATTTATTTTATTTGAGGTTCATAGGTTGTCTTCGAAAATTTCAGACAGAATTCCTAGTCGATTGTGATTAACTTTAATTATTCTAGATAATTTAGACTTTGCTTTACTTAAAGTATTATAAAGGTACTACTATTTTAATTCTAGACTTTGTTAATTCCAATTTACAATGCCATCGCTATGATAATGTTAGTAGAACTTGATTCTGGGTTTAATTTTGTTCCCTTGTTCGCTTTTGGCCAGATTCGTTTTTTAATCGTGTTGAAATCCGCATTTTGATTTTGAATAACATTAATTTTAAAAGAAATTAAGATAAAATACCTACTACTTTGAGAAAAAAAATCATAGATAAACCAATCAGGAATTGATTGGTTGGATTTGATGGATTGGTCAGGGAGGAAAGGCATATAACAATTTGACAGGTGACACAGATTAAAATAAATTCGATCATCAAAATGAAAACAAATGGCGTATGAATGTCGTCATGCACAATATGAAACTGAGAGCAAAAATAATAGTTATAGTCTTCTTTAATTGCTTCCAATTTCACATACCTTCCCAACAAAGACGTCTAACATTGCATAAATCATTACTCACCTGTGAACTTTAGTTTAATACAACTTGATAATTTAATTACAGCCCATTCGCATGTATGATAATGGAATTGTTCCAACACTGTAATTATATTCTCATAGCGAAATCTTTGCGACATCAGGACGCAAATTGATGACATTAGCGATAAATTACTTTGTGGGTACCCTGTGATTCCAGTGAGAGCAGTTTTGGTTTGATGTATTATGACTCATTATAATGTTTGCGGGCGTATTTACCTCGTAATTATGATTGTAGGGGCGTTGATACATGGTTTTCGGTACCGCTAAGAAGGGTGATAAAATGGATACACAAATAAGGAAGGAAAAATTCGGATAGATAAATATACTGTAAACAATATGCCAAAGGTTTGGTATTGTTTATATTTTGGCTATAACTAAACGAATAATGTTAGAGTACCTATAATTTTATATTTTAAATTTTTTACGTTGAAAATCCAAATGAATAATCAATAGAAGCGTGGGTGTATTCACTGTCGTAATTCAATTATAATTACTGTCACCAAAGCCTGGTATAATGATGCTATAAATAAATGGTTATTGATAGAAAGAAAGAAATGCATCATCAATCAAATCATAAGTGAAGTCTACAGACAATATACCGTATTACTTTTAGGGTAAACATAAGATGTGCCTTAATTTTATGTTCAGTCATAAGAGCGTAAATTGAAAACAAAAAACGCGTCTTAACGACGTAGGTACAATTTTAGAGCTTTACTCGTATATTTCCATCGGTGGTAGGTCTAAGTCATAGGCCATCTTTGTTGGTACCACCACAGAGTCTTCCGTGAAATAGTGATGTTAGAACATCACTGTGTTTCGGTTGAAGGGCACTGTAGCAAGTGTAATTACTAGACAAATGAGACTTATGAACTAATGTCTCTAATAAATAGCGTAGCGCGGTGACATTCAGATCTTTTCCAAACAAGGATTTGGGTGGTACTGATACTGTAATGGCCTAGCGTGAATCTCAACAATAGGTGCTCGTCTCTTTATTTTATTAAAAAAAAAATAACTGTCTATTATTAGCTGAAGTAATAAAGACGTATAATACGCACATTCATAAAACGTAGCCTCTTTGAACAGCAAACTAATTAAATCATATCGGAGTGGATGATTTGTCTTTTTGGTTTCCTTAGCTTTTGATACAAGGGTAAAGGCAGCCATTTCTCAACAATCCTTTACAATCCAAATCACCTTTCTAATAATTAATTATCCTATCACCACAAAACCGGATGTCCGGACAAAGCGGGCTTTTCCAGCTACAAAGTATAAGGCTTTCATTCCACGATGGATGTGCTGAGGGGTTGAGCGGTGAGCGAGTTTAAAGATTAGATAAGCCTTGAAACAATGTCATTACTAGCTTTTCCCCGTGGTTTCGCCCACATTGTATGGTTTTTAAAGTATATGTGCTATTATTATGTATAAAGCACATTATAGTATAAAATCTGTTCGTCAGTTTTAAACACTAACAGAATGTAAAATGAATTGATTATTCGTTATCAGTGTCACATGTCAGGATGGCAGGTTCGAATAAAATGACGACGACATTTGTATGCTTCGGAACATACGATCGTTCTTAACACTGCCCTCCTAGGGCACCTGTCCGACCAATGGCAAGAAAACAAGTAGCAGTTTTCTCAAGACACGTATACAGTACATACTTGTGTAGATCCCGTGTAAACAAAAGAGATACATATATTAATAGTTGATCGTTCAGCGTTCCCACTGTCTGCAGGCAAGACTCGCTCTCGCAGCGCTTAGCAACACTCGCTCAGCAACGCGGTCAGAACACTTTCAACACATGTCGAGAGAATAGACATATTTCATTCAGTAGTTTTTGCATGAATGAGCAACGAACATCCATCAATCTATCAATACTCAAAAACACTCGGATTTATAATATTAGTAAGAGCCATAAATTCTTTGTCACATAACGGAATGAATAAGATGAGAAGGATGAACTGTACGAGGAAGATATGATGATGTGAAACTTAGCCTCGTTGAAGCACTTTTTCACTAGAGATCAGAAATTAGACTAAATTCCATAGCACAACAGCATAGCACATCTTTGATGGAGAGTCTGCCTAACGGATTGTATCACTTCGGGCGTTTTCGGAACACTTCGACTAACTTCGGCTCACTTTGATCAGAATTTCTGTGAAGAAATAATTAAGTTCGTAAATTAAAACCAGGAAATTAATGCGTTCCCGATTCCGATATTTGGGCTACGTTCAACTTTCCTCGGCGGAGGTCGGACTTTTAGGAATTATATTGCGTGTTTAGTAGACTTTGAAACGTAGAATTGTATTTACCCTAGGTAAACCATATTATATAGTACTTTACATAAATTTAATAGAATAAAAGTTATTTCCCTCATTCACGGTATCCACGTTAATGTTTCCCTAGCAATGTTTGCCTTTGGATTTCATTGAAACTTTCTTTACAAAAAAGAAAATGTAACCGACTTTAATCACGGATGATTTGCTGGCATTTATTGAGGAGTTCCGTTGTATGTCTTCGAAACTCACCAACGGATCTTTACGAAATTTAAATGGGACCTTTAAGAATTAACCTCTTTCAAACTATTTTTTTTTTTAAAATCCGTCTATTTACAGGATAATTTTCAAAATACCAATAACCTCCCTTCGTGGCTTCTTTACTTAACATAACTTTGTAATATCAGTTTTGTAAAATATTTAATAATCCCTTAATAATTGTTCCCCACTTGTTTTTGGAGTTATGACCTTACCTTTGATCACCTACAGACTATTTTACTGGAGTAAAATCATTGTTTATTGTGAGGTTTAAGCCCCAAAAGTGACAAAAAAACTTCGATTTTACTAGGGGGCTCACTTAAGTGTGGTAGATGGTTGTGTGACAAAAGTAAATTTAATTTGTAATTTAAGTTATTTGGTTTAATGTGAAGAAGCCACGAGCGGGGTTATCAATATATTAAAAATCACCCTCTATGGCTATGTTATGCCCGAACATACAAAGAGAAGAGAAGATATAACATTCGCTTGATAAAATACCTACTTAGTTTGAAAAAAAATATGTTTATTTTCGGATTACAATGAAATCATATTTTAATGAGGACGTTTGGTTGTATTTAATGAGGAAAATTATCACAGTTATGTTGATTTATCAACATTTACGCAGATTGGTTCCAAGATGGTATTTTGCTCATTATCATGCTTATAGATGAGTATCTGGTTGTTATGTTATCTATTGCTTTAGTTAACGCCAGTGGTGAACCTACCTCTAGTGCAATTGTTATCTACTCCTAGTGTACTGCTTTGACAATATAGGTGGCTCGGCGGTAGAGAATATGACTGTTAAGCAAGAGGTTGGGGGTGCCATTACCACGAGGGACTAAACCGGAAGTGAACCATTAATGATTGTTCTAAGTCTGGGCGTGAGTATTTTGCGTCTACATGTATATTTGTCGCAAGTTGTAGACCAGGCAGGTGTGTATCCAGAACTTCGTTCTGGGGGAGGCAAAATTTGCCTCAACCAGTCAAGTGTGAGTCACTCGCATGACTGGCAGGGGGGTGCATTTGATTCAACACCGGTACACTATATCCACCACCACCGAAGAGGGCATAAACATTCCGATCCAGTGTCAATTTTTTTAAATTCCCCCAAAAAAAGGTCATTTTGTCGAGTCTAGAACAAGGAGGGGGGGGAAATGGCCCTGTTGCTCCCCTTTGTATCAGCGCCTGGGACCAAGGACTGTTGAAGAAACATTTAATAATATTTTATTTATTGGCACGCTTGATTTTCATGCAAAAGACATACAGAACCTTACATAATCATATACATATGGTATGTACAAGATTGTCTATCTATATTCATGGTCGAACCCGCATACGGCGAGCCCTAAGATCAATCAATCTATGCCGTGTAGTGTTTGTGTGGAAACTAGATACGACATCACTTATACTGGTAGGTATACAACCACAGATATAAGTTACTGTATTAAGGACGAACTTGAGCTCGTGTAGGTTTTTTTTTAAGATAAATACAATGTGGGTCGCACATTACTAGCAATCTTGTTAACGCCTTCAACTATGTTAAATTGTTTGTGATAGGAGTGGGTTTACCCGTGACCTCTCGATTGTGAGCCCGATGCCTTAAACATTAGGCTACCGCTGTTTTTAGACCTAAGACCACCAAGTTGGTGAGTTATTTCTTTACTTATATCTACACCTACTAATACAATTTGTATTATAAATAAACTGAATCCCATCTATTTCCTAAAGAGCATGAGAGTAAAATAGAGATAGAGAAGGGGATAATAAATGTGTGAGTGTGGAAGAGAGAGTAAGAAAAAGATGGAGCCAAAGACAGGAATCGAGGAAGAAGGGATGAAGTTGATTGAAATACTCTTTTGTCAATCAGCTTAATTCCTTAGGGTTTGGCAAAGAGGCAGGTTCATTTTTTTTAATTAATTAAATATATCCTAAAACTGCTTTATAAATATTTTTCTATAAAACAAATTTTACATTTTCATGCATAATTTTGTAACCAGGCGCGTTAATCATGCCTTCCTGCTTCCTTTTGCAACTGTCATAGTAGTCCACTGGACACTGCATATCACAAACACGTCTTACGTCGTTAACTTGTGCATTCAGTACCTTCATAATAATAATTCATACGTGTACGCCGACCAGTGACTAGACTATAACATTGTAAAGTTTCAACAAAATTAGTTCAGTCGTTTATAGTTAGATCGTAATCAAATATTACTAGTGCATTTTATACGAGAATTTTAAGTGTTGACCTGCTTCCTACTTCTATAAAATCTCAAGTTATTTTATAAATTAGGAGAAAATTTTATTGTACATATATGTAAAAAAGTAATCTAAGCATAAATGGTATGACGGTTCTAAACCAATATTTCAAATTCGAATAATCAAATATCTATGAAACTTATTTTTGTGATTACTTTAAATGTAAAATTTAATAACAAATAATATGTATGCTAATAAATAGTCATGCGTATAAGTTTAGTAAGTTATAGTTTTAATCAAAAAATCAATAATATAATTGTGAAAATTAAAATGTGGATGTGGATAAGAAAAGTAACACCTTTATTGATTGATTTTCGATATTAATATGAGAGAATTTATTTTATACTCATGAGTTTTTATTTTATAAACTTTTTTGTTTTAAATATGTATATTTTTTACTGCAAATATAATGAAATTTAAGACGTCAAACTGGTGTCCACGAGTCGAACACGTCAGTAGAATTGTGAAATTTCGGTCACGACAGTTGCAGAGGGTTAAAGTTGTATTCTTAAACTAGCTGTGCCCGCGACTTCGTTCGCGTGGAAGTTGGGTTTATATTAAGGTAGTTTATGTTGCAATTTAACTTCTGTGTAAAACATATTGGAAACATGCTCCACAATGCTCTGTGGCAGGTGGCAGGGCCCGACCTATGGCAGGGCAAGCCAAGCAAATGCCTAGTGCACCATAATTAAGGGCGACAAAGTTTATGGCGCCAGACGGTTAGAAGATAAATTATAAAAATTACCATGCTTAGCACCTCGACAAAAAAAGTATTTTACCAAAATGATTTGCATCACATCAAATATTATTAATATTGAAAAATTCCCCCCCTCCCTCATTAGTACTTGGGCGGTTTCAGGCGAAATTTTGTGTTAAGGAGCTTCAATTCTGACTCCGAAAGGTCGAAAATTCCGATTGATTTTAAACCTCCGACTCCAACTTTGGCTCCGACACTTTTAAATCGGACGTTTTAATCGGAGGTACCTAGCCGCTCCTTCAAGTTAATTTATACATAGGTAATAAATGTATGATGGAAAAATCTCTCACAGATTCCCTATGATCGCGGGTTCGAGTCCTGCCCAAGCGATCTTTTCCGAGTCTAAAGTACACCCACTTTGTGTCCGTGTTTGTAAAGTCCCCCGCGAAATGGGGCTAGTGTGAGTTATGTTTATAAAAAAAAAAAAAAACTTTAATTTTTTTAAAGCAACTAACATACATAAATTCTAGAATATATCAAGTACTTTAGTTGTAATGTAATCCTGTTTTTCATTTATACATTCATAACATAATCACGATTCATACAAAACAATGATAAAGGTGCCTATTGAAAATGATTGATTAATATGAAAATTTGTTAAACAAAGCAAACATGTTAAAGTCGAAAATAAAAGCTTGTTTAATAACAGCTTGTATACATTTAGAAATATACTTTAAAAAAGAATAAAAAGAAACACAAAAAGAGACTCGCAAACTTGAGACTCGATCCTCCGACCTTGCTCGTTGAAGACCGCTACTTGTGCCATTAGACCACTTCAACCGTTACAAAAATGGTTCAAATAGCTGATCTTAAGAAAAATAAAAAATTTCTGTTTAGCTCCTTAAAGTTTTAGCGTGAAGTTATTGTTTCCATGGGTAACAATTGTAAATAATGTCTCATTGTGGAAAAAATTGTGAAAAACCATAATGGTTTGACAAAACATACGTTGATGCTCGCTCCCCATAGTCGATAGCGTAATGATTCATAGTGCAAATAATGACCTATAGTATTTACAATAAAACTGCAAATTTTCATGAAGATCCGTCAAGTAGTTATTGTTTTATAACGACATTATCCGTTATTGCTTAGCTCCTATGGGAAATAGCGTGATAAATTATAGCCTATATGTTAATCCAGACTTATTAGAATACACATACAAACTTTCAACCGAATCTGTCTGATAGTTTTTGCGTGATGCGTGTTCAAACAAACAGACAGACAGACAGACAGACAGACAGACATTTCTAAAAATGTAGGAATGTGTTTAAATACTCTTTTCGAACATTTCCCAATATTTTTTTTCACTATGTTCGGCCATGTACAGACACGTGAAATTTACATTTTTATTATACGTATAGATAGTGCTCGATCTGCGCATGCCATCGAATGCGTGATCTGAAGTTTAATATATCCAATGAAGAATATTATCAGAATCACAAAACAATTCATCATTCAGTATAACTCAGTAGCCGATTAAAGTCCTGTAGGTACGCTGAAGAATCTACTAAATACACTAATGTAACGTAATATCAATAAAACAGCCTTATAAAATGCTCGCATTTTTTAGCCCACTTCTTCTGGTCTAATAACATTCAGTTATCAAACAAACATTATTTATTTTTATTTCTTTTGATTTCAATGCCTGTCACTCAAACTGGTAACAGTTTATTACATTGAAAAAATATCAGATACCTACTACATATTCAGTATTTATATTATCAAAACGAAAATGGATAACTATGAACCAATATTTAGTTTCGAGTTATAATAATTGTCACTCAGAGATATCATATGTACTGTGATTATTATTTACTGATAAATAGTGACATGACAAGTGACATTAAGTGATTTTTGGTTAAGTACGACTGTCACGTTAAATGGTACACGTTGATAAATTATTAATTCGTTTGATGGATGATTTGTTTTGATGTTAAGTTTCCTGTAGCACATTAGATAGATGAATTATTTTATTTATTTATTGAAGTTGAGTGAGCTAAGCATCAATAGCTTTGATTTGGGATTTATCATAACCAATCCAAGTAGCGATGTTTGTTATAACATCTATAAATACAATAATTGCATTTTTGAAAGATAGAAAAATTTGAAGTCCAGACTCAGGAATCGAACCCGAGACTTCCGTAGCCAAACCGGGGTCAGAAGCGAACCACCTATCTGGACTATGTTACTCAACCTCAAATTTTTCTATCCCTTGATGCTCGCGAGTTGGGCCCTAGCATGCGCCATCTAGTCGGTAGTTAAAGAACTATCACGGCTTTTGTTATTGCTTCCTTACAGAGAGCATTTTAACAAATTGTGATGTCGCAGGCCGAATATTGAAGTAATTTTTATAGGTATTCCTTGCCAATTACTTCACAAATACAATTATTGTATTTGTAAAGTAATTAGCAAGAAATGCCTATAAAAATTACTTTAACATCTATAAGTTTGTGTATAACTCACTAACTAAAAGAGTGTCTCTTGAATAATAATTAATAGGTAAAAGTTTATATTTAGATATAGCTTATTTCTTTTGTAATTGGTACGATGGGACTGACATGGTCTTTTATGAGTAAAAGCCCCTAAATAAATAAAAAAAAATATACATATATTGAAGTTAGCTAGCTCGTTAACGTTAGTACTTGGATAAGCTGAGTACTAAAGTTTTTAAAAATATTAAAGAAAACATGTAATTTTACGAACATACTTAGCTTGCAAAGATTTTTGCCTGACTTCTTGGCCTAGTGGTTAGTAACCCTGTCTGCTAAGCAGGAGGTCGTGGGTTCGATCCTCCCTAACTTTATGTGATGAATATGATGGTTTATTCATTATGTTTAACAGACTTATTCAATTCATGTTAAATACAACATCATCAATGTATTTTACAATACGTGTTTTGCAACGTACGTTTGCACGTATTTTTATTTTAAACGCACTCAAATTTTCAAGCCATTTCAAACGAATCCGATAGGCAAACATGGCATCAATTCTAGTTTTTTTGTTATTCATTTCTTTCTGTTGGCCTTTCCGTATTTATTTATTAATTTTTTAGTCTATTAAGTTACAAATGTACCTAAACCCCAGTACATGTCGACATGGCAATGAGAATATGAAGTTAGACGGGAAAATCCAAGACTGACACGTCTTATGATCGCGCAGCGTTCGTGAAATCGTCAGGTGTATTTAATTTTTTTATCATCGCTTACGCTTGGCCTTAATAACCATTGCCAAAAAGAACACCAAAGTTATTTCAATATTAACATAAAAAATGTAATCGCTAAAAAGTAAGTATTTTATTTAAAAGAAAACGAGAAAAAATCCGTCGTCAGCCGCGGAAACGAGCTCGCATTTCAGAAACACAAATTACAACAAATTTGTAATAGGTACTTGTAAAAAGACAATAATCCCTTATTTTAATAACCAGAACACTTCAATAAAACATTTCAATTTCAACTTTATGCTCGAAGAAATAGAAGTTATAATGGAATACAGTTCTGTCTATTGTGATCGTACAACATTTCGGAATAAAATTTGTCTGATTGTAGTCCAAAAATTAATTAAATGAAGTTCCAGTGATTTGAATTATACGAGAGAATGTAGGTACTTATTACAGACTGTATAAATTATGTAATTGCGAGACGAGAGTGTGGTTTGAGAGCGACGTTAATTCGTGGTATTATAATTAATGACAAGAAGAGTACCTACACTGAGTTTCTTTACTTGAAATGAGTTATTTGATTGCAATATTCCACATAGAAAGAAAGACAAAAAAAGTTTATTTTCGACTAAAGTATAGCAATACAAAATGATCAATTTTGTAAACAGAAAAGCAAATAAACGTCGAAAGGGTCGAATGAAGTATCAGCACATGAAAGGCAGATGCCTGACACTAGTTTTTAACTATACTGGTTTTGACATATACCTACTAGTAATAGAAATCTCGATACATACGATATTTAAGTATGAATTTTCAAAACATTAAGGTCTTATTCAATATTCAAGTTGATCGATGAGAGCTATTGCTCTAGATTTCATCGTCAACACCAGTCTTTGATTCAAACATCTTTATTTCATAAAACCAAATATTAGTAATAATAATATCTTCGGACCACTTACACAAAGCCATCTGATCTCAAACTAGGCAAAGCCTAGTTAGGGTCACATGGCGTTAATCTAGTTAATCAATTGTCTAGTAAACAGACAACTGATAAGCACACTTATGTATTTTAAAATACATAGAATAAACCAACTTCGTGCTCATCGCACAAAGTTTTATCCTGGGTGGGGATCGAACTCACCACCTCTGGTTTAGCAATCAGGGTCACTTACCTCTAGACAAATAGGCCAGTATATCAATGATCATTTAAAAATGTCAGCTTGAAAAAAAAGTTAGTAAGCAGTTTCAAGTGTAAAGCTCATAAGAAGAAGCTATCAAGAAACTCATAAGCCAATCTCATAAAATCAAGCGCATAAAATTATTAACATAATTTGAAATGCTTTCTGCGCACGTATAGTAAGTAGTAGTGATAACTGATAACAGTAACCGCAACAGTATCGAATTGTCTGAGAAACATAACATTCTGTCTGCGTTCTTGTATCTGTATAAATGTTTCACAACAAATACATAACTTTTTATGTACAGTGTACTTTAAGAAGATACCACAAGAGGTATTAAATAGCTATTGTTAGTCTCCGTAAGAGACCGTCTTCACGGGCGAGAGTATTGCGGCAATATTATCGCCGTGCCACCTTTAATAATAATAATAATAAAGATTGAAAGCAAAATACTACACTTGTGAAAAGCTGATTCTACATTTGTCTGTACGCAAACAATAGGTAAAGCCGGAGAAAAGAACAGGCAATAAAAACTCGCAACTACTCTAAAGTGCCAATGTTTACAATGTTTTTTTGTTTATAAGCTGCATATGAAGGTAAGGTGCTGCCACGATTATATTACACACCATATTAAAGGACTCATGTAAAAACAATAGATAATAAATATTAAAAGAATAAAGACTTCTATACACTCTCTTAGAACGTGTCTTGGCGAGTGGCTGAGTGCGAGGGACACGTCAACATTTCGTTCGCCGCGCGCTCCCCGCGAAACTTGGCGCTCTCGCAGCGAGCGCGCTGTCAAACACAGGCGTCCCCTGGCGTCCCGCCTCAAAAAAGTGACGATCATCGTAGTAGACACGCGGCGATTACGTTACGAGTCGCGACGATACGCTGGCGGAATAATCGCTCGTTTGTTGAGACTACCCGACGATAGTAGAGCGGAATTGCCGCGATTCTTTCGCCCGTGCAGAAGGTCCCTTAGCTTCGTTAGTACAACTTCGAAGAAGAGGCTTTGTGTAAAGTTCCTACCCATTATTTCTTAAACTGGTGAACATACAATACTAGCTGCTTGGTATATTAAAATCTGCTGATGCTGCGCAAAGGCGTTCAATTCTCATAGGTACAGTAAATTTATTTGTGTGTTCCACCAATTATTGTTCCGAGTCTGGGTGTACTTTATGTCTGTAATTTTTAGTTTATAAAGAAACATACCATAATATCAAGCGATATCATTTCAAAAAAGGTCTAAACAAAAAAAAAGAATAAATAAAACGTTTTTTTAATCTCGTCAATAAGCAAGGGAACTCGAAATAATCAGTAGCATTAAATAGAAGCCAAAATTAAAAGAAATACTCCATAGACATTTTTGTAATATTATCATAATAACTGTGTGCAGTTTTAATTTACGAAATTGTTTATTTTTAGGTTAAACCATTTATTTACTTAGCTGATTAAGATGAAACTTGGTATGAAGGTTGCTGGAAGGTGACTTTTTATCTTGATAACAATACGCGTAGGCGGAGCTATAAACAACAGCTTTACTTTACAAAGACATCATATTTTACTTCACAAACAATAAACAATTCTTCATAACATCAGCTCTGTAAATAAAATCATAAATAAATTCTTGGAACAACAATGTTGTGTTACACCCAATTTATTTACGGTTATAGCGTTTGCCCGTGGCTTTGCTCACGTGAACATAAGGTGCGTTCAGACCGCCAGCTGTACCGCCAGCCCGTGTCGGGCAGCTTGCGGAGAGCAAGCATCTCCGCAAGCTGCCCGACACGGGCTGGCGGTACAAAAAATCTGTTCACAAACAGCCGAGCAGTACATTCACGCCTATTCACACGCTCGTGCTCTTGTTTGAACGTTGCTTTTAACCAGAAGGTACCCACCAATATATTTTCAATAAAAAAAAAATTGAATAAATATACATACAGAGTGAATTATTCAAATGGTTGTAAAAGGTCAATTCCACAATATTTTATTGAATAGCAAAAGTATTTAAACGAGTGTTGGGGTCGATTTTGATCAATATTGAGTTATTAGACTATCTGAATTAATAGAATGCTTGAATTCTGTAATGCATCTTCCATGGCATCATAGCTGATCGTTTTCTTATTTGAAAGTTTTATACAGCGGATAGTGCACAGCAAGTATTGCACTTCTCGTGCTTCAAAATCTGATTGTGATGTTATGGCACATAACTTTTTAATTTATGATTTTTTTTTGGTTAATAACGAGTGATTAGAAATTGCAAAGTTTAAGTACTTAGATTTTACAGTTACAAGTATTCAGTATCATGTAGATACATAAGTAGCTTGAAATTGCACCATACCTTTCTGTTACACGTTGTATATCTTCAAAGCACACAGACAGACACACATTCGTAATACCTTGCCACAGTATACAATAAAATATATTACTGAAACAACAGTACAAATAAAAGATCTACGTTAAGTTATATTCGACTTTTATTTCTTGGGTAAGATGAAGGGAGTAAACTCGTTTGTTCGGAGATGAAGGTTTTTTGATAAATTATTTGTTTGACGGCTCTACTGTCTGTGTCGGATGCTTGAACAAGTAGAGGTAAAATTATGGTAGTGTTTAAGTTACCTGAGGTAAATTGGTGTGAAATTCTTCTAAATGTCTATTACATGCTCGAAATGCCTGCGTGAGAATTGGAAGAGCAATTTTCATCTTTATTTTTAAAAGTTCTGCTGCATCATGGTTATAGTATATTATACATTTTAATTTACTGGGATTCCTAAACATTTTCGAAATCAAAAGTGGCTCCTACCTTACACTTTACAAAGTCAGTTATCTGCCAGTACAAAAATCTATTTATTTCAAAATATAAGGGACATGATTTGACTGACAAAACCAGTTGTGTTATTTTGATGTTACACGTTACAAATTGACGATGGGATTATCATCGTCACTTCCATGTACAAAAAATCCCTAAATAGGTAAATAAGAAAGGAAAAAAAGACGGCGCTTAAAATTGCATAACTCATTTGTACCTTAAAAGTAGCAGTAACAAAACTTAAACGCAAGCATTTCAAGTAAATAATATTCAAATAAAATAATATTAAAACATTACACTCAGGGTCCATTTTGAAACAATCTACGAAACACTTTCTCATTTAAGGCTCTCATCGTCATCTATCGAGAAACTTATTTTGGTCCATTTCATCTTGTAATGCTTTCAGCTTCAGTGCTGAAAATCCCTTTAATGGGTATTTAAGTCGTAAGAGGATGGAGCAGTTTTACGCTTCGAAGAATAAAATATTTGTTTATGAATTCTTAGTAATGCTGTTGAATAAAAAATCCTAAATATTTCTTATATTATTTATTTCTTCCTTTATTGACTTATATTAAAATAGTGTTAGATTTCTACAAGTCAAATGTTATAGTGAAAAAAAATATGGATCTCATTATCATCTCAATCGTTTTTTGAGGTTTCACTAGTTGTAGACCTATCCTTCCTTCTGTTATTGTGTCTTTAACTAATGGCATTCCAGACCCAGTAATTATTCATATTTTATTTTGTTACTTTATTCAATAAAAATGAAATACAATAGTATATTTTATTGTACTTGTGAATTTATAATTAAAAACAAATACTATTTAGTATTTGTTTTATTTAAATGACGTAATCATAGATTACTAACTGTGTTTTCCACTGACTTCTATTCCATACACACTTCCATGAGAGTGTATTATTATAATAATGCTAGCTGTCAAGGCGAACTTCACACCCCGTAATTTTTATTTGGATTTTTATTTTTTTTATTTACATACGAACCATCTGTAAACTATTAGAAAACTAAAAAGAAAAGAATGTATGAAGTCGGTAAAGTCGTTCTCTAGTTATCTCGTGACCAAGGGAAATAGGGATTTATTTTTAGGGTTCCGTAGCTAAAATGGCAAAAAAATAATTAAATGATAGGTACTTAGCTTTAAATTGTACTCAAAAATATTTACGTCTCACAACTCAATGACTTTCGAGTATTCTACCATGAAGCTCACACGGTACCAAATGGCAGGTAACAGTAAAATAGCTATCACAAAAACCTTGCAAGCAATGCACTTATACATCGTTAAGAAACAAGTATATCAGACCACTTCGGACCACAGTTTTAGGAAGTCAAAATTTGAGCAAGGTCTATGGTGGTTTCACATGCGCGCGTTCACGCACGAACACGAGCTTGAGCGTGTGAATAGGCGTGACTGTACTGCTATGCTGTTTACCCATGTCAATATGCTTTCCGAGCTGCGTGCCGAGCGTCTAAACGCATCATTAGTGTGCGTGCGTTGATCGTGCTTGGTATTAAGATTACCTGTATTGTGGGTATTCTGTACAGTGGGTAATATGACATCACGAGTAGGTAGAGTAGGTACTAATTAGCATATAAAAGCAAAATATGGCAACTGAAATAACAAGATTACCTCACGTCTTAAGTCTACATCAGACTGCCACTGAGGCGCGGTGGGAGTGCATTCGACTGCTGCGCAAGAGGTCGTGGGTTCCATCCCTACCCAGGATAAAACTTTGTGTGATGAGCACGATGGTTTATTTTGTGTCTGGGTGTTATTTATCTATAATATGTATGTATTTAGAAATACTTAAGTACGTTTATCAGTTGTCTGGTTTCCATAGTACAAGCTCTGCTTAGTTTGGGATCAGATAGTGTCGTGTGAGGTGTCCCAAGTTATTATAGATGATTTTATTATTATTTATCTTATTGTTTTTAAACTTTCGCAATTTTTATACATATTAAATATGTTTCGGGACTTAATCGCGTGAATTATTTAAAGGTACGAACCTTTTTATTCAATTCTATCGAAACGTCGGGTAAATAAAAAGGTTCGTACCTTTAAATAATTCACGCGATTAATTATCTTGGTTTAAAAACATTTATGGAAAGCTTACAACTAAGCTAATTAACTGTCTTTACAGCTAAAAGCACTTTAATACTTTGGCATTTGAAGAAGTGGTGTTCATGAAGATATATGAAGTTTCCAATAAAAAAACGCACATTATCATCTGTCGAGCCGGTTCGGGCGCTATGTTACCACGTATAGAACCGCGGGCAACGTATTATATTTATTTATTTTAATAATACTACACTGACCTACTCAAGTAATATGTGATGCCAAGATCCTATTATTTACTGTGTGGTTTGACTTAGCTTAAAACTAAAGTATTTATGAGTACACAGAGATAAGGGTAGGACCAAGATTAAGCGCTTACCTAACGACGACAGGCTGTCTTATGGATCACAGAATAATTGTATATTACGGTTTATACATTAGCCTCCTTATTTATAATACGTTAGCGTTAACAGCATTTTTATCAACAAATGATTGGTCTTTTGTCCTATTTTCAAAAAAGAGGAGAAAAGAATATAATGGTCGCTAGCAGAAGGCTACGTATTGTGAATGAAGTGCTACTATACAACTTTTTGCTGTCTATTTTTTGCATACTTTTATGGCAAACAGGCATACTTACGGCCCGCATGAGGTTGGTTTCCAATAAGAATTTATCAGTAATTTAACAAATTTATTGAATGTAAAGTATTTATCTGTAACTTCCTTAAAATTAAGTAGAGGTTTTCTTCAGTCATTATATCATATAGGTATTTTATACCTAGACATAATTTTCATTCCTACAAGAAATCACATAAATCCATTATCCACACATAAAAAGAAACAATCCGTGACTTTCAAAGTATGTAATATAATATACGAAATATATTACGAAAGCACAAACCAAAGTCAATAAAGTGTCTATCACAAAATCCAAGTAGGTATACTTTAGGTGACATTACCTTGAGAGTCCATTATGTACTCGCCAATCCAAGAAAGCACTTACGTAAGTAATCCGAACAAAACAGTTTTCGACTCGCTATTTTTCAAATTAGAGCACAATAAAGATTCCAAGACAAAAAAGTTAAATTGTTTATGGTAATAACATTTAAAAGCGAAGCGGAGCGAAAAGATTACGAGTGGTTACAAGGTCGGCGTATTTGACGACGTATTTTTTCTGTCTTCACCAGCATGAAATACGAGTAGGCAGAAATATTGCGAAGAACTGTTTCATGGTTCCATATTCAGAGAATTTAATACCCGTTTAAGTGTTTAACTATACCCATGTACGAGCATTGAATACTGCGTTGGTTACGGTTTTACGTATTTGACACTTGTTTTGGAGCAGTGTTTGATATGCGATAAGTAATGGTGTGTTTAGACGCACGGCACGCAGCTCAGTAAGCAGCCCGACAAGCAGCTCGGCAAGCAGCCCGACACTGGTCGCCGGTATAAACGGCGCCGTTCACAACGAGTCGATCAACGCATTCAAGTCTTTTCATATGCTTGCACTTGTGTTTATGCCCGTTGAAAGTCGCTTTGAACGCGAGCGTGTGAACCCACGATAAGTAATACAGTTGCACGTGCCATTCTTTTTGTCGTTATCTTTAAACTGGCTCAGAACCTTAGCCTTGCTATTAATAGGCTAGTTGAAGAATGAGTGAGTTACATTAACATTGCAAATTGACCTTTATAATTCACATGGTACTGAAAATCAAATTCGTGCAATAACTTTTTTCTAGAAATATTCTCTACCTGAACATTCAGGATACCAGCTAGCTAGATACTCGGACCTTGTAACCTCAATACACTTGGGAAGTCATTACAGCACACCCTACATCGCTCCGCTCCTGTAACGTTGCGGCCTATAAATCTTTCTAAGAGCATCGGAGTACGGTCAATATTTCAGGACTCCGTGTTTCAATCTACTGAATTGGCTGAAAAATTGTAGGCTTAGCAAATACCTCTGTATTAGTGAAGTTTATTTTTGTTTCATCAATTTCGTTTTGTGAGAAAGCAAGGAATATTTAATCTACTGAGAATTCCGCACTACTTTTATTTATTTTGATTTAATTTTGTTTATTTTAGCTTTTATTTGCTATTGTGATGGATGTTCTGTTGTTTCATATCTTATTTTTATTGTTTTCTTTAAGTGTAGGTTTAGACTAACTGATTGTCAGAAAATATAAAAGCACATTTATTTTCAAAGCCTTTTAAGATCTACTATTACCTGATTAGTACCGAGAAAAATACTCTAATCTCTAGACTCAGATGAAGCCATAAAAAGCAAATACCTTCCGTAGACGTATAATATCTTCTATATACGTATAATAGTACCTACCTTCTTTACAAAAGGTATCTGAATTTGTTTGAACCTTTATTTGACTTCGACATTGACAAGTTACGCAGTTAATTACCTTAGTATAAATTTTGGCTTTCATTAAACGATATGCCAGACAATAATTGTCTATTACTTTAGTCTGAAAAGCCCGGCTTATGTGACTCCACTTTAATACGAATAATCTCAAAATTGGCTACGCTTTGTCCTTTGTGGGTGACAATAGGTTGTATAACAGTAAATACGCTCACGACTATGAAACATTTAGATTGTATTAAACGGATTATGTCTGAATTGTTATCTAAAGATACTACCAGAATAGTTAGGATTATATAATTTGTTTCTTTGCTACTCTGAAAGTTGAGTGAAACAAGTTTTGAGTTACTGCTTAGAGAATTGATTATCGCGGGTTTTAATTATAAGTTTTACAGCTAAGAAATAAACCAGTTTTCAATTTATACGACTTATTTTCACTATTTAATTACTTGATTTTATGATAAGTCAAAAAAGGTATAAACGTAAATCATAAAATTAAGATGAAACGCAGAAACCAAAAATTTAATTAACCTCCTTTTGCATGACAGGCAACATTTCGCACGAGCCTTCGGGCACATGATAAATTATAGAGGATTACTCTGTTGAGCTCATTTTACTTATACACCGTTAAGATTCTCGACCAAAGCCAGTAAACAAAGAAGTTTAAATTGCGGCCTTACAATCGGATTATGAAGTTCACTTATAAATTTCATAACCGTGAAGAATACTAAGTCTTTGTACCCAATTTTGAAGATTTATAAGTCGCTTTTTATTTTCAGAATATGATGGATTGGGTGCGAGCTGCGAAGATGAAACTGTAATTGGAAAGACATCCAAAATGATACATCGAACGTCTTCGTCGAGGCGACGGCGCGCCTCCAGAAGCGCTGCCACTTCACCTCAAGCAAGATCACCGAGAGCCTCAGCACAAACTTCTAGAAGAGCATCATTAGCGGCAACAGAAACTGATGAAGAAATGGAACCGACTGCACCTCCCCCTCAAAGGAGTCCACGCGCTAGCCTGGCGCCAGATGCAGCCCTAGATGTCTACCATCGAAGCCCTCGTCACTCATTAGTTCCTGAACCCAGATCAGCCAGAAACTCCATAACAGCAGACACTGCTCCACCACTACATAGAAATAGTTTAGCTCCTTCTAGAAACAATTTAGCTGTCGAGATGACATATGGGTCCAGATTAAGTTTAAACCCCCAAGACTTTAATAGAAGTCCGCGAAACAGTATTGCGCCTGATGCGACTGCCAGGAGTCCTAGGCGAAGTTTGGTGCCTGAAGGTACGTCTTGGAACCAACCGAGAAATTCACTGGTTCCTGATGTAGGAAGAAGTCCACGTCATTCAGTAGCCAGTATTCAAATAGATCCAGCAAGGAGTCAAAAAGACTTAGGCCCTAGTCCAAGAACAAGTCCTAGAGGAAGTATTGGACCAGAACAGTCGTTGAAAAAAGATATCCAGGATTGTATGAGAAGTCCGAGAGGTTCATTAATTCCGGATTCTCAGAGGAGTCCCAGAGGGAGTATTGCGCCTTCGGAGAGAAGCGCAAGGGGCAGCCTTGTAGCAGGAATAGAGGAGGCAACGCGCGTTAGTCCGAGAGGAAGTCTGACGCTGACATTTCAGGAGCCTTTGGTGTCAAGGGAAAGGCGGCCAAGTGAAGACAGTCAATCAGCAGGTAAGCATAGTTTTGAAATTGATGATTTTCAACGTTGTTGGACTAATAAACAATAGATACAAAGTATAGATAAAAAGTTTTTTATAGGTACTAAGGTTAAAAAGGTGACTTTTACGTAAACTATTTTATGTCCAAAAAACCGGTACGAAACTTGTCTTACCATGCTCTGTATAGGGTTCCGCAGCCTTGAATAATTGCATCAGCAGCAGAGCGTATGTTCATGGTACCTACGCCCTTTTGTTGAGAAACGCAGTTTTTCGGCCATAATTCAATGACAGTATATCCGATTATGTCCTAAATTGTTTTTAATTTTAATTATTTTTGAAGCGATTGTTTCCAAGCCACTCGTTGATGTCTGCTGAAAAACCTTCTGTTACATACTGGGTGGCGCAAAAGTAAAGACCCTATTTGGTTCAGCTATAACATTTTTTCTAAATTAGAAAACTAGATTTAGATTTTTTTAAATGTATATTTGTGCCATTAAATTTCGTACCATTAGGATTTAAAGATGATGTCTTTTAAATGGTGACCTCCAGAGTTGATACACATTTGAGCCCTATTTATGACATTTTGCATAACTTGCCGTAACACTTCCTGCGATATGTTCGTTATTTCTTGACGAATGTTTTCTTTTAGAGCTGCGAGAGTCTGTGGCTTGTTCACATACACCCGAGATTTCAAAAAACCCCAAAGAAAGAAGTCTGGACTGGTCAGATCGGGTGATCTTGCAGGCCAAGGCAAATCGCCAAAACGAGAGATAACTCGGCCTGGAAAAGCGTCCCTCACTAAGTCCATAGTGTCGCGCGCTGTGTGTGCCGTAGCGCCGTCTTGTTGAAACCAGATGTGCTCCAGCCCCAATTCGTCCAAACTGGGTATCAAAAACTCACGTAACATGGTTCTGTAGCGTTCTCCAGTGACAGTTATCGCATTGCCTCCAGCGTCTTCGAAAAAATAGGGTCCGATCACTCTGTCAACACAGATGCCACACCATACAGTAACTTTTAGTGGGTGTAGAGGTGTTTCTTGAATAATGCGCGGATTATCAGTGCCCCAGAACCGAGTATTCTGCTTATTGACATGCCCTGAGAGATGGAAATGCGCTTCGTCACTCATAACCAATTTTGAAGGAAAATCATCCTCTTCAAGGTTGAGGTTTATGACGCGCTAGCGAGCTCGGTGGTCAGCAGGCAGCAGCTGATGAGTCATTTGAGTTTTATACGGGAACATCTTTAAGTCTTTCACCAAAATACGCTGCAGGGTCCGTCTGGAAATGCCCAATTGCGTGGCACGTCGCCTCGTTGATGTTTCTGGACACTCTTCCACATCTTCGCGCACAGCATCGATATTTTCAGCTGAACGGCCTGTTCTTGGTCTCCCAGACTTAGGTCTATCCAATGTTGAGCCAGTTGCTTCAAGGCGTGTGGCAAAGCGTCGAATTGTGCGACCAATCGGTGCCGGACGGTGGGGAAATCGTCGACGAAATTCACGTTGTGTTCTTATCACTGATGAATTATTCCGTAAGAACATTGACACAATTATTCCACGTTCTTGGGGAGTAAAACGGTCCATGTTTATTTTCAGTGTATTTTACATTTGTTCACTACACAATTTTCAACAACAGAATGACAGAAAATGTCATATAAAAAAAAAAAAGTATTTTCTTTAGTGCCAGTACTTTTGCGCCACCCAGTATATAGAGTGCCCCCTAAAAATATTTATTTTTATTAATTAGCTATCAAAGTAAGCAGCGGCTACTAAAAGACACCTTTTTTACCAAATTTCATTAATATTCATTGAGTACCTAGTCTTTGAGCAAAATGCCTGTGGTATACGGACGGACAGACAGACGGACATAACGAAACTGTAAGGGTTCCGTTTTTGCCATTTTAATGATGTGTGTAATTTAAATATATCGATTTATTTCTTTAAGAATGTACCTACTTATCACATGGTCAAAAAAATTGATTTGAGGTTTACAAAAACAACAAAAGTACACAAATTTTATCTTTATGTTGCTCTCTTGAAAAGTTATATTTTTAGACAAACGATAGTTTACGTAGGAACCATAGTAGATAAGTCCCTTCAAAACTCCAAGTGGAACAAATTTAATGGGAATGATTCCATAACAGAAACTTAACTGTTGAATTAATGTTTTTAATGAATTACAACGATTTCTTTTTAATCTAAATTTAGCTTTTACTTTTTTTATAGTTAAGATTTTCTTTATCCAGGCAATCGAGGCAGAAGTATGTCTCCATACAGGGCATCGCTGGCCGGTCGTCAGAGCGGCACCGGTGCTTTGTCAGACACTGGTTCCCGTCGAGCATCTAGCTCGGTCAGTCAGGTAACTATTTTGCTTCATAGATTTCTTTGATTTGCCTTACAGCATCCATAACCATAGTATAGATTTATTGAATTAGATAATTATGCTTTCAACGAGGTGATTTTAGTATGAAGACCATAACATTTCGTTTTTAATTTTTAACGAGACACATACAGTACGCATTACATTACCTACAAGCTTTGGGACCTTCTGCTTAATGCCTGTATTCTTACTGACTGTGACATTACAAACAAACAATAAAACGGACATTATGTATATCTAGACTTGAAACGAGCGTAAGTATAGGATCACACAAAGTGTCACATATAGGAATTGAACCCACAATTACAGAGGCAGCCAAAGGCAGGTACCCTGTTGCACAAAATGCTTTCTATAACAAGAATTCTATTCAAAGTTAATAAAAGCGACTTGGCAAAGACGCTAAGTATGTTCATACTTTACTAGAATATTCCTCAAAGCTTCCTTGAAAACGTCGCCGTATCGAATACTTGAAGCATAAAATTTTAGTTGAATGTAAGCTTTGTATGCCAACAGCTAAAATTAAATACAATTTGACACGGGAATAAACGCGTTTAATCTAGGTAAAGTTATATTTCAGTCAGCTTGTGACCACGGTCGGTGTAACCCGATCGAAACGTCAAGCATAAGGTAAATAACTTTACCTAGATTAAACGCGTTTATTCCCGTGTCAAATTGTATTTATAATGCAACGCGTAAGTTTAAAAGCTAAAATTAACATTGACGCGTATACATAGTGTAGTTGCAAGCATATTGGGTATATTGATTTTAGCTCAATGACTTTATAGGTAGTTGCAGTTAAAAATAGTTCCAATACTGTGTCGTTAGCACGGCCATGATTCTCTAGCTTGTACACCACGGAATATTTAAAGATACTTTAACTCCTCTGTGTTTTATACCAACTCGTATGTAACTATTAATGGTAACATCTTTTCACGTTTTCCTGATTTCCTATCCTTAAGAAGTAGGTTTTATGTTGTTTTTGCTTCATACCTACAACGTTATATCTACTTATTTTTAGAATTTTTAATGGAATTTGTACGAAAATTTTGTTACTTTGATCAGCTGTTCTTCAACTGCTAAACTTGTAAAGCCTACTTAGCTGTGATAGCTTTCCTTTTAATTTCACTATAAATACTATTACCGTGATTTTTTTCACATACCCAACATCACCCATTTAGCTGGCAGGGGGAGGGGACACTTGACTCTAACAAAAAACACATTTTGAACCTTAATAAATCACAAGGTTTCCTAGGATTCTAAGGAACCCTAAATCTAAAAATGACCTTCACAACCCCGAAATGTTTTTATAAGACCTATTTAATTTATTCTTTCATTTTGTTGGCGTAAGTAATATGAATATCCATGCAAAATGACAGCTTTCCAGCACTAACAGGCTCATAGCAAAGTAAGCTGCGGACGGACGGACGGACAGGGCAAAACTATAAGGGTCTTGTCCTGGTCTTGAAAGAATTCTTAATAATCAATTAATCTTCCTTTGGTCAATATCATAGTACGCCCATGAAATGTACCAGTGGCAATGTCATCAATAGAAATATATATTAGACTAACTGTGCCCCGCAGTATTACCCGCGGTTTATTAGCCTATGTGTTAATCCAGGGTGTCAGCTAACTCCATACCTAATTTTATTAAAATCGCTCTAACCGTTTAGACGTGAAGAAGTAACAAACATACACACTCACATACTCACAAACTTTCGCCTTTATAATATTAGTGTGATATATATCGGGGCTTAATCGCGTGAATTACTTAGAGAACTTTTTATTTATGTGACCATGATCGGTGCGATCCGATCGAAACGTCGGGTAAATAAAAGGATTGTACCTTTCACAGAACATTGATACCTACAAAATAATTCACGTGATCCCGATATTATATCCAATTGTATAAGAATCGCGAATGTTTAAAAACACTAATCTTCTTCTCATATATTTATCTATTTAATAAGTCTAATTATCAGAAACGAGTTTTACCTATATATGTTCGTAAAATTTCGCGATTTTTACACAGTATAGAATTTTATAAGCTACGGGTCTACCTGTGACCACGGCCGTTGCAATACCGTCGAAACGTCGGGCCTTAAAACAAAGGTTAGGTTAGGTTAGCCCTAAAATAAAATATTTACGCAATTAATACCCGTAGCTTACAAAATCCTTTAGTGAGTTTTACCAAAATAATAAAATGAATTGTGAAGAAAGAATAAAAATCAATCCAAGAAAAGCGCTAAAGCGGAGAGGTCTGTTAGTAACAGCTTTGTCATCTTGAGCAAAGATAGGGGAATTCGTTTAATCTAAACGAGCCAGAAGAATAATTTGAAGCCGTTAGCACACTGATTGTTAATCCATGAAAGTAAACATGACCTTTCAGGATTTGAGTACATTATAACACGTTCGCATATATTAATGAGTCAAAAACATGATTTAAAAAATAAACGGAAGGACTGGATTAGGAAATTACAATTAGTAACACAGTAAAAGAACACAATATTCAAATTTACAAAACCATTATGTATAACTACTATATTATGTAATACAAAAAGTAACGAACATGAGTACATTATAACACGTTCGCATATATTAATGAGTCAAAAACATGATTTAAAAAATAAACGGAAGGACTGGATTAGGAAATTACAATTAATAACACAGTAAAAGAACACAATATTCAAATTTACAAAACCATTATGTATAACTACTATATGTAATACAAAAAGTAACGAACCATGTCTGCATTGTGATATAATTGTTGGCAATAGGTACTCGCTGCCCAAAAATTACTCAAAATTTTAATTAAAATATTTTTGCCTTCAAACAAAATAATTAATAGGTATGTTAATTATATTGTTCTAAGAAATATATGCACTTATGAAGACCTACCTGTTTCTTTATTTTTTATTGTGACGTCACAACTCAGAAACAGGTAGCAAGTGTCCGTCCTAACACCACAGTAGTCTAAAAAGGTATGTCACTATGTACAGACGTGGGCAACACGAGTATTCTCACTAGGGCATTATAACACTAGAAATATATTTTAGAAAGACAAAAGCTTTTAACTTCTGACACCAGTCTTTTTGTGTCGCGTTTCAAAAGTTGTGAGAATGACATAGACAGTTCAATTATGAGTTTTTATAACGCGATTCTAGAGATATCGCTAGTTTGAGTTGATGTTCTAAATAAATGTTGGAGTTATTGCAATTACGATGAAACGAGAAAGATAAAACATTTTCAGTACCTTTGTTATGTGTCCTCGTAATGACATTTTTATATTTTAGTGCTAGTTATAAAAAATTTTAGTATAATTCAATGTTTTAGATATGATATATCAAAAGGTATTATAAAAATATGTAAAGAAAGTCAAAGTACTTTATTCACTTAGGTTACAAGAACGTCAGACAAAATTTGCTAAGTTCGCAAGAGTAAAGCCGTGAAAAAAGAAAATGGCAATAAAAACTCATGGCCACTTCTGTTTAAACTGCCATATGTATAATTATTCACGTATTTGTATTGCTCGATACCATATTAGTGAAATATTATAAATTTCAAGTTTTGTACTACTTATGTTTACTATTATGAAAATATTGTATTACGACTCAACGTGTAGGTAATTACTAAGCAATAGATGACGTTAAACAGTTTTCGCGATATTTTATCATAACAAGATGATTTTAATTATAATATAAATCATAGTAACGATATTTTATTTTTATTTTATTTATTTGGTTCACCAACAACTAATACATCAACAATAATCTAAACACAAACTTTCACATTAACTTATATCTAAATGTTCAGTTACTTATAGGTAAACACTTCATTCATATTTTTAATGAGCCAATCATTACAATCATTACAAATTATATAATTTGTATGTGCTAATTAACTAAGACCTTAAACAACGATTGATAGTTTTCCGAAACAATCCCAATGAGTCGTGGTGAATATCTGCCTTGTCACTGCATTCATTATATAATTTAGTCATTCGGAAAAGAGGTGAGCTTGAGCTTTGATATTAAATGAATCTGTCTGTTTAAAATTCAAATTCATAATTATTTATTGAGTTTTATAGGAAGCAAGGCAACACTTACGATATAATAATAATATGTAATGTTTCTACATGTACAGTCAGCTACATAAGTCGCTAAAAATTTGAACATTTTCAAAGCGTGGGAATGTGTCCGACTGCTACGCAAAAGGTCGTGGATTCGAATCCCAAACCGGACACCACTTTGTGTGATCCACAAATTGTTGTTCTGAGTCTAGGTGTACTTTATGTCCGTGACTTGTATGTTTGTAAAGTCCCCGCGGCACAGGGCTTGTACCATACTGCGGGAGTCGTATTTATAAAAAAACACGAAAATTTTGATAAGAACAAAATAGCCGCCCTAAAATCAAGTTAAAGTTAAATCGTCGTGGACATAATTTTTAGAGTTAGGAAGGTTTAAATATTTGCAAATGTTAAGCGACTTATGTAGCTGACTGTACATTCAATGTCATGTTTGTTCGTTCATTTAAGACGCCGAACTTATTAACATGTATTTAATCACATTAACAATAGTTACATTTATTATTGCTCAGTCAAGTGATTTTTTGTTAAAACAAATGTATCATGTTTTACCAACATTATAATAAATATTATAAAGGGGAAAATTCTCATAATTTGCTTGCTTTCGTTGTTTGAATCAATTATGAGCTAAAGTTAGCATGCCAATAACACTGCATCCAACATGCAACCATTAATAAATTTACCGTGCCTAATAAAGTATGGTAATTAATCTAACAAATATGGCACTTGTAACTCACTAGTACTTTTTTTTTATTGGCAATGTATCATGAATTATTTTATACTGTATAATGATTGGGTTGTATATCCTTTTGCGGTCTGAACTTCAAGTTTGTCTTTAAAATGCTATTATCGATCAAAAAATGTCTAAGTATATAATATATTACACTTTGGTATAAGTTATGTTTTTATGCATCTGATATTAGATAATAGGATTGCCCATTATCTTACACTTTTAAACGAGCAATTCTTGTATATACATATATACTTGTATATATATTCTAAATCTCGGCAAAACTCCAGCGATTTTCATGTAATTTAGTATGCAAGGGGTTTTGGGGGCGATTTATCGATCTACGAGTAGCTAGGTTTCATTATTAGAAAACGTTGTTTGAAAAAAAACAGAGCAAAACTCGGTCATCTCTCATCTCAGGTACTATTAATTTATGCTAGGAAAATCAAGCTATCCTATTGGTTAATTCCAAACACATTCGTCGCTCAGCATTACACATATGATTGAATCCACCGCCAAAAAATAAACATTTGATGCAGGTTACCATCTACCAATCATTATAATATATCGAAACCTTTATTCCCCAGGTATCCGGCGATGAGCAGCGGCGCCTATGTGGCGAACAGGCCAAATACAGCGAAGGCCGCGGCTTAGGCCTCGGGATGGGCCTTACTACGTATGGCTCTGTGGCCTACCAGCTTAAAGACGCGAACATGGAGGCCTCAGGAACAGTGGACTTTGTCTGCCGGGCTGCCAAGATTATGAATCGGACCAGTGAGGCTTGATTGTTTTTATATCTTGTGATAACTCACACACCCGTAACCTGATCCCAAACTAAGCAGACCTTTCAACTATGGCAACCAGACAACTGATAAACATACTTAAATATTTCTAAACACATTCATATTATAGTTACGTACACCCAGAATACAGAATAAACCATCATGTAAATCACACAAAGTGTTATCTTGGGTGGGGATCGAACCTACGACCTCCGGCTTAGCAGTCAAGATCAAAACCACTAGACCATCAGGCCAGTCATCGATCGAGAGTTGAGCCCACGACCTCTTGAACTTCTTGAACAGCCCTGTTCAAGAGCCTATCTTGACAAATTTATTAACATATCGCGTCAAATAAGCATAGTCTGCAAAAAAACAGGTTACAATAACATTTAATTTCGACAAACAATCAGTTCCCGAGCTGTCAAAGTGTCGACTCCTGTCTGTTATTAAAGGCAACAAAAGATGTAATATGTCGATAGGATCAGTTTGAGCGAGTGCCTTTGTTTCAGTTCTGATGACTGTGTTCCTGGCTTGCCTGTCAACGTTACCCGTTGTGATGCTCATAATGGGTGAGTTTTAATGTGTTTTTATGAAACTGGTATTTGTATTAAACTGTCGAGGAGGTCGAAACAGGGTTGGGTAAAAAAATAAAAATGGGTAGAAATGAATATTTCTACACTAGCTACAGAATTTAAGTTCATGAATGATACTTTGGAAAAAAACAAGTGAAGAAAAGGACTTCGTTTATAAATCTCGTAACACACTTGCCAATAATGGCATGCAAATTACATTGTTGGTATAGTAAAGAACAAATTATCAAAATTACAAAGAAATGTATTCAAAAAGTAAAATAATATAAAAAAAACAATGCACACTCATGTAATAAAATCCGGTCACTTTTATTTAACACGTCTCCTTTCTAAATTATAAAATGCACATGGGTATTTATTTAAAAATTCTTCAACGGAGTAATAACATTCGTTTACATACCAGCTTAGTAACACACTGCACATTTTTTTATATGGAAGATTGTTGATTGGCTTGGGTAAAGAATTAAAGATTAATGGAGCCATGTAAAAACATCTGTGCTTGAATAGGCCAACCTAGGAATAGGAATTACAAAATCCAATTTCCTTGCTTTTCTATTACTTGTACTCGTATTATCTCTTACTTCAAATAAAGAGGAATTCGATTTGATTACAGCAAAAATGGTAAAGAAATTCGCAACGAAACCGTTTTCGTAATGGTCACTTTTGCAGAGAGGGCATTATAATGACTCATTTTCAACTCGACAGATTTGGTACTGGATTACTGGTAATTCTCGCAGAGAACATTTTAGAGAGCACAATTTACGAGAGTAGATTTTCTAAAGTTATTTTTGTAGAGGGTGCTTTTGTTAGATAGGTAAGGGTGAGTCGCTGAGATGAAAATCGAGTCCAAGCATCCAGCATCCAGCAAAACGATTTAAAGGTTTGACTGGATGAACATGCCAGCGCTTTTCTTGCAAAATTGAGAGAGGCTATACCCGATAGTGTACCGATCAAGGCTAATGATGATGTGATAAAAGGGACGAATTCAGAGTGAATGTGTGAGTACACTGAGAATAATAAAAGTCCTATTAATTCTAGTTAAAAAAGGGCTTATGATTTTTTAAACGGTGGGTAATACTTTTTTTACCACATTATCACACCAAAATTTACAGCACACTCTCATTTATCTTTGGCCATACAAGTGATTAAGCGATTAATAAGCTTATCTATCGAAGTACAGAGAACTCCATATTTTAATTACAAAGCGCTTACCGAGCTGTTATTCTGTTCGTTCTAGATTAAAGTATTACAGAAGCTGCAAGTTACAATGTACCCTAAAAGATTCGGACTTTCTGCACTGTGGTATTATTATGACATTATGTGGAGAGTGCTATTTTGGGGCTATTGCTGGTGTGGTGTGAGTTTCTTGGGGTGTAACCAGAAGGGTCATCTTAGTATTTTTGACTTTATGCTACAGAGTTACTTTTTAAATAACAAAAGCCTCTTGGCCCGAGTACCCTTGCATCATTCCTAATAAGTCTAATGACTTTTGTCTATGACTTTGGTTACGGCCATCAATTTCAGTTACGGTCGTCAATCTAATCGAAGACAAGCCAAGTACACAGCAGATATATAATAATACCTGCGGCGTAGTTGTCTTTAGGCACAGTCTTAAATGCTTCCGGTAACGCTTAAAGTGAGTATACATTAGCGTTAGCTAGAGCATTACAATGTAATGTTCTTACGAATGGTACAATAAAGTCAAATGCTCAGTTTCCTAAAGTATTTCCATGTAATGTAACTTTCTTAAGAATGCTCGATGCTGCGTACGACATAATTACAGGTAAATACTGTAAGGCGAGTAAACATTTATCTGTAACATTTCTTTCTGTCTTGCATACACTCCAGTTACCCGCGCTCGTGCAAGTTTCTGACTTGAAGTTCAAAAAAAAGTTCAAATTTTAAATTCCCTTGCGTAAGTTTGCGTTTACCCAACCCAAGTTTACTTGGACATGTGGGGTAGCATTGCTTTCAAGTTTTATTATATAACTTTATAATGAAAATGCGTCATCCATCGCACAAAACAACACACTGACGCTTGCCCAAGGATACTTAAGTTGTCTGTGGTCACACGGAAATAACAGGTGTTTGTGCAAGTCTAAACTTGCGCAAGTATACTTGCACGTGTGTGGCGGGCCTAAGACCATAAACTATAAATAATACCTATAATAATAATTTATTCAAAAGCCAGAACTAGCATAAAAGCAATTCACTACAAACTACAAGTCGCCTGTAAATGTACTCGGTAATTCAACGAGTACACTCACAGAGATAAAGCTTAAAACAAAGTTGACATTAATCTGATAAGTCCGGCCGAGACGCGACGCTAATGAAATTACTGACTGCCAGTCAAAATGGCGAATGAAAAATACAGAACGGGGAATGAAAAGTTTAATGTGTACGACTCTAGGCGAACGAATCTGGCTCAAATAACTTAGACAAATAACGGTTGTACTTGAGACTAGTATCAAATAAGGCTGAGAGATTTTAAAGCCTTGTCCGCTCTAGGGCACGAAAATGTTTTGACAAATATTGCGAGCTTGGTGTAACTAATAATATTTTTTCAAGTTACACACAATGGCTTAGTTGCAAAATGTCTCTTTCGCAGAATCTCTTTTTTGCAGAATGTCTCTTTCGCAGAATGTCGCTTGGTCGCAAAATGTCTCCTTCGCAAAATTTCTATTTCGTAGAATGTTGCTTGGTCGCAAAATGTCTCTTTCGCAGAATGTCGCTTAGTCGCAAAATGTCTCTTTTGCAGAATGTCTCTCTGTACAATATATGTGTCCTGTTTTACTGATTCACTATTGGGAATTTTAGAAACTAAGCTTAGTAAATGTTTAAGTAATACTAATAACCCTCTTACGTAGAGGGTTTAGGCAAAAGAAGCAGCGGGTAGTCGCGAAAATCGTGCAGCCTGAAGTATTATTATTTCGATGGTAGGTCTAAGATATAGGCTGCCTTGAAGGTTACCGCCATAGTATCAGTATTCCATAAAAAAGGAAGTTTCACGAAAGAATAACAACAGTTGAAAGATATTGTAGTAAGTAAAATTTAAAATAATTGTAGTAATATAAATGGGCAAATGAGACTTACGAACTAATGACTTACAATAAGAAGCGTGGTACAGAGACGGTTGGATCTTTGCGACCACATAACAGCACATAGGCTATAAAAATCAAACATAATTAGTGTGAAGCGACGGGGAAAAGCTAGATTTAAATAATAAAATCAATTATATTGCGAGAATTTAAATGTCAAAGCTACGTACCAAAAATTCAACACACTAATCCAGTCACCTACGCCCGTCAACACAAACTAGTTTAACTCTAGTTGGCAATGTTCGCACAAAGTAAATTTCGTTACATTTGAAATCTGCATCAGGTAATAAAACATACGCTACATAAACTCGGCTTACGAGTCGCTCATGAATATTCAAATTAATTAATATATCCAGTTGATTGAGCTGTTCTACTCGACTGTACAATATTGTACGGTTACGTTCAAATAAATTAAGATTGAATTGTTATTGTGTTTGGGGGAATTGAGTCAAGAACAGGCTATTTATAACATGTTATTTGGTATGATAAAATTCATATTTCCGGCGTTATTATTTAGCATATACTCGTAGGTACATTTCATTACCTGCTTCTACATAGAAGGTAGATTAGTCTCCGTCCAAATCTGTCTGTTTGTGTTCCTAGAATACACAATGAATTTTATTACAGTTACCAAAATTATGTAGAGTACATGATTTGTTTCGAATGTATTCTATGAGCAGACAAACCCATTAAAACTGAAAAAAATACAATGCTAAAAATATGAAAATACCCTATGAATTTATACCGTGTACGATGAGATTTCTGAAATGGAAGTTACAAACGTGACCAAATCAACTACGTTCTAAAAAAAGTAACTTGAAGGCCAAAGAGGAAAGTTAAGTTAGATTTATGTTCCAAGCGTTTTATAGAAAAACACCAAACCAAAACGAGAGAAGTTCCACCACAACTCGACAAAAACAAAACATTTCAACAAACCACACACAATCACTTCTTTTTACACCCTCATTTGTGCATAGAAAAAACATCAAAACCGAAACATACAACTATAATCACGAATAAAAAAATATTTTTTGTTTAACCCTCTTTCAAAATCCAACCCTATTTTTTACCGATAAAATTGGCTATACTATTCTGAAATAGGGTTATATTCTACCAATAAAATTGGATAAAACACACCCCAGACCTGTTATCGATCGCTCTGGTGGTAAATATTTGTACTGACAGGCAAAGTTTAATCAACGTGTCGACCGGTAATCCGGTGCGTACGGTTGTAATCCGGTTCGGTGTTATTGGGAGCTGGAATTAGGTCGCGAGTTATCTGTGCTTGTTCCGGTTGTGACCTATGCATGTGTTAATGTTAATGACTGGATGTCGAGACCATATTGTACTACGTCCGTAGGTAGTTAGTACCTCTGGTTCTTTTACGAGGTCAATGACTCTGAAATATCATACTAATAATATTTTTCTTCTTCATAAGCCGTATATTTATCATAATAAATTATAGACATGAGTTTTGGCAACGTGAAAATAAAATTGACAAACCATTGAAATATAATATCAATATAATATTGCATTAAAGAAGATATTTAAAGTCAGTCCAGAAATCAAGTAAGATCTTTTTATATGTTGTAGAGAAGTTCTTTTTATATGTTTGTAAACTTTCGCAATTTGTACACATTATATAATTTTATAAGCTACGGGTCTTAATCGCGTAAATATTTTATTTTAAGGCTTAATACCATTGTTTATTGCCCGACATTTCAACTGTATTGCAACGGCCGTGGTCACGGATAGACTGATACAGAATGCTTTTGCCATTTGGTTCACAACCGCTGAGATATACCTACTTCAAAGTACCCTTTCTTTGCGAAGGCTTTATAAACAACCTTTGTAATCAACTAAACACTCTTTATTGCTTAGTCCGATGAATATTTAGTGTAATAGAGAGAATAGACACGACACTCTTTGAAGCACGAAGGAGCCATCAGCCATCTATGGACCGACTAGTGGTAGCATTGCTTAACTCTGATTCAAGGACCAATCAGACAATAATGTTTAAGCATTTGTTATTAAAGTGTAAAAAAATAAATGCTATTCGAACGATATCAGGCAGTACCTTTATTCTATTTTTCAGTAATACAAGAAAAGTAGGGAGATACTCAGGATTTTCACTAATCTTTACTTCCTCTTCCAGGTGTCCACTACATACGAGACTGTCCAGCGGAGCCCAGGATCCCGGTGTATATGGTGGTGGGTGGAGCCGCTGGAGGCGCCGGCATCTGCTGGCTGCTGTGGGCGCAGCTCGCCAGTCGGAACTCCAATTCTTCGGCCAGCGTGCCCGAGAGGATTCTTGGGTATATGCTTACTGGGTTCCTGATGGCTTGGTAAGTATACCTTGAGGCACTTGAATATATAGATTGTTTGTTTGACTGATTGGTAGACTGGTCCAAAAAATAACTAGATTTGTAGTTCGCAGATTTATTATTTCATTTCATAGCCTTTTTTTTACAACTTTAGTTTCAATTTGTCTTAATGACATTCCTTCAAAGATTTGAAATCGATTCGATACGATACAGATAAATTAAAGTACCTAACTGTTAATACTCGTAAATATTCTCGCAGGCAGATATATTGCAATATAACAAAATAAATGTTTTATCTTAACAATCTCAGAGTAAATAGTATTTTTTTTTTACTTTAATGGGACATAAAACAGTTATATGTTACAGTAAATTTTAGTAAATAGGTACAATTTTAGCTTGGTAAACGTATAACCCACACCAATGTCTGCGTATTATTATCCATGGAGTAGAGTAAAAACACATGCGCTGTCCGCGATTCGGTTCATCAAATGGGAAAACAAAGATAAATGAAAATATTTTATTTTCATTTATCTTTGTTTTGTTCTTCACCTCACAGTGTAAACAAAACAAAGATGTAAACTAACTGCGGCCTATATTGATGTATGGGGACAATAGTTTTCCAACAGCAAAGTTAAGTTTGTAATATTTAACACCTGTTTTTTACACTAACGTACCACTATATAAAGTTGTCATAAACATAAAGTTGGGCGTCTCGACAAAACGAAGTTACCATGTCAATTCCAGCTTGATATGTATCATTTTAAAATTTGTTCTAGGGAACCCGTACTATGAACTATTAATCGTTATATAATATTGTGCAATGCAGTAATAAACAAAACAGTATGTATATTATAAAGAAGAGTAGGTGATACGAATTTACAGAAAACTAATAATTAAATGTTAATGATAACAATATTATAATGCAATAAAAATATTAATAATATTTTTTTTAAAGATTATTAGCAATGTGAAATTGTGGTTCCACATTACTAGCAATCCTGTTAACCCCTCCAACTAAGCTCAATGGTTTGTGTTAGGAGTGGGTTCACGTCGGTAGTTCAATGTTTAGAATTCGAACCTGCGACCTCATGATTGCGAAACCGATTCCTTATCCATGAGGCTACCGCCGCTTCAAAATGCAATGAAATAAATTACAAAGTTCTATATCCATCTATTAAATAGATTTTCTGTCTCCTCATAAGTTCAGGTCAATAGTTCCTTATTTAGTTTAGCCTTAGCATCACAGATAGTCAAAATGTACAGTTGCAGAGTTTTTTTTATTTTGTTGTAAACATATGAAATACGGTTTTGACCGGAGGCTGTGGGAGATAAAAGACGCGCTTCCTAATCGTGTCCTCGTGGCTGTAGGCAGCAAACATCTCTTTGTGATATAGGAATGTGACCTTTCTGATAAACAACCTCTTGGCGCTGAGAACTTGGGAGATGCGAAAGAGTTCCGTGCGGGATAGTGAAAAGGTTTCCTCAGCATGATTTTTAATACTGCTTCTTCTGCAAGCTCTACTCTAAGAAGATGAGAACACGCAATGCCCCTACAGGCAAAGACGCAGTACTCGAGAACAGGCTGGCAAAGCGTCAAGTAAACCATCCCCAGCAAGCCTGCTGTAGCCACGTCTCGGAGTTGACTATTATAAAAAAATTGCTCATAAATAATAATATAGACAAATATAAATAAACTTGAAATTATAAATTTATGACAAACACTACATGAAGTTAAGGCAAACAAAGACTGATCAAATAACTAGGGTAACTTTGCTAAAATCACGAATACCTAGTCAAATAACAACGTTTCATTCACAATTTCAGAACTTGGTCTAGTTTATTTAATTTGTTTGTTCTAGTATATTCTGAGCTTAGTTCACTAGGGATACCGTGGCCTTATTAGTAAAGTTATACTCAAGCATAACTCTAGGCAGTAATTGTGGAATTCTTAAAATAGCAATGCCATTAGTTGAGAGTTTCTGGTTAAATATTCTGGTTATGTTACCGTCAATCAATTAATGTTATTTTTCTGAGCGATGATGCCAGTAGTATCCATACTAATATTATAAATGTGAAAGTAACTCTGTCTGTCTGTCTGTCTGTCTGTTACGCTTTCACGCTCAAAGTACTGAACCGATTTAGATGAAATTTGGTATGGAGATAGTTTGAGTCTCGGGGAAGGACATAGGATAGTTTTTATCGCGATAACCGGCATCCACGCGGGCGGAGCCGCGGGCGAAAGCTAGTAATCTATAAATATAAAATTAATGTTTGTCTGTCTGTATGTCCTCTATGCGTTTCGAAACCATTGATCAGATTGTGATAAAACTTTGGCAGGGTGTTCTGGTGTTCTGCCCACGAATGTATCTAACCAAATAAAGGCACAGCGAAGCATGGCCAGGGTCACTAGTAATATATCACACATTTCACACACACACACACACACACACACACACACACACACACACACACACACACACACACACACACACACACACACACATATACTAACCGTTTTTATTATTAATATGATAATTTATCTGTAATATAGTAAAGCATATTCAGTGCCCATCTTGACGAGACAATGTAAGAATAAAGGGTGGAGACCAGGTGTCCTGAAACACAGGCAGGTATTATATATATGAAATGTAATGTAATGTTTTTGTTTTCCTATATTGTGGTGAGAAAATAAATAATAATAATAATAATAATTATTATTATTGTATATAAAAACGTATAGCGTATCGTAGTGTGATTCTAGAGAGTCTAGTAATATACCTATAGCGGCTTATATAATATATTATCTACGTAGATAACTATGTGCTTTGTTCCGTGATATTGTCATATTTGATCTAAGTAAATATATTAAATAAATACCCACTATCATAATTACTATCCTTATAAAATCCATTGTTGTACTCATAGGAACACCTACATACTAGTATACAATATCGCAACCACACTTATAGACAACACAAAATTTATATTTATTACTAGCTGTCCCGCGCAACTTCGTCTGCGTAATTATTCCCCTTTTTTTATAATCCTATGTTACTTCTAAAACCTCCAAGAATATGTGTACAAAGTTTCATGATGATCTGTTGAGTAGTTTTCGCGTGAAAGCGTAACAAACAAACTTACATTCACATCTATATATTACTAGCTTGGCCCCGCGGTGTTACCCGCGGTTTATTAGCCTATGTTAACACATAGGCTAATAAATCCAGGATGTCAGCTAACTCCATACTAAACTTTATTAAAATCGCTCCAGCCGTTTAGACTTGAAGAAGTAACAAACATACACACTCACATACTCACAAACTTTCGCCTTTAAAATATTAGTGTGATTATTATGTAGGGATAAGGACCAAGTGAATTTCGATTTCGATTTTTTAGTACTTTTGTTACCTTTCTTAAACCGTCAAAATAAAATAAATTCCTAACACAGAACGTATACTAACCTACTACAGTATGTTCTGAGATCCCCAAAGTCTAATAAACTACTTCACATAAGGCATAGATATTTTAAATACCTAGTTTTCATTTAGAATTTTCATGCTGAATAAAAGTTTGCAAGATTGTATTTGTCTTCGATTAAGTGGCTTCAAAAGTAATTTTTGCTGAAATACAGATTCATTTTCAAGTTAGTCGTCGATTTTATAATACAAGAGAAGCTAATCTGGTAATCTTGCCACCGAGGAATGAACTCCATTTTATTACCCAATCTCTAGTGAATAAAAGAAAAAACCAAATACAAAAACCGATTTCCACTTCGAAGCCACTCAATCAAAGTAAGACAAAACCAATTTCTCAAATAAATCGCGTTTATTTTTTCGCAGTGGAATATTCAAATATAATACTATTCTTACAAAATGACAACGCTATGCTAAATAGTTCATCTAAAAGTTATAAACCAAAAACTTCAGTAGAGAGTAAAAATAATAAAATTCCGAGCAAGGAAAAAAAACAAGTTTCTATCGGTTTAGGTTATTATGGCACTAAAACTGATTAATTGAGAGTGTGCAGATACAGTTATGCGTTTACTAAATCAAATTTACAATGAATATTAGCAAAAATGTTATAGAGATAATTTCTAAAACCAAATACTGGGCAAAAAATATTGAAGTAGTTCCACTTCAAGCGTAAGCTTATCATTAATCTAGATAAAAGCGGACAGCTACCAGGTGGTCAAACAATAACTACTTCTGTCATTTCCAATAAATTGATTACCTTAACGTGATAAATTGTTTACTTCTAATAATATTATTATTTTATACTCCTAATGATACAAGTGAACATTCCGATACAAAATAACGAGAGCACAGATGTAAATACTTCTCTCAGCAGCGCATACATGGGCTGAAAACTATTGAGCGTATCTTAGCTTAGCTCAAACTTGAAGAAAATTAGGCAAAGCACATACTGACCGTTGAATTTTTATGTCGTAATCCAAGCTTAGCATAATCTTAGAACAGTATATCAACAAAGTCAACAGTCAGCACGCTTTGTCTAGTTTTTTGTAATGTTTTACCTGGGTCCTTGTAAGGTTTTAGCACGCGCGAATTGGCGCTTGCGCGGTGCGTTCAAAGATGTCCGCGCGCATGCGTGATGCATCTCACGCGCGTGATCATCATCATAACCATTATGAAATGATTTTGACAGCAAAAAGCGCGGGCTTGCCGCGAAAACGAATAAAAACATAGTGAATAAGGACCCTAAACTAAGATTTAGCTAAGCCAAAGTACGCTCTATAGCTCTTTAGCCTTAGACATTGTTCATAAACAAGTACAAATCTTGATAAACTTTCGCGATTTGTACACATTATAAAATTATTTATACTACGGGTCTTAATCGCGTCAATAGTTAAAGATAAAACACCTTGTTTATTGCCCGACGTTTTGACTATATTGCAACGGCCGTGGTCACGGGTAGATATATAATTTTACATAAATTTATAATAAGTACAAATCTATTTGTATATTGCTTGAACGCATTTGTGTGTAGCTTATCTTTTGTACTCTCGGCGTTTTGAGGTTTTGTTTTATTCTTAGTAAGTAGGCACTTTAAACACGTTGTTTCAGTACGATGTCTGCATTTAGCTGGCTTTCCTTAGCACCTTTATAAGTTCGAGCGTCTTTACTCTTTATTTTTTCAACAGGTTCGCGTTTGGCAACTACTGGACTCTCGGCATCATGTGGCCAGACTTCGCTCCGACATTATTTGAGCCCAACCAGTGGTGTCACAGAACTCTGTATGTGTTCGCTCTCACGCAGCTTGGAGTGGTGTGGGGGTTGATCTCTCTGATGCTACTGTTGTTACTAGCTCTCGTTGTGTGTCAGGTAAGTGTCCACTTCATACATCATCAACCGACTAATGGCATCGTTAATAGAGTTATTATCATCATCAGTGATTAAATCCGTCTGGGTTTTCCTATTTTGAATGAAAAAAAATACTAAAATTATATTAATATTTAATAAGAGAAATTCTTTATTCGCTTAGGAAGCAAAATACTACACTCGTGAAAAGTCGATCGTACATGTACATGTAATGCCTGTTTGCAAATAATAGGCAAAGCCCGAGAAAAGAACGAGGCAATAAAAATTCACGACCACTCTTTTCAAAATGCCAATGTTTACAAAGTTTCTTTGTTTATCTATATATATATAATAACTTCTCCTGACTGACTGACTAATTCATCAACGCAGAGCCTAAACCGCTGGGGTTACAAACTTGAAATTTTAGCCGTTGATGCCTTTTATGTTGTAGACATCCACTAAGAAAGGATTTTTAAAAATTCGTTCTCTAAGGGGGTAAAATAGGGGTTGCAAATTTGTATGAAATTACGTTAGTTTTAAAGTTAGATCGTTGAAATTATTATATAAATTATTAATCGTGTTTAGCTTTTTCGTTTAAAACCAAGAAACACGTGTTTTAGGGTTTTTGAAAAATCAACCCCTGAGGGAGTAAAATAGGGTTATCAAGTTTGTATGAAGTCCGTTAGTATTGAAATTAGGCTTATGAAATATCATGTTCGGCTTTTTCGTTTAAAATAAAGAAAATCTGTGTTTTTGGAAAATCAACCTCTAAGAAGGTAAAATAGGGGTTGCAAGATTGTATGGTACTCCGTTATTTTGAAGTTAGATCTCTGAAGTTTCGTACTCAGCTTTTTAATACAAGATTAAAAAGAAAACACGTGTTTCATCGTTTTTAGAAAATCAACTCTTAACGGGGTAAAATAGGGGTTGCAAGTGTATGTAAAACTCCAGCACAAGATTGTATAAACACCGGCGGTTTTGAAATTAAACGTATGAAATTTCGTACTTGGCTTTTTCGTTTAAAATAAAGAAACACATGTTGCAGCGTTTTTGGAAAATCAATACTAAAGGAGCTGTAATAGGGGTTGCAAAATGTATAGAACTCCGTCAGTTTCGAAATTAGATCTGGGAAATTGTGTATTTGGCTTTGTGCCTGTAAATAAGAAAATACGAGTTCTAGCGTTTTGATCGAAAGCGATAAATCAACCCTTCAGGGGGTAAAATCTATAGCGGGGGCAAAGCCGCGGGCTACTGCTAGCAAATTGTATACGTAGGTAAAGTGCTGCCACCATTACATTATACACCATATTAGAGGACAGATGCAAAAACAAGAGATAAAATATTAATGAATAAGTATAAATGTTTTGCAAAAGAAAGATAACGTTTATCTAAACTTAATTAAAATAATGACCAAACTTTCAGTCTCCGATACAATTCTACGGAAAGATTTTTTGAACGCTTTTTACCATATACCTAATATTGTTAAAAAGATTATAATAGTATATAAGATTTGGTTAAATATAAAATCTTATAAGCTAACCTATTGTACTGGTGTTCGTGCTTATACCGAGTCGTGCATCATACTGTTATAGGCTAGCGTGACGCTTACCATCAGGTACACGACCTGCTCGTATCTTTATTTAGTTGTATAAAAAAACATGTTCTTAGAATCAATCAAAGATTGTCACAGCGTACTTCAACCTAAAAACAATTACTACCAGTAACTAACAGACCCGCGCAACTTCGTCTGGGTAAATTTTCCCCATTTTTGCAACATTTATCGTTGCTGTTTTGCTCCTTTCGGCTGTAGCGTGATGTTTATACAACATCCTATAGCCTTCCTCGATAAATGGACTATCAAACAGTAATAATTTTTCAATTCGGATCAGTAGTTCTTGAGATTATCGCGTTAAAACAAACAAACTCTTCAGCTTTATAAAATCAGTATAGATAGTAACCTATAAAACCTTCTAGGAAGATAAGTACGAAGGTAATCTAGGCAAAGGCCGGAAGTTTGAACTCGTAAACATGCGAAGCATCGAAGAGTTAATAGGTTAGAAACAAACTACCTCTAAAAGTATCTATATTACGTCGGGCAGCCCGAGAGATATCGCACCGTATCCGGGGTCAAGACTTTTCGTGAGAATTCGATATAATATTCAATTCGTTTCAAAAAGAAACTACGCTCGGGGGCATAAAATATTTAGGTCATTTGGGTCATTCAGTTAGGTAAGAGGGAAATAGAACATTCACAACTGACCTTGATACGCTTTGAATCGACCGTGACGTAACATAAGATGTCTTTAGTACTGTGTATTATGAAATTGTGAAAAATTGTTTCTTTAAATGTATGAAGAAAAAATTCGGGAACGGAACTCCAACTCGTGACGATGACTGAAGCTCTATAATTTATCCTTTTACACCTATGTTACGATTTAAGTCAATAGTCCCGAATTAATTTTCCCTCCAAACATGCTAAAAATGAGAAAGAGTAAGGAGTATTTTGTTTGGCAGGTGTTCGGTTGCGGCTGGCTGGGTCCGCCACGGTACAAGTAGCAACGGCGCAGCGTTGTGCTGGAGCTGTGGCACAGGAACATCAACAACACCATGGACGTAGCCGGCGCGCTGCTGCCCTTCACGCAAGTCGTCCGCCCCGAGCTCACCGTGCATGTCCAGGAAGTGCTCACCCAGGCGAACAAGGACGCAGACGGTCAAAAATCCAAAAACCCCATCCCAGAAATAAACGAACCGAGTGACGATGAACTAAAAAGCCCTGTAAGTAAAAGTTTTGATAACCCTAAAAGTGGTATAGATATGAACAAAAGAGCTAGAGACGGTTATAGCAAAAGTGTTGCGAGTGCGAAAAGAAGTGAAGTGAAAAGTTGTGATGTGGTGACGTTGAAAAATGTGAAAAAGGGCAACCCAGCCTGATGGTTGTTGGTCGTGCTGCCAACGCACGGCAAAAAGCATGTACATTTCGAAGCAACGGACAAAGTGTATTACTTCTGAATTTCTACGGACTTTTATTCCGCTGCCGAGCGAAATATCGAACAGAGCTAGTAACATTTTTTTATTAAACATTTTGGAATTCGGAAATTTAATTAGGTACTTTAAATAGACAGACAGGTATAGGCTTCAAATAAAAAACCACTCTATTACATGATCAAGGCTAAGGCCAAATATTTTATTTAAATGTTGTCAACATTGAGTTCTAATAAAAACTTTGATTTGACAAAAAAATCAGAACCAACAAGAAGGAACATTTTCTGTAGGATTAGACTTCTGAATAAAACTCAAAGATTCCCTTTCGATATTCTTTGCGGATTCCAAAGTTAAATAAGTTTTAGGTTTTATGTGACGTTCGATGTTTGTGCTCGCCAGTACCGGTTGCTTGATTGTCACTGCTTTTCGACTATACCGTGCTCAATGCTATTTATTATGTATCTTAGGGTTGGCAATGATAAATATATTATGTGACGTAATAATGAGATGTTTACGGCTGGTGATCTTGAAGGAATATAGTCATTTATGTAGTAATAAGTACTGCATAACTGACTATATTATTATTACTCTAACTACCACCAAAAAGAGACTAGTCAACTATGTCACGGTAATTATAAAATATTACCGTGACTATGTAGAACAACGTTCTTATTTAAAATATTTTACTAACCAATTAAATAGTATTTTATTTTATTTAACTATTCTGCAAATTAAATGATAAGCAAAGACAAAACACTCATCAGTTACAATGCTATTATCACCATACTATGAACAAAGGGGTGCAACAATATGCATATTTGCTATTCTAACATCCTTATCGTTCTATCAGAAATCTAATAAATATCAGGTGCATGACTTAAATCAGACACATCTGTAGCGTTATTACGTCATATATCATATTAGTAACGCACTCACATGCTTAAATGTTATCATAGTATATGTGATAGTAGTTATAATTTTATCTCATTTTCTTCTGAAAGTATATGCGCTATTTAAATTAAGATACAACGAATATTTTATTAGAATATTAATATAGTGCTTTTTATATTTTGTAAATAATTAAGTGTAATCTGTATGTAGAAGTGTAATTTCAGCGGACATATTATAGAAAACATATCTTGTACTAATAAATATTTATTATATCAGTAAATTATTATAAGGAAGATCAGAATGGGATGTTTGTATTATATTTAAATTATAATTTATTAGATTGCACTGCCATATTCAAATCGGATTGCATTTGGACCACACAAAAACAATATCTCTTTTTTGTGTAGGGTTTAAAAATATGCCATTCCATGCATATTATGGCCCATTCTGATCTCAAGGTCGTCGTTTGGCCCGCACGATACACATTGCACAAGTTTTCCGTTTCTAATTGAATGTGATTATGATTACATATCCTTCTTATCACAATTGACTTACACAAGTTCTTCTGACTCACATTCTGAGTTCTACAGAAGAGCTTATGCAAGTCTCTTCCGTATTTAATCATTATAATACTTATTGACTTACATAAAGTTCTTCTGTCTCACCTACTGTGTTCTACAGAAGAGTGAGAAGATCTATGGGGAACGTGAGTATAGTGTGTGTCGTGCAATGGCTTCAGTGTTGCGTTGGTGGGCAGATCTTATTAGGTACAACAAAGAACATTTTTGTACCATTTTGTTCGCAACCAATTTAATAAACAAATCTTGTATTAGTAATGGACTTTATTCTTTTGACAAAATCTGTACTCATAGTACGATATTTCTTTTCATAGCTCTTCCGTGCGCTCAACACATTTGCACAAACTACAATATTATTTGTTCAAATATTTTAAGTGCACGGAAGAAATTACAGCAAATGTTGTGTAAGAAAACTTAAAGTTGCTCTCCCCGTAAAGTTTTGAAGATACAACTCTGTTCTTCGGAAAGGTCAATCTGGCTTTGCCCTCAACAACGCAACTAAGTAGGTACATAAAATTATATGTTAGTTATAGGTATTGGCAAACACTATATTTTGTAATAATAGATATTTCGTGTGCACCTAATATTGGTATTTAAAATTGTATACTTATTGTATGTCGTCAGATTATTGTAAGTGATGACGATGTTGACTTTCGAGATATTATACATTGTATCAGATGTAATGACAAAATACGGTCACTTATTATGAAAAACAAAATGTAAAACACGTTTTGTTTTCAGGTGCTTTGATTTTTAATACAGGTTTTTTTGTAAGAGAGGTTTTAAAAGTAGGCGTATTGGGTAATATAATTTTCTCGAGAGTCGACTCAAACAAATCACAAAACTGCATGGAACAGGCTTTAATAGAAATTTTACGTGAAATACATATTTTTGTAAAAAAGAAAATATGATACAAAAATGTCTTATAATATATGTGTATCAATGTGCTTTTAGGTAAACCGAAAATTGAGTCAAGGGGTACGAGGTACGGGATTTTCACTTCAAACGGATTTTTCTTTTACTATCGAAACATCGACGTACATTAATATTTTATGCCGACTGTACCATCTCCTTCATTCGCCTTTTACGAATGAATTTCTCATTGATTTTTGTGGGTATTTACAAACCAAAGACTTTGGCAATTTATGTAGGTAGATAGAGCTACGCAAGCGGCCAACATAAATTTTCATGTTGCTTTTATTAAACGGTTTGCTCTTTAAATATAAATAGTGTCAAATCAAGTTATCTTGTCAAAATATTTAATAAAAGTATAAATATTTTCAATCTTGCAAAAACTTTTAAGCATTAAACGTCTGGAAAATCAAATAAAAGTTTTGCGGGACAGCAAATAAAATATTATTTAGTATTTTTTTAATTTTTAATAAACACATCAGTTTAAAGTAATTGGCTCCTCTAAAGTGCTAATTAAATTACCTCAAAAACAAAACTATAAACTACACACACCAATTTTTGCATCAAGATACAAATGTCTTTTAACCAAATTCATTTTTTATAAATTATGATCTATAAATTATAAACTTTCGCGATTTGTACACATTATGAAAATATATATATTACTGGTCTTAGTTGCGTGAAAAATTTTAGGTAAAATACCGTGAATAAATAACTGCTGTGACGTTGCAATACGGTCGAAACGTCGTGCAATAAACAGGGTATTTTACCTTAAATTATTCACGTGATTAAGACCCGTAATACATATATTTTCATACATTCATTTTCGTACAGAAAGTGCGCCTTGGCACACTTGAGAAACCCCAAAAATTTGTATTTTTTTCTCATTATTACAATGTATACTTTAGATATTTTTAGCGGTATGCTATTCTATTATACAATATAACTAGAGAACTATACAAAAAATCCCGTAGGACAGAGAAGGTAATTTTCGCCGTCAATTTTAATCAAACATTTTTTACAAAGACATTTCCGGACCTTTCATCGTCCCTCTCCAAGTTAATTACGAAGAGTTTATTCGTGTCAGCTATTCTTTACAAGTTATAAACATTTTTTATTCTATTTTCAACAACATTTTTCTGCACTAAGTGTTTTTTTGGTTAGGACGTTTAGAGGCTTTAAATTAATTTTGTAAGGAAAATCTTTTGTTAGAAATCACCAAACTAGTTCCATTTATGAGATTAGTTTTAAGGCATTTGATTCCAGAGTTACGTAAACTATTGATTTTCATGAGCCCAACATCTAACTACCTAACTAATGTAACCTATTCTAAGTACCTACTAACTATTAAGTTCTAAGTGAACTCAAAAGTATGAAATAAGCTAAGGAACGAAAGAGTAATAAATATAACATGTTGCAATTAAAAGCTGTCAAAACCTAAGGGAACGCTATTCACTAATTCATAAGAAACCAGATAAGCAAAGTTTTTTTTAGTAACAGTTGCTTAGTTGACTTGTTCTACATTATATTATTTAAAAGTACTAAAATATATTTTTATTTTTTTAAAACAAAAAGTACCTACACAACACAATTTCATTTAGTAGGTAATTTGACAAAAAAGACACTTTCAAAACGTATACCGCCTTTGCGGTTGTAATTAAATGATCCTCAGCAAAAATGTTGGTCCATGTCTTACTTATGCAGTAAATCTTGTTAGTAATAAAAACAGCGACCTCAAAAGACAAACTGTAGTGTGCATCTAATTTCTCTGTGACAAAATGTAATGCAAATTTCACCTGACCTCCCTCAGGTTAGCTTGTAAAAAGTCACTTTAAAAAAGTTGTAACACATTTCCACAAGCCGGTGTTGTTAGAAAAACAGATAAACATGACTTTTTACTTTTTGGTTAAAACACCCTGCGCAAATATACATTTTTTGCTTGGTGTAAACAAATCTCATTCATTTTTCAGTAGGCCGATGTTTTGAAAGTATGATAGCTGAACACATTATAATAAAAAAATTATATCTCAAAATGGCTTTTATTACAGCGTCATAAGTATGAACACACCGGTGTGACTAATGAAAAATAAAATTTTCAGCAATCATGAGTCTATGAGATTTTGGCTATATTATATTTGTCTTTGGAAGTTGAACGGGATGTAATTTATAAATTATTTTATAAATTTTCATGGTGGGCGATTATTAAATTGTCATAATATAACCTTTTTGTATCCCTTTTTCAAACCCCGTTGGGCATTATTGGGAGACTCGTCGATGTATAATTATAATTTGTAGATAACGTACCTTTTTTTCAGATAGAGAAGATCTTATGAAATCAAGTACAGTATCTGTTTTTTTAAATTTGGTTCACAATAACTGGCAATATAGTTAGTTGGTTGATATTTAAAAAAATATTTGTTTTATGTCAAATTAATAAAGAACCATGATTTTCTCGTAATACGATACGAGTTTGTAATTAATTATGTAAAACGTGAAAACGTCCTATCTCTAAATAATCGTCCCTCTATAGACCAATTTTAATAAAAATACACGCTTTTATAGTATTTTTAAATATTTTTCTTTGTAAAAACTTTTTGCTAAATCAAAATATATCAGGGACATTATTTTTACGACAGAGCTTTGATATATATAAATAAAAATTGATTAAAATTTGTAAAAATCAGCAATGCATTATAGAATTGAATTCTTGTAGTAGTATGTACAGTTGACCACAAAATTATGTAAAGGTTTTCTGTATAATATATATTGTATTAGTAGATATAAAATATGTTTATTATTAATATTTATTTAGAACTAACTTACAGCTTAACTGCAAGAAATGCAAATTAGTCATTATAAATGATTGTATACATTGTAAAACTGCAGTCAGACTGTCATTTAAGACGATTTTAGAATTTAAAACATTAGGAATGTAATGTACTGGATTTGGGAACATAGATGAATTTGTAGTTATTTTTATATAGAAAAGATATATAAACATTTTAATCGCTTCATTATTGAGTATATCTTATCTATATAATAGATAAAACTTTTTGAATATTCCTATTTAGATATACTACTCTTCTATCTATAATTATGTGAAATATAAGTTATACCTACTTATATAAAGGTCTACTTGTATTTTAAATGGCAGATATGTAATGTATCCTATATTAAATATAATTATACTTAACGTAACCATTTTTAAATTGATAAAGTTAGTTTATTTTGTCATACATATTTTCTAAAAATTTGATTTGTAAAAAAAATAATTAATGGAATATATCACGTAAAGAATAGTGTGCTTTGAGCTTTCGACCTTGTTACACACTTTAACTTGAAGCTTTCTCAATAAATCTCGGTAGAATTTATAGCGCTGTGTCCGTTGTTAGAAGAGGGACTAGAACATTATGTGGAACTACTTAAATGGTATCTTAGTACAGTCATGTACAATAAAAATGTAAGCGATAAAATACTGTTCATTTGGAACCGTTATAAATTAATTACTTATTAAATAATTTTGTACGATTTGTATTATTAATAATGCGCCAATTTCTTCTATAACATTTCTTATGATTTATATAATATTCGATATAGAAAAAAACCTTTAACAAAATAAAAAACTTTTCGTTTCGAAGTATAAAAATGCGTCTCAGTACTTTAAACTCTTCAAAATGCCTGAAAAAGTAACCCAAAAGTCTTGTTTATTAAATATGAAACAAAAGCCATGTCAGTGAAACGGTAAATCATCGCTCTGAATTAGAGATACACTCTTATATTTATGAGGGAGATATTGCCCTGAAGTGTCTCAATAAATACTCACGACCTTGACCTTGACCCCTACCACCGAAAGCAAATGCCTTCATTTCCATTCATATATCTTTCATGCGATTTGGAAATAACCAACTATATTGGGTTTTGGGAACATTAATATTATAATCAAAACATAGGATTTCTATTTCTCTCCTCATATTTTTGTATCTATTCAGAATTTTGAACGTCTCTAGATATTAGTGAATATTAAATTTAGAGGTAACTTAGTGCCTAAAACTAAGCTTTTGGAGGCGCATTTTTAATGTGAGTAGTTAAACTAATATACTACTGAATTAATGAATCTCATGTGAATAGGCTACTGATATCTTCATAAACTAAAAGTTGAAAGACTTGTTTTTGTAATTAGTTTTTAGCATATCCGACAGATTTACGAAATAATTGCGCAAACAATACTTTTTTTTTCTCAACAGATTTTATAGTGTCATACAGCTGTCCCTGTCTCTTTAAGGGGAATAATAGCGAAAAAAATATTTTTGAGCACGGCATGCCAAATATCGTTGGGTATTCGGTGCTTAAAATTTGATGTGTATCTATTTCTACTGCAAATGGTACTATTTTCGAAGCTAGTTGCATATGAGAACAACAATTGAAGCGCACACATTCAACATTATATAAACCTTGAACTTGGAACAGATTTATGACCTTTATATCGCTAGTAAAACATTCAACAAAGAGGCAGAATTGAAGATATAATATGAATATTTCTTTAAAGTACGGAAACTGCTTGTGGTGCTTCTGTTGCGAATAATAAATTTAGGTGAGATGAATTGTGACTTAAATTTCATTGCGTTTGTCATAAATTGTTGTCATAAATCCAACTTGGTATGTTGTAATGGAATTAACCAACAGCGTTCGTGCAACGTCAAGGGTACTGCAATCCAATTAGTTGATTCCAATGTTCTGCTGACAGCAAGTTGGATCGCTTTTTATATTTTTTTTAGTTTTAAAAGATTTTTGCCTGTACAATGGAACAATTGTATCAAGATTCTAACTAGAACTTAGACCCCATATCAATGTCCACTTTATATCTTAGTTTATAATATAATATTGTCGTATTTACATTAGTATATGAAGTGGAATACAATTAAATTAAAGACTTAGAGGATGTTTCTTTATTCGTATAAATATTATGTATAAACTCGCTGGAAGCATGAACTATAGGTATTATAACAATATATAGAGAAATGTAAAAAAATGTAATACGTGTACTAATGTGATGAAATAAGTAAATAAATGTCTTTTTATATAAAGTTGCTATTTTATTTTACACTAGCTGTCCCGCGCAACTTCATCTGCATAAATTTTCCCCGTTTTTGCAACGTTGCTAATTGCTGCTCCGCGCCTATTGGTCGTAGCGTGATGTTAGCCTATAGCCTTCCTCAATAAATGGGCTATTCAACAGTGAAATAATTTTTCAATTCGGATCAGTAGTTCCTGAGATTACCACGTACATACATTACCGAATTACTGTTTTATTTTGTCAGTGAGACTGTCTAATACATATACAAAACTTAACCTAGGCCATGGAATTGGCCGTTAGATCATTGGTCATCAAAATTTAACTGGATATATAGTACTCGTCATTGGTTAATTTCATGGATCGGACCATGTCAATTGTATTATTTACCTATCAAACACCCTGATTAATATCAATAAAATTATTACTGCAATGTGTTGACGTGAATTTTGTGTGGTCATGACTTTTTCAGAACTGCTACCTAACTACTTTTTAATATTTTTGTTTCTGGACAGTCAATAATGTAGTTTTATGATTTAAATATAGTTTAAGAGTTTGATCAGTTAGCTCTATAAATATATGCAACTGATTCTGTATTTCGAAGGCGCAAATTCCTCAAACTAGAGGTATAAGGAAATTCTAATTGAAGCCTTAGAATTCCAATTCCCTTAGGTCGGGAGCCTCGAGATTATTTAGTTGGAGATCCCAGATTAGAAACTACGTAGAGACAGCTTTATAATATTAATTAGAGAGATAATCTAGCCTTAACTGGACTCATCTGTCTCAGTGATATTAGTAATGTTTATTTAGTTTATTCTATTGTTTGAAAGCATTAAGTATTTTTTGTTAACTCCTTCTATATGTTGTGTCTGTGGCATCCTATTGCGCCATTTAATGGATGATTTAGGATGTGGTTTTATTTTAATAAAAAAATCCGATCAGACATATTGGAGACTAGCTTATACCCGTGACTTTGTTCATGTTGAAATTTTGTAGTATTTCTGGATATAAAATAGTGTACACACTATTCCAGATCTATCTTCGTGCCAAATTTCATCAGATTCCTTCAGCCATTATGGTGTTATTATAAAAAACATTCATCCGTCTAAACTGTCACATACAGAATATTAGAAAAAGGAATACAAAGTTACGATTCCACTGCTATGCGTTGCGTTATTGGTTATTTGTCCTCCACAAATAACCAATCACGCAACACATACAACGGGTATACAACATACACGGTTTGTGTAACGAAACTCTATGCATGCGGTGGTAGTATGTGTGGCCGCGTGCACCACAGCAAAGACGTGCCTTTGCTATTGTGCACGTTGCAACACCGGTAATTAATGTTTTATTCTCAGAGCATTCAACGTGTTGAATGTTAATAGAATAAAAAACTTGACCAAGGGGGTTCCCGAGGAATATTACGCGATTACGCGGCTCACGCTCTTAAGGTTCATTTCCGTGCATCGCGGCCGATCGCAGTCGCACGCATTAATACTCGTACGGCTGCGATTGACGGGATGCACGGGAATTGGAATTGCGCACCTTTGTTATTAATGGTATGAGACGCTCGATGCGTGATGTCCATGAGTTCACAGAAACAACATCAATCACAAAGCTAAAGCTACCTACTTAGATAAAGTCAGTTAAAACAATAACATTAAAACAAAGCGTTATCATGTTACCATTTAGAAATAGCCCTCTTCTTAAACAAAAACACAACAATTGTAATTGAACACAAACCCAATTTCATCAGGTTGTTTGTCAGCCATTCCCTGTTTATCTCCTAGCATTATTGTTCTCGTCTTGCAATTCTCTGTCCAAACAGTGGAAGGTCACAAGACAAATAAAAGCCGTCACTCTAGGGACGGTCGGTAGGGACTGAGGTTGGTCGAATGACTCGAAGTGACGCCTGTTTGTTGATTAACTAAGACAATCTTTAGTTTACACATTAATAAATATACAATTTTATTTTAGGGTAAAGAATAGGTAAGTATTTATCCAATGGATCTGGTGCACAAAACGATCAGCTTCTGACTACCTCATTGATCTTATAAATTAATATAGTCTGAGATCCGGTCTAAGAAATATATACAATAATTTAATTGCATTTTTGAAAGATAGAAAAATTTGAAGTCCAGACCCAGGAATCGAACCCGAGACTTCCGTAGCCAAACCGGGGCCAGAAGCGAACCACCTATCTGGACTATGTTGCTAGACCTCAAATTTCTCTATCCCTTGATGCTCGTGAGTTTGGGCCCTCGCATGCGCCATTTAGTCGGTAGTTAAAGAACTATCACGGCTTTTGTTATTGCTTCGTTACAGAGAGCATTTTAACAAATTATGATGTTGTGAAGTAATTTTTATAGGCATTTCTTGCCAATTACTTTACAAATACAAAAATTGCATTATTGAAAGATAGAAAAATTTGAAGTCCAGACCCAGGAATCGAACCCGAGACTTCCGTAGCCAAACCGGGGCCAGAAGCGAACCACCTATCTGGACTATGTTACTAGACTTCAAATTTCTCTATCCCTTGATGCTCGCGAGTTTGAGCCCTCGTATGCGCCATCTAGTCGGTGGTTAAAGTAAAATATATACCTTCATCTGATAATATTGTCTCCGAATCTCAGACTAATAGATAGATATCTATCTACTTGAAAATACTTATCTAGCATGATTGCGTTTATTTGCGTATTTAAAAGTGAAAGCTCGAAAATTTAAAAGTTTTTATGGATTGATACCTAGTTAGTATGATGAGAAAATAAAATACAATAATTTTATAGTTAGGTTTATGTACGAGTATGTTAAAAATTGGAGGCTAATATCTCAACCGGTATCAAAATACCGGGTGTAATCGTTAAGTGTGTCCAGGCGATTATTCCGTAACTATTACAGATATCAAAAAACTTTAAACTGATATCGAAAGTACGTTACCTAATGAGTTAAATGACATCAATAACTTTTTAAAAATCAAACGAGAGGTATCTAACATTTTGACATTAAACACTCCCATACATTTAGTATGAGATTAGTAGAAAGGTTTTAGTTTCCTTATTTTAAAAGAATATTTTAGCTTAGTATTGATATTAAAGGAAACTGGTTATTAACCTAACAGAGTAATAAAACTATCTTTTAATTGAATTATATTTATTTCTTAGTAAGTACTAAATTTTTTATTCAAAGCAGATGTTCGAAGTGACGTCCTTGTTGTGCGATACAATGACGAGCTCTACTTACAGTTTCTAAATGAACTTTCCTTAACATTTGCGGAGTAATTAAAGCAATTGCACGACGTACACGATTCTGTAACTCTTCTAGGCTGTGCATTCTCTCAGCGTACACTTTGTCTTTGATAAAACCCCATAGGAAGAAATCACAAGGCATGAGATCAAATTATTAAAAATCAAATTCAAATTATTGCGATATTGAAACACAGTTTATTACTAATTTGAAGTGGTAAGATAATTAATCTACACGTGCATCTACTTGAAAATCATCATTGTCATATCATATGTAATCATACAATATGATTAAGGTACAATGAGTGCTAGACCACTTAAAATAAGGAAACTAAAACCTTTCTACTAATCTCATACTAAATGTATGGGAGTGTTTAATGTCAAAATGTTAGATACCTCGCGTTTGATTTATAAAAAGTTATTGATGTCATTTAACTCATTAGGTAACGTACTTTCGATATCAGTTTAAAGTTTTTTGATATCTGTAATAGTTACGGAATAATCGCCTGGACACACTTAACGATTACACCCTGTATAATTCATTAGTAAGTGGTATTATGACAGAATTGACTCTAAATTTAAGTAAGTTGTTGTATTTGAAAAGTCTTATTTATTGAGTAAATTTGCTTTCACTCAGAATTGAAAGCATTAATTTTTCAATGAGCGTTACTAGATTTAAATATTTATCTTCCTTAATAGTTCTAAGGCGGAAGAGCCAAAGTAAACAAGAGTTATTAAAAAAACCACGAAACCAAAGAGATCAACAGTTGATTTAGAGCTAAATTTGATCTCCAAATCGAATATTTTGTTAACATCTGTAAAGGTTCGTTTCCGTGCATCGCGATCGATCGCGAGCCGCTCGCGGCTTACGACAAGCGGCTGAGGCAAATGACAGACGCACGCTGCCGACGACTGTCGTAGGCCTGCGCGCGCACTGTGAATATTGTCGCATCGGCCGCGAGCGTCAGCCGCTTGTCGTAAGCCGCGAGCGGCTCGCAATCGGCCGCGATGCTCGGAAATGAACCTTTACGGTAAGTGTAAGGTTACGATTGTATAAAATGGTCTTTTTAAAACTACTACAGTACCTAAGTACTAGTACTAGATATATTTTTAGATCTTTTATGTTAACAAAATATACCTAGGACTTGGGTAATCACTTTGTAGGTACTACTTCTTCCTGACAGAAAACCGCAGACACATAACTTTGATGCTATAATTTGTAACCTTAATATATACCTACAGTACCTACCTATATTGGTAGGTAGATGAAACAAAAAATCAATCTGTTTGATTAACTTCTGCCAATATTTTAAGTTGAGCTGTTGAATTGCAAAAAGAAAAAAATTACTTTGTTACGAAAAATGAACTCTCTGCATATGAAAATAAAAATCAAGGCAAAAAAAAAAATTAGTACTTACATCACCGAATCCGAATTTCGCTAATTTACTACAATGTTTTAGTACATATCTCTGCCTACCTTTTATTCACTAAATCCTGCCCAGAAAAGGAAAATAGTGAAAACCCCACGCAAATCATACATACAGAGCAGAGAGACAAAGAGAGAACACACCTTTTTTTAAAGTCAGTGAAAAAAGAAGCACGTGTCTGGCAAATCAGTTTGTTAAGTGACAGTTGGCAACAATGAAACTAGGCGAATTTTGTGTAGTTACGTAAGGTTTGAAATGACCTATCTTGCTGGTAATCGTTGGCATTAGTCTATGTCATGTCGCCTAACCCTTGTGTTTTAGTTTTGGTAATATTAAACTGTGTTATTTCGGTCAATCTAGTTAGTTAGCTAGCCATTGTTTACATTTAAAGCTTTTTTTTAGAAAGAAGGCAATGTTTTATTATTGTGTGTAATATGTAGATATGCTAAATGTTCCATAGCCAAAATGACAAAACGGAACCCTTATAGTTTCGTCATGTCTGTCTGTCCGCACTTTTGCTCAGAGACTGTTCTAGGAGGCTGTAATTTTGCATGGATACACATATTACTTACGCCGGCAATGTGAAAGAATAAAATCGTAAAAAAATCTTTGGTACCTTCTCTATAGGTATATAAAGTGGGATTTTTTTTGTTTTCTAACCTATCCCATCGTGTGGAGTATCAATAGATAGTTTTTTTTAAAACGTCTCGGAGTTACGAAGACCATTTATAAATTTAGGGATCCGTTTGTGAAATATTAAGCTTTAAAGTGTAAATTACCTACCTGCCAGCTTAATGGCTGATGTTGGGTATGTGAAAATATCATGGTAGTTGTATAAATAATAATAATAAGCCTCTTATCCTGAACTGCTGTCTTCTTTCTTTGTATTGTGGTTTGTATTGTTGTTTCTTTAGTTATATAATATCTCTGAGTTCAGTGTGCCTCTTGGCAAAGGCGTCCTCTAACAATTTCCATTGTACTCTGTCTCTAGCAACCCTTCTCCATTTTGGGCCTGCCGTCAGTTTAAGTTCATCTTCCCATCTCTTGCTTTGTCTTCCTTTGTTCCTTCTCCCATCTCTAGGGTACCAGTCTGTTATGATGTTGCTCCACTTCTCTTGTGTACCGCGCATCATGTGCCCAGTCTATCTCCACTTCAAACTATCTATTCTAGTAAGTACGTCTGTGACTTTTGTCTTGCTTCTTATAACGGTATTTCGTATCTTATCTTGTTTCTTAATACCTATCATACTTCGTTCCAGTGTTCCAGCATGTTTCTGCGATGTTTCGTAAGAGCCCAGGTTTCACAACCATATGTAATACATGAGAGAACGCAGGTATTGAAGACCTTCCTTTTGATACCTATACTAAGGTCTGTGGATTTCATGATCTCTTTTAGTGACCAATATCTTTTCCATCCGTTAGCTATTCATCTTTTGATTTATTTTGTAGTTGCGTCTGTATGTAAGATGATTTGTCCTAAATAGATATATTCATCTACATATTCAACAGGTTGGTTGTTAATTTTTATTTCATATTTGTTTGAATTCGTTAATAGCTTCGTTGTGTATATATTTATGAATAGCCCACTTTCTCGCTCTCTTTATTTAGATCTTGTATCATTTTTTCTAGGATCTCTAGTTGTTCTTCAAACAAAACAATATCGTCAGCGAATCTAAGATGGTTTAATTTTTGACCATCTATATTTAGTCCATATTAGTCCCAGTTGTATATATAGTGAAATTAAAAAGAAAACTATCACGGCTAAGTATGTTTAACAAGTTTACGAGTAACAGCTGATCAAATGAGAAGTAACAAAATTTTCGTACAAATTCCATTGAAAATTATTATTAAGTAGGTATAACGTTGTACGTATGAAAAAAAAACAACAGAAAACCCACTTCTTAAGCCCCATTATTCGGGGGGGGGGACTACGGAATCCTACATTGTGCGTGGCCAGACATGCACTTGCCCGGTTTTTTAACACTACAGCCTAAACAAGCTAATTTCATACTTACCTATATGTTCGTCGTCAGCGTATACGCCTCAAGAAAGCGTATTCTTCTTGTAGCAATACGTCAGCCGGCGGCGTACCGCAGGGTGGTGTTTTATCTCCTTTACTTTTCGTGATTTTTAACAATTCTACCTTCATTTTTTTGATTTGCAAATTGACACACGGGTTGCAGTTAGTGAACTAGCGGAAGCAATCCAAAACTTAATAAGGACCTGGCGCATATTTCTAAATGAAGTGAAAATTATGGACTTACTCAAACCAGCAGAAACCCAAATAAATATAGGAGGCCAGGAATGCGCTTTCTGGCTCTATTGCCACTTTAACAAGAAAATTGTGTCAAGAACCTGGAGATTCAAATAGACATAACCTTATCCTGGGCACAGCAGATGCAAGAAAGAAGTTGCAAACTCTTTACTGCAGCGGAGTCCTTACGCAGGTTGCGGAACTTTTTGCCAATCATCACTACAGCTACGCTTGCACAATCCCTACTACTTCCGATCCTTGACTATGCCAATATCAACTATTTAGATCTAACCGAGAAACAACTTAATAAACTTGAGCGCCTTATAAAAAAATATTTATGATTTATATTTTAAATTAAAACAAATTTAACAAGAAAAAACTCAAGTGGCTTCCAATTCGCCTTTGCAGGAATTCTCATATTTTGATACCTACTACCTTACAATCCCTCTGATATTAAAGATCGTTTCCAGTTCCTTCATGACCCACATATGAGTTCCTTAAGGTCATCAGATGATTTGAGCTTGATGATTCTGGTAGGTCTTCGGTTGTGGCATGTATTGCCTCCGAACATCACATTAAAAAAATGGTAAATATATATTTTTCTCCATCACCTATGCACTATTCCTGGGTCCTTAATCCTGTTCTTTTTTTCCATTGTCGCGGCAAGACCGTGTGAACTTGCGCATCGCACAAAGATGTCCGTGCATGTGCGTTGATGTAATTCTAAGCGCAGCTCAAGAGAGCTCAAGCTTAAGATTTTGAAAGTTCGCACGGTCTTGCCGCGAAAAAGGAAAAAAAGAACTTGAATAAGGAGCCTGTCCATCCACTCTGCATGTGCTTATTCTATGTAATAATCATTTAATTAATTTATTTTTGTTAAGTGTGGTGTACAAAAATAATTTTCTATCCATTTATTTTCTTTGTTAAAATTATAGATTTTCCACCATTTTTTTTTAATATTGATCTACCCAGTGTCACTCACACAACAGAGACGAATCTAACGATACCTCTCAAGCTAAAATACACACATACGTATGCATACACCCATACATACATACAAACATATCGAGTGTATGTAACACTCGGAAAACATAACCGTGCTTCTTGCGCAGTCTCAGTTGGGTTCATATCAATTGTGGGATCGACATACTCGTTACCTACATCATTTTTAATTAGTTATTTTTAAGCATTCATAGTCAATACAGGTTGAGCGAATGAAAACATATTTAAAAACGATTCGTGTTGGTAGAGGAAGTATTGATTCTCTCGGTACGCCATTCTTTTACCTTTATTGCATTGGCGACTGTCGGGCATTTTATTAAAGAGAGCCTAACAATTACTAAGTTAACGATGCTGTAATGGATACGGGTCAGGCTAAATGGTTATAGATCTTTCAAGACACCTCTGAGAAATAGGTTTATTAATATTCTAAGTTTGTTTGGTATTATCGTGTTGCATAATTTTCTGTGTTTATAACAGAAAATCGTGACTGTTTGATCTATTAACTTACAGATCAAATTACCAAACGGGTTGTGTTGAATTTTGGCACACAAATAGTTATTATGACGAGGACATCCGTTAAGAACGAAGTTTAGAAATCAACCCCTCAAGGAATGAAAAGGGGAATTAAATTTGACGTCACGAGAGTTAGCGCATTGCATGCTTCATGCAGAAGTTTGTGTGTTGGTTAATCTGGTCTCAATATCAAGCAATCTAAATGTTTTGTTAAATAATAATAGACTTTATTATTCAGATATTTACACATTTTACCCATAACATAAAATTTAAATATATTTATCTGTTTGCTCTCTGGCAAAGGCACTCCCAAGCGTCTCTACAAGATCCTGTTTCCGGCAGACCTAGTTAAAAAGCTGCCCGCCAAAGATTAGCGTAGGCTTTTATGCAACGTCGGATTGTGACCATGCTCAATCCGGTCAAAATATCAATCAATCTAAAGGTAAATAGATTGCATTATCCCCGAATTTCTTAATTATAGGGTGGTATCGGTGTCAGTTCCATTTTAGTGCCTAATATAACACTTTCATGGATAGGACGTGATTTTACGTCATAATTTGAGATTTGAATACCGCAGAACATACAATCATGCTCAAAAACAGAAAATTATTTACGGCAGAACTGAGAATTTAAAGGCGAAAATTCGTTTCAATGTAACTTGTGTCACAACGTATCAAACACTCTAAACTTTACTGTCACGTAGACTTACCTTTTTACCATTTTAAAAATTAGTTTAACTATTAGTGACAAAACGTATGCAGACGATGACGTAATAAAACGATTACGTCATATTGTATTTTATTTATCTAATATCATTCAACACAACGAATGGATACGTCAAATCTTTTTGTATGGAATTTTATTGTGTCATTCTAGAACACAATTTAAATTTATTTAAACTGAGACTGTCCGTAAGTGATAAGATACACAATTTCGTATGCAAATTTAAAATATATATATATATATATATGTATATATATATATATAATATGTGTTCTGAGTATAATCCAACTGCTTGCGAATTCGTCCGTATGGATTATATGCGGACGAATTCGCAAGTAGTTTGTTAGTACCTATACAATATCTTAGGTGTGTTTAGTGGTAGGTATACACATAAAAGTTGTATTTTACTTGTCAGTCAGTCAATGAACAGTTCTTTATTAACGGTTATAATATATATTTTGACGTCTACACATGTATTCCATTCACCCTAAGGGATATCTATTAATAGAATTTGTCCTCATTTGATATGATATTGTTCCTTGTTGTTTTTAATTACAGATTCCAACTCCAAATATCATGTTCAGATTTTGCAGAAGAGGTAAAAATAACTTTCATTCATTCATTCATTTATTTATTTGTTAATCATAGGTAAGTTACATGGTATAGTGCACTATTTTTGATTCCTGTATCCTCCCTTGCCTCACATATGGCTGTGAAACCTGGTCACTCACTAAACTTCAAAGGGACAGTCTAGTACATTGCCAAAGAGCCATGGAGAGGAGCATGATCGGCGTCAAAAAACAAGATAGGAAAAGAAACACCTTCATAAGATCAAAAACCAGAGTAACAGATGTGCTAGATAAGATAGACCAACTAAAGTGGAGGTGGACAGGCTCCATTTTTCCTGAGTGCATCGTAGTAAATGACGATGCACTCAGGAAAAATGGAGCAAGATGAAGACTGGATGGTACCCTAGAGATGGTAAAAGAAATAGAGGAAGGCAAGGAAAAAGATGGGAAGACGAAATAAAGCTAACAGCGGGGCCCAACTGGAGGAGTGTTGCAAAGGACAGAAAGCAATGGAAAATGTTAGAGGAGGCCTATGCCAAGAGGCACACTGAATTAAGAGACTTTCTATAAGAGGAAAAAAAAAATGTTCAGGATAAAAGGCTGATTGATTGATTGATAGTGCACTATGTCCTACCAGATATGGTATACACAATTAGGTGATTTACATTAAGGCCGTACCCTGACCAAATAACCTTGAGCATTCGTTCCCTCTTCGCCGCACTGTAGCACAGTTACAGTTGTAGTGTGTGTACAGTTTTTGGAATAAAAGCTTTATAAAATAAAATGTTAGTCGTTTGAAAAAAATGTTTCTAGTATAATGTTTTTTAATTAAATTGCCTATCCATTAGTATAAGTAGCAAATCAAAGAAAATGCTACGAGATGCATTATATCAATAATTATTTCTTATTTCTGTGGTTTCGTTGTGAGGAGATTAAATAAACATTATACTCCTTTAACAAAAACAAAATATGCCATTTTGGAGTCAAAATTGTGTAGAAATTTAATGTATTTTATAAGATAAGAGATAAAGAGAAGATAGCTCCACAAAAGTGCAAAAAAGGTTAGCTGGGTTTTGCACGGGGAAGTGCCTTAATTGAAAGTTCCACATTCACATTATTTCTTAGACTAAATGTTTCCGCAGACAAGTGCTAGAGAGAGCACATGAAGTACGAGTAAGTACTGGCGCAAGTAAAGCGTACTAAGATAGTTTTAATTGTATTTAATAATACAGCGTTGTATTTATTATATTAGTCTGTAAGTTTGTGGAATATTTGCATGAAATAAATGGGTTATTATTAGGTGACCCATTCACCTATTTAGTTAGTATATAAATAGAAAATAAACTACCACACCCACTATTTGACGTCAACGTGATGACCGCTGGGATTTTACAAAAAAAGCAAAAACGTCACGCTGATAAAGAGTGTTTTTAAATTGCCATTCACATTATTAATATGATATTATTTTATGAAGTGCGAGACTATATCGTGCAGATGTTTTAGGGACAACATAAAGTGGTTTATTCAAAAGCTGGGAGTTTATTTCTATTGCTAACAAGAATTCTAAGTATCGAGACATGGAAAGCGGTCTTAGGCGTAGGTGTTTATCTATTTCAGTAGCAACCCTAATACATAGGGGTGGCGAGGCGCAAATATTCAATTTACATGAAAGCAGGCCGGGAGCGGAATTTATATGAACATCTGTTAGCGCCAATGTCTGGGAAATTTCTCATTTTTCTGATAAATACAGTAGTTTGTTTAAAGAGTTTTTTGATGGAGGAGTGAATGAGATGTTTTTTGAAGTGTTTTTATAAAATACTAGCTTTTATTCGTAACTTCGCCTCTTAAAATTAGTTAAGTAGTTCCTATGAAAGTATTCCTGTAGATAGTGCTCTTAATGCCTTGTTTATAAATTCCACCCTGTAATTAAATTTAGCTTTAAGAAGACAAGCACTAGGATGCAAGGTCTGTGTGTCCCGGGGGATTTTACAGACATACTATTAAACAGAGTCTAAATATTACATATATACTATTTATTGTAGACCTTAAGACATTATTAAATTAGACACGCTGCGATTTCTTGGGACAACGTTGGGATGGACTATAAGACTAAAACAATGGGCAATATGCTATATACAAACAAAATCTATAATAGCAATACTTAAGTTTTAATTTTAAATCTACGTAACTATCATACGTAATCGTTTACACACCTATATATAAATAAATATATACAAAGTAAACACACACATCACACTAATATTATAAAAGCGAAAGTTTGTAAGTGTGTGAGTGTGTATGTTTATTACTTCTTCACATCTAAACGGCTGGAGCGATTTTAATAAAATTTGGTAATGAGTTAGCTAACACCCTGGATTAACACATAGGCTAATAAACCGCGGGTAACACCGCGGGGCACAGCTAGTATATAAATACCTCATGTTTTATGACAACATTTATGAAGCTTACGAAACTCATTCCACTCCATGATACTAAATCTTTATACGATCTTTATCAATTTCACTGTCATTATTTAGTTCTAGTTCCGAAAATGACTTCGTAGAGCCTTGTCCCAAACATTATATCATCCGCGATGATACTGGGCGCGAAAGTATACATCATGTTTTTCACATAAATCTCTAAATATAGATACTCTCACAACGCACACGAAGGGTCTCGTAGGAGCCCATTTTCATACAAATTCAATCAAGAACAAGAAGGATTATATTAGACAAATGCTATAAACTTATCATAGTACAAATGAAATGTGTAGTCTTTGGTAAAATGAAATATTTTACATACATTCGCACTTCAGAGTGAACGCAGGGAATTCGGATGAGAAAGTTCGATTCATTCCGTACAAGTATGTTTATCGAATAATTCGGTTGTGGCAAATCTTTAGGGATAAGGAATTTGGTGAATGAACGCAGAATTTAGGAAATAGAGGGTTACTTTTTTATAGTTCCTATTTTATTATGGCCATTAGAAACCGATCAATACTATAACTATTAACAAGATAAACTTATCGAGTTAGGGCTCGATTGATTCGTCATAAAAAGTACTATTTTTAAACATTGCAAAAGCTGGCTATTTTTGGCGTCTGTGTATTTTTGTCCTTTTTTAGTGTTCCGTACCTCAAAAGGATGAAACGGAACTCTTTTAGAATCACTTTGTTGTTCGTCCGCTTGTCCGTCCGTTCGTCTGTCTGTCAAGACCCTTTCTCTCGGGAACGCGCGGAGCTATCGAGTTGAAATTAACTTTCATTCACTGAAACCACAAACTCAGGTATACAGTCCCTTGAAACTGTGAAAAAATCAAACTTTTAAGTTAACGTAAAAAAAAGATACGGCCGTTTATGCCGAAAAATGTACATTTCGACACTGGTTAAGGAATCAAAATTTATAGGGTACTATCCGTTGACCTAAAACTATGAAATAGTACGTATAGGGAAAAGTCTGAAACTGTACATTTGTAATTGATTCATAAAAAAATATGGTCTTTATATAACTCGATTCCTGAACTATTTTAATAAGCGGCCCGTCCCGGCTTCGTACGGGTGGAACAATAATACCTATTTTTACTAGTAATAAATATAGACGATATAAAGGGACACTGTAGCATTATAGCGGTAAAAAAAAATTGAAATGGGTCCACTTGTTTTTGAGATTAATCATTACAAAAATACAAATATTTCCTCTTTCTAAAATTAGTGCAGATAGTGTATATATGGATCTACAAATTTGTAAGGAACTCTCGGTGGGCAAGTCCAATTGCCCGGTTTTTTTAAATAACTAAAACTGAATGTAAACAATAACTTTTTACTTATTAACAAAATAAAAACAAGCTGAAATAACAATCTCTATCTATTTTCCGGAGTTTTTTAAGTGATGTACAGATAGTGGAGAAACTTCCATAAGAAACCGGAGTGGCCAGTCCAAGATTTAAAAATAAAAAAATCATCGACAAATTTGATTAAATGGTCACAAAACTTAAATAACGATGAGTGGCCATTTCATAAAATGTCATAGACGTAGTCAATGCCATATAGTATTTATATTGGGCAAATTTGTTGAAAAATGCAACCTTAGGCATAAAAAAAATTATAAACTAAATACTTACACGGTATTACTATCAACAAAATAAGACAACGATATTCATGAAATTTAGTATGCAGGGGGTTTCGGGGGCGATAAATTGATCTTGCTAGGTTTCATTTTTAGAAAACGTTGTTTAAAAAAACCAAGTGAAGCTCGGTCATCCAGGTACTATATCAAACATTGAATATCTTATTGAAAGAGTTTGATAAGTGTTTTTTTTTAAGTCTACGTATTTTATTATAATATTTTTTAAAGAATTCTTTTAGGATTCTATTTGAAACACATCAATGAAATGACGAGTGAATGCGTATTCTCTTATCTCACAAACGTCAATTGAGGCTTTGAAAAATTGCTTTGAAACACTGAATGACAGACTTCCAATCTTTATAGCTTAGATATGAAAGTTATGAATATTTTTGTTGGATTCAATAGATTCTTTGTGGAATTAATTTCTAACCAATGCTATTTTATTTGATAACTAGCTGTTTCTCACTGCTATAGCTTATTGGTACCTATTCCAAACTACTAAAATTAGCGTGGTTGCTTCGGGGATTTGCACGTTCTTAAAAAACAAATCATTCTTAATACAATTAGTATTTATTCATTTGATTGAAAGGGTCTTGTGAATAATACTTATTATTGAGAATCATAGTCATTGAAACTCTTTCGGTGTATTCATCGATTCCGATTCGTAGTAACCCTTACTGTCTAAAAGAATTTCAATGAAGAGTTGGCTTCATTCACTTGGTATAATACATAAGAACGAATTATAATAATAATAATATCTTGGGACAACTCACACAACGCCCTCTGATCCCAAACTAAGCAGAGCTTGTACTATGGAAACCAGACAATTGATAAACACACTTATATGTTTCTAAATACATACATATTATAGTTTTTTTTTGTGTCCACGACTTGTATGTTTGTAAAGTACCCCGCGACACAGGGCTTGTATCCTACTGCGGAAGTGGTCTTTAAAAAAAAGGTAAATAGCATCCAGCCACAGAATAAACCATCGTGTTCTTCACACAAAGTATTATCCTGGGTGGGGATCGAATCCACGACCTCCGGCTTAGCAGACAGGGTCACTAACCACTAGACCAACGCCAGTCAAAAAGTTAATGTAGTGTTGCATAATGCGACATTGCAGTTTACCCCGCTTTCCTCCGTAGCTTACAGTTCGACTTGTTCCTTTCACGCTTCGTTACAAGTAAAAGGAGTGTCGATGCTGTGAGTTATATCTGTGTCGCTATGTCACTTTCACATAGCTTTATGTACAACCTTATCCAGGTATTTTTTGTGCGGATATTTTATGACGTAATATATAGTATTCCAATGAAATAATAAATATTTAATTGGAATATAATCAAACAATGAAGACTGCTACACTTAAAAGTAAATGTCTAAGAATTTAGAAGACGAAACGCAATGAGCTGAAGATATACCCTTAGAATGAATCAATTTAGCTCTCAAGTCTGTTTTATTTGACAATACCTACATCGCTAACTGCTGTTTATGTATTTAGAAATATATGTATGTTTATCGGTTGTCTGGTTTCCATAGTACAAGCTCTGCTTAGTTTGGGATCAGATAGCTACGAGTATGTGTGATTGTCCCAAAATATTATTATATTTAAAGCGGCGGTAGGCTAATGGCTAAGGCATCGGTCTCGCAATCGTGAGGTCGTGAGTTCGAATCCTGGCCATTATACTACCGACGTAAACCCACTGCTAACACAAGCCATAGAGCTTAGCTGGAGGGGTTAACAGGATTGCTAGTAATGTGGGACGACAATCCCACATTGCTAGTTATATTTAAAATATATATAATATAAATAATTAAAAAAATATTGCTATCTTTAGGTAAAAGTGGCGGTAGTACATAAGGCATCGGACTTAGTCGTAACTGTCGGAAACGGAATCGTGGAATCGACGGGTTGGAATCTTAAAGCCTCACGATTGCACACACGTCGGTAGTATAATAAGTGAAAAAGTGGCGATAGCCTAATGGCTAAGGCATCGGTCTTGCAATAGTGAGGTTGCGAATTCGAATCCGCGTCACGAAGGCGACGCTGAGCTGAACCAGTCTACCCGTACCTACGGCTGGTGCAATACGGTTGAAACGTCGGGCAATAAATAAGGTATCTTACCTTAAATTATTTACGTGATTAAGACCCGTAATATATATAATTTTACAATGTTACATTTGGCTTTTTGGTTTAAAATAATGAAAAAGGTGTTTTAGCGTTTTTGGAAAATCAACAAACTTGCAACCATTTTTTACCCCCTTAGGGGTTTAAAGTTTCAAGGTTGTGGAGAATGGTACCGCTCTTATGTAGGTGTTAAAAAAGTCAGTGAGTACAGGGGCCAGAGGGCTGCAACTAAATTGATAAACCTCATTGAAACGCGTGAATTTTAATAGAATGTAGGAACACGTGTAGTGATCATGCGGTATACCTACCTTATGCGCACTTAAAGGCGTAAGTCTTAGCGAACGGAAGCTTGCAGTCAAGCTGGACATTGGCGCTTGATGCACCAGACGTCGCCGCTGCATCTACAAAGCGTTTGTTCATCGTGTCTGACTATTATTTTCACCTCGCTCTTTGTTTACGATATTTCACATAGCCTTTGATGAATTGTTTACAGATACTATTATGTTAAAATAAAAAATAGTCGATTTATATAGACTAGCTGGCCCGCGCAACTTCGTTTGCATAAATGTTTAATTGCTGCTCTGCTCTTATTGGTCGTAGCGTGATGTGATATAGCCTAAAGCCTTCCTCACTACACTATCCAACACTTAATTTATTTATTTTTTAATTCGAACCAGTAGTTCTTATGATTATCACTTTCAACCAAACAAACAATCTTTTCTGCTGTATATTATTAATATAGATTGCACGAACTATTTCTGTGGGACTTCTATTTCCCTCCCTTGTCATCGATCGTCGATACTATCAATAAACGCTGCAAAGTTAGCCTTATTAGCTCTAGAAAACAGCGTAGACCTCGGTCTACAACACAACCGTTGACTATCACCTCGCACTCCGCGATGCCTGGCGCATGCGCGGAGCGCTCAAAGATATCCGCCGCGTATGCGCGTTGATGCATTTCTAGGCGCAGCTCTCTATTTACCATTATGACAAGATATTGACAGTTCGGGCGATCTTGCCACTGCAATGAAAAAAAGGACGTAATTAGGAACCCTAATCGCCAAAATGCGTCGCAAAAGGCGCCGTAATCAATGAACCCCGTAGTAGATTTGTATAAATATGATCAATTTTTTACGTGACAACGTCTTATAATTCGATGGAGCCAGCTGAACGCACGAAAAAACATGACTCATGAGGCGTTACCTCGCTCTGAGGCGTTCCATTTAAGTGCAAGCGAGAGCGCGGAACGAGCGACAAGCAGAACGAGGGCACAGTCGGCCTCCGCGTTCGGCAGCGTTCGACATCTGTCTCTCTCCTTCTTGAGTGAGCGATGCGTCCGCGTGGACAGCTGCTATACAATAATACATTTACATGTTTTCGTAAAAACTATGTAAATTGTAAAAATAAATAATTAAAAATTGACATAATTATATTTATGCGTACAAATAAATGTAACTTGATCAATTCAATTGTGATTTCCATTTACCTCATTCTCTATATCCATACAAAATATCTATCAAACAAATAAAATTAAAATTTTCTTTTGAAAAATGAAACCATTCTATCAGTATTTTCTTATGACGTTGTCAGGTTCAACTATCGTCAGTAAACCGACTTTACAGACAACCGATTTTTTGCATCAAGTTTTGAAAGTTATTAAATGTTAAGAAGCATTATCTTATTGAGTATTATTGTACCTACTACATTAAAATCTCAACCCTAGTGTATAAAATACTCGCTAAATAAAAATAGATACGCTTAAGACGTTATTTAATACCTAACCGTTATAAGTACACTATGTTATTGTTTAAGTAACCCAGTTTCAAAGTAAGACACGGACTGAACATATTTGTAGTAAGTTTATGAACAAACAAACTAAATGTACTGTGTTGGCTTAAGAATCAACTGTCTCGGCCTAACTTTGTCCTTGCCATGTAGAATCAAGTTATAAGTCTTATTTTAATTAGGTTAAGGGTAACATCACTAAATACCGAAGTAAATGGATATTATTATAGGTTTGGTAACATGTGTAAGAGTTGAGTACACACAAATATCGGCGCAGGCCGGTCGGTAAAATCGAAAATATGTAGATGAATGTTCGGGAAAATAGCCGCTCGCCTGTGCCGAACACGTACACTAGGCCGGGCTACAGCGCGTCGGCATCAATCGATACAACGGGTGGTAGAACCAAAAATATGTGTAGAAGAATGTGCGGGCCCGAAAGAACCACCCGATCTAACATGTGTGTAGTAGTTGCTTCGGGTCGGTACTTTTTGTTCGGCAAATACTCTGCAGAACCGAACGTGCCGACCCGCTTATGTGTAGCAACCCGGACACTCCTAAAGTTACAGGCGTGCACATTTTGAAATCTGAGCAGGGCGGGCAACTGCTAAGATGTGCTAAAATAGCACATGAAAGCTTGCGTGATCAATGGTAGACGCTGGCTAGTAATCGCTCTCAGTGAAAGTGCCTAACCAAGCAGAGCATCCATGCTTTCGGAAGCCGACGCAGAAAAAGCTTGACGACAAAAGGGCTCAAAGCCAGACCACCTACGGCTATAACTTCTTGTCTAAATGTGACTGAATGTTTAAAAAAAATGGTCTATATTAGCCATTTTCAATCACACGAAAGCGTAAAGGTTCATTTCCGAGCATCGCGGCCGATCGCGAGCCGCGAGTGACTTACGACAAGCGGCTGATGCGCGCGGCCGATGCGACAACATTCACAGTGCGCGTGCAGGCCTACGACAGTCGTCGGCCGCGCGCGTCACTTACCTCAGCCGCTTGTCGTAAGCCGCGAGCGGCTCGCGATCGATCGCGATGCACGGAAATTAACCTTAAATCAACAAAGCCCACATAGATGTCCAAATTAGCAGTAGCTGTAGCCGATATCAGCAAGGAAGATTATATTAATATTATAAGCACTTACTATTAGGCAGGGCGTATGCCTGTTGGCCACCGTAACCGTAACTTTACTACAGACCTATACATTACGTATTACATACGGACACAGAATTATAGACCCCTTCAGTACATTTCCTTCAGAAGGCGTCCTGATATTTCGTTTCCTTGAGTGATGATGATGTCTTTATGTGTATTGCCTGACGTTATATCATGGTTACCTTCGGCACTCTCGGTATTTTGTTATAAATTAGTCGGTAATTGGTATTTAGTATAAAAAAAGCGCGCGGAGTTTGTGAGTTTAGAATAAGTATCCCTTTTCTCCCACACATAACGGGTGACTAACTACCTACCAGACCAACAGACAATTCACTAACTTAAATACTATTGCATCTGTTGGCTAAGCTGACCGGATTTTCACTAAACAATGCTAAGAACTATTTCGGTTAAAATTGCTTTCTAAGAAATCCTTTTTAAAATCAGTCTATTCGTTTGGGAGTTGTAATGCCACAAACATACATAGATACATCTAAAGTGTTCAATACAAAGTGCAAATCTACTCAAATTCATAATTAATTCCACAGTGATAAATAGATGTTTGTTGTTCGTAAAAAAATACTAAACAGATTTAGATGAATTTTGCAGTATCGTCAAGCTAAAGGTGACTCCCGTTTCGGGGCAGCGTATCACATATATCAACTCATATGATGTCCCACTGCTGGGCACGGGTCTCCCCCCCTGTAGAACCTCCTTATCATCCTGGGAATAATTGCCATAATCGCCACGCTTAGCGGGTGGGTTGGCGATAAAGCTAAAGCTTTAAAACACGCAGAGGATATTGCGGTCCGTGTTACGGTGGAAAAATTCCTTCGTCTTCATGATACCCACGGCAAGAGATGAGATACCACCGGTACCACACGGCAGCGTATATTTAGCGTAGGTATATTTGCTTATATTTAAAACTAGCTGACCCCCGCAACTTGGTCTGCGTCAATTTTCCCCGTTTATAATATACTAGCTGTCACGCGCAACTTCGTATGCGTAAATTTTCCCCTTTTTTGCAACATTTCACGTCGCTACTCCGCTCCTATTAGTCGTAGCGCGATGTTACATAGCCTATAGCCTTCCTCAATAAATGGGCTATCCAACAAAAAAAGAATTTTTCAAATCGGACCAGTAGTTCCTGAGATTAGCGCGTTTAAACAAACAAACAAACAAACAAAGCAAACAAACAAACTCTTCCGCTTTATAATATTAGTATAGATTAGTATAGATAACTAGTAAAAAAACTTTATTGCGTCAAAGACGCAATTCCCCCAGGAATAAAGATCTAAATGTAGTTTATACGTAGCACATAGACTATTAAATTAAACATAACGCAGGCAAAGCAGCGTGCAAAGATAGTTTTTAAATCATTTTCTAAAGTCGAACTCCTCGATACGTAACCGATGCGCTTGTGTACCCATCTATAACTTGAAGTTCCGATCCGATGGTAACTTACACCGGCAGTAACTGATGGCTCACATTTTACATTATGACGGGAACTGATGTTCCAAGTGCTTGGGTACTTGGATACCTGCAGTTGTTTAGCAAACGTATATACCTATGTCAGTATTATGTGGACAACTATTTTTTGTTTGACTAACCTGCTAATCATAATAGGTACGTTATTAACATCGTTTTAAGTAGCCTATGGTTTGTCATGTTTTATTTATTTATGACTAGCTGTCCCGCGCAACTTCGTATGCGTACATTTTTCCCGTTTTTGCAACATTTTTCATTACTGCTCCGCTCCTATTGGTCGTAGCGTAATGTTATATAGCCTTCATCGGTTAATGGGCTACCCAAGAGAAGATGTTTTCAATTTCGACTAGTAGATTCTGAGATTGCCGCGTTCAAACAAACTAACTCTTTAGCTTTATAATATTACTATTGATTAAGAAATACAGAACATTTGATGGTTAGAAAGCTATTATTAACGTATTTTGATAAAGAGGACATTTTTATTGGGAAGGAAAGGAAACAGTCAAGGAGTCCGTTGCTCAGTAGAGATACATTAAATTAGAAAGATGACATTTTTGAAAAATGCTTCGTCTGGGAAAACTTTATAAAAAATCTTTCTTAAAATCAATCAAATAAATATTATCATATTTATAAGACAGCACTATTTACATCCTATATTTACATATTTTTCTAATATAGTCGCCGGACGACCTTTAATTTTAATAGTCAGAGTATTAGCAGCTGTACTGATAGTGGAACGGTAATGAGTTTTTAATTGCCGTACATATTGTCGATAATACGAATTTAATAGTTGAATAGTAAGGCTCGTGACTTCTGTTTTATTGTGTCTTCGATCAAAGATAGGCATTTTTTGATACGTGGCTATTTGTGAGAAAAAACCTTATATATTTGTTTGGAATAACTAATAGTTACACACTAGAAAAACAAAAAAGGTATTAGAATCGTAGAAGAATCTAAAATCTTGTAAAGCTCAATCTCAAAATAAATCTTGTAATACTTCAATTGGTTTGTAGTAGTTGAAACCTTTTCGAGTCTAGGTATGATTTGTGTGCCTACACAACCTTAATTTGATATACAGGGCGCCGCTTTAGTCAGAAGAAATTTTGTAGGGGTGTGATCAGACTATGATACTATTTTCATAAAAATATTTGACAATCGAATCGTTGCAGCGGGATCAGACCATGATACTGAACCGATAGTTCATAAGATGTCTGATATATTTCTGAATACATACATATTATGGTTAATTTACACACCCCGACACAAAATAAACAATCATGATAGTACCGATAGTGATAATAGAACCACTAATAAATCAACAGGCAAATCTTATTCCGAGTAATAGAACTTTGGCCTCATCCCTTGAGAATAGTTTAAAATACAATCTGAACATTCGTATGATACTTGGGGATTATTGTTCAATTACTACAAACATTAGTCGAACTGAGGAAACCCGCTCACCAACTAAAACTCTCGTTAGTTAGTTCTACTAACTACAATTAGTACGATTAGAGCTAAAATGGCTCTTGGAACTGCGTCCAGTTGAAATATGGCGGAGTAAAAGTTCACGAAGTTGCATTTAATACTGTGGTAACGTAGAGGTTTGGTAGTGAATTTGCAATGCGTTCAAATTCTACGGAGTTGAAACGAGAACAAAAGTCTGCTTTATTAGTTGATTACGAAAGTACTTTCGCAGGCTGTATATTTGGGATAACTTTGCCAAATAATCAAAAAAATGTGTCAAGCGCAAAACCGAATCCGTGACCATTGATGTATAGACCTGGACCTGTGAAATAGAGAAAAAACTCGTGCGGCCTTTGACAAGTATTGTCCAAAAAGTATCGTTGTCTTTTTAGAGAGTGATCAATTTTGTGAGGTTGTGGTCTCTACGTCAATGGAGTATACGCCAACAGCCAATTGATGACGAACAACAACAGCCAATTGAGTAAAACCTCTGATGCTGATCCTCCGCATTAGAGGTTTTACACCAAAGTATTGCACTTCTGGTCCTCCCAGAGTTTCATCCCTTCATATTACGGAAGATACGGCCATGGAGAGTGTAATAAACATACTTATATGTTTGCAGAAACGTTTTTGTAATAAAACATGTCTAATCCTATCAAAAACTAGTCAACTACAATATAATTATCCTGTGACGATGAGCTACATGCCTTCAGTTCATTCATAGTGTCGTTTTGAGGAAATATAGGTACTGTTATGGAATAAACTGGCGTTGTGTTATTTGGCCCAAGATATTATTAAGACTCGTGGGAAGGAATCTCTATTTTTGTACAATCCAATGTTAACACTTTGATCTCATCTTACAATATGTAGGTACTTCAAAAACACGCTTATCGTACGACAGATAAATTTCTTATAGTACTCCCATAACAATAGGTAATAGGCTATTATAAACATCACAATGACCTATTGTTACAGCTCCTTGTATAGTTTTTCTATCGGGGATATTAAAAAAAAATATTTTTCAAGATTTTCCTTGAAAAATTAGGGGATCATGTTCTTTAAAATATGTTAGTTAAGTAGTGTAGTAAGTAGGCAACTACTAGATATATAAAATTCTGTGGCTATTGAACGGCGGTAGTAAGTTCTTCTTATTTTAGAGAGAATGTCAATTTAGCCGTTTTTAAGGTTGCATAGCCAATATGGCAAAAACGGAACCGTTTTAGTTTCGTCATATCCGTTCATCTGTTTATTTGTCCGTCCGTATGTCACAGGCACTTTATTTAAAAACTACACAATGTGTATATGAAATTTGGAGTAGGTATAGGTGTCTTGTATAAGCCGCTACTTAGTTCGATTGTTAATTAAAAAAAAAAAAAAAATTTGTAGTTGGGCATACATGTAACAGAAGCAAAAAAAATGTTTTACGGTTGAAACGTTGAGCAATAAAAAAGTGGAATGCGGTGGATAACGTCATTATTGCTATAAAATCGTATCATGTGGAGGCTAAATTCGACTTTGGTGGACAAGTCTCGGTGCCGTAGTTAGCAAACGGCTTAGGGCCGGTACTCCAAAGCTCGCGGGTTCAAGTCCCGCCTGAGACAAATTTTCCCTCCGTACATTTAACTTATATGGATAAAAAAGTTATGTTTATACACCTTTGTTACCTTACTTTATAATTTTACATATTTTCCTATTGCTCAAAATAACTCAGTTTGCCGCCAAAGTACTGTTTGTTGTTTTAACTACATTTTGTTTTTTTTTTAGTTTATTTATTTCATAATTTCATAACATTTAATATAAAATAGCAATCCAAAAACCACTAAAGGGTTTGTCCAAAATGCTTTACAATCTGCAGTTACAATATGCTAAGCAACATAAAATACGAGACTTATATCTATGTACATAATACCAATTAGTTGGGTATTGAGATACATTAATACTATTAATAAGGTAGGTAGGTACAATGTTTACTACAACGGGCGACCAATGCATCATTGACCAATCATCAATCATCATATATAGCTTCACCGTGTTATATTAAGACGAACAAACATTTTTATAATATAACATCTTGGGACAACTCACACAACCAGACAACTGATAAACATACTTATATATTTCTAAATACATACATATTATAGATAAATTACTCCCAGACACAGAATAAAACCATCGTACTCATCACACAAAGCTTTATCCTGGGTGGGGATCGAACCCACGACCTCCTGCGTAGCAGTCGGATACACTCCCACCGCGCCACAGAGGCAGTCATACATTACACAATAAGTTTCATCTTTCTTGAGACAATTTATAACAACTGATAAGATTTGATAAGTTTAATACATAATTTTATTAAACGTAGCTAAAATCATTAAAAACAAAACTTAAATAAATATGATACTGAATTGTTTAAAATCTAACTTATTATTATTTTAATCATTAATACAATTGACATACAGCTACCAATTAAAGATTCAGCATTTTTTGCTTCTTACATGCATGTGCTATACAGGGTGTAACAGAAAGGTGTGCTCAAATTTCAGCAGCGGATAGGGTATGTTATCAGTATTGGACCTATCCATGATGCCATAGCTGGTTGCATTATTATTACATAGTTACAGCACATTCTTTTTGTCAAAATTCAGTAGTGAAAGGAATTTTGTACCAGAGGAGGTACAATTCTTATGCCATATATAAGAATTGTACCTCCTCTGGTACAAAATTCGATGTAATTATTATGGCATAGAACTTTTTAAGTCATTAATTTTTTAATTAATAACTGTTTCATACATGAATAAACGAATGCAAAACTAATAATTTTTTTTTTAGGGTACTCCGATTTTGGTAAAATTAGGTATGTGCACTCAGTATCATGGGCACATACCAACCCTTGAATATGACCACACCTTTCTGTTACACCCTGTATACCTACCTAACAACTCAAAGTACGTACTTCAATTCATAAACATAATTTTCAATTTCCTTAAAAGAATATCTAACAACGTGTTACGTAACCATTCTTAAAGAGTGGAGTGAATACTAAATGCACAGAATACCAAGAGTACAGAAGGCAACCTTCATACAACGCGCGCAATAGCAACACACACATAAACATCGTTCACGGACACGGTGAATCTCGTATCATTCCCTGTAGAACCATTGTCCAGATCCATTTTAGTTCCAGTGAGACACTTTTTTCTCTTTAGAACCAAATATGGATATCTTGGTTCTCCTGAGAATTATATCCAATATGTACATCCATTATTGGTTCTAGTGAGATTTTTTTGGAACGGAGTTCCTTATCGCGCGTTGTGATAGGGGGCTAGACGGAAAAAAATCTCACGAAAAGTTGTAACGACACTTTTTGACACACACAAGCCGTGCAGCGTGCGCGTAAGATATGAACATCTAATTTGACGAAGAAGTCACCTGTCGATTTGGTCTAGAAGCATAAATTCGGTACACAGTATTGGTGACAATTGTGTATGTTCGGAGCCTTCGGTATACAATCGTCTTTTTGTAAGTTATTTTCGTTTCGTCTTTCTATTTCGCATTGAACAGTGTGGTGTTGCGAAGATTATATAAAAAAAAAATTAAGATAAGAACTTCGTTCCATCCGGGTGTCCCTTGACACCTCTCAAGTTTTTTTCTCATTAAAGCTATGGTTCTAGTCTTCAAACCAAATATGAAGGTGTTGGTTTTATTGAGAACTAAATCAAATACGTGGATCCATTAATGACTCCTGTGAGAATGTTTTATTCTCATTAGAATTGTGGTTCAAGTGAGAGAACCAAATATGGAGAAATTGGTTCTGCTCAGAAGTCTATCAAGTGACCGGGAATCTCGCACCGCCTTTTGATAAAGTGGTTTTTAGTGGTTTGTAATTCCGTATCCGTTCGCGTGGCTCGAGCAAGGTTCGTAGTAAGGTTGCTTTCTGTGCTCTCTGTATTTTGTGCTACATGTATTCGCTCCCTCACACCACAACACTTAACTAGAAGCTATTCATAGAATCACAAGCCACACGGTTAATTCTACGGTGTACGTGAACTCAGTCTGCAATGAGTTCGCGCACAAATTTGTATTCATGTGAATTAAAAGCTATTGTTAGTATTTTACCCTGCGGCTTGAAGTTCGGAATAACTTAACTAGATTTTGGTTCTGCCTTCATTTTTAGCGATGTTATTCCGATTGAGAATGATTGCAAACATCACTCAAACGGTTTCCTTTTGCAGTAGATAAATGTGGTGCCTAACGACGGACTCTTTTCTAAAATCTATTTTGTTTTCTTTTTTAAAATATAACTAACAATGTGGGATTGTGGTCTCACATTACTATACTAGCAATTCTGTTAACCCCTCCAGCTAAGCTGAAGAGCTTGTGTTGGGAGTGGGTTCACGACGGTAGTTTATTGGGTAGGATTTGAACCCGCGACCTCAGGATAGCGAGTCCGATGCCTTAGCCATTAAACTATCGCCGCTTCTTACAAGAAAAGTGTATTTTGTGTCCGTGACTTGTATGTTTGTAAAAGTCCCCCGTGACACAGGGCTTGTCCCTTATGAGTAGTCATTATTAAAAAAAAAGTTTATTTCTCTTATAACATTTTTTTTAATGCTGTGTCTAATTATTGATTAAAATTCTGTTAGTTAGTACTTGTAGTAGTTCTCTTAATGTGTTAGGTTGCCAACTGGGATCAGCTTGTATAAATCAATAGGTAGGTTAAAAAAAAAAGCGCCGGTAGCCTAATGGCTAAGGCATCGGTCTTGTAATCTTGAGGTCGCAGGTTCGAATCCTACCAATTATACTACCGACGTGTACCCACTCCTAACACAAGCCAGTGAGCTTAGCTGGAGAGGTTAACAAGATTGCTAGTAATGTGGGAACAAACCACACATTGATAGTTATCTTTTTCCAAAAAAAAAAAGATACGTAAAAAGCAAATAAATACCCACGATGCAATTAAAACTAGAATTGCCTGTCTTAGGGCTACGGTTAAGCTTAGCTGGAGGGGTTAACAGGATTACTAGTAATGTGGGACCTCACATTACTAGTTATCTTTATAAAAAAAGAAGAAAAAAAATAGGTACAGCAACAATTACATCAAGAATTGTCAGTGAATCTCCGTAGAATGTAAAAGCACGTTCAGTCACGTTTAGTTCGACCATTTTTCCCAGTTAGAGACCAGTTTCAATATAAGTAGTGAAGCAGAAAGGGCCGGTCACGTCCACGACAGTTTCCTATAAATGGCGGAGGTCCCAAATCAGACCTTTAAGCCTGATCTTGGTACTTCAAGAAAGGGTAAATTGGATTTCTATGGTGTTTTGTATTATGTACATTATGTTTACACCTGTTTGTACCTGAGAATAGAGTCTTATTATTAATACGTTGTTTGGTATTTTATTCGTATCGTAATGTATTCTTTGAAGCATGATTTGGTATGCCTTATATTAAAAGGAATTACTCAACCTATGAACCTGACAGGGATAACGTTGCTTAACTCCTCTGTAATATATCGATCACTGAGACACAATAAATTGCAAGTATAAAGAAACAAGTACAATAGTACAGAAAGTAACTTAATTGTAGGTACTTCTCTCACTTAAGCTACGCCACTGACCTCTACAGAGCAATTTTTAGCGTTCCGTGCCAAAATGTCAAAAACGAAACCCTTATAGTTTCATCATGTCCGTTTGTCTGTCTGTCTGTATGTCTGTCCGTCCGTCAGTATGTCACAGGTATTTTACTCAAAGACAAAAAAAGGTGTCTTGTGGCAGCCGCTACTTAGTTTAATAGCTAAATAATACAAATAAATATTTTTAGTACCACTCCATGTGTGTAACAGAAGCTGTTTTTTTGATTGAGTAAATATTTTTGGAAATAATCGCTTCGAAAGTTGCATAGATTGTGTCTGCTCCCTTAACTTTTGAACCGTGTGACTAAAAAGATATGAAAAAATCCCCAAGTTAGCGCTAATTAAATACTTTAAACTAAAATTATTTCCGTCATAATCAGATATACCTCAACAAAAGGACGTAACTGCCATGAACGTACGCTCTTCTAATGTTGCGCTGATGCAATCATTCTAGGCTGCAGAACCCTATACTGACCATGGTTCGACATGGTCCGACATGCTCTTGCGCAGTTTTAATATACTAATAACCTCCTGCTCTTGATTTCCTTACGTTACACCAAATAACTTCACTTGGACGGTAATTTCACAAAATCAAATGGAAATCTATACATGTGTAACTATAGGTAGAATAACCACAACGGCCATTTGTCATAAGTGTCAAAAAAGTTGACAGGACGGTCATTCTATTCACTTTGTACGAGGTAATCAGTCTATGGTAGTACTAAAACTTACTATATAGGCTATGAGCTACGCACAGACACACTATTCGGCAGGCGTTCCGTAATGTCCTTGTATGAAGGTTACCTTCTGTAGTTATTGTTTTTAAACCTTCTATACTCTCAATATTTTATGTGAATATCTTACGCCGGCTTCGCACATTGGCCCCAACGTCGGTCCCATAGCGACTTGTCCAACCTGTGGATCTACAATATAGCATTGGCGCCAACGTGGGGATGAGCGTTATTCTAGATCCACACGTTGGACGAGTGGCGTTAGGACCGACGTCGGGGCCAACGCGCGGAGTCTGTGTTAGGGTTGCTACACACATAAGCGGATAAGTAAAGTACCGACCCGAAGCAATTACTTCTCATGTTCATTCTCATACTATTTCAATAACAAGTGCTGATTGGGTAGTTTATTTGGGCACATGCATCTAAACACAATCATTCCGTTTTACCGCCTGGCCTGGCTATGATAATTGCTGCCGACCCACTGTCGCCATGCCTTGTGTACGTTTTTGGCAAAGCCGAGCGGCTTTTTTTCCGAACACTCATCCACGTACAACATTCGGCCTGTGCTGAATGTTGCCGTCCCGCTTATTTGTAGAGCAGTCATAAGGGGCGCCTAAACGGGCCATTTTTTACGGCAATTTGTGGCGGCACTAAAGGCAACTAATTGCTTGGCCAATAATGGCAACATATCTCCTAAACGGGTTACACAACCCGGCAACAATAAAATAGAGGGCGACTAAAACAACAACAAAATTGACCGGGCAACATTGCGGAAAATAGATCGTTCAGCGATCGTCCGGCAACCATCAAATCAATATTGGAAAGTACTGCCATGTTGCCGGCCACAGCATTGCCGCCACCAATTGCCGTAAAAAATGGCTCCTGTAGACGTCCCTTTACATTTATCGAGAGTGAATGACGAGCAATAAAAATAACGACATTTTTATCTTTAGTAGAAACAGTCACCTCTACAAATTCAATATCAGCTAATATTAAACAGGTAAACATAAAAGGAAGTAATTTGTAAGATATGGACGACTTAACGCTAGTTTGTCCACTAATTGATACATACGGAAATGATTGGGTAACTGTTTGACCTTTGATAAAGTTTATGTCGTAGGTGGTAATAGATCTTTGTAAGTGGGTTGACTTGAAGATAAGTTGAAAGGTTCTACTTGACACATTAAAGGTGTCACAAGAATCAAGAAGTGCACTTTAAATGAAATTAAATTGAGTTTCCTGCAAAATTTCTTACTGGATATTTCTATAACCCTCCTTCGCAGTCTGGTAAAAAATACTGGGAGCTTATTCACGTTAAGCGTAGGGTAAGGCTAAACTACACTTTTGCAGAAAGCAGCATTAAATCTTATTCTGCTTACCATTATGCCCATTTTGTCTGTATTTCGTAATGTTAAATGGAGTTAGGTTCTGTAATATTTACTCGTTTTGGTCATTGAGACCAAAATCGGTTTGAAAAACGTTAATACTTTTTTTTTATTAGAAGCATACGAGTGGCTACCACTCGTATGCTTCTAAAAAAAAAGTATAAACGCACATAGTTGCATTTCTAAATACAACTTCTTGGGTGAATGAGATAATATCTATGGGCAATATTATTTGTAAAGTAAGTCTAAGCAATAGGATGTCTTGGTCTGTACCCCAACAGTGTTATTATTCTTCGGTAACATAGTAAAGTTAACACATCACTGTGTTTCGGTTGAAGAGCACTGTAGCAAGTGTAATGGGCAAATGAGATTTATGAACTAATGTTTCAAATATAAGCGGCGGTAGTGTGGCAGGTGCGTCGGAAACTCGACCGGCCACTCGCATAAAGCCTCATTAATTGTGAACTGTTTGTCTTGACGTTCCAAAACTTTGAAATAATGACGAAGAAGAAAACGGAAAAAACAATTGGGAGAATTGGACCAAGCGTCAAGACGAATGGTCAAGGAAAAGAATTAATATGTAAAGAAATCATAGTACAAGTTATTCAATATATAATATCGTTCTGGGCTTAAGAAGTTGTTTGATTCCTCATCCTCGAGAGCAATAATCCCGGCTGCGCACCCCAAAGCCAGCAAGAGGTTCACGTCACATGGTGGAGGCGCCGAACTCTTCAGAGGAAGTCATTTAAAGAGCTAAGTCGTATTTCTATGTAAAGTTAATTAAAAATGAGTGCATTCACGGGATTGTATGAGTCCGTAGATGATTTTGTCAACCAATTCCAGATCATCTGTGTGATTAATAAAATCACTTCGGATGAAGAAAAGAAATTATTTGTGGCGGCGTATCTGGCTGGACCAGCGCTACACCTATACAAAGCAATCATAGAAGATTGTGATAGCTTCGAGAGCTTCATCACTGCATTAAAAGCAGAATTCCCAAACCGTACTAATTATACGGAAAAATTCTATGAAAGGATACAGGCGCCAGAGGAGAATATTGTTTCATTTTACTACGAGCTTTCAAATATAGCCAAAAAGGGAAAAATTGACGACAATACGTTCGTAAGGAGCTTTCCAAAGAAATGTAATAGTTTCTACAAATCAAAGCTCGCTGCAGTTGTATGTGCTGATAAAAATATATTAAAGGCCACAGTTTTACAATTACAATCAGTATATGATAAAGAAAGTGAAAGGGAAGTCAATCTTAAGGTTAAGGTTGAGAATGCGGTAGCAGTGAGGTCTGGGCAGCAAGGAGACTCCAACAGACCGACCAATAGTCCATTTCGGAGCAATCAATCGACTCCGTATAGTAAATACCGATCCCCGGTGTCTCGGGTTCCGCCCAATGATTCACCAAGCGGTTCGTTAACACCAAGGCGGGAGTCAAATCCCCGCCAGTACTTTTTAAGGAGCAGAGGACCTCCGCCGATGCCGGTTCAATCAGCTAATGATGCGGCGTCGTCGACAGCGAGAGTAGGCGAGCATCGCCCAAACTTCCAAGGGCAACAGCAGTGAGGACGCAGCTGAGCCCAAACATAAAAGACGTCCAGAAGAATAATTATGGTCAGTCCGAACCAGTTATTTTAGTAGAATTACGTTCAGGTGCGATTCCTGCTTTATTAGATAGTGGGGCTTCAGTGTCCTTGCTATCGGAAAAAGTAGCGTTAATGAATAAAGCAATCTTAGATATAGACAATAATATTATATTAAAAGCCGCGGACGGCAAAGTTATACCGGTCCTAGGAAAAACATACCTCAACGTGATAATTAACAATGTGGTATATAACACACTATTTTATGTAGTAGTAAGTATCAGTTGTCCACTGATTTTGGGACAAGATTTCCTAATTAATAATGAGGCAATATTAGACTTTGTGAATAACAAAATAATATTAAGAAAATGCAATGAAATATGTTTTGTGAAGAGACCGGATAAAGTTCCTAGTATCGATACAGAGGAAATAGTGTCTGTTAATATTTCGAAATGTGATTATTTATATTTTGTGGATGTTTGTAAACTTAATGACAATAAGGTCTGTAAACTTCCTGACTTAAATTTTTTTGGTGAAAAATTTGTTATTAATGAAAACTTAAGTATAACTAATAAGAATAGATTGCTTGAAATCTTGGAAGAATACAGGCCACAATTCTCATTTAGTAAAGATAGGCTAGGTTGTTGCCGGGTGAAGCCGATTAAAATAAAAACTTCGAATGAGGTTCCTGTGAATAGATCTCCATATAGGGTCTCACTCAAACAGAGTGAGATCATTCGTCAACAAGTAAGTGAGATGTTAGATCTTGGTATTATTCGTCCGTCCTGTAGTGATTATGCCTCTCCAGTTGTTTTAGTACAGAAACCGGATAAATCCTTTAGATTTTGTGTAGATTATAGGAAATTAAACAAAAACGTCATAAATGATTGCTATCCAATGCCACGAGTAGACGACGTGCTACATTATCTTAGAGGGGCGAAATATTTTGCGGAGTTGGACCTCAATTCCGGATTCTGGCAGTTACCAGTGAGAGAAGAAGATAAATACAAAACAGCGTTCGTGACGGACGCAGGATTATATGAATTTAATGTACTACCATTTGGTCTTAAGACCAGTAGTGCAGTCTTTCAACGCGCGATGGATGAAATGCTCGCGGATTTGAAGTATAAATCGTGCATGATATATATAGACAACATTTGTATATTTGGTAAGACGTATGAAGTTTTTTTAGAAAATCTAAATAAAGTATTGCATAGATGTAGGCGGTTTAATGTTACGTTAAACATGAGTAAATGCAAATTTGCGTTTACTAGTATGTCGGTGTTAGGGCATGAACTTTCAGGGGAAGGAGTGTTACCGGATAGGAATAAATTAGAAAAATTAAAGATGATTAAAAGACCGAACAATGCGAAGGAATTGAAATCCATTCTAGGACTGTTTTCTTATTATAGGAAATTTATAGATAATTTCGCAAAAATAAATCAACCTTTATGTGTGTTATTGAAGAAGAACAGTAAATTTATTTGGGGAAGTGCACAACAAAGAGCGTTTGACAAAATGATAGAGATAATGTCTAACCCTCCAATGCTCAGACATTTTTCAGATGATAAGGCGGTGAACACAAGGTTGTTTGTTGACGCTAGTAGCGTAGCAGTAGGTGCATGTTTAATGCAAGGGGATAAAAATTTTTTTCCGGTTGCATTCGCATCGCGATTATTGAATGATGCGGAAAAGAAATATTCTGTAACAGAAAAAGAATGCTTAGGTTTAATATTTGCTTTGAATTATTTTAGATCGTACTTATGGGGGCTTAAGTTTCAGGTGGTGACCGATCATAAAGCATTATGCTGGCTAAGAGATAGAAGAGATATGAATGGTAGACTGGCTAGGTGGGCTCTTGCCATTCAATCATATGATTTTGAGATTGTATATTGTTCGGGAAAACAAAATTCGGTGGCGGATTATCTGAGTCGAAATCCGTTAATAAGTCAAGATGATCACGTGGTCACTGACGGGTTACAAGTATTTAGGATGAGATGTACAGAGAATAATGAGCAAATCTGCAAATTAGAAATAGACCCAGTAATAAGGGCTCAAATGAACGATAATTTTTGTTCATCTTTAAGAAATAAAATCATAGATGAAAACTTACAAAGACATAAAGGATTCTTTATACACAACGGCATGTTATATAAATTAAATACAAAAAATAATGTTATTAAAAGATTGCTGGTAGTTCCGGATGAACTGTTTCCAGTAATTATGCGTGAGATTCATGATGATCCATTATATGGAGGTCATTTAGGTTTGATGAAGACAGTAGAAAAATTTAATTCAAGATTCTGCTGTCCAAAGTCATATAAGAAAATAGAGAATTATATCAAAGCATGTAAAGTATGTCAAGAAGTGCGCACGTCAAATAGGGTGGCGCCGTTGCAACCGATTGTTACAAACAGGTTATTTGAAAAGGTAGAAGTGGATACGATAGGCCCGTTAAATAATGCGACGGATGGAAGTAGATATATTATATTGGCAATAGATTGTTTTTCAAAATATGCGATTAGTAAGGCAGTAAAACAGGCCACAGCGATTGAAATAAAGAACTTCCTTATTAATAATATTTTTTCAATACATGGGGCCGTAAAAGAAATTATAACGGATAAAGGGTCAATTTTTACGTCGGCGTTAGTTCAAGAAACGATTACAAACTTCGGGGCGGTGCATAAAGTTGCAACTTCGATGCATCATCAGACATTAGGGTTGGTAGAACGATTAAATGCAACTATGTCGCGCATGATGGCCAAGTACGGTCGAGATGATAGGTCAGATTGGTCGGTATATTTACCTCAAATTACGTTTGCATATAATATTAGTAAACAAGAATCGACACGGGTGTCACCGTACTTTCTGGTCTTTGCAAGACAACCAGAATTGCCATCGGATACGGGAATTAATTTAAATATTAAAGTGAATGAGAATACCGCGAGTAGAATAGAGAATAGAGAAAACATTTTTACAAGGGTCAGAGTAAATTTGGACAAGTCGCGAGCGAAACAAAAACTATTATTTGACAAAAAAGCAACTGAAGTATCGTATGACATAGGTCAGAAAGTTTTACTTTTTAATCCAAAGAGAAGGTCGGGGATATCGAAGAAGTTATGTAGAAAGTTTTTAGGGCCATTTCGAATTGAAAATAGGTTGAATAACAATAACTTCATTATAAAGAAAGTGGGTTCAAGACAGAGGCAGATTGTTCATGCGAATAGATTGAAACCGTTTATTATGAGGATGGACGAATAGATATCGATATCTTAGTATTTAATTTTATGTAGTTGAGAATTTTTATTATATGAACATATGTTATAATTAAGTCATGATAAACATGAGTAGTTGATGAGAATTATTTTTTTAGGAGTAGGTGATGCCAGAAAAGAAGTGGCGACGTTGTTAATAGTCTGACGTGTAAACAGTTGTATATTTAGGGATGGTTAATGGTTTTAGATCTGATTCTAAAATGTTGTTTGTTTTTGCATGTACAACCACACGGCGAAGAAATGTCCTACAATGTTGATGCCATAGAGCACTAGGCAAACAAAAACGGGTGTATTATTGTTTTGAATTATAAATATAACTCTGTGATTAAGCAGACAGTTTTGCATTTGGTTCAATCGAACTTGGGAAGTTCGTTTGTGATTATTTTATCTAAATAATCAATAGATGTGATCAGATGGTCACCGATAGCTTGATTGACCAATTATTTAACTGATATAAGATTAATACTTAAAGATGAATTTTCTTCCAGTTACAACAAAGCAGGACTTTCACCCAATTTGTTGCCTGGGGTCAATTGGTGTTTAATGATTGATTTAATTTAGTTATACATAAGTTTAGCTAGGTAATGAATCTGATACTGGTGCTTCTTTTAATGGCGTTTTTTGCCCAGCATCATCGTATAACTGTTATGTAAAGTGTTTGTTGACATAAATTTTGTTAGATTAGGTATAACAGTTACACGTTGTCTTTTGCATAGAGACAGATTAAGGGGGGTATTAAAAAAAAAAAAAAAAATCTATATCGCCAGCATAGGTAAATGCACAGCTAGGTTTATATTTGTTGTTTTATATTATAAAAAAAAAAAAATTGACTTAGTAGTCAAATGTAAAGATTTTTTTTTTTTTCATAAGGCGGCGGCGTGTGGCAGGTGCGTCGGAAACTCGACCGGCCACTCGCATAAAGCCTCATTAATTGTGAACTGTTTGTCTTGACGTTCCAAAACTTTGAAATAATGACGAAGAAGAAAACGGAAAAAACAATTGGGAGAATTGGACCAAGCGTCAAGACGAATGGTCAAGGAAAAGAATTAATATGTAAAGAAATCATAGTACAAGTTATTCAATATATAATATCGTTCTGGGCTTAAGAAGTTGTTTGATTCCTCATCCTCGAGAGCAATAATCCCGGCTGCGCACCCCAAAGCCAGCAAGAGGTTCACGTCACAGTAGCCTACTAGCTAAAGCATAGGACTCGCAATCGTGAGGTCGCGGGTTCGAATCCTACCCATTGTACTACCGACATGAACCCACTGCTAACACAAGCCATTGAGCTTAGCTGGAGGGGTTAACAGGATTGCTAGTTATCTTTAAAAAAATGAGGAGCGCGGGGCGGGGACATTTAGATCTTTGCCAAACAAGGATTTATGTGTCACTGATACTGTTATGTGCTAGCGTGACGCTTATCACCAGACGGACGACATGCTCGTCGTTTTATTAAATAGTATAAAAAAATGAAGGTTTAACAGAATGAATCTATTTGAGTGGCAGGCAGAGATTGACCACACAACGACATCATTCTATTCGATTAGTATTTATGCCGTTTGCCTAGGGGCTCTGTGCTGAAACGCTAACAGAAGCAAACTTCTGCGTCTATGGTATCGCATTGTGCATCTACGGCAACGTAACTATTTATTATATGTTGGTCGATAAAGGTTCCTACAATGACAATCGTGAACTTCCTCGACACTCAACTCTCACACTCATATAATACACAATATCTCAGTTCCTTCCAACAACATCCCTCCGGAGTCATCCGGTTGAATCGCCTCTTCCTTCATATAAATACTTTATCGCTCCCTCGGCACACTTACACGAATATACTGAAGCTTTAATCTACTATTTCAATTGTGTAATAACGGTGTCTGTTCCAACAATTGGATGACCATTTTGACACGATTCTTGTTGGATATTCTTGAGATTTGAGAAAATTGCTCTCATTTTTTACCCGACTGTGAAATAAAGAGGGTTTTTCAACAGAGAAAGGTTGTATATTTCTTTGATATGCCCTAGAGCCTAAACAGCTTCATGGATTTTAGCTTGTGAGGTGTCGTTAGATTTGTATTAGTTATGAGAGTGACATTGGGTACTTTAACTTTGAAAAAAAAATGGCGAAATTTTGGCGTCAAAATTACGACATTTAAAAAAATCTTCAAAATCTATCGACTGGGGTATCAGAATAAAGGATTTTAAAAGCTGATTACAACTATATATACTTAAATGTAATTTTTAATAAAAAATGAAAAAAAAAACGTAAATAAATTTAAAATACCTGCCTGCAAAAAGGCAGCAACGAGATACCCTTCCCTTCATATTTAATATCATGCAGTCGGAGCATGATATTAAATGCTTCTGTCTTTTTGCAGGCGGGTATTCTTAATTTTTCAATTTAACTGGTTACAGATATTAGCTGATTTTGGTGCAATAGGATAAAAAGTACATTATGGTGGTAGAGAATGTTACAGTGTCGGTTCTGTAAAAATAACACAAACCAACCAGGCAAAACATTACCCTCCGCAGTCGGGTAAAATATAAATTTAACTGGTACTGGTACCTACATAAAATGTCAATCGTCGTACTCATACTAATGCCCGCCTTCCACTGAGAGCATTATAGAAGTGCTTCTACTGTGAATGAGCGAACGGAGCAGCGCAAAAGAGTACACAGAGTTGAGCGGATTTCTAATGGACACCGTAAGTCTGCCTGCCGTAAGCCTGTCGACTCACAACGCAAAATTTCATAGAAATGCTTCCACCGCAAATGAGTAATCGAAGCAAATTCGCCGGCAACGCAAGGGAAAATCCATTTTTCACTGACACTCTTTCTAAATGGATGGTGATGACTATTTACTTCTTTCCGCTCAGCTATCTCATACTCTTTCGCAGTGGCATAATGGAATTATTTCTGTTTAAATGTTGTTTATTTATTGTAAGCTAAAATTTCTTGTCTATTTTTATGAAACTTGGTAGGAAGAGGTTAGGTAGGAGGAGGTCTATTGTGTGATTTTACGATCACTAACTTCTACAGAGAAGTCACCTGCTAAAAGGTCGCAGGAAAGCACTGAATGAGGTTGGCGCTGGACCGGTCTTTGTGGCGAACTTTAGGGGAGGCGAATATTCAGCAGTGGATATTTTTCGGTTGGCAAATAAACAACCATCTACTAACGATCTTAATTCTTCTAAACTATGCAATTGATTTTGATTCCGTTTACATCATCATTTAAAGGTTTTCGTCCAAAAGGCTAACATATTTTTACCTAACTATTAAGTAGATGCAAGAAATTCCATATCTAAATGAACGCAGAAATGTAACTGACTTAACATTACTTTGTAAATTAGCAAACAATATTACAGATTGTCCTGAATTGCTGAGTGAAATAGGGTTACGTGTACCTTCAGCACACTTGAGGAACCATTGTCTCCTGAACATTGCTGCGGCTCGATGTACCTATCAACAAAATGCATACCTACTTGATCAGGGCTTGCAGATCATAAAAAGTTAAGTTAATTTATTGTGCCAGGAGTTTGATATCGATTTATTTGTTACTTAAATAAATGTAATAAGGGCGAGGATTTGTCATTTTTTTTTGGAAACCCATTGATATTGAATACAGTAGTTCAGTAGTTTAGTTTAATAATATAATTAAATAATAATTGTTATTACCCTATGTTTTCATTTTGTTTTGTCTATCTTTGTTTGCTGTCCGTTCTTTCTTGCTGTTGTAATATGGGTATTTTAATTGGGTTTATTTATCTATTTGAAGCACTATCTGTTTTAAAGCTGTAAGTTTTCTTGAGTGTTAAAATATATAAAAAAAAAAATAGTACTCCACGCTTAATTAAAATTATATAGAGTGCAGAAAATCCTGCTAAGCTCGGCTGGGTCACTAGTTACAAATAAAATATTCTTTCTCACAATACAATACGTACGTACGACAGATCGCAAAGGGCTCTCGACCAGAAGGCCGAGGTCAAGAGAGAGACACTTAACGTCACATTATCGTATCCCTTCACATTCTAGAACCTTCCCTCCAAACCGTACTGAATATTATACGGAAATTATTCACTCAAACACTTGTAAATGAGGGTAAATAGGTCTTTAATTTATGTAACGAATGTGGTCCAATAGATACGGTTCGTATCTATTCAAAGTCAGTGGCTGTGTAATATCAGTTACATTTGCTACCATAAAGTAAAAAAAAGTTTGAATTTTTTTTCAGTTTTGACGTTGATCTAAGCGCCGCCCAATTTAGAGTAAGATATCACGATAAAATATTGATATTCTGATTAGAACGCGAAACTCATTTTTTTTTCTTTAATTTATAAGATAAACAACTGGGATTGAGTCCCACATTACTAGCGATATTGTTAACCCCTCCAGCAAAGCTAAAAGGCTTGTGTTATGAGTGGGTTCACGTCCGTAGTACAATGGGTAGGATTCGAACTCGCGACGTCACGATTGCGAGACCGATGCCTTAGTCATTAGGCTACCGCCGCTTCAGTTTTCTCATTAAGTCGCAAAACAGTAGCTCCAATAGATCCAACCTGTGAAGATGTTTGATACTCTCTTCGGCATTTATAATCTCTTCTGCTTTATATTACTTAGTATAACAATGCTATGTTAATACAAAACAATAAACACGTCATGTACGATTCAAGGCGGACGAACCAACGAGCGTAAGAAGTGGGCCTTAATGGGAATCGTATTTGTCCGCAAACATCCTCAGAATGCTGTTAGAATGTAGGTGTGTCAAGTGATGAGAAATGTAAAACAAAGGATTATAAGTATGTCAAACATTTGGTATGTTTATATCACGTAAAAGGAACACATTGTACTCGTATTTTGTTCAACTGAGTATTTGATTAGTACGAAAATAAATCATGTTGTACAACCCATACAATAATACGTTACGAGCTGTAATGTAACGAGTTCATGAATTTATAATCATCAAAAGTAAATAATTTGTATATTGAAAATTTTATGTAACATGCTTGCATTTCATACAAACTTAACTAACTCTATCAGTAATCAATGAAAATGTGACAATTTCTTCGTGGACACATTACGTGGAAACGTGGTTTTAAATGTTATTTCGAATGCATCACATATAAAATACTAAGTACTCGTATTGTACGTAACATAAAGTTAACATTCTTAATATTACTTCTAGCTCGATGCTTGGATACTCAATCCTAAAATGTAATAAAATCAATCAATTCGTTATTAGTTGAAAGAAAGACATAATCAAAATCCAAATTAAGCCAAGCAACAGTAAATTATGTAAACTTAAAGCCCTTTTTCATAAAACAGCTTTGAACGAGAAAAGACCCAATTTAAGTCCGATCATAAGTCTTATATGAGAGACCATGAACCTTTTCAATTTTGACCTGACATTAGCAAAAAATCGGACCACGTTGAAGCCGTCTCGTGCAAAAGGTCTTGCTTGATCCCTTTAATAAGGTCTAACCCTTCCGAATTATAAATTAATTTGGTCGGAAAGAAAAATATGCAAATTAATTGTTTTGGAGGGTCCACCTGACCCCTGGTCTTGAATAATATGTGGTGTGCGGTTAACTTACATCGCGAGCTCAATATGTGATAGCATTTTTTGTAAAACATACTAAACAACGTCTCGTTAACAACCTAGAGAGTTGTTTATGTGTTCTGTTCTGTAATGAACGCTTCCTATACTATATTATACACACCCATCCAATTTCTTGCCTACTCATCATTTTAGTATACACAGTTGCCCACACACTTCAGTCACTCATCAGTCGAGCTCCATCTTTTCTACCACGCGGTTACCAATTCATTGTTCTTTCTCAAAATTGCTGTAAATCAAATTCCGAAATAAAAAACTTTATGTGTATTTAGAAAATCCTTTTGTAAAACCTTCAATGTGTTCACGTCGTAACAGTAACGAAATTTCAATATAGTGACTATTCCTTGTAACAAGTAGTGTGGTTTAGTTTCCGTTTCTTATCGTCTACTAAGGGATATGATAAATGATCTGCCGATTATACAGTCTCGACATCAGACTTGTAAACTAGTAAAATAATATTACACTGTGTATTTAAAAAGGTGTAATTTAATTAGGTACCTATACAGTAAATTTAATTTCATATGTTAATATCAAATATCACTAACATCTGCTTAACTAGGACCAATGAAAAGATGTTGGCAGTTATAGGTGAGATAAAATATTTTACATCTTACAAAAGTCCTGAAAAAATTAGGATGAAATAATTAACTAGCTGGCCTGTTGTGTTCTAGTGGTTAGAGACCCTGACTGCTAAGCCGTGGGTTCGATCCCCACCCAGAATTAAACTTTGTGTGATGAGCACGATGGTTTGTTCTGTGTCTGGGTGTTGTTTATCATTAATACATATGAATTTAGAAATATATAAGTATGCTTATCAGTTGTCTGGTTACCATAGTATAAGCTCTGGGTCGTTAACTACTATCTTTTTTTCGTTTTCTCGTCAAACCCGCGTTTTTAACTGTCAAAATCTTGACATAATGGTATACAGAAAGCTGGGCTTAAAATTGTATCGCGCATGCGCGCGGACATCTTTGAGCGCACCGCGCATGCGATAAAACGCGCGGGCTTGCCGCGAAATAGAAAAAAAGCATAGTGAATAAGGACCCTGCTTAGTCTGGTATCTGATAGCGTTGTGAGAGTTATCCCAAGATATCATTATTATTATTATTAAAGCCCCACTAGTACACGATCTTAGTTTTTTTTCTCGAACTTTTCCGTCCAAAATAAACAACCATATGTTTCGAGCTCCTAGAACGAGTGGAGAACTTTTACCTTATTACGCCCACGAAAGTCCCTTGTCATTAGTCAACCGTACTGAGGATTCGAACTCAGGACCCAATGTAAAATCGTACACCGAAATACGGTTCACTCACCGGAATAATATCCAAAGGTCCGTGTCCAATCGAAAAGCATTTCTATTCAAATGGCTTTAAGTTGATTTTTGAATCAAGAAGTTGGGTTTTAATCTGGATATCTAAGTTTTGTCCTGCCCGATAGTCAAATTTCCGAACGACCGACGACACGCGATAGTTAGGCTTACGTTAAATGGTTTCTCGGAAGGTTTTCGGCCACTATTCGGGTTCAAAACATATATTAGAAGAGTAATTGCCATAAAATTGGTTCGTTTGAAATCACTTACGTGTTTGCATATCATGCGTATTTTTTAAAATAATATTACTTATAACGTGTTAGATTTGTTATTTTTTAAAGGTTTATTTGGCTTAGTTCTGCCTATTCGTATATTATTATGACAGATGTAATCTTTGTAAATGTCACATTTTTTTTATGTTTAAACATAAAAAAGTGAATTATAAAAAGCAGGGCTATAACTAAGTGGTTAAGTACCACGGTCGTGTCCATAGACGGGTGACCGCTTTGTCACACCCTTGCGCGACTATGAGAGTACATGCTTAACATCTGTCATGCGCCTTTTCTCTCTGCAGTCATGATATGTTTTCTGTTTCATCGGAATTTGAGAGTACACATAATAATAATAATAATAATAATAATAATAAAAATCATTTATTCACTTAGGAAGCAAAATACTACACTTGTGAAAAGTCGATTCTACATTTACTGGTAATGCCTGTTCGCAAACAATAGGTAAAGCCCGAGAAAAGAACAGGCAATAAAAACTCGTGGCCACTCTTTTCAAATTGCCAATGTTTACAATGTTTCTCTGTTTATAAACTGTATATGCAGGTAAGGTGCTGCCACCATTATATTATACACCATATATTAGAGGACTGATGCAAAAAAAAGAGGTCACTAATATTAGAAGAGTACACGAGATCGGATACATCAGCCTCAATGGGCACAACATAGTAGGAGCATCCACTTACGATGTAAAAACTTTATGTGCTTAAATATTGGCCAATTTACTGCTACTTAATGAATAAGTATACATGTTTTACAAAGGAAAGAAAAGAATGGCCGTAATTTATCACGCAGAATCTTTACTTACAAAAGTAAATCGTTTTCTTAACTAGTACCTAAGTAACATCATCAAACTGTGACAACAATATTCACCTAGTAAAATGCAATAAACTATACAACCCAATACATTAATAGGGAGCAACGAACTACATCCATTTATCTTTATCAGTTAAATAATCATCGATTGAATAGTAAGCTCTTTGTATAAGATGTCTCTTGACTACATTCTTAAATTTATTTACTGGTAGACTCGATATACTGACTGGGATTTTATTGAAAAATTTAACACCTAGTCCCATGAAGGAGTTATGAGTTTTATGAAGCCTATGATATCGACCTACCAATTTGTGCTTATTTCTTGTATTCACAGAGTGAATATCACTATTTTTGTTATATAAATGTAAGTTTTGCTTTACAAACATAACGTTTGCATATATATATTGTGATGCAACTGTCAAAATGCCTATCTCTTTAAACTTTTCTCTAAGGGAAACTCGTGCTCCTAGTTGATATATCGCACGCACTGCACGTTTTTGAAGAATAAAAATAGTTTGTATATCAGCCGCCTTGCCCCAAAGCAATATGCCGTAGGACATGACGCTGTGAAAATAACCAAAATATACTAGTCGAGCTGTTTCTACGTTCGTAAGCTGTCTAACTTTGCTGACAGCATACGCTGCAGAACTGAGTTTTCCTGCGAGACATGATATTTGGGTGCCCCACTGTAACCTATTGTCTAATGTAATTCCCAAAAAAACTGTCGAGTCGACAAAGCTAATCACCTCATTATTTAAAATTATACTCGTATTAGTACTTTTCACATTTGGCAAACTAAACTTAATACATTTAGTTTTTTTGGGATTTAGAAGTAGGTTGTTCGTTGTAAACCAATCTTGAACTAGTGCGAGTGTTCTATTTATTTTCTCAAAATTTTCTAGTTTACGATCGATTTTAAAAATTAGAGAAGTGTCATCAGCAAATAGAATGATGTCACAAAAGTTATTAACATAAAATGGTAAATCATTAATATATACCAAAAATAAGAAGGGACCGAGTATTGATCCCTGAGGCACGCCCATACTAATTGGAGATCCAGACGACCTTACTCCCCCTATATCAACATATTGAATTCTTTCACTTAGGTAAGAGGCAAGTAGATCCAGCGCTGTACCTTTAATACCGTAATGCCTAAGTTTCAGGAGAAGTGTCCTATGCGCCACACAATCAAAAGCTTTAGAAAGATCACAGAACACTCCAATGGCATCCTGTGAATCTTCCCAGGCACTAAAAATATGTTTCAGTAGCTTAGTACCTGCATCAATTGTAGAGCGACCCTTTATAAAACCATATTGATCGGGATGCAGTAGATTATTAAAATTAAAGTGTGATTCTAACTGCATAAGTATAGCCTTTTCAAAAATTTTACTAATAGCTGGCAAGATGGATATTGGTCTAAAATTACTAGGGTCATTCTTTGATCCGGATTTAAATAATGGTATTACTTTACTATGTTTCATCAGATCAGGAAACATTCCGGTATCAACACATTGATTAAAAATTATAGATAACTGTGGCGCTATGCCAGTAATTATACTGTGAATTAATTTTACTGAAATACCCCATAAATCAGCAGTTTTTTTTAAATTGAGTGACTCGAATATTTTAATTATTTCACTGGGGTATATATATTTAAAAGCAAATGGTACATTGCATTGATCCACATTATCTCTCAAGAGTGATTCGGCTTTATCTGGGCAAGCGTTCAAGGAGCTGGTTGTGGTTAGTGGTATATCAGCAAAGAAATCATTGAAAGTTTGTGCTAGGTCTAAATTATCAGTAACAGTCTTATTGTTAATTAATAATTCAAAGCTTTTATCCCGAGGCTTTGCCCGTCCGCTTTCCGAATTAATAATATTCCAAGTGGCTTTTATTTTATTATCAGATTTTTTAATATTTCTACTAATAAGTAAAGCTTTGGCACATGCACAAGCTTTTTTAAAAGTTTTTGAATAGTTTCTCACATACTGAATAAAGTTTTGATCAAAATTAAATTGTTTCATACCATATAACTCGTATAACTTAGCTCTACTTTTATAAATGCCGGTAGTTGCCCAATCACAAAAGCTAAGTTTAGAATTCTTATAAAAAGTTTTTGATTTAAATATATTATTGTATTCACTTTTGATTATATTAAACACTGAGGAGTAAAGATAGTTCGGATCAGAGTGGCTGAAATCTATACTGGTAATATTAGCAGAAACGTTAGAATTGAATTTTTCTAAGCGAGCCATACTCATTGGCCTACATGTGATCTTATCTATTTTGGCCACTGTGTGTGAGGGAAAAGTGACTTTCTGCCCACAGTGATCTGATGTTAAATCACTCAATATTACCTCATTAAAATAACTACAGTTGCAGAATATATTATCTAAGCAAGTAGCAGAATGTGATGTAATTCTTGTTGGTTCATTAAATAAGTACACTAAATTAAATGATTTAAATAGGTTAACTAATCTGGTAGACAAAGATGATTGTTCAAGTAAATTTACATTGAAGTCGCCACACACTACTATATGCTTAATACCGTAACTTACCCTTTTAAGCACATCTTCCATTACAGATTCAAATAAGTTAAAATCACTCAGTGGTGGTCGATATGCACAAACTATAATATATCTCTCCAGCTCCACACATGATAATTCTATAGTACGCTCAACAGACAGATGTACTATATCCTTGCGTTCCTTACATTTAACATTGTTGCATACAAATATCATAGACCCACCATGTATAGCCCTTTCTCTTATAAATGCACTAACCATACAATAATAACTATTATTAAATATCAGTTCATTAGTTTTCAACCAATGTTCAGTTAAGCAACAAATATCAACACTGTGCATTTTAAGGAACAATTCGAGTTCCTCTATTTTGCTGGATAAGCCTTGAATATTTTGGTGAACTACAGTTAGACCACCTGTGGGCTTGTCCATTGTCTGACTTACTAGTTTAAACTAGGAGTCTTAATAACATTCAAAGTAGAACTGCTAACACTAAATGAATCCTGTAAAGTACTGTTTGTACCTAGGTCAGGGTGTAAATTAAATGCTAATAACTTAGCAAGTTGTCTTTTGTAGAATGTGGAAAGATACATTCTATCTTTCGTTAAAATAAAATTACGAATAAATTTATTCGTGTCAAAAAACAAAATATACTTATTATGTAAGTAAGTACTGTTATATAATAAAAGATTCAAGCTCTGTACATGCTTGTTTTGTAAATCAGATACTGACTGCGAATAAGGTAGACTACATAAAATAAACTTACAACCTACTTTTTCATGCATGTATGTAATAGTTTCTGTTAATTTAACTATGTCTCTCTTTGTTACTGAGAAGCTGTCACCATATAATACTATAACTGTTGACCTATTATCTAAGGTGGTATTATTTAATTTACTAATTAAATTACAAAAATTTGATCCTGTTGAACAATAATTTATGACCCTATACTTTGTGTGACCTATAATAAACCTGCTAAAATCTATACCTAATTGGTCAGAAAAAATCACAACTTTATTTTCTGTAAAATTCAGAGTATGCTGGTCAGATAACAATCTGCAGTCAGAGTCAGACTTACTGCATTTACTGCTCTGTAATTGCCGTGTATTGGTGTGAGTGTTGTGTTGACCGACAAACGGTGGTAGTGAGCAATTGTAGCATAGGTTGTTTTTAATCTGAGAGGTTAATTGTTCTGTTTCCTCTCTAGCTACTCTGGCTACCTCCTCATACTTGTTAATGAATACTTGAGTTTCTGTTTGGTGTTCAAGCATGAGAGTTGTTAGACGGGAGTGCAAGTTCGTTATTTGTGTGTTAAGCTCCTGTGTATGGCGGTCATACATTAACCTGCTGGCAATCATTTGATCTTTGCAGTTGTCCAAGTCTGACTGCAGTCTTTTATGTTCCTTTGTCAATTTAGAATTAATTTTAGATAAAGTTTTAACTTTTCCTAACTTATCACTTTGTTTTTTAATATTGCTTATTAATTTATTTAATTTTGAGTATTTTCTCTGTTTCTTGCGGCTAAGTAACTTAAGTTTCAAGTGCGACACCCACTTTACACCTAAGAGCTCACTATAGAGGTTCTGAGTCACGTTACTGTTTGTTGCCTGTATTGTGTGATTAAGGGAAACTATAGTCCTATGAGCTTCGTTCAGATCACGTTGTAATTCAGTATTGTGACTCAGAGACTCTGAAAACACTTCACTACAGTCACTAAAAGAGTTTATTTCCTGTTGAAGACGGCCACATTGTTCTTGAAGATCCATATTTTGTAAGTCCAGTTCTGTAAGTTGTTTCTTCAGTGCAGCTACCTTCTCATTTAGTCTCACAATTTCTACTTCACAGTCGCTGCGCTCTGACAGCAGTTGGGTGTTGTCCTCTTTGTATTTCTTCAATTCAAGTAGCGCTAATTTTAATTTATTTTCCATGTCCTTTGCTGTTGCCCTGCGAGTCATCATGTGTGTGCTCATTGTCAGATTAGTCCACTAGACTCCTGTAACACAATAAACAAAGCTAAGTACAAGAAAGAAAAAAGTTTAAACAATAAAAATGAGAAGGGGGTAGGTAGAATTTATATAAGATTACAGAATAAATGCAAAGAAGACTTGAAATACAAATTAATTCAACTATAGAATATAAGCAAGATATTAAAATGATAAAAATATATAATATATATAAAGACTAAAAGAAACACAATAGTGGATTCACAATTCTAGTGGATTTTTAAGATTTTGGGTATGAGGTAGGTATGTACCTAATTCAAAACTTAGTACCTAAACTATTGAAGACAAAGTTTTATATCTAAATAGTATTACTATAGTGTTAGTTGCCTAATTGTACAGTAATTTTGTGTGTAAACGAGTGTGTGGGGCCAATTGTTTAGGTCTTCAATTCAGCTTCCACAATTTGTCAAGCGGAAAGAGATAAAAACTGGTGCCAGTGAGAGAATGACGAAGCTCATGCACAGATGAGACATGTATTTATGTGCTTGTGGAGTATTAGTTAATATCAAATAAGTCAAATACTCCCCAGGTTTTAAGATGAGCTTTTGAAAATTCATCCGTTGGCGGCAGTGATGATCGGCAAGTTTGTGCGTTCTCCAGGGACGACTCACTTTATACACTGATTAAGGCAATTCTTAATAATACTAGTCACTACTTTAAATATTAATAACTAATTAATTACAAAATAAAAGTTAATTTAATTTAAAGAAATACAAAATTTACGTCTGCGTAATAATAATAATATGTCTGCGTACTTGTACACAATATGTCTTCTGGCTAGTCTCTGATAAGGTTTAAAGTGTATTAGTTTTACAGGAATTTTCACCTTTATTTTCTACACTAGTAATCATTTTATTATAATTTTGTATTTTTTTACATTTTTACAAGCTTTTTTTTAAGCTAGTGGATTTTTAAGAATAGTAAAAATAATTAAATATTATTTAAGAAGAGTTTAGTTTACTCTCTTATTAATTATAAATGACTATGGCTCTTTTTCTAGGCCGAAATAATCGTGGGACTGAACAGCGAACAAGGATTCTTCTTAGAGATCAAATAATTTTTTTTTTTTGGTTCTGCGATTCACTAAAACAGTACCTTGGTGAACTATATACCTTTATTATGCTAGTGTAATAAACAAAATATAGGTATATATCAAACTTTTATACTGCGTCGTACTAGATTTTAATTTAATCACAATATATTTTTTACTAAATTTGTTTTATTGAACCTCTTACGATTTACCTTGATTAAGGTTGTTTTAGCGACTGTACTAAAAGAAATAAATTACTTATTAGAAATAAATTAATTATATAGCAATGGGACGAATCGCGGAATCGTACAAATTAAATTATTTGAACTCTGTGATTCATCCCATGGGCCGATAGACTTTTGGGACGAAACAGCGAACGAGTCAATGTAAGGCTTACTGAATAAACGTCCTTACAGGTGACCAAAATAAAAATAAGTAGCAGTCAGTCCTAGACTTGTATGATGCGTGATCGCGCTGAGTTACATTATAATGTAACGAGTTTGTTACGTTTTATTTCTATACTTAACGCAGTAATTAGGTATTTACTAACGCTAATTACAGCTTTATTATTTAGATCCGGAGACCATGCAACTAAATATTGCGTGCTAAATAGTTCCTTTTTCGATAACACATTTGTTTTATTTTTTGGTTCATCAAGATTGGTTAATTTGGGTATTAGAATAGTATATTTAGGACATAAGTTACTATAGTAAGTCGTTGCGGAGGACTTAAACTTAGGAAGTAACATACAAAATACGGACACAGCGTCGGTACAACAATTTGTAGATCAGACAAAGTGGTGGTTCGAGCGACAATTGAACCCAGGACCTCTAGCCCAGCAATCGTATGCACACGTAAGTTCACTTTACTTAAAACAAACAGACAGATGTACTTTCAAATTTCTAATATTAGTTACAAGTATTGGATAGTTTCAACAAAGTATATGCCATAGTGTGGCATTAAGAAATAAAACACACTTGCCCGTTTGCAAAACATATTAGTAGGACATGAAATGAATAACCACTTATTACAATGGCTATTTAGATTACCTAGTTATAATACTACCGTTATAAAGGCCGGTAAACAAATCGTAAATAACATTTCTTTTTATGTCGTGTACGCAAACGCTTCGAGTTGAAATTCGGGTCACAGAAGAACGCGAGTAGTTATGATTTACGACTGCATTACTTTGTTGAGTTGTGTACCTACATGTTTATTGTTGGATTTGAATTATTTTGCCTCTTTTTTGTGTGTACTTTCTATATAATACAAGTATTAATGTTGGCTGTTACTTGCAGCTTTTCATCCCTCGTTTGTGAGTTGATTTTCAAAAAACTTTAAAACACAGTCATATTTCGTTATTTGTAACCCAAACTCCAAATTCCAGTTTTCCCTAAGTAAAACTCATTTGTAGATGGCTATACTATAGTTCAGCAGTTCTCCCTTGAATACCAATCCTACTCCTCAGTTTAAATCCAGTTACTGGCCGGCAAGGACTGACATATTGCCGCTTCAGCACTCCCTAATGTAAAAAACTTTAAAACACAGTCTCAACTTGTTATTTCTAACCCAAATTCCAAATACTGGTTTTCCCTAAGTAAAACTCATTTGTTGATGGCTACAGTACAGTTCAGCAATCCTTCCTTGAAGACCAATCGTACTCCTCAGTTTAAATCTAGTTGCTGGCTGGCAAAGACTGACGTATTGCCGCTTCAGCACTCCCCAATTCACTGCGACTAGGACTAAGTAGCACCAACCCTGTCTTATGTGGCTTGTCTTGTCTCTGTTACCAGCATGTTAATAGGTTAGACGGTTTAAATGAAGAATGCTCATTTTTTCGTACATTTTTCGAGAATATCCGAGATATCTAAACTGAAATTACTAACACGATCATTGATTAACTGTCGGTCTCAATAATCTATCTATTTTGGGTTTGGCTACTAGAGGTATAATTTTGACATATTTTGTATGTAGCTTATGTCAAATATATACCTTTAGTAGCCAAACCCATCGATGGATAGATTATTAAGACAGGCCGATAATCAAATATGAAAACATCCGTCCAGAAATCTGGCAATCGCTACCACGTGGTAGCGATTGCAACATTGCCGAACCTTACAGTTCTGGGGATCAAACTCATCTTCATGCATTGTAGACCTTTATGATATAGTGATTATATGGGTCAGCAATCAATAAGGCAGAGGCGTGTCGAATGCTTGACCTTGCATCGTTACCAATATGGTTATGTTAACATAACTATTTGCTTTATAGTCAAAGGGAAATAGTAACAACTTAAACCTGCTGACTAGGATAAGTCGAATATGGTGGCATAGCGCAAACGTTTAAGCAGTCATTTTATACAACTAATTAGATACAGAATTCAAAATGATCTCAGACCACAGAATCTTTAAAATTAGGTGCAAAGCAGATCTCCTTATGAAATGATCAAATGATCAGTCGAGAGTCATTAGTCATTTCGGTCGGTCGTGTTACAAGCCGCTCTAACACTAATAATACCAATACTGTGCCTACAGAAGTGAGTCACCACTGTGCGCTCTTCCTATTCGTCGTTGACCGGTGAGTCATAACACACAAACCGAGAAATTTCGCTACCTTATATGGTCATAAAAACAGACTACAGCGACGGATATTATCCTATCTATGTCAGCTTGAGATCGTTTGTTTCGACAAAACGAATTAAGTTTGCTTAGCGCACTCTGTCATAGTGAGGATTTCGGATTACGAGTGCCCGAGTTCGAGCCTGCGTTGAAGATTCACTTTTTGCAGTTTACCTTGGATATTGGGAGGCATTTGGACATTTGTAATTTATTTCTTTTGAATTTATTCCGAAAAGAAGAACTTATTATTTATTTTTTGACATTATTTGGACATTTTTCAAGACAATTCTTGTATTTATTCTGCAAAGAAGCTCCGCTAACAGTATTTGTTAGCATTCTCGCTGATAATCAATTCTGGCTGACATATTTTGCTATAAGATGTCTGCAATAGTTGAGATCTCGCCTGAGGTGCTTACTAGTATTATCTCAAGAGTTACTAGTATGGAGCATAAGCTACAGACGTACAGGGAACTGTTGTCTAAGCAAGCGGATCTCATCCAAACCCAAACGGATGAAATTCGAGAGTTGAAAACAGTCATCCTCAGTAACACTAAGAACACTACGGCAAGTGTAAGACATGACAGCCAAGAAGCCACGGTGGGTCCATCTTCAGCATATGTTAGTGCGAATGTCCCCACACTGGACCAAAATCAAGAACGCCCGCGTCGCAGTAGAAGAAATATTTTAATATTTTCACCGTCCGGCACCTCAGAACCAGCGACGACCATCGACATCGCACCGAAGGCCTTAGGTATAGAGGTACCAAACAAACTGCAATCTAGCGGTGATAACACCCAATCGAGCGAGGACGGATGGACGAAGGTGCTATACAAAAAGCGACGTGCGCCTTCATCGTTGCGCTGTGTTGTAGGAACCCTCTGTGACGTCACTGAAAGCTGCCGAGTCACGGAAACACCTCCACTTATGGAATATGCTGTCTAGCGCGGACGAGATTAAAACGTATCTGAGCGAGCTCTGTCCAAACAGGGCTATCACTGTGGAACAACTGAAGACAGCAAATCATTACAACTCGTTCAAAATAGGAGTTCCCGAAGATTGCTTTAATAAATGCTTCTCAGTTGATATTTGGCCAGCAAATGCAAGAGTTAAGCAATGGATTAATTATAAAAAACATATTCCGACACCCGACAGTCAGAAGTTTCAGCCTGAAGTCGGCACTCAGTGAGCCGCGCTTAAGATTACCAACACAATTTCCTGTTTTCACTGTTTTCTATCAAAATGTGCGAGGCTTGAAAACAAAACTACGTGTATGGTACCCAAGCATATTAGTCTCTGACTGTATACTCGTAGCGGCATCGGAAACCTTCCTTGACGCCTCAGTGACTGACGCTGAGATTGTTCCAAACAACTGGACCCTGCTACGCCGCGACCATGCTACCCCCTGCGGAGGAGTCCTACTAGCTGCAAGACCGGGTGTTGCCGTACGACGTCGTCAGGAGCTTGAGTCGGAACTCGGAGAAGACCTATGGGCTTGTGTAACTTCCAACGGTACCTCTTTTACTATATGTGTAGTCTATATAAAACCTAGCGCTACCGATGCAGTTTACATGAATTTGTTTTGCAAAATTGAATCGTTTGTACTTAAATCTAATAGTAATTTTTATATTCTCGGCGACTTAAACATGAATAGTGCTTCTGACTTTATTAAGAACTATTATTGTTATTTTTTGACATATTGTAATTTGACGGAACATAACAACGTAATTAATTCCCATGGAAGTATTCTTGACGTAGTATTGGTGCGGGAGTGCATTGATCCGCGTTCTGGGCAGGTGTCCGTATGTGAAACGGAAGGCTTTGTGCCAATTGATCGGCTATATCACCCTGCACTGGAGATAACTGTAACTTTAAGAGTGTATAATCACAAAAACTCCGATCATATGCAGCCAAGTAATATTCGTGTTTCACATGACTGGAATTTCAAGAAAATGGATATTGCATTATTTGATTCCTTGCTCGCGGAAACCTCCTGGGCTCCTGTTCTAGAGTCCAGTGACGTACAAACAGCTACCGATGCCTTTTATAGCATTTTATACGGTCTGTTTGATGTATCGGTACCTAAAAAGAAAAGACGGATAGCTCAATCCCATAGATACCCCGTTTGGTTCAATAGCGACATAATTAGGGATATTCGGTTGAAATCTACTTTACATAGGGCGTGGCTGAAGTCTCGGTGCAACGATTCATATAAATCGTTTTCGAACCTACGCACCAGTTTGAAGAGGCGTATAGCCTACGCGTATAAAAGCCATATGCTTGTCCTGGAGGGAAACTTACAGCGCAACCCTCAGCTTTTCTGGGGCCACGTCCATAGCCTTAGGTCTAAGGGTGGATTCGAGCCGTGCGTCACTTATGAAGACAAATCATGCAAGGGTGTTGAGGCCGCTCAAGCGTTTGCAAGATATTTTGCAAGCGTATTCGTAAACAACTTTCCTACACTAGATAGTAGTGCATGCAGTTCATGTGGGACCCACGGTGTTCATATCACTCTGGCTTCCCTGTCACTCATGGATATTTTCGGCGGCATAAACAAATTAAAACCCAGTAGCTCTTCTGGACCCGATAATGTGCCTAGCTCAATTTTTAAGACCTATAAAACACATCTTGCCCTTCCACTTTGCCATATATTTAATCTCTCGCTAGTAAAGGGCAAATATCCTACCCAGTGGAAGTTATCCCGAGTGACGCCTATCCCCAAGAGTAGTAATAAGAAATCCGTTGCTGAATATCGCCCTATAGCAATTTTATGCGCGCCGGCTAAAATATTTGAATATATATTACACAAAGAAATATATAGACAAGTAAAGCAGTTGTTAGGTGACGAACAGCACGGCTTTAGACCGGGACGTTCAGTGAACACAAACTTGTTGTGCTTGGTCGATTACATATCGAGTGCGATGGATCGGGCATTGCAGGTTGACGTTATATATTTTGACTTCCAGAAGGCTTTTGACAAAATAGATAATGACATATTGTTGCGTAAATTATCAGTCATCGGATTTACCCCCGGGCTTCTTAACTTTTTCTCGGACTATATGCGTGATCGACGACAGTACGTGAGGCATGGTATTTACGTGTCAGAACCCTATCAGACGAAATCGGGGGTAAGTCAAGGTTCGGTACTTGGACCCCTGCTTTTCTTGATCATGATTCATGACTTACCGAGCGTATTGAAAGCTGCCAACTGTCTTTTGTATGCAGATGACCTAAAGCTCTTTCTGGAAATCAAATCCCCTGACGACGCCCTTAGCTTACAAAAAGATATTGACCTTGTGCATGAATGGAGTGTGACTAATAAAATGTTATTTAATATTAGTAAATGTAGTGTAATGACCTTTGACCGCAAACGAAATCCCATTTTACACAACTACACATTAGACTGTGTAAACATAAACAGGACTCAGTGTGTTAAAGATCTAGGTGTAATCTTTGATCGCGGCCTGACATTTCATGACCATTTATCGGAGCTAACTAAGACAGCATATAAGCGCTTAGGATTTGTACTACGCAATGCCAAGGACTTCGAAAACCCGCAGGTTATCAGAACCCTATATAATAGCTTAGTTAGAAGCAAACTTGAGTCGGGTGCATGTATCTGGAACCCATATCAGGTCACCTACACGCGGACAATTGAAAAAGTACAGAAAGTCTTCCTGAGATCCTTGTACAAAAAAATGTATGGGTATTATCCGTACCTGTACCCGACCAAGTTTCTTCTTGGCCAGCTTGGCTATAATTCACTGGAGGTTAGGAGAGTCCGGGACCAACTGGTTATTTGCTGCAAAGTGCTTAACGGACAAGTTGACAACCTGCAGTTACACAACCTTATGTGCAGCCTGTCTGTGCCTAAAGCACCTGGCATGACCGTTAACAGGCGTGGGCAGCTACCGGGCCTTTTCCACATTGATAATGGTCGTACTGTGGCGCGATCTATGTCACCGCTGATCCGTACCCGACGCCACTTTAATGCACTCCTCGCTGCCAATACTGATTGCGATATTTTGTGTGATGTTCCTTGGAAACTTATTCTGACATACTGTGAACATTTAACTGACCAATGGGATAGATCTATGAATGATAATTTGACATACGACTCTGACTACTGACTAATGCAATTGTTTAATATAATTAAGTTGACATTCATATTATCATTTAAATTAATTTTATTGACTTACATATATAATTGTATTATTAATTAATTAATTTTGTTTATCTATGTGAATTGTTTTTGTATATTTATTTTTATATCGTTACACTCAGTGCATGTGAGATAATTGTAATTGTTTTTTTTTAATTCGTTTTTGTCTCAATAAATAAATAAAAAAAAAAAAAAAAAAAAAAAAAAAAAAAAAAAAAAAAAAAAAATGATATTATAGCGTTAATATTAGTTATTGAAAGGTGCAACAAATATCATTGATTTAAAATTTTATTACGTTTCTGTTTTTTTTTCTATGGTGTATTTTGTTGTGTGTTATTACCTATGTATCTTGTTTGTGTGTATTAGTTTTAAGGGTTTATTTTCAACACAAACGTAGTTTTGTTCAGACATAAATGTATAATGTCTTGCCATAAGTCGTTGACAGAAATTACGTAAGTAGGCCAATGCTGGACCGGCTACCGCAGAATGCAACCAGACTTCCATTTGATTTTGACTTTTAAGCCGTCATTTGACAAAATCGATGAAAGTCTATGCTTCTGTGACAAGGATAACAACAACGGTCATTTGTCACAAGTGTCAAAAAAGTACACAGAATAGAACGGTCATTCGATTTGGCATTTGAAATTGCTGTTAGTTTGTACTGGGTAGCGAGTCCGGTGTACTAGTACTATATAGGTCAGTGCCAAGTCAATGCCTCAGATACGTGGAAAAATAAATAAAAAAACGGGGCAAGAGCATGTCGGACCATGCTCGGCGCAGGGTTCCGCAGTCTTAAGTAATTGTATCGGCAGAGGAGCGTATGTTCACGGCACTTACGCCATTTTGCTTAGAAACGCAGTTTTTCGGTTATAGCTCATTGATGGTATATCCGATCATGTTCAAAATAATTTTAGTTTTAAGTATTTATAAAGCGCTACCTTTGTCATTTTTTCATATTTTTTTGGTCACACTCTGGTCATATTTTGTGGGGGGGCCTTAAAAAAATATATATTTTTATTAATTAGCTATTAAACTAAGTAGTGGCTACTACAAGACACCTTGTCACAAAATTTTATCAATATTCGTTGAGTAGTGAGTAAGACAGATAATCAGACGGACATTACGAAACTATAAGGGTTCCGTTTTTGCCATTTTGGCTACGGAACCCTAACAACAAGGTAAGGCAACAACAATAACAACATTACGCGTCCACTTTTCTTCTTTACTGAATATAAGAAACGTTTTGGGGCCTAATTTTTTCATACTTATATCCGCACATACATAAATAAAACCTGAAATAACATCAAGCCTCAAATACATATTTACTTCTCAAGTTATTTGAGCCAATTACGAGAACCGCTCTTGAATGTTTTCTGCTACCGATATGAAATTTTATGCGGGGGATATAATTTGTAACTTAATGTTAAGAAAATATAACCGAAATAACCAAGATCAATTAAACAAACAATCGTTTGTTTACGAAATAATTGTTTACATAAAACATCTTTATTAATAACATCAGCAACGTCATAGTCAGCTCACCAATTTTGGTTCAAAACCAAGATAATATCAAACAAACACCTAGTTTGGAGAAAACATTAATAACTTATGTTGTGATTTCTGTACAATAAAATTAATAATCATTTTGAGTTAGTTTTGTTAATACGTTGTTTATGCTTTGTAAATATTATTGAAATGTATTATGAAAAGCGGTGATAGCCTAATGGCTAAGGCATCGGACTCGCAGTCGTGAGGTCCAGGCTTCGAATGGTGCCCATTATACTACCGACGTGAACTCACTCCTAACACAAGCCTTTGAGCTAAACTGGAGGGGTCAACAAGATTGCTAGTAATGTGGGACCCAATACCACATTTCTAGTTTTCTTTTTTATAAAAAATATAAATAGGACACCTGGTAATATGGATATAATGGTTTCTTAATCGAATTCCGTCACGGAGGCCAATCTCAGAGGGTCTAGACAAAGTCATATTTGTAAAGCGATGTCGTTAATGGAAAATAATTTTATTATGGAATTTGAAGTTTGCGGTGGAGACCATAGACATTTTATTATTTTTTTGCGTACGATTATCGAATTCACCATGGAACGAATGGACCTTATTGTTTTTAAACTTTCGCGATTTTTATACATATTAGTTATATTTCGGGACTTAATCGCGTGAATTATTTAAAGGTACGAACCTTTTATTTACCCGACGTTTCGATCGAATTGCACCGATCGTGGTCACGGGTCGACTCTCGAAACGTCGGGTAAATAAAAGGTTCGTACCTTTTAATAATTCACGCGATTAAGTCCCGAAATATAACTAATACGAATGGACCTTGTCTAACCCCCCAGGAGAGAAAGACTGGCTAACTACACCAAAGATATTATAGTGCACGACTACACTTTCTATTGTTCAATGGAACAAAAGGAACGTACCGATACGAAGGCGTAGAACCGATGGCTTAATGTGGTCTCAGAGCCAGGGAAAGGTGTGATAATAAACATCTTTATTTCATTTCAACCCATATAATGTCCCTCTGCTGGGCACGAGTCTTCCCAGTGGAAGCTACTTATTATTATATATACTTACTTATAATCGCCGCGCTTGGCGAGCGGGTTGTTTTTTTTTGTTATTTATAAAAGACGATTCCCGCATTAGGATACAAGCCCTGTGTCGCGGGGGACTTTACAAACATACAAGTCACGAACACAAATTACACCCAGACCCGGAACAACAATTTGTGGATCACACAAAGTGATGTTCCGTGTGGGAATAGAACCCACGACCCCTTGCGTAGCAGTCGGACACACTCCCACCGCGCCACAGAGGCATTCATCGGGTTGGTGATCGCTGTAAGGCTTCAAAGTACGCAGAGGACGCTGCTGCCCGTTCTCCGGTGTGAATCTCTTAGCCACCTTGACGACTCCCACGGGAAAAGAGATGGTGTGGTACTATTCTTGGTGGCCTTCTGTTCATTCCTAGTGCCGTTTTTTGGAAATATACTGCTATGGAATAAGCCGGTACCACAGGGCTGACGGCTCGTTATTTAACCTATTATAATACCTCTTAAATCCGAACTCAAACACTTTGCACTTCAGAATATTAGTAGGTTAAGACAAAAAATCAAACTCTGCTACAGCATAAACATCGATAGTGATTGAAAACCAATGTTTGGAGTGGGACGCGCGGTGCCCTATCAATCAGGCTGTCACGCTCACCAGACGTGCGACGTGACAAAGTGGCTGACGGCTTTATTACGTGTTTGCACAAGTATAAGGGTAGGTGGACTTGTTATTTTGTTGGTACATTATTTTATTGACTACTGAAGGAAAGGTTCAGCAAGTACCTAACGCGTTTTTTTCTGTCGTCAGCGGTATTCCCGGAACGTCACCTTATTAGGGACGATAAAAAAAGAGCCTACTCTTTTGTAAAAGGCCGGCAATTCATCTGCTATGCCTTGTCATTATTATTTTATAGGTTTATTAATTTTTAATCAGTGGTTCATAAATACGTACTTTTTCTTATAAAAATCGAATCGCATGTTGCCTATACCCTCTTCTGTATTTTTGTAAATTAATGCTCCCATCCACACCATAGGAGGCTAATTCATTTAAAACTTGATTATACCAATTTACGTACTATGGTTATTGCTTGCGTGAGTTTCATGGTGTGATGGTTGCAGCACCTTACTGGTTTACTGTATATATACAAATATATCGTAAAAAATGGCATTTAAAAAAAGTGGCCATGAGTTTTTATTGGCAAGTTCTTTTCTCACGGCTTTACTCTTTTAAAATCATACTATTCCAAATTTTGGCTGACATTCTTAAGCATTTGTAACCTAAATGAATAAAGTATTTTCACTTTGACTTGACTTTGCCTCTGGTGTCACAGATATCCATGGACAGTAGTAATCACTTACTATTGAGCCGCTTGTTCGTTTGCCTCATTGATCTCTTACTAATCTTACCTACGATCTCCCGTACAACGTGACAGGAATTTCAAATGCCGAATCGAATGACTGTCCCGTAAACTTTTTGACACTTATGACAAATGGCAGTTATACAAGTATAGACTTCCATTTAATTTTGTCAAATGTTCATCCAAATGATGAAAACAAATGGAAGTGTTGTCGTGGTTGGCAGTAGCCTGTCTAGGCTACTAATACTATAAAGTTCAGTGGTTTGATATCACATAAAAAATAGACATCACGGATATCTGACTGCTACGCAAGAGGTCGTGGGTTCGATTTCCACACGGGACACCACTTTGTGTGATCCACAAATTGTTGTTCCGAGTCTGTGTAACAGGTGTACTTTGTGTCCGTGACTTGTGTGTTTGTATAGTTTTAAAAAAAAAAAAAAAAAACTTGGAATACCTTTGGAATAAACTGGCGGTCAAGACAAAGTTACATTCGAATAGCGCCGTCATTAATGAAAAAGTAAGTACAAAATGTATGGAATTGAAATATGTCATGTAGTCAACCCAAGTCGATGCGTAGATAAGCTGCACTATTGACAGTATCTTCGCTTTTTAAGATTCCGTAGCCAAAATGACAAAAACGGAACCCTTTTAGTTTCGTCATGTATGTCTGTCTGACTGTCTGTCTATCTGTCCGTCCGTATGTCACAGGTGTTATACTCAAAGACTACTAAATTACTAAATTAATATTGATGAAATTTGTTAAAAAAGGTGTCTTGTAGTAGCCGCTATTTAGTTTGATAATAAAGATAAATATTTTTAGGGGGGCACTCCATACATGTAACAGAAGCTGTGTTTTTTTTTAGCAAACATCAACGTGTGTGTTTTAAGGTTTCTAATGATTAAGTGAATATTTTTAAAAATAATCGCTTCGGTATTTACATTAATTGTGTCCCCCCCTTCTTAAAATAGATATATCCGATCATGTCGAAATTAAAAAATTGTTTTGGACATGATCGGATATACCGTCAACGATTTTACTCCAGTAAAATAGTCTGTAGGTGGTTAAGGTCATAACTCCAGAAACAGGTAATGGATGGTAAAGGGCTATAATAAATATTTGTCAAAACTGATATTTTACTCGCGCAGTAGGACTTCACAAACATACAAGTCACGGACACAAAGTACACCCAGACTCGTAACTACAATTTGTGGATCACACAAAGTAGTGTCCCGTGTGGGAATCGAACCCACGACCTCTTGCGTAGCAGTTGGATACACTCCCACCGTGCCAGAGAGGCAGTCAAAGAATACAAAGTTATTTATTTTCAACCCACTTCAAAAACGAGGTGGGAATTCGACTGTATGTTTTTTTAAGCTATTGCATAGCTTTTATCGCGGGCTTTGAGCGCGGCGACCGAATATAGAAATTTCGTAATGAAAATAAAACCTAACACACCCCACTCCGCCTACCATGTAGCTCGGCCGAGCGTTCGCTTAACGTATATGTACGACTGTACGAAGCTGGCACGGATCGAGACGAGCTGCTTCGAAATCGGGCGAATACGTAATTGAATAAATATTTTTTTGTGGTATGTATTTACACTATTTATACCTAATTATTGAAACTTATTATTTATACCAAGCTATTTTCGTTTTATAGAGAAGAAAAACTTAAAAAGCTAAAAAGAAAAAGAAATTGTGAACGTCAAATATTATCACCGTCAGAAAGATTTGAAGAAAAATTAAAAAAAAAAATTGCATAAGTTGATAAAAAATGCTATGCAATAACTTTACCGCGGCAGTCCCCGAGTGCCACACATTTTTTTTTTTTTTTTGTATGTGTTCACCGATCACGCAAAGACGGCTGGACCGATTTGAAAAAATATTTTTGTGTTTGAAAGGGTATGCTTTCAAGTTGATCCCATTGTCGTTAGATCACGTTTTAATGATGGGATCCTGGAGAAATCGATGGAACTCTTAAAATATTAAAGGCACATCTACAGTGATTTAGGTATATTTCATAGTGATTCGTGCATTTTCATTTCACCAATTGGTGCTTCATAAGAGTAATCTTAAGAAGCACCAATTGGTGAAATGAAACTGATGATGAAGATCATATTTGACGAGCGGACCTATTCAATATTTCACAGTTTGCATTTCAGTTACTTTAATATGGTATTGAGTAGCACTTTATACTCGTCATACTACTATTATACAATGTATTAAAGCTGATAGTGAACTCCTCAAGAATTAACGACCTGCATCGAAGCAAGCAATATTTTGTAAAAGGATTTGAGCAGTTGACATAAGCCTATTGTAACTTAAGTGAATTACAAACCAACCCATTAAAAAGTGAAAAATAAAAAACTGTGGTGCCGAATAAAACATAAAGACTACTATTTCATGGCACCAACTTCAAAATGTTTAATTTGTTTTTGTTATTCTAGGTGTATTATTTCTTGCTTTTTAGTTGCCTTGTATTTATTTTTGAAGTCGGTAATATTTTTTGTAAAAAAGTTTATTACGTAATGTAAAAAACCCACAAACAGGAGGTTATTGGTATGTCACAAATCACTCTGTGTATGTATGTTCAAAAATATTATCTTCTTTCTAGCGCACGTCGGGCAAAAAATACAGAGTCTGTCTATCTTCTGACAGTCAAAAACACTAATTACCATTTCAATCAATAATACTCGTTTAATCTAACTTACATTCTCGTCAATAACAAACCACTCTTCGGTACCACTGTTCAACTCACGCATAGTATCTTCTATACATATAATAAAACTGTAAATTTCACGTGTCTGTACATGGCCGAACTTAGTGAAAAAAAATATTAGGAAATGTTCGAAAAGAGTATTTAAACACTTTGCTGCATTTTTAGAAATGTCTGTCTGTCTGTCTGTCTGTCTGTCTGTCTGTCTGTCTGTCTATCTGTTTGTTTGAACACGCATCACGCAAAAACTACCGTACAGATTCGGTTGAAATTTTGCACGTGCAATCTAATAGATGCAGATTAACATTTAGGCTATAAATTATCACGCTTTTTCCCATAGGAGCTAAGCAGTAAGGGATAATGTCTGTAGCTATTTTTCGTTATAAAACAGTAACTACTTGACGGATCTTTATGAAAATTTGCAGTTTTATAGTAAATACTATAGGACATTATTTACACTATGAATCATTACGCTAACGTCTATGGGGAACGAGTAGCAACGTATTTTTTGTCGCACCATAATGGTTTATCACAAAAATTTCCACAATTAGACATTATCTATAATTGTAACCCGTGGAATGCATAACTTCACGCTAAAACTAAAAGGAGCTAAACACAACATTTTTAAGTTTCATAAGAACAGTTATTTTGACGTGTTAAGTAGCGAACAGTATAGCCTCGGAGCTATGCTAGCGGACTTTGACGACGAAGTCCCAGGCTCGAATCTGATGTCTGAATATGTTCTTTTTGTATTTATTTAAATTGTCTTTATCCTTTTTTAATATTTTTCTGAATGTTTTAGTTATTTTTTCGACCGTAGGTAACTTATTTACTTTGGTTATTACTTTTTATATTAAAAATCAAGTAAATTATGCAATTAATTATAGGTATTGCATGCACTGCTGAGAGTAATGAATTAATCGTAGTAGAAATGAAAAACAATGTTACATTATAATTAAAAAGTATTCGACATTTTCCAGAAATGATGTTTTCGTCTAAAAAAAAGACATTACACACGTAAAAAAAGTACATGTAGCGCCATCTATGAAATCAAATTGTGAACAACAAAACAACGGCAACATTCTTAAAAGTAGATGGCGTTGTATTCAATAATGTTCTATACTTAGTAAAAGAAGTTTTAAAAAGAAACACATTGCTATGATTTTTAGAAATGTTTGTCTGTCTGTCCGTTTTTTTGACCACGCATCACACAGGTGCATCAACGATAATGAATGGCTCAACATCGTTCAAGTGTGAGTAGTTCGGGTGACGGGAGGAGGGGGGTCGTTGTTTGTCAACCGTACCTTTAGGGATATCTGACATTTTCGCGGGCATGACACACATGACACGCTCTGTGTTTGCTTACTAAAGTGTTACAGCAGTTTTATTATTAGTATTGCGTTGTAACACTATATGAAATACACCCCATTTTTAGCCAAAATGACAAAACAGAACCCTTATAGTTCCTTTATGGCCGTCCGTCCGCAGCTTAGCTCAGAGACTGTTAGTGCTAGAAGGTTGCAACTTTTGCATGAATAAATTACTAACGCCGATAAAGTGAAAGAACAAAATCTTGAAAATCATTATTTTTTTAAGGGTACCTCTCTTATATGTAAAGTGGGGATGTGATTTTTTTCTCACCTACCTACCCCATCGTGTGTGGTATCATTAGATAGGTCTTTTAAAAAGCGTCTAGGGTTTGTGAAGACTATTTTTAGATTTAAGGATTCCTTTGTGTATAATATTAGGCTTTATAGTGAACATTTTTGTTAGAGTCAAGTGTCCCCCTGCCAGCTAAATGGTTGATGTTGGGTATGTGAAAAAATTCAGGGTAGTAGTATAAATACTAAAATTATAAGGAAAACTATCACAGTTAAGTACTTAGGCTTTACAAGTTTACGATCACATGAGAAGTAACAACATTTTCGTACAAATTCTATTAAAAATTATTAGGTAATAAGGAGGTATAACGTTGAAAGAATGAAACAAAAACAACAGAAAACCCACTCCTTAAGCCGCACACCAAACTAACTATCTAAAAGAATAGAACAGATCGATTTTTATTTAGTAAGTATTTAGTCAACAGGACTGTTTCCAACATATTTACACAGAAGTTATTTCGTTACCTAAACTACCTTAATTTAAACCGAAATAAATATACCTCAGGTAAATTGATTTAAAAAATAAATCTGAAACTCTTACGTAGAGGGATATGAATTTATGATGATCTTAATTAACGACAGGTTCATCATCATCATCATCAGCCTATCGCAGTCCACTGCTGGACATAGGCCTCTCTAATTGCACGCCACTTTGTTCTATCCTCGGCTACGACAGTAGTTTAGTATTTAAACTAAACGTTTCTAAAAGATATACTAATTCACTATATCTTTTAGAAACGTTTGAATGTTGTCTGTTTGTTTGAACACGCATCACAGTACCGCGGGAATGCAATATTTTAAAACCAGGATATTTTTTTAAAAACTTATCTCACACTAGCCCTATTTCGCGCGAGTACTTGGGCGGTTTCGGGCTTCATTTAACCCGAAACCGATAATAGTAATATTTGATGTGATGCAAATCATTTTGGTAAAATACTATTATAATTTGTCTTCTAACCGTCTGGCGCCATAAACTTTGTCGGCCTTCATTTTGCTGCACTGGGCATTTGCTTGGCTTGCCTTGCCATAGGTCGGGCCCTGATTAGAGCTAGGCCCTAATATCCATAGATGCCACAGAGCATTGTGGAGCATGTTTCCAATATGTTTTACACAGAAGTTAAATTGTAACATAAACTACCTTAATATAAACCCAACTTCCACGCGAACGAAGTCGCGGGCACAGCTAGTAATATAATATATAAGACCCAATTTCCATACTTATATCACACAAAACATACTCTTGTGAACTCCACAGAACTAAACGTTGGCTTATCAGCGTCCCTTACAATGCATCATAAAGGGTACTACGAACACGAGCTATTGTACTGCCGCGCAGATAAATCGTTTGTTAGAACGTCCGGGAAATTAGGTTACAGGGTCGGGGGTTACTGATAGTATTGTAGTTGTGAAGAGCTGTTGTGTGGTTTCTTAGATAGGTATGTATTTCACTTGTATGTAGGACACTGACTTGAGTTGGGTGTGTGTAAAGACCTAGTGCCTACAAGCTAGCTTTACGAGCAGAGGTGTCCCTGGCTCAGTGGCTACCTATCAGGGGCCTTATCTAAGTTGATCTAAGCTACAGTAGCGCATTCGGCAAGCGTAAACCTTCTACTAGGAGCACGACTCCATAAAATATTAGGTATTTTGCTTGCCATACGAGTACATTGGTAAAAATGAGCCACAGGGACCGGTGTCTATTTGGACGTGAAAGTAATAATTTCCACCAAACGGATCGCATTGCATCGGATCTTTAAACGATATTAAATCGTGTATACAGTATTTAAAGTCTATATTACCGAGCCTATATGACCGCGTGTACGGCTCCGTACGGCGCCTGTCGTCATAATTTAAAAAAGTCAACGCCGTAGTCATTAAACTATGTATTTGATTAGGTGCAGATACGGATACGTTTGCAAGCTAACAGTATGAAGGCGATCGTATGCGTCAACATTCTGCCGGACGCGATCGGCTGTCTGCGCAGCCGTTCGTATTCTTTCTGATACGATGCGTTCCATTTTGTTGTAATCATCGTTCAGTTTCGTACATTTTACAGAGTGTCTCGGTGATGATAATACTTATATTATTTCTATGAAATTGTTTTAATTCTTTTTTGACAACTTCGCCCTATCTGGGCCCATCCCACACACAGGGCGAAGTTGTTACACTTAGGTACAAACATGCATTGAGCGGACGCAAAGTGATTCATGAGAGAATCTAAGAGGCAACCCCTTGTACTCTCATTGCGCCATGGCGCTAGCCCAACACTGTATTTTTATCAAGATTTCTTTATTTGTATCTAAGGAGTACTCCCTCCTGCTTACGACAATAACTCAGTGAAAAGAAACATAATGATAAAAAGCGCCCGTGACCTCTGAAACTCGGATACAAAGTCCAAAAAGGCCTTTCCAAGTAAAATAAAACATTTTTATACATAAAATAAGAAAGTTTTGTCTTTGATATAGTACTGGGTATTGTTTGCTAAGACCGGTGTATGCCAGGCTCGTCGTTTTAAGTATCAAAGTGACGGATGGTGTCGTAACTTGATACTTGCTTTGTTCAATCTATACCAGGTTTTAGATTTACCACCAAGAGAGTAAAGAAAAATATTTTATCGTACTTTATTTTCTTTTTGATGGTATTGAAGGGTTGGATGGCGTAAAATGATTTTGATGTACTTAAGACGTATATGTCACTATTACGAAGTTTTATGTTCTCTTTGTGTGTCACCTCATTTTTCTAAGGTTATTAGTTTATATATATAAATATTATATGATAAAGTTTGCATGTTGCGATCTAGAAGATAATGTCTGATATTATTAGGAGGCTTTGGATGATATTAGATAAATGACGTAGTTTATAGCTTAATGCGGAAAGTAGAGAAAATTAAAATTGTCCCAGGAAATAAATGGTTTTTGACCGTGACTATTAACAAAAAAATTAAGTATTTGATATTATATTACTCTTTCAGTTTTATTGCCTTAAATATTTACGCGATTAAGACCATCAGTTTACGAACATTTTTAAATGAAGTCCAAATTGAAAAGTTTAACATCATCTGCATTTATTTGCAAACTAGGTATTAAATTAATCTACAAAGAGGAGAATAAATTATACCCCGTACTTAAGCTGGAATAAATAAATCACGTAACGGTAATATATAATACTACCTCTGTGGCGCAGTAGGAGTATCCGACTGCTACGCAAGAGGTCGTGGGTTCGAATCCCACACGGGACACCACTTTGTGTGATCCACAAATTGTTGTTCCGAGTCTGGGTGTACTTTGTGTCCGTGACTTGTATGTTTGTAAAGTTCCCCGCGACACAGGGCTTGTACCCTACTGAGGGAGTCGAAAAAATAAAAAAAATACAAGTCACCTCCATTTTTGAAGGTCAAGTGAAATGAACCAAATGTAGGTCTCTCGCATTTGAGGCGAATTGCTCGAAGAATTACCGTGAAACCTGCAGCCAGCGATATGACTGCACTATGCTGTGTACTTTACATGTGGAACGTGGGTTCGATTCCCGCCTAGGATAAAACTTTGTGTAATGATCACAATGGTTTATTCTGTGTCGGTGTGTTATTTATCTATAATATGTATGTACATATATAAGTATGTTTATCAGTTGTCCGGTTTTTATAGTACAAGCTCTGCTTAGTTTGGGATCAGATAGCGTTGTGTGAGTTGTCCCAAGATATTATTATACTTCTAAAATAAATAAAAGGCAACTAAAAAGCAATAAATAATATACCTGAAATAACAAAAACAAATTAAACATTTTGAAGTTGGCGCCGAATAAAATTTAAAGACTACTATTTCATGGCACCAACTTTTTAGTTGCCTGTAGTTAGTTGTATTTATTTTAGAAGTCGATAATATTTTTTTGCCTAGTAAACTATGGTTTATACATTCTCTTTTTAAATTGTCCTCATGAATTGCAACAACTATATCATCAAGAAGATGTACTTACGTGATTGAATATTACCATATTACAGACCTATCATATATGGCATTAAATCCGTAGAATTTAAAAGTACAGTGTTACATTTTGGCGCATGGTTGAAAACCGAGCTAAAGCCGCCATCTTGTCTAGCACCCTCATGTCAATGTCATCCAAGTGTCATTGACCAGTACCTATTGTTATATCATTGCATTGGCACATGGCCGAAATTCGTACTAACGCCGCCATCTTGTAAAGCGCCCTCATTTCAATGTCATCGAAGCGCCAAAATATCCTTGTATTGTAGGACTTGTATGTTCTTAATATATTTGTGTATATACCCGTTTTCTTCAGTCTCGAGTGTTTTGTCCCGACGTGCAACGTAAACGATAAAATCAATCAATCATTCAATCGTGTCTCTGCTGACGCACTCATATCAGTTATAATCCGCGGAATGATATATTCCCGATGTAGATGGATTAGGGATGGAATATGTGTGCTGTATTTTTCTAAGATTTTCAATGTTTTTTGAGATGTTTATTAGTCTTTTAGTGTCTTTTTTCGTTCTGTTTTAAGAACATTTTATCACCTCCACCTCTCTTTTGAGTTTTACTAAAATCTGTAGTATTTATAACGACTTCTATTGACCATTGCCGTCGGAATAATGGCGATCTATTACATGAAGACCAGATATATTCACCTGCCCGTTTTAAAACTGTGGTAGTTGTCAAAAGTCCCTACCCAACCAACTCAAAAAACCAAACCATTACCGCTGTCAGTCCAAATATCAAACAAGAATTTTTCTTTCATTACATCCAATGCATTACAGTAGTATACAGTGACAATCAGCTAGTGGAACAAGATGGCCGCCGCGCCTCGCACATCAATCTGCCACAAATTGCATAGAGAATTCCCTCACGCCTTCCACGCTACTTAGTAGCCACACTGTAGCATATTATAGGTTTAGTGTATTTTGTAAATAGAGAAAAGATTGAATGATATCCAAGAAAATTAAGCAATTGGATATTGAAGGTGACTTGAGGTGGAACTTGGGAAGATTAGGTGGCACATCCTCGGGTTAAGTGAAGTTCGAAGAGAGGGAGAGGACACCATAACCCTCGAGTCGGCCACCTTATGTACTTCCGCGAGGGAGACCAAAAATCTCAAGGTGGTGTTAGGTTTCTGGTAAATAAGTCCCTTTCTGACAACGTTGTGGAAATGTCTAGCGTGTCGAACAGGGTAGCGTACCTCATTATCAAGCTCACCGAGAGGTATAGCCTCAAAGTAGTGCAAGTGTACGCACCGACCTCGGCACATCCAGACGACGAAGTGGAGGATATGTTCGATGACATATCGAGGGCCCTCCACTCCACCACTAAGACCCACTACAACGTTGTTATGGGGGACTTCAACGCTAAAGTGGGAGTACAAAATTGCAGCGAATTGGCAGTAGGATCCCATGGATTTGGAAGCCGAAATCATAGGGGGCAAATGCTAGTCAACTTCCTCGAACGGGAGGGGCTCTTTTTGATGAACTCCTTTTTCAAGAAACGGCCCCAAAGGAAGTGGACGTGGCAAAGCCCCGACACTATGACGAAAAACGAGATCGACTTCATCATGACGGACAAAAAGCATATATTCAGAGACGTCACCGTGATCAACAGGTTTAATAACGGTAGTGATCACCGACTTGTCCGAGGCTCTCTGAATATCGACTTCAAGGCGGAACGTGCCCGTCTGATGAGGTCCAGGCTCCGACCTACTTTGCTCCAAACCATGATAGGATCCGAAGCGTTCCAGTCAAACCTGGATAACCGATTTGCTGCCATGGAAACCACAACAGACGTAAACCAGAAGCTCGTAAATGTGGTTCGGATACTCAGGGAAGAAGGTACGAGATTTTGTGAAATGCAGCGTAAGGGCAAGAAGTCAAAGCTTTCGGAAAAGACTTTAGGGCTAATGAAGGAACGACGTGAAAACCCACCCGTCACTTCGTCGGAAAAGCGCGCTCTAAACCAAGAGATCAACAGGCTTATACGACACGACCTTCGGTTCTCCAACACTCTTTTGATTAAAAGAGCGATCGAGCAGAACCGGGGGTCAAAAGTGTTCGTACAATCTCTTGGAAGAAGCCACCTGACGAAGTTAACCACAGCAAGTGGAGAAGTCGTTTCTTCGAAGCCGGCAGTCCTCTCCGAAGTGGAAGGCTTCTATGGCCGGTTATACGCTTCGCATGCATCTCGACCTGATTCTGAAAATGAGGGTCCTAGAGCCACTCTAACACGCCACTACACCGAAGACCTGCCAGAAGTCAACATTGACGAAATCGTGCTGGCTCTTAAACAGCTGAAAAATGGAAAAGCCCCTGGAGAGGATGGCGTTACAACAGAGCTGTTAAAAGCTGGAGGTAAACCCGTACTGAGGGAGCTCCAAAAGCTTTTTAATGCTGTCCTGTTTGAAGAGAGAACTCCGGAGGCGTGGAGTAGAAGTGTAGTCGTCTTGTTCTTCAAAAAAGGAGACAAGACCCGGCTGAAGAACTACCGACCTATTTCTCTTCTAAGCCACGTCTATAAGCTGTTTTCAAGAGTCATCACGAACTGTCTTGCGCGAAGACTTGACGAATTCCAACCACCGGAACAGGCTGGATTTCGGAGCGGATATGGCACCATAGACCACATCCACACAGTGCGGCAGATTATACAAAAGACCCAGGAGTATAATCAGCCCTTGTGTCTAGCATTCGTGAACTATGAGAAGGCCTTTGACTCGATTGAAATCTGGTCCGTTCTGGAGTCTCTGCAGCGATGCCAAGTAGATTGGCGATATATCCAAGTGATGAGATGTCTCTACGAAGCCGCCACCATGTCCGTCCAAGTACAGAATCAGCAAACAAAACCTATACCATTGCATCGAGGAGTGAGGCAAGGGGACGTTATTTCCCCGAAACTGTTCACAAATGCAATGGAGGATATGTTCAAGACGCTGCACTGGAACGGGCGGGGTATCAACATCAATGGTGAATACATTTCTCACTTGCGATTTGCAGATGACATTGTCATCATGGCGGAAACGCTGCAGGACCTGCAACGGATGCTGAATGACCTGGCTGACTCCTCTGTACGCATCGGCCTACGGATGAACTTGGATAAAACAAAGGTCATGTTCAATGAACATGTACTACCGGAACCGACAGCGGTGCACGGCGCCGTTCTCGAAGTTGTTCAAAAATATGTGTACCTCGGGCAGTCATTGCAGTTAGGTAGAAACAACTTCGAGGACGAGGTGAACAGGAGAATTCGGTTGGGTTGGGCAGCGTTTGGTAAGCTACGTCAAGTCTTCTCATCGTCGATCCCACAATGTCTAAAGACTAAAGTCTTTAATCAGTGCGTCCTACCCGTCATGACATACGGAGCCGAAACGTGGACACTGACGGTACGGCTGGTCCACAAGTTCAAAGTCGCTCAGCGGGCTATGGAACGGGCTATGCTCGGAGTTTCTCTTAGGGACAAAATCAGAAATGAGGTGATCCGGCAGAGAACCAAAGTTATCGACATAGCCCACCGGATTAGCAAGTTGAAGTGGCAGTAGGCTGGCCATATTAGCCGAAGAACCGACAACCGTTGGGGTAAACGAGTTCTTGAGTGGAGACCGCGGCTTGGCAAACGTAGTGTAGGACGCCCTCAAGCCAGGTGGAGTGATGATATACGCAAAACGGCTGGCAGGAGCTGGATGCGAGAAGCCGAAGATAGAACAAAGTGGCGTGCAATTAGAGAGGCCTATGTCCAGCAGTGGACTGCGATAGGCTGATGATGATGATGATATTGAAGGTAAATTGAACAGTTCGGCTGGAAGAAGTCTACCGTGTAAATAAACTCAATACTGCTCAGGGAAACTGAATATGAACTTAGGACTATGTGCCATCTTCTTAAGTTTATAAAAAAAAATGGTTGTCTGTAAAGTCGGTTTACGAACTATAATTTAACGTGAAAACATTGATGACATATCGCTGGTCACGTTGCTTAGCAACCAATCAATAACGTGACACTTTTTCGTGCATGCACCCGGTCATCGTTTTATAAGACGTTATCACGTCAAAAAATGCGGTGCCTCTGTGGCGCTGTGGGAGTGTATCCGCCTGCTACGTAAGAGATCGTGAGTTCGATCTTCACCGAGGATAAAACTTTGTGTGATGAGCATGATGGTTTATTCTGTGTCTGGGTGTTATTTATCTATAATATGTATGTATTTAGAAATATAAGATCAGAAAGCGTTAGGTGAGTTGTCCCAAGATAGTATTATTATATACATATAATACTTGCAAGTAGTAGTATAGTTTAACGTGAAGTCACCTTTTCACATCTATTTGAACCACTGACCTCTATAATAATAATAAATCTTTATTTCGGACATAGCAATCCATATAGTGTTAGTAAGTTTGCTTATTATCTAGTGTTAGTACCAATCACCCTTTGCACACAATGTTTTATAATCGGAGATCTTAAGTTCTCCGCTACAGTTTTTAGAATAGTGTTGCGACTGTCTCTTATTCTCCTCAGCATAGAGACAGTTTTCTTGCGCAAGATCACCTGAAAACTGTCCGTACGAGCTTCTGCAAACATGCCCGATGCACTACAATGACGAGGCAGTCCCAAAAACATCCTCAAAAGCATTATTATATTGTACACGCAGAGCATCTAGTGATCTTTTGCCGTAACTGACCCAAAGATTCCCAAAGATTCCTTTATTTATTTTATTTTATTCCTATAGGTAGTACGCTAGACAGACAACAAGACTCCTATTTGATTTTGACTTTTGGACGGTCAATTGACAAAATCAAATGAAAGTCTTTACCATCGACGTATAGACCAGGACTGCGTCATCCGTTTCAATTAAAAAGTAAAAATTTACTGCATAGCGAAACGCACAACACAGCAAAACTCGTGCGGCCTTTGAAAGATATTGTCCACAAAGTAGCGTTGTCTGTTTTTAGAGGTGGTCAATTTTGTGAGGTTTTGGCGACCTCTACTTCAATGGTCTTTACTATGTAAAAAGGACAACAACGGCCATTTGTCAAAAGTGTCAAAAGAGTTTACAGGACGGTAAGAAATTGGTGTCACAATGTACGGGCTAGTCAGACCAGCGTACGACGCGACGTACTCGTAGAATAGTTTGAGCGCTATTATTTTCTAGATTTTCTAGGAGTGTGACTAAGCTTCTAGAAAATAAAAGCTTAAAATTTTAAATCGCCATTCCGCATCTGATTGTATGCTTTGCTGAACGGATTTTTCGAAACAGACTCACAGAGATAAGGTATATTTTTTCTTTATTCTGTGGTAAAGTGTATAATTTTGTAACATTTTTTTTTAAAGATAGCAATGTGGCATTGTGGGTCCCACATTACTAGCAATCCTGTTAACCGCTCCAGCTAAGCTCAGTGGCTTGTGTTAGGAGTGGGTGCACGTCAGTTGTGTAATGGGTAGGATTCGAAACCGCGACCTCACGATTGCGAGACCGATGTCTTAGTCATTACGCTACCGCCACTTTTAAATAACTAATTAAAAACCGAGGATAAATTTAATGTGAGACGGTACCGGTTGTCAGTATTAATATTATAAGTTTGGGTGGATGCATGGATGTTTGTTATTATATCACGTAAAAGCTACGAACGAACCTTAATGAACCTTTAGAGTAATATAGGTAATGCATAAGAATAATATACCTATAGCCTACATTATATGGTGATATCTGGCATTCATGAGAGAGCAGAAATGAATGAGCAAAGGCTTCATACATCAATGCGGAATCACAGGCAAAAGATAGCCTAACCTACAAAATTAGTTTTGCAGGAAACTCAATATACTCAAAAGCCATCAATGTGTCAGTATATAAGCTACTACGAAGGTCAGCAGTTTGCACGCGAAGTCTTGAAAAGACAGCCTGTATGTTCGTATCAAAGGATTTATTATCGTTCACTGTATGCAAGACATTTATAACATTTGCAAGGAAGTATAAAGTTTATGTCGTGCTCATGGTTGTGATCTTGACGTGATTTAAGTACTTAGGTTCTTTTGTGAGTCATAAAGATAGGGTGTGGAGTATTTTTAAAGTTGCTGTTGTATGATATGGCCTGTTTCCACGAAAATTTATAGCAATTTTTATGTTTGAAAAAAAAATACCGTACCATACCTACTCGAAAAAGGCTATTCATCTACTTTAAAACAAATATGTTATATTAAAAGTATGGACGAAAAATTCGTTTCCGGACTTGAACCCGCGCGACTTTAGGGGTACCGGCCCGATGTTGTAAGACGTTACCAACGCCGACGTTGATATTCCTCCATACATTTAAATGTATAAAATTAGCATAAAAATGCTTTAAATATTACAAAAACGAATTTTTGTACAATGTTTTTGATTAAACATCGTCCAGCATTGAAAACATCGAAAGGATAATGTGTTACAGAAAGATTTGGTCAAAATCAAAGATCGTTATGTTATTAATTACACATTGAGTGTAAAAGCTTATTGAAAGGGAAAGTGAACCATTAAGAACAAGTGCTTATACCAAACACACCTATTTACCTTACTGATAATCGATTCAAAATATTGTAAAATCAAAATCAAACTAAATTTTTCAATCGATATTAACACCCAATGCTAAAACTGAACAATTTAGAAACATTGTTCTTATTCAGCACGTCTATCAATCAGTTACTAAACCAATACTCTAACAGATAAAACATCTAAAGTAAACATATAAACAACATTGATTAATTGACACGTGTATTTTTCTTCCTACCTCTACAGCCCGAGGGTACAAAATAAAAAGGCCGACTCATAGCTCATCAGGAAATCCCTACACACACAGATAACACACGTACCGTGATCTCAATGTACGCTGTCTGAGTTGACAATCAGCTGGGTCCACACCGACGATTCATTTAGGATCGGCAATCCCGCGATCTACTTAGTAATTGTATAAACTGGTTACTTGCATGATGTAAATTTCATGATCGTAAATATAAAAATGCAGAATAATGTAGGTTGTGTTAAATTTTAAAATGTTGTTTGCATAGAATATTGATTGAGAGTACCTAGATAATTGAAATTGTTAGTAACGGTAATTAGCGACTGTACTTGATTAAATTATTTAAGGTTATTTTTGTTTCTATGAGATGTAATGTCAGGGATCGTAATGCTTACTAAAATGTCATTGCTTGTGGTGGCGGTGTGGGCAGGGTCGTCTTCCTTTCCTTTAATACGGCGAAGGGGATGATGGCTGACTCCATGCGTCAAACTCATAAACGGGTGCTACTTGGGGTCGGCCTTGTCGTTATCATTTTATATGTTTATTATTTTTTAATTATTGATTCATAAATATTTGTATATTTTGGTAGTTTTTCTTATATTAATCGAACCGCATGTTGCCTTTACCCTCTTTTGTATTTTTGTAAGTTGATGCTCCCATCCACACCGCAGGAGGCTAATTCATTTAAAACTTGATTTTACCTACTTTAAGTACTATGATTATGGCTTTCGTGAGTTTCATGGTGTAATGGTTGTAGCACCTTACTAGCATAACTGTAAACATAAAAATATATTTTGAAAATTGGAATTTAACAGTGGCCATGAGTTTTTTTGCCAAGTCCTTTTCTCACGGCTTTACTCTTGCGAACTTGGCATTAAATGTAGAATCATTTGTAACCTATAAAGTAGGTACTTTGACTTTTTTTACTTTTACGATCCAGTATCATAAGGAGTACATCGTACTAGGCTGATCCAGTTAATTAAACTTGCGATCCTGAAATGCGCTTCAAGCGATCCGCAATTGTCAGTGCAATTGAACTCTGCATAATATTCATATCCAAACAAAACACACCACAGCCTTTGCTACTGCACATACGGCCGACAATGAACGGATCGTGCGCGGTCAGGAGCGCGATCCAAAGCGTGCACTTAAACCGCGCGCGGCACGTCCACACTGACCGCGCCTTTGGATCGCGCTCCGGCCGCGAGCAATCGGAGCGCGCTGGATCATCCGGTGTGGACGGGGCTATTCCACCAAGTTCCACTGAGATCTGTGTACATACGTTTACGTCTATGTGTGCGTGAGTCTGTTTTTGGTCGATGGAGGGAGCCAACCTTCTCTACCTATGTTTTTCGTACCGAAGATACCACACAAACACATTATATTTATCGCTTCCTTCACTCCCATAGGAATAAATTCGTATGAAGAAAAACAAGTAAAATGTCAAGGTAATATTATATAGCTGTAGGTATGTTTTATATCATACGCAGAGATTTTTACGAGAGGTAAAATTTCGATCATTTTCTATGTCGATGTCACACAGTCATAATAAATAACACCCAAAAGGTAAATGAAAGAAAATAAACAGGTACATATTTGTTAGATGACTTGATTTTGTTTGGAACTTCTAATTTTTGTAGCAACCATTCTACTTGAGCTCTGTAATTAAGTATGTCGCAGCTTGTTAGATAGAGATCAAGCTGAATTCACTGTTATATTTAGTTTGATGAAATTCATAGTACCTAGTAATTAAGTTGTTACCTTTAAAACTGTTGTAATATTAATATTAATGTTCATTTATTTCAGACGAATCCATATTATGTTAGTAACAATTTACTTACGAACTAATGTTAGTATAATAATATAGGTATCTAAGAGTGATTTCATGGCACAGCATGTAGCCGCACCCAACGGCGCATCATCGGGATCTCCCACTGATCTGTAAACACCCTTAGGATGGTATTGGTGCTGGCGCGGAGACGCATCATCAGGGAGGCGCACCTTGTTCTAATTATGGCTGCAAAGCCGTCAATTTGTGCGTCCTCAAACATACCTGATGCGCTGCACCTCCACGGCAACCCCAACAGCACCCTAAGTGCGTTATTGTATTGGACACGCAGGGTTATAAAGTTATCAAAATCTATGCAGAGAGTTTGGCGTCAATCCTCAACAAACATACGCAAGTGAAAAACAATAAAGCATAGTTTGGGATAAAGAAAGCCATAATTAGTTATCTAGGTTAGTATAGTATAGGTACCAACTTAACAATTTTTTTACGGTTTATAATAGTAGGTAGGTAACAAAAGAAAAAAATATATAAATTAAAAATACCCGCCTGCCAAAAAGATGGAAACGAGATACCCTACCCCCCACATTTAATGTAATGCAGTCAGAGGCATTAATAAAACCTGTTAAACTTAAAAATTGTGCCTTTTTGCAGGCGGGTATTTTTAATTTATATATATATATATATATATATATATATATATATATATATATATATATATATATATATATATATATATATATACTGACGGACTCATAAACTGCATCAAAGTTCAGGTTTACTCTAAAAGGATTTTTTTATAATAAGTATGCAAACTTTTTAGATTAAATTATATAAATATGGAAAGACTGGCTCTTAATCTTAAAAAAAAATTAAATTTAAAAATAGAACTGCGGTAAAACAAATGAATATAGCCGGGAAAAGAAAATTTACTCGTAGTATCAGATTTGCGTGTTATTTATAGCAAAGTTTTAAATTAATTCTCATTGATTTTTTTTGTTTGGTCAATTGAATTATTGTTACCAGCATAATTGTTGGGTTAGTTTTTTAACACATCGAGAGTTTTTGAACCATAATATGGATACTTCGTCCGAACAAGCGGCACAAATTGTAGCATTGGTGCGGGAGGGCTTGGATCAACGAACGATTGGTAGAAATTTAAATTTAAACCAGTCTACGGTTTGTAGAATATACAGAAGGTTTGTAGAGACAGGTTCTTACAGGAGGAGACGTGGTACAGGCAGAACTCGAGCAACCACAGGTCGTGATGACCGATTTATTGTTACAACTTCCCTGCGAAATCGTTTCCTCACGTCAGTTAACATCAAAACCGAGCTTAATGAAGTGCGTGGAAAAAACGTGTGTGCACGAACAATAAGAAGAAGGTTAAAGGAAGCGGCTATCACCCCTTTTAGACCAGCAAATGGTCCAAAGTTGTCTGCAGCTCACAGACAAGCTCGCTTAAGATTTGCGCGTCATCACCTGAATTGGACAGAAGAGCAGTGGGCCTCTGTATTGTTCACGGACGAGTGTAGGACATGTTTATATGGTGCAGATGGTCGCAGAAGAGTCTATCGTCGACGTGGGGAGCGATATGCTCAAAGTTGCATTGAGGAGCGTGTTCCTTTTGGAGGCGGTTCATGTATGGTCTGGGGTGGCATATCGATGAACGGGCGAACAGAACTTGTGTTCATAGACATGGTCCGTCAAAACAATAACGTAATAGAGGGGGTTTGACAGCACATCGCTACATAACAGAGATATTAGAAGATCACGTGGTGCCTTACATGGGATTCATAGGCGAAAATTTTACTTTAATGCAGGATAATGCCCGGCCGCATGCAGCTGCACAAGTTCAAAATTATTGCGAAGAGGTTGGGATACGTACAATGAATTGGCCAGCACGCAGCCCGGATCTTAATCCCATCGAGCATGTTTGGGACAATTTAAAAAGAGCTGTATATGCGAGAAACCCTTCGCCTACGACAGTGGCAGCACTAAGAACAGCACTTTCAGAAGAATGGGACAATATTCCGCAAGATCTTTTAAAAACCCTTATAAAATCTATGCGGAACCGATTAGAATCCGTAATAAGGGCACGTGGGGGTAATACACCTTATTAAAACACAAATAAACCCTTGCATAAAGTTTGTGTCTATTGTTAAAACCAATTTTTTTATTAAACAATTTTTCCTTAAACTTCTGTTTTTTCTTCAAAAAAGGTCTTAAGGTCCTTTCCAGTACATAAACTTAAACTTAAAGATATGATCCTACGCTGTTTTAAAGTTCACGAACCAATCTAGAGGTTTCAATTTAAATCTGTATAGAAAGTTTGCATACTTGGTTAAAATATTTATTTCAAAGTCGTCTATTACTTTGATGCAGTTTATAAGTCCGTCAGTGTATATATATATATATATATATATATATATTAATATATATTTGTTATCAGCTTTTAAAATCCTTTATTTTGATACCTATATATATATATATATAACATAAGTATATATTGTCGCCAAAATTACGTTTTTTGAGTCTTAAAAAAGAATAAAGCACCTAGTGTCACTCTCACAACAACAACAACTCGCCTTCTTACGGAGTCGGGTAAAAAGAAATGTCTACCAAACAATCTGACAATGCCCTTACAGGCATAAAGTATATAAATTTAACATTTTCTAGCTATAAATCACAAGTTATTGGCAATTTTCTGACTTAAACTGCAGTCATGAAAAATAAATCTAAGTTTTCGCGATATGTTGTTGTAATGTGAAGTCGAGTACCTACTAGCTTTCCAGTATGAATATCGAACACATGCGAACATGTTTGATTTATAGCACACCAGAGATTTGGGTACCTATATTTTTTTAAATTATTGTGTGCTATTGGATACATGAATGTATTTTACTACTAGCTTTTACCGCAGTTTCGCCTGCGTTAATTTTTATAGCCTGGCAATAAAAGAAAGTTATTAAAACTGATTTACATCTAAAGCTATATTGTTGTAGATTTTGTAACAGTCGAAGTTCAATAACAATCGTTTTCCAATAAAAAAAACATTTTTTTCAAAAAATTGTTTCAGTTGTGTAAACGTGTGCGACTAAATCCTTTTAACATTGTTTCAATATCTATCAAATTTTGTTTTAGTTCGATAGCGTGCAAACGGCTTAAAATCCTTTCATCTGATATTTTCTTGCCTTTTATGAAAAATGTTTTATAAAAACAGTAGAGTATTATTAGAGATACTCTTTGATATTCTTCGCAGGATTTAACATGACATTCTAAAGCCTTTATTCTCATAGTTCCCTCTATCTATAAGTAAGTTTCATAGTAGCTTGAAGTACCTATTCAAGGGAAATTGCTTTTCATAAACTAAAAGCAAAAGAAATTATTTATTTTGCAAGAGTGTACTACAAAGCAGATGGTGTGCAACGGGTATTAATTGTTAAATATTCTTTTAGTTGGTTTTAATGGTTATATCAATTTGTTAATTAATGTTAATACACATCGTAAATCTCAGTTTTGGTCAATAAAATTAAATAATCAATCCTAATAAATAGTTTATCCACCCGCTCTTAACTTCTTTACATTACACCAAATAACTTCGTAATTTATTACAAATAAGCCATCAATCATCGCCTACCATCTACTTATGCCACACAGCCGTATAAGTTTAGGGTTTAAACCTCACAATAAACAACGATTCTTACGTTTAGATTTTAGGTGGTAAAGGTCATAACTCCAAAAACAAATAATTAAATTTAATAATATATTAAATAAATTTAATGTATTTAATATTTCCCTAAACTGATATTACAATTTTATTTAGTTACCTACTAAATAAAATTGTAATATCATTATGTAAAGAAGCCGCGAGCGGGAGGTGATTAGTATATTACAAATCCAACCGAGTTTCTAAACAACAAAAGACCATACGCTAAGATTGAAGATCCATGATACACACTAAAGGTTCATTTCCGTGCATCGCGACCGATCGCGAGCCGCTCGCGGCTTACGACAAGCGGCTGACGCGCGCGACCGAGGCGACAATATTCACAGTGCGCGCGCAGCCTACGACAGTCGTCGGCCGCGCGCGTCTGTCGCTTACCTCGGAAACGGCACCATACATTCTCATACTCTAACTATTGTCGCATCGGCCGCGCGCGTCAGACGCTTGTCATAAGCCCCGCGCGACTCGCGATCGGCCCCGATGCACGGAAATGAACCTTAAGAGCTGCTTCTATCGATAGGTACTGTATTAATTGAAATATTTTTATAGCATATACAAATTTATTTAGTTTATCGCAGACGTATTCTGTATGCGCCAGCTACAACTTAAATCTAAAATGATGCCCTGATTCTTTGTATTTTTATTCTATTTTGTATTATTATAACGTAAGTATTTGGCGAATGTACGTTTGGAGTTAAAACGTGTTCGTTTTGCATATATTGTTTTTAAGATTATTAGTATAAAGCCAATCAATAATTTTACCTAAAGTGGTATTTATTTCTTGTTCGTATGGGGATCTGTTCATAGTGACTTAAACTTAAACAGAGGGCCTAGACAAAGTCATATTCGAATAGCGATGCCGTTAATGGAAAAGTAATGAAATATGTCACGTGGTCAATCCAAGTCCATGCATAGATAAGCTGCACTGTTGTCAGTATCTTCGCTATTTTTTCCATTCGATGGATCACTAATCTAGCGAATGGTAAGACCATGTAGAAAACGAAAGAAAATGGCACATTTTATTTTTTTAGAGTTTGATGTTTGCGGTAGAGACCATAAACATTTAATTTTATTTTTTTGCAAACGATTGTTTGAATTTGTTCCTTGTGTAACCCCCAGCACTGTTTAAAATAGTAATAATTATGCCTTGTTGACTAGCTTGTATAGTTAAAGCCCCAATAAGCTCTAAATGCTTTTTCTTGATCTCATAAGTGCATCGTAGCTCTCATAAATGTAGAATCATTCTATTCCGTATTCAGTCTGATGTTTATAAGCTTTGCGTTCACCTAAGTGAATAAAGTACTTTGACTTCGATCGTCTTAAAATGCACTAGAACGACTTTCTACTCCATTTTAAAATATGAACATAGGTCAATAAAAAAAACCTATCCCGCACTAAGATACAAGCCCTGTGTCACTATAAACTTTACAAACACAAATCACACATATGGATGTGTGATTTGTGTTTTGGTCAGAACAACTAACAATATAATAATATCTTGGAACAACTCACACAATGCCATCTGATACCAAACCAGGCAGAACCTATACTGTGGCAACCAAATTACTGATAAACATACCTACTAATATAATATATATTTCTAAACACATTAACCAAAAATCGTGATCATCACACACCGTTTTATCCTGGGTGGGGATCGAACCCACGACTTCTTGCTTAGCAGTTAGGGTCACCAATAGGTTAGTTTATTTTTAGATCACACAAAGTGGTGTCCCATATGGGAATCGAACACAAGACCTCTTGCGCAGTAGACGTTGTGTACGTCTACAATACACCATCGAGATAGTCGCATTTTGTCAGGCTGGTTTATACTGCTACAAAACGTTAAATAAAGTAAAAAAAAGCGATTGCGTGATTAATGCAATTACTTATCAACACATGTGCGAAGTCCTATTGGTTTCTATAACAACCTGGGATTATACTCGTAATATAGATACATCGATAGATTTCAGAAACATTTTCTCGAGTAAGTAAGGGTATTTCAAGTATCATCATTCATCAAGAGCCGAGTATTTGCGAGGCCAACAAATTTTGAGGATCTCAACGGAGCTCAAGAGATTGTGGGACAAAGGCCGTGTTAATGGAGTAAAAATTTTGCTGGGTTTGGTTTAATTATGGTTTTTTTTCACTTTAGATTTATAGGACGTGGAACCTATACGTTTAAAATTTAAATTATTACGCAAAAGCGTAATTAATGACGCCAAAGCTCAAACAACATTATCTTATTTTATAGTGATTCAATCATAATGGTTACATAGTGTCAACCTCGCTGGCGTTATCCAAAAGCCGGGCATGAGCCACCATGCTCAGTATAGGGTTCCGGAGCCGTTGCCGTATAACAAAATCCGATTGCAGAAGAACGTATGTTCATGGCACTTACGCCCTTTTTTTTTTTTTTTTAAATATAACTAGCAATGTGGGATTTACGTCCCACATTACTAGCAATCCTGTTAACCCCTCCAGATAAGCTCAGCTTTTGTTGAGAAACAGTTTTTCAGCAATAATTCAATGACGTTATATCCGGTCTAGTTCGAAATAATTTTAGTTTAAAGCGTTTGTAAAGCGCTACCATTTTGTTTTTTTTTTGTATTTTTTTTATGGTCACACGGTTCAAAAGATAAGGGGACAGACAATTTATGCAACTTTCGAAGCGATTATATCCAAAATTATGCACTTATTCAAAAAAGATTATTAGAAACCTTAAATTGTTTTTTTATAATACCTGTCGAATGTCGAATTGAATTATTTTTAGCATCTGTTTCATGTATGGAGTGCCCCCCTAAAATGTTATTATTTAGCTATCAAACTAAGTAGCGGCCACTACAAGACATATTTTCACCAAATTCAACCAATATTCATTGTGTACTCTTTGAGTAAAATGCTTGTGACATACGGACGAACAAACAGACGGACATGATGAAACTATAAGGGTTCCATTTTTGCCATTTTGACTACGAAACCCAAAAAATCGAAGACTTGTGGCATCTCCCAGTCTGTACTTCGCCGCGAGGTGCATTAAGGTCTACACAAAGAGTCTACTTTCCTGCAGTAATAACGCTGGGCTTATGGCCAATCTTACTAAAGATTAGCCAAATACGCAGGAGATATTATAGTGCAGACACAAATGCATACTCTATCCCCTACCTCTCATAGTCCAATTCGGATGGAAATCCGACCGGAGAGAGATTAGGCGCAGGAACGACGGCTTTACGTGCTCTCCGAGGCACGGAAGGGTTTGACAATGTTCGATAACCATTACCCATCTATGGCCGACAATGGTAACGCGTAACCTCGCAGATATCTCCATCTCTCTCGTCATTAATAGTACATTACCTTCGTCGATCGATCGTCTTATTGGCTGCCTCTGTCGAGTGGTGGGAGTGTATCCGACTGCTACGCAAGAAGTCGTGGGTTCGATCCCCACCCAGTATAAAACTTTGTGTGATGAGCACGATGGTTTATTCTGTGTCTGGGTGTTATTTATCTATAACTGGCTGAGCCGCGCAACTTCGTATGCGTCAATTGTCCCCGTTTTTGCAACATTTTTGATTGCTGCTCCACTCCTATTGGTCGTAGCAGTCGTACCAATAGGAGCGAAGCAGCAATCAAAAATGTTGCAAAAACGGATGACGTGATGTGCTAAACAAAAAACTCTTCAGTTTTATAATATTAGTATAGATTGAGTATAGATTCTAGATCTTATATTATACACCATATTTGTGTTCACATCATTTCGGGGCATATCAGCTTTTATATAAAAATAAACTTTCACCATTTGCACTCATTATACAATTAAATACCTATAGGTACTACGGGTCTTAAATAAATTGAATATTTTGAGGTACCTTTTTAATTGACCGACGTTTCGACCGTATTACAACGGCTGTGGTCTTTAAGATTAAGACCCACTGTAAATACAATTTTTATTATCAGCTTTTATGTTAGTCCACCCTTTTCTTAAGTGTGTTTAAATATAAATTACCATAAAATACTCCACGTTATAAAATTAAACGTTTTGAACGAAAATAGCCTTATGAACGCTATAATATATCCCAAGAGCTACAAAATACCACAACGGTAATCGATTGGAAAAATGAAGCCTCGCTTCGATGGTAGATTGATGGTATTTTTGCACATCGATGGTTTTGTTTAGGTGAGTGTACTTTAAGCCCATATATGTACTTTTGCTTCAAATTGCATTTTCATTAGCGAATATGACTGTCTCGGTGGCACAGTAGAAGTAGGTATAATATGTGTACCGTTCGGTTCCCATACAGGAAAGACAGTAAAAATTTGATTGTCTATACCAATCGCTACATTGTCATCAGGTTAAACTTAAAATAACTGTGTTTTCTTGAAGAACGCTTAAGTCAGTGTTATGAAAAATTCTGGGCAATTTTCTAATTGTGGTCTTCTATAAAGTAAGGTTATTTTTAGAGTCGATTTGCATAAATGACTCAAAATACCCGCTGACAACTTTCTTTATAAAAAAAAACGTTTGAAAATATATGTCTCAACAGAATTCAATACTTTGACAAGAAAGGTTAAACATCTAGTTCGGATTACAGAACGTTTTACAAGCGAGGCGTTAAACGATGTTTAATTACGTGGAAACTCCCTAAGGATACTTTTTTCTCGTTTCAATATTCAGCTCCATTTTTAAAAATGTCCGCCGGGCTTTTGATAAACATGAATAAAAAGATGTCGTGTTCACGGAGAATCCTGTCAGTAAATTAGATGTTGGCATTTTTGTGAAGGCGTTTAAGAAAGAGACAATGGAATATTTTCTATGGAGTTCATGTCGTTTCTTGATTGCAATTGGTACACCTGCAAAGTTCCTAGTATGTACCAGTCAAAGCCAACACCTATTTGTTTAATTTGCCTCAATATTTCTTACTGTGAGTACAATGAGTACGACAAAATAAGAACTCAACCCTAACGGTTCGAGAAGTGCTTATAGTTATATTAAGAACAATCTTATTTTTTGTAACAGAGAGTATAGATATAAATTTAATAGAATTTTAAGTGATTTATACAAGTTCTTAAACGAAATTGTTACAATGTTGTACCTTGGCCTGATGCCCAACTGGGTACAAAAGACAAAGTTTTTATACATTTTTATCATTATACTCGTATAAAAAAAACAGATACCAGATTATCGGACAGAGAGGTGGCTTATTGTTGACTGCAACGGATTGCCATGATGCAGTAAAAACAAAGAAGAAAAAAAATAAAGTATACTCGTATTTCTATTACATTATTTATTTTATTAAAATATTTAAAACTTTGATAAATTTAAGATTAAGATGTGATAACGGTTTATTTAATAATTGCTATTAAAGGTTCATTTCGTGCATCGCGGCCGATCGCAAGCCGCGCGTGTCTTACGACGAGCGGCAGACGCGCGCGGCCGGTGCGACAATAGTCAGAGTGCGCGCGCAGCCTACGTCCGTCTACTGTGTAAATTGTTGTCAGTACTTCAAACAAATCAAAATGAACACATATTTACCTATTGTATCGTAGTCTTAGTTAAATTAGATAAGTTTTGTATTGTAATCTAGTCTGTATAGGAGTGTCATTGTCACTGAGTGACAAAACTCTTTGTTAATAAAGATAAAAAAAAAAACCTACGTCTGTCGCAGACCTCGGAAACGGTGCCATACTTTCTCATACTTCACTCATGTTCTTGTTCATTGTTGATTATATATGTTGATATGACCTGCCATTTATCGTAGCTGTTTAAAAATAAACTGTAGACGGCAACTGCTATTGTTTATCTGCAGTTTATTCTAAAGGTTAATTTCCGAGCATCGCGGCCGATCGCGAGCCGCTCGCGGCTTACGACAAGCGGCTGACGCTCGCGGCCGATGCGACAATATTCACAGTGCGCGCGCAGCCTACGACAGTCGTCGGCCGCGCGCGTTTGTAACTTACCTCAGCCGCTTGTCGTAAGCCGCGAGCGGCTTGCGATCGGTCGCGATGCACGGAAATGAACCTTAAGGCACAACTGGTACGGTCCAAGGTACATCAGGACTGTTTTACCTTAGACCGTTTCCCTTTTTGACGTGATAACGTCTTATAAATTGATGACCGGCTACCGCACGAAAAAGTGTCACGTTACTGCCTGCTGATACGCTGAAATATCAGTATTTTATCATTGGAACTAAAGCTGTCACAGGCATGGTTGTTTATTACAATGTCTTCAATATTTTCTTATAACGTTATCACGTAAAAAACCGTAAAAATGGTTGTCCGTAAACCGACTATACAGACAACCATTTTTTTCTAACGGCTTTTGTTTACAGATCTATAGAAAATCCAAAGATTTTATGAATTCATTATACAGTTTAATAAATTATTTATCCTTGATTATATAGTTAATGAGTTTTATTCTTATCATTATATTTAAAAAAAAAACATGTGTAAGAAACTAGGCCAAGTACAACAAGCTCCTCTTACTCCTAATCCGTTATCAGCGGAACTATGCCCCGGCGTCATCCAGCATTATCCGGGGTTGATATCAAAAATGAGTTTCCTTTGTTTTCCTATAATATTGGGTGTTGTATTTAACATTCTACCATATTTCGTACTAGTACAGTTTTTGATTTTAAAACAATGTTAGGATTTTATGGGAGGCCAACTTTGTCTGCATCAATTTTTCTCATTTTATATAGCATTTAAACTTTCCTCCGTTAATGGATTCTCCAACACGACATTTTTTTTTCAATACAAACCAACAGTTGAGGTTTTAGAAACTTTATTAAAAAATTAAAGAGAAACTTAATAACTAAATACATAAGTTAACATTTAAAGTCAAAACACTTTATTCATTTAGGTTACAAATGCAACGCTTATGAACGTCAGACAAAATTTGGAATAGATAATAGATTTATTGGAGCCCTGAACTTATAACATAAAAATATTAACAATATTCAAATGATTAACTATCCGAGATGATAATTTACAAATGACGATAAAGTAAAAGCGCTGTTTACATGGAATCTGCTATTGCTGGATGCGACACCGGTGCGTGGACTATATAACAATGTACATAAACACTTAAGTTGTTATTTAGTTAATAAGTGTGTTAAAATATTTGTTTCTAATATTAAATAATTATTTATTTGGCTATCATACGCGAGACTACACATTGTTATTTTTATTTATATTTTTTCAGTACGCTGACTGTTTGGTCCTGTTCGTCAGTTGTAAAAAACTAAGTGATGATATTACTAATATGCAGCAAGCTTTAGATAATGTTGTACAAATTTTATTTAGAATAGGTTTAAAATTGTCTGCATCTAAATCACAATTTTGTTTGTTTAGCAGAGGCTCTAGAAGACAATAAGTTCTTCTGACTGTAAATGATAGATCTTTAGTAGCTACTCATAATATTAAATATTAGGGTTTTGGTTGGATTCCTCACTCCGATGGGGCAAACATATAAACGAACTTCATGAAAAATGACAAAAAATGATTGATGATGAATGGTCGTAGTTGGGGGACTCATCCTATGCACTTAAGACGCCTTTATTTGACTTTAATAAGAAGTCGAATTACGGTTGCTTTCTCTGCGATAATAGTATAAGTTCTCGAGTATATAAAATAGATAAGATTCAAAATCAAGCGATGTGAATTGTTGGGGCTTTATCAAACTACACCTATACTTGTAATGAAGAGCGAGTTTTGCCTTTCTCCGTTACATGTAAGGCGACAATAAAAATTAAGTCGTTTAGCAACAGTGTTACAAACAAAACTGTACGTGAACTAGCCAACCTCTCAACTAACAGATTCTGGTCAAATAAAAATAAGCCTATCCTAATGAAGGCTTTTAGCATCGTTTACGAGGAAAAAATTATGCATCTAACTCTCTAGACATGTTTAAGTTAGATATTTGGTGTAGTAACATTGCAATCAATAATGTAATTAAAACCAAGTTAGAGAATGTTAAGACCGCAAAAATGACTTATGAAGTGAATACCTTGAGAAATGAGATCCAATCAGAATTGAGTGAAACATAATAACGATGGGTATAAATTGTTTATTGATGGATCCAACAGTATGGAAATAGGTTCTACGTTTTATGACCCAGCTACCAAAAGCGACGGTTGTTCTAAACTTACATCAAATGTGTCTATTATGACAGCAGAGTTGTTGGCAATTACTGGGGCGTGCTGAAAAAACTAGTTAGAAGCCTTTACTTTAAAATTCTCTCTCAGCATACTATGACAAAACAAAACTTAAAATATTCACGGCTCCTTTAGAAGATGACAAGAAACTGCGCACTTTACATATAATTTGCATCGTTCCTCATATTTCCTTCACTGTGAATCACAAGGTAATAGCATGTAGCCGGTCGGGCGCGCTAAACACCCTTCTTACATCGAGCGCACATTAGCAGATGTTATACATTTACGCCCGTACATACGAATAATTTCTTTTTATAGATGGTTGCTTTTAGAAAAGTCGTGACGGTAACGTATCAATGTCAATGGCTGATTTTGCAGGACATTTACTTTGACATTTTACCAGCAGATGATGTAAATCATCATCTGTCAGTAAAATGTCTGTCAGTCTGTTTAGAGCACAGATAATATAATACTATACTAGTAGTTTAGAGTAAATTTGATGGAATTTCAAGTCTGGGTATTTCGGGTATAATTTTACCGAGTGATTTATAGTTTGTAGGAGGTAGCATGAAGTACATGAGGTACTTTTTGAGTGTTCCATAGTAAACAAGGAACCCTTATAGTTTCGCTATGTCCGTCCGTCTGTCTTTACCCAGGTTAGCTCAGAGACCCTTAGTATTAGATAGCTGTAATTGGGCAAGGATATTCATATTACTTATGCCAACAAAGTGGAAAAAAATTGGGTAGCCCCTACACGAAAAGTGGGGATTTTTTTAAAAATATTCGTGAGTTGTAACCCATTTTTTGATAATTCAATTTAAAATGCATTTTTTTGGTTATATTCAAGTGTCCCCCAGCCAACTATATGGTTGTTTTTGAAAATGTAATAAAACAGGGTAGTAGTATATATGTCGAAATTAAAATGAAACTACCACGGCTAAGTTTTTTTTTTAATTAATGCAATCAGTCCAGTGACAAGGCCACTTTAAATTTAATTATTTATTTGTTTTGGCAGAGATCCAAAGGAATTTTCATTTTTAGCCTATTTAATAATTTTGGTTTCATTAACTCGAGTGCAAGCTCATTTACAACACAGGTAAGTAGGCTTTACAAGTTTACGAGTAACAGCCAAGTGAGAAGTAACATTAATATTCATACTAATTCCATTGAAGTTTTTTTTTTAATAAAACATTGTTAGTAGTATGAAAATGAAACAAAAACAACAGAAACCCACTTGTTAGACTGCATTATTGTGATGGACAACTACGGAACCCTACATGGAGCGGGGTCCCATGCTCGGATTTTATTTTTTATAACACTACAAGAGGCGAGCAGGTCATGAACTTGGTGGTAAGCCGCACGCTAGCCAATAACAATATCAATGACACCCAAATGCTCGTTTCCTTCACCACACTGCGCTCCTCATTTGAGATATTAATTCGTAAATCTCATTTGTCCAGTAATTACACTTGCTACAGTACCCTTCAAACAAACACACTAATGTATTAACATCACTATTTTACCGAAGAATAACTGACACTTTGGTAGTATTCCCCAAGACGGCCTATGGCTTATGAGGACCTGTACTTGTTTTTCAAAGACAGATGAACACTCTCTATTTCCTATTAGATATATTTCGGGACTTAATCGCGTGTATTTTAAAGGTAGGAACCTTTTATTTACCCGACGTTTCGATCAAATTGCACCGATCGTGGTCACGGGTTGGCTGATGGCAGCCCCGTAATATATCTAATATGTATAAAAATCGCAAAAGTTTAAAAACTCTATTTCCTCATTCTCAGCCGGATGATATAGTAACTGACCAGTACCGAAGCGAAGTCAGGTGCAGAGCCTTTGATTCAATTGGAATTACCCCAAGGACTGAGAACTTTCACGTCGCCTAACCTTGCAAACCTTGCGTAACATAAAAATAAGAATTCTTCTCTTAATTCATGTTCACTTCAGATACACGAAGAGAACATTAGAAATAACTGTGCTTTTACTAAAATCACCATTCCTATATATCTACTATAGTGAGAACTAGGCCTACTTTCGTATGATTTTTTGCTACATAAAAAAGGTATGCACATTTCTGGGTCATGCAAACTTATTGCATTGCCTGGTCTATAAAACTGTCGTTCCGTAGTTCCAAGACATAGTCGTGTGACATAAAAGGTCCCACTTTATGTGCTCCAAACGATAAATTCTTTATGCGTCAACGTCTGTGCCTATTTAGATTTATTAGATTGGGCGTCTACTAAGCGTTTTACGTGTTACGTCGAATTTTCTCCTAATGTTATTGTTATTGAGGAATTTAGAGCTATTGTTGGATTGCTATTGAAATTTATTCAGTACTCTTTCAGTAAGAATAGACGACACAGAAATATTTAATTTTACATTATGAATTAATATTATTTGATGCTCAATGTAGGCACGTTCTAGCCCTCATAACAAAAGAATCTTTTGTTATGTCTGGTTATTATGAATTTCGAGGCGTACTTAAATTTTGTTTGTTTATCTGTTCTAGTACTTACGTACTTAAATTATATTTCTAACAGAGTGTTAAGATAGACAGACTAAAGTACCCACCATGATGACCCGCTAATGGGTCGACGAGTGATTCACTGTTTATTTGTGTTTTCACTGCAACACTTTTTATAGCTTTTATTACTCGTGCAACTTTTTACTAGGTATATCAAAAAGTTGCACGACGCCTCAGACGGACTGGTGTTGCCTCGTGAAAATAATTAATAAATATGGGTAACAATTTCATATCCCTCCGTGCGTCCAGGAGTACGTTAATGCATCGGCACTGCGTTTAATCTTTCTCCGGCTCTGTTAAATTTCCGTCCCACTGGATTAAGAATGTGAGCGAATAGGGAGTGCATTTGTGTCTGCGCCCACATTTGTGTATATAAGCATCATACTATACCATCGCCTGGGTAAGAGAAATACAAAATGTTTGCTTGATAGAAACACATTCTAAATGAACCAAGTTTTCCAACAACAAAATATTATTCACACTGCTATTTTCCAACAAATAGTAAGCTTCACTTCTCGGCTTAATTTACGGTTCATTTCACTTCGCTGGCTGCTCAAAACGTTGCACCATCGTATAATGGCGAATTATCACACTGCGCTTCGGATGCTCTGCATAGCGAACATTACATTTATTTTAAGTTATTTACGAATGAGGAGTTTATGTTACACAAGGCAACTATTTATTAGTTGTCTTGTGTAACATGAACTGTTCGTTCGAAAATAAATAAATTATCTTGGAATATCTCACACACGGCCATCTAATTTATCTATTAAGGTATTTGCGTTACTTTTTCGTGCCAAATTCCGAGATTATTAAAAATAACCTTCATGTGATTGTTGCTCGAGCAATGCACTCTTAGACATCGTCAGAATCACAGATCACATAAACCATTATTTGTTCTGAAGGTATACCGAAATACTGTATCCGTGTGTGTGCATCAAAGGCATGTTTTATGAAGGTACCTTCTTTATTCTCGAGATTTTCGCCTGATTTCAATACAATAAAGACTAAGATTGACTGAGGGCTGTCTAACACTTAGACGGTTTACGCGAATTATCATTTGATAAACAGCCATTCAACAAATGACTTAAAACGTTTCTCAGCATTATTCACTCCACTCGAATCACTTAAAGCGAGAAAAATCCCATCAACAGTCATTCACTTGGGAATGTTTTCTATAAAATTACGTGAACAGATGCCCCGGCTGTCCCCTGTCGAATTTAGCCGGCCATTATGCAAAGCACCCGCCACGAGGAATACAAATGATGAACCAATCTCTTCTCGTATATATTTTGGTGTGTAATTTTGTCGCTTAGTCGTAAGGTTATGTTTTAACTTCATAAGGAAAAATTTCATTCCTCAATAAAGAGGATAAGCTATGAAATGATACCTATTTTAAGAAATTTGAACTCAATCTCCGTAAACTGAAGTAGATTATAAGGGAGGGATCCCACCACCCACCCTCGATCTGTGAATCACCACGATTGAAGTAGGAAGGAAATGCCCTTAATATAACAATCGAAATAGATTGACAGACCGCATTCAAAAAGAGAGTCCTGCAACAAAGAAAATTTAGTGACAAGTACTCTCACCAAGTCGAGGGGTAGGCACCTCCAGACCCTTGACTTGCAATATTCCACTTCCACGAAGTGAAACTTTGACACGTGTTTCGCCTCTACACGAGGTATCTTCAGGGCAGTTCGAATCTGTCAAACTTTCTAAACTTCAATCGTGGTGATTCACAGATCGAGGTTTGGTGGTGGGATTTCTCCCTTATAATTTACTTAAGATGGATATCCACTATTTTTTTTTTTTTTTTTTTAAAACGACTCCCGCAGTAGGGTACAAGCCCTGTGTCGCGGGGGACTTTACAAACATACATGTCACGGACACAAAGTACACCCAGACTCGGAACAACAATTTGTGGATCACACAAAGTGGTGTCCCGTGTGGGAATCGAACCCACGACCTCTTGCGTAGCAGTCGGATACACTCCCACTGCGCCACAGAGGCAGTCAAATATACTACTATATGACGCCTGATTCAATCAGTTACACTAAACTGCTAAATTCTTGTCAATATTTCTTGGTTTGACTTGTAATTTGGCTACTTGAAACCACATGTCGTATTTTTTACACAATAAGTTTCACTGTAGTATCTAAACCACTTGCTCCATCCTATTTTTACCCACAGCAGCCACGAAGACGGTATATGCGTTTGGGGTAAGAGGTGTTTGTGTGTCTCTGTTACCATTTTTCTCAGAAACAGCTAGGCCGATTTGAAAACGTTTTTTTGCATTGTAGTATGAGACTACAATGCAAAAAAATGAATGAGTCCCGAACAAGTTCTTTGCTAAGTTTTAATGTTCTAGGCCGCCAGGGGGCGCTTTTTTTTTTCTCGGAGACGGCTAAGATGATTTGGAAACGGTTTTTTGATCTGTATAAGTCTCATTAATGAGCATGTTTAGTTTATAGTCAAGTTTCAATATTACAGACTGCCAGCGGGCGCTACAGTACACGCGTTTGTTTCTGAAAAAAGGATCAAGCTCATCTTTTTATTATTACAATAAAATCTTTACTTTCAACATGAGTAACTACCTGGTATTCATTTAAAAAAGAAACAAAATTTAAAATTATGAAAAAAACCACTACGGGCGTAAAAAATTATCAAATAAAAGTTTAAAACCCCCGCGGCTAATAAGAGGTAATTGACGTAAGAAAATCCGTCGGGGTCTACTGTGTACTGACCTGTCACATGCACAAAATTAATTGAGTTCAATTCGAGGTAGTAATGGGCAGACCGAATGGATTTTCTTAGGTTCGTTACCTCCTGTTAGTCGGGGGGTTTTTAAATGTTATTTGGTTATTTTTTGTTGAATGAGATGTCAATCGATTTGATAATTATTACAGTCTAGGTTACATGTATGATATTGACGTTTAATGACTAAATCCATGGGCAATGGGGCATAAAGGCAATACTACAGCTCATTAGTATTATATTTGTATTCTAGCATTGCAATATACCAGGTGGATCCTGGATCATGTTCTGGGGATATGAGACAAAATGTACCAAGTGTGAGTCACGTGATTCACGGCCACATACGCAAGGGACGAAGGAGGGGGGGGGGTGCATTATCGATGAGGTGAGTTGAAATTCATAAGACTGGGGGGGGCAATTGCCTATAAACATGGCACAAATGTGTGGCGGAGACTTCGGGGAAGGGAGGGAGAATTTTGCTGGAGCAGGTTAGGCTCATAAATTTTGAAAGTCATTTTTTCAATAATAAAAATGATTTATTTACTTAGGAAGCAAAATACTACACTTGTGAAAAGTCGATTTTACATTAACTTGTAATGCCTGTTCGCAAACAATAGGTAAAGCCCGAGAAAAGAACAGGCAATAAAAACTAGTGGCCACTCTTTTCAAATTGCCAATGTTTACAATGTTTCTCTGTTTATAAACTGTATTCAGGTAAGGTGCTGCCACCATTATATTATACACCATATTAGAGGACTGATGCAAAAAAAAAGAGGTCAATAATATTAGAAAAGTACAAGAGATCGGATACATCAGCCTCAATGGGCACAATATAGTAGGAGCATCCACTTACGATGTAAAAACTTTATGTGCTTAAATATTGGCCAATTTACTGCTACTTAATGAATAAATATACATGTTTTTCAAAAGAAAGAAAAGAATAGCCGTAATTTATCACGCAGAATCTTTACTTACAAAAGTAAATCGTTTTTTAACTAGTACCTAAGTAACATTATCAAACTGTGACAACAATATTCACCTAGTAACATAGTAACCTAGTAACATTTGTGTTCTTAGGTATATATTTATATAAAATTACAGGACGTATACTCAAGCAATGTTTTAATTACTTTAGGACATTCATTTTGGTATAAACACACGAGACAAACAAAAGAAACACGTGGGAGTAAAGAAAATATAAACAACAAAATTAATTGTATACAAGGTTATTTTTGGTACCTATAATGCAAAGCTCAGACTTCAACTAGAATTTTACTTCAAATCTAATATATAAAATTCTCGTGACACAGTTTTCGTTGCCATACTCCTCCAAAACGGCTTGACCGATTATGATGAAATTTTTTGTGCTTATCCGGTATCTATGAGAATCGGCCAACATCTATTTTTCATACCCCTAAGAGTTTGTTTGTTTGTTTGAATGCGATAATCTCAGGAACTACTGGGCTGCACTGAAAAATTTATTTTATTGTTGGATAGCCCATTTATCGAGGAAGGCTATAGGTTATAACATCACGCTACGACCAATAGGAGCGGAGCAGCAATGAAAAATGTTATAAAAAAAAGGAAGAAAAAAGGGAAAATTACAATCTATTATTCATGCCCCTAAGTGATAAGGGTAATCCACCCCTAACATTTATAACTTTACTATAATATTAGAAGAGAGATAAGAGTTTGTTTGTTTGTTTGAACGCGATAATCTCAGAAACTACGGGTCCAAATTGAAAAAAATATTTTACTTTTAGATAGCCCTTTTATCGAGGAATGCTATGGGCTATAAAACATCGTGCTTCAACTAATGGGAGCGGAGCAGCAAGTGATAAGGGTTATCCACCCCTAACATTTATAACTATACTATAATATTAGAAGAGAGCGAAGAGTTTGTTTGTTTGTTTGAACGCGATAATCTCAGAAACTTCGGGTCCAAATTGAAAAAAAAAATTTTACTTTTAGATAGCCCATTTATCGAGGAATGCTATAGGCTATAAAACATCGCGCTACAACTAATGGGAGCGGAGCAGCAAGTAAAAATGTTTGCAAAAATGGAGAAAATTTACGCAGACGAAGTTGCGCGAGTCAGCTAGTATCATATAAAAAGTTAAAATAAAAACTAACATAGGTAACAGTGGACTGTCAAATCAAATCAATATCTTTTTATGAAATGTCAAAACGACACGCTCTATAGAAATTTGTTACAATACTGAGGCGTGACGTCACAACTCAGGATCCACAAATCATTACTTTAAGTACCTATTTGTTTTGATGATTATAAATTCTTACAGACGCTAAATTGTGAAAGAACACGTTTATTCAGATCTTGTTATGGCGTACTATTGCCTGATTACTGAAATTTAATTTATTTTGACTATGGTCATGTTCTTTGCAGTATCTTTCTCTCTGGGCGGCGTACTATGCAATCCACATTGTACCTCACAACATTTCCTAACTCACTTTTGTTTGTAAAATATAACATGGTCCAAAAACTATTCCATTGGAAAGTGTTACTGATTCTGAACAAAATAATTTCAGGTTTTCAACTCGAAGAATAATGTTGTGTTAGTAACCCTATTCGCGTGGAAATTTTGAAAATGAATCTATACCCATTAAAACACTACTATTAGTACATATTCTTCAGTCTATACCACGGGAACAGTACATTTTCCTGGAATAAAAACTAGCCTATGTGCCAAATTTATCCAGACCCGTTCAGCCGTTCTGGCTTGATTGAGTAACATACATTTATCCACAAAGACTTTCGCATTTATAATATTAGTAAGAAAATGCCGGAATCAAACCTAATTACCCAGAAACTTCAATCATGATCTTTGAAAGTAATAAAGCTTAAGTTGTCCATTAAAAATTCATCGGAACAGCGCCATGTTCCGCCGATACATTACGATATTAAAACTAAAACTGGCTTAAACTTCACTTAACGAGATTTCTCTCCTGTTTAGGTAATGAAGAGCCTTCATACTCGCATGTGCTGCTTTTTTGGCGTTTAGTAGTGAAGCCATACCTTTGTAGTGAAATCTACACTTTATTCTATTCTTAATTCTCCTTCTTCCCTCTCTTACTTGTTATGTAACATTGAATACTTGTGCTCCAATCATCTTCGATCTTCTAACAATTTGCTTCTCCTATGTCCTGCTTATTCTTTTGGATTCGTCGGATCCTCTTTCCTAGTTCAGTTTATCCTACTCTGAAATGCACTGCCCCCCGAAATAAGGATGATACCTAACCGCTTAAACTAAACGAAGATTCTTACTTTATTATTTCAAGAATTAGTTGAGTTATCACATTAGTTTATCAATATGTAATTAGTTAGATGGTATGTATGTTTGTATGTATTTATGTAGGTTTGTTTATTTATTTGTACGTATGTATGTGGGTACATAAATTATTATTTCTTTTTCACGTATTGTTCATTATTATTTGTATAGTTTAGCTGCCAACAAGTTTACTGCACTTATTTATATTTTTATCTCTACATCACCCTAAGGTTGACAGGTAGAGACTGTTTTAGCATTAAGTCCGCCTTTGTACAATAACTGTGCATATTTTTTTAAAATAAATAAATATTTTGTTATGCAAAGTGTTGTATTATAATAGTGTAAGCACTATTATGATTGCTGGCTTCAGAGTAGGATTTCATTCTGTCCAGCTTGAATTCATTAATATTAATTGGTCTTCGCTATTAAAAAAGCTAGGACTAATTTATGTCTATAACGTTGCTTGATTGCTATTGTTATAAGCTGCTTTTCCAAATATATCTAATCTCGTACCATTTTTGGATCTTACAGAGTTGTCGTAAAAAAGACAAATAGTACAGTAAAATGGTCATATCTGCTGAAGGACCGATTTCCGCTGGAGCAAATGGATGGTAGAGTGAAGAGCGCGACTTGGTAAACGTAAGGTAGTACGGCCCCAGCCAAGTGAACTGACGATCTAAAGAAGGTCATTGAGATGGACTGGATGCAGAAGGCAGAGGACCAGCAGTGGACCGATACGGGTCGATGATGAAGTACTTTAAGTGTTGGCTAACAAAATTATTGTCATAGTTTTAGTTGGCAACCATTATGTTGGAAATAAAAAAATGGTTCTATTTACATGAAATGTTAATTTGAAAATAGGTAATTTTATACAATCTATACTATAATATTATAAAGCTGAAGAGTTTGTTTGTTTGAACGCGGAAATCTCAGGAACTGCCGAATTTAAAAAAATATTTTTCTGTTGGGTAGCCCATTTATTGAGGAAGGCTATAGGCTATATAACATCGCGCTACGACTAATAGGAGCGGAGAAGCGACGAGAAATGTTTCAAAAACGGGGAAAAATTACGCATACGAAGTTGCGCGGGACAGCTAGTAGTCAATAAAACGAAAACAACCCTCACATAGCTCAGGAAACGATGAATATTTTGAGACACCTTTTCTGTCCGAATGATCTCCCATTTTGAAATTTGAACTTTTTAGACCTTCGAAGATAAAATCTCGCAAACGGATACAACTAATAAATAAACTCTCAATTCAAAGCATTATTCGAGTAATTTTATTTTAAAAACTAGCTGTCCCGCGCAACTTCGTATGCGTAAATTTTCCCCGTTTTTGCAACATTTCTCGTCGCTGCTCCGCTCCTATTAGTCGTAGCGCGATGTTATATAGCCTATAGCCTTCCTCGATAAATGGGCTATCCAACAAAAAAAGATTTTTTCAAATCGGACCAGCAGTTCCTGAGATTAGCGCGTTTAAACAAACAAACAAACTCTTCCGCTTTATAATATTAGTATAGAAGACAACACCCACAGTAGTGGACAAGCCCCGTGTCACAGGTACTTTACCCTACCCTCAATAGATAGACAAACTTTTTCCTCTTAACAGTACTTGACAGTAGTTGGAACACAAGGACATATAATTCCTCATGCTCCACTCAGATGGAGCACCATGTGGAACACGAGGAAGTACCCTGAGGGTAAGTGTATACTGTAACTTTTTTTCGCAAAACTTTCTGTGTGCCGAAATCGAACCCACAACCTCTTGTGGAGCAGTCGTACATACTGAGGCAGAGGCATAATATAATCTTAGTAATAATAATAATCTTAGTATTTATTGTGTATTGTTTAATACCAAGTTTAAAACTATCAATAAAATGTTGTCGAACAACCTTACCGAGAAAAATTTACTTTATAAATTGTATTGGAAATGGGGCGATTTTAAGTGGCATCCGGGCTCGCCGTTCTTCAGCTACCGTAAATGAAATAATAGCGATAAACAGTACAGAGAGTAGAGCTTCTATCATCGGCAAAAATATTACTATTGTTTTCTTTTTTCAATAGTATCGATCTAATAATCTAAATATATCAATATTACTGTTGTATTACTGCATATACTATCGTTATTAAATGCAATACATGATAATATAAAACTATCGATATTGCTTAGGTACATTAAAATACATAGCAATAGCAACATTGTCGATATCATTATTTTATTGAGTACTAGCTGATCCGCGCAACTTTGTATGCGCCATTTTTTTTCCGTTTTTGCAACATTTTTCATCGCTGTTTCGCTCCTATGGCCTTCCTCGATACATGGGCTACCCAACAGTAAAATAAATTTTCAATTCGGACCAGTAGCTCCTGAGATTTTTGCGTTCAAACCCACAAACTCTTCAGCTTTTTAATATTCAGCTTTATAATATTAGTATAGGTTGGGTAGTAATTTCTCACATTCTCAAATTCAACATTCCTTAACTTTACAAATCAACTCATACACTTGTGATATATTTTGTTAACAGAAATCTATATTATTGCTTTTCATCTTAAATATTACTTGCATTTTGATATACAACATTAGCGAATATCATTCTTTTATGTATACTTTAAACATTATACCTGCACATACGTTATTAAACATTTCACTTCATAAACAGTTATTACTAAAGTTTCGAGATCACTATCGACAATTGTCAACACTAACCGCCCTAGAATGAATATAGGTCAACTCGTATTTCAGTTACTGTTACTTGATCGTTGGGCAGTAAACTTAGCTGTTTATTTACTAGTGCGCCAAATATTAAGTTCTGCCAATTGCACTCAAATCAGTCCACGATACGATCAGTTCCCGTGAATATTTACGTCACGTTTTTGGGAGTGGCTCTTTAGTACTTTGATAGATCTTACCGATATATTTTCCTTAACAGCATGAAGAGTTTTTTAGTTATACTCGTAATGAGAAAGTGTTTGTGTGACTAGTCTATATTGTTCTAGTGCCTACGTTTTCCACCAAACGGGAGACGCTGGAACGCAGCGCATTTCACATTGTGTTAGAGCAAATTCAGGCTTCTAAACTTAGCCATAAGATTCATACTTGCATGGAATTTAGACTGCATGGAACTCGGTTAGATCTGTGCGTATAGGTCAGCCGGTCAGCCGGTCGGATGCGCTCGGATGCCATGGCAGCCGGTCGGCTTCTCGCGCACGGGGACTGCTGCACTCGGCTGTCGTCGCGTCCGGTTGGACTCGCTCGGCTACCGCCGCGCATATGATCTCTAGTCGCTGAGAAAATTCTAGCGGATACGCGAGTCATCTCAAGATTTTTTTATTGTTATTTATGAATATTTTATACAAATTTAACCACGTAATTGGAGATTAACAACACAACAACAACTTTTACTACAATCAGAAAGTTTTACATAATATTCCAGCATACCTACTTTCCTCTAAGAGATAATAGAGTGTAGTTCCATGCATCTGTGTCTACAACTCCACTTAGTGCATTAAGGGAACGCTGCTCGCTATTAAAACTAATTGTGCGTGACCTAGATTTTACCGTTCTAAGGGAACTCGTGACTTCTAGGAGATCGGTTACTTTACTACTTTTTTAAAACGATTTTGAAGTTTATTTAAATAAAAGATGAAAAATTGAGGAAGTATTTTTATTTTTTTTAAGGACATGTATGTAAAACTATAATTTATAAATGTATTTAAAAAAAAAACATTTACTATACCTTTTTTTTTACGTGTGCAAAAATCCCCACGGATCCCACTCCTACGAGGGCACGTAAAAGAGGGTATGTCGGAGTCGAACCGACTAAAAATCACACGGTGTTCCATCATAACAGCCTATGGCCGAGGGTGAGGGTGTCCCCTCCAAATTTGGTGCATACCTAAGGCAATTGAAATACATTTAAAACTCTCGATACACTACACTATCTATGAAAATGTTTTTTTTTTTGTTTTCAAAAAAGCCAAGTCCCGCACTAGGATACAAGTCCTGTGTCGCGGAGGATATTACATGTATACAATACACGTTCATAAAGTACACTCAACCTCTGAAAAACAATTTGTTGATCATACAACGAGACCTCTGGCTTAGCAATATGGGTCACTAATCACCAGATCAACAGGCAAGACATTATCTATAAAGCCAGCTTTATGTAAACCGTAATCAAATCCATTTAACCTTTGCTACCCACAAATAAACAGACTTATATACACAGACTGGCTGACCGTCGCAAGTACGTCTGCGTCAATTTTCCCCATACAAAATGTTAAAATAGCGATTAAAAAATACTTTACATCCTATTCTCAAACCTACTAAATGTACAAATATACATTTTGGAGAACTTCGACCACAAACACCATGATACGAGATTTTTGCCTTCAAAAAATGTAGTTCGCTGTTTGACCCTTTTGTATGTCCGGGATTTTCTCGAAAGCCGGTGATCCAATTTAAATGGGGCTTTCATTATTCGACTGCATTTTTTTCTGGGAAGCTTTTAGTGTATAAAACGTTGTCGTACTTTATAAAACCTCAGACATATAGACTAAACATAGGTGTGAGTTAGCAAAATTTACATTCCGTAATGTGCTTGGTGTTTTTTTTCCTTTTTAATACATTTGAAGGCAGTTCATTTTTTTTTAAGTTTTTATACTCGTATAATCTATATATCTCACTTTTTCATCGTGACCTTAAACTACTAGATCTGCTAAAAGTAGCATATTAATTAACTGTCGTTTGGAATCTATGCCAAATAGTAATTAAACATTAATGATTAAATAACCGGATTTATACAAATACTTTAATTTATCAATTTGCAAACCATGAATAATAAAATAAAATAAATTATACACACAAATATAATTATTTAGCAACTGGGTTAATGAGCCGATATATTCCGATGCAGTTAATCTATGCCCGTTGAAGATTATGTCAGTTTTAATTTAATCCGGCGCTTAGTTCCCGCGGCATAACTACCTAGAATTTATAATAAATCATTTTAATATGAAATGTTAAAGGTTTGCGATGGAAATTAGTAGACGTGTCATGAAAATGTAGCAAAATTTAATTTTAAAATAATATGAGAGAATTGACTGGCCTGTCGGTATAGTGGCTAGTGACCCTGACTGCTATGCCGAGATCGATCCCCACTGGTTACCATAGTACAGTCGCGGAATGAAAATGTTCGTTAGTTTTCAAATACACCCATTTAATGCTTTGCAAACACATGTTACCTTTTCTAACTATGTATCACATTAGATAGTTGTAAACTCGTATGTTCTAAATTGTGCTTAACTGTTTGACAACAGAGTTTAAATTTATTCCTTGACTATAAGTAGTTGAACTAAAACCTCTCAGATTAATAGCTAAATGAATAGATGGAATATTTGTCTCATTATACCCCTATCACTCTCTGCCACTGATCGCAATACGTGAAAATAATGTGGTAAAATATGATAGATATAACATTGTTAGTTCTCTTAACGCGAATCGAGAGTATAATGTTATTAATTCCCATTGTAGGTGCGACATTTCAAAATAGCCGTGCTATCATTTGTGTCTGTCAAGAAGTTGTCAACCAATTTTCTTATTGATTGCCATTGACGTACAGACCTGGACCGCGCCATAACCTCACAAAATTTACCACCCTCTAGAAAGAGACAACGCTACTTTGTTGATAATATTTTTTTTTTATTATTCTTGGGTATAAAGAACACAGTTCTTTACAATTCATTACGATCTAGCCTATAAGGCTAATAAGCAATTTTACTCTAACTTAATTTTAGACGTTTACACTAATATAACTAGAGTCTGATAACATGAAGCTCTGATTTAGTTTGGGATCAGATGATGCTGTGTGAGTTGTCCCAAGATGTTTTATTATTTATTTATTTAATAATTAAAATGTAAAACGGTCGGCAAACGAGAGCGATCTAAATAAAAGAATAAGTCCATACTCAGTGGCTTGTGACCATATCGAGATATGAGCGAGATTGAGCAATGTGTCGGTACTTACATGAGCACCTAACCGTTTTCTAAAAATGTGCTACTTCTCCGTGCCTTTTAACCCATTGATCTTGTGCCTAATTTTTCTAGGGTCATGTTAGATTGCCGTTAAATACGACTACAAAAACCGGACAAGTGCAAGTTGGATTCGTTGGGTTCCATACAAATTTGTAGGTACATATTTTACATAGTACAGGAATCGAATCACGCAGTTTTAAAAATAATAAACGGCTGTATTTTTTTACGTTAACTTAAAAGTCTGTTTTTTTACAGCTTCAAGGGACTGTAGTCTTGACAGACAGACGGGCGGACGGACAACAAAGTGATCCTATAAGGGTTCCATTTTTTCTGATTTTAATGTAATAATTTACTCTATAAATGAGAGATCTATTTGAGTTTACTTAAACACATTAATTCTTTAATAGCTTTATATCTGCGTATATGTTCGTAAACTTTCGCGATTTGTACACATTATAGAATTTTATAAGTCGCAACGTCGGGCAATAAACAAAGGTATTTAGCCTTAAAATAAAATATTTACGCAATTAAGACCCGTAGCTTATAAAATTCTATAATGTATATCTGCGTAGTTGTCGAGTCTCTGTGAAAATGGTCCAAAGACTCCGCAATTCATTAGAATTTCACTGCAATACTCTTTAAAATATTTAGAATACTTTCATGGTCAAATCCTGTGATGTCCCATTAGCGCTGTATACCCATATGCAATTTATTTTAGCAACATTTTTTCTAACACCGCATAGGTTTTTCTGTGTCAGCTGTAACAGTTTTCGGTATACTGTGCTATAGGGTGTAGATAAAAGATTTTCCATACCAGATCTGAATGCCGTTTCATTCAACATCCGACCACTATCGAGAACAATATCACTACAGTGTATTGGGAATCCAATCTAACTTTTGCACTATGTCACTTCGTATTCTATTCAAGTAGAGGGATACACGGGCAAATTGGCCACAAACGGATTATAGCTCGTAAACTAATAGATTAACTGTGATGATAATAAAACAAAATGTGCGAAACCAATATAGTTTTATTTTAAATCGGTACATTACATTAACTTTATTTTTAAATTCTGCGTTAGCGTACAAATAGTACACCAAAGTCGGATGCAAAACAACTCTTGTGATTCGTCGGGATTCTAAATATACATGTAATGCCAAATTCACAAACGGTGGGTAAAGCAATAAAAACTAAAAACGCGGCCACTCTTTTCAAATCAATATTTTTTATAATGTTTGTATGTTAATAAAACTTGATATTGGGGTCATGTTTGTAATACACCATGTTAGAGGATTGGTGCAAATTATATTGATTAAAAATTCAGCCTAGTGAGTACAACATAGTAGGAGCATCTACTTACAACAAAGGTAAAAACTTTATGTGCCTAAATATTAGCCAAATTAGTACTTAACTGGTAACGAATGATTAAATATAAAATATTAAATATGATATCAAAAGAAAGAAAAGAATAGCCTTTATTCATCACGCAGAATCTTTAATTGCAAATGTGTGAAAATTAAAACAAAGTGACAACAAAAATCACCCAAGCATAATAAAGAAACGAGGAGCAAGCAACTATATCCATTTTTCTTGACCCAGAGTTTGACTATCTTGATGACGTGGTAGAAGTGTGTACAACCGCTGAACGATAGATCTTAAGATCAATTCCCACATGGGACATTAATTTGTTTAATTCAGAAATTGATGTTGATACTCAGAGGGTACAACATTTTAGGAGCATCTACTTACAATAAAGGTAAAAACTATATGTGCTTAAATATTGGCCAAATTAGTACTACCAGCTAAGGCAACGAATGATTAAATATAAAATATTAAAACTGATATCAAAAGAAAGAAAAGAATGACCTTTATTCATCACGCAGATGCTTTACTTACAAATGTGTGAAAATTAAAATATAGTGTCAACAAAAATCACCCAAGCATAATAAAGTAACAAGGAGCAAGTAACGATATCCATTTCTCTTGACCCAGAGTTTGACTATCTTGGTGTCGTAGTAGAAGTGTGTACAACCGCTGCACAATAGGTTGTACGCTGGACACTACTTTGTGTAATCCAGAAATTGATGTTGCAAGTCTTGGTGTACTTTGCATTAGGGTTGTAAATAAAACAGATTTTTTTTATATGGTTAATTTATATCATAAAGCTCTGTATTGTATTGGAATCGAAATGGCCCTTCCACACTATCAATGCGTCACTAAGTCAAACTTAAATTTACTAAGGTAATCTATACTAACATTATAAAGAGGAAGAGTTTGTTTGTTTGTTTGTTTAAACGCGCTAATCTCAGGAACTACTGGTCCGATTTGAAAAAATATTTTTTTGTTAAATAGCCCATTTATCGAGGAAGGCTATAGGCTATATAACATCGCGCTACGACTAATAGGAGTGGAGCAGCGCCGAGAAATGTTGCAAAAACGGCGAAAATTTACGCATACGAAGTTGCGCGGGACAGCTAGTATTTAAATAAAGCAATTTCCGTAATCATGTCGCGTTCACGTCAATCCAATATGAAATTACAGGGAATTAATTTGGATTCCGTACATTTTGTAGTCAAAACTATGCTATTTCATTAAAGTTTAGGTCGTAAAATCATTGTTTATTGCCACAAAGTAACTATCAACTAGATTATTTTTCATTTTCTTAACTATTAAAGCACGCAACTCTGATTTTTCAATATGCTTTTAGGTTCTATAAAATATCTAACTTTGGGTCTAATCTACGTCGAAATGAAAGCAAGAAGCATGATACGAGATAAGATAGGCTCAAATAATATAAATAGCTTTGGCATAAACCTAACTATTAATATTCATCCACGATCACTTTTCCGTGTCCACGACAAGCCCATGCGAACTGTCAGAATCTTATAATAATGGTAAATGAAGAGCTGCGCTTAGAACGAAAACGCGGAATGCCGGCGGACATTTTTGAGCCTACCGCGCATGCGCCTTGAACCATTTGTGATTACACCTCTTCGTTTACCACAACGAAAGGATTTTGACAGCTCGCACGGGCTTGACACGGACACGGAATAAAGATCGTGAATATGGACCTAGTTATAGAGTTCTAACTCCAGCTAAGCTCAAAGGCTTGTGTTAGGAGTGGGTTCACGTTGTTAGTACAATGGGTAGGATTCAAACCCGCGACCTCACGATTGCGAGGCCAGTGCCTTAGCTATTAGGCCACCGGCGCTTATAGCTACATTTTCCGTGCGCAATTCTGCCATACACTTTAAAAACTCAGCACGCACAACATCGCCAAGTTCTTTAATATATTCATAGAACTAACTTGTTATAGAAAATATTGTTGAGGCTTTCTTTCACAAGCAAAAGGATAATGACTTTTATTCCTTTCATTTATATTTAAATAGTGAAAGAAGTTTTATAACATCGGTTTAAAAAACTGAAGTCCTCATTCTTGCGTTCATCAACGCCTAGTTCAAACCGTTCAACCTAGAAAATTTTAATTTAGCAAAGAGGTTTCTTTTGTGATTTGTAAAGGATTTTAGAAAACTGGAGCCAACCAGGACCAAAGCCAAAAAAAACGAAAATAGTTATAAATTTCAACTAGTAACATCAAATATACTATTCTTTATTTGACTGCATCAATGGCGGGGTAGAAGTGTGAACGACTGCTGCACAAGAGGCCGTGGGTTCAATTCCCATACGGGACACCACTTTATGTGATCCAAAAATTTTTGTACCGAGTCTGGATGTACTGTGTCCGTGATATGTATGTTTGTAAAGTCCCCCTCGACACGGAGCTTGTACCCTACTGCGGTAGTTATCTTTTATTACAAGAAAAATATAAAATTTGATCAATTTTTGTTTGTGTAATCAATTTCGTATTCGCATGATAAATTCTCCCCAAAATCAGGACTGTATGGAATTTTATGTTAGATATGTTAACCAATATTCAATTACAAGTGTAATGTGTACGATGTTACCTTGGCGGTTAGCTCTAATGTGTCCCAAACTTGTAACGTGTCAGGCTAACTGGATTTTGTTAACTTCATAATTAAATTTAACTTCGTAACCCTGTCTATTGGAGACGGCGTGTTTTAAACTAAGTTATTAACTTTTGTCGTCCTTCCTGGTTTTGGAGGACATGAAATATCCGTAGGAAAATAATGTTTAGTTCCTATTTTCTAAGTACAGTTTGCCATTTAATTTATAAGTATAGAAGACCTTAACCTATTGCTTCTTAAGGGCACCCTTGTCGATGATTCAACCATACAAACGCGCATAAGTGATTACTCCTTTGTTTAAGATCATAAGTCAAAGCTTAAAATTAATATAAATTCGTTTTATTATAAACTAGGCTTGTACCCAGCCATTATTGGAAATAAATTAATATTTTTAAAGTTATAAGCCCTAACATATTAAAGCCAGTTTAGCTTATTTAAGAATTTTAACTATTTTAACAAAATTCCAACGTCTATTACAATTAAATTTGCCTCTTGCAAAGCGTCAAGGTGGCCTTGTGAGCTATTAGAGGCTCAGTATTCGAATTAACATTATGGTAATCGATCATATTATGAACACGGATACTAATGAGTCCATATCCACTTCTTATATATAAATCTTTAAAACAGATGGTAGATCAAGTGCTTAATCAATGCTAGTTAAATAGGCACAGGTCTATCAATTTAATATTTATTTAATTACGTATCTATATTATGATATTGCCGGCAAACAATTGTACAGAAAGTAAACTCATAACCGATTCTATCGAAATTAACACAACATGTACATTAAAATAAATATTTTATTATGTATTAATTTGACGTTTTTAAATAATAAGTGATATGATTTTACGAATTATAGGATATTAAAGTTTGAAGTTTGAAAATATTCATCCAATTACACAATATACCTTTGCTGACATGTCTTGTAATGGTCCAGTATATACAATGTTTTGCAAATACCAGTATTTACGACCGGCCCGTCCCGATGCATATATATAGGTATGATGACGATATATATATGACGATGCCATACATGTTCTGCCTTAATTCGAAAAGATGACGAGTAGGGTTGCCTCTTTTAATATTAGAATTTAAAATCACTTGTACTGACTGACTAACTGATTCATCAAAGCAGAGCCTACACTGCTGAAGCTACAAACCCGAAATTTTGACGTTGATACTTTTCATGTTGTAGACATTTACTAAGAAAGGATTTTTTTTTTGATTAATTGTTCAATCAAACAACAACAAAAAAAAACAACCTCTATTTCAACTCCTTAGGTGAATTAGAGGTTGTAAGTTTGTATAGAACTCCGTCAATTTTGAAGTTAGATCTGTGAATTTATTCGTATTTATGTACTTAATCTATACTTATAATAAATCTGTAGAGAGGTCAATTCTGTACATGAAATATATTTCCAAAATAACTATCAGGGGGTGATTAGGGATCGATACTGATGCCAAAAATGCAATCAGTAAAATTTTTGTCTGTCTGTCTGTCTGTCTGTATAACCGTTATAGAAACAAAAACTACTCGACGGATTTTAACGAAACTTGGTACAATTATTTTTCATACTCCTGAGTAGGTTATAGTATACTTTTCATCACGCTACAATCAATAGGAGCAGAGCAGTGAAGGAAAACGAGAGAAGTTACTCCATTTTTTAAGCTTTCGTCGCGTGTGCAATCGTAATGGTTAAAGCTACACAGAAATCATGTATGACGGAAATGTTCTCCTTAAAATTATATAAAAAATATCCCACGACAGCATATGTCTATCTTTTATGGTTGACTCACAATATCACGTGTAACTCCCGATAGCTTAGTAGTTCGAAGCTTTCTGATTATATTTGTCTACTCTTACGTTTATAACACTCTCAGTCATCCCTAATTAAAAAAGTTAACATAATTAACTATTCCATAAAAAATACTAATAGAAATCGGTATAGAAACACCAAAGTTATACATGAAATACGCTAATAATAAGCCATCGCGCGTGAATACTGAATCATGCTGTCTATCTATATCTATACATATAATAAAATTGTAAATTTCACGTGTCTGTACATGGCCGAACATAGTGAAAAAAAAAATTGGGAAATGTTCGAAAAGAGTATTTAAACACATTCCTACATTTTTAGAAATGTCTGTCTGTCTGTCTGTTTGTTTGAACACGCATCACGCAATAACTATTGGACAGATTCGGTTGAAATTTTGTATGTGTATTCTAATAAGTCTGGATTAACATATAGGCTATAATTTATCACGCTATTTCCCATAGGAGCTAAGCAATGACGGATAATGTCTGTAGCTATTTATCGTTATAAAACAATAACTACTTGACGGATCTTCATGAAAATTTGCAGTTTTATTGTAAATACTATAGGTCATTACTTGCACTATAAATCATTATGCTATCGTCTATGGGGAGTGAGCAGCAACGTATGTTTTGTCGAACCATTATGGTTTTTCACAATTTTTTCCACAATAAGACATTATTTACAATTGTAACCCATGGAAACAATAACTTCACGCTAAAACTATTAGGAGCTAAACACAACATTTTCAATTTTCTTAAGATCAGCTATTTTAACCGTGTTTGCATCAGCTGAGAGGTATTAAACGAGCGAGGTCGGAGGACCGACTCCCTAATTGCGAGTCTCTTTTTGTGTTGTGTTAAAATTATTTTTATTCTTTTTTTTAAGTTTTTTTCTAAATGTATACTTATTTATACAAGCTTTTATTTTCGACTTTAACATGTTTACTTTGTTTAACAAATTTTTATTATAATAATCACTTCCAATAGGCACCTTTATCATTGTTTTGCATGAATAGTGATTATGTTATAAATGTAGAAATGAAAAACAATATAACATTACAAATAAACAGTAATTACTTGATATTTTCTAGAATTTATAAATGATAATTGCTTAAAAAAAATGAAAGATTAAGTCCGCGTTACATCAAAATAAAACACGTGGCGCCATCTGTGATTCGATTTCTTCTGAGTGCCAAAATTGCTTACCTACAAATGTTAATAAACTTTCGCGATTTGTACACATTATGAAAATATATGTATTACGGGTCTTGATCGCGTGAATAATTTAAGGTTAAATACCTTGCTTACCTACGTTTAATATGCATGATAGTTTAATATAAAATCATCAAGTATAAAAATAAACTTATCCAGTTTTGAAAATAGATGGCGTTTAAATACAAATTAAAAAGAATCAGGAAAATTGATTTAAAAAAAAAAACTGAAATTCTTACGTAGAGGGATATGAATATATGATGATCTTAATTTGCGACAGGTTGACACACCTATTTTTAAATTCACCAGTGTAGACATTATAAAATAATATTTTAATCTTCTAAAGTGAGTGAAAAAAAATATTGAAATAAGTTTAGAAATAGTATTTAAACACAAAAAAAGATATCTGAGTATATCTTTTAGAAACGTTTGAATGTTGTTTGTTTGTTAAAACATTGCATTCCCGCGGTACAAACACGGACACAAAGTAGGTGTACTTTAGACTCGGAAAAGATCGCTCGGGCAGGACATAACCTGCGATCATAGGGAATCTGTGAGAGTTTTTTCCATCATACCTTTATTACCTATGTATAAATTATCTTGAAAGAGCGGCTAGGTACCTCCGATTAAAAGGTCCGATTTAAAAGTGTCGGAGCCGAAGTTGGAGTCGAAGGTTTCGCACGAGTAATTGGGCGGTTTCGAGCTTCATTTAACTCGAAACCGCCCCAGTAATCGCGTGGTGGGGTAATTTTTCAATATTAATAGTATTTGATGTGATGCAAATCACTTTTTTGTCAAGGTGTGGTCGTGGGAATTTTAATAATTTGTCTTCTAACCGTCTGGCGCCATAAACTTTGTCGCCCTTCATTTTGCTGCACTGGGCATTTGCTTGGCTTGCCCTGCCATATGTTGGGCCCTGATTAAAGCTAGGCCCAAATATCCATAGATGCCACAGAGCATTGTGGAGCATGTTTACAATATGTTTTACACAGAAGTTGAATTGTAATATAATGTACCTTAATATAAACCCAACTTCCACGCGAACGAAGTCGCGGGCACAGCTAGTTTAAAATAAAAAAGTACGTCTTTCAGCATTTTGATCGAAAGTGATTGATTTTCGATCAAAACGCTGAAACCTGTAGGCGACATGTTGTGTCTAATGACTAGTTCTGTGAAGTAATTTATCTATAGTGCGTTTGTAAGTCTACATTTTATATGTATGTATATTACCAGTTATATGATTGTCATAATACTGGTTAGTTTGGAATAACGTCGCTTTAAGTGAATTGTTTCGTGAAAATTTACATTCCAAGATGTCGATGAAATAAACATAATATTCCTTGCTTATAAGGAAGCTAATTCACTAGCTTAGTAAAACTGTAACTTTTATGACAATTAAATATCAAATCAGCATTGCTATACAGCGATAAATTGTTATGTTAATTGTTTTATTTAGTAATTAATTAGTTATTGTAAGTTATCTGTTTTATAAATTATGAAATACTTGCATTTTAATTATTATTTATACTTATATTTATTTTTAAAAAAAAAATATTATATTTTTTTTTACTATTATATCTGCGTTTTTTTGTAACACATATTTAAATTACAAATATTAATATTTGGCGTGGGTTGGACGATGTGCGCCAAATTTCAAGTTTCCACATCAAATGTTCCGGCGAAAAACGGCTGCGACAGCCAGACAGGCATGAGAGAGATCTTGTAAGGGTTCGGTAATTTTATACTTCATGAGTTCGGGCTTCACAAAATGATTAAACATTCATGTGTAAGTAATTTTTATTTCTTTGCTTCAAATAAGCAAAATATTCCTAAATTCTAAAATTCGTTTTTATTATTAGCTTAAAACACGAGAAAATAAGTTTGGTTTACCTCTGATTACTCAACCGATACTTAGCTTTGAATAGTTAGTTCTCTCAAAAGTATTTTTGTAGTTACTATTCACCATTATAGAGTAAGAGTGATTTGATTTAATTTTGTTTTTTTATCCTTTAGGTTGTATGTTATCACTATGCAATCAGACAATAGAGATATTTTTTGTTCATAATGCACTATAGATAGGTTTAGTATGACGTACTGAATGTAGATGCACAAAAGTGCCGCCATTTTGCGAAAAACGGTTTTGGCCCGTATTTCTGTAACCGCGCGCTTTAGGCTATAAATGGTAATGTAAATATACATGTAGATAATTAAAATTTTCTAGACTAATCAAAGATTGTTAAGAAATATTTTATTTTTACTCCCGCTAATAGCAACCTTTAAAAAAAAAACCTAGAATAAACCGACCACAAAAAAGACCGGTACCTACAAGATACCCTACATATTTAATATCATGCATACGGACATATTATTAATTAACTTGTCTTGTTTCAGTCTTTTTTGCTGTCGAGCATTTTTTTTTCATGTGGCACTTTTTAGTCGTTGTAAGATAATTAGAAGGAGATTTAATAAGAACTATATGTATTAACGTTGTTTTTTTTATGATTTGCCACTTTAGCCCTTTAAATTCATACCTCGATCGAGGGTTTTAGAAAAAAAAATGTTTTTTGAGAATATTATGTTCCTAGTGACACTCGCGTCATCAAGACTAATCTAATGACGTATCACTTACTTAAATCGGTTGATGCGTGTAGGAGTTACGAGTCGACAGAGAAACATTGATCATCAACAAAGGATACATACATACGCATCAAATTCCGTGCGTCATACGGAGGAGGAGGGTTATGGTATAGCCTCCTCCACAGTCAGGTTAATATGGTTACTGTTTTAAATTTTGTGTGAACGAAATTAGCGTTTGCTGCGAAAATTATATAAAAAAATCCAAACTGAGAATAAATTAAAAAGATCAAATCCGGCGCTTCTAGGAATGTATAAAAATTCTCTTCAATACACATTTCTTTGCTTCAAATAAAAAGACTACCACAAGTGCTTATGCGCTCTTGTTTTCAAAGTTTTAATGATGTAAGACAGTAGGTACAGTCCGCGCAAAGTTGTCAAGTGTCTGATGTTGTTAGAATACTCTGTAGACTGGTTTTTACTTAGTAATCTTTTATTATAATTACTTTTAATGTGGTTGTATAAAAAAGTAATGTGTTCGCGTGAAAATAAAATAAAAGTATTTTAGTTGGTAGAGTTCACGAAAAGTTATAGCAGAGCAAGTAATGTTCGATGGTTTTTTTATTGCCATTGCTAATATATCCCGTAATATATATACAGACACTCAAACAAAAGAAATGGATTTATGTATTTATTTATTTATATTTTTAAAAGACTACTCCCGCAGTAGGGTACAAGCCCTGTGTTGCGGGGGACTTTACAAACATACAAGTCACGAACACAAAGTACACCCAGATCCGGAACAACAAATTGTGGATCACATAAAGTGGTGTCCCGCGTGGGAATCGAACCCACGACCTCTTGCGTAGCAGTCGGATACACTCCCACCGCGCCACAGAGGCAGTTATACCATGTACTCGTATTTCATCATCATCAGCCTTTTTCTGTCCGCGGCTGGACATTACTCTCCAATACCTTCCTCCGCATCCAGGCCTTACCAGAAACCTTCATTAAGTCATCAATACATCTGGTTGGGGGTCATCCTATCTCATGTTTGCTATGCATATAAACGTATGGCTACCCATATGTTTTCTGACAACTTAATTCAATTTAAGGCTCTATAAAATAAAATATAGGCATGAAAATAAATAGCATAGTATAAAACCATTTAAAACTCAAATTCAAATTGCAAAAAAAACTCATTTTTGTCACTGAATACGGCTATTTAAAAAACACGGTCACTGAATTTTGTCATACACGAGTAAGTCACAGTCCAAAAAGGACTTCTTACGTTAAAAGATACCCTTCGGTACGGTTCTTTTAGAAAATGAAGGAAGCAAAAATAGAATATTATATTTAGATTTTATTGAAAAGAACCAAAGCCTATTTTCTTATGATTTCGGCACATTTTTATTAGCTTTACATATTATGTATATTTAGTTAAAGACGTAAGCAATATCGAATTATTTTTTCTTCTGATCGGATCAAAGTAGATATCACTAAAGGCCACTACGCATAGATATTTATACTATCTTTAAACACTACTCAAACTTAATATCATATAATAAAATTGTATCTAAGATTAAAAGGAGCAAACAAACATACAATGAAAGTGAAACAAATCTATACTAAGCCGGGACGTGTCGCTAGTTACAATATATTTAATATATCTATGGCGTCGCCTAATTTTGCAACCGTTTTTTGTTTTATTTTGAAATTCCAACCAGATGTTGTTATTTATTGACGGTTAATGTTTGAGTCATCACCTTGATTTTAGCAGAATACTCATTAAGCGGAGTTGCAATCTAAAGCTAGGACCATTTTTGTCTCTCATTAATAAGCTTACCGTCTACTATTTGAATATGTACTACTTACTGTATTTTTTTTGAGGACCAAATAAATTTATATCTCTTCTTCTTTTTTCTTCTATGTAATGATAAGGTGATGTCAAAGTTCTTTGAATATTTGTTCAATTTTCCAATTTGCTAATTTATTCAGATACGCAGACAGAGCCGCGGGTGGATGCCAGTTAAAACCTATATAATTAATTTCCAAGACTACCTTATACATCCAGTATTAGTTTGAACGGTAGAATAACATACATCCAATCATAGACGATTACATCGCTTCGTAGCACTGTAGAGACGCTTCGTAGCACTGTTGTAACACTTCGTAGCAGGTCTACAGAAATTCGTAGAAGTGGAAGCTGTCGATTCCAATTATTGGATTCTAACTTGAAGCGTAGTAATTACGAGTTGTGTTTAGTGTTTGTTTATTATCTTAATGTTATATTGAGTTTCTTAGACCTTATATCTTTATGATAGTAAACTCAAACTTACAATATAATATAAATCGATGACTAGCTGCACTCACAAAAAAGTGTGACGGCACCTCTCACGATATTGACTGGTTGCTAAACAACGCGAATCGTGATTCTGCCTGCTGATAGGCTGAAATATTGTTGACGTTGGGCGCATGTGTTAGATTTTACATAGGGGTCGTAGCAATTTGTAATAAAATACTAATGCTTTTATTGTAGAACTACGTAGAAGTCCTACGACTCCTTCTTGTAGAAGACCTACGACTCATCGTAGTAGTACTACGACTCATTGTAGACCACTACGACTCATCGTAGAACTACACTTACTACTGTGTCAGGATATTTGGATCATATACCCAATCAGTTGCAATCTAACCTTATCAATCAGTATAGTATCAATAGGAAATAGAATAAATTAGGGAGGTAAATAATACAAAGGAATAAATGACAAGTATCATATATTTTCAACCTTGTTTGGTCTAGTTGTATCAAAGGTTTCATAATAGCCAGTCTCATAATAAACATTTGCCATACTACATTTCATACATCCTAAATACAATATACCACAGATACTTTCTAACATAACCAATTCACAACATTATTGCAATGTACGACCATATCGCTGTAGAACAGCTGATAAGTATCACACCAGGCAATAATCATCAAATCATATCACATTGCAATATATTGTTATTAGTCAATATCTATACATAATACACAATAATAGGATATCAGCACAAAAGAACCAGCAATAAGTATAATCTGAATCGGATCGTACCTGTATCCACAAATGTTGCAATCAGACTGAGCCTCGATCACAATCTGTCAGTCCTTTTATAGAACAAATACACTGAATATTAAAGAACATGTGTGTACTTCGCCAATACTCTTAATTATTATACTTTAACCCATAAAATTATTTAATACACCGAATTATGTTATTTAAATAAATGAATAATAATAAAACTATTACACAGATAAAACACACTACCTTTTAATTTTCAATAAAAGAAGATAAATATCACAACAACAATATTTGACGTTTCAAGCAGTACCTACATTTGTGACCAGTGGATATTTATTGTTTTAATTCATTTATAATACTGTGTGGTGCTTTTATAATGTGTTATAATCATCTTAAGTAATTTACATGTTAATTACAACATAAATTGTAAGTACTTGTACTTTGTCATAACCTATTCCGTGATACAAATTATTGTTCAGGTTACTAAAAACACAATTGACATATAGACATGGCTACTTGCATAACCATGGCTATTGTTATAATATAAACAACCTGTACCTACTTCTATAATGTCAATTTACTCTGCCATAACGTATTCCGTTATTCTAATGTACAAATACTGTCACATATTCTACAGTTAACAACATTACAGTGGTATTTAGGATTCCTTATTAAAGTGGTCATTATGTCTATGATTTATTGACAGGCTAAACAAATTCATCAAACATATTCATCCCTTAGTACACAGGTATAATATTTACCTGAATTTATTTATTACGATGGCTATTTATCTATGTAAATAGCCATTAATATATCCCTTATCTATCACATGCGCCATAAAAGCTGTCACAGACATGGTTGTTTATTACAATATGATCAATATTTCGGCGTTTGCAGCGACATGCGATACAATTGGAACTTAAAGACAGGTGTTAAAGGCGTGGTTGTTTATTCTATGTCATCAATGTTTTTGATGACGGTATCACGTGAAAATATCGTCCGTAAAGTGACTTTACAGACAACCATTTTTTTTGTTTTTAAGTATGGAGGAATGTGGGTTCTACGTTATCAGCAATCATGGCAACATCTTTTAAAAAAAAGAAAACTAAAGAGGAGACATAGTCTGGTTAACAAGTTGGGAAATGGGAAAATGAGTGATAAAGCTCTTATAAATATAAACGATAGCTCATTTTACTACAAATGAGCTAAAATAAATGCATTTAAAGGATTTTACAGCAAATAAAAAAATATAATAGATAGGTAAAACATAAAATCAGGTTGAGGAAAAATAAGGTATTTAGTTTTGCTATAATAACATTGTAACTATATATATATATATATATATATATATATATATATTATATATAAGGACCGAAACAAGATTATTCCTATAGAGGAGGAAATTTCCTATAAGAAAGTTCTGCACAGCTGCTGCTGTACATTTATAGTTTTAATTTAACTTCAAAAAAAGGGTTGCGCGCGGGTTTACCAAAAACGTGGAGTCGTTTTTTTATGGTAGTAAATGCCAAATCAACAAAATAAAAAATATACATATGTTATAACAAAAACATTATAAAAAATATGGTATCGGTGTAAAAACAAATATATTTTCATTTTTCACAAAGTTATGCTCTTGTTAACTTACAAATTTCTTTCAAATCTTTGCATTTACAAATCCATACTAATATTATAAAGCTGAAGAGTTTGTTGGTTTGAACGCGGTAATCTCAGGAACTACTGATCCGATTTAAAAAAATATTTCACTGTTGGATAGTCCATTTATCAAGGAAGGCTATTGGCTATAAAACATCATGCTACACCTAATAGGAGCAGAGCAGCAATGAGAAATGTTGCAACAACGGGGAAAATGTACGCAGACGTAGTTGCGCGGGACAGCTAGTAGTTCAATAAAAGTTTAAATGAAATTACTTTTACTTTACTAATTTATATATATGTTAATATAACCTTACTTTTGATATAACCGTTTGTTACATAACACTTCAGGTAGCCGCTGTCGTGTAACCGGCAAGTGCATGTCGAGACACGCCAGGTATATAATCAAAATAAGAACCAGATTGATAAATAAAAACCGGCCAAGAGCATGTTGGACCATGCTCAGTGTAGGGTTCCGCAGCCTTGAATAATTGCATCAGCAGAAGAGCGTATGTTCATGGCACTTACAACTTTTTGTTGAGAAACGCAGTTTTTCGGCAATAACCTAATGGCGGTATATTCGATCAAGTCCAAAACAATTTGTAAAGTAAGCGCTACTTTTGAGATTTTTTAATATTTTTTGGTCACACGGTTCAAAATATAAGGGTGGGGGGGGGGACAATTTATGCAATTTGCGGAGTCTTTTTTTTTTCAGAAATATTCTCTCAATCAAAAAAGCTTAAAATGTTTTTGAAAGGCCTGTCTATTGATGTGCCACACGATGACGTTTGCTGAAAAAAAAAAACTTCTGTTACATGTTTGGAGTGCCTCCCTAAACAATATTATTTTTATTATTTAGCTATCAAACTTAGTAGCGGCTACTACAAGACACCTTTCCACCAAATGTCAATATTCATTAAGTAGTCTTTGAGTAAAATGCCTGTGACATACGGACGGACAGACAAACATACAGACGGACATAACGAAACTATAAGGGTTCCGTTATTATCATTTTGGCTACGGAACTCTAATTATAAGTGACGACCCTTAATTGTTTAGAAATATAGAAGTACTTAACAATAAAATATTACAACCACAAAAATGTGATAGCTACGATCCAGTTGAACAAACTAAAAAAATGTAGCGCATTATTTGGTAAAACTCATTAAAGGCTATTAAACGAGTAAAACAAAACAGAGTATCTGTTTACTCTAAGAGATACTCTATCTCTTGAGTAAACAGATACTCTATTTTCATCATACTGGGATAACAGCAATGAGATAGTAATTTATTTTTAAAACAATAGAGCTATTTAAGGAACAGAGTCTAAACACGATTACAAGATCAGAACAAAAGAAAAACTTATGATCTGAAAAAATGACACAATTCATCAAAATACGCTCTACATTCCGACGTAACTCATTAAGAAATAAAAAGTAATTTTAATAAATAATAGTTTAAAAAACTAAAAAAAACCGTTACTACATATATCCTAAGTCTATGAAAAAAAAACAAGCTTTTGTAAATAGCTGTATTAAAAAGTAAAAAATAAAAATCAGTGCATCGTAAAAAAGCGTGGGGTGCTTGTGACGATATTGATTTACAATCACCCCACGCTAATGTGGGTGAAAAACGCGTTCAAAGATTCCGTTATCCGTATGAAGCTAATAAAAGCGTGGTAAAAACACTTCATAAGTTTAAACAGACTTCTTAAGTTAACTAAAAATAATAAAATAACACTAAAATAAACACGAAATTTACCTACATTATTTTTAGGTCGGTGCCAGTACTTGAAAGATTTGTACTAAAATTTTGACAATCATGGTTGATCTAATTGTGTTTGTCGTTATTATGAATTCTCGTTTTTTTTTCAATTTGATAGGCAGTACGTACTGTTGATAAGCGCTGGCACCGATCTCAAATGTAGGTATTTTTTGTGTATTTAAAAGCATTGTTTTATTATTTTTAGTTAAGTCTGTTTAATTTTTTTTAATTACTATTTGTTTTATAATTCTAGTTTTTACATATTTAAAAAATATTTTACATACCTTTGTACTACTTGACTGAGATTTTGAGATGTTTTTCCTTTCATTCATATCTTACAAAGTGCTTAACCGATTTTGACAAAACGTACACTGTTCCCTAAGTTAGAATAAATATGAATTAATAAATAAAAAAATAGTCACAATGCGATCTCTAGTTTCAAACAAACATCCAAACATTTTTTTAATTTCATAAATCTGTATGTAATCAATACGTGGATTAATCAAAACATAACATACTTTGAAATCTGTTAAAAAAGAAGAGAATGTACGACATATATTGCAATTTTTATTAACCAATAATAAACTAAAAGTATGTAATAACAATAATATATCTTGGGACAACTCACACAACGTCATCTGATTCCAAACAAGCCGAGCTTGTACTATGGCAACCAGACAACTTAAAAATATACTTATTAAATTATAGATAAATAACACCCAGACACAGAATAAACCATCGTGCTCATCACACAAAGTTTTATCCTGGGGGGGATCGAACCCACGACCTCTTGCGTAGCAGTCCGATACACTCGACCACGCGACCGATATGCGCCACAGAGTTAGACAGTGCGAGTGTTTACTATTACTTTTCGTAAGATCCTAATTCAGTCTACCAAATTCAAATAAGAATTTTGTTGGTATAATATTGCCCATTATGTCACTCTATTTTCCAAACACCCGCATTTCAAAAACAATGCAGTTAACATTACTTACAAATGAACAAACAAATTAAATTTGTGCTAGTTCCCAGCTCGCAATAAAACTAGTTTGAGCGACACTGGTGTACTTAGTGTCGACGATGAAGGTGCACGTTGGGATCCCAATCAGGCATGGGCCACTACAGCGGCGATTTGGTCAGCATAGCTTGCCAAATAAATCAATTGTTGTCTAATCTTGTCAATATCATTTTACATGAGTTAAAATCTTCTTGGATTCCGCCTTGTCGATAGCAGAAGCAGGTATATCGGATTCGAACTGACTACAATAAATAATAATAATAATTCTTTATTTACCTATGAAGTAAAATACTATACAAGTGAAAGTCTATTCTACATGTACAATCGTAAAGCCAGGTAAAAGGACTAGGCAATAATTACATTTTTTTTTTAAAAGACGGCTCTGGCAGTAGGGTACAAGCCCTGTGTCACGGAGGACTTTACAAACATACAAGTCATGAACACAAAGTACACCCAGACTCGGAACAACAATTTGTGGATCACACAGAGTGGTGTCCCACGTGGGAATCGAACCCACGACCTCTTGCACAGCAGTCGTGGGCACTCTATTAAAATTGCCAATGTTTACAATGTTTCTTTGTTTATACACTGTATATGCGGGTAAGCTGCTGCCACCATTATATTGTACACCATATTAGAGGACTAAAGCAAAAACAAGAGATAAAAAAATATTAAAAGAAGAATACAACCTCAATGGGTACACTATAGCAGAAGCATCCACTTACATTGTAAAAAACTATATCGCAAACAATAGGTAAAGCCGAAGAAAAAAAACTAGGCAATAATAACTCGCGGGCACTCTTTTAAAATAGCCAATGTTTACAATGTTTCTTTGTTTTTAAACTGCATATGCGGGTAAGATGCTGCCACCATTACATTGTACACCATATTAGAGGACTAATGCAAAAACAAGAGATAAAAAAAATTAAAAGAATAATATATTAGATTGAATATATTTTACCCACTGAGGTTGATTGGGTATAACATAGTAGGAGTATCGACTTACAATGTAAAAACTTTATGTGCCTAAATATTGGTTAAAAATTGCACGGTGTGCCGTCACATTGGTTTCTGCCTCCGTTGGATTTCACTTAAGTATATTACTAACCTAACCTATCTACATCTCGGCACTGTAGGTTATCACTTGGTTAGGTCACTTTAATTTTTAGGCAATTAGTGAGAGACGAAGCTTGTCATTAGTAAGTTGCACAAAGTCTGACACTGTCGCAAAGCCGGCGCGAGTCGTCAGTAAACAAAAAAATTATCAGGCTAATAGACATCTGTATAATTATATAAAAACCCGAGTAGGGTTCCGCAGCCTTGAATATTTGCATCGGCAGAAGAGCGTTTGTTCAATAACGTAATTTTTTGCGGCAATAACTTAATGACGGTATATCAGATCATGTCCGAAATAATTTTAATTTAAAGTCTTTATTAAGCGCTACCTTTGTGATTTTTTGCATATTTTCTGGTCACATGGTTCAAAAGATAAGGATGGGGGACACAATTTATGCAAAAATTGCATCAATTGTATCTCCCCCTTTTCTTTTCGGCGCGATTATTTCTAAAAATATTCACTTTATCATATTTTTTTTTTTAGAAACCTTAAAATGTTTTTGAAATACCTGTCAAATGAAATGCCACACGATGATGTATGCTGAAAACTTTTCAGAAATATATAAGTTTTTCAGCTTCTGTTACATGGATGGAGTGCCCCCTGAAAAAATATTTATTTTTATTATTTAGCTATCAAAGTAAGTCGCAGCTAGTACAAGACACCTTTTCACTAAATTCCATCAATATTTATTGTAGTCTTTAATAAAAATGCCTGTGACATACGGACATGACGAAACTATAAGAGTTCCGTTTTTGCCATTTTGGCTACAGAACTCTAAAAACAACCGTACTGACTGCCTGCCAAATTAACACACAAATTAACGCTCAAACCACTGAATGGATTTCATGGAAATTTGACACGATAGTTATTAATTATAGACATTCGCTAAGAAAGTTATATCCAAAATTCACCCTCTAAAGGAATGAAATGTGGGTCCAAAGTCTGTATAGAAAAACAAGGTTTACGCGGGTAGAGCTGCGAGCGAAAGCTAGTTGAATATAAAACTATTATTTGGGGGTTCAAGCGTATTCCCCGCTGTTTCAATGTCCGTACACATACAGCGCATGCAGCGCGCGTCATGCCAAAATGCAATTACGAGTAGCACGGTAATGCACAGCGCGGGCCCAGGTTCGCTTCCCCGACGACGCTACATTTACTTTTATTTGCAACCCTTTGATGCACAGTAGAGCCGTTTACGGCCACTTTATCGGGTAATGTGATTTTTAGGTCACAGGTTCGCGTCGCTAAAGTTTTAAAGGTTGCGGTTGTGTTCATATGTGCGGGTAGCTAATGGGGGTGATGCACGGAAGGTGCTGTGGTTGAACCAACGGCAATTAACAAAAATTACCTTATTTTTTTTCTTTAATTTCGGTAAATACCTATGACGGAGAATTTAACGCGTAACAATTAGTATACCTAGTTAGGTGGGGGGTACCAACATGTATTATGTTGATAAATAAACTCTTTTCACTTGGTAAAGTACGAAAATGAACCGAATCTTCGGTTTCAACTCATGATTAAAATTGCTATGAAAAAAAAGTGCTTTTATCAGAAACATCGATTCAGTATCATGGTCTGTCCACTCTCCTGCAAGGATTCGACTGACTAAATCGGCACACTGTATTTAATGTCCCAGAAATCAATTTTAAGCCTACATCGAGTGATGACAATTCCTAGAAAATCTACTATAAAATATACTAGATGTTTCTAAAATCGTTGTGTATAATATTTATTACTGTGGAAGTGTGCAATTACGAAACGGTTTTTTACAGCTTAAGCAGCCTTTTAAACAGTTTATGCGGAATCCATTTCCCCGCTTTCTGATTCTTTTCCATAGCTTTCAAACGAATGGAGTTGGCTCTCTGCGCCACAATCAATGAATCCGCGAGTTCTTGTAGACTTTGAGAAACATTGAGATTTGAGAGAGTTGAGAGATACCTCTCAAGCTAAAATACATCAAGCTGTTTAGAGATCTAGAAGAAGTATTAAAGACGAGATAAAACGTGGAATGGCAAGACATAGCAAGGCCTGGCTAAATAAGTTAAAGCTTAAAAGACACTTCCATTGCCACTTCTCCCCCACACTCGGAACACATCTGCGACATATGTAGCAAAAGATGCCGAGCTGCAATAGGTTTATTCAGCCATAAATTAAATTGTAACGAACGAACATAGTTACTACAACATAATTATCAGGGTACGTTTTCACGATCTTTGCGCATACGCGGCTGACATTTTTGAAAGCACCGTGCATGCGCCTTGACGCATTTTTGAGCACACTTCCCCATGACAGAATTTTGACAGTCAGGTAAATATAAATATGAGAAATAAACTTAAAAGAAAAATATTCTGGTGAATGGAACTGGGGTTGTTGTCTATTGAATATTTTTATTTTCAATAGGACCGCAAGATGCTATTGCAGCGCTATTATCTCTTTCTAAAAATAGAGAAATAATGACGCTGCAGGAGCGGTCTTGCGGTCCTCAAACAGATGGCTAGCACTATAGGGAAATTCCGGTTTCACCTATGCAGGTATAAATGTATTTGGGCCTTTTACTTATCGGCACAGTAATTTTACAATACAAACTAGATATAATGACTGCAAGATTTTAAAAACCAACCTTATAATTACGACTTCAATAACACTAACCATTTATAATGAGTTCAGTTTAAATATACAAGTATACCTGATATTTGTACGTTACATGACCCGCAGGAAGCCAGTGGATCAATCTCGTAACTGATACTGTACAGTCTCATTACGGTGGATAAGCTGAACGATATATTATGTTTGTGTAATATTAAATTTATACCATATGAAATGTTTTAAATTTTCGTAACAGATTAGTGGGTCAAATTTAAAAGTTTTTGTTTTTGGTATACCACTGTTCAAAAATGTGTATTCATTTATTAACATGTGAATAACACACTAAATGGAATCTAGACATTACAAATAGAGTTCAAAATGGCTTATACCTATTATTTCACCGGTCTGCTATAACCGATTGCATTACTTTAGTACAGACTAACTTCTGTCCGCGTGGATATAGTTTATCGTGATAAAAACTCTCTTATGTCTTTCCCCGGGATTTCAAATATCTTCATATAAAAATTCATTTAAATCGCTTAAGCGGTTTAAGCGTAAAAACTTAACAAACAGGTAGACAGAGTTACTTTCACATTTTATAATATTCGGATTAATAATATTTTTGCTAAATTTCAGTAGCGGAAAGTGTGTATATGGTATGAGTATTGCACTTCCTTAGGTGCAAAATAAAATCATAACTAGTATAAAATTAATAAAAAAAGAAATTGAGGCACTTAGATTTGGAAAAAAAAATGTATAAGCACTTTACATACTGCCAATCGTTCTACGCGGGTGCTCTGTGGGTCAACTGTCTACGTAGAGATATTGATGCACTGAGAGTGCAAGTTAATAATGGTTTCAGGGTGTTGATGGAGCTGCCCCGCTACTGTAGCGCGTCGGCAGTACCAACAACATTTCGAAAACATTATTTGATATAGCTGACGCACAAATACTGAGACATTTTATCAAAGTGTTGGTGCGCAATCATTATACCAATAAAATCTATGGTGTCTTACTAACCTTAGTTTTAAGTTTTACTCACAAGTGGATATGTGTTATCTTTATATTTCAATGAATATTATGATTATTATTATTATATCATGCGTGCATCGACTGGCCTGTTGGTCTAGTGGTTAGGTTAAATTCGATCCCCACCCAGGATAAAACTTTGAACTGTGATAAGCACGATGGTTTATCCTGTGTCTGGGTGTTATTTATCTATAAAATGTATGTATTTAGAAATAATAATTGTATGTTTATCAGTTGTCTGGTTTCCATAGTACAAGCTCTGCTTAGTTTGGGATCAGATGGCGTTGTGTGAGTTGTCCTAAGATATTATTATTAGTATATCATGCGTACATAACGATTCTTCAATTAGAACATAATTTTGACACCTTTCTGTTACTCATTATATTATAATCTATCCCCAGTCGTGTCGAATTTCCTTCCTATTGGATTATGAAAGTAAGAAAATAGCAAGTGCACATGGATCTGCGCACACCAGGGCCTCTAGACAAGTAGCATAAACTCGAATCGAATAGAATGACAATCGAATAGAATGACATCAGAATTGCGCAACATTGTAAATACAAAAATTGATAATTTGAGATTAATAGTTGTGTGCGCGCAACAACGTCGTTCTGATGTTATTTTATTCGATTACAGTTTATGCCACTTGTATAGAGGCCCTGTGCATTATAATACGTCCTGGTCGCCGTAACCAGCATCGGTTATGAGACCATTATTATTATATGATTTAGATAAAACACTTATTAGGCCTTCCGCCACCATCTTCTCTGCTTCATTTGACCTGTCAAAAAGTAATATTACTCAAGAGAATGTCTGGAAAGTTGATAATAATTTTCTGTTATATTTCCTTTGCTCTATAAACTTTGTAGACAAAATGGGTCTGGCTTTTTACTAGAAAATTTGTGTAAATTGAATCACTTTAGTTTATTACGAACTAGAATTCCCCAGTAACTTACATTTTTATAGAAGACAACTCTTGTCGCGAAGGACTTTATAAAAATAGAAAACACGGGCACGAAATAAATCTAGACTCGTATAAATAACAATCGAATACACAACCTCTTGCACAGCAGTCGCACCCACTCCCACCGCGCCACCAAGACAACTTTACACCCCTGCGTTGCTAAATATCATATTCTCAAAAAACCACGCTTAAAGCCATATTCTTAATAATTTATTCTTTCTCTTTCTCTTTCGTTTTCATCCCAAGTACATAGTCTACATGTGTAGGTCATTTGATCCAAATCTCTTCAGCATATTAGTAGTAATTGAAGAGGAAGCATGATTACTACGACGTGACAAAATAAATTTTCCATTCGATAAAAATTAGCAGCCGTAAGATCGTTTCAATTAACACTTAACGACTCCTGTTAATAAAAGAATCATTATGTTAATGAGGCCAATTTAGGAAGATTCAAATTAATTAGAATAAGTTTCCCAATTGGTAATGTTCCAAGCCACCTAACCTTATTTTTGCATAACGAGTGTCGCAAGTCTTAAGAGACGACTACCAGATTTTTTTTTTAAAGTAGATGGACAAGCAATGAGCATACATTATTATTATAATTACAATATTTTGGAAAAACTTAGATCTTACACATGCCCACACATTCGGTACACCTATTACAAAAATCAGTCATTCTGAACACCTGCCACATCTCCCACAAGTTTCTTACATACATTTTCACACAGCACCTTCATCACTAATATTAACTTATTCTATTTTACGTAGGCCTAGCCTACCATGACATATAAACTACCACTCCAAAAAAGAAAGATAAAAAATAAACATAATTAAAATCATTTCATTCCAACATTCGTCCATACTTTGTTATAAAACTCGTACTTACTTTGTTAAAAAAACTAAACTTCGTACATACTTTGTTAAAAAAAAAAAAAAAAATAACAACTTTATTAATTATAGTAACAACTTTATGAATTACAAGCTAGAGTATTAGTAGATACAAAAACAAAACAATTATTTGCGAGCACGATTCGAAGGTGCCACATGCATACTTGTCCGATGATCAAAGACTAAATCGTGAAATCTTTGTCGCCTTTATTTTCAGAACATTGTTAGGCCTATCGCACATGCGTCTCCACAGTAAAGCTACACGTTTGCGCATTTATTGCGTAAAAATCGTCGACCTGTTCTTCGGCGAAGCCATTTCATGTGATGTCATAACAAAATCCAACTAAAATAAAACCGCACTCAATGCACTTAACGTACTTGCTACATGTGAATTTACAATCAAAACAAAAAAGTACCTGATGTCATCCGGACCATAATAACAAGTCACGTGACACCTCTTTCATCGTAAATGGCTGAGTAGCTTTTGCTTTACGGTGGAATATGCATAAACACAAACATTTATATGTCGGAGAATTTATTACATTGCTAATTGACTTCCGTTGACCTAACATTCGTTTTGATTAAATAGCAAGTCTATTGACACAGTCTCATTCAGCAGTCTTAATCGACCGGTCGAAGCCATAACACAAATTTTCTCTTGGTGTGCAAAGTGTTAGTGTGGTTATAGTGTCAATGTTGCAGTGGCATTTGTGTAATGTACGAAATGATTAGAACTATTAACGGACTATACCTTGCTCGAGGTATCCGCGTTGATATGATCGATTACCATAATTTTGATTCGAATACTTAGCCGCTAATAGCCCATATGGCCAACTTGGCACTTCGACATATAAATAGGCACATGGACCACTAAAACATTATCCATGCTTTTGGCTTCACCATAGTGGGGTAGGAAAACTGTTATAGCTATTGAATATTCAAACAAAAATTTCCATTTAACTGTTATGTCAATGTTAATCGAAGGAGAAATCGTTTACAATCTAACAGAACTCTACTCAAAGTTTTTAAACTTCTTTATTCACATAAGAAATAAAATCTATATATAATACTCGTTATAAATCGTTGACACAAAATATATGATTATATTCAATTCCAAGTTTGCAAAGAAACAGCTAAGCCATTAGTAATATATTGTGGCCAACTATACAAATTCAATTCTTATGGCTTAGACCTAAAGTTGACTATACTCACGCGGTACTATAATTTTAATTAAGAGAAAATCTGAAGCCAAAAGTTTTATTAACTTACTTAAATGGACTTTGCTGACTCGGGAACAAAGGTGAATAAAAATATACACACAGTTTGGTCAAGAAAAGTTTCTTGAGAAACAATAGACTATTGTCCTCGATTACTAAGATAATGATTTACTAAGGGTATTATGAGAACCGATTAGTAGTTCATTTTTGTGGTAAGCTTCTGGGATACAGGATAAGGAGACGAGAATTATGGTTGTTTGTTGTGTAAATGGGGATGAAAACGTTTCTTTCTACCTACGATAACATTTATTTACGTCTTTTTCTCAACATATTAATGTTGTGTGAGTATTTGATTAGTTATAAATGTTGATTATTATTTCTTATTAGGAAAAGGTCTTAAAAGCTTTGACATTTTTAAGGTTAATTACCGTCGAAACGTCAGGACATTTTCAAAGTGGTCTATAGGCCGTCTTGGTCAGTACTACAACAGTGTCATTTATTCTTCCGCGAAATAGAAATACTAACTCATCACTGTGTTTCAGTTGAAGGGCATTGTAGCAAATGTAATTACTGGGCAAATAAGAGTTACGAACTAATATCTCAAATGAGGAGTGCGGTGCGGTGACATTATTTTTGAAGTGAAATCTTCTTTAGCGGCGCACTGTGCACTTGTTTTGGTATGATTAAAAATGTTAAACTCGCGTCAGGATCACGTGACCCTTATCGAAAATTCGTAAGACGTAGGGAAAGCAATGGCAAACTGCAACTATATCATTAAAATATGAAGGTAAATTTCGCCACCTACAATGTTATTATAGCTCAGGTGGGAAATCGGGCGGTCCAGAAACCAGAAAACCCCAGTTTGAGTCCGAGTAACTGATTTTGGTTTTTTGACTTGTGATTAATTATTTCATATTTTTTTATTATGTCAGTAAGATTGAAAAATATTATTCAAATTTCAGCAGTATGTGATTTTTTCTGAGAGATAACCTTTTTAATAGCCATGTGGTTGTGTTATTGTCATTTTTTAAATTGTCATGTTTGTGTATGATAGTGCAATAGATGAATATTGTATTTAACCACATAAATGAAAGTAATTTTAAACTGATGAAAAAAAAACGTCCTAACTAAAATGTTCAAAAATTTCACTTCTGCCAGCACTCTTGGAATGCAACCCATTTTTTTTTTTTTAAGAAGACAAAGTTAAAAAAAAAATAAAAAAATTGAGCTGGCGTAATGCTTGCTATCAGGCAGATGACCTGCTTGTCTCTTCGTTTTTTTGTATAGTAAAAGGTCTTTAACCAAATATCATTAGATATCGATGTAATTAGAACCCGGAGTCTACAAAGTTCTATTTTGCCGGCAGTTTGGAAAGCAAGTTTTATATAGAATCATGATTTCAAAATTTCTGCATCATTTCGAAGTTGTTATAAAATAATTTTGCACTAACTTTTCGACCTTTGAGCAACGTTTCAATTGATCACACTAAACTTCTTTACACCCCTAACTTTGCAAAAGTTTCCTGAGTTGATTTGTAATGTTGAGGTAACTTAATGGCGAAGGCATCGGTCCCGCAATCGTGAGGTCACGAGTTCGAACCCTACCTATTATACTACCGACGTGAACCCACTCCTAACACACACAAGCTTAGCTGGAGGGGTTTACAGGATTGCTAAAAAAGGTGGTACCATAATCCCAGTTATCTTTACCTAAACAAAAAAAAAATACCTTTTAAAATTGCAATACTTACTATAAATTGTAAAATATTACAGATCAAAAGCTAAGCTAGAACTATACTAACCGATATTTAAAGTAAAAACCTTTATACTAGTCAACTATAATAATGATATAAGTTGTAAAAGAAAAACAAAGCAATAAAAGCTCAAAATTACCTCGAATAAAATAGCTCGAACTTAATTAGCAATGGGTAGATGGCAGATAAAAAAATCATCAACCTTGTAAACCATCTGTTTGTGAGTACGGCCGGGCTGGAACTTGCAACTTGGTCTAAACGTTAAGAGATACTACATTATGAAATTATATATACTACAGGTCTTTATCGCGTGAATAATTTAAGATAAAATACCTTGTTTATTGCCCGACGTTTCGACCGTATTGCAACGGCGGTGGTCGCAGGTAGACTGATACTGCATTATTAACCTTTTTGGTTAATAATGCAGTATCGCGTTAATCCCCACGTTTCTTCATATTTGTATCTCTCTGCAATACTTTTCACAAAATGGTTTCTGTATTTTCCTATCGTAAGTCAACGTAACTGCTATGCTGTAAATTTTTAATATTCGTGATTCTCAGAGGCATATTTTCAAAGGACCAGTTTTGTTTTTATGTAGAATTATGAACCTTTATTGCTAAAGTCACGAATTTATTCTCATTTGGGATTCAACACTGTGAGGTTATATTCAGGTATTCGGAAATTTTGTTAGCCTACTTAAATTTATTTTTGGAATATGAATATGTCTTAAGTAATTGGATCTCTTTGATACCTTCTTTATAAAATTCACTGTTTTTGATGTTGTATGTTTATAGGTTTTCGTGCGACTGGTCAAAAGAAAGTTTTATGTTTTTCAAGTAAATATTAACAGGGACTTAGTTCAAATATGTTTCCTCAATAAAATGGCTGGATTTTATTTCTCTATGATAATGGTCTTTTAACTGATTTCGGTTACTGCGGCCAATCTCATTAGACACTATCCAACTACGCAGGAAATATTATAGTGCACGAGTATATGCGCAGACACAAGTGCACTCTTTATTCCCTCAGTATCGTAATCCGATGGGACGGAAATTTAGGATTGACACGTCTGGAGAGAGAGATAAACCACAGGACCGATGGCTTAACGTGCTCACCTCCGAGGCACGGAGGGGTATTGTATTGTATTGTATCTGAATAGAGGCCGGGATATATAGCCCGGAAGTCGCTGCGACCTTAAAGTTCTATTGTGACGCCTCATTCTTCCTTAAAGGACATCTCCAAGATTTAGTCTGACCGGCACGGGGGGTTTGACTATGTTTGAAAACGGTCACCTATCTATGGATCGACAGTGGTAACGTTACTTAACCTCGCAGATATCTCGAACTGCTCAGTCGCCATTTAGTCAGGCCTTTCACTTTTTAAATCCTTTATTCACAGAAATTATTCTGTTGTTGGTAGGTATAGTTTTTTTGCGAAACAATTTACTTAAGAAATCACTTATTTTATCAAGTTATTGTTTATGGAATTTTAAGAGAATTTAAGCGGCATGAGCGTAATGATTAACGCATTGGTCTCGCAATCGTGAGGTCGCGGGTTCGAATCCTACCCATAAGACGTGAACCCACTCCTAACACAAGCCATTAAGCTTAGCTGGAGGGGTTAACAATATTGCTAGTTATATGCAACCCAAATTCCAAATTTCCAAACGTCGACTGCGGTTCTGTCATGTCTTCGAATTTTCTAGAACATAATGATTTACTCTCGATGTATTTCATTGATGTAGGTAAAAAGATAACATATATACGGCGGTAGTCTAATGGGTAAGGCATCGGTCTCGCAATTATTAGGTCCCAGGTTCGAATCGATTCGAACCTGAGACCTAACGATTCAGTTAAATGACTGGAGAACGAGAGGATTCGACGTGAACCCACTTCTCACACAAATCTTTCAACTGAACCCTCTCCTCTTTATATTTTTAATCATGCAACGTGAAAGTTTAAATATTGTAAAGTGTTCTGAAACTGAATGCCATACCTACCGAAATTCGAAGCATCTTTACTCTGAAAATTCTTAAGATTTAATAAGGCGTCATATTTAACACTTCTATTAATACATCCATAGGATACGATATCTTAATTTCAGTGAACGTCTCCAATATTACGTTCTAAGTCTTTGAGCACGTCGTAAAATGACATTCCAAAGGTTCTAGTCGACGTTAAATACGTGCAGGTATTCGATACCCTTCCTTCGATTGAGGTGGCTCCAGCTTCATCATAAAATCGTTTATATCGAAGCTTTACGCTCTCGATTATTACGATGCAAGAGATTGCAGAATAGCATATTATGTGCGATAACGTGAATTACTTGTTTTTAGGGTTCTGTAACCAAAATGGCAAAAAGGAACCCTTAGGCTCTGTCCGTCCATCTGTCTGTTTGTCTATCGCCGCTTTAGCTCAGAGAAAATACTACAAAGTTGTTATTTTGTGTGGATATACATATTAGTTACGCTGACAAAGTAGTAGAATAAAATTTTCAATAATATTTTTGATGACCCCATGATGTCGTTAGACAGGTATTTTAAAAATATTTTGCGGTTGTTAATATCATGTTTTTTTTATTTTTCACAAACGGATCCCCGTTTGTGAAATATTTAAATAGCCTAAAAGTGATAAATTTTGTTAGAGTCAAGTGATTGTTACCCCTACCAGATAAATGATTGTTTTTGAAGATGTGACAAAATTCAGGATTGTGGTATATATTCTTGGTATAGTGAAAACCAGAAATTTGTTTGATCAGAATCATTCACACAATACATTGGGATAGTTTTTGGACCATGTTATATTTTTCAATTAATTCATTAATCATTCAAACAGTCCAAATCCTGTTTACAATGTGATGTGAAATGAAATCACTTTTTCAATAATGACCACGGATTAGGTACTTCGAGACGCAATGAGCATGATAGCGTGAAGAACATTTATGACAACGACGGCTTATGCAAGTTTTCAATATTTTCATTTTCTTTCTTTTATATTATTACTTGAAGTAAAAATGTTGTTGGGGTATTTGAGCTTTTGTACTATACCAAAAATAACCTTGTATTTATACAGGTTGTAACAGAAATGTGTGGTCAAATTTCAGCAGCGGATATAGCCATAGCTGATTGCATTATTATTACATAGTTATAGCATATTAATTATGTCAAAATTCGCGTATGACATAAGAATTATACCTCCCCTGGTACAAAATTCGATTGGATTATAATGGCATAGAACTTTTGAAGTCAAACTTTTTTAATTAATAACTTTTTCATTCATAAATAAACGAATAAAAAAATAAAAAATAAAATTCAGGGTACTCCGATTTTGATCAAATTAGGTATGCGTACTCAGTATCATGGGTGCTCATGATACTGTGTGCACATACCTAATTTTATCAAATTGAGTGCACATACCAACTTTTGAATATGACCACACCTTTCTGTTATACCTGGTATATAAAATCCGTGATTTTCATGAAATTTTGTACGCAGGAGGTTTCAAGAGCGATAAATATATCTAGCTAAGTTTCATTATTAGGAAACTTCGTTCAAAAAAAATATCGTCATCATCCAGCTATTAATCCCTATTAATATATAAATGTGAATGTAAGTTTGTTTGTTACGCTTTCACGCGAAAACTACTCAACCGATCATCATGAAACTTTGTACACATATTCTTGGAGGTATTAGAAGTAGGTAACATAGGATTATAAAAAAAGGGGAAAATTTACGCAGACGGACAGCTAGTATGACATAAAAGCTTGTCGCGAAATCATTGTCAGACCCAGGCCGGCAAATTTATTCATTTTCGTTCATATATTTCACACTACTGAACCGATTTTAATAAAGTTGTACTGTTCCCTAAGTAGGAGTACTTTTAGCTAATACTCGATCAGTCAGAAAAAGCCACCACTCGATCAATAGTTTCGGAGAAATTTAATTGTTTAATTGTTTATTTAATTGTTTATTTATTTGTCTCAAAACAGTTACATAAATTCTGATATAACTGAGACATCCCCAGTAAGTAATTATAAATACTTGTGTTGGGGCTGTCTCGCTCCTTCCCTTATATTAACAACAATATTGAGACCATTGTTTGTAACATATGAGTCAATCTAAAATGAGAATTAATATAAAAAAAAACTTCCCAAGCTCTGAAAAGCCGTTCAGCCGTTTGGAAGCACCGCCTATATGGACTATATTACTAGACCTCAAATTTGGGCCTTTGCATGCGCCATGTAGCCGGTAGTTAAATAACTATCACGGCTTTTTAACAAATTATGATGTCGCAGGCCGAACATTATAGTAATTTTATAGGCATTTCTTGTCAATAATTGCATTTTCGATAGATAGAAAAAAAAACTAGCATTTCTCACAACAAGTCATCACAATGGTCAACTATTAAGCCAAGGTAAGTACTTCAAATTTCAAGAAATCCTGAAGTCCAGAAGTTAATAATAAGACAAAAAAGATTTAACAAACTTTGGCGGAAAAAAATGTTAAAAACTCTAACTGAAGTTAAAAGAAAAGAAGTTGGTCAAGTGCCCTAAGAGTAAGAAATACGTAGATAAATATATAAAATCATTTTTTTTTATTTCAAACATTTGTTTGGAAGCCCTAAAAGGTCATCTTATATGAAAATATATGAAAATCAACCATAGACGTAGATACCAGGACTGTGCGTTAACCTCACAAAATTGACCACCTCTAGAAAGAAACAACGCTACTTTGTGGACAATACCTGTCAAAGGCCGCACGAGTTTTTTCTCTAACTCACAGCAGCAGTCAATATTTGCTTTTTAATTGAAAGGAATGGCTCGGTTCAGATCTATACGTCAACGGTTATGAATAAGCAAGTGAAATAGCAACCTTCATCGAACACGACAATTATTTAAAATATTATACATTGTCTTTGGTATCATTTTATGACTAAATACACCGTTCAAATTCAAATATAACTTTTAAATAACCAATTTATGAAAGTATAAATTTATACCTACCTATATTTTTTATGAAATAAAAACGAAAATTATGTCCATTTCTTTATCAAAGAAGAAATTACGAACGGACTTGTTTATCAAATTTTATTCTTCGTTCAAATTCCGCCATTTTCAATTCTAACGCGGCATTATGATTTCAAAAATTACCGAAACAAGGGCACTTGACCAACTTCTTTTCTTTTAACTTCAGTTAGAGTTTTTAACATTTTTTTCCGCCAAAGTTTGTTAAATCTTTTTTGTCTTATTATTAACTTCTGGACTTCAGGATTTCTTGAAATTTGAAGTACTTACCTTGGCTTAATAGTTGACCATTGTGATGACTTGTTGTGAGAAATGCTAGTTTTTTTTTCTATCTATCGAAAATGCAATTATTGACAAGAAATGCCTATAAAATTACTATAATGTTCGGCCTGCGACATCATAATTTGTTAAAAAGCCGTGATAGTTATTTAACTACCGGCTACATGGCGCATGCAAAGGCCCAAATTTGAGGTCTAGTAATATAGTCCATATAGGCGGTGCTTCCAAACGGCTGAACGGCTTTTCAGAGCTTGGGAAGTTTTTTTTTATCCACAAATTAGAATACTTTAATTTATTAAGAGGTTTTAGCTGTTTTACTTAAACAACACAATTCCGGTGTTAAACTCACCTACTAACATAAATGCGAAGTGTCAGTCAAATGTCAGTTAACACAACTAAATTACGAAGGTTTTAGATGAACCTAGGAGACAACTACTAAACTTAGTCGAGTATAATTTAACTTCGAAGCAATAGTCCTCTAAATTCGACACAGTTCTAAACTACTTGTTCACCATAGGACAGAGAAATGATAGAATGGAATGTGTCTGGCACTTTTGCACGGGTAGTATTTGTTTACTCATACTAAAATAGTACGATTATGTACTGACTTGAGATAGTGCCACTTAGATCCTAAAAATTACATAAGATCACAAAAGTTTTATTTTACATTAATTTTATGTCTATGTTGATCTCAAATAGTTGAAAAATGTTTAATAAAAATGTAATATACAATAATTTTTCATATTAGATAAATATTGGCCCAAAAAGTAAAAAATTGTTTATTGTTTATCTATAAGTTTGATTTAGTACAAATAAATAACCTGATTTTATGCTCAATTTCAACGTTATTTTGTTCTGGAATCTTTGAACACCGAGCGCGACGACTCATGTCACGAATTACCCTTCCTTTTTGGCTTTGCCATAGTCGGGTAAAAAGGAGCGAGGGGCGGAAGGTTAATGATCTCACAAAGCTCTACTTTTGAGAATAAAATATCTTGAATTTAAATATAACAACGGGTTGAACTCCGGGAGGGCCGGCAGAAGGGAAAACTTTAACATTATATTTACATACTGATGAAATTTGAATAATATTTTTCGATCTTACTGATACAATACTAAAAAAAAATTAAATAAAGCACAAATCAAAAACCAAAATCAAAAATTAAAATAAATAAGGGAAAAATAATCGTTAGGTACTCGATTTCTCACCTGAGATATGATAACATTGTAGATGGTAGCGAAAGTTACCTTTGTAATCTAACGATATTTTAGCAGTTACCTACTCATTGCTCTCCCTCCGTCTTACGAATTTTCGATCAGGTCACGTGTCCTGACGCGAGTTTAACTTTTTTACCCATCTCAAAAAGTGCACAACGCCGCTAAATAAGTTTTCACATAAAAAAAAACTAATAAGTTTTGAATATTGATTCCAAAATTAAGTGTGTGCATTGGAGAACCATTCAAAATTGACTTATGGCCTTTCTCAAGTCTATTCTCCGTACTGTGTTATTCACTTTGAAGAAACTTTAACGTTTCTCCATCAGGTCTTATTTGACGAATGAAAGTAGCCGGGTTACTAGATTGGAGTAAGTTATAATGAGGCTTGACTGTGACTTATGTCTGAGACTACGAACAAGTCTCAATGTTGTACGGAGTAATTGGAGCTTGTTCGACTGCTTCGCAAGATGTTCGATTCTCACACAGGACGAAACTTTGTGTGATCCACAAATTATTGTTCCGAGTCACAGTGATGGCACAGTTTAACTTATTATATAGCATAATCACAGCCTCGTCTGTATCCTCCTGTGCGAACAGGTCTGTCCAATCGATATTTGCAATGTCTGTATACAAACCAAAAAAGTTTGCTTTACGGAAATTCCATCCGGCGGCGAAATTGTGTCCATGTTCTGTGGTACGCGTATCGTGCTTTATAGTGCTTCTTGGTAATTTAAGCAACACTTCCAGAGGAGGGTGGTAAGCATCCATCGGTACTAGTGGGTCGGTATCTGAACTTATGGCGACACTATTCGAGTCAAGATTAGTTATAATTAAATCCAAGATACATCCATATTTATTACAAACGTCATTATGTTGTTGTAGCTTACAGTATTCCAGAAAGTCACTAAATTGATTTCTAACTGAATTACTGCTGGATTTTAAGTTAAAATCACCAACTATGACACACTTATATTCAGAATATGAGGTAATTCCATTCTCTATACAGGTTAGGACTTCTAAGTACTGACTATCACTATAGCTAGGTGGTATATAGGCCACACATATAAAGAATTTGATATTTTTCCAAGTTATTATAGCGAACAATATTTCTTTGTCGTCAGTTAAATTATCTATATCCGTGATTCTTTTAACGATATAACAATCCTTGACTGCTAATAAGACTCCACCCCAACCCACATTGCCGGCTCTATCTTTCCGTAGTACGACATAGTTCGAAGGAAATAGTTCAGCGTCATTTACTGAGGTGGTAAGGAATGTCTCAGTAAGAGCAAAGAAAAGTAAGATCATCTCCGTACGTATGTATGTATGTATAGGTATCGTATCTGTTTTTAACTAATTGTGAGTTTTGTGAATGCATCGATTTTTAACCGACGAAAAAAAAGTGCTTCTCTGTTTAAATTATATGAATATATGTTCGCGATTTTCATAAAAACTACTAATTCCATTTGGATGAAATTTTCACTACGTTTTCTTTCGTCTGGGAAGATTTTAATCGATGATGTTTTGAGTAAATAAGTGTTGATAGGTTACATAAAGAATATTCGATATTTTAAAACGGCATATTAATGCACACATAGATAGCCTATATATATTGCAATTTTACACTATTATAAAAAGTCGTAAAAGTAGGAAAGCATGATTTAATTAACACGAGCAAAAAAGAGAAAAATATATTCCGCAGCTTTCAACTGTTGACGCCGGCGATGCGGCACACACATACAAATTTTGGTCAGCTATCAATTGTCTGGTTGCCGTAGTACAAGCTATGCTTAGTTTGGGATCAGATAGCGTTGTGTGAGTTATCCCAAGATAATACTATTAATGATTTCACTTTGACCCAATATATTTTTTTGTTACTTTTTCGATAACATAGATGTCTACTGTATTTTGTAAAAGTTTGTAATATATAGTTTAATCTACCTTTTTCAAGTTGGCTTTGTATAATTAAAGTATATAAAACTTAAATTTTAAATTGGATATGTTTTAAAATTTTATATTCTTCTAGAGATTTCGCTAAGAGGAAAAATCTAAAAAATGGAATGAAGTAGCAGATTTGCAATAGTAAGCAAGAAGTGCAGTCCCAAAATAACTTACGGCGTGGGACCTATTTAACCCTATCTAATGGTTTCCCTAACTTCACTCCAGCATAGCTGAATCGCTACATAGATACGCAGCGCTACATCTCTCCGTTGAAACGCTGCTACATAATGACGACTACCAATGGAAGTGCCTGGTGCATATTGAGATTGTAAAGTATTTGCTATCCTACCTTGCTATTTATCTGCATAACCAGTTCCTCCTTTGTATTTACTTTTAAATAGTTTAAAGCTCATATCCCTGTGTTTTAAAATGTTGACTGTAACTAAGCAATATTTTATAACATCTTATCTAAAACAATAATTATCTATTCCAGCTCTAGTCCTTTTATTGTAATTCTCTTTAACCCTATATAATCTTTAATTTCATTACAGTTATTAGATTCCAAAGCTAAAGATACATAAATTAGAGAAATTTAGCAATAATTGTTTGATTTTTTCTTCTTGATTTTCTATTCAAGTCGATTAATTCGAAAAATTATATACTTAAACTTTTAAAAGTGTAAAATTTTTATTCGTCATAAGTTTCCTAAACCGATTTCGGTCTAGGTGTCTAATCTTATTGAAAATAGTCAACTGTGAAGGAACAAGTGCACTCTTTATTCCTTCACTGTCATAGTCCAACGTGCTCTCCGAAACATTTTTAAAAGCGGTCACCCATCAATGAATCGACAGATTGTGCAGATCTTCGATCAAAATTACATAGGTAAATATTACTTCATTACTTTGTAAAGAGACGAGCAAAAATAACAAATTGTAATTCTACGTTACACGTGGTTACATAGTTGTTTGTTGTGTTGACCGTGCAATCTTTTAAAACGAAATCAGGGCAGCTTTGCCCCGTTCTGCCTCGTGGAAGACGTCTGTCCCGTGGGATACATTGCCTACCCCTGTCCTCCTGTATTTGTCCGCATTCTCTCATCCAATATAGTTGAGTAAAAATAGATACGTTACTTTTTGGAATTGTTAATGTATTGAATAGGTATACACTACCACATTATAGGTAATGTGGTAGTGTATACCTATTCGCACTCGCGCTTATATAGGTATAAGCGCGAGGTATTTTTATCATCCTGTTTTTACAAAAGAAATGCTATCAGTTCACGTTGGCATCGCGGGTATATTATATTAGACATAAACTTTTCGCAAGAAGAACTCTTAAATAATTTCCTAAATGATCTTAGAAACTTTTCGACATAAGACTTATTTCCCATAGCAAAGTTTGGTGGCGCCTACTCAAATAATCATAGCAATGTTTACCGTTACCTAAGTTGCTTACAAATTTTGATAAGGCGCTTAAACATATTTTTGTTGAATTTTGTTGTTTCTCATAAAAATACTATTTCCTTGAATTGTAATCGATTGATTGCAGTATTTTTCTTATCATTTTAGCTTACAGAAGCGATAATAAAGCTAACGAATCTAATGATTTACATTCGCTTTATATTCGTAGGTAGGTTCATAAGTATATCATTAAAAACAAAATCTTCGTAGAATATTCTACAACTTTGCTGTATTAATTAACCCAACGAAACGTGGGAGTTATGACTTACCTACATAATTCTGCGACATGTTTATATAGCTGTAGGTATCTTGATGATCCGCTTTCTATGTCACATACCTATCTGAAGATTTACCCTCGGTATTTGAATCCGTCGGGTATTAAATGAACGGGCTGTCACGACAACGATACTGTCACTCGAGATAGGCTGGATGTCAGCTTGAATTTTATATTAAATAGCCTAGACGCAGGTGTAAGAAATGTTTAATCGAAAATGTATCTACAGAGGCCTTCAGTCATGGATCACCGGATCGTACTATTTAACTATTGATACTATCAATCGAAATTTTTAAGAGAAATATAATCATGATACATGCCATCATGTTTGAGCAAATAAAATATTTCATTGATTGGTTGAATAATGAGATAGATACCGTGAATAGTAGGCAAATAACTAACTTTTTCGTGCGTGCATGGGGTCTTCGATTTATATGACGTTATCACGTTAATAATACTTTAGCGGTTATTGAGTTGTTTAGCTGAGAGGTATTAAATCAAGAATTCAAAACTAGCACAAACAGTAACAGTTTATTAACATTAAAATGTAGACACAGGTCAACGTTCCATACTGGTCACGGACACAAAGTACAACCAGGTGTACTTTGTGTCCGTGATCTGTATGTTTGTACAGTCCCCCGCGACACAGAGCTTAAATGCGGTAGTAGTCATTAAAAAATAATGTTCAAATGAACAACACAGGTGGCACTGATACTATAAATGTTGATAAACTTTCGCGATTTGTAAACATTATGAAAATATATATATTACGGGTCTTAATCGCGTGAATAATTTAAGGTAAAATACCTTGTTTATTGCCCGACGTTTCGACCGTATTGCAACGGCCGTGGTCACGGGTATACGAGGGGGCACTGATACTGTTATAAGCAACGCGTAACACTTGCCATTAGGCGTCTGACCTGCGACGCTCGTGATATAAAAAGTAATTATTGCACCTGACTTTCGTCTATGGTAAAATCGTAGCCAAAACCTACTAATTTTATTAATATTACTTCCTATTCAAATTGTTTTCCCTCACTTATCCGACGTATGTGCTTATACAAAACTTGTATAAGCACAAACGTCGCGTATTTATTTAACCCAGTCTTCCGACTGTTTAACTTCGAGTAAAAGGTGTTTCCATAAAACAACTGTCCAACGTTCCGTACAACATTAAATATTCGTGTGAAAGATAGGAGGCCTACTTCTATTTTTTTAAAACGAAATTTCGTGTTTGAAAACGAAATATGCATAGACTATTCGTCAAATAATATAGCACTTTTACTGAACACCATAGTACCTACGTCAGAGGTAAACGTTCAACGGGATTATTTTTATAGTTTCAATATTTGAGTGTGTATAAACTAATTAAATACCTAATATTTGGAACTGACTGTGACATCTCCAAATGGTAATTTGCTGTCTTAGATGGAAACTGTTTATTTTCTCATTTTGATGTAAAATGTGCAGTTACATTTATAAAAAGTGTCAAAAGAGACTTGGTAATTAGAATAGATATATAATATAATATATAATAAATATAATATAAAGATAATATATCTGTGTAACCTACAGACGTCTAAACTACTAGGACGCCGGACTCGCTACCCCGTACAATTACAAATCACGGGGGGCTTAACAAACATACAAGTCACGGACACAAAGTACACCCAGACTCGGAACAACAATTTGTGGATCACGCAAAGTGCTTCCAGGTGTGGGAATCGAACCCCTTGCGTAGCAGTCCGATACACTCCCACGGCGCCGCATGTTGAATGATGTTTTAAGTAAAAAAGTGGTAGACAGGTTACATAAACAACATTCGATCTTTAAAAACGACAAACTAATGCCCACATAGATAACCTATATATTGCAATTTCACACTATTATAAAAAAGTCGTAAAAGAAGAAAAGCATGATTTAATTATCACGAGTGAAAAAGAGAACAACGCAATCCACTGTTGACACCGGCGATGAGACTTTGACATATATAAATTTGTATAGATTTTAAGTTGCCGCTTTCTGAGCGCTTATAACCTCTCTATATCTAAAACATCATTGATGTTGAGCAACAAAAAAAAACTAATTTATTAAATGAATACTTCAGTTGTTCGAAGCTGACATTTTAATATAATAAGTTAAACGTAATCGGAAGTGACATTCAGAACTAGGATCTCCACTTTATTCCATTCGTTTACAAGTAGGTACTGCCTGTAAGAACCAAACCTTTTCCGGGGTCCTTATTCACGTTCTATTTTTTTCGTTTTAGCGGCAAGCCCGGCCGAATCTGCGCATGCGCGGTGCGCTCAAAATGTCCGCCGCGTATGCGCGTTGTTGCATTTCTAAGCGCAGTTCTCAATTTATCTTTATGACAAGATTTTGACAATTCGCGTGGGCTTACCACGAAAACGAAAAAAAAGAACGTGAATGGGGGGAGGGACCCAGTTCGAAAGTGATTTCAAATAGTGCTTTTATACGAATAAGATTAAAGGTTTAAAAATAAACGAAGTATCGCATCTAGAAAAGAGAGTAGCTCTCCAAACAAAACCGACCTACATCTCGAATTTCACAGTCTGAAAGTACCCAAGGAATTTGCATTTCAAAATTTCACGTACTGAGAAATATACAAGTTTAATATGGCAGGGAGTTACCTACTTATATGCGGTGTTTTGTAATGTTTTGATTTCGAAATTTCATTGGAAATTATAATTACATGCGTACCGACCAACCGCGGCTTTGCGCGGAGTTTCCTTTATATAAATATATCCATACTAAACTTTCATAAGAAATTCTCTAAATTATTTATAAGTAATGAAATAACCTTATTAGTCTTATGCATAATAGGTACGATAATGACATCAGAACAGTACAATTCTTCTGTTATGAGAGATTATGAGTTACACAGCATTTTGACATCTCCTATTAAAAAACATTCGGTCGTAGGAATGTTATGATTTATACACATTCACTTTTAAATGTTACTTGAAATGTCATCGGTAGGTATTTTAGGGGTATTGTATTTCACTTGTCAAAATAAAGTACCTATATAAAAAACAATCTCATAATTTTGGTGTAATGAGCGCACAAATGATATCTTCGTCAAGTGACTATTGTTAGTTACTAGCATCGGTCGCGCGCGTCAGCCGCTAGTCGTAAGCCGCGCGGGGCTCGCGATTGGCCGCGATTCACGGAAATAAACCTTTTCATACGGAACTCTAAAAAAGCATTAAAATATTCCAAACCCTCTATAGAAATATTGACCGAACATTAACTCTATATTTTTGTTCCACTCGCCCTCCATACATAATACAAGTATTTAACACAAAACAATAAGAGTTCAGAAGGAAACTTTTATATGAACTTCACTCGAGGCTATAGGCCTTCTTTGTCGGTGCCACAACAGCTATTCTTTCGTAAAATAGTAAAGTTAACGCATCACAGTTTTTCGGTTGAAGGGCATGTAGCAAGTATCATTAGGGTAGACTGGGTACGGTTGTGACAATTTAGGTTTGACCGTCAATAATTTTGTTAATTTATTAGTTAGCTGTGACAAAAATTACTTAAATCGTAGCTTGTACATTTGTCCACATAAAAATACTGAAATTTTGTCTCAAAATACGCTGTATTAGTTATAGCATCAAATTTAAAAAAAAAAAGAAAATGTCACAACCGACCCCACCCCAAGGACGGTTGTGACAGTGGTTGGAGTCAGTAATGACAGGTATATAAACATTTACAGAAACTGTTTATAGTTATATAGTTTAAAAATATTTAACATGACACAAAATTCTTTTGTTCTATATAAAGTTTACATTTATATATCAAATTAAATTAAGTCTACTCTTATAATTAATAAGGCACTGCAACATAATCTGTTATTATAACCATCTTCTTTAAAATCATAAAATCATTACTTCATCATAAGCATCCTTGTATTGACAAATATCAGACCGTGCTCTTTCAGTCTTCCGCAAGTGTTATCTGGGTATTTAAATGCAAAACCATAAGAAAATATACGTCACAACCGTACCCAATACATTTGTCACAACCGTACCCAACGCATACTTCTGAAAACAATAAAACACCACGAATAACCTAAATTATCTACATAAAAAGTAATCATTTTTAATAACTACTAATATTCAATTTAGAACAAAAAAAATATTTGCCATAGCATATCTGTATATCAATAGAAGTAAATATAAAAAAAATCCGAACAAGAAAACTTACTTTTGGCTGTTAAAAAGCAATGTGGCCTCCTACTTTTGTTTACGTCGCGCACCGGCTAATGCAATATGGGGCAACATGTGTAAACATGCATTGCGCTTCTTTTTTCTCTTACACTCTTTCCCGAATTCCGTATAGATTCGCGGTTATAACGACTGTCACTACCGTACCCTGGCACAACCGTACCCAGTCTACCCTACTGGACAAATGATATTTACGAACTAATATCTCAAATGAGGAGTGCGGTGCGGTGACATTCAGATCTTTGCTAAACAAGGACTGATACTGTTATGGGCTAGCATGACGCCTACCATCAGGCGCACGATCTACTCGTCTCTTCATTTTGTTGAAGGTATTTTGAAAAAAAATAGGACAAAAGACACTAGACTATTTTACCTCCAAGATAGCCCGAATATAATCAGCTCGAACCACGACGGGTGAAGGGAGTATTTAAGTAGCTCGCAAGGCGGGAAGGGGGGGAAACAAATAAATATCAACAATGACCTTATGTGAGTAGCTCATTTGTGACGTCAGGATGGGAGGGGGGTGTTTTTACGTTAATTTGCAATAGTGAAGGGACGCGCAGGTGCGCGCCTGATGGGAAACATTCATACTAGTCCATAACAGCATCAGTGTGTGTCACCGAATACTTGTTTGGCTAAGACCAGATGGCCACCACATACTATGTTATACACTCTCTGCCGAAACACTATTTCACGGGCGAATAACCGACACTGTGATGGTACTCCCCAAGACGGCCTGTGGCTGAGACCTACCGCCTTCTGTCCTCCCGGTATATTATGTATTAAACCTCTTAAGCCTTCGCGATCTTCAAGCTACCGTAGCAAGAGGTCAGCGGGTCAATTCGATCGGTCGTTGACATTTGCTTATATCGAATAACGGCATGTAGGTCAATGAATATCGTCGAGAGGCATAGATGGTTGTAGTCTTACATATTATATATACATATAGGTCGCTATTATGTTTTAAGGGACCGTCTCCACGGGAGAGAGAATCGCGGCGATTCCACTCTACTATCGTCGAGTAGTCTCCACGAAAATGGCCGCGTGTCCGCAACGATGATCCTTACTTTTTCTGGGCGGGACGCCTGCGTTTGGCAGCGCACCCGCTGCGGTAAACGCTGCAAGATCGCCACGTTTTGCGGGGATAAGATGACGTTTCTTTCACACTCAGACACTCGTGGAGACACGTTCTAAAAGTGTCTCTAGATATAGGTGTAACGACAATGATATAGCCGCGATTCTCTCGCCCATGGAGACGGTCCCTAAGGGTTAAAATTAGGTCAATAGGAATGTTAAGAAATGTTGCTGCTGTGAGGAGTGGAGATGGGTGACCGTTTTGACATTTTAATGTGATTATGTTTAGTAGTTTTTTACTCGACTGCGCGACGCATAGAATATTTTTGTTAAGTTTGAGGGTAATGTTTTTTTGTTGTGGATTTGATTTTATATGTGAAGTCAAAGCAAAGTCCGTCGAAGCCGAAGCGGGCCCTAGCGGCCTGCCCCGGTTTGTACGGACTTTTCTCCACTGGCAATATGCACTTTTAAGACATTATTTGAATGATAGTGAAAACCGAATTATAATTCATTTGATTTGCATTTCAAAATTTCACGTACTGAGAAATATACAAGTTTAATATGGCAGGGAGTTACCTACTTTGATTTGATCCGTTATATAGATAATTGAATATCTAAGCGTTTAGGATAGATAGCGAAAAGCGACTATGGCTTATACCATGTAAAGATAAATATTAGTATGTTAGTCTTATTATCAAACATTATATGAATCAAATTATAATTATGTATAATAATATCTTGGAACAACTCACACAACGCTATCTGATCCCAAACTAAGCAGAGCTTGTTACTATGGAAACCAGGCTACCGATAAACATACTTATATATTTTTTAAATACATACATATTATAGATAAGTAACACCCAGACACATAATAAACCATCGTGCTCATCACACAAGGTTTTATCCTGGGTAGGATTGAACCCACGACCTCTTGCGTAGCAGTCGAATACACTCCCACCGCGCCACAGAGGCAGGATTAACAGCAATTAATACGACTTCTTAACTCACATTTTGCTTAATAGTTGATCTCAATTTTAAAGCCGTGTACGTACGAATGAACAAAGACATGGTGAACACGAATATCGAACACTTGTTGCAGAAGCCACTAACGAACAAATACACGATACACTGTGTTCGTCAAAAATGTCTGTGTTCGTCGAAAATGATGTGGCAATTCAATTTGGTTGTTCTGTGCGGACGCTATTCGAAGAAAGTTAGTTGCTAAGGGAATGGGTCCTACATCACTAGCAATCTTGATATCCCCTTCAGCTAAGCTCAAAGACTTGTGCTAGGAGTGGGCTCACGTCGGGAGTATAATGGGTAGGATTCGAACCCACGATTGCGTGTCCGATTCCTTAAGGTTCGGAAATGAACCTTTAGCCGTTAGGCTACCGCCGCTTGTTGTTGTTTTTGTTTATTGGCTACATCACTGTTGAGCACGAACACAACTAGACTAGTTTATCCACGATGGTTTCTTTCTTTTAAAACTCTTTAGGCTACAAACCCTGCGGCGCAGTAGCCCAAATAGTATCATACCATTAAAAATCTTTACATATAAAAGAGCACGAATCCAATATGATCAAAGTGTCCACGATGTCAGTCAACCCTTATCTTGAACGAATAAAACGTGAATGTAGGATTGGAGGGTTGAGAGGAGTCCCTTCGTGTCGCATCAATCAATGAGATCGATGGTGAAGTACGAGGTTTTGTAATGCCTTTTATAAAAGCGCTTCAAAAAGAACATGTTTTTAATGTTAGGAAGTTTCAACGTGTTTTTAACTCGACATGTGTCTACTTAAAAATGTTGATAAACTTTCGCAATTTGTACATATTATAAAAATATATATGTTACGGGTCTTAATCGAAAGAAGGCGACGCTGAGCTGAACCAGTCTACCCGTGACGACCATTGCAATACGGTCGAAACGTCGGGTAATAAACAAGGTATTTTAGCTTAAATTATTTACGCGATTAAAACCCGTTGTATATTTAAATATATATATATATATATATATATATATATATATATATATATATATATATCGACATATATATATATATATATATGTGTCTACTTACTTACTCTGCACCTAGAAACCGTGATGAAACCGTTTTTCGTCACACTGGCAGTTTCGTTGTCCGTCCGCCTTTCTGTCTGTCTGTCCCCGATTTAGCTCAGATACCCTTAGTACTAGAAAGTTGTAATTTTGCATGGATATACTTTTTTTTTTGTTTTCAAAAGATGACTCCCGCAGTATGGTATAAGCCATGTGTCGCGGGGGACTTTACAAACATACAAGTCACGGACACAAAGTACACCCAGACTCGGAACAACAATTTGTGGATCACACAAAGTGGTGTCCCGTGTGGGAATAGACCCCACGACCTCTTGCGTAGTAGTCGGATACACTCCCACCGCGCCACAAAGTCAGTCATACATGTTAATTACACCGACAAAGTGGTAGAATAAAATCTCGAAAAATATTTTTTAGGGTACACGTAAAGTGGCGGTGTAATTTTATTTCTCAGTTACCCCATCATGTGGGGTGTCGTTTGATAGGTGTTTTAAAAATATTTAGGCTTTGTGAATATAGTTTTTTGATTCAGTGATTCGTTTAGGGAGCTTTAAAATAAAAATTGTTGTTAGAGTCAAGTGTTGCTAGCTAAATGGTTGTTTTTGGAGATGTGGAAAAATCAGGGTAGTAAATAGTATATTTAATTATAATAGAAGAAAAACTATCACAGCTAAGTAGGCTTTACAAGTTTTCGAGTAACAGCAGACCAAGTGAACAAAAATTGTTAATATTATGAAACAAAAACAACAGAACACCCACACACTTATACTGTATTATTATGTTGGACAACTACGGAACCCTACATTGTATATGGCCCGACAAGCACTTGCTCGGTTTTAATATTTGGCAAGGGGATAAATGTCATCCTGAGACTTTTTATCGCTATATTAATAGATACGTCATTATTTTACACTGGTATTTTTAAGTCGACGCCGACGGAGCAAAGCTAGTGCGCTAGCGCTCCATTGAAATACAAAACGTTCTTTTAATTTTATAAAAGCATGTTTTTGTATTTTTGAACAACATATATCTATATATCTTCCATTGAAAAAGATTCCTAATCCGGCATCTAAAATTGAAGCAAAGAACTGTCAAAAAGTACGGTCAAATTGGGTCAAATAGACGTACTTTTTGAGAGGTAAATAGCCGCCATCTGATGTTTTAGCCATAGTTGTTCTCATCAACGAGTGTCAAACGTCAAAGAGGGAATGTTTAATTTTTTTTTGTAGAGATAATGCTCCATCTTGGCATTATATAATCAATGGTGTATATATATATATATACAAATAAATAAAATTGAAGTATCTGCAAAATAACAGCTTTATACTAAATTCATATTTTTGTTATGATACTTATAACAAAAAAACTACTTTTAATTCCCTCCCACTACTTACATTTTAAAACAATCATAATCAATAAATGTTGATAAACTTTCGCGATTTGTACACATTATGAAAATATATATTTATTACGGGATTTAATTGCGTGTAAAAATCAAGCGAGGGCAGTTTCCGAAACCCGCGCTTCACAAAGGCGACGCTGAGCTCAACTAGTCTACCCGTGACCACGGCCGTTGCAATACGGTCGAAACGTCGGGCAATAAACAAGGTATTTTACCTTAAATTATTCACGCGATTAAATCGTACTCAAGACTACTTACCAGCATTTCTTAGAGATTATGGACATTAGAAAAGAACGATTCGACAAATATTTTAGTCGAACTCGCGCACGAAGGGTTCCGTACTATCTATACATCATTAACAAAAAAAACCACGTTTGTTGTGTAGAAGCCCCTCTTAAATACTTATTTTATTCTGTTTTTGTTGTCATAGCGCCAACAGAAATACATCATCTGTGAAAATTTCAACTGTCTAGCTATTACGGTTCATGAGAAACAGTCTGGTGACAGACAGACAGACAGTGGAGTCTTAGTAATAGGGTCACGTGACGAAAAAAAATACCTTGGGTTCCGAACCCATTAACGTATAGACCTGGACCGCGCCATCCCTTTCAATCAAAAATTAAATATTAACTGCAAAGCGTAAAAGAGAGAAAAAACTCGTGCGGCCCTGTCTTTTTGACAGGTATTATCCACAAAGTAGCGTTGTCTCTTTCTAGAGAGTGGTAAATTTTGTGAGGATATGGCGCTGTCACAGTCAGTATACGTGAATGGGTTCGGTACCCAAAAGGTATTTTTTTTCCTGAATGACTGAACCCTAAAAAGCCTACACGCAGTTTTCGCACGGCCAGTCAAACACTCAATAATATAACCTCTTATTTTTCTTCACAAAAATGTTATTTTATCTTATTTTCTGCGACTGTAACAAACAAATAGTGCCTAAGGCTACAGCGGTTCGACGTAACAGAATAAATACATGTTTTTGGTAAGTAAAGGTGCAAAAAACATGTAGAGTTCCTTTATTTTATCTTGCGAAAACGTAAACATCGTTTGTCTTAGGCTTCGGGCTAGTATGGGGCCAAGACAAACGCGATTATGTTAAAGAGGTAGGTAATATGATACAAACGAAGAATTCTGTGCCTTATAAAATACCTTATATTATATATTATGGGAGTTCATGGCTACGGAGGAAGCCGGGCTTGGCTGTGGGCCGGTCTAAACCACCACAAACTTTGATTACGTTCGCATACAAAGTCGAACTATTCTTATCGTATGATGATAAACAATGAAGCGATGGATTTAATATATGTTCAAGCAATTATTCTATAAATGAGGAGACGAGCAGGTCGTGCGCCTGATAAGCGTTACGCGTCGTCCAAAACAGTATCAGTGCCAGCCAAATCCTTGTATGGCAAAGAAATCCTCATTACAAGCTTTTATTTAACTTGCAATGTTTGTGTAAAGTTGTACTTGTAGAAAGGCTAATTTTGAAATAAAAAATGTACCTAAGAAGTTAAACGAAACCAAAGACGATCTAATCCTTATGGTAAAAAGCTTATCTAACACAGTGGGTTGTCCAATCGATAAAATGGTTATTCGCGACGTATACATACATACATACATACATATCAACCCATGAGATGGCCCACTGCTGGGCACGGGTCTCCCCAGTAGAACCTACTAGTATGTAGATCCTGGGGGGTAATTGCCATAATCGCCACGCTTGGCGAGCGGGTTGGCGATCGCTGTAAGGCTTTAAGTACGCAGAGGACGCTGCTGCCCGTCCTCCGGGGTGAAATTCCTTAGTCGCCTTGACGACACCCACGGGTAGAGATGGGGTGGTACTATTCTTAAGCCGGCACCACACGGCATTACACGACGTATACAGAATACGTGGAAAGAAAGAGTCAAACAACACGCCGATTGTAGTGGAAACAAATTGCACTTTGTTTAAGAACAATATTCTGAAATCCTGCAAGGCGTTTAACATCAAACAAAAAACCAAACTATGCGCCAAACACCTGGACTTGCGCACAAATGAGGATACTCCTATATTTGTCACCGAACAACTCACGGCGAAGGCAGCACGCCTACATTTCCTTGCGCGTGACCTTGTCAAATCAAAAACTTATAAATACTGCTGGACTGCATACGGACGGGTATACCTCAAAAAAGAAGACACCTCTTCAACCATTGTGATTAAAAGCGAAGCACAAATTCAACATCTAATTAACATGAAATGACTATATTATTACATAGTTCAGTTTATTATCTACTGCTGTCCTGTTTATTCTCTGTGCTTATTGAATTGGGTATGTAAAATCTGTAACAAACACAACCTAACATTCACATTAACTACACTAAACAATACACATAAACATTATTTAACCAAATATTTTTCTAAAATCATATTCACATTTGAACTTTATAACAGATTAAAAAGATTAACTTGTACACGAAAATTAATACATATAAACATATTCTACATTATTTACAAAAAAATAGTATTACTACAAAATAAAAATATAACATTAATATCAAAAATTACTTGTATATGGCATATAACCTTTTGCATAAATAAAACCCTGTTCATAATATATACTGTGTATATCATAAAACTCAATAATGGGTGATCTCATACAAACGTTAAATGACATCGACAATTTGAGTATAGCAAGATCAATAGAATGTGATAGTAACGAACTCTCCAACCACTGTAGCCCTAATAGAAGTGATCTAACCATAATCTCCCAAAATATTAGGAGCATATACTGCAATTTTGATGATTTCATAGCAAATATATCTTCTTTAACTTGTGAAACTGACATTATAATTTTGACAGAATGCCGGCTTGATACAAACAAACTCATACCATCATTAAATAACTATCGCTCATTTGCTACTTCTCGTAAATTGAATCAAAATGATGGTGTGGTTGTTTACATTAAGGCCAAGGTTATATTAAACCTAAACTTACTGAACAACCATATGTGCTTAAAAATAGAACGTCTTATCTTGACATGTTATCAGGACATGGTATCCTGCCGGGGCATATTTTAATAACTAGGGAATCCAGTTGTCTTGACCATTTTATGTTAAAAATAAATAAAAACCGTCATTCTGCCTTTATTGCCATTTTACATACAACTATCACAGATCATTTTACAACCTTCTTATCGCTATCGAAAACAAAACGTTATCAATCCACATCAAAAATCAATACCAAAATTGACTTTGAAAATGCTTTACTATATTTAAAAGAAAAAAATCTATCAACATTACTTTTCTCTGACAATCCTAACTATATAACTAACTCCTTAATACAGGATCTTACTGAGTCAATAAAAAATAATACTACTACCTACAAAATTCCCAAAAGTAAACGAATAATTAAACCCTGGATTACAAACGGCATTTTAAGATGTATAAATAACCGAAATAAGCTTCAAAAACAATCTAGAGACAATCCCTATGACGAAGTTAAAAAAATAACTTATACACGTTACCGAAATTTCTGCAACAACCTCATAAAAAAACTGAAAAGAAAATACGAAAAAAATTTACTCAATAAGTCACTGAACAACAATAAACTACTCTGGAAAAATTTGAAAAATATAACTTATACGAATAAATCTTGTACACCTAGCACTGAATTGATTAACCTCAAAGCATCACCAACTGAATCAGCAAATTTTATTAATAATTTTTTCGCAAACATTGGCAATCAACTTGCAAATGAAATCCAATCTTCAGTAACTCAGGATGAACTAAACGAATACCTACTATCTTTACCTAGTCAGTCCAAGTCGTTTGTTTTACTGGATACAGACCCCACTGAAGTTAACAGTATTATAAATTCACTTAAATCAGATAGTGCTCCAGGCTGGGACAACATTTCCACTAGGTACCTAAAACACGTAAAACATGAAATAATTCCCATTTTAACGCACTTAACTAACCTTTGTTTTAAAAATGGTGTGTTTCCTAGCTGCTTAAAGAAATCCATAATAACGCCAATATACAAGGGCGGCGGAGAGTCAGATGTTAACAACTACAGGCCAATATCAGTTCTTCCTGTTATAGCAAAAATATTAGAAAAATTATTAAATACTAGGTTATTAAATTATCTCGAAAGTAACAATCTTCTATCCTCACAGCAATTTGGTTTTAGACGTGGTATTTCTACGGAAAACGCTATAACATCCTTAACTACACTACTAACAAAAGAAATGGATAAAGGAACTAAATGTTTATCGGTGTTTATAGACCTAAAAAGGGCCTTTGATACGGTCTCTGTACCTATTCTTCTAAAAAAGATGGAAAAAATGGGTATAAGAGATACTCAATTATCTATTTTTAGAGATTACTTGACGAATAGGAAGCAGAAAGTAAAACTAGACGGTTTTGTGAGTGAAGACGCTGATGTTACATATGGCGTCCCACAGGGCAGCGTTTTAGGCCCTACACTATTTCTAATATACCTAAACGACCTATGTAATATGACGCTCAATAAAGCAAGATTTTTTTCATATGCCGATGACACCGCTATCGTATTCACTGGTTCTACCTGGGCTGTAACCAAAACTAATACAGAAAATGGTATGCGAACTGTAGCCTCGTGGATGAAACATAACCTCCTTACAATAAATACAACCAAAACAAATTATATCTGCTTTTCCATCTATAAAAACGCCCAACCTGAAAAAGACTTGAACATAAAAATACATCAATGTGATACAACTGATCAAGTGTGCAGTTGTCCTATAATAAGTAAACTTAGTCAATTCAAATATTTAGGTTTAATGGTGGATCAAAGCCTGTCATGGTATCCTCAGATTGAACAAATAACTGCTAGAATACGAAAACTTTCTTGGATCTTCAATACACTGCGATATAAAGTCCCAAGTAGAAGTGAAGCGCCAAGAAATCTCATTAATGAGGTTTATATATCGTTAGTTCAATCTGTCATAACATATTGCATCTCTGTATGGGGAGGCGCGCGTAAAACACGTTTCCTTGAAGTTGAAAGAGCCCAACGAACACTAATAAAAATAATGTACTTCAAAAAAAATACCTTCCCCACTAAAGATTTATACGAAATAAGTAAATTGCTGACAGTTCGACAATTGTATATAATCCAAATAGTATTAAATAAACATAAAACCTTACCCTTTAATCATAAGCTAGTAGGTAGAAGAAAGAAATGTAATGTTGCTCACACTCCTATAGTCAAAACAGAATTTGCAAATATTCAATATGAAAAACGTTCTACTTATTTATATAATTTAATAAATAAACAAATTGATATATACACAAAACAGTATAAGGAATGTAAAAGCCTGCTCGTTAACTGGATTATCAAACTACGTTACGACGAAATCGAGAACCTTATGCTAAACTTAAAGTAAATTATGTATCACCTCACCCTATACCCGCTCATACGAATTTACTATTAAACAATGTTTGAATCTGTTAATCAGTCATACACACGTAACTGATACGCACGAACACACGCATACATACACACGCAAACACTCACACACAGACACATACGCACGCGCACACACACATACACACACACACACACGCACACACACACGCACACACCCAATCAAACAAACACGCGCCCGTACAAACACTAAACTAAAAATAATTAAGCACCCAATATCATACTTGTTTTATATACATTTTTCTTTATTATATTTAGTAAAAATTACACTTACGAGATAAGAAGGAGCGGTGTGTCCTGGTACAGGCTTCTATAAGCTTAAAAGGAGACACCTTCAACATAATATGTTAAATCTATGTGTAATAAGGAAATAAATATTTTTGATTTGATTTTTTTTTTGTGTGTTCGGTACGAATCTTGGAAGCTAAATTAGAACTACTTCCCGATGTTCGATTGGGCTTAAATTTGGTGTACATAAATATCTTACGTTACAATACAATAATATGGTACCATGGAGCTGTTCTGATGAAGGAGCCAGGAGTTACAAGCTTTTACTTAACTTGGAATGTTAGTGTGTTTGGCACGAATCTTGGAAGCTACCACATCCCGGTGTACGATTGGGCTTATATTTGGTTTACATATGTAACTTTGGTGATAAATATTGTGGTACCATGGAAATGTTCTGATGATGAAGCCAGAAGTTACAAGCATTTATTTAACTTGTAATGATGTGTTCGACACGAATCTTGGAAGCTAACTTAGAAGCAGTTTCTGGTGTCTGATTGGGCTTAAATTTGATGTACCTACATAAGTATCTTTGGTGACAATACAATAATATGGTACCATGACGTTGTTTTAATGATGAAGCTGGAAGACGGCCACAGGAACTTCTTATATAAATAAAATGATCTATCTGTTTGAGCTCATTTGTTTTGTCTTGGTGATTATTTTAGTGCTGAGTAGAGAGTATAGGAAGGTGACCATAAGAATTTCAGAATTAATTATGGTATACCCATCGAGATTGGGCTCGATGGGTCGTCTTGAAGAGTACTTTTTTTTTAAATCAAATCATTAGTTCGTAAATAACTAATTTCTTTACGAAGTAATGTTTCAAATAACTTGATTGTAATCATTTGCTCAGTAATTACACTTGCTACAGTTAACAGCCCTTCAAACGAAACACAGTGATGCGTTAACGTTACTATTTCACCGAAGAATAACTGACAGTTGTGGTACCAATGGCCTATAGCTTAGACCAAGTTCTTAGGGGACGCGGGAGATGGCGCAACAATTGCCGTGAAATCGTAACATATGGATGATAATTTGGACATTCTCACAACAACAGTACAACATGATTATGACTGTAATATTAAAAAATATTAGTTAGCAAACATTATTTTTTCAATTTTGAATAGGTACTTGACAATAGTTGTGATAAAAGTTAGTTGTGACATCGGTTACATCCCACAACTACTTACTAAAAAGTATTAAATAAAAAAATAAATTAACAAAAATAAAAAGCCTGCCTGCATAAAAAAGATCCCCTGCAAAATTAGATAATTTCATGCAGTCGAAGGCACTTCACTAAGTTCATCGAGAATTATTAATGCCTCCGACTGCATGAAATTATATAATTATGTAGGAGATCTTGTTTCCATCTTTTTTGTGCAGGCGGGTTTTTTTTTATAATTTATTTTTTCACCATTTATAGTATTCTATCTCCATTTATGTACGCTAAAGATATAGATATAATTTTACAATGAGCAATTTCATGTGATAGGTATGTCATGATGTAATAATGATAATAATAATAATAACTTTTTATTTCGGACCAGTGCATCCATATTTTGTTAGTAACAAGATAAAACTTAAAAACTAGTGTTAGTATTATAAAACTTAATATTAATTATAAAAATATGCTGTCCAATGATACGCTAAGCAACTTCAAAGTTTATTTGAGTGCATGTAGTTGCACCCATCGTTTGAGCAGCGAAGAGTCCCATCGGTCAGCCAATACGCACAGGATGCTGTTGGTACTGCATCGCAGCCGTTCAAGCGTAGAGGCACAGCGCTTACGCATTATTGCGGCAAATCTATCTATGCCAGCGTCCGCGAACATGCCCGACGCACTGCAGATCCGTGGCAACCCCATCAGCACCCTGTACGCATTATTATACTGGACACGCAGGTCGCTGTATGCCCGCTGCGTATAGCTGATCCATAGGCTGCAAGTGTAGAAAGACTGGCAGTATGCTTTGAAAAGCGTCTTCTTTACCTGCTCACTACAGCGTGCAAACCTACGGGCCAACATATTACAACGGACAGCCAACGATCTGCGTTCCCTTTCAATGTCCACATTATCTCGCATATCATCGGTGACCCAGTGGCCCAAATACTTAAACTTATCTACTCTGTTTATTAACGCACCACACAAGTGAATATCTGGTACGACATCATAACATTTATTGCCAGCTTTGAACACCATAAATTCACTCTTAGTTGGATTATATTTGAGCCCATGGGTCACGGCGTATGACTCACAAATACAAAGCATTTTTCTTAATGCACTGATTGAGGGGCTCAACAGTACCATATCATCGGCGTAGCTTATATTATTAATACATACCCCGTCAATATGACACCCAAATCCGGTGCTGCTGAGCTCCCGGATCAGCTCATTTACGTACAGGTTGAAAAGGCGAGGGGATAATGGTTAGTAATTGGTAATGCCAAGTTCGCAAATAATAAGTAAAGCCACAGAAAAGAACATGGCAATAAAAACTCGTGGGCACTCTTTTCAAATTGCCAATTTCACAAGATTTGTATATGTTTATAAACAGTATTTCTATGCAGGTAAGGTTTCTTTCACGAATGGGTAAATTTGTCAAAGTGCAAATACCAGTAAGGGAGTTGGACGAATATCGTTTTACTGCGATCATCAAGATTATTTCTTGGTGGTGTACTTCCAAAGTCGCTTATACTCAGTTGTTGTTTTAGTGGCCATCCTCGTTCCAAGAAACAAGAAGCTTAATGATGTTTGTTTTCGGAATAATTTAAACAATCTTGCACTAATGAACCATCTCAAGCTATATCTGAGTACCACGTTTTGTGCCGTATACCTTTTTATACGTAAAAGTACTAAATTAGACCCTTGTCTTTCATTCCTTTCTTTTTAAAAGCGTTTTGTTTTTTAAAGTACACTATTGTGACAACTGTGCCCAGAGTGCGAGTTGTTTCCTATCGCTTACTGCGTTTGGCTCTCTGATTGGTTAAGAGCTTGGAGCGGGTCAGTCGGAGCGCTAAACCTCTCAAACGTGTCGATCGCGTTAACGTAAAACAAACTTGCAGTTTGATGAGTATTTTTAATGTCATTTAATTACTTTATTATTTTATATTTTTATTAGAAATCTCTCACAGTGAGAAACAAGCCGTTTTTTGAGAAGAACTATGGAAACATATTATTTGTGGCTATAAAGCAAATCCAGATTTTACTAACAGTTTATTTGTGAATCAAAGTAGTTTCTCGTACGGGTATCAAACACGTAACTATTAGGTTTGCAATGATTGCTTCAAATGATGCATCTGTGCGGTATAAAATAAATTGTAATATTTTAAAATATTAAAACAAGGACAATTCAACAATCTTTTTAATACTAAACAATTATGACCGATAGTAGGGTGTAGTTACCTCCTCGATTACAGACATTTCGACGTTACCATATATTTTTTATTTTTTTTTCGAACTTAAAGGTGCCAATTAAACATTCACCACACAATAAAATACAATTGATTTCAATCTTTTGACAAGTTTGAATAACTCCTACAAGTTGTAAACTGTTGTATACAAGTTGCAAGCAATTTTCAACTTGTTTATAATTAACTTGCCTTATGGTTCATTTCCGTGCATCGCGGCTAATAGCGAGCCGGGCGCGGCTTACGACGGGCGGCCGACGCGCGTGGTCGACAATAGTCAGAGTATGAGAATGTATGGCGCCGTTTCCGAGATCTGACTATTGTCGCATCGGCCGGACGCGTCAGCCGCTCGTCGTAAGCCGAGCACGGCTCGCTATCGGCCGCGATGCACGAAAATGAATCTTAATGGAAAACTGTTTTGCACACTATGAAAATTGTTGGTTATGGTTGTGTGCAGGAGAACGAGGCGGGCGGTCGTGTCGTTGTGAAAAATTAAACCTTATTTCTTAGTCTTTTAGTAGATGCAAAATAGACCTTATTTCTATAAAGAAACTTTACTAGAACTGGGTTGTCGAAACACAAGAGCGATAATGTATATGAAGTTAAATTTTGCCTGTGATGGATCCCTAGGGTCTCTGGCACAGAAATTGCGTGGGCACTTTAATATTACATGCCTTCATTTTAATTTTGTTGATTACTGTTTGCTCTTTTACTTTCGTGAAGGGAGTTAGTTTAATAGTTGTGATTACATGTGTAGGTAGATACGTAGGTACCTAGGTATATACTTACGTCGATCCTAAGGGTAATTGTGGTTTTTAAACTTTCGCGATTTTTATACATATACTAGCTGAACCAGGCCACGCTTCGCTATGGTTTTTTGGGCAAGGAACCCTTGTGGGTGCCTTTAGAACACCCTACCAAAGTTTCATCACAATGGTTTCGAAACGCATAGATGACATACAGACAAACATTCATTTTTATATCTATACTAATATTATAAAGCTGAAGAGTTTGTTTGAACGCGGTAATCTCAGGAACTACTGATCCGAATTGAAAAATTATTTTACTGTTGGGTATATAAGTTAGTATAATAGCCCATTTATCGAGGAAAGCTATAGGCTATATAACATCACGCTCCGACCAATAGGAGCGGAGCAGCAATGAGAAATGTTGCGAAAACGGGGAAAATTTACGCAGACGAACTTGCGCGGAACAGCTAGTAGAAGAAGATATTAAATATACAGGGTGATTTTTAATATACTAATAATCTAACGCTTTTGGCTTCTTTACATTACACCTAATAACATCGTAATATGATTTTTGAAAAAAAAAATACATTTTAACCCTTTTCACCACCTACCACCTATTTTTGTCACACAACTATTTACCACACATCTGTCACACCCCGGAGTAAAATCGATGTTTCTTTATCTGGCTTAGGGCCAAAAATTGACAATAAACAACTATTTTGCTCTTGTAAAATAGATATAGGTGATTAAAGTCATAACTCCTAGTAGGTGATTCATCACTTACCACTTGTTTTTGGAGTTATGACTTTGAATTTATGAATATCAGTTTTAAAAAATATTTAAAGGGTTAATATAATAAATATTTGCCAAAACTGATATTACAAACTTAATTAGTGTTATTTAAAGAAGCCACAAGTGGGAGGTTATTAATATATTACAAATCATCCTGTATATCGGGACTTAATTATTTAAAGGGAAGGATTTTTTTCGGAGGAGGTTCTGTCCAGGTGTGAAAGGACCTGCCTTTTTTTACACCATGCTTCTGTTCGTCGAGGAAAATTTTTATTCACGTTCTTTTTCCGTGTCCGCGGCAAGCCCGTGCGAACTGTCAAAATCTTTTCGTAATGGTAAATAGAGATATTTACCTGCCTCGGTGGCGCTGTGGGAGTGTATTCGACTGCTACCCAAAAGGTCATGGAAGGATCCTGGGTGGGGACCCAGGATAAAACATTATGTGACGTCCACGATGGTTTATTCTGTGCCTGGGTGTTATTTATCTACATATAATATGTAGGTATGTATTTAGAAATATATAAGTATGTTTATTAGTTGTCTGGTTTCCATTGTACAAGTTCTGCTTAGTTTGGGATCAGATAGCGTTGAGTGAGTTGTCCCAAGATATTATTATTATTACCATTACGACAAGACTTTGACTATCGATATAGTCCTATATATGTATCAGTTATTTTTCCATGAAATAGTAATGTTAACGCATCACTATGTTTCGGTTGAAATTGTGACAGTGTTCAGAAACGCCTATACAAAATGTTATGGCAACTTGTTTGCGGAATAATGCGTGCTACTATTAATTATAGATATAAGTTTATCCTACCTACGTTAAAATGTGATTGTTATTCGCTCCCTATGTTAAGGTCATTATTACCATTCTCTATAACCAAGGCACACCTTATTTTATTTCAACTATTTTACCTGAGATTCCTGCACAGACAGTATATTAAGTTTACAAAAGTGAAAAAAAAGTTCGTGCGACAACATCCCAAGTCGCTAGTTTTTAAGTTGAAATTAAAGTTTCAGTTCCACAAAACTAGTTGGATATTTTGCGAGTAAAATATCACGAAATTCTTTTGAACAATATAGGAATGAAAATGTAATAAATGTGGAAATCTTGTCCGGCGCAGTTTTTTGTTCAGACATATCTCGAGGGACTTGCTTCCCGACAGCCGTATGACGACAATCTGCCATCAACGTTCAACATTGTGTTCAAATAACATAACATAGCTTCTATAAAAGGGAATGTTTTAAAATAAAAATAATACGCTTTTGTATTAATGTGATTGTCGTATTGGAAATGTTCAACAAACTACCTACTTACCTTATGATAATTGTATTTAATTGGAATAACTTTAAAAATCAACTAAGGACCTACCTGTCGGACAAATTTCTTTACTCTGTATCCAACTTGGGAGCCACATGACTTATTTTTAGTGTAATCTACACCAAAAATACGTCATGTGGCTCCCAAGTTGGCTACAGAGTACTCTTTGAATTCTAGTATTCTTTTTTTATTCTTGTAAGTACCTACTTACAAGAATAAAAAATATATTGTAAGATTTAAATTATTATTCTTGTTAAATTTAATGGTGTAGTAAGTGTGTAATTGTAAATTTTAAACAATGAAAATTGTTTATGAAATAGATAAATAAAAAAATACTAGCAAATATTGGCGTTAGTTCTTTTATTTAATTTTTTTTTGGACTTTGTCATCGCGGGTAGCGGCGGGTAGATAGATGCAAACAATGAGTCTTATTCTGTTTATTATTTTTACGAAATTGACAGTTTAGATGCTGGTCACTAAATCACACAAAAACGAATAAACGAATTTGAATGAATTTCGGCTATATCTGTTTATACATCATTTATAATCTGGGCTAATATGACACTTATTTTAGCGAGAATGAATACCAAAATGTATCATTATCATAAACTAGATGGCTTTCTTGATATTATTAGTTCCAGTAGTTCTGCGTTATTTTTTAATTAGTAAGAGTAAAGACTGAAGACTGTAACAAAGACGTTTCTTCATATCGTCTCATTTCTGTGATGTTAATTAGACTACTTTTTAATGTAGCCGTGTAAAAAATACATTAGTAATTATATTACTATAGACAAAGCCACTTTTCCATAAACCAAGTACCTATTATTTAATTGTTAGTTGCAATTTTGTTTTGTATAGTCACCACTCGGCTTGCGTGGGTATAAGTTTATGTTAGGTACAAGTATATTGGTATCTATCAGAGGAATCGTAATCCTTTATATAAAATTCTCGTGTCACAATGTTAGTTACTATACTCCTCCTAAACGGCTTGACCGATTTTTATGAAATCTTATATGCATATTCTGAGAATCGGCTACTATCTATTTTTCATGCCCCTAAGTGATAAGGGTTGGCCACTCCTAACATTTATAACTATACTAATATTATAAAGCTGAAGGATTTGTGTGTTTGTTATCACGTTCAAACGGAACGTGATAATCTCAGGAACTACAGGTCCGAATTGAAACATTGTTTTACTGCTGGGTAGCATAAGTAACATCACGCTACGACCAACAGGAGTGAAGCAGCAATGAAAAATGTTGCACAAACGGGGACAATTAATGCATACGAAGTTGCGCGGGTTAGCTAGTGGTATATATTTTATTTAGAGGTATCAAAAGAAAATAATTATTATAATAGAACTAGCTTTAGCTTGCGACTCCACCCGCATGGATATCTGTTATCATCATAAAAAGTACCCTATGTCTCTTCCTGGTACTTAAACTATCTCCATACCAAATTTCATCTAAATCGGTTGAGTAGTTTTAGCGTGAAAACGTAACAGACACAGAGTTGCTTTCACATTTTTATAATACTTGCGGACACCCGTGACTCGTACACCGTGGACCCGTTCCTCTTGAATAGCACTATCTATTGCTGAAAACTGCATTGCAATTCGTTGCGTAGTTCAAAAGATCGGAGCGCACAGACAGTATGAGCGACTTTATTTTTAACTGACATCAAAAAGGAGGAGGTTCTCAATTCACCCGTTTGTTGTTTTATGTATGTTCGGGCATAAGTCTGTCATATATAGAAAGAGATTCATTTCGAGATGGTCCCTGCACGGAACAGCTATATGGGGATGCAATGGAAGCACTCGATAACGTTGAAAGGCACACCGTATTTATTGGTTACAAAACCATGAACAATGTAGGAGTGGTATGACTAACACTTCTTTCTTGTTTCTTGAGACTTGAAGTCGAAGTCCCGGTGTTCCCGTTCCGTCGATCCCCTCCGCCCGTACAGAGGGGTTGCTTCTATTGTTTCGCTTTCTTTCTTCTCGTTGATTTCTTGTTTTCGCTGTAATACTGTTCGACATTCGGCTCGCATACGTGCGCGCTTAGGTGGATTGCAAAGTCACGCAAGTAGCGAGGGCCTGCAGGAGATTGAAAAGTTCGACTAGCCTATGTTATAGTAATTTTTATAGGCATTTCTTGCCAATGACTTTATAAATACATTAATGAAATGTGACGTCTAGTAACATAGTCCAGATAGGTGGTTCGATTCCGGCCCCGGTTTGGCTTACAGAAGCCTCGGGTTCGATTCCTTAGCCCATGTTACTTAGGTGTTGCAAATTATATTTGGTATTACGTGTAGGTACTGGAATAGTGTACTGTGCAGTCGCCGCCAAGGTAGGTCCGCCTCCCGCACACGTCTACCCCCCATGATATAACTTGCTGCGGCGCTCGTCGTCCGCAGCATTCCCATATAAATTTAGTAAATATCTAATGATGAGTTTTGGTGATAGACAACGAAACTCCTCAATAAATGTTAACAAATCAACCGGGATTGAAGTCGGTTTATTTTTATAGTAAAAAAAAATACTATGTAAAGATTAGTTTGAATAGACACATTATACATAAGCACGTTTCCCTTAAACCAAATATAAGCAATAACAATTGTCACTGTGATGCTTTTAACAGCAGAGCAGGGATGCCGAACAGCAACGTGATCGGTTACCCCGCAAAACGCAGTCGACCATAATTGTTTCTCAAAGGCCCTCTATTCTCTACACTGTCTTCGTTCATATCAACCCATATGATGGCCCACTGCTGGGCACGGGTCTCCCCAGTAGAACCTACTGGTATGTAGATCCTGGGGGTAATTGCCATAATCGCCACGCTTGGCGAGCGGGTTGGCGATCGCAGTAAGGCTTTAAGTTCGCAGAGGACGCTGCTGCCCGTCCTCCGGGGTGAAATCCCTTAGTCGCCTTGACGACACCCACGGGAAGAGATGGGGTGGTACTATTCTTAAGCCGGCACCACACGGCACTGTCTTCGTTACGTCTACAGAAAGCAAATCTCTCGACCGTCTATCATCAAAAATAGTTTATTAATATTAAATTAAAATAGTTTTTTTAAAAACAGACATTTTAAAAATATGTATCTATATTATTTAACTAGCAGAACTTGGTTTGCGTAAATTTTCCCCGATTTCCAAATTTTTTAACGCTGCTCTAATCCTAAATATAATCCTATATAAGCCTGATGTTATATACCCTATAGCATCCTCGATAAATAGGCTATCCAACAGTAAAATATTTTTTTAATTCGGACTAGTGGTACTTCAGATTATCGCGTTCAAACAAACAAACTCTTCAGCTTTATAATATTAGTATAGATGTAAATGAGTATGGCAATATTGGAATAATAAAAATTACAAATAGTAGAGTTATGAGAAGCAACCGGGCGTGGGGCCGCATGCAATATTCAACCAGTTGTATTTACATTATTCAGGTCCTCGTCACGTCGAGCCTACCCCGAGCGTGAAAACGCACAAATTATTTAACGACATTTGCGTAATATATTACTGAAGAGTAGTTTTATTTGTACTGCACTGTTATTTCTACACAGAGGAAATAAAAAATAATCAGACAAATTGTTGAAATTAAAATATGTGACGTTTCAATGAAATTAACGTGGGTTGAAATAAAACATTTTACTATACATATCGATCACATATAGGGGTGATGGACAGCCCCCTTTGCAGAGAATGTATGGAGTCAGTAGAAACACCAATACACGTGCTCACGGAGTGTGGCAGTGTAACAGAACAACGGGCACGACTCCTAGCATCACCAACATCCCTTCAGGAAGCCTGCAGAAACTTCAGCAAGCTGCTGGCGTTTTGGGAGTGCATCGGTTGGCTGGAGTGACAGAAAGGATAAGTAGAACACGCGCAATGGCCCAATCAGGCTAAGTGCGGTTTTCTAGTTCGCCCAGGTAAAACTAACTAACTAATAGGTCACATATCAATAGCGATCTCATTACCTATTCCAGCTAAGTTCTGACTTAAAAATGTTGTCTAGTTATGAGACATAGATATAGGCCATTGCTGCTATACCTTTCGGACCAGGTTCTTAATTAATAATTTAACTGTGAAATTAATATCTAATCTTCTTAGTTTCTTGATTCATGTGAGAAGAAATGAAACCAATTTCCCAATTAGCATTTATAATTGCGGACTACGATCGACTTTTCTTTTTATAATTTTGTGTTCAGGAATAAAAATATATATTGTTTCTGCGAATGATTAAAAAAATGTCACCAGTCGATTATAACTTATAGTCATGTCAACGTTGCTCTATAGATGAAATTAAACAATCCCTATTACGTCACAATCACAGTTTATAAGCTTTACTAAAAAAAAACCTTTTCCATTCACCCCATACATACCCTTGATACAATATAACAGTACCATCAAATTAAAGTCACATCTATCCTAATCTTTTAATAACTAACGCAAAAATAGCAACAATAGGTCTTTATTCGTTTCCCTAAAAATGGGTAAAAATAACCAAAATGGGATTCGAACCGGTGCCCTTTGTGGCGCGTGACGATCATCCGATAATGACGTGTTATCTTGACAGATAATAAGCAGCTGTCAATCAAGGGATAAGCGTGGATATGACAGTTTACTGAGATGTGGTAAAAATGCGTGGTAAATGATTGAAAATATTTTGTCAATCTAGCTCTCCGTCGTGGTTTTGCTAAATCAAAAGTGAAGAAAATAAAAATCGTCATGTTTAATAACGTTTTTTTATCTCTAATTAGGTATGTATAATTATAAACTTGACGTGTTGATAGGTATAAAAACACATTTTTACCCAAATATCCTCCCTAACCTACCCTACCTCAACAACAAGGGAAAAAATAAATTAAGGAGTATAATCAATCTGTTTACTAAAAAAGTGGTCGGTTTGTAATTCATCTAAGTTACAATAGCCTAATGTCAACTGCTGAAATTCTTTAATGAAATATTGTTTTGTCCTATGCAGGGCCGTAATTGTTGAGGAGTTCACATGATACCTCATCATCAGCTCTATTACATGGTGTACCTAATAGTAGTATGACGAGCATAAAGTGCTAAGCAATAGTAATTGAATCGCAAACTGTGAAATATTGAATAGTTCCGCTGGTCATCTGTGGTTTTTATCATCAGTATGGAACACACTTGTAAGTAGGTATACCCTTTGAAATACAAAAATATTTTTTGTAATCCGGTTTAGCCGTTTTCGTGTAATCGGATAACAAACACACACAACAAAACATACAGTCGAATCTATTCGACTGTATGTTTTGTTGTGTGTGTTTCGACCTACCTTTAAAATATAAAGGTAGGTCGAAACACATTCGATTTCACATCGATTTCAACAGGAGTAGGTTCTCTAGAACCTACTCCTGTTGAAATCGATTGAAAATGCAGTTAAAGGTAGGTCTAAAATCTTAAAATAAAGACTGTTACTCAGTGATTTCAAAAATTTTACTATTTAATATCGCTAATCAATATTAATTTATTATATTTTAACGGCACAATGATCATTTATCGAGGTTTTTGGGACCTTTGAGGGTTTACTAACTGTATGTATACGAATGAATCACACTAATATTATAAAGGCGAAAGTTTGTGAGTGTGTTAGTGTGTATATTTGTTACTTCTTCACGTATAAACGGCTGGAGCGATTTGAATAAAATTTGGTATGGAGTTAGCTGACACCCTGGATTAACAGATAGGCTAATAAACCGCGGGTAACACCGCGAGGCACAGCTACTAATATCGTGACTCTCAAGAAAACTAAAAATATTATAGTTAATGTAAAGAAAAGTCAGTCGGTAACCACGACCTACGTCAAACCGTACTATGTGACAGAAGCGCGACGCGCCGTGCTGTAGTGCGTTTACGTACTTTGGAAATAGGGGGAAGAATATGCCTCTGCGGACTATACTAAATTATCGGAGATTAATGCAAATGTATTAATCTCAAAATAACCACGCGATAAAATTGTATAATGTGTAAAAATCTGGAATGTTTAAGACGGTAGGTATACACAATGTCAATAAATCTCTCGTATAGCAATCCTAACCTGAAGGCGTATCATTTGAATGTAGGTCTCTAAATTTGCACGACTGACCGAAGCCAATTAGCTCTGTGCCTTTGACGGAAGCTTACGGAATATTTGAGTGATGAATCAGATGCTAATAGCTTTCATTGACATCCATTTTGCGAGTTTAAATGCAAAAGGATTAAACAAGAAGCATTTATTGAGCTACAATTTTATGCCTGCGGCTTCAGTCGAAGGTCCTGAAATCCTTTCTCATTTCTTGTTTAAATTTTACTTTCTTGGTTCAAGATTTCAACTTCTTCTTTGCTTTTGCTTTCCTTTGCTTTTCAGTTCTTCGCAACTTGTAACTTTTTGTTTTCAATTTTCCTACTCTTATAATCCGACTCGCTGACTCGCGCAACTTCATCTGCGTAAATTTTCCCCGCTTTTGCTACATTATTTATTGCTGCTCCGCTCCTATTGGTCAAAGCGTGATCTTATATAGCCTTTCTCAATAAATGGGCTATCCAACCGTAATTTCAATTCAAACCAGTGTGTCCTAAGATTATCGCGTTCAAACAAACAAATAAACTCTTAAGCTTTATAATATTAGTATAGATTAGCTTAGGCTAATATTCAACGCAATAAAAAAAATATAGACAAAGTAAAACGGCTTAACTATCACTTTAGTCACTCAGCTATGAATCCTGATCAGTATCTCCCTGTCTCTGGCTACTATTACGCCTTAAATATAGCGAGTCATTTCTACGATGATTCCTGCTATGATTATACTGGTAAAAACAAAAGTAAACGAAGTATACCTATTACTTAACACTTAAACTACCATCTATAATCTATATTAACAAGATATGAACAATTACAGAATAATGTATGTATATAGATTAATAAGTGCGCTTTACTGAAAGCACACTTACGCGCTCCAATCTCCAAGAATCACCAACGAAATTAATATTCCTATCCGGAACGATTAAGAGCGAACTGCAACAAAACTATCGACAGTTTAGTTCTAGGAAGTTTGGTACCGACAGTTCATGGACAGTTATGTCTCGGCAAGTTGAAAATCGATTAGCGCATTGTAATGGTACCGATTATTCATATTAATTTTGACTTAGGCTTTCGATGCCTTAACACTGGAGTTTGCGGGGTTGTTAAGCGTGAAGCAGCTTTCTATGGCATCGAATTTTCAATTGCAGACGGACCTACATAGGCACAGGCCTAGGTCCGTCCAAATAGTTGCATGAAAAGCTTGATTTCGCTAGATCTAAACTATTCGAGCTCCCTTTTCCCTTTCCACTCCAAAACGATACAAACCAAATAAATAATAGTGTCTCCGACTGCAACGCAAGACGTGGTACGAAGTCCTAAGACGAAGTCGTGGTTTTGATTCCCATGGACTCCACATTGTGTGATCCACAAATTGTTGTTTTGAGTCTAGGGGTACTTTGTGTTCATGATTTGTATGTTTGTAAAGTCCCACGCGGCACAGGGCTTGTACAATACGGCGGAATCGTCTTTTGTAGAAAAATAACCTTCTTACGCTGAAAATGTATACAACCTCGAGAACGACTGCTGCGCAAGATGTCGTGAGTTCAATTCTCACACAGGACACTACTTTGTGTATTCCACAACTTGTTGTTCTGATTTATACGGGTTTTAACCTTAAAATTGGTTGCACTTGATCGAAACGTCAAACAATTTTAAGGTAATAATGCGCGTTGATTCTCGTATATAAATAGTTATAATTAAGCAACGTGAAAGTTTAAATATTAGTACTGTTGTTCTGAGTCTGATTACGTTTATTTTATGTTTGTAAAGTCCCTGCGACACAAGGACTGTACCCTAATTCGAGAGTAGTATGTTAAAAAACAGTAAAACAGAAGTTAGGGACACTAAAAACTAAAAAGCTAAACTTAAATAAAAAAACAAATAAACATATCTAAATTAAACAAAGTATTTCCCAGGATTACGGTCGGGTAAACTTATTATGATAACGGCTCAAAGTTTTTAGCCATAAACCGAGGTAGGCCAGACATAAGCACTTGTTTTAATCCTAACAAAGTCATTTACTTCTTGTAAAGATCCCATTTACTTAATTGTGAACATCGTATGTTTGTGTGAGTTCGGCCACACTTTTAATTACGATCAGCCAATTTGAATTATATACCACTATAGAAAAATTGCCACAATTGGATTTTATACTAAAAATATTGCCCAGGTATTATAAATTAGGAACTAAAACTAAAATAAAAAATTAGCGACGAATTGACTTAATTTATCTATACTAATATTATAAAGCGGAAGAGTTTGTTTGTTTGTTTGAACGCGGTAATCTCAGGAACTACTAGTCCGAATATAAAACTTTTTTCACTGTTGGATAGTTCATTTATCGAGCAAGGATAAAGGTTATATAACATTACGCTACGCCCAATAGGAGCGGAGCAGCAAAGAGAAATGTTGCAAAAATTGGGCAATATTTACGCAGTCGAAGTTGCTCGGGACAGCTAGTCATCTATATATATAGCGACTTAATCACTAGAGTAACCATAAAATAATAATAGTAATATCTTGGGACAACTCACACAACGCTATCTACCCAGACACAGCATAAACCATCATGCTCATCACACAAAGTTTTATCCTGGGTGGGGATCGAACCCGCGACTTCGGGCTTAGCCGTCAGGGTTTCTAACCACTAGACCAACAGGTCAGTGAAGTCTAATATATAACGTAATATTTTATAATATTCTACTAAAACTCCTTTAATTCAATTACCTCAAAACAAATGACTCGTTAATGATGAAGAAAAGAATAGCAATAAAAATAGTCGTTAATGCAGTTTGCACATAGCACACAGGTTCAAACTAGTCAGAGCCATTAGACTAATGATAAACATACTTCTATATTTCTAAATACATCCATACTAATATTATAAATGTGAATGTAACTCTGTCTGTCTGTCTGTTACGCTTTCACGCTCAAACAGCTAAACCGATTTAGATGAAATTAATATTGACATAGTTTAAGTCCCGGGGAAGGACATAGGATAGTTTTTATCGCGATAACCGACATCCACGCGGGCGGAACCGCAGGCTAAAGCTAATTCTCGATAAATTACATTTAAACACAAAATAAACAATCGTGCTCATCACACAAAGATTTTTCCTGGGTAAGAATCGTAAGCTTTGGGTTAACAATCAGGTTCACTAACCACTAGAGCAACAGTCAGTGGCTCACGATTCAAATTAGTAGATCGTACACACGCTGGTATTGCGGTCGTTATGCAATTTGGTTGGCTAGACTGATTAGCCCCCGAGGCGATGCGAAACATTAATATAGTACAGCTGTCTAAAACATGCAGCAGCTTGTAGTATTAATCAATGCACATACTATTTACGGCATTGCAGACAAGTAGACGATATTAAAATTGTCTCTTAATCTATTCTGAAGTTTAATTTAAACCACATTAATTATTTGTTTATTTTGTTTAGTAATGAGACACAATTTAAACAAGTTTTACATCATAGTACAGTTAGGCCCTTACAGACTTAGAGTTCCATTAAAATGAGTAGTAGAGGAGGGCCCGGTTTCAAAACGATTGTTTCTTTGTGCATACAAATTACTCGAAAAAACTATCCCCAATGCTAGACATTACGTTGATACTGATTCCATTATAAATTACAGGCAATAAACATTATCTCATCATCAAAAATTCTCCACCATTCAACGCCAAACAGCATTATAAAAACGTATACAGTAGACACACTTTTTTGGCAATGTCAACAAAAAATAAACATTATTTTCTAGAGATGTATATCTTATTGTAAAAAATACGCAATCCTTTACATGTTCACAATTAGGGTCAACAAAGGTATCAACAATGTGTAGGCAGCTTGTTTGTTTAAAAAAAATGGTTTCATGTGTATTTTGTTTGTAGATAGAGATAGAAGGTCGGGTCTATTTATCTTACGCTTGGCAGGATGTTGATCATTACTTTGCCAGTGATTTCGATAACATTTTGTATAAATCAAAATAACTTTATACCATAAAACAAAATCAATTACGTAAATCAGGATACCTGGTCGCTGGCGACACGGCGGCGAATGTATTGCGACCGGAACGGACGGACATTGGAACGTGTGAAAGCTACCGTACATCGCGAGGATCACCCGGTCGAGGACTATGCGGCAGCGCCCGGATTGAAATCGGAACGTGTGAAAATGACCTGAAGCTGCTAAGAAACTCATGAGCTACTCAGTTTCATTTTCTATGAAAATGAGTAGCTTATAATTAAGTATAACGTATGGATTGTATAGTTTTTCATTAGCACTACACTGTTAATTTAAAATCTAGACTGGCGTTACGTCCATTAATCCGAATCAGCTCAACAAAATAACATCTAAAATTAACAGTTTGGTGCTAATGAAATAAACTATATATTTCATTAGCACCACACTGTTAATTTAAAATCTAGACTGACAAAAGCAAAAATCCCTCCGCCCCTGCTTCTGGTTTATCGCGCAAGAAAGTATTCTACTCTCCAGGCTTCCTCTAATTTCCTAAAAATTAAACAAACAAAGTTATTATTTTCGTTTATAATATTAATATTTAGATAATAAATAGCCGTTTTTTCCAAATCTTTTAAAATCTATTATCGTGTAGTTGTATTTGAATTTTATAAGATTAATGTAACAACGGCTTTACAATAATTATCACTATAAAAAAACCTGAATTTGAAATAAGTGAAAAGAATTTTCAATCATAAATGCTATATTTTATTTTATTGTTGACCCAGATAACCAAAAAAGCTTGGAGACTATGATAAATCTACCAAGACCAGTTACAAAAATGAACGAAGATGGAGCGTTACGTCCATTAATCCGAATCAGCTCAACAAAATACCATCTAAACCATTAATATACATTTTCCATTCGCCATATTGGTCTTGGCTTGTTGCCTCACACTACATAAATAAGATAAATATCTGGGCAACACGACAAACGTTTCAAATTATTAGTTTATTTATATCCTTGAAGATAATCCCGTAATTATAAATATTTTAAACACTGGAATTAACACGCATTAATTCATATGTCTATAATATATTATAGCAAAAGTAATTTATAGTTTGAATTGGGTACCAAATTCTGTTTTCATAAAATGTAAATTTGAAAATCGCGAAAGTTTATCAACAAATAAAATAATTAATAAAAGCAATCTAGAAATTTCCGTCACCCTTAATAGATGACTGAAAACATGGTGATAACATCCAACTTTGATTTCCCGACAGTTGCCTTATTTTGGCAGCTTAGATGACGAATTAAGAGAGTTGCTTTTTGTTGTTCTGTTTTGACATTATGTACATAATGTCAGAAGAGTAGAAAACAAGTATAATAAAGTTAATCCTTATCGCTGTTTGATGTATCTGTTGATCCGTTCAGCAGTTTTGAATTTAATTAACTCTTAAATTCAATCTATATATAGGTACATCAATTAATCTCTATTTCACGTCACGAGATAACTAGAGAACGACTTTACCAAATTGTTTCGTTCTATTAAAAAAAAAACAAAATTCTTTATTCACTTAGGCTGCAACCTTACACTGAATATGGTCCGACATGCTTTTGCCCGGTTTTTTTTTAGTTTTCTAATACTCTGTAGGAGGTTCTTACGTAAAAAAAAATAACGGGGCGGTACGAAGTTCGCGGGATAGCCTATTGAATATATTAAGGTCACCTAGGCCTCTATTCACGATCTTTTATTTAGTGTTTCACGGTAAGCCGGCTGAGCAAGATAAGAACTGGCGCAAGATGTCTGACGCGCATACGCGTTGATGCAATTCTAAATGCAGTTCTCCATTTACCATTATTACAAGATTTTGACAGTTCGCACGGTTTTGCCGCTAAAACAAAAAAATGGAGACTATGGACCCTAACGTCTAGAAACAGTCGCTACAATTATAATTTGAAAGCACACATCGCCAAACTGATATTAACGTGTATATTAAGTGGCTGGCAGTTATAAAAGGACTTAATATAAATCAAAAGACAGATAAAGTAGCAATTATTATTACCCAACCGGTTTAAATGTATAACCCGGCTCCCAACAAGATTTATTAACTGCTAAGCTTCAAGTTAAGCTACGTTATTTGGCAGTATTATCACTAAAATGTACTTTAATCTGTGTTTACACAGCAATATTTCTATATTAACGTTTTATAAAATACTTGTAATAATTCGAGGGATATTATAACTGGGGTACTCTATTGAAATAAAAGTTTAAAATTTAGAATCGTTCTGGAGCCATGAAAAAAGCGGTATTAAAAATGAAATTGTAAAATTGATTCGTCTTTCATTCTACGTTGATATTCATTATTCTAATCTTAATAACTAGATTACCACTGGTAGGTACAGCAGCCATACCATAAGTTATAAATACCTACCTTGTCAATACACGTATTTAAAGCAGTGCAGTTGCAGTTAAGTTTCGATTAAAATGTCATTTTTGTTTTCTTGTAACTTTGGGATCGATTTCAAATACGCTTGCGTCAAGTATGCGTCTCGATAGCGCAATAACTACATTTTAAACAAGCGTTTTTAAGATGATCCTAAAGTTACTAGTTTTACTACATTTTAATCGAAACTTAACTGCAACTGCACTGCTTTATATATGTGAATTGACCCGTTGCTCATCAAACGTAAGTTTAATTCCCTTTTATTTTCTGTCAACTAAGATTGAATTATATCGCTGCGGCCTTTAAGTTCAACATTTCATAAATTCATAGTAAGCTATGTGTACAAAATTAACCCAGAAATTAAATTTACTGCATTCCTATAATATTATTTTTTTAAATTATCATGCATTGTTCGTAATCGCGTTTAGCGTTTTACGCTCGCTACTTCACCCGTCTTTTTAAAAGCCCCAATAAAACCAAGTGTGAGAACATCAAACAAAAATATGAATTAATAGGTTAATATATCGCTGAGCGGATGGTACGGACAATCCGCCGGATATTTGCACATCCCTATCGCCATTTTGAGTTACAATGCCCTTTGGCACGGCTTTTGCAATGTTTGCTAGATGATATTATTTCTTTGTTTGGTTTTGAGTTCTTTGTACGGTGATGTACTTCGGAAGAAGCTAGAAGAATATAATTTACTTATACTTTGTTTTTAAGATATGAAGAAAATAACCCTTTCTTGCAGGTGGGTAATAATCTATACTAAAATTATGAAACTGAAGAACTTGTTTGTTTGTTTGAACGCGATTATGTCAGGAACTAGGTCCGAATTGAAAATTTATTCTGCTGTTGGATTATTAAGGAAGGCTATATGTTATATAACATCACGCTACGACCAATGAGAGCGGAGCAGCAATGAAAAATGTTGCGAAAGTGTTGTTTATAATAAGCTGATTGTTAAAATTATTGCTCTTAACAGAATCATAACATAATTTTAGATGATTTTTTTCTATAAAGTCAACGGTAAGCACATGCTTTGTCAAGTATACCTTCGCTAAGCTAAAGCAAGCCTAAAGGTGTCTTAAATTAGATTTCCGCATATGTGACATAATAATTATTTTTACACTACAGATGTCACATTTAAGCCAATTAAGTATTATAACATTTAATTTCACGTTTTTTTTATTATATATGTATAGGTATTATACGTGCATGCTGTGCTTGCATATTATAGAGTACAATTAATCATATTTAATTAACATAATGTTTCATGATCTTTCTTAAATTTGTATTCAGTTTTGCAGACCATAAAAAAAAACTTATAATAGTTACGTAGTATTTAAATAAAATTTACATTTTAAGTTTGTACATCGCAAATTACCTTCTCTTTTAAATTCCATCCCAAGATTGTCTGGAAGAAATCGTAGAATACGATAGGACCGCCTCTTGTACCACTAGCTGTAAGTACCTACTATGGAATTTGTTATTGTCCTTTAATTGGTATACAAAAAAGAGTATCTATCTATATATCTAATTAAATTTTCGATAAAGTTTTGAACATTGAATATCTTCAAAAACGAATAAGTTATATTCAGGAATAAGATATCAAAATATTCGAATTATCTTCCCGGACATAAAACACATGGCTCAGATATTTTCATTTCAGTGAACGGAAACATTTTCAAGACAGCTGCATATTTACTTACACGGCAGTGAACGATTCAAATACGTCGCCTCTGTGAATGGTGAGAATTGAAATATTTCTATATTGAGATTCTATATATTTAAAGTAGCTGAATACTTTGAGAAGTTATTTGCTTCAATATTTATAGAATGTAAATGTTATAACGACTTTTCCTAACTTGATTTCTTGTTCAAAACTTTATCTATATGTCGCGCCCAATTCTTAGAATTGATCACATACATGATTATGTAATCTATATACTAATATTATAAAGCTGAAGAGTTTGTTTGTTTGTTTGAATGCCGTAGTCTCAGGAACTACAAATCCGAATTGAAAAATTGTTTCACTGTTGGATAGCCCATTTATCGATGAACTTTGTCATATTTCTCTACGACCAACGGCAGCGGAGAAGCAATGAGAAATGTTGCAAAAACGGGGAAAATTTACGCAGACGAAGTTGTGTGGGATAGCTAGTTTAATATATATAAATAATAATATATATGTATAGAATGATATCTATTATGACCAAACTGTAACACCAAGCTTTTGTTTGACCATGAAATGGACTATGTTTGCGGGGTAGAGAAGACATAACGTCATCGAGAACAGGACTGCGCCATGACCACTCTCTAGAAAGAGACAACGCTACTTTGTGGACAATGCCTTCAAAGGCCGCACGAGTTCGAGTTTTTTCTCTCTTTCACGCTTTGCAGTCAATATTTACTTTTTGAAAGGGATGGCGCGGTCCAGGGTTATACGTCAATGGTGCCCTCCAAGTACTCGCTTCTGGTGTGATGAATAGCCTCGCACCCACACAAGATGTGTATAGGCGTAAAACCTACACATCCTCTGTGGATGAAAAGCAATTAACCACACCAGGAGCCAGCACACTGGAGGGAGCTTAAATCACCTCAGATGGTAGGGAGGACATAATTGTGGCTACTGTTTTACAAAAGGTAACTGACGGTAAATGTGATCTTACATTATACGATCGTTCTCCTATTATATGTTTTAAACTTACGCGTTTCATTATAAATATATGCTTGACGTTTCGACCGGGTTACACCGACCGTGGTCACAAGCTGTGGTGTAACCCGGTCGAAACGTCAAGTATAAGGTAAATACTTTACCAAGATTAAACGCGTTTATTCCCGTGTCAAATTGTATTTGTGATTATTCTCCTACCTATAACTTTCAATAATTATGAAAAGAACTTTGTTTGCTACCTACCCTAATACTAGAGAATATTTTTATCATATTCTCGGTATAAAACCATACCTAAGCTTACATATTTGCGTTGGATCAGTGCGATCAGTGGTTGAGGCAAGTGTACCGTGAATGTACATAGTACAACGCAATTTTCAGCTTCATCTGTTTTGCGTTGAGAACAAATGCGATTAGATGTGACTACAGCAGTGCTATGTAGTTCGTAGTTTGGTTTTTTTGGGATGCAAGATATGTTTGTTAGTGGCAGAGCTTTAGATCGAAAGATAGAGAAGTATTTTTATACGTAGAATATGAACTGGTTTTGTAAAATAAAGATAATTAATAAGCATCACCCCAACTCATACTAAGGGTGTCGTAAGAGGCGACTGAGGAAAATACACCACAAACATAAACAGTGCGAAGAAAACAACTCGAAACAAAACCCGGTATGGTACCTCCCGTAAGATACGAGTCAGGTCGTACAACTGATTCGGAGCCGCACGTATTGACTAGTCATTCCTGTGGATTCTGTCAGTTAGATCGAAAGGGTGACGCAAGTTCTGGGCATGCTTGCGCTACCTAAATCGCGTTCTAGGCGATGTAGTGTCCATAGTTCGAAAAGGGAAGTCACCAGCTGAAATGCTAAGGCTCTTGTGACGCTGTTTTAATCATCTAATCAAGATGGTATAGGCCAATGGTGAATAGGCGAGATTACACTTCACCTTCTCTTTCTATTCATATCCTTCTTCATATTCGACGTGTAAAAATACTATTCTATCTTTCTACCTATTCTGTCTTTGAATCCTTTTTTAGAAATATTGCGCGCACGTAATAACATGAGATTTAGCATATTTAATTATGGTTTATGTGGAGGGGTAGATCTAAAAGCTATTTATGAGTAATAATATGTTTAGGTACATATTTTAAGGTAGTAGGTAGATAGGTTACAAGGACTCAGCACAAAATACGTGTATAATCTAGGCACTCAGCAAGCGGTAACTTAAACTTAAGACAATTCTTCAAGTTTTTATATATTAGTGTCGCATCGCCGGCGTCATTTTTCTCTTTTTCACTCGTGATAATTAAATCATGCTTTCCTACTTCGACGACTTTTTTATAATATTTATGCAATATGCAATATGTTATCAATGTGTCATAGAATCGTTAATCATAGAAATATTTATTTGCTTAAAAATATAGGTTACATAAGGATGTTAATCTAATAATAGTGTCATATACATTTTATAGTCTAGCTTCATGTAAATTTTTAATTACAATAATAAAAACTAAATCGAGATGCACACCAACCATTAAATCAAACTTATATTAATACCAAAAATATAAAGATTAACAATGCTAATAAAATAAACGAGTTGATAAAATGAAAAAATAATCCATATAATTATTATATGTCGTTGCCATAGTGAATAAATAGTTTCTATCACAAAATTAACATATTTGTTTAGCTCATACTACTCATACTACGTAATAAAATCCTTCAGGGAGTAAAATGTGTTTACCAGTAGCCAACAGCTTAAGGCTGGTATGAATTTATTTGGAGGTAGTGATTTCAATTAACTTAATACGTATGTAATTTATTATAATTTTTTATGTGTCGTAAGTTTGCCGTTTTTGAAGATCGAATGTTGTTTATTTACATCTACATTTTTTCTTATAACATTATTGGCTAAATACCTTTATTTTATTGCCCGACGTTTCGACCGTATTGAAACGGCCGTGGTCACGTGTAGTCTACCCAACACGGTCGAAACGTCGATCAATAAAATAAAGGTATTTAGCCTTAAAATATTTACGGGATTAAGACCTTATAAAGTAGCTTATAAAATTCTATAATGTGTACAAACATATATTATAAGTGTACATTTTTTAATTAGAATGGGTGTAAATAATCTCATTTTTACATTTTTTTTTAATTTAACAGGCTGTTTGTGACCATATCTCGTGTTATAATATTTATCTGCTGCATAAAGAAATGTAAAATATTGTCATCATTATGTTTAAAATAAATGTATTGAAACACTGTGAGTATTATAATAATTAAATATTTAATAACTGTGGTCGTCGCTTCATCACTCCCACGAATGCTAGATTTAGGCCTGGACTGAATATAATTGCGTTTATTGTCTAGACTATACAGCTAAAATAGAACATTATTTGCTAACGAATGAGTTATTATTTCTATTATAGGCAATTAGAGGTTTATAAATGCCAACTCTTTCTAAATTAAAATGCTATTCTTTATAAATAGTAAATGTAAAATCTAGTTATACTTATAAAGGATATTTTATTTTTAAATTACTTTTTTATTATTAAATAAAGATTGTTTTTTATTTAAAGACATCTTTCGCAATAGGGTACGAGCTCTGTGTCGCAGGGGACTTAACAAATATTCAAGTCACGGACACAAAGTACACCCAGACTCGGAACAACAATTTGTGGATCACACAAAGTGGTGTCCCGTGTAGGAATCGAACCCACGACCTTTTGCGTAGCAGTAGTACACACTCCCACCGCGCCACAGATACGATTAAGGCATCGGACTCGCAATCAAGAGGTCTGGGGTCTAAATCCTACCCATTATATACCGATGTGAACTCACTCCTAACACATACAATTAAGAATAGCTGAAGGTGTTAGCAAGATTGTGTAATGCGCAACCCACATTGCAAGTTATCTTTAAAAAAATGTATTATGAATTTGTATCAAAATTCTAAACTAAAAGATTTATGACACATTATTTTCGGTGCTGCAACGCAACGCTTTCATACGTTTTGATCTTTAAAAGTACTGACATTATTCGCTAACACATACTGCTTTATTTTACTAAGTTAAATTCTATTCTTACGTATTTTCACAGCAGTAAAAAGCTTAAAAGATTTAGTCCACAACTTTTAGGGACAAAGGGTAGGTATTATCGTAACCCTCGGTAGGGTGATAACTGTTTGTAACCTAATAGATATAGTGCGAGCTCCTGCGATATCACTCGAGAGCTATTTCCACAAATTGAAAAAACCCTAGACCAGTGTGTTGGCCTTTGTAAATACTACTTGGAATCTGTAGTACAAAAGCTGATTTTACTTTTGTATCTAAACGATAAGTGTTCAAAGAAAATATCTTCACATTTTCACATTCAGACAATCGATTGATATGAGACTATCTCAGAATCTTCGAGAATTGAGAAAGTTTTATATTCTACTAGCTGACCCACGCAACTTCGTCTTTGTAAATTTTCCCCGTTTTTGCAACAATTTTTATTGCTGCTCCGTTCCTATTGGTCGTAGCGTAATATCCGATAAATGGGTTATCCAACAGTAAACAAATTTTTCTTTTCCGACCTGTAGTTTCTGAGATTATAGCGTTAAAAAAAAACAAACTCTTCAGCTTTATAATATTAGCAAATAACTTTATATATTTATATAGTTGACAAGTTATTATAGCGTCTATGAATGAAAAAATATTAAAATATTTAGGCTGAATTTGTGAACATTTTTGCCTAAAGTCTGGAATCAAAGTTATTTCAGTTTAAATATTTAAAAAGTAGGTCAGATCTGTCATCATATTATATTATACTCTTTGCTATTCAATAAAAAAACATAGAAACAATGATAGCCTAGTGGGTTAAGGCATTGGATCTTTAATCAAGAGTCCGACTTTCACTTCTCCAACTTAGCTAATGGGTATTAGCTAAGTTGGAGGAGCTAAATAGTGTACCTATCAGCTTTTTTAAATTTTAGATATAGCTTTGGGAACAAATTCTCTTTCCTATCCAATGTCCCAGCTCCGTTATTGAGTTTTTATTCTAGAAGTTCTTTAAAACATAACTAAATTATTAAGGCTGTTTAAACCCAAACTAAATGCGGAGGACGAGGGGTGTTTTGGCGTAAATTGGGAGAGAACTATGTCCAACAATGGACCGGTAAAAGCAATATTGACACACAAAATACAAAATAAGGGTGGTAAGATCTCAACACTACTGAAGGCCCTTCGGTTTGTTCCTTAATATGCAGCTGAACCAGTTTACCCGTGACCACGGGCGATAGAGTATGGTTGAAACGTCGGGCAATAAAAAAAACCAGACAAGTGCGAGTTAGACCTGCCCACCGAGGGTTCCATATAAATTTGTAGGCACATATTATAAATAGTTCAGAAATCGAGTCTCGCAGTTTTTTAAACTACATTTTTTATGATTTAATTATAAATGCATAGTTTCAGACTTTCCCTATTCTTATAGTTTAAGACGATATTACTAGTCATCGGAAAATCCATACTTAATATTATAAATTTGAAAGTAACTCTGTCCGTTATGCTTTCACTCTCAAACAACTAAACCGATTTAGATAAAATTTGGTATGGAGATAGTTTAAGTCCCGGGGAAGGACATAGGGTAGTTTTTATCGCGACAACCGACATCCATGCGGGCGGAGCCGCAGGCGAAAGCTAGTAAACTATAAATTTTGATTCCTTGAGAGTGTCTAAATGTACGTTTTTTGCGACATAAACGGCCGTATCTTTATTTATATTAATTTAGAAGTTTGATTTTTTTCAGAGCTTCAAGGGACTGGAGACCTGAGGATATGGTTTTAATTTCAACTCGATACTTCCACGCGTTCCCGAGATAAAGGGTCTTGACAGACAGACGAACGGACGGACGGACAACAAATTGTTTTTGTTTTCCTTTTGAGGTACGGAACCCTAAAAACAAAAAAAAATACCTGCCACGATTAAGACCTAAAGTATATATATAAGTTTATAATACGAACATACCTACTTATAAAATAACAAATTTTTGTTATATTTATATTCCACATCAGTCAACATGTACTGGTGATATTATCAGTGCCCATAAATAACGGTAAAAAAAATGCATCACGCGCCATATCTTTATTTCTATAGTAGTACGAAATTTTAACATAAAATAGGCAAATCCAACACATATCTAAAGCCTGACAGTCCACTTTATCATCTCCAAATCCCTTTTATAAAACCTACCGAACATTCAACCGAGTCTGCTCTTCACAATGTTTCATTAAAATCCTCAACAACTGAAACAAAACAGTACAAATAATACAAAGTGTGACGCTCGGTGCATCTGTTTGGATTTAAGTGAATTATGGACGATGTGAAACCAAAAACATATTTTTCATTCAATTGTTAACTAGAGGTTCACAAAATTGAAGTAATTTTAATAGGCATTTCTTGCCAATTACTTTACAAATACAATAAATGCATTTTTGAAAGATGGAAAAATTTGAAGTCCTGACCCAGGAATTGAACGCGAGACTTCCGTAGCCAAACCAAGTCCGGAATAGAACTACCTATCTGGACTATGTTACTAGACCTCAAATTGTTCTATCCCTTGATGATCGCGAGTTAGGCCCTCGCATGCGCCATCTAGTCGGTAGTTCAAAAATGCAATTATTGTAGAGGTTCTTATTTACATAGTTCGATTTTATTTGTGGCCTCATTCACGTTTTGTAATTGGCCACTTTCTTGGTTTTATGGATATAAACAATAAATACGTATTAAAACTATTGGTTCACCTGTTCATGGCTAGTAGTATAATAAAAACTAAAAAAATCCGCCTGAAAGACAAAACCCTATACCCTTCAAGTTTAATATGCAGTCGGATGCACAATATTAAGTTCAACAGAATTCATTAATGCCTGCGACTGTATGATATTAAATTTGAAGGGGATCTGGTTTCTGTCTTTTAGCAGACGGGTTGTTTTAGTTTTTATTTATTTTTTATTTATTACTTTCTAGTCATTGTTCGATAGAGACAAGGCGATTTAATAAGAACTATTTGTTTAATTTACTAACGTTGTTTTTTCAATGATTTGTCACTTCAAACTCTTTTAAACATATGGGTTAAATATATGGAATCATCATTATTGTTTTTTTCTTTTTTTTTACTTTTTAATAAAGGCGACTCCCACAACTATAGGGTACAAGCCCTGTGTCGCGGGGGAATTTACAAACATACAAGTCACGGACACAAAGCACACCCAGACTCTGAACAACAACTTGTGGATCACACAAAATGGTGTCCCGTGTGGGAATCGAACCCACGACCTCTTGCAAAGCAGTCGGACACGCTCCCACCGCGCCACAGAGGCAGTTAAATATATTTTCGAACTTTCCTTTTAATGGCTTTTAATTTGATACCCCACGCATATTAAAGCGCATAAATACACTATTAAGATTTTTTAAGAACTTTATGTAGGTACTCAAACGTTATTGAGATTAATCTAATGCCGTATCATTTAAAATCGGTAGAGCCGTTGAGAAGTTATAAGCGGACATAGGAACATACAGACGCGTCAAACACATAACCTTCCTTCCCAATCGGGTAAAAAGAAATAAAAGATAAAATATACTTGCAACTGAACGGAAAACAACCCCTTATTTTATAGATTGTTAATCCCAAATTGTTACACAGTTAGTTATAGTTAGTTAAGACTTTATATCATCGAATAAAACTTCAAACCTACTGAATCGTTTTGAATGACATTTGATAAGCCTAAAGAATAATATGGGCGATTTTTCTCTCTATAACAGCGTGTAGAGTCGCGGGAACAACTATTCAAATATAAATTTCTAAAAGTAATAATGAAAATACAATTCATTTTACACATGTAATTGACAATCGTTTGATATACGATCAACACGCCAGAATCACTGGGTGCGAATGAAAACCCATTAAATGCAGTACCGATATCATTAAGTCGAATGTAACTTGTAATATACGTGTCAAAAACATACGATGATTATGTAGGCGGGGCGCGCGTGTACATGCAGAATTAATGTAACGATTTTGATATAAAGGAGTTAGAACTCTGTTGACTCATGTCAAAATGAACTCCATGTATAGGTAGGTATTGTCTGTTTGTGATGTTTCAGCTCAAGGAATTTAAGAAAAATCGATACTAATATTATAAAGCTGAAGAGTTTGTTTGGTTGTTTGAACGCGATTATATCAGGAACTACTGGTCCAAATTAAAAAAAAAAAAAATTGTTGGATAGCCCATTTATCGAGAAAGGCTATAAGCTATATAACATCACGCTGCAACCAATAGGAGCGAAGCAACAATAAAAAATGTTGCAAAAACGGGGAAAATGTACGCAGACGAAGTAGCACGGATCAGCTAGTTAATTATAAAACTCAAACAAATCTATGAAATAATTTTAGTAGGAATCTGTTTAAAGAATAAAAATGTATCTATAATAATATTATAAAGCTGAAGAGTTTCTTTGTTTGTTTGAATGCGATCTCAGGAAATACTGGTCCTAATTATAAAAAATATTTCAGTGTTGGACAACCCATTTATCGAGGAAGGCTATATATAGGTATTACATCACCCTACGACCAATAGAAGCGGAGCAGCAATGAAAATAGTTACAAAAACGGGGTCGGTAAGTGTATAATAAAATCTAATATGCAAGAACGGAGGTTCCAGGAGAATTGAGAACGAGTCCTATAATGTAGCTAAACGTTTTATAAAGGCGCCATATTAATTCGCATTGACGAATTTTAATTTTCTATAACAAATAAAAATCATAACGAAACCCTGATCACATTAAAATCACCGCTCGCCATTGATAAAGTAAAGTCACACGGTGTGGTCCAAGAAGGGCAGGTACCTAAAAAAACTACCGTCTATCTTCTATCTAACGATTATTTGAAACACCATAACCGATACCCACTACACCATGAATAGCACTTAACACGCAAATTTTACTCAAAAGCCCCATATTCATTCACAAAAATATCTAAAGTACAATCGAACAAAAAAGTAATAAATTATCCATTCCAGTTTTTACCACAAACAAGGAATTTGAGGCGTTCTTTTGACAATAGGTTCATTCAAAAATTTTGAACAGTGTTCTATGAATGAACGTAGAATAGATGAATGGGAAGAACGAAGGGCGATAGACAGTCTGGCGTCGTTTATTTAGCGATTTGGAAGCAATTTTTTTCTTGTCTGGTCAGTTTTTTTTACCTGCTTTTGTTAGCAGAGAAAGTACTAGTGCTATATTTTAAGTTGCAATTGTATGATGTTGCGAAAGACTTTTGATTTTGGCACAAGTTGACAATGGAGTTTTGCTTCTTGTTGAGTGTCAGGTATCAAACAATACTAACCAATATCTTATTAAAAGGAATTTAATATTCTTCAAATATTGAGCAATGAATACAAAATTGATTGGAAACTTAGTTTGCTAGGCTTACAGGTAATCTAGTAATCTCTTTTCACGTTTTGCAGGTTCGATTCCCGGTTTAGACCGGTGATTTATTAAAAAATCTTTGAACGTAGTTCGTAATAACATCAAAATGAAAGATTTCATTTTTTCCTATAAGTAAAATGTTTTGTCTACAATATATAAGGTAGGTACTTTCTCTTCTTGTGGATTATATGATTTAGGTGTAATGATTTTGAAAGTACCGATTTCATTCCTAAACATAACGTTTATATCCGTTAATCATATCGATATAATACTAAGTCCTGTAACAAATCGATATCCCAAACTTTTGGCGCGGAACTTCTAAAACGATCATGCGGTTTATTCCCCTCGGAATTTATCGCCGCTTGTTATTGAACTTTTGACTTGTGAACGTAAGTGTACCGTCCAAATACTGCTGTATAATGTTGTAGTGTATTTATTGTTACTAGCTTTCTCTGCGACTTCGCTCGCGTTTTGTTTGGTTTTTATAGCTAGCTTTGTGCTATACTGATGTGTGTACTACGTTACTGCAAAGTTTCATCAAATTCTGATCAGTTGTTTTTGAAAGAAAGAAAGAAAATAGTTTTATTTGTACCTACCACGATACAAAAAAAAGAAAAAATAACAAAATAAGTAAGTAAGTAAATTGGCGCGGACCAAATAAGGACCTACGTCAGCTATTGTTGTAGTCTGTGGACCACAATGCGTTTTTGCGTGAAAAATCAACCAATTTCCATCCATCCATTAATTCTCTCTCTCTCTATCTCTCTCTCTCTGATTAGTCGGATTTTAAGGGGTAAGTGACGTAATAACCGAGCAGATCAAACTGTGCTACTGTCAGTTCATAGATGATGAGAGGAGGGAGAGGGTAAGATTTTTAAATTTAACTTCTCTCCATGCCTTGCTCTTGTAGAGCACGATCAGACATCAGTCCTATATGTCCTATCACAGAATACGGTAGGTACAGAACGAAAGCTTCATAAAAAAACGCTCTTGACGAACGCACATTTATCTTCAGTCGTATCCAATTTCCATCCTATAGGAGAACGAGAAGTGTATAGGGGGAGTGCGTATATGTAAAAATGCAAGTGCATAATAATAATAACAATAAAAAAATCTTTTTTTACTTATGAAGCAAAATACTACACTTGTGAAAAGTCGATTCTACATTTACATGTAATGTATGTTCGCAATTTTTCGGATGACATCAGAAAAATAGCTGGACCACTATGGAAACAGATAGCTCAAGACCGAGAAAAGTGGCAATCTTTGGAAGAGGCCTTCACCCGAGAGGGGTTCCTAAATAAATAGCTATCTACAAATAAATATAAAGTACAGAGTTACTACCTGTTAAATATAACTAAAAACTAAGTAAACTAATAATAAATCTATGTGAGTAGGTAACCATGTGCATTAATTGTATTTAATCTTTAAAAAATACCTATTAGAACTTGTAAGATAATTGTAACATTAGGAAATAAAAGGCTTTTTTTTTTTTTTTTTTTTTATTTATTTATTTATGTTCGCAAACAATAGGTAAAATATACAATGTTGCAAGCCAGACTGTTGACATCGATCCTTCCATATAGAGTACATCGAAATTAAAAACAACCTTCTGTAACACCTTTTTTGATTAACGTATTTTATTTATTTAAACTATTTTTATCAAACCTGTCTAACTATTTGTATCAACCTTAAGCAACTGTTTTGTCGTCGTACCATATATATCTTAATCAACACAAATTGTTACTGGTGAAAACTTTTAACTGGCCATAACATTGTTATACAACACATGTTATTGTTCAACTACATAGCTGTAAGTTTTCTAAATTCGAAAATAAAAAAGCCGGTGAAAAGATCTTTATTTATTTCTTGAAAAGGTGCCTTTTAAAGCAATAACTTTACCTATTGCAATATATTTAAACCACGTTAAAAAAATACGATCGAATACATTCATATTTCTATATGAGGACAGGTTTGAACGAAAATAGTACCTAGTGTATTTTCGTGTCATCCATTTCATGTTTCCCAGGACCATAAAAGTGCTATAACTGATGTCGTTCGTCCAATCGTTATTTGCCCGCCATATTTCTCCAATTTCCTATGAAAAGGATCGCAAACGTTGTTATGATACCGATATAATATCAAACGGCATTTTGTTTTAGCTCTAACTAAATTGACACATGATTTTGGTCAAAAAGTTTTTTGTTGTTTTTTTTTTATTTTATTTTAAACCCACTCAGTTACGCCATGATCTTCTAAACAGTCTAATTGTTTCTAAACAGGTCATAAGTTAATTGAAAGTCCCGAGTTCGAAACCCACCCATTGTACTACCGATGGAAATCCACCCCTAAAACAAGCAATTAAGTTTAGCTGGCTTTTTTTAATCTCTCTAGCCCACATAGCTGTTTTTTTTTTAAATCTCTCTATTACTAAATCTTCTTGGTCACCCCAGATTCATGGACTTCTTAATGTAATTATAATCATGATTGTGTTGATAGTGATGGGTAACCCTACAACAAAATAAGTACAAGACTCTATTCTTCCATTTTATTTTGGTCAAAACGCCCCTTATTGATTGATACTTCTAATATCAATCAGTATGGGATTAACAATATATATATGTATATATATATATATATATATATATATATATATATATATATATATATATATATATATATATATATATATATATATATATATATATATATATATATAATCTGAATCTCGATCTCGGTCATCCAGATACTAGCTTATAAAACGTGACAAACATACCGATAGACCAACAAACCGATAGTAATGTTTGCTTACATTTTTTATTGAGTCGGTATTTGGTAAGGATTTCGGCAAGATTCAAAGCCACTTTGTAAATATACGAGTGTTTCTTCACACATAATTAGCTACCGAAATTCAACCCTACTTCAAATAGTCGGCATGTCTCTATGCGATTTTTTCCTCAAAAACGTGCTTTCAACCGAACAAGTACGGAAAAGAATAATCAGATAACGTATTGCGATGATCGATTTGTTTACTCGAGTGGCATCGAGTAGGCGAGTAGACGGTATTCCTTTGTGTCGGCAAGTTCTGTCGGAACTTTGACTGTTGGGAATCGAGTTGGCGAATCGAGTTAGAAATCTGTTTGTTGTGATATGAAGTTTGATGTAATTAATAGAGGTGAGAGTATTATAGAAATATACTTATTACTATTTAGTGTTAGTATATAGTTTTGTGAAGAATATTGTATTCTTTTATTTATTTATAATTGATTTTACCCATATTTTTCAAAGGCTGTTATTAGTCGAGCGATTGCTGCGGGTATCTATATACATATTATGTTGATAAACTATTCATCGTCATCGGTATCAGTTTATAACATTTGATCCAAATCCATCGAGCAATTCAGGAGTAGGTGCCTACTTAATGACGGCCAATATTTATAACATATTATATACAATTAATCCAGTCACGTCCTATCTTAAAATTCCAACTTTTTCCTTATATATTTCCCTATGGAATATATAATCAATCCGTGACCACAGCCGTTACAAAAAAGTTTCTTGAGAGATAAAATCGCTACTCACTTCTCGCTCATCGCCGTTGGTGGGACAGGTTCCTTAGGCTGAATTATTTCAAGCGTAGGTACTTAGACTTAACTCAACCTGAGCTAAAACATTACAAAAACTTGATAAAGCGCTATATAACCTTCTAAGATTAGGTAAAGCTTTCGCGCTGACCAATAATTTCAACAGTCATTGACAATAGCCTTGAGCCGAGCCAAAGCACGCTTTATAGATTTCAGTATAAGTGACAGTGACATAATGAGAACATGAGATTCGCCATACTTGATGTTGAGCATTCGTTTTATACGTTTTAACTATATGTTTTAATTTATGCGGCGTTACCCTAATGGCTAAGGCATCGGTCTCGCAATCGTAAGGTCGCGGGTTCGAATCCTGGCCAATGGTAGTATAACACAAGCCTTTGAGCTTAGCTGGAGGGGTTAACAAGATTGCTAGTAATGTGGGATTCGATCCCACATTGCTAGTTATCTTAAAAAAAAAAACATCGTTTTGAATGCCTCTGTGGCGCGGTGGGAGTGTATCCGACTGCTACGCAAGAGGTCGTGGGTTCGATTCCCACACGGGACACCACTTTGTGACATTCAGAAATTGTAGTTCCGAGTCTGGGTGTACTTATTGTCCGTGACTTGTATGTTTGCAAAGTCCCCTGAGACACAGGGCTTGTACCTTACTGCGGGAGTCGTCTTTTTTTAGAAAAAAAAACGTATAAGTAGTAGGTATGATATGATATGAGGTTATTCCCTCACCTTCTCAGCTCAAGGGTGCAGCAGCCACTTGTAAAATTGCCCGATGCGGTGCAGTGATATTTAAAATATAATAATAACACTGCAATATCCCTGCAGCTTTTGACGAAGCAGCAAATATAATTAGCTTACCGCCCACACAAAAATAAAAGCTTTTATAAATAAACTCCCGTATAAAAACCTTTTGTTTGACGTCATCGGCTCTGAATAACTTCTGGCGAAATAAAAATACTCCATCAGTAACAAAATTCATACAACATATATTCGACTCTTAGGTTAAAGAGTCATCCATAGATATTTCCAGGAAGATTTTTCTAACATTTATAGTGAGTTTTTACTAAGTGCATTTTACAGGGGTGCCTGACACAGTAGCGGTCGAGTAGATCCGATAACGATATCCGAGCAACGTTACCAGTTATATTATATTATAGTTATATATAACTATATTATATTATAGTTATATTATATTCTGCGTTTTAACATTACTTAAAGAGTTGTTGTTTTGACTAGTTGGAAACTAGTCTTTAATATAATTAGGAATATCAGAGGTTTTTAAAAAAATAATTATAGAATAATACCTAATGGTTTTTAGTGTCAGTATATTTTGTGTTATGGAGAATTAAATTTTTAAGCAATAACTTAGCGGCGTTGTGCACTTTTTGGGGTGGGTAAAAAAAATTACACTCGCGTCAGGACACGTGACCTGATCGAAATTTCGTAAGACGGTAGACTAATGAAAAACTGCTAGAATATCATTACAATACGAAGGTAAATTTCGCCACCATCCACTATGTTATTATAAGGTCAGGTGGGAAATCGGGCGGTCCAGAAATCAGAAAACCCCAGTTCCAGTTCTTTGTTTTAATTTTTGATTTTGGTTTTTTGATTTGTGATTTATTACTTCATATTGTTTTATTATTATGTCAGTAAAATCGAAAAATATTATTCAAATTTCATCAGTATGTAACTTGAACATTATATGTTCAAATTTTCACTTCTGCCGGCACTCCCGGAGTGCAAGCTGTTGTTTTGTTTTACATCAATAGATTATTATTATTATTAATATTGTATCTTATTTTTGTTTATAATTTATTTCAGGATCATGATTATAGCTATATTGTTTAAGAGTTTTTATCACTCGATCGATTGCTGACTATCTATAGGTATACATATTATGTAGATGATACTGTTTGGATCAAATGTTATAAACAGACACAGCTTATAACATTTGATCCAAATCCGTCGAGCGATTCGAAAGTACCTAATGACGACCAAAATTTCCAAACATACCAATAAAAAAGGTATCACGTTCTATCTTAAAATACCCACTTTTTTGCTTATTTATTTCCCTACGAAATACACACATCAAAAGTGTCTAGGGATCAACATATATTTTTGCAATAACTTTTCTCCTGATTGATTTTTTATTTTTTAATTCTTTAAGGATTCATCAAATAAAGTGTTTTCGTTTGTCACAGTAACGATAAACCAAGTCACCTTTGCATTAATAAAGAAATTTGCCATTTTCCTAATAAAGGGATTTTTGACATTTGAACCACTAACATTAAAGTTCGAAAAAAAGACTGAAATAACAGTTTTCTTTAAAATTTTATTGGGTAACTTAAACAATTAATAATCCGTGTTTCTACCGCGAACACTAACAACACAAGAACATCGGTTTGGCATACTCAAAATGAGTTCATCCAAATCACGCTGTGGAATGGCCGCCCATGTTCGTTGCAACAACAAAAAAAGGTCTTCTTGCGACTGGATACCCTCCATATTCGGCAGAGCTCTTCTCTGTAGCATATCCCATGCATGCTCAATCGGGTTCAAGTCTGGCGACTGAGCAGGCCAGGGCAGGACATTGATGTTAGCTGCGGCGAGAGTCTGTCTTACAACTCTTGCGGTGTGCGGTCGTGCATTATCATGCATTAACTGAAATAAGGGACCGATTTGCACTTGTAGAGGAACGATGACGTCTGATACAATCGTCTCAGCATAAATTTGAGCGTTGAGGTTGCCTCTGATCCAAATCAACTCAGTTCTTCCGCCGATCCAAATACCCGCCCATACCATGATGGTTCCACCACTATAAGGATGGACTTCCTGGCAGGATTTTAATCGCTGTTGGCGTCCAGGGGTTCTCCAGTGTCGTATACGTCTTGTATCCGGTCTCATACCAAAACGAGACTCATCAGAAAAGCACACGAAACGCCATTGTTTCTTCTGCCCAATTTCTGTGTTCAAGAGCCCATTGATATCGAATCCTACGATTGTGCATTGCTATAGGTGGTACCCGTAGCGGTCTTCGGGAATGAAGGTTCACTTCATGCAAGCGGTTTCTGACTGTTTGGTCGCTAATTAAGTTCCCTGAAGAGTGATGAAGCCTCACGGCTAACATCATGGCGGTTATTGTTGGACCTCTTCGAGTTAAGATTTGAATGTATCGGTCTTGTCTCCGTGTGGTGCAGCGATACCGTCCTCCATGGCGCTCAGCCACGGTACCAGTGCTTCGGTAACGTGTCCAAAGTCGACTGATAACACTCTGACTTGTATTCAGAGCTAAAGCCACAGTACGTTGCCGGGAACCAGCTTCTATCATTCCCACGGCTCTGAGCATTTCTTCCCTGCTTAAATGACGTCGCCGCTCCATAATAACGTTGGTTTTAATCAGTAGTAGGGAAACAGTAGCACTAATAATGTCTTCAATGCGTTGTATGTTTTTATAGGGAAAATATTGACAGCTGATTTTCATCTTTTACTCGAATTTGATTCACAGTTCCTGATTCAAATTATGAAATGCATCAAAAAGGATCCATATAAATTTATAAAATCATAAATTTATTACAAAGCCACATCTCAATCTCAAGAAATCCGCATAAAAATGCTTGATCCCTAGACACTTTTGATGTGTGTATAACAGTGAATCAATCCGTGACCACAGCCATTGCAATACTGTTGAATTATTGAAAAATAAATTAAAATATTTTATAAAATTTATAAATCTGAGGTTTTCAAAAAAATACCCTTAGAAACATAATGACCTCGTCTACTCTTCAACATACCAAAACAGACTGAGTATAACACAGAATAGTGACCCAGCTACCCAGTTGGTTTTACGAGCTTCTATTACATAGATCACAGTACTGCCATCATGCCACTGCGGAACCGAGGTACTGTCGACGACATAAATCGTTTAACTGGTTAAACCCTTCAAAGCGTAACGGCTCGCTTAATGAAACTATTGTTTACCTTAAAAAACTGGCTATTGTTTTAACATACAATTCAATGGAAATAGCACCCATCAATATCCAACCCATTGTTAATACTTAAAAAATAGTATCTAAACTTGGGATTCAACAATAAGAAATGGTCCTGAGAAAAATCAACTTAGATCGAATAATAAGGGAGGAATTCTTCGACGCCTAACTCCTTTTTTTTACTTCCATTTTGTAATACTTTTTTTGTAGTTTACTAGGTAAGTTATAAATAATGTTAATAGTATGTATATATAGTTATTTCGTAGGGTAATCTAGCTGTATTTATTAACATTGTAAAATAATAAGGAATTTCTGAATCATTAATTTATTTATAAACTAGAATTTATTAAATGAAAGTTGCTGTTACCTACGACCGAAAAAGTTTTAATTAATCAAACTTTATTTAATGCCGAAATTATCATTATTCATATCATTTGCGTTCCATAATGTAATTAAGATGTTACAGCATAAATATGTAGCTCTAGCTGTCCCGCGCATTTTTGTCTGCGTAAATTTTCCCCGTTTTTGCAACATTTGCCATTGCTGCTCCGTTCTTATCGGTCGTAGCGTGATGTGAAGGAGGAACTACTCATCTGAATTGAAAAAAAAATCAATACCGATGAGTAGTTCCTGAGATTACCGCGTTCAAACAAATAAACAAACAAACTCTTCAGCTTTATAATATTAGTATAGATTATCGACCGTTTGGGCACTGGAAAAATCAATTCTGTAATTCACAATTATAGTGATTAACTTAATTATTAAAATTATTTAATGAATTAAATTAACCCTAGGTATTCATTAAATCTAGTATTGTAAATGTTATTATATGTGGTAGTAATGTTGCCGCCCTAATTTATAAACTAGAATGAAAAATATAAAAAGACTTTTGTCTGTAACTTCACCTACCCAGTAAAGTACTGAGGTATTTTTAAAGAGATGAAACTTATTACTCTAAGCGTTCCAGTGAGGAAACTCAAGGAATAAATGAATGGAGTGCCTTTTAAATTTCGACGTTAAATGTAGTGTTTTGCGTTTGACTTTTGTGTGTGTGACGTCTAAGCTTCTACACAAATAGGTACACCGCCATCTAATATCTAATTTAAGCGGCGGTAGCCTAATTGCTTAGGCATCGGTCTCGCAATCGTGAGAGCGCGGGTTCGAATCCTACCCATTATACCACCGACGTGAACATACTCCTAACACAAACCCAATGGTTTGTGTTAGGAGTATGTGAACCCCTCCAGCTAAGTTCAATAGCTTAGCTGGAGGGGTTAACAAAATTGCCAGTAATGTGGGACTTAACCCCACATTGCTAGTAATCTTTTAAAAAAAAAATGAGTCAGTGGTGGATCCAGGGGGATAAAGGTTCCCCCAATTGTATCCGAGTATTCAAGCGCCCCCTTACCTTCCTCTAAAATTGAAATCTTAGTACTGCCACTATAATTTATGAGGTGGTAGCTTAATGGTTAAGGCATCGGTCTCGCAATCGTGAAGTCCCGATTCGAATCTTACCCATTAATCTACCGCCGTAAACCCACTCCTAACACAAGCTATTGAGCTTAGCTGGAGGGGTAAACGGGATTGCTAGTAATGTGGGACTAGCGTTGAATTTTTTTTTTTTTTTATGAAACAAAATTAATCTCAATAGATGAATAAACACATGAAACGTTTCCGTTTTTTTTAGTACTTTTTTGGTTCTATTAATTAAAAACTTGACCTTGACAAAATTTCCTTGAAACTTTCAAATAAAAAATTAAAAAAAAAAACAAGTAATTTGAAAGAAACGGCAATTTTTTCTGTTTTTTTTAAACGCTATGTGGGACCACAATCCCACATCTTTTTTAATAAAAAAAATAAATATAAAAAACAATGTGAGACGGATTTGATGATTACCTCGTTTACTTGAAATGTTATGCTCTGAAAGCAATAAACTTGACAAGAATGGTTTACTAAGCATTAAGGGTCCATTCCTCAATGGTTTCCAATTAAATCGATGGTGGATGGTTAATTAAGCAAAGTTACCACTGTACAGTCTGTCACTATCAATATTTTTGATTAGAAAAGGCTTATAACTATTTATTATACGTGACTTAGCATTATTTACCTTGATTGACGTTTGACCTGGGGGTTAATTCACGTATTTAAAGCAGTGCAGTTGCAGTTAAGTTTCGAGTACAACGGCCATTTTGTATTCTTGTAACTTTGGGATCGATCTCAAATACCCTTGCGACAAGTATGCGTCTCGAGAGCGCAATAACATTCTAGTACGATACGCAAGCGCTTTTGAGATCGATCCCAAAGTTACAAGAATACCAAAATGGCCGTTTTAATCGAAACTTAATTGCAACTGTACTTTAAATACGTGATTTGGATTCCAGGTTGCACCAGCCATGGTCATAAGCGGACTGTTGCAGCGATGTTGAGACTCCGTAATACCGATGAATCTCTCATGTAGAGAGGGTTTGTGGACGATGAAACTCAATCCAGTGATTGATGTTCGAATTCAGTATGTGTTCTGCCATTGCCGACTTGTTCGTTTGCCAGATTTTGATGAATAGTTATAATCATGCAACGCGAAAGTAAAAATGGAAAAGACTTGACTCCACTGAGAGAGGAATACATGAGTTTGGTTCAGGAGAAGGGCTGAGGGTAGGTGCATTTTATCAATGACTAGCTGTCCCGCGCAACTTCGTATGCGTACATTTTTCCCGTTTTTGCAACATTTATCGTCGCTGCTCCGCTCCTATTAGTCCTAGTGTGATGTTGATATATGGGCTCGATAAATGGGCTATCCAACAAAAAAATAATTATTAAAATCGGTCCAGTACTTTTTGAGTTTATTCGTTACATACAAAAATACAAAATTAAAAATCTTTCCTCTTTATAATATTAGTGTAGAAAAGCACACGGTGCAAATATAGGTACATCATTTTGGAAGACCTAGTCTCCCCCTTTAGTCTTATGTGAATAGATATAGACAAAATTGTAATGCGTAATTACCGATTATGTAAATGTGGTTAACTGACAATAAATCCTGAAAATAGAAACAGCGGTGAAGTATGGCCTGTTACTGTGACTGTTAGTCTAGTGGTTAGTGACCCTAACTGCTAAGTCAGAGGTCGTGGGTTCGATCCCCACCCGGAATAAGACTTTGAGTGATGAGCACGATGGTTTATTCTATACACTATGTTGTTTATAAGTTGTCTGGTTGCCACAGTACAAGCTCTGCTTAGTTTGGGATAAGATGACGTGGTGTGAGTTGTCCCAAGATATTGTTGTTATTATATACGCGATAAGGGCCTACAATAACGGTACAAATTTGTTTTCGAAATACGAACCTTACTTGAACAATAAAACAATTATTATTTTTTACAAAAAAAAATGTCACCACATTTAAAACTTAATAAAACAGTAACCACAATGTCTATAATTACAACATTAGCAATTATTCATTTAAAAAATAAATTATTACATCACTAAATCATTTTCCTTGCAAATATAATATAAACATCTGCAATTATTTTAAAAGAATAGCTAATAATTGCAAAATTGTAATAATAATTAACCTACTATAAAAATAATATAGTGATTCGATACAAAATAATGTGTGTTTTATTATAGGGAGAGTTAGGTTTATATTGGTTTGTCTGCCAAAAGGTTATAAATCGCAATTACAGCAGGTACAGACAGAGAAGCAATTATTCGTCAACCGTGACGAGGAATTATTCAAATTAGGGTTCAAGGGTGGTCCAAGTTTATAAGAAATCGCTCATTTTTTGCAAAACACTTGCGAGGGTTCTTGCGAAGATTTGTTAAAGGTAGGTATTTAATTTGTATAATATATTTTCAGTTTAAAAAAAGATTCGAAAGCTAAAAGCGGCTTTTGAATCTTACAAACATACCCACCGAACAGACAGACAAGCAAACAATTCTAAAAAAAATGTAATTGTTTTGATTTCTACTGCTGTTATAAAATTTCTTACGTACTAATGTTGGCTAGTTACAACTTCAATTTTATTTATATGTATTGATAAATAACCATTTCGTACAAAATATTAAATTAGGAATAGATGATATATCAAACTGCAATAATCCTTCCTATTCGAACTTAGCCCACAAACGTCACGACAAACATGATAACAGATGTTTTGTTTAGCCTGTTGGTCTAGTGGTTAATGACCCTGATTGCTATGCCGGAGGTCGTTCGTTCGATCCCCACTCAGGATAAAACTTTGTGTGAGTGATGAGCACGATGGTTTATTCTGTGTCTGGGTGTAATCTGTACTAATATTATAAAGCTGAAAAAATTGATTGTTTGTTTGTTTGTTTGAACGCAGCTATCTCAGGAACTACGCATCCAAATTGAAAAATTATTTTACTGTTAGAGTTAGTAGAGAGATCCAAATTGAAAAATTATTTTACTGTTAGAGATAGAAGAGAGCCTATTTATCGAAGAAGGTTGTTTGGTTGCCATAGTACAAGCTCTGCTTAGTTTGGGATCAGATGACATTGTTGAGTTGACGTTGTTGAGTTGATCAGTTGAGACGTTGTGTGAGTTGTCCCAAAATATTATTAGATTTTATACTATATACCATTTATTTTTTCTGAAATCGCTTCAGCTAATAACTTGTGCCACACAAACAACAACGTGATCAACCCTATTATGTTGTGTACGCACAGCAGTATCGTTAAGGGATTTTTATTAAACTGTATTGTCATTTTATTTTCATTATTCACGGCTCTTTGTGAAATGGTAGCTGTTTTAATGAACTGACTGAGGATATATGGTACGTATCAACTCATATTTTGTAAGAGATTTGATGTATTGGATCTGAATAGACGCTAAGAGTTGGAGATTCGTACTCTGGCCCATGACTGATATAATACTAAAATGATAAAAAAAAAAAAAAAATACGGTCTAAGCGTCGGGCAATTAGAAAAAGTATACGGAATGAGCAAAAAATGAAAGAAAAAAGAAAAAGACCATAACAATGGATATTGTTAAAATTTTATGAAAAGGTGTCTTTTAGTAGCCGCTACTTTGTTTGAAAGCTAAATAATAATAATAATAATAATAATATTTTTCAGGGTCCCCCTCACTTCATACCTTCATGTAACAGAAGCTGATTTTTGTTACACTTATCTAAAACACTTGGGCGGTAATGACAAATCCGTTCAGTAGTTTGAAAGATATGAAGTAATAAAGAATACTTATTACTTTTATACATACATACCAGAATAAAAAAAAAAAACACATACACTTAAACCCAAAAAAATCTCACAATCATCCAATTCACACCACGTGCTATTGCAAACCAAATTATTCCGAAGGACGGGACTGTTTATCCCTACCACAGGCTATCATGTAGCCTATCTGGGAGAACAGTACTCAACCACATCACTATTGTAGATTTTAAAATAGTACCATAAGCCTAATATAATTAAAAACTTGTGTAAACCTACAATCTCATTTAAGTACCGAAATAAATATTTATTATATATATTATTATAATTATATTGATTAGAATACATTTTAATTTTCATTCATACAAGATACGTTCGAAAAACATAACCCTTCTTTGCAGTCGGGTAAAACATATACCGAAAGTACAGAACGCACGCTCGTCGTACCCTCACACAACGCGCACTCGACTAACGTATACGTCGGCACTTCGCCCAGGGACACAGAATCTTGGAACGATTTTTGTACAAAGTGGTCCGAAGTTATCGAGGTAGTTACTAACAACAGTTACCCTTTGTACTCTCGAGAGGTAGATAACCCTAAAATACTCTCTTGATTAAAACCCGTATTCTATAACATTTATTGTTTTTAAACTTTCGCGATTTTTATACATATTAGTTATATTTCGGGACTTAATCGCGTGAATTATTTAAAGGTACGAAGTATTTAGAAGTATTTAGTCGACCCGTGACCACGATTGGTGCAATTCGATCGAAACGTCGGGTAAATAAAAGGTTCGTACCTTTAAATAATTCACGCGATTAAGTCCCGAAATATAACTAATATTCTATAACATTGTATTACCTATATACAGGTTGATTTTTAATGTAAAGAAGCACTTACTTTTGTTACACCACCACTTACCACACGTCAGTGAGACCCCGGATTGTTATTTTTTGTCAGGTTTCGGGCTTAAATTTTACAATAAACAATGATTTTACTCCAGTAACATAGTCTGTAACTATAGTCATAACTTCAAAGACAGGTGGTAGATGGTTAAGGGTTAAAATATTAAATATATTTCAAAACTTATATTATTAAGTTCTCTGGCGTAATATAAGGAAGCCACGAGCGATAAGTTATAAGTATATTAAAAATCACCCTGTATATAGAGACTGTTCGCAAATTCTCGGAAATTACAGCCACCTGAAAGATCTATTATAACGCCATTTTCTTCCTTAAATTATATCCCCAGGTTTATTTTAACCATGAAGTTGACAATCAACCTTTCTTTGGCTTACTTGGCCTTAGCGGCTCTTTTGACAGCCATCTTTAACCCTCTATTTTTCCGCAACTCATAACTGATGTTTAATAACAATAAGTCCATCTTTTTTCTTTTCAACTCTCTTCAATGTTGAATTTCCTTTATCATAAATAATAAATATTTACAAGATATTTATAAACTACCCTAAATTATAAATATAATTATATTAATATTTACACTACATATGTACAAATTACTACATAAAATAAAATCAAAACCAGCAGGCGTCATAGAATTCCTCCGCATCGCTATCGACCTGCATCATGCCCAGAAAGTTGGCAGCATTGCCACGTTGTATAGCAATGCTGATTCGCTGAGCGAAGTACAGGCCAGCCTTCTGGTCACGTGAAGCGTCGATAGCGATGCGGAGGAATTCTATGACGCCTGTTGTTGCTGTTGTTGTTTAGTTGATAAAAAATGCTATGCAATAGTTTTACCACGGCAGTCCTCGAGTGCCACACATTTTTTTTTTTATAATACTAACATTTCTTAAGTTTTTAGTTTTAAGCGGCTGTAGCGGCTACGGCAACGGATTGGCAATCGTGAGATCGCGGTTTCGAATCTTACCCATTACACTACTGACATGAATCCATTCCTAAAACAAGCATTAGCTATCAGGATTGCTAGTTATCTTTTTTATTTTTAAAATACGTTTTACCTTGTTACTAACAAAATATAGATATGCACTGGCCCAAAATAAAAAGTTATGATTATTAATATATACTAAGATAGATTCCATCAATTAAGTGCATGTAATCATAGGCCAACCAATATACTTTTGCTTTCGAAACTTACGTATTTCTAAGACCAAGTAATTTGTCTCCACTGAACTCATATACCGTAGTATACCGCTGGGAAATTTAACGTTGAGTTGCGAATTTAATCTGATATCTTTGATATTATATTTTTACTACAGCCTTTCTATATTTAGGTCACAGATTTCATGACATTTTGTACTTTAATTTGTCGCATGAGTTAATCGTAATCTACAAAGGTACTGCTGCTATATTTTGTGGCTGAGGAATCGGATTCAAATTCCACATTTTAATGGTCTCCTAACCGATATCAGTTGCGGCAGCCAATGTCAACAAAGACTAGCCAACTACGTATAAAGTACTATAGTGCACAAGTGTATGCGCAGACACAAGTTCACTCTCTATTCCTTCACTCTCATAGCCCCATGGGATGGACGGAACAGATATTGGAGGCAGGACCGACGGCTCAACGTGCTCTCCGAGGCACGGAACAAATTTTTAAAACGATCGAAAATGGGTTCGAAAATAGTAATAGAAGAATCTGCAAAGTATCAGAAACAGTAGAATCTGCTCGGTCGCCACTAAGACAGGGACCTCTCATCCCTCATTCTACTACATATTACTGATACGTTTGGTAGTACTTTCTATTGCAAATCCGTTAAGATAATCACCACACCACAATAAAGTAACGCAGATTTAATCTAGACAGTCCAAAACGCGCATTTGTCGTTGTTTAAAACCTTTTCTATCATTATGATCAATAGGGTACTTATCGGATCAACGTAAGCGCAGATGACACGAAGCGGGGGGCGGGGGCGGTAACTAAACCAAGAGAATTAGAGATGCGATTACGCATTACATTGTCATAATTAGTATTACTAACTCATGTTTTTTTGTGATTTTTTTTCGTAAAGTTATTGTTTTTCAAACTTTCTTTAATATTTATATTACTGTAACTGTTTTAAATTTAAACTTTTATGAACTCATATTTATAGTATTTTTATATTGTTGAATTATAATACTATGAATAAAGTATCCATATACGAAACCGTTAAAGTAAAGTTGTGTTTACTCTATAGGTACTGTGTAAATATCCAAGCTTACACGTGTAAGCTGTGTTATTAAGAAATCATTATCCATAAGATTCTTGAACATAATCGAGCAAGGTTAATATACTTTTATTATACCCAAATTGCTAAATTATAGTTCCTACTTGTTAGGGTTCCGTGGCTAAAATTGTAACACGAAACCCTAATAGTTTCGCCATGTCCGTTTAAGTCCGTTTGTCTACCCCCAGGTTACCTCAGAGACCCGTAGTACTAGAAAGCTGTAATTTGGCATGGATATATATCTTAGTTACGCCGATAAAGTGGTAGAATGTAATCTTGAAAAAAAATGTTTTCGGGTACCTCCCCTACATGTAAAGTCGTCTTATTAAAATATTTAGGGGTTGTAAATATCATTTTCCGATTTAGGGATCCGTTTGTGAAATATTAAGCCCTAAAGTGCAATTTTTTATAAGATAATTTAGTTAAAGTCAAGCCTGCCCCCCTGCCAGCTTAGTAGTTGTTTTTGAAGATGTGGAAAAAGTCAGGAAAGTAGTATTTACTCGTATATTGAAATTAAAAACAAAAACTATCACAGCTAAGTATGCTTTACAAGTTTATTAATAACAACAGACCAAGTAAGAAGTAACGAAATTTTCGTAAAAATTCCATATATATAAAAATTAATACCTATTTCATAAATTTGGTATGTTTAGTTTGAGTCTCGGGGAAGGATATATGATAGTTTTTATCTAGATAACCTACATCTACGCGGGCGGAGCCTCAGGCGAAAGCTAGTAGACAATAAATTACACCCGTGCGAAGAAGTAACCCGTTTGCAACATGATCTCACTTCAGAATTTCACAACATCGCCAGCATATTTTAAAGACATTAAAAACTTAATTGACAAAACTCTGCCGTCTCTGAGCATAGAACGGAACTGTGACCGGAATAACAATGTCGTCTTAAGCTAGAGATTAGGAGAGACGGGATTTAGGCGATTGAAGGATAAAAACAGGCTTTGTTTTATATAGGGTAAGCTCTTGATGCATGTCGAGAATGGAAACTGTAGATTAAGGCTTTACCTGTAGGTTTAATAGGTGTATACAATTCGACAGGAGAATAAACACGCTCTTGTTTGGTAAATATTTTGTACTAGCGGATACTCGGCATGTTGTTTATACCTATATTAACTTTTTTTTAAATTGTTTCAGTGGTCTAAAGCCATCTTTGCATTAGTGCCTTTTTAATGAAACCGATTTGGGGCACATCGGTTGAATGATTTTAAAGTCTTTAACGGACATAGAAACAATTTTGTTGAAGATTTTTTAAGATTTTTTTTTTTTATAGTATGCGGTGTGTTCACTTCGAGAAGGGTATACACAAAAATAGGTTACTTAATAAGAATTATCATGCACTGCCTAGTGTTATATCCAGCTTAGTGAACCATAAAATAAAATGGGCAAAACGAAAAAGGAAGCGTTATAATTTTATAGTTATATGTTTGTATTTATACACATTGATTTTTAATCTACTAATAACCTCCCGTTCTTGGTCTCTTTACATTACACCAAATAACTTTGTAATATTAAAATAAAAAAGAATATACATATTAACACTTCACCACTTACTACCTACTTTTGTCACTCAACCATTTACCACACATCTGAGAGACCCCGGAGTAAAATCGACGTTTCTTTGTCAGGTTTAGAGCCTAAACCTCACAATAAATAACGATATTACTTCAGTAAAATAGTTTGTAGGTGGTTAAGGTCATAACTCCTAAAACAAGAGGTAGGTGATTAAGGGTTAATATATTAATTATTTTCCAAAACTGATATACCAAAGTTATTAACTATTATGTAAAGAAGCCACGAGCAGGAGGTTATTAGTTTATTATAAATCCGCCTGTATAATATGTTCCACCATAGCGCCTAAATGACTTGTCCGATTTCGATATAGGAGGTGTCAATCGATTTGTTAAGAAAGTCTATGTGACATAGTCTACTACTTTTTGGCGATATTACAGCCACAAGGCGTATGATGAGTGAACTAACTATACAACTGCACCGAATTGAAACATGTTTTCATCTTTCGAAAGGTAAATGCTAAAACCTTAATTAAACTTAGCTACTAGGTTAGGTTCTTAATCGTTCCCCTATTGCCTTGTGGAAGGCGGCGCTGACAGGTAACTCTAGGTGTTCGGAGATGAGCTGTATTTTTTAATGGAACTAGCTGAATTCGGCCACGCTTTGCTGTGCCTTTTAAAGCCTTTGTTTAATGTATTTCTAATGCATATTTATTTAAAAATTCATAATAACTTTTATTATTCTTTCGCCATATAAACTTTAGCTATGCTAAACTCCACGTTTCTCCGTGCGCGCAATGCTTTTTTAAAAAGGGATTTAAAGTTTCTGCTTCACGTAAGCTCTTAATTCAACCGATAATTTGTGTAATGCATGCAAAGTCCAAAACCAAAATAAAAAGCGCAAAACCGGGAACAAATACCAGGTACTTAATACCCACTTCATCATCATCATCAGCCTCGAAACGTATACCTACTGATGAACATAGCCGCTCCTAAGGACTTCCACAACCACCGATTTTGAGCGGTTAGACTTACTGCAGATAAAAAAACAATAGGCAGTCCATCCCTAGTCAAACTACTTGCATATTAGTGGGCGGGGTTAACGGAAACTCCGCCCAATGGAAGGGGTAGACAGATGCGCGTGAGTCGACAAAACAACCGCTTTTGTGTTCAAGTTAAGATCAGACGATAAAACCATGTTGATTTGTTAAAACGTTTCCTTTTATTTTAAGTTATTAAGTGAGCTTATTTCGAAAAAATAATAAGAACACAATTTAATTAAATGATATGAAATTGAAACTTACACATTAAAATTGAACTGTAAAAAATGTAGCAATTACAAGCTGTTGCATATTATGACTCTGGTCCCGTTCATTTTTGCCACAAGTATCTCTTGTTTTTATCCGACTGCGCAAAAAAGAGGATTATGTTTTTCGAATGTATAAGTAAGAATGTATATTTTTTTGGCACGCTCTAGAGCCTAAATGGTTTGATGAATTTTAGATTGAGAGGTATCGTTAGATTCATCTTAGTTTCGAGAGTGACACTAGGTACATCAAAATTATAAAAATAAATATGGCAGATTTTTGGCGCCAAAATATATCAGTTATTTTTTTTAAAGATAACTAACAATGTGGGATTGGGTCCCATATCACTAGCAATCTTGTTAACCCCTCCAACTAAGCTCAAAAACTTGTGTTAGTATTGGGTTCACGTCGGTAGTGTACCTATTGGGTAGGATTCGAATCCGCGACCTCACGATTGCGAGACCGATGCCGATGATGAAGCGGCGGTAGCCTAAGGCTAACCATTAGGCAACCGCTGCTTCAAAATATTAAGCAGTCGGGATTTTCGTTTTGTAATAATTTAGCTTGTTCCCGAAGATTCAAGGTGTTTACCAGCCTAATAGCAGCCCGGCAAGCAGAAACGGGCCAGCGTAGTATAAACAAGCCGTTTACAAACAGCCGAGCAGCACATTCACGCCTACTCATTAGCTTCGAAGCTTTGTAGCTTTGAAGCCGAACATGTGAACCAACCATGACAATCTAAGATAATTATGTTCAAACATTTAATATTCAGCTTTAAGATATTAACTAACTGACCCGCGCAACTTCGTCTGCGTAAATTTTCCCCGTTTTTGCAACATTTGTCATTGCTGCTCCGCTCCTATTGGTCGTAGCGTAATGTTATATAGCTGACTTGCTGTCCCCGCAACTTCGTCTGCGTAAATTTTCCCCGTTTTTGCAACATTTCTCATTGTTGCTCCGCTCCTATTAGTCGTAGCGTGATGTTATATAGCCTATAGCCTTCCTCGATAAATGAGCTATCCAACAGTGAAATAATTTTCAATTCGGACCAGTAGTTTCTGAGATTATCGCGTTCAAACAAACAAACTCTTCAGCTTTTTACTTTATTAGTATAGTTTCAGCTTTTATCCGTAATAACATCTTAATTAATTGGAGCGCTACAAAAAATAGCCTAGGTATCATTTCTCTCTTGAGAAAAGTTAAACCTTGAAGTTTGCTTCAAGCTATCTGTATAGGCGATTAGCATGTTTGAACAAATAAGCAAACAATCTCCATAGCTATATTAAATTCATAATATTTAGTATGTAATTTTATAAAGTTAAGCAAAATCAAAGCTTCCGGAACATCTACTTAATATAATTACTACTTTCAAACATATAAAGCGATTAAAAAGTATAAAATTACGAATAAAATACCAACGCAACACTTCATTAAAACACCATATTATTATATTTACATTACTATAACAACTCAAATTAAATACACGAACACAATACAGACGATAAAAATCAAATTATCTCGAATCTAAATCGTTTCAAAGTGACAATTACACACAATGAATGTAATAAGAAACTGCTATGGAACAAAATGGCGGTGTTATATGAAATTTGAAACTACAGAAAGCTTTGAATTTGTCGCTTTCATTTGTGTAAGTTGAGTAGTTCGGATTTGTCCCCAAGCAATCGTTGGAAATATTAAGTTGAAGGGAATACAGGATCGTTGCGCAAAACGGTGACCTAACTGGTGAAATTATGCTTCTGCTATATGAGATTTAATTCTTTAAAATGTCACTAAATGTATTATACACAATCTAAAATGACATAAAGATAGATGATAATATTGAGCTATATTAGTCAATAAGCAACATTAAACCTTTCCATCCATTCACGTTATTTGTCAATGAAAACGAACTTGTTATCCTGGGTGAGGATCGAACCCACGACCTCCGGCTAGGCAGTCAGGGTCTAACCACCAACAGACCAGATAATTCAGACAAGGGTGGTACCCACAAAGATGACCTATGGCTCTGCCCTATTACCAAGAATGATGTTTTAAGTACAAATGTGTAGATAGGTTACAGTAATAGCGGCACCTTAAAATCTATATAATTCGCTTAGTTTTCTATGTCAGTGTCGCATTGCCGCCATCAACAGATGAAAGGAGCGGATTATATATATATCTCTTTTTCACTCACAATAATTATTTATCATACTTTACTACTTTTACGAATTTTAAGCTATTGCATAGCTTTTATCGCGGGCTTTGAGCGCGGCGACCAAATCAAGAAATTCCGTAACGAAAAAAAACCTAACAGCCCCCACTTCGCCTACCATGTAGCTCGGCCGAGCGTTCGCTTAACGTATATGTATATGGTACGATTGTACGAAGCTCGCACGGATCGAGACGAGCTGCTCCGAAATGTAATGAAAAAAAAAATACTGCATAAATAAAAAATTATTAATAAATAATTGATAAAAAATTCTATGCAATAGCTTTACCGCAGCAGTCCCCGAGTGCCACACATTTTTTTTTAATAATAGCGTGAATCTAGTACCTAAATGTAACTTAACTAGGTACACGTTTTTACCTAAAACTTCGTTGCGTAAACGTATTTAAATTTGATTATAAACTGTATTTTGTAATAGTTGAATCGTAAAACAGAGACAAACGGGCAATTTTACGCATGTATACATATATTCGCGCTCACATTACTCTCTACATCTATACTAATATTATAAAGCGGAAGAGTTTGTTTGTTTGATTGTTTGTTTGTTTGTTTAAACGCGCTAATCTCAGGATCTACTGGTCCGATTTGAAAAATTCTTTCACTGTTAGATAGCCCATTTATCGAGGAAGGCTATAGGCTATATAACATCGCGCTACGACTAATAGGAGCGGAGAAGCGACGAGAAATGTTTCAAAAACGGGGAGAAATTACGCATACGAAGTTGCGCGGGACAGCTAGTGAAGGGATAAAACTATGTGAATCGATTTACACCTCCTTAACAAACACCATAATATTAGCACCCCAACATAACCGCATAGTGGATTGCGAACAAATTATAGCTTTCATAGACATTTTATTGCTCTACGATTGAGTTTATACAATTTTGTAATCGTTTGCAAGTGTGGCGTCCTACATGCCAAGCCGCCGATAGCGCCCGACATCGCGACGCCGACACCGTAGCGCGCGTGCTGAAAAAGACGACATCCCAACGCAATAACTATTTATGCACTAAGCCGCGCGCTGTGCCACACGTTTATATATGGCGCCGAGAATGCACCGCAGTCGTCGTGATTGGTCGGTCGCGATGCACTGACTTGCTACATGCAATACAACTTGCGAACCTTATTTTGTAAATATAACGTGCCACTTTTATTTAATATACCTCTTTCACCTTTTACTTATACATCACACGTGAGTTTTATTTTGCAACCTCAAGACTGAACACCCTATCAGTAAATTGGTGACCCCGACGTGATCAAGGAGCAACTCCAAGATGTCTACAGAGGAAACCAGCCCACAAGAAGTAGAAGACGTGAAAGAACAGGTAACGACCGTTACGTGTGACGTCGCCACAATCTCGCTGCCTGCGCGTCTGCCGCCATTTTGGCGCCAAAACCCACGCCTATGGTTCGCGCAGTTTGAAGCCGCCGTTGCGGCTAGCAGAATTGGAGAAGATCAGAAGTTCAATCTCGTCGTCCCGTTGCTCGGCTGCAACGACCTGGAGCAGATCGCCGACATCGTGCTGAGCCCGCCCGCGAGCAACAAATACGCTACACTGAAAAATAGGCTGATTTCCACGTTTCAAGAGTCCGACCATCGCCAGTTGCAGAAGCTGCTCAGCGGCTTAGAACTCGGCGACATGAAGCCTAGCCAGTTACTGCGCAAGATGACTGATTTAGGCGGGAAATTGCTGACCCAAGAGGCGTTAAAGGTAATGTGGCTCAATCAATTACCTACGCAAGTGCGCGCCGTGCTCGCCGTGAACACCGAATCGTCGCTCGAAGGCCTAGCTGCGATGGCTGACAAAATGGTGGAACACTTCGAACCTGCGACGGTTGCCGCGGTCGCCGTGCGTCCCACGTGTCCGTCGCCATCAACATCGTTAAACTCCGCGCATACGCTCGAAAGAAAACACGTACCAAACGAAAACCTGCAGTTTGACCTACTATCTAAACAGATCGAGAAATTATCGCTAGAAATCGCCGAACTTCGCACGAGACAACAAAATTCGACGCATCATTCCCGTTACCGCCAAAATCGATCGCGGTCGAACTCGCGAGTACGTGCCTACACGAACCGTAAGCCCGGAGATCCAGATTGGGTATGTTATTATCATTTTCAATTTGGTGACGAAGCCCGAAAATGTGAACCGCCGTGTGCTAAACAGAAGCAGAAGTCGGAAAACTAGAACGTTCATCCACGTTGGCGGGCGTCGATGTTAACAAACCAAGTTACCGCCTATGTGTCGTCGATGTTAACAGCAGAGAGAAGTTTCTCGTCGATACCGGAGCCGACATATCTGTGTTAGCCGCTAGAAATAAGAAACCCACGAAGCCGACAGAAAATACCTACAGATTGTTCGCCGCAAACGGAACGGAGATACGTACCTACGGAGAACGTACACTCGAGCTCAACCTGGGTTTACGTAGAGCCTACAAGTGGACGTTCACGGTCGCTGAGGTGAAAACATCAATTCTAGGCGCAGATTTTCTAGCGAGGCACGAATTGCTAGTCGATTTACATCACCGCAAACTCATCGACCGCATCACCGACCTCAGTGTAAACACCATCACAGTGCAAAGTACCGAAGCCGTTTACGTCATCAACCGCAACCACGCCTATCACGACCTGCTGAAACAATACCCAGACGTTCTGCGACCCATGTCACTCAAAGTACCGACGAAACACGAAGTAACACATCGCATCGAGACAACAGGACAACCGATCTACTCGAGGCCACGCCCCCTGCCACCAGATAAGTACAAAGCAGCGAAGTTAGAGTTCGAGAAGATGATGGAGATGGGTATCTGCAAGCCGTCGAATAGTCCATGGGCTAGTCCACTACACGTCGTTAAGAAGAAGGACGGTTCACTTCGCGTATGCGGCGACTATCGCCGTCTCAACGCCGTGACAACCCCCGATCGGTACCCCATTCCGCGAATTCAAGATTTCACGTACCAACTGCACGGAAAGAAAATATTTTCAAAAATCGATTTAAAAATGGCGTACTTTTGGATACCAATGGAGAAAGAAGATGCTGCGAAGACGGCCATAATAACCCCATTTGGCCTCTTTCAGTTTAACTGCATGACATTCGGTCTTCGTAACTCAGGTCAGACATTTCAACGTTTTATGCATGAAGTACTGCGAGGACTCGACGACAATGTATTCTGTTTCGTCGACGACGTGTTGGTCCACTCGAAAACAGAAGAGGAACACGAGCGTCACTTACATCAGGTACTCGAACGACTGAACAACTACGGTGTCTCACTTAACGTCGACAAGTGTGAGTTCGGCAAGGACAAGATGCAATTCCTCGGCTACGAAGTTTCATCGGCCGGTATCAAACCCACTGAAGATCGCATACAAGCCATACTCAAGTTTCCAAAACCAAGCACAGTTCAAGAATTAAGAAGATTCCTAGGTATGATAAACTTCTACCGTAGCTGCCTACCCCACCAAGCCGAACATCAACATCTGTTAAACAAATACCTACACAATAGTAAGAAAAACGATAAATCACCAATATTATGGACACCCGAAGCCGAACAAGCCTTTGAGCAATGCCGACAAAGCATACTCGAGGCCACCGTCTTATCGCATCCCATACCTAACGCTCCACTATGTCTTCTCACCGACGCATCTGACAGCAGTATTGGTGCCGTTCTACAACAGAAGATCGACAATACGTGGAAACCACTCGCTTTCTACTCCAAAACGATGAGCGAGACGCAACGTAAGTACAGTGTATACGATCGCGAATTATTAGCAATGTATACAGCTGTTAAGAGCTTACGCCGACTCGTAGAGGGCAATGACCTCACAATATGTACCGACCACAAGCCACTGACGTACGCGCTAACAAGAACGCCGAGTAGCAGCGACACACCGAGACGAGAGCGACAACTACACTTCATCAGTCAATTTTGCACTAACATCAAGTACATTCACGGTGATAAGAACGAAGCAGCTGACGCGTTGTCACGTATCGCTGAAGTCGAAGTACTCAACGCAACCGTCGACTATAATAGACTCGCGGAGGTACAAGAGGACTCCGAACTACGCGAATCTATGAAAAATCCGAATCTCAAGTTTACGCGCGTCAACCTACCGGGAGTTCAACGACCGATATGGTGCGAAACATCAACAGCGAACGCTCGTCCATACCTACCACCGCCGTATCGCGTCCCAGCTTTCAAAGCGCAGCACGAACTTAGTCACCCGGGAGTACGACTATCGCGAAGAATTATGACTACAAAGTTCTTCTGGCCGTCGATCAACAAGGACGTAGGTACTTGGGCGAAATCATGTATCAGCTGTCAACGCGCTAAAGTTCAACGACACGTCGTGAGTCCACTCGGCGAGTTTCAACGGTCGTCGCGTTTCGAACATGTGCACGTCGATATAGTCGGGCCCTTACCTCCATCGGAAGATTATAGATACCTCGTGACGATGATAGATCGCTGTACCAAATGGCCTGAAGCAATTCCCACACGTGACGTCACAGCTGAGACCGTCGCGAAGGCTGTGTACGACGGGTGGATAGCACGATTCGGCTGTCCTCTGCGGATTACTACGGACCAAGGGAGACAATTCGAGTCGTCACTGTTTACCTCACTCATGAAGAAACTCGGCGTAACTCGAATACGGACTACGGCTTTTCATCCCCAAGCGAACGGACAAATCGAGCGATGGCATCGTTCCCTCAAAGCGGCACTGATGGCGAGAACGAACGACGGGAGGTGGGTCAACGAACTTCCTACGGTACTACTAGGGCTTAGAAATGCACTACGTGACGACTCATCTGTCAGCCCGGCATTAATGACATACGGCTCGACTCTTCGCATTCCGTCTGATTTCTTCGTACCTACAACGTCGAACATTGAAGACGCGGATTTCGTCCGTCAGCTGACCGAAACGATGACGTCACTAACACCTTCTCCGAGAGCTCGAGCATCAACGATGAACACTTTCGTCTACAAGGATCTCGCAACCTGCTCACATGTGTTTGTGCGCAACGATACCGTACGCAAACCTCTCACACCTCCATATGATGGCCCGTACGAAGTTTTACAGCGCAGCCCAGACGGGAAACACTTTACACTGCGGTTACCGCTTCGCACCGCTGTTATTTCTGTCGACAGATTAAAGCCGGCCTATATCTGCAACACAGCACCGAGCGGCGCAGCGCTACCGATCCACGCACCGAGCGACACAGCTTCACCCACTAGATCATCGAGCACAGCATCATGCGGCGCAGTGCCACGGATCCACGCATCGAGCGACACTGCATCTTCGATCATGACCCCTAGCGACAACGCAACGTCATCGTCTTCACCGAGCAGCGCCTACGTCACAAGATCCGGCCGCACGGTGAAACACAACGTACGCTTCGCTTGAGGGGGAGTGATGTGGCGTCCTACATGCCAAGCCGCCGATAGCGCCCGACATCGCGACGCCGACACCGTAGCGCGCGTGCTGAAAAAGACGACATCCCAACGCAATAACTATTTATGCACTAAGCCGCGCGCTGTGCCACACGTTTATATATGGCGCCGAGAATGCACCGCAGTCGTCGTGATTGGTCGGTCGCGATGCACTGACTTGCTACATGCAATACAACTTGCGAACCTTATTTTGTAAATATAACGTGCCACTTTTATTTAATATACCTCTTTCACCTTTTACTTATACATCACACGTGAGTTTTATTTTGCAACCTCAAGACTGAACACCCTATCAGTAAACAAGTATTTAAAGATTTTTAACAGTTGTTTTTGCACGAAAGATCGGTGTGTTTTAAGGAGTTAGGTAAGTAGGTTAATTTATCGAATTTTATGATTATTGATTTATTCTATTGTTTTGTGTTTAGTATTTTGATTGCCTCTGTGACGCGGTGGGAGTGTGTCCGACTGCAATTCAAGAGTTCGTGGGTTCGATTCCCACGCGAGACACTACTTTGTGTGATCCATCAATTGTTGTTCCGAGTCTGGGTGTACTTTGTGTCCGTGACTTGTATGTTTGTAAAATCCCCCGCGACACAGGGCTTGGCGTATTCTATACCCTACTGCGGCAGTCGTATTTAAAAAATAAAAAAATATTTAAATTGAAATTTATATCTATATCTAGTATGGTGATTATGTTACTTGCATGAAATTTTAACACAAATGATTTTTGTTAATGAAATAAATGGCTTATGACTTTTATTAACTTAAATAGAATATATTAATTAACTTAAAATTAGCAGATTATTGCAATATCTAACGTAAAGGTGTAGCCAAATTCATGGATCGTTAGGTTGATAACATTTTTAAGAAAAATGAACCGACTTTAAGGAAATAAAACATTATCAAGCACATCACCGAATCTATATGTTTCAGTCTATATCTCTGGTGTTTTATACGCTAGGGCAACGTTTTATACACTAAAACCTTCCCAGAAAAATATGCAACTGAATAGCAAAACCCCATTTTAAATCAAATCACGATTTTTCGAGAAAATATACTTACATACATACGGGTTGCACCCCCACACCACACCACCTTATTTGAAGGCAGTTAAAAAGTAGTAACCATTTTACTTAATTTAAAAAAAAAAGTTGTATAGAGTTTAGGTTTCTCCATTATCTGCCATAAGGCATGCCAATGCATTATTTGGGTACATATTAACTTATAAGTAGTACCTAAATATAAATTGTTATGAATGAATAAATAATACCTAATAAGACACCTTTATTCAATGCTCCTATGATTTAAAAAAAAATCTATGCATCCTAGAATGCTGTGGTATTTATTTTATTCAATTTATTAAAATCATCAATTGTAACCTAACCTAACAAAAGCAAGCTTCCATTTAAGCAATTGCTGAAATGGATATTTCTAATTCAACAACTGCAAAATAACCTAAGAAATAGAAATAAACATTTTTTTTTTTGAAAAGACGACTCCCGTTGTAGGGTACAATCCCTATGTCGCGGGGGACTTTACAAACATACAAGTCACGGACACAAAGTACACCCAGACTCGGAACAACAATTTTTGGATCACACAAAGTGGTGTTCCGTGTGGGAATCGAACCCACGACCTCTTGCGTAGCAGTCGGACACACTCCCACCGCGCCACAGAAGCAGTCACACAATAAATATCATAATACTGCATTGTGGTTCATTAGAAGCCACAAAGCCTTCTTATATCTTAGAAATGCAGTTACCGACGTATGTCCCCCGCGGCATTCTGACGCGCACCACTTCCTGTAGGTAGGTACTGTTAGCACAAAAAGTTTTAGTAAACATAGTTATTTGTTAATTTACTGAGTAAATTATTGGCTGTAAAATGTGCTATTGGTACAAATCAAAAGAAAAATCAATCAGAACGAGATTTTATTGAATTTTCATGTCAGGAAATTAAGTCAATCTATTTGCCAGATCTTCGTCTGTCTATCTGTCGTGCCTATCACCGACCCGGTGAGTCCCTCAGACATATAATCTATGGCTGCTCACGTCTTGCTAACGGCGAGTACTTGCACCGACACATTAAACAAATGAAATATCATCAAATGATGTTGAATCGGCGATCATGGTTTGATTGCCAAGAGCCTCGACCACCACCTTGAGAGGCTCGTGTTAGGCAGTTAGATCAACCGCTTGATGCACAAGGCAGTACTTCTGGAGACGACCCGCATAGTGAGGAGGTTCCTTCCTCTGGGGCTGTAACACCGATAGCTTGGTCCCTGTACCCGATGCCGATCGGTTTAATTGTTAAACCGATTTAAATGAAATTTATGTATGGAGATAGTTTGACTCCCGGAAAAGGACATAAAATACATTTTATCTTGCTAAACGACACCCACGCAGGTGGAATTGCAGGCCAAAGCTAGTAATAAAAATATTAATAATCCTTTTTGCTGACAGTACCTTTTAACTAACCACTACAGGACTCAATCTAGAAGCTACTCATCGCGTCTATTCTTAAGGGAATGTGGGGACTTCCTTAAGGAAATAAACTCCATTCTGAGCTGATGATATTTATATCCCTACTTTTTATATAAGGTGATTAATGCCCAGTATCAATCTATCTATCTATGGATTTGGTTACTAGAGATAGAATTTTGACATATTTTGTATGGAGCTTATGTCAAGTATACATCATTATTCTTGGTATACCTAGTGCAAACCTGAAAGCAGTTTGCTCAGAATCAGTAACGCAATTCATTGATGTAATTTTGGACAATGTTATATTTTTCAATTAGGTAATTAATACAATTACTAATTAAATAATTAATCATTTTAATAGTCCAAATCTTGTTAAGTATGTGGTGAGAAATGTATAATATAATATTTTTCTATAATTTCTTAATAATAATATCTTATGGGACAACTCACACAATGTCATCTGATTCCAAACTAAACAGAGCTTGTACTATGGTAACCAGACAACTGATAAATATAGGTAATTTTTTCCCAAATACATACATATTATAGATAAAAATAATGTTATTTATTGTTTTTAAACTTTCGCGATATTTATACATATTAGATATATTTCCCGTGACCACGATCGGTGCAATTCGATCGGAACGTCGGGTAAATAAAAGGTTCGTACCTTTAAATAATTCACGTGATTAAGTCCCGAAATACATCTAAAAATAATGTTTACTAATTTACAATAATAACTATGAATTACGTACTATACGATGCAATAAGCATGATACTGCAATGAAAATAAACTTTAATGACATAAAACTCTGATATTAGTGGCAGCACCTTACCTGCATATTACCGTTTATAAACAAACAAACAATGTACATTTTATTCTTATTTATTGCCTAGATCTTCTCTATGGCTTTACTTAAGTACTTATTACTTTGTAGACTTGGATTTAAAAAGTATTCGTAGGTAAACGGAAGATAGATTTACCTATTACAAAAAAAAAACAAATTATTCCGATGAATTCGATCTCAAACATATACAGTCTCATGCGTACCTGTAATTTGTATAGTTACATAAAATGATGTACAAAAATGTTGTTTATATAAGTTATGTGTGTAATTATGCTGTTGATATGCTTAATAAATAAATAAATTAATAAATATACCACATTTATTGAAGAACATTTTTTTTTTTCTAAATGTAAACATTAAAAGGCTTTCAAAAAAATACTTTCTATAGGTACTTAGTGCTAAACAGTTTTAATATAACAACCATAAGTAAAAGGACAGATCTACAAAAAAAAACAGTTCTATACCTTCGACTCGTGTCACGGAACTCCGGGATCGTGGCCACCTGGCTTGAAGGCTATTTATAAAAGTAAATTAACCTTGTTCGGCCACGCCCAGGAATCTTCTGGATAACGATTTGTTGGTTACACGTGCAAGCTTCGATAATAATTTATGCAGTAGGTATTATCTATAGCGCTCTGTACGGTAGATCTGACATGCATATATATTATTATTTGCATCCTTTATCCTTTTTATCATACTTTGGTGGTTTTGCTTTGATAGTTAGGATGTTTTTTTTTAATATAAGATAACTAGCAATGTGTGATTGAGTCCCACATTACTAGCAATCTTGTTAACCCTTCCAGCTCAGCTCAAAGGTTTGTGTTGGGAGTGGGTTCACGTCGGTAGTATAATGGGTAGGATATGAATCCGCGACCTCATGATCGCGAGACCGATGCCTTAGCCATTAAGACTTCGCTGTCAGTGTGTCCGACTGTCACCAGGCTGTACCTCATGAACCATGATAGCTAGACAGTTGAAATTTTTTGCCGTTTTTATAGATAATGGCCCGCGAGTCCAACTCGCACTTGATCGGTTTTTATTTTAGGTACTTTAGATGCGCATATGTTGATTGAATTTAATTAAGATATTAAGATGATGAATTGGTATGAAGGCTTGACATAGGCCTAATGACTTTACGATGAACCGTCGAAATTTTAAGTTCTACTACCATAATCAAGCTTTATGATCAAATTCTCGCAATTGGGTATATTAAAATTTTGAAGGACCATACAGAAAATCTATCTCAGTTTTCTTTTATCGTAACCTAGAGTTTGAAGTTTTAACTCAGTCGCCATTTAAGAATCTGTAGACCACCCACTGATCTAGTGTGAAGACAATTTAAAACATTATGTCCATAAAGACGAGACGCACAACATACTTCGCGACGCTTATTCTATTAATAAACTTGCCTCTTTATAACTTAAGCTGAAGGACAAAAGAGCAATTTTGTTGGTAATTAATGTACCCTTCATACTTAAGGCTTTGTTTATCCTTGTTTTATAATTATCTTGATTAAGTCAATTAGAAGAGTGGGTACGCCAAACGCAATCAAAATTGTGTTACTACTTCAAAAGACCTCTTTCAGAATACAAAGTACTTTTGCAAAATACCGAGATCATAGAAGGTAAAGTTCATACACGCCTTAAAGCAACGCACATATTAGCTTCGTAAAAAAGTGTTTCCAGATTTTCCACATGCTGGTCCAACAACAAAATCTTAATGGCAATACAAAACTTGCCATTAAGATTTTGGCTTTAAAACTTGCGCTTTAAGGTAAGTTTTAAAATGTTATGTGAGTTATAAAAATTGATGACGGCTCCACGTAACTTCGTCTATTATATCTTGTCATTTTAAAATTTACTTTACTGCGTACAATTTAAGGTCGTATTTTAATTACAAATTGCTGTGACCGTAAGCAAAAAGTCAACTGAAGCGCGATCCAAAGACGCAGTGGAGTCGGTATGGTTTATTATCGCACTCTCCGCGATTCCGGATTACGAATCGCGGGATCGCCGATCCAAAATTGATCGGTATGGTTAATCTACTTCGCTGACGGACACGGGATATCGGAACACCTTCAGAACTAAATGGTCCAAAATTCGGTGTCGGTGAGATGTTATTATTTTTGCTCGAGTCTAGCTGGCATAGTATAAATCTTTCCTTCTGTACTCGCGCTATTTTGTGATACTTTTGTCTACATTAGTAGGGATTACGTCGTGTTCAACAATCTTGTTGTGATTGCTGTATTTAAATCACAGCTAAGACGATTACAAAGAAGTAACATTTGGCTGCGTTCATGTCAGTTCAAGATATAAAAAGTATAGTTCCACTTAAAACTTAAACTGAATTGCATCAAAAACGGTTTAAGCATAAGAATTCTTCGAGCAGCATCCGCCGCAGTAGCGGAAATTTGGGTTTATTTCAAAACTCACGAGACCGGTAGTTTGTGCGGTCTTAGGCCGCCGCGGTCGACATTTTACTACACCTCCCTCTGAAATATCACCAGGGGTGATTTTTTGTGATTTTTTCCTTGCCCCCTTTTGAGTTGAAGCTCGTGATTTAAAGGATGACCTAAGACTGTTCAATTTATTCGCGGCAACGAACATCCGCCAATGTAGCGGCTTCCGCGAACCGCGTGGTTCTACATTTTTTTTATTTTTTTTTATTGAGGGACTTTTACGTTTAACGTATTTCAGTCCTATCATACCCTAAACTTAACAATAATTCCTACTAAAGTTAGATCAAAATTTGAACAAGACTTTTGCAGCATCTCCATTTGGTTGAGACAAGATTTGGTGAAACATTCCCATATCAGTTCTGTTCAAATTCAAACCCAATATTACATTATTTCTAGTAGACTTATATCAGACACATTCCAATAACAAGTGGTGTAGATCCTCTACAGTTCTAGAAGTTGTTCGCCTGTGCAACGGAAGCTGCAAACAACCGTAGGTACTCAACGTACGAGTGTTGCTGTTCCGCAACGGCATCGGACGCGGGCAAAATTCGATCCATGAGTTCTAGCTCTAAACATTATGAAACAGACATATTTACTTTTGCATTTAGAAGAATAGATTTCGCCCATGGCTCCGCCCGCGTTGATGTCGATTAACATGTCAGAAAGAATCCTATGTCCTTCCCCAAGATACCATCAAATGTTGCTTGCGAACTTGGCTTTACATTTACATGTAGAATCATGACAAAAAATAAACAATTTTGAATTTGAAATCAAGTTCAGCACAAGTAAAACTGAAAGAAAAATAAGGAAAAATATCTTATCGAACACTACTGATTCCCCACAGCTAATCACAACATCGCGTGAAACTTATAGTTACAAACAAAAAATCATCCCATTTTTTTTAAATACAATATCGGTTTCTTATCTGTCTGTGCATTGAATAAATGGCTCATAATTCACGCCTTCAAGTAATTTTATTGGGTTCGTACATGCGAATCTACTATTAGATATAATTTTATCAATCACGTCAGTTGAACGTACCTGTCATAATAAATAAAATGTTTTTTACCGATCGTACAACTCCATCGTCTATCATACAAATTTGGCCCCCTTTTTAGTCGTATATGAATAAAATTTCCAAAAATCTGTCGTCATTTAGCTATTCCAAACCTATTAAACGTATGAAGTAAAACTTCAGCCTCGTATACATATACGAGGCTGAAGTTTTACTTCATACGTTTATATGTCGTTATTATGTCTTCATAAAGGTTTCTGTATACATATACAGAAACCTTTATGAAGACATTATAAGGTGAGTGAGACCTATACGATACTTAGGTGATCTATAGAGCATTCTTAACTCAAGCTTAGTTTAGGAAAACGGAACTAAAATATTGACAAATCATGTGCTGATTGTTGTCTATGTAGATATTATGTTTAAAGATTATGCTAACCTAAACTAGCGATATGAACAATCATTTTAGCGGTCAGCCTATGCTTTAGCAAATTTTTCTTTAACTTTTACTTGCTGTCGCGTTACGAGTGTAACGCGTAATGTAATCTATCGTGTAATGTTATATAGCCTATGGCCTTCGATAAATGGGCTATCCAACAGTAAAATATTTTTTCAATTCGAACCAGTAGTTCCTGAGATTATCGCGTTCAAACAAAACAAACACTTTACCTTCTTTCCTTCATATTATTATAGACTAGCTGTTAGTTGCAGAGGGTCCTTAAAATACCATTCTTTTAAGTTTCCCTTTAAATTGTATTTAGTTAATATTGTACGTACATAAACCGTCTCTAACAAGATACATTTTCGTATAGGGTTACCTGAGAAAAAAAATAACTCTGCTAGCTGTTCCGGGAACTTTGTACCATCCCGTTAAACTCTTCAGCTTTATAATATTAGTATAGATTTGACACGGGAATAAACGCGTTTAATATACCTTCTGCATTATTATTTACGCCCGACTGTGGTCACAAGCTGACTGATGAGTCAGCGTGTGACCACGGTCGGTGTAACCCGGTCGAAACGTCAAGCATAATAGTTTAATCGCTTTTATTCCCATGTATATTTGTGTATATATCAACTCAAATTTATCTTGAACTAAGATTTCAGCTTATTTGATAGTCAATAGCAATACCTATCTGATTAAAAAATAATTAGCAAATTTTAAATAATTTAAAACACAAATTGCTTCACATTGAAGGCTATTTCATCACTATGTAATGGTATTTAAGATCTTAAATCTACTATGTATATATTTATTTTTGACATGTCTATTTTTGTATTTTTTTAAATTATTATTATTTTATTAACATTATAAACTATTTTTTTACATTTTTAAAACCATATAAAAAATATAAATTTAAAAATATAAAAAATAGTGTCCCACCGGCATCGGGTACAAGGACCAAGCTATCGGTGGTTAGGGCTCCAAAGATAGGTCGAGTATTACCGCCTTCTGCATCGGACCCCTGAACCAGCTACCTAACGTGAGCCTCTGCAGGTGTTGGTCGAGGCTCTTGGCAATTAGTCCATGTACCGAAACGACGAAACGAAAAAATATTATCATTATTATTTTCTTTATTTATTTTTTAACTTATAAATTACATTTTTAATAAAAATATAAAAAATTGTATTTCACCGGCATCGGGTACAGGGACCAAGCTACTGGTGGTTATGGCTCCAGAGAAAGGAACTTCCTCACAATGCGAGCCGTTTCCAGAAGTACTGCCTGCTGCATCAAGCCCTTGATCCATATTATTTTTATTGTTTTATCTATCACTTGATGATTGATTCTGGAATTGTTATTGACATGCATTTGTTTTTAATCTATTTTTTTACATGTAAGAATCCCATAACAATAAATGAATACGAATATTTAGGTTGTACGAAGACTACAAAGTTTACCTAGCACACCCAGTGAAATTCAAAAAATTATCATTATCAATTTTTCGGCTGTCCTTTTCATTTTTTTCTAATTTTCTTATTTTAAACCTTGCCAGAATGAAACGAACAAAACAAAAAAGATTTGTTCAAAAAGGTCAAGATTTTCGGGATTTTGCATAACTAACGAACACCAATCTATTATATTATAATAGAAGATAGAATAAATAGACGTAGTGTAAATAAAAGGTTCGTACTGTTATATATCCAACAAATTAAACAGGTTATTAAAAACACTCACTCACACAAAATCGCAAACAACACCCAACGAAACATAAAGGAATAAGCAGTAACTATTAAATGTAAGAGCCGATGTATAGCTCTTATATTTTTGTCGAAGCAACGTTACAAGTGCGAGGATGCGGTCGGGGCTCAATCCAACTCTTGATTACTACTGCCACAGGCTGCGTAAATTCAACCGGCTGTCAGGATTACGATACGACGATGTTGGAGCCGTTGGATGTGGCATTAATTTATTCTACCTATAAATTTAGCCTTCTGCTTTCTCTTTCCTAGGATCTTTGCGTCTAGCAAAACACCTGCGCCTGCCCGAGACCTACCGGTTGCAGACGCACGCGCCTTCGCCAACAGAGGCAAGTTAAGTGATCTCCACCCCTAGTCCGAAGCCGTCGTCTACCTCAAGACTATACACTCTTTCCATTAAGGGCATCCTAATCAATGATTCTACCATACAACTGCGCATAAGTGATTACTCTTCTCTTTAAAGGTTCATTTCCGAGCATCGCGGCCGATCGCGAGCCGCGCGCGGCTTACGACAAGCGGCAGACGCTCGCGGCCGATGCGACAATATTCTGCGTGCGCGCGCAGCCTACGACAGTCGTCGGCAGCGCGCGTCTGTCGCTTACTTCGGAAACGGCACCATACATTCTCATACTCTGACTATTGTCGCATCGGCCGCGCGCGTCAGACGCTTGTCGTAAGCCGCGCGCGACTCGCGATAGGCCGCGATGCACGGAAATGAACCTTAAGGTCGTTAGTCGCAGCATAAAATTAATATCAATTCGTTTTATCATAAACTATGCCTGTAGGCAGCCATAATTGAAAATTAATAATATTTTAAAAGTTATAAGAGCCTTACATACAACATTGGAATTTCGCAAAAAATGTTGTTCAAATGCTTAAATGTTTTAAGGTTTATAACAAAATATTATTTTTTTTCAATTATGGCTGTCTACCGGCTTAGTTAATCATAAAACGAATTGATATTGATTTTAAGCTTTGACTTACGACCTCATATAAAGGAGTAATCACTTATGTGCGTTTATGTGGTAGAATAATCGACTAGAGCGCCCTTAATTCATTTATTCATGAAATTATAAGTATACAGTTTTACATCAATGCACATAAATTTTATACTTACAAGTAATCTAAAATAAACAGATAATAACAATGTAATCAACAAAAATACTTAAACAATTTAGACCTTAACACTATAGAGCTATATTTTGGCTTCATCCAGATAAAGGTATACTTTTTTATTTATACTGTTAGTGAGTCAAAATATTACGATTATATTATGACCCTAAGAATATTTTCATATAGAACCCACAATTGAAAGTATATTAAATTGTAATAACGTAACTAACTTATTTTATTCCTCTCATAAACTTAGTCATAATCATAGCTACCCAAAACGTTATAACGGAATTGAAAGTTAGTTAGTACCATTTTTGTGGTATAGAAACGTAGCTAACCATTTCTGTGGTAGATACCACAGAACTGCATAAATAAATACCTTTATTTCATAAAATCGAACCATTAAGGATAAAATAAAACACAATCATGCCTGTAGCTGGCTCACTTGTTTAACAGTTACTTGCTTGTGCTGCCCAATTGTCAGGTGTAGATATAATACGATAACTAGCACCATCTAATATATAAAATTCTCGTGTCACAGTTTTCGTTGCCATACTCCTCCGAAACGGCTTGACCGATTTTAATGAAATTTTGTGTGCATATTGGGTAGGTCTGAGAATCGGACAACATCTATTTTTCATCCCCCTAAGAGTTTGTTTGTTTGTTTGAACGCGATAATCTCAGGAACTACTGGGCCGCATTGAAAAAATATTTTATTGTTGGATAGCCCATTTATCGAGGAAGGCTATAGGTTATAACATCACGCTACGACCAATAGGAGCGGAGCAGCAATGAAAAATGTTGTAAAAAAAAAGGGAAAATTTACGCAGACGAAGTTGCGCGGGTCAGCTAGTAATCATATATAGATCTCGCATATAAACAGTTTTGTACTGCTTTGCATAAATGGTTGGTGTCAGAGAGTTTTTACTCGATTGAAGAATATTTAAAAAACAATGTAAGTGGTTCGTAGGCCCAAACTCGCGAGCATCAAGGGATAGAGAAATTTGAGGTCTAGTAACATAGTCCAGATAGGTGGTTCGCTTCTGGCCCCGGTTTGGTTTGGGCCCAAACTCGCGAGCATCAAGGGATAGAGAAATTTGAGGTCTAGTAACATAGTCCAGATAGGTGGTTCGCTTCTGGCCCCGGTTTGGTTTGGGCCCAAACTCGCGAGCATCAAGGGATAGAGAAATTTGAGGTCTAGTAACATAGTCCAGATAGGTGGTTCGCTTCTGGCCCCGGTTTGGTTTGGGCCCAAACTCGCGAGCATCAAGGGATAGAGAAATTTGAGGTCTAGTAACATAGTCCAGATAGGTGGTTCGCTTCTGGCCCCGGTTTGGCTACGGAAGTCTCGGGTTCGATTCCTGGGTCTGGACTTCAAATTTTTCTATCTTTCAAAAATGCAATTATTCTATATGTTTTATATTAAGTGTTACATTTGCATGCCAATTGTATGGCGTTATGTGTATAAACTATTATAAGTTATTTTACCACCTCTGTACCACATAACATGCAAATAAATATATTCTATTCTATTCTATATTCGAAATATATTCTATAAACTCCTGTAGCCGGTTAATTGTTTTGGAAAAATAAACAGACCTGCTAATTTCGTACAATAATCCTGCCAAAAAGCAAGCGAGTCAGTGATGACTTCACTTGTTTATCAATTGCATTTGACCGCAATTCAGCGACTCACATGTGACAGGTTCAAACATGAAGTTGAACTACTAATTGGGTAGTTTACCACTTGGCAAATATGGTAAACTACCCACAATTATTGACACTTTTAGAACTAATTATTGGCACTTTTGAGAATAATAGTGAGCTGTTGTCTACATTCTTGGTAGGTTGGTAGGTATAGTTTTGCTAATTTTGAACAGGAAAATAATACTATTTTACTTTTTAATGCTTAACTAACTTGAAAAATCAATGATTTCTTTTTTTTTTTTTCAATCTAAAATCATAAGTGCCAACAATTGGACGGGTGCCAACGATTGGGTAGTTAACCCTAATTTAGATGTTCATGGTACGGTTTCTGTATCAGCTATTGACTAACTGGCATTCAGCAAGCTTCTCTGTTCTGTTTAACTGGCAAACGGCGGGAAACAAAAAAGACAGACATACAGAAAGAGTTAAAAAAACGGTTGTCTGTAAAATCGGTTTACGGACGATAGTTTTACGTAACGTCATATGAAAACATTGATGACATATCGCCATTCGCCAATCAATAACGTGACTGCTTAGCAACCAATCAATAACGTGACGGTTGCTATATGACAATTTTTATACAACGTTATTCTTGGTATAGTACAAACCTGAAAGTAGTTTGCTCAGAATCTGTAACACAATCCAATGTGGTATTTTGATCCATGTAATATTTTTTTATTAATTAATTAATCAATCATTAATTAATTCATAAATTAGTCTAACAGTCCAAATCCTGTTCACAACGTGATGTAAAATGTAATCATCACTTATTTTTCAATAATAACCATGGATTACGTACTACGAACCGCAATGAGTATGATAGCGCGATGAACATAAGACAACTTGAATGGCTTAATAACTCTGCAAATTTTCAATATTTTCATTTTCTTTTTTAATATAATTTCTTGAAATAAACATCTTGTTTGATTGTTCAAAAATAACCTTGTTTATGACTATATCACGTCAAACTAAATAACGTCACGACTAAATAACTAGAGACATTTTGATTGATCAATTTAGATAATATTTTTTTTTATAACTAGCAATGCGGGGTTGTGGGTCATTACTAGCAATCCTGTTACCCCTTCCAGCTAAGCTTAATAGCTTGTGTTAAGAGTGGGTTCATGTGGGTAGTATTCGAATCCGCGACCTCACGATTGCGAGTCTAATGCTACCGCCGCTTCTAAATATTTAAAGAATAATGTTGAATTTAGAAGAAATGTTTCAGATACCATATCCATTAGGATTCCTTTCACTCCTCTCGTCTCTTGTTCCGCTGGAGTGTTATTTGCGCCAGTTTTAGTACCTCTGCCATTAGGTGCTGAAGCCGTTCGGTTTGAGTGTGGCTCTTCTTAATTTATCGCACAACACTATTGTCTCTGCTCGGTCGTCCACTTGATTAACTACTTGATTTACTTGATGGCACTTTTGTTTTTAGTTTTGTTCATTTTGGCTTGTACCTACATTTATTGGAAAAAGAATAGTTGAAGAATTCTTCAATTCAGTAACTGAATTGTAATATTTTCATGTTCGTGGTGTTGCAAGGTTTACTCATTGTACTTAGTTTTGTTACAAGGTATACTGTAAGCACTATTTGCACTGGCGGTTGACCTTTATTGCACCAAGAAAATGAGTTAAAATATCAGTAGTACAAGTCTTTTTCTCTATTGCATCCCAGCGTATCGACACCAACCAACTAACTATGTTCATATTTTTGCAGCCCTTAAAGAGCTACATAGACTGCAATGTATGCACGATATTATCACGTCAAAAATATTATATTTTTGACGTGATAACGTCTTATAAACCGACGGCCGGGAGCACGAACGAAAAAGTGTCACAGTCACGGTCCGTCTGAAAAAATCGTCTTTAATCGGTATATATTTTGTGTATTTTCACGAGTGTGTATTTATCGTACTTCGTTTATTATGCTAAATTGTTAAAAAGATTATTTGTATGCACCTACCATAAACTGCACCGTAACATCATTACAAACATGTCCCATCATTACAGTATGTCGAAAAATCCTTATCAAAGGTCCCTAATTATAATAATGACGTAAGCAAATCGAATCGTACTATTGTCACATTACATTGCCACTTAATAAATCCTTCACAGAATAATGAAAACAAATTAAATGTTTAATTCAAATACACCAACTGGCTTCATTCGTCACACCATGTCAAAATGGTCGAATTATAACAATACTACACTTACAGTCAATTTCAAACACCCTTATGTCAATATATCTAAGGCTCAAATTAATTCAAAAAGTTTTCTAAGAACTGAATTTTAAAATTCGAATGCACATTTCTGGGGTGCATTCACGTTATACTAAAAGTATTTTCTATTGGAAGCGTTGAATAAATTTGTACTGTATGGGCTTAGCCATAGAATTGATTTTCTCTTAAACCATAATTTGCATTAGGGTTATATGTTTCCAATTTTAAAAAGAAATTATGTAGCAGTAAACATACAACCGAATATGTACCTTATGTCTTTTTGTTAAGAAGCTTTTTAGCTGGTTTGGTACCTACATTAAAATTGCAACAATCATACAAAACATATGTGCAATACTTGAACAGTATAAAATGCTTAGTAAAGTACAAAGGTTCAAAGTACAAATTATTGTATGACATTGTGGTTAAAAAGTGTACTTTTGTAATTGGGCACTCGAGTTTGTTTCATTACACGATTGGTATAAAAGCATATTAATGGTTAAGAGGTTATTGTTATGGGGTTATTGTAAAAATACAACACCCTGTAAAAGGGTTTTTGTAATTGGGTTATTTGACAAAGGTAATACTGCCTTTAAGTCTGTAGATTCAGATGATTATATATTGGATATTAATGCACAAAATTTAAGTTGTAGTTGCTAGTAGTTATAGTTCTTATTAGGCATATTATTACCATTTAAAGTTTACGCTGTTTCAACGCATTCCGTTTGCATTGATCTGATTGAATCTGAAAGCATATTTTTTAATTAACTCACATTAAGGCAGCTGGCGTTGCTTATATGCCTATTATGGGGAATTGTAATATAACATATATTACAATTCTCCATAGATAGGCAAATTAAAACATTTTAAATCATCCTCAATCTAGAAATCTTTGCTGAAGGACAAGCAACTCAACAAGCTCACATACAAGCTCTTAGTACTACAAAGCTGTAAGTTGGCATCGACGCACATATTAGTTACGCTGACAAATTGGTAGAAAAATAATCTTGAAAAAAAGTTATAGTAGTTACTTTTTTGTTTCTCGAAAAGTAAGGGTCACTGCAGACTACACTGATTGTGTCCATGTTAACCCACTGCAAACTAATACGAAGTGATGGACACAATCAGTGTAGTGTGCAGTGACCCTAACTTTTCGAGAAACAAAAAAGTGAGGGTAGATGAAGATTCATCGTCCTGACGGAGTCATAACATCGCTGCGACAGTCCGCTTGTGACCACTGCCGGTGCAACCTCGTCGAAATGTCAAGCAATTTTAAGGTAAACAATGCGCGTTAATTCCCGTATAATAAATAGTTAAAATCATGCAACGCGAAAGTTTAAATGTTAGTATTAAACTTAAAATTGATAAGTTTTGTTAGAGTCAAATGTCTCCCCTGCCTACCACCGAAATGATCGATATTGGAAATGTGAAAGAAAATTAGGATAGTAGTTAATTTAACGAAATTAAAAGGAAAACTATCACAGCTAACTATGTAATAGCTGACCAAGTGAGAAGTAAGAATTATTTTCTTACAAATTCCATTGCAGATTACTTATTGTATTATAAAATTATGTATGAAAAAAAACTGCATTTTTGAATAGGAAACTACGGAACCCTACATCGTGCGTGCAAGCACTTGCCCTGTTTAAATTTTATTTAGATAAAACGTTTGCAGGCGCTGTAAGTCGAAATTTTAAGAGGTCTGAGAAAGGAATAAAATTTTAAATTATCCAAGTACAAAAATATTTATTTTATAAAATCTGTCATCCCTATAACAACATTATCTAAACATAAACAAACTATAATTACTGGTAATCCGAGAGGGCTGTGGCCACGTGCCGGCGTGAGGCCCTCGTTAGCCCTGGGCCGTGGCCTTACAGCCATGGGGTAAGTGATTCTCTTATTACTATCCATTAGGCCAATTATTTAATTACACTACAGGATTATTATGTAATGTTGTAAAAATATGTATTAAAATATTTTTGTCATATTTATGTCAGTTTTAAAGTGACACCCCTGGGTTTGCTATCTGCCGACAAAGTAAAATAGGCATTCAGGTGGCATTGTATAGGTGACTTTTTATGCAACTGATTATAATGGGACCGTATTAAGACCGATCTGTTTCTGATTGTTTCAATTTGATGAACTGAATGAATTTTCGAATGAGATCTGTGTAATATATCGAAATTAATAATGTTCCATTATTTCATTGAAACGGACACCGGTTCTGTGACGTGTTCGATTACCCTTAAAAGGGTTGAAATGTGTTCGCTAATTTAGTCGCATAATATTAGTCGAAACTATTACTTTAATTTATTTTAATATGTTGAGATGTTTAAGCAGCAGTATGTTTAAACAATTTACATCATTGGTTTTAAATGGATTAAAAGACTATAATAGTGTAGGTACCGTGAAAACATGTTCAAAAATATTATTATCATTTTATCAATTCAAAACACACCCCACCAACTATTATTTAAAACCCTAAACCCCATGAAAAACCTATCATTTTAACAAAATTACATTCTGTCCTTTAATTCTCGACGCAATAACAAAACTATCAATTATATCGAGTGCTATCGAAGCACTTAATGTCACACACCATCGCACTTTTATTACAAGAACATCCCATTAAAACTATAGCCACCCTAACCTCAAAATACACACAAAAAAGCTCCATTCGACACAAAATTTGGCGCTAAAATCACCCCAAATTGGAATAGACAATTTTACGCCAAAGAGTATTGAATCTCGACAAAAAAAAAGAAAAAAAGATCTGTCACATTTGTCTCTGGTTATTTATTGAAGGAGGCGGGGCAAGGAATTTTATTTGGCATAAAATTTATTATAGAAATAGCATAAAAATGTATAATAAGTGGAAAGCGTGGATACTTAATGATCCAGCAAATAATGTGATATAAAAACTCGACAGATGTTTTTGCACGCGACGGGTTCTACTCCAACTGATATTTGAAAGGACTCATTGTGGATATATTACGCTATTTACTGTTGATAAATTAGAAATTATTGATGGGTTATAGTTGAATACGAGTTCTTTGATATTGGCGGTCATAGAAATATTTTATAGGTAACAGTTAAATAAATAGTATTTATGAATTTTGTTGTTGGCGTTAAATGATCTGGGCATCGGATTCTTAATCGAAAAGTATTGTTTAAATCCTATCCAGTATGACTTGTCTCTATTTGAATACAAAAAAGCGAGAGTAATTAACTTTAATTTACATTAATGTCCTGGACTGGTCCTGAGGTTTTGTTTGTTATATAGACCAGGTATGAAAATAGGATTTCATCACTGCCTCTGTGGCGCGGTGGGTGTGTGTCCGACTGCTACGCAAGAGGTCGTGGGTTCGATTCCCACACGGGACACCACTTTGTGTGATCCACAAATTGTTGTTCCGAGTCTGGGTGTACTTTGTGTCCGTGACTTGTATGTTTGTAAAGTCCCTCGCGACACAGGGCTTGTACAATACGGCAGGAGCCGCCTTTAAAAAAAAAATGATTTGTATTGACTGGCCTGTTGGTCTAGTGGTTAGTGACCCTGACTGCTAAGCCGGAGGTCATGGGTTCGACTGCCCAGGATGAAACATTGTATGATGAGCATAACGGTTTATTCTGTGTTTGGGTGTTATTTATCTATAATATGTATGTATTTAGAAATATATAAGTATGTTCATCAGTTGTCTGGTTTCCATAGTACAAGTTCTGCTTAGTTTGGTATCAGATGACGTTGTGTGAGTTGTACCAAGATATTATTTGTATGGCCTATTTGCTGCTCTGATAAACTAAATTGCTGCACAGTTTCATCAAAATACGTTCAGTCAGTTTCATTCATCCATCTGATAATGTCTCACAAACATTAGAATATGTAATTGCTTATAAAGTATGCTCTTAATTGGTCATAATCAAGATATTTTACAAATAGGAACTAGGTGCCTGTTGTTTCAAATAGAGATTCTCTTAAAGCTTTACTAAAATGTTGATGAGTTGGTCGATACCAGTGGTCAAGCCTGCCGGCTTCAGGCTTTACGTACCCATTATTTACCAACGGCGACCGTCCGGTCTGAAACACACATTAGGCCTGTAGCAGACAACACACAAATACCTACGACAACTTAATTTAAATATGAAAATTAATAAGACTATTTCTATACAAACAAATCTGTACTAATAATAAAAAACTGAAGAGTTTATTTGTTTGTTTGAACGCGATAATCTCAAGATCTGAAATGAAAAATATTGTATTGTAATATCACTGTTGGATAGCCCATTTATCGAGGAAGGTTAAAGGCTATATAACATCACGCTTCGAACAATAGGAGCGGAGCAGCATTGAGAAATGTTGCAAAAACGGGGAAAATTGACGCAGACGAAGTAGCGCGGGACAGCTAGTGTATTATAAAACTAAATATACTAGGGGCATTCACGCGATTATAATCCCAAGTTTTTTATAATTTTATAATGCTATTAAGTAATATCATTCGATATCAAATGTTGTCTAACATTCACAAGAGTTGCATTCTGTAATCTTATTCACGATCTATAATCCGTGTCCGTAACAAGCCCGTGCTAACTTGTGCATGCGCGTTGTGCTCAAAAATGCTCCGCAGCGCAGCTTTCCATTAAGATAAGATTTCGACAGTTCGCAAGGGTTTTCCACGGAAGAATCAGGACCCTGTAACCTATTGACATTGACTTATGTATCTAAGTAAATAAGTTATAAGTTGTTAATATAATCATTTCAAACTATAATATCAATATAAATGTTTTTACAGTTTAAATTAATGTGCTCTAAAAGTTACGAATTTCAGAATTCCCCAAGAGGATTGCCGGCCATTCTGCGATTTATTAAAGCACCTATATTATTAAAGCTTCAGCTAAGTTAGCAATGCAAACTAATATATATTGCTACTAATATTATAAAGCTGAAGAGTTTGTTTGTTAGTTTGAACACGGTAATCTTAGAAACTACTGATCCGAATTGAAAAATTCATTCACTGTTGGATAGCCCATTTATCGAGGAAGGTTATAGGTTATATAACATCACGCTACAACCAACAGGAGCGGAGCAGCAATGAGAGATGTTGCAAAAACGGGGAAAATTGACGAATACGAATTTGCACGGGACAGCTAGTTATAGATAAATGTGAAAGCGGCTATGTCTGTAACGTTTTTTTTGTGATTTGTGCAGGAAGGAATTGTCTTAAAAACTTAGTGTAATAAAAATAATGGCACATCTTACATCGTGTACTATTTGCTCGATGCACGCAGGTGGACTTGATGACTGCGGCAGATAATGCAGTTGATGTGATCGTTCTGGGCTAAACCTAACTCCATAAAATAATGGCCGCGAGTTTTTATTGCCTTGTTCTTGACTTCGGCTTTACTTACCTACTGTTTTGCGAACTTAATATTACATGTAGATACATGTAAAATTAGGGTTGCCAGGTCGCCAATTCTAATAGCCGGACAGACCCGCCAGTTTGGCCGGACATTTGGGTAAAAAGGGCGGACACCCTACATTATTGAGGATTTTGTGTCTCAGTATTATTAGGTACGACAAAACCGCTCTTCGGCCACCGCTTGGCGCTCGCTCGTTTATGAAATGTAAAAGGCCTAACAAAAGCCGGACAAGAATCAGAATCAGAATCAGAATCAGAATCAGAATCAGAATCAAAATCGTTTATTTGTTTCAAGCGGGATACCGTTTGTTTTGGCCGGACACGCAATCAAAAAGCCTAACTATGTTCGGCTTTTTCCGGACGCCTGGCAACGCTTTGTAAAATCACGATTTATTTATTACAAGCATTGCTATTGCTTATCATTCCATATCATTAATAAATTTAATTCCATATAATATTTGATGAATATGATGTTCATCGGAGACCGCTTAAAATCGATCGTTGTGGAAGGCCTTGGGAGAGGCCTATATTCAGCAGTGGATTTTTCCAGGTTGATGATGATGATAACGATACCTAATAGTTGCTATTCAAATTCTAAGAATAAAATTAGGTTGAGGTAAATAAAGCTCAAAATCAAAAAGTATGTTGTCTATTAGGGCCTTACCTACAGGGAAGCTTCTACTGGTACCTTTGTGTACGGAGCTCTGGTTAGTCTTGTGTACATTTCTGTGTGGTTACAGCCAGTTGTGGGACTTGAGAGGCTAAGTAAATTCGGTAGTTGGTCTCCCAAGTGATTTGTACGGATTACAATGTACTACATTATTAATTTGGCCGGTTATTATGCGTTGTGTTGTCCCTATCGGTTTAGATAAGAGAGTGATTTTTGACCTAAATTAAGTAAAATCAAAATCTTACTGGAATGAAAAATCTGACAATTTATGAGGATTGATGGATGTTTGTTTCTCTTTCACGCAAAAACTACGGGGCGAATTTTAATTAAACTTTACAGTTTTGTAGTTTATTAATCACAATAGTACATAGGCTATCAAAATCAAACATAACGCGTGCGGAACCGCGAAGAAAAGCTAACTCTAAAAAAATAAGACCCTAAGAAGCTAACTATTCATCAATTTAAATATAAAATTATCGCTATAATGAAGAAATACTGATTAATAATATAGTAATTGCGTAACTTCAGAACGACTCTATCAAACTATATTAATACTTAATTATTGTGTTCGTTATTATCAGTACAAGATTTGTTTACATATTTTTATATAGTTTGAAAAAAAAATCACCTTTACGTAGCCGGGGCGGGCATTTGTTAATATTGCAACACCTATCATATAATCCATAAAATTATGTTGTGTAAATGTTAAAAACATTACAAATAAATGTGACGCAAATATTTTTGTTGCTCAACAATCCCATCACCTTTTTAACAATATTATTTCATACAACGCTGTCCATTTCCAACACAATTTCCTGTTGCACAGGCATCTTGTACCTACTCAAGATTTTTTGATATCTCTCAGTTTTGGCAAAGGAATAAAATCATTCATTCATTCATTCTTGATTTTTCGTAATATTTGGTAAGTGAATGAAAGTAAAAGCCAATGTACCGTGATTATGTTTGGGGTTATTATTTGTTTATTTGGTTGATATATTTTACTTACTATCTAGAACCGTCAATGGAGTTTGCTGTTCAAAGTTTGCAGTACAAAATTACATAATGCCTATAACACCGACCTGACTCATTCCTAACACAAATTTGCTATTTGTGACGTTGTCTTTAAAAAGTCCAAAAACCACAAACAAGAACATAAGGATAAAATGAAATAGATTCATGAAACAATTTAAAAACAAACTTCAACTCTTTAAAATTTTCGATGCATTAAACATATGTATCTGTGTTAGACGGATTTGGATGCGTATTTTTTTAACAAACTTTAAAAAGAAGGAGGTTTTTATCTACGTTCAGGCAAAACTCCATCAATTTAGACGGACTTTTAAAATTATTTTTTTGTTTGAAAGGTTTATTCCGAAATAGACCACATATAAATTTTGTAAATATCTGATGATGAGTTTTGGAGACAGAAAGATTGTTATTTGACAAAAACTCATTTTGCAATTTTTAAGACATCAATTTTATCTCAAATATCAGGCTTTTTGACGTTATGTAACATTATCTTGCTACTTACAGCCTCATTCCCTTTTTACCCATATTACCTTTCTGACAAACGAATCTAATTTTATTAAATTATATCCTTTGTTCTTTCAACTATCCCCAATCATATTGAAAACCTTTTTCACGTCTACGTAGCTGGCCTATACATATATCTATGTAATATCCACAGAAAGAATATTAAAGTCACAGTTTCATGTTCCGAGATAGTAGAAGCCGTAAAAACCGTATGCCTTTTTTATAACACACAAAAATCTGCTACCAATTTTGTCCCGTGTCAAACCCAAAGATATATCACCTTTTACCAAACATCTGCTAAAAGGTCATATATGTGACACATTTAACGCTAAATGGCCAAATAAAAATCACTAAATTCTTCGATAATCGTTCACCATAACTAATTCCATTCCATTCATGACAAGTAGCTCTTAGGATACCATAATAGCGACAATACATTTACCTTATGAGGTATAAAAGCAGAGGCATGCGTGAAATTCCATCCTATAATACATTATAACTATGGTACTATAAGTTTGGCATTAATTCTTCTAAAAATACAAGCGAAAATCAACCTTCTTTCAACACAACAAGATTCCATTCAACAAATTATGATGGCATTTTATTTGCTGAATCAAATTACAATCGGCGGCACATAGATAGTTAATATCAAAGCTGTAAATTCTAAAATCGATATTGTAAAAGTACAACAGATCAGAAGTTCAACAATAGTGTCTTTAGAGACGATTTGTCGCCATGTCAAACGATTATTTCAATGAACGAGTGAATGAATGAATGGAACTAAGTCGGCAGTTATGCAATCAATTAAAAGGGGCGTTTCTAAGTCGCTTTTGAAACCCAACTCTGCCTTATCGGGCCACGAAACACGCAAACTTTTAAATTGATTCTCATTATTAGGTATTTTAATAAAGATTTCAGGCCTTTATTAAAATTTTGTCTTTGTTTTTAAGATAAGGCTCATAGATAAAATATTCTTAAAGTTTATTAAACAAAATAATGGCGGGGGATATAAACTTTTAAGATAATTTTCGCTTTTTGATCATAATAGTTAATAGCAGCTTGTTAATGTTTGAAGATTATAAAGTTTTGGTTCGATCGCCAAGTATTTGGTTATTATCATTTAACTACAGCTGAAAGGTTTTAATTACTCTTTAGTCATCAAATGTGGTGCCATTATCTTTGGTATTAATTTGATGAAATTGTTTCAATAATATTTGAGTACTTACGTATTTTATGAGAAGTTTGTCATTACTTACACAGTATTTTCTTTTTAGCTTTAATAATAATAATATAGTATTTGCGTAAAAACATGGTATAAAATGTTGTTACAAAATTCTAGTAGTACGTACATGTTTTCGCTGTAACAATCACATTTTTTATCTCTCAGATGCCTACCTATACTCGTACATAATTATGTATTTTATAAATCTCTTTCTCGCTTGGGCGGGTCACGTGGCACGCTACAATGACAACAGGTGGACGAAGACCGTCACTATGTGGAGAGGACCTCATGGGCAAGCAGAGGAAGACCAAAGGAAAGGTGGAAGTACGAGATATACAATGTCGGAACATGTAATTGGTCCAACCTCGCAAAAAATCGCGATGAGTGGCAATCTCTGGAGGAGGCCTTCACCCGAAGAGGGGTCCAGTTGGCATGATTGTTGGACTAACAATATTTCATTGTTATTCATACCAATGTACATGCCAATTGAATAATAAAGGCTTTTTTTTATTATTATTTCTGTTTTATTTCTTTTACAGTTCTTGAGGTTTTATTTTTGTGGCCAGATTCCTGATGGTTAGAATTTATTGAGATCGCCGTGCATCTGCTTCTGGCTACATTTAGCACGAAACTCACTCTCGATTATTTACATTGTAATAAAAACATAGGACATGTCTGTTATAACTACTCTCCTTTTACGTTTTTGCCATGTGGCAAATTTATGTTGTTAGAAAATATCTACAATTAATAATGAAAACAATTTACAACCGCTTTCAAAAAGTGGGTATCTGTTCGACTTGTATGTTGTTTTTATTGCCTATGGTTGGCAGACAAGCCAGCGGCCCACCTGATGGTAAACGGTAACCCCCGCTTCATGGACTTCAGGAATGTCAGGGACACACCCAAGCCGCTGCCTACCCTATATTCGCGAATTGTTTTTTAAATCTAGTCATACGATTTAGATGGGGCTTTCCCAATTCGACTGTATATTTTTCCGAAATGGTTTTGGTTTATAAAACATTGTGTTTACTTATAAAACAGTGCAGTAGGGAAATGGTAAGTCGGCGAAATTTACATTCGGCTATGTGCTTGATTTTTAAGGAGGTTAATTTTTCCTTTAAAAGTTAAAATAAGTAGGTAGCTACTCTAGTCATCGAAGCAAGCTAAAAGCTTCCGCTTACTCTCCCGCTCATTCATCTTTCATAGCCCCACAAGATTCACACAATCTTTCACAAAGACCGGCGCACACGACTCAAAGATACCGCTACCTAAACACGGTGACATTTTACACTTGAACGATTACATATTTTACAAATTCTTTCACACATACAATAGCCTATGTGTTATCTGGTTATAGCACTTATAATATCTATGAATGGGCACCTTCAAGTGACCGTAGCGAAAGAAACACTTGGTAATAGTATTTCATATACTCGAAAGTTATGAATGAAGATCGATTTGTGTAAAAAAAAATTACTGCAGTAGTTTGTACTGTTAACTGTCTTTTGTAAATGGTAAATTATTGGACTGGTGAATCGATTTGTTATTTAGTTCAATGTTATGCATCTCGATTGTTGCTCTAGAATCGAATAGATTTCTTTGGTAATCTAAGGCGATTGTTACATGTAAGGATATTGTGATTACATATAAAGTGGAACTGGCAAATTTCAATACCAACAGTTTTCAATATCTTGCCGTTTGTCATTGATAACTCCTTTTCAAAAAAATAATTTAAAAATAAGTTAACTAAGGTTCTTTTAAAAACTATCAGTGAAAGTATGAACGCCTAAATTATAATTATAATGTAAATTTTAATTATTGTAATATACTATGATATATTGTTTGTAGGTTGATACCTGCGAAAAATGTATCATAGTTTATTATATATCTAACAGATATGTACTATGTAAAAATATTATTTGTTTTATTAGTATTCGTATAGGATAAGTATGATGTGAATATATTATATTATTGGGAGCTACGTTTGCCAATAAATTGTGTTGCAGTATGGCAGAAGTATGTAATAATATATTGGGACAACTCACAGAACGCTATCTAATCCCAAACTAAGCAGAGCTTGTACTATGGAAACCAGACAACTTACCTATATATTTCTAAATACATTATAGATAAATAACACCCAGACACAGAATAAAAAATCGTACTCATCACACAAAGTTTTATCCTGGGTGGGGATTGAACCCACGACGACGAGGCAGTCATTGTGATTGATAAACTTTATTTTTTTATGTAAAACACTTTTTCTTTTCTTTTCCTATTTAAATTCAGCATCTTAAACATCATAGATAGCCTTTTTTAAGTCTAGGGTATTTATAATAATAATCCAAATCATTTTACAATAATTACGTATGTGATTCATAATTTCGTTTGTTTATCACTTTGTTAAGTTTTCACTAATAACCCACTAAAGAGATTAAGACACAGCACATCCTATGATAAAGTAGAACTAGGGATCATAACGTGTCGCGGGGTACTTTACAAACATATAATCAACGGACTTAAGTACACTCAGATTCGGAACAACCATTTTTTGATCACTTAAAGTGATGTCTCGTATACTAATTAACCAACAACCTCTTGGTAACAGCACATATTATACTCTCTTTATTATCATTGACTTATAGACCTGGACCACGCCATCCCTTTCAATAAAAATAAATATTGACCGCAAAGCGTGAAAGAGAGAAAAAACTCGTACGGCCTTTGACAGGTATTGTCCACAAAGTAGCGTTGTCTCTTTCTAGAGAGTGGTCAATTTTGTGAGGTTAAGGCGCAGTCCTGATCTATACATCAATGTTTATTTTGTGGTGGTAATCTGTAATGTAAAAGTCTTAATGTCTAACGGCCTGTCTCAATAATCTACCTATCGATGGATTTGGCTACTAGAGATAGCATTTTGACATATTTTGTATGGAGCTTATTATGTCAAATATATACCTCTAGTAGCCAAATCCATCGATAGTTAGATTATTGAAACCGGCCGTAAATCTACAAAGAGTTGTGCCATTGGGCAATGTTTAATAAAATTTACTATAGTATCAACGTCAAAATTCATACACACATCAAAAGTGTCTAGGGATCAAGCATTTTTATGCGGATTTCTTGAGATTGAGATGTGGCTTTGTAATAAATTTATGATTTTATAAATTTATATGGATCCTTTTTGGTGCATTTCATCATTTGAATCAGGAACTGTGAATCAAATTCGAGTAAAAGATGAAAATCAGCTGTCAATATTTTCCCTATAAAAACATACAACGCATTGAAGACATTATTAGTGCTACTGTTTCCCTACTACTGATTAAAACCAACGTTATTATGGAGCGGCGACGTCATTTAAGCAGGGAAGAAATGCTCAGAGCCGTGGGAATGATAGAAGCTGGTTCCCGGCAACGTACTGTGGCTTTAGCTCTGAATACAAGTCAGAGTGTTATCAGTCGACTTTGGACACGTTACCGAAGCACTGGTACCGTGGCTGAGCGCCATGGAGGACGGTATCGCTGCACCACACGGAGACAAGACCGATACATTCAAATCTTAACTCGAAGAGGTCCAACAATAACCGCCATGATGTTAGCCGTGAGGCTTCATCACTCTTCAGGGAACTTAATTAGCGACCAAACAGTCAGAAACCGCTTGCATGAAGTGAACCTTCATTCCCGACGACCGCTACGGGTACCACCTATAGCAATGCACAATCGTAGGATTCGATATCAATGGGCTCTTGAACACAGAAATTGGGCAGAAGAACAATGGCGTTTCGTGTGCTTTTCTGATGAGTCTCGTTTTGGTATGAGACCGGATACAAGACGTATACGACACTGGAGAACCCCTGGACGCCAACAGCGATTAAAATCCTGCCAGGAAGTCAATCCTTATAGTGGTGGAACCATCATAGTATGGGCGGGTATTTGGATCGGCAGAAGAACTGAGTTGCTTTTGGATCAGAGGCAACCTCAACGCTCAAATTTATGCTGAGACGATTGTATCAGACGTCATCGTTCCTCTACAAGTGCAAATCGGTCCCTTATTTCAGTTAATGCATGATAATGCACGACCGCACACAGCAAGAGTTGTAAGACAGACTCTCGCCGCAGCTAACATCAATGTCCTGCCCTGGCCTGCTCAGTCGCCAGACTTGAACCCGATTGAGCATGCATGGGATATGCTACAGAGAAGAGCTCTGCCGAATATGGAGGGTATCCAGTCGCAAGAAGACCTTTTTTTGTTGTTGCAACGAACATGGGCGGCCATTCCACAGCGTGATTTGGATGAACTCATTTTGAGTATGCCAAACCGATGTTCTTGTGTTGTTAGTGTTCGCGGTAGAAACACGGATTATTAATTGTTTAAGTTACCCAATAAAATTTTAAAGAAAACTGTTATTTCAGTCTTTTTTTCGAACTTTAATGTTAGTGGTTCAAATGTCAAAAATCCCTTTATTAGGAAAATGGCAAATTTCTTTATTAATGCAAAGGTGACTTGGTTTATCGTTACTGTGACAAACGAAAACACTTTATTTGATGAATCCTTAAAGAAATAAAAAAAAAAAATCAATCAGGAGAAAAGTTATTGCAAAAATATATGTTGATCCCTAGACACTTTTGATGTGTGTACATGACATCAGACATCCCTATAGTTTATCCCCACTATAATCGAATAATATCATTTAAACGTAACGGCTTTTTCCGACGGAAGTGACGTTGAACATGTTCGGCACGCGGCGCACTACCGACCGGAAGTTGCGTCGCACTTCAATTAGTCGCCATATTTAAAATGAATACGGAAATTTAACGGACTATTGGTTATCCAAAGAGTTTTGTTTTAATATTAAAACGACGGATATTTGATAGGTTTTATCGTATGGGAGTGGTTTTGGTTCGTCAGACATGTTTTGTTTAATGGTTATTTGTAATGCGGTATTGGTGTGATGGTAGTGATAAAGTGGAATGATGACCCTAACTATTGAAACAATAGCTTTTCTCAAATATCTTTATTTCGTAGAACCAAATTATTGATTATTTGAAAATGTCAAATTAATACATACTAATATAATATATAATTATGATTTGTTTAAAGAAAAAAAATTAAAAAAAAAAAAAAGTTAGGTGGCAGTTCCAACTGTAAAGAAACTCAAAGGCCACTCTTTTAAAATCATAAAGTTTTTCTTCTTAGTCCTCGTCACGCTTAAGCCGATGTGCATTAACAAGCTTTTTTGATATTTATATAAATGTTCTAGTTTAATTACCCGACTGTAAAGAAGGGTTATGTTTTTCGCGCGTATCTTGTATGTATGTATGTACGGATGTATGTAATATTCTTTATTACCTGATATCTCACAATCCATTAAACGAATTTATTCGTCTTGATTGCCCAAGTGTTCTTAGATATGTGAAGTTTGAAAAAAACAAACAAGGCGGCTGTGAGATGTCAAAATAAAAAAAACTTGTTTTGAATACTGCAATATGGATATCAAATTAAAGGGCTCATCTTAAGCATTTCAAAAAGGTATAACATGATTATGACTGTAATACTAAAAAAGTTAGTTAGCAACCATTAATTTTTCAATTTTCAATACTTGACAATAGCTGTGATAAAAGTTAGTTGTTACGTCCTACAACCACTAAAAAGTCTCTCTCTTCAGTAGGTTATTAGTGAAAGTCGGAGGCACTTTACTAAGTTTATCGAGATTCATTAATGTCTCCGACTGCATGAAATTACATAATTATGATGGGGATCTTGTTTCCATCTTTTTTGTGCAGGCTGTTATTTTTATTTTTATAATTTAATTTTTTTTTAAGTTCGAATACTAAGTTCTAATTCAAAAGTTAAGGTTAATGTTATTTGTTGAGGTTTTCTTAATTCAATTTTTTTTTTGGTATGGTTATAAAAGTAAATGACTTTTAGTTTTACTGTTATGTCTCTAAAACAATATAAATGAAGAGTTGTAACTATGTCAAATTGACACGTTGAGCACCTCTGACTTTCTTTACCTAAACAGCTATAGCTCATAAATGTGTTTTTTTAGAAATAAATGACTGTAAGCCATTTCGAAAAGAGATCAATTTCTTACCCATCAGTATACATAATAAGCCATTATGACTTATCGATAAGGAACTATGACCGCTCAATGAAAATTTGCTCAACTTGCCCCTCCGTACCCTACATCACACTAATATTATAATGGCGAAAGTTTGTGAGTATGTGAGTTTGTTACTTCTTCACGTCTAAACGGCTTTTGTTAATGGTTAGATGTTTTACTAAACTTAAAAAAACCGCGATATTTTATTCCCAATCCTGTTGTGTTATTAAAGAGTAGAGTTATATAATAATTTACAATATTAAAAATCCTGACCAGTAAGAAATACGATATTACCGTATTCATGAAAAAAAAAACTAACCGGCTCTTTTAACATCAGTGGAGTAAAGAAATACCCTTTCGTCAGTCAGCTGGATTCCTTAACGTTTGGCGTACAGAACTTTAATCGGCTACTCACTGCATTTATTGTTACAGAGGTATGCTGACTGATTGATAGTTATGTGATTGAAATTTTGCATTACTGACAAACGTAACACTTATTTTAATTAGCTGTCCCGCGCAACTTCGTCTGCGTAAATTTTCCCCATTTTTGCAACATTTCTCATTGCTGCTCCACTTCTATTGGTCGTAGCGTGATTTTATATAGCCTATGCCCTTCCTCCATAAATGAGCTGTCCAATAGTGAACGAGTTTTTCAATCCGGATCAGTACTTCCTGAGATTACCGCGTTCAAACAAACAAACAAACAAACTCTTCAGCTTTTTAATATTAGTATAGATTAAGCAGTTTCACAACTTATTATAATTTAATTACTTGTTATAAAAAAAACTGCCTCTTCGCCAAACGCTAAGGAATCCAGCTGATTTCACTATTGTAATATGTAATAATAAAGTGCTTGCAGTTTTTGGCGTTCCTCTCCTAGACTATTACCATTCTCATGCTGTGCGACAGTGTTTTTTTTTAGTGCAAACTTGTCAAGTTGTCTCAGTTACTGTTTCGAAATCAGCGCTAACGCATATCGATCTTCGAACAAAACAAACATTCTATTCTAAATTCAAAACTTATAACCATTACAATTGAGTAAGGCACCGGAAGGGACCACAATGTCCGCTTAACCCTTTCAATGTATCCTGTATTATTTGTAAAACCCTTCAATAACTTTGTATCCTTCGGCAACCCTGAGGCTACATTTTTTGCAATAAAACTTTAGTTTTTTTTTTTTCATGAATACGGTAATATCGTATTTCTTACTGGTGAAGATTATTAATATACAGTATTGTAAATTATTATATAACTCTACTCTTTAATAACACAACAGGATTGGGAATCAAATATCGCGGTTTTTTTAAGTTTAATAAGACACCAACCATAAACAAAAGTAAAAAAACAAAAACCGGGCAAGTGCATATCGGGCCACGCAGAATGTAGGGTTCCGTAGTTTGGCAGATTCTTTTCATATTTCCAAAAACAACCATTTGCTGGCAGGCGGGAGGGCACTTGATTAACAAAAATTTGGATATTAAAGCTTAATATTTCACAAACAGATTCTCATTGATGGTCATTGTATGTGTCCCTACATCGAAAAATCACAACCCCTAAATATTTTGAAAAAACCTATTTAACGCAACTTCACACGATTGGGTAGGTTAGAAAAAAAATCACATCCCCACTTTACTCGTAGGGGAAGTACCATTTTTTTTTCATAATTTCCAATATAAAATAACAAACTTCAATTCAAAATTAAAACGACCATCAATTTCAACACAATTCTCGGACAGTTCCAAATTTCAAATCCAATAAAATACCCTCTTGCAATGACAAAGCATTATAGCAGGACGAGTGCGCGAAACTAATCGCGTTTCGCATAACACATCGGCTATTTCATTTACTAGTCGGCGATTCGACTCGGCATTCGATTAGCATACGTTTTATACCCTCCAAGTAATAATACGGTAGTGACGGGATCGTATTTTTGTATGAACAGGGGGAGAATGATTGTGGAAATGGAATGACGTTGTTTGTTTGTATTAGAAGTGTCTTTTAATTTAAAATACTTTTTTAATGTAACTTATAGTTTTATTATCACAAAAACAGAAAAATGCCCTTATTTGCACAATTTTTTTTTTTAAAGATGACTAGCTAATTGCAAGCCATCTTTAAAAAAATATATATTACATATTTTATGTACGTACAATAATAATGTTATGCTAGCATCTTTTAATGGAGAAAATATATATTTAATAGTTTTATGTACTTATCATATTATTATAAACGACTGTGCCCCGTACATGAAATTCAACTAAATTTATTAAAATAATGTATCATGATAGCAACACCAAATAACACTTAATGTCTAAAACTCAATACTGGATACAGTTTTATTAATTTATAGTAAGAAGCTATTTAATTTAGACCAACATTTTAATTATTTTTATACGAATATACCTACGCAAAACAGTTTAAGTTCTAAATTCAAAAGTAAACTAACACCAGTAAACCAATTGTAAAACTGTCACTACAAGTCACGTTAAAGCGAATCAAATCAATGTTTCACAACACAACATTGTCACCCTTTCGGTGTATATTTGTAAACACGTGTGGACACCCTAGCGCTAATGACAGTCTGGAACTAATCTGACGTTTATACACTGTTTCATAGATACACGATAATTAATTTAGTTTATATTTAAATAAAATCTACGTTTGTAAACATATACATACATACATACATACATATCAACCAATATGATGGCCCACTGCTGGGCACGGGTCTCCCCAGTAGAACCTACTAGTATGTAGATCCTGGGGGTAATTGCCATAATCGCCACGCTTGGCGAGCGGGTTGGCGATCGCAGTAAGGCTTTAAGTACGCAGAGGACGCTGCTGCCCGTCCTCCAGGGTGAAATCCCTTAGTCGCCTTGACGACACCCACGGGTAGAGATGGGGTGGTACTATTCTTAAGCCGGCACCACACGGCAAACGTTTGTAAACAGCTGCACTTTAACTTTAAAATATTATTCAAAATAGTAGTCTATACCTCGGCTTTGCTCGTATGATATTTGATGACCGCAGATGTATTATATGGTCTAAGATATACCTAGTTTTGTTATGGTTAAGTTAAGTTGGTAGCAAGCACTTTGGGGAATGGCTGTTTATTAATAATAATGTTTATCAAGTTTCAAGACTCATAGATTAAAATAATATAAATAAAACAAAAAAATATTTCGAACTCAGTATACGACTCACTGTTGTAGAGTTGTACATTGTGTGTAACTGAAACGTGTAATCTATAACAGCGAGCTATAATAGAGCAGTCCAGGCGATCTGCGAGTGCGACCAGCATTGTGTTGGAGATCTCCTGCACTCGCCGCACCAACAACGAATCTCGTTTGCGCATTATAGCATGGAAGCAATCCATGCGGGCGTCCGCAAACATTGTTGATGCGCTACAATAGCGGGGGAGCCCCGACATCATCCTAAGCGCATCATTAAACTGGACGCGAAGGGCACTGTACGATTTTTGCGTTAAATCAGACTTAATTAAACCACCTGATTAGTTATTCGTCGTTTCTCTTTTTGTGAAGTGAAAACTTCTTTACCGGCGTTGTGCACTTTTTTTGGTAGGGGTAAAAAATGTTAAACTCGCGTCAGGATCACGTGATACTGTTCGAAAATTCGTAGATCACGTGACCCTGATCGACAATTCTTGAGACGGAGGGAGAGCAATGAAAAACTGCTACAATATCATTAGAATACGAAGGTAAAATTCGCCACCATCTACAAATCTGGAAATCGGGCGCTCCAGAAACCAGAATATGGCGGAAGCCATAGTACCTACATAGTATATAGTTTATGGTAAATAGAAACGGACAAACGTGCCGTATAATAATTATAAGATAACACGTACTTAGAATTGTAAACTTAAACTTAAATTGTCACGCACATAATATTGTTAATTTAGCATAATGCCCTACCACTAAAATCAATTGTTTCTTTGTTTATAATTTGTATAAATACTCACAAAATAAATTAATAAACCAGTCAACATTTTATCATCGAAACGTCGTATTCATTTGACTCCCTTTTATATAGCAACACGCTATAATTGGTGACCCCGACGTGATACCGCTTCTCTAGTGCTGATATAATACCGGGACGACCGGAACCCAAATTGGGTTTCAGCATCAAATCTAGAAAGTGATAGAACACAAATACTCCACCATGGCTCCACCAGCAACACCAGCAAAAGGCGATACAGGCTCCGAGACAATAGCAGCAATCTCTGTCACCGAAAAACTACCGCAATTTTGGACAGACTCGCCGAGACTATGGTTCGCCCAGTTTGAAGCTGTTATAGCACCTCAGAAACAGGCTTTGCTTCTCCACAGAGGATCCCGACGCTTGTGCGGACTGCATCACGGATACGGTGCTTCAGGGAATGGAACTATTCATTCCCAATGCCCGAATTCCCGTTGGCGGTCGTAGTCGCCCCTGGTTCAACCAGGCTTGTCGAGTGACCGCGCGCCTGAAACAGTCTGCGTACTTAGCCTGGAACGATGCCAGGAATCGTAAGGATCTGACCGTGAATGTTGAGAAACGTAAGTTCAACGCCGCCTCCAGAGCCAACAAGAAGGCTATTGCTATAGCAAAGGCAGATCACATTGCTAGAATTGGCGAGCGACTTCAAAGGCATCCCTCTGGGAGTCGTGCATTCTGGTCGCTCGCCAAAGCTGCACAAGATAACTTTTGCCAGTCCAACCTCCCACCACTGCACAATTTCGATGGCAGTCTGGCCCACAGTGCTAAGGAGAAAGCTGATCTCTTGGGCCGACTCTTCGCCTCTAACTCGACTTTGGATGATAGAGGAGCCATACCACCTTCCATCCCAAAGTGTAAGAGCTCCATGCCTGAAATACGCATCACGCAACGTGCGGTTAGGCAGGAGCTCAGCCTCCTTGATACCCAGAAATCGAGCGGGCCGGACGGCATCCCTGCAGTGGTACTTAAGACGTGCGCCCCTGAGTTGACCCCAGTTCTGACGCGCCTCTACCGCCTCTCATATAAAACCGGAAGGGTTCCATCTTCGTGGAAGGTCGCCAATGTCCACCCTATTCCCAAAAAGGGTGACCGGTCAGACCCGTCAAATTACAAACCGATAGCGATAACATCCTTGTTATCAAAAGTGATGGAGAGAGTTCTCAACACCAGACTCTTGCGGTATCTTGAGGAGCACCAGCTGATAAGCGACCGCCAGTACGGCTTCCGTTACGGTCGCTCAGCTGGTGATCTCCTTGTGTACCTCACGCACCGCTGGGCTGAAGCCTTGGAAGGTAAGGGCGAGGTTCTTGCTGTCAGCCTCGACATCGCCAAGGCGTTTGACAGGGTCTGGCACAAGGCCCTTCTATCGAAGCTTCCTTCTTATGGAATCGCCGAGGGGCTCTGCAGATGGATCGTTAGCTTTCTGGACAATCGGAGCATTATGGTCGTCGTTGACGGTGCTTGTTCCAGTCTGAAAACCATTAATGCTGGCGTTCCACAAGGTTCGGTGCTCTCCCCAACACTGTTCATTCTGCATATCAATGATATGCTGTCCATAGAGAACATACATTGCTATGCGGATGACAGCACGGGTGATGCGCGATATACCAGCCAACAGAACGTCCCTCGGAGCGTTGTTCAGGAGAGACGGTTGCAACTTGGGTCAGAAGTCGAGGACTCTCTGGGGCGGGTCTCCGAATGGGGTGAGAGGAACCTGGTTCGATTCAACCCCACTAAGACACAAGTATGCGCGTTCACTGCGAAGAAAGACCCATTTGTCCTAGTGCCACGGTTCCAAGGAGTTACACTCCGAGTCACCGAGAGTATTGGGATCCTCGGTGTCGAAATCTCCAGCAAAGTCCAGTTTGGGAGTCATTTGGAAAGTAAAGCCAAATTGGCGAGCAAAAAGGTGGGTGTCCTCAACAGAACGAAGCGTTACTTCTCGCCGGCACAGCGACTTGTGCTCTATAAAGCGCAGGTTCGACCGCACGTGGAGTACTGCTCTCATCTCTGGGCGGGTGCCCCCAAATACTTGCTCGATCCATTTGACTCCCTCCAAAGGCGAGCTGTTCGGATCGTTGATGACCCCAATCTCACGGACAGACTGGAGTCTTTACAGCAGAGGCGTGACTTTGGTGCACTTTGCGTACTCTACCGTCTGTTCAACGGGGAGTGCTCTGAGGAACTGTTTGACATGGTGCCACCGTCACCTTTCTACCACCGCACCACTCGACATCGTAGTAGGGTTCATCCATTTCACCTGGAAACAATACGGTCCTGTACGGATCGATTCCGGCGTTCTTTTCTTCCACGTACGTGTAGACTCTGGAATGAACTACCTGCTGCAGTGTTTCCCGAGCGCTACGACATGTCTTTCTTCAAACGAGGTTTAAAGAGAGTTTTCACTTCACGGTAGGCAGCGGCTTGGGTGTGTCCCTGACATTCCTGTAGTCCATGAGCGGCGGTTACCGCTTACCATCAGGTGGGCCGCTGGCTCGTCTGCCAACCATAGGCAATAAAAAGAAAAAAAAAAAAAAAGGGGTGATGAATACAAATACAACTTGGTTATATCAAAGTTGCAGAAAGAAGTCATTCATCAGGTCAGCGATGTCCTGACCACACCGCCGACCGAAGACAAGTATTCAATTATCAAAGAGCGTTTAATTAGCTGCTATGAAGAAAGCGAACACCGACGTTTTCACAAATTATTGGCAGAAATGGACCTTGGTGATCAGAAACCCTCCCAGTTATTACGGAGGATGAGGGAGGCAGGCTGCGGAAAAATTAATGAAGATACTGTTCGTCTTTTATGGTTACGACAACTTCCTGCTTCAGTAACGTCAATTATAGCAGTTTCAGAAAATGTGGAACTGGACAACTTGTGTAAATTAGCCGACAAAATACATGAAAATGTACGATATAATAAGAATACAATACAAGCACAGGCGGCGGACATCAATTTAATAGCTTCCTTATCGTCACAAATTGCAAATATGCAAATTGAAATAAATGAATTACGAAGCAAACAAGCGACGCGACCTATGCAACACAGCAGTTTCCGACCGTATAACGATTCACGTTCAAGATCAAGGTCGCAAAACAGATACGTATCGCACAATGGACTTTGTTACTACCACAACAGATTTAAAAATAACTCGTACAAATGTAGAAAGCCATGTTCATGGAAAAACAACATCAACAAGAGTTCGGAAAACTAAGATGGGCACGGAATACGACGGGTCTCTGTGCTATTCACCCATCAAACCGTCTAACTATAACTGACTCAAACAGTGGTTATAGATTTTTAGTCGATACTGGGGCCAATATTTCAGTTTTAAATCGCACAGACAACAATTATAAAGTTAGCGAATACAAATTATTCGCCGCTAACGGCAGCCCGATAAACACATATGGAGAGCGCACATTGACGCTTAATTTCGGACTTCGGCGAGACTTCAAATGGACATTCACCATCGCTGACGTCAAGATGCCTATACTGGGAGCTGATTTTCTGGAACATTATCAATTATTAGTAGACATACACGGACAGAAATTACTCGATAAAAATACGGGTCTAAAGACGCCTGCTAAAATATTGAGAGCAAATATTGCATCTGTCCGCTCAATTAATTCATCATTACCAGAATCAATAAGGCGCTTGCTAGAAAAGTACGAAGAAATTACTAAACCTCGATCAATGAGAGAACCTCCTAAGCATCAAGTACAGCATCAAATAATCACAGACGGGTATCCAGTAGCTACTCGAGCACGACCGCTCCCTCCTGACAAATACAGGATTGCAAAACAAGAGTTTCAAGATATGATGGATATGGGAATTTGTAGACCATCAAGTAGCCAATTGGCATCGCCACTTCATCTGGTCAAGAAGAAGAATGGTGAATGGAGAGCATGTGGTGATTACCGTGCACTTAACAATATAACGATACCGGACAGGTATCCGTTGCCAAGACTGTTGGATTTTACGTACATTGCAAGCGGAAAAACAATATTCAGCAAAATTGATATAAAGAAGGCTTTTCACTCAATTTCAGTCGCTGAACCAGAAAAGACAGCGATTATAACACCGTTCGGCCTCTTTGAATTTACTAGAATGCCGTTCGGGTTAAAGAATGCAGCTCAATCGTTTCAGAAGTTTATGGACTCCATATTTCGAGACGTAGATTATGTATATGTGTATGTTGATGACATATTAATATCAGATACAAATATAAATGAGCATTACAAACATTTAGAAGAAGTATTCAAACGTTTACAAGAAAACAGCATTACAATAAACATAAATAAATGTGAATTTGGAGAATCGGAAATTGATTTTCTTGGTTATCATATATCGAGCCAAGGATTGACTCCCACTTTGGAGAAACTTAAAGCAATAAACGATTACCCTAAACCGCAAACAGTAACAGAATTACGACGTTTTTTGGGTATGCTTAACTTCTACCGAAGCAGCATGCCTCATGCTGCAAAACATCAGGCACTGTTAAACAAGTATCTAATTAATTCAAAGAAAAGAGACAAAACGGCAATACAATGGAATACAGAGACGAATCACGCGTTCGAATGCTGTAAACAAGATATGCGTGAGATAACTAGAATAGCATGTCCTGATGGTAACGCCAAATTAGCGTTAATGACTGACGCAAGTCTGAAATGTGTAGGCGCAGTACTTCAACAGCAAAGAGAGAATAAGTGGGAACCGATAGCTTTCTTTTCTAAAGCTTTGTCCGAAGCACAAACAAAATACTCTACCTATGATAGAGAGTTACTAGGAATTTATATGGCAATTAAACACTTCAGAAGACTCATTGAGGGACGAGAATTTACTATATTCACGGACCATAAACCGTTGGTTCAGGCCTTCAATAAGAAGCCATCATTGGACGACACACCAAGGCGGATTAGGTATCTGGAATATATATCACAGTTTAGTACAGATATACAACATATAAGCGGGCACGCCAACACTGTTGCCGATGCTTTATCAAGAGTTATTGAAACGATATCTCTACAGTCTGCGATCGATTGGCATGAAGTAGAAAAATTGCAAGCAAATGATAGTGAGCTGAAACAATTGAAAGAAAACAAATCATTAAAAATCAAGTCAATATTTTTTAAAGATAAAAATGTCCAGCTGTTTGGTGATACGTCAACAGGTAGACAACGTCCATACTTGCCTACAAAATTTAGAAAAATAATATTCGAAAGTTTCCATAATTTAAAGCCATCCTGGAAAAAACACAACAAGAAAACTAATTGCGTCAAATTACATTTGGTTGAACATGAATAAAGAAATAAATGAGATGACAACAAGGTACTTACAATGTCAACAGGCGAAAGTACATCGTCATACAAGGTCACCACTTGGTAAATTCATGCCAGCTGGAAGATTCGCACATCTCCATATTGATATAGTGGGACCACTAACTACATCTCAAGACAAGCGATATTTATTAACTATGATCGACCGCTGTACATCATGGCCGGAGGCGTTTCCCATCGCAGATATAACTGCAGAAACTATATCAAGAATGGTATATGAAGGTTGGATAGTACGTTTCGGATGTCCTGAATACATTACCACAGATCAGGGGCGTCAATTCGAATCAGAAATGTTCAAAAATTTGACAAAATTAATGGGAATCGCGAAAATACGAACCACACCGTATCATCCACAGTCAAATTCGAAAGTAGAACGACTACATAGAACATTGAAGTCAGCATTAATGGCGAGAGGAAATACAATACATTGGACAAAAGAGCTTGCTACCGTTTTATTTGGCATACGTACCAGTTTACGCCAAGATACCGGATTCTCGGCGGCTAAACTTGTTTATGGATCAACAATAAGATTACCTGGAGCATTTTTCGGTTCAAATAATTATTCAACGTACACGGATTTGGTAAAAGAGATAAAAGAAAATATTGAACACAGTACCGCAGTTCCACATAGACAAAGTAGCAGCGACAAGATTTTTGTGCATCCACATCTATCGAAATGTACACACGTTTTTGTAAGATGCGATCGGATGCGGCCAAGCCTCACACCTCCGTATGAGGGGCCTTATCTCGTAATTAGCCGTAATGATAAGATATTTACGATCTTGATAGACGGACGTAGAAGCACAATAGCTATTGATCGATTAAAACCTGCATTCATGATCGATGCCAAAGAGATAAAGCACAATGAATTTATTGAACCAGCGTTAGAAGATAAGAACGTGACAGTCAAACAAGATGATAATATAAGTTTCAGAAAAAAACGTTCTGGTAGAATCTCCCACCCTACTGTGAGATTCCAGTTGTAGATATATAAACTGAATAAAGCACGCATTCAGTCAGTCAAGCACTCATTATATTCAACCAAGCAGCACTTACTAAATATCAACAATGGGTACCAACGCCAGCCACGAAAAGGAGCAGGTCAACATGGTGCAGAATAACGTAGTAGCCCCAGAGGAAGTTGTGAAGTCACACAGGAATATTACTGAAGAACTACAGGAAATCCGGAGTTGGCTCACGTGCATGGCAATAATGGGCGGAGTTATATTTATACTTGTAATTGTGGGTTTTGTATGTAAAACAATTGTAGCTAAAATGGAGAAGAAATTAACTAGAATAGTAAAAAAACCAGTTCGAGTCCGAGTAACGATTATTTTTTTCCATTTTTTATTTTAATTTTTGATTTTGGTTTTTTGATTTGTGTCCATTGTCCTGTTGGTGATCCTCATGTAAACCACATATATAACTAGGTAAACAAAATGTAACAAATTATTCTGCAGTTAAGCCACATAATAAATCAACTGACATGAGATTAAACTGATAGAATCCTATTATTACAAACCAATTATAACAAACCAATCAATTATAATAACAAACTCATGCATTCATAATCAATAAATGTGTTTGCCAATCAAAGACCACCCTTACTTACCCAAACAAATATATTATTGGTAAACACCGGAGTAACTATAACACCTACGATTACTTTTCTGGTTAATGACGATGGCAATGAGGATTAGGTTATTCGTATTAGACCTATTCATCAGCCTGTATCGGTCTACTACTGGACACAGGCCTTTCCCAATTCACGCCATGATCTCTTCTTTTACTCGACCTATTTTCTGCATCCACTTTGTCCAAGCGACCTTCTTTAGGTCGTCGGGCCATCTGGCTAGAGGTCGTTCTACCGTAAGTTTACTCTAAGTCTTGTTTGCTCTGCGGCCATTAGTCCTTATAAATACATACATACATGGCAGGTATAAATACATAAATAATTATAAACCCAAACTTAGTAACGCCTGTAGAGCAATCAGATGATTGGTATAAATAAGTAAAACCCAAATACAGAATTTAATACATGTCTTCATCACACAAAGTTTTAGTATGTGCCTAAACTCTCTAGTTTAGCAGACCGAATCACTAACCATTAAACCAACAGGCCAGTACATTGCCACTTCAACATGCTTAGGGAGAGTCTGGGAGTGTTAACCAGGGGGGACAAATTAGCCACTGCTCATAGAATCTTGATGTCACTTAGTATTGTCACATTGCCGCACTTCTTAGATGTCATACGCTATCCCTGTCCCTTTCCTGCGGCACCGTTGCGTAGTTGTTTTGTAGATATACATTCAAACCTCTATAAAAACGGCAAGTGTATTTTTATCCTAGGAACACCTACAGAGTAAAGTCTTTATGAACGTGCCGTAGATTTTTATAAAAATTAAACAACAAACATATTGGCGTGCCACATGTGGTGAGGACACCTCTACCGCAATAGGGAATATGCAATATATATTTGCTCTTATAAATTAACACCTAAAATGCTCTTCAAGTACCTATGACAAGAATAATTGAACAAGAATATCTATTTAAAAAACGCTTTAGATACATAATATCGCCAAATATATTAGAGGTGCTGCTTCGGAATATAATATATCATTTTTTACCTAAAATTAAGGTTTTTATTTTTTATTTCACCTATTTGAACTTGGGTAATGGCTTCCCATTTTGAGGGTAAATTCTCCCGGCGGGGAAGCGGGGCGGGACTAATTTTTGGGAGAATTCGTATACAATAACAGCAAATATTTAGATTTTGGTGGAGGGCGGGAATACTCTCCAAGATATTTCTCCCTAACCTGCAGCCGCTTAATTACCTGCCGTAAAAAACCCCAAATACACATAAAAGAAGTTCCAAATACACACAATTTACTCTAAAAACTCCGAATCCAATAAAACGATAACTATAAATCAGACAATATTCCCAAAAGTGCTAGAAAAACCTAGGTAATGTCTGAACTTGCGCAGTAAATCAAACTATACGTGTTACAGGTACCGACGAGGGAGCCGCCATGTTCTCGAGTTATACAAATTTTATAGACGAAAATTAATTAAGAGAAAACTTGTGACTTTGCAGGTTTCACGTTGATTAAGAAGTCCACTGGGAATCGTTACAGAAGAAATTGCATAGTTTGTTCTTGAAGTGCAATATGTTAAAGATCTTTTAGATTTTTTACCACGACGGTGGCACTTAGGCATATGGCCCGCTTGATGATAAAGTCATATCTTTATACTTACCTCCATAATTACCCAATTGTAAGGAAGGGTGTAAGTAGATACTCGTATGTATGTAGGTATGTATGTAATATTCTTTATTACCTGATATCTCACAATCCACTGAACGGATTTATACAATTAAGACGTCGCGCGTCGTTAGATTCGTCTTGATCGCCCAAGTGTTCTTAGATATGTGACGTTTGAAAAAAACAAACATGGCGGCTGTAAGAGGTGTGAAAAAAAAGTTGTTTTGAATACTCCAATGTGGGTATCAAATTAAAGGTTTCATCTTAAGCATTTCAAAAAGGTATAACATGATTATGAATGTAATACTAAAAAAGTTTGTTAGCAACCATTCTTTTTTCAATTTTCAAAATTTGACAATAGTTGTGATAAAAGTTAGTTGTACAACCACTAAAAAGTAGTCGGAGGCACTATACTAAGTTCATCGACATTCTTAATGCCTCCGACTGCATGAAATTATATAACTATGTAGGGGATCTTGTTTCCACCTCTTTTGTGCAGGTGGGTTTTTAATTTTTTTATTTTTTTTTTTATTTAGTTTTATTAAATAATAATCTAATCATTAAACAAAATTTGTTAACGATTTCAGAATAGCTTATTTTGGTGATGTTACTTAATAGTGACCTCCGACTGCCTTTTCTTTATAGAGACTAGACTAGACATACGTATATAAAGGAAAGTCAGTCGAAGGTATCCGTGATACTAAATATATTGAGTGATCAGCAATATACCACTGTCAAAAAAAAAACGTACGGCAAGAAGTGTTTTTAGACTGTGATTTCTATCATACTCCATTTTTTTAGAGATACCGGCCATTGCGTTGTTATTTATATCTACCCTTACAAATAAGATAAAAATAAACAATTAAGCTCAATTTATTGCTGATATAACTTTACAATATTTATCTATAAAGTATTTAGGGATATAATAGGTCTACGTAGCTTAAATCTGGTCGTATATTCCACAAGATAGCAGAACTTACAGACATTTTAACTACTTTAGTTAAATAAGTAATACTAGCTGACCCGCGCAATATCGTATGCGTAAATTTTCCCTGTTTTTGCAACATTTTTTATTGCTGCTCCGCTCCTATTGATTGCATCTTGATGTTATATAGCCTATAAACCTTCCTAGATAATTGAGCTATCCAACAGTAAAATAATTATTCAATTTAGACCTGTACTTCTTGAGATTTTCGCGTTTAAACAAACAAACAAACTTTTCAGCTTTATAATATTAGTAGGTATAGATAGGTAGGTACAGAGACTATTTAATAATTATTATACAATGTTAATGAATACCATACAAGATGACGTAAGTCCCTTTTTTCTTCTTATTTAAAGACAAGTCCCGCACTAGTGTACCTAAAAGCCTTGTGTCACAAAGGACTTACAGGATACCCTAGTGCGGAAGTTCTCTGTATATATTGTACTAGCTGTCACGCGCAACTTCGTATGCGTAAATTTTCTCCGTTTTTGCAACATTTCTCGTCGCTGCTCCGCTCCTATTAGTCGTAGCGCGATGTTATATAGCCTATAGCCTTCCTCGATAAATGGGCTATCCAACAAAAAAAGATTTTTTCAAATCGAAAACAAACAAACAAACAAACTCTTCCGCTTTATAATATTAGTATAGATATACAATCAACGGACGCACAATACACTCAGATACAAGACCAAAACTTTCTAAATCTCACAAAGCCCTGATGTATATGGGAATAGAACCTAAAACACATTTCAACTAATCCATTCGTAACTTTATAGTCATCGATGCCAACCAGTTAATGAGTACCTACTGTCAGTCAAAATCTATTCATCAAATGTGTGCCCGAATCTCGTCGAATGACTTTTGTTTTATAATAAAACACTGAAGCGGCGGTAAGGCGGTAGCCTAATGGCTACAGCATCGGTCTCGCAATCACGAGGTCGCGGGTTCGAATCCTACTCAATGCACTACCGACGTGAACCCACTCCCAACACAAGCCATTGAGCTTACCTGGAGGGGTTAACAGGATTGCTAGTAAAGAGGGATCATAATCTCGCATTGATAGTCATCTTTAAAAAAAAAAAAGAGAAATAATAAAATACAAAGCTTTACCTATTAACCAGAGAAAAATTTAGCAACTTTGTTCAAAACCCACAATTTAGAACCTTTTAACTCAATCAATTAACTCCACTTCAAAATCACACACCACTCAACCGAATGACTTTTAAAATCATAAATTACCTACTTAATTTCATTATACCAATAACAGACACTAGAATAAAACAATACTAAATTGTTCAAACCACCTTCTGTCACACAAGTAGCAGTAAAGCAATCACATAAAAGTCCTTACTCAAAAGGAAACGGACAAAAGGTAAAAGAAAGAATAAAAAAGAAAGAAAGAAGTCGGTGCCGTACAAAACGCAAAGCAATTCATGTGTTTATTGATAAAAAACTATAGTACAATGGCAAATAGAATTTTGTGATTGCATTTTGCTAAGAACTTATTTGTATGTGGTACAAGGAGTAAACTTATAGAGGTGAGGGACATATCAAAAACCGGGCAAGAGCACATCGGGCCATGCTCAGTGTAGAGTTCCGCAGTGTTGAACAAATGCATCAGCAGAAGAGCGTATGCTCATCGCAGTTACGCCCTTTTGTTGAGAAACGCAGTTTTTTGGCAATAACTCAATGATGGTATATCCGATATTATCCGAAACATTTTTTGTTTAAAGTATTTATAAAGCGCTATCTTTGTAATTTTTTCATATTTTTTGGTTACACGGTTCAAAAGTTAGGGGGGGCACACGATTTCGAAGCGATTTTAAAAATAATGTATGGAGTGCCCCTCCTAAAAATATTTATTATTATTATTTACCTATCAAACTAAGTAGCGGCTACTACAAGACACCTTTTCACCAAATTTCATCAAGATTCATTGCGTAGTGTTTGAATAAAATGCCTGTGACATACGGACGGACAGACAGACAGACGTACATGACGAAACTATATGGCTTCCATTTTTCCCATTTTGGCTACGGAACCCTAATAAAGCGTGATGTTGATGACATCTATTGCAAGCTATTTTATACAATGGAACATTGTTTGTTGGTTACAATGGATTTGAAGCCTTCAAGCTGGTACCTAGTAGATTTGTTGACTGCTTGAATACTGACACAGATTTGGCGTGTTTGATAGGTAGTCTGTTTGTGGCATATGGAAGCAGTTAGGTAGGTATATGAATACCTGGTATTTAATAAAAGTCAAATCACCAGCTGACGCATAGGTGTTGGCAAAAAAGCCCATTTACTAGGTTTATTGGCGTTTTAACATGTTACACACTCGCCGTAGATACATTACATAATTTTGCATTAGAAAAACGCAACAAAAAGCAACTTCGTCTGCTAATTTTTCCCCGATTTTGCAATAGTTTTTATTGCTGCTCCGCACCTATTAGTTGCAGCGTGATGTTATATAGTTTTTAGCCTTCCTCGATAAATGGGCTATTCAACAGTAAATCATTATTTAATTTGGACCAATAGTTCCTGGGAGTATCGCGTTCAAACACACAAACAAACTCTTCAGCTTTATAATCTACTAGCTGTCCCGCGCAACTTCAAATGCGTAATTTTTCCCCGTTTTTGAAACATTTCTCGTCGCTTCTCCGCTCTTCCTTAACTGTTGGATAGCCTATTATCGAGGAAGGCTATAGGCTATATAACATCACGCTAAGATCAATACGAGCGGAGCAGCAATGTAGATACAAAGACTATTTAATATTTATTATGCTATGTTAATGAGTACCATACAAGATAACGTAGGTCCCTTTTTTCTTTTTATATAAAGACTAGTCTACCTACAAGCCCTGTTTCTCGAAGGACTTACGGGATACCCTAGTGCGGAAGTTCTCTGTATATTATACAATCAACATTCGCACAATACACTCAGATACAAGACCAAAACATTCTAAATCTCACAAGGCTCTGATGTAGGTATATGGGAATCGGACGCACACATCCGTAACTTTATAGTCATCGATGTCAAACACAGAATTTCTGACCGATTTATTAACGGAATAATAAATAGAGCAAAAGACATGATCAAATTATTTATCGCCAAGTCAGTTTCTTAACACATAGACCACACTCTATATCGATACTCAATGATTTGTCAGCTACAATGGCCACTTAGAAATAAATGCTTGAACTTGTCCTGACATTGTAGTGCAATTAATATGTACTTGAGCAGTAAGAGACGTGAGAATGTTTCAGCAATATATGGTGCCCAACAGTGAACTACAGAAAATAACATTGATAGTATTAATCAATTATTTTAGTGAAGTACATAAATCAATTTTGTTATTTTTACTAACTGCTAGTTTTGCTATGTTTTTAAGAATTCCGTAGCCAAAATGACAAAACGGAACCCTGATAGTTTCGCCATGTCCGTCCGCAGCTTAGTTAAGAGACTGTTAGTGCTAGAATGCTGTTCTTGCATGGATACACATAATACTTAAACCAACATACACTTAATAAAAATAAAAAAATAAAATAAAAATAAAAATATCTTGGGACAACTCACACAACGCTATCTTATCCCAAACTAATCAGAGCTTGTACTATGGAAACCAGATAATTGATAAACATACTTATATGTTTCTAAATATATACATATTTTAGACAAATAACACCTAGACACAAAATAAACCATCGTGCTCATCACACAAAGTTTAATTCTGGGTTAGGATCGAACCCACGACCTCCGGCTTAGAAGTCAGGGTCACTATCTAAATCACAATCTTGAAAAACATTTTTTTTGAGGGTATCTCCCATAAATGTAAAGTGGGATGTGATTTTTTTTTATACCTACCCCATCGTGTGGGATATCATTAGATAGGTCTTTTAAAAACGTTTAGTTGTGAGGACCATTTTTTTGTGAAATAATAAGCTCTAAAGTGCAATTTTTTGTTTTAAAATGATCTCTGCCCATGACAATAATCATTCCTAAAACGTGTAGTTTAATTTAAGAGTCATTATCTATTCCATGATACCGACTGTGCCTGTACCTACTTAATATTATCTTAAGTTCTTTCGGTCTATATATTGCATTGCAAATTTATTTCGAGGTGTAAAGCTGGTTATATAACTGCGTTGCATTGAGAGTGCATGCTACTGCTATCTAAGAGGCTGTGAATTTGATTTCTGCACACAACATATCTTTGTGGGATTCTTGGTGTACTTTATGTCTAACACATTATTTCTTATACGGAAATTTTCTTTTTAAAAGTAAATAAAATATAGAGTCTACAGATGTGTAGACTGTTCTGTAAACCGATTAGTCAGTTGGTTAATTTTCTCTTATTTCTAAACTTAGATAATTATTTTTAGTCACCTAGCTAGTTGGTAATAAATTACCAACTAGCTTTCGCCCGCGGCTCTACCCGCGTGGATGTCGATTATCGCGATAAAAACTATCCTATGTCCATCCCCGGGCCTTAAACTATCTCCATACCAATTTATAAAATATAATAAATTTCATATAAATCGGTTTAGCTGTTTGAGCGTGAAAGCGTAACAGACAGACAAACAGACAGAATTACTTTTACATTTATAATATAAAAGTATAGTACATATATAGTATGGATTCTTACAATTTTGATTAGGAAACATTAATATAACGTAGACATTCAATTATTATAAATTTTCAGTTTTGATTTGATGCTTTATTTCTAGTTACCCACAAAATTATTATGTAAACTTAGAAGACTTTTATTTTAACAAAGAAATTATTACCAATTAGTCCTCCGACTAATCGGTCATTTTATAGCCGGCCCGTCGACTAGTCGTCAAAAATCAAAGTCGACTAATAGAGTCATGTCAATTCTACTAAACGTTATTTGATTCTTTAGTACCATTGATAAATCAAAGACAAAATATTGATTTTTGATTAAATTTCAAAAAAAATTAATAAAATGCAACTTCTTTAACTTCAAGTCTAGACAAATAACGAAACTTTTAGCAATCGAAGGTAGAAATTCAATAAGGTAGAATCATATTTACCCCCTGGGGTTCAAAACCCTCCCAATAAGACATAATACAGAGTCTGCGACTAGCAATTTATCTTGTAAGTAATCTTCCTAAAATATTAATTCCGAAGGCAGACGGCAAAGTTAACTAATAAACATTGAAATGTAATTTAAAGTTTTGGGATTTAATTAACTTAGTGCCTACTTTAAATTAATATATTACTTTTAATAAATATTATAAATATGATGGTGTACGAACGTTTATTATGTACCTATGTATAAACATCATCACAAACATCTACACATTTGCCTGCAAAATATAGTTAGACGTTTATTATCATATTTGCGAGGAAATAAATAAAACTAGGACTTTCTTAAATTAATCATTACATCGCCATTTTCAAATAAAAAAAAAGAAAAAGCGCGAGGAATAAATTATTACTTTTCACAAATTAAATTAGCGATGCGCGCGCATCAGCGCTTTTTTTTTAAAGCATGGGCACAAAAACAGCCAGTATTACTATTAAAGTAAATTAATATTTTTGTGTTTTTTTACAGATAAATGAATGTAATTTATTATATTTTATCTCCCAAAGTTAATTTTATTCATAAAATGTTGACCACTTTACTGACATAAAATCTCTTTGCTAAGATTTAAAAAAGTACAGTTCGTTTAAGACGGAGCATCTTGATAAACTGTGCGTTTTACTTTAATAAAAAGAAACTCGTGCATTTAACATTACAGTAACGCACAAGTACATAATGAGATACATTACAATACTGAAATTGTTGAAATAAGAGAACCTTTGCGAGCAAATGTGTTATAAATTGATTTGAGGTAATTTCTGTAGGTACTACAAGCCTTCTGTCAACCAACCCAAGGTTTACCCAAACTTAGAAAACATATTTATCTTAAACAAAGCTCATTTATGATGATCTGATATATTAAATACTTTGCGACCTATTCTCATACCTACCAAATAATTAATCGACCCGTTTCGGAGGAGTATGACCACAAACATTGTGACACGATATTTTTTTATGTACATAAGAAGATTTCCTAACAATGCGAATCATTTGAACTTTCCCATTATTCTTAAAATTCCTTCATCCATGAACATCCACTGCGCGTCAATTAACAACACATTCATTTTATTTACACAACAGTGGCTCAACTCTGACGGCACTACACGTGTGCAAACTATTACTAATTGAACACAATTTTAAAAGCTTTCAATCAAAGTTTTTAACAGTTTTAAAATAATTTTAAAGTTAATCATAAAACCATTTTTACAATTATTGAGGCTCTGTAATTACTAAGTTCTAAAGTCAAAAATTTAGAACCTAATAATCTTTGATTATATAATGTCTAGATGGAGCATTCCCGCAGTAAGCCTATAAAAAAAAATTAAGCACCTATTTTTGACGTTTGACACTCGTTGAAAATAGCGCGCTAGATTAACTATGGCTAGAACATCTGATAGGAGTCTTCTTACCTGTCAAAAAGTACGTCCATTTGACCGTACTTTTTGACAGTTCTTTGCTTCAATTTTAGATGCCGGATTAGGAATCTAGACATTATATAAAAAATATTGACACATAAAAGTATTACTTGCCGCATTACCAAAGTCGGCGTTGACTAACAATTACTTGTAGGCTTGTAGGATTTTCAAACAAATTAGAGTTTAAAGGTGTTGTGTATCTAAGTCCATTCCAAGCTACAAGCTACAGGACAATTAATTCAGTCCTTTAGTTTAGGTCTTAAATCTTCATAAACAGAGTAACTCTGTTTATGAAGATTTTTCTAGTTAAATATGAATGCTCTGGCCCTTAGGAAAGTATAGGAAACACTGTTGTAACCATTTAAATACTTTTGAGAAAATGTGAGAAGAGAAAGCTTCAGACAGGGTTTGAGAGCATATGGTAACGACCTTTGCCCAACAGTAAGACAAAAGTTTAAAAAAAAATCTTAACCCTCAAATGTTTAAAGTACATATTTCTACCGACCTTAAAATGACAGCTAGACAGCTTCACACTTAAAGACACCTTTATAATTTGAACAGAAAATATAAATTAGAACACATTCGTCTGTGTTTATCGATATCAACTAAAATAAAAAATAGTTAAATTAAAAACACTCACCCTCTGGCCGGTGAGTCGTGTCCATTAATTTTGCGCTTTGATGTCGGCAACTCTGATCCAAGAGAGTGACTTTCAGTTTTTTTTTTTAAATACAACCCTCTTGATTTCGTTAAGGGTACATTAACTCGATGTTATTATCGAGTTGTAACGGAATATTGGGTAACAAAGTTTGTTTTGATGTATAGACGACCGTGAAGTTTTTAATATACCTATTTTATATAATTACCGTTTATAAACGTGTAGGTACTTATAAGAAACACGAGCTGTCTGTTTTTTTTTTGCGGGCTAATTCCTTTATTTATACTTTAGTGTATTATTAAAAATACAGAACATTATAAGCAGCACATAGGTACAATATTTTTTTTACCCTTTTTAATAATTTTCTCTTTTGTTTCAGGATTTCTCTTTTGTTTCAGGACTTGCGTAAATTTTAACATTTTTCATTGCTGCTCCGCTCCTATTGGTCGTAGCGCGATGTTATATAGCCTATAGCCTTCCTCGATAAATGGGCTATCCAACAGTAAAAGAATTTTAATCAGTAGTTCCTGAGATTATTGCGTTCAAACAAACAAACAAACAAACCCTTCAGCTTTATAATATTAGTTCCATACTAATATTATAAATCTGAAGGGTTTGTTTGTTTGTTTTTAATGATATAAAACTACTTAATTAATATCCTATTTAACACAAAACTTTACCGGGACTTAATTCAACCGACTTCAAAGAGGAAGAGGTTCTCAATTCGGCTGTATTTTATATTATTATTTTTTATTACTTTTACGATTTTTTTTGAAGACTGGTCCCGCAGTATCCCTATGTTGTGGTGGACTTTACAAATATACAAGTCATGGACACAAATTACACGCAAACTGGGAACAACAATTTGTAGATCACACAAAGTGGTGTCCCGTATGGGAATGGAACCCGTAACCCCTTGCGTAGTAGGATACTCTCCCACCGCGCCACCGAGGCAGTTGATCGAGATGACCCGGGACTTAAAGTTTCTATGCAACAACGAAATTTAACGCGAGCGAAGCCAAACAAAAGCTACCTTAAGCTATATATAGATGAGACGCATCATTATATGTAAGGGTATCTGGGTTCCAACTCATAGTGGTCAGGACGAACATAGTTGGGTTGTACTCTAAACAAAATTACGTGAAGTTGGACAGGCAAGATTGATCACCTTCTTATCTAACGCCTCCGCATCCTCATCCGTGCGCTCTCTCATCAATTCTAACGTCTTGTGTTCCTAACTGTTTATGTTTTGAACATAAGTGGTTTGCATATTGAAGATGTTTGTTTTTACCAAAAGATGTGGCTATCAGATCGTAACACCTTATTTTTATAAGCATTTCTTGCCAATTACTTTATTAATACAATAAGTGCATTTTTTAAAGATAGAAAACTGAAATCCAGACACAGGAATCCCGAGACTTCCGTAAGCCAAACTGGAGCCGGAATCGAACCACCTATCTGAACTATGTTACTAGAGCTAGTAATGTTCGAGGTTTTTGCAACCTTTCTTATTGCTGCTCAAACAAACAGACTCTTCAATTTTATAATAAGAGTATAGATATATAATCTTTTCTAATATAAAGCTGTAGAGTTTGTTTGTATGTTTGAACGCGGTAATCTCAGGAACTACTGGTCCGAATTGAAAAAATATTTCATTGTTGGATAGCCCATTTATCGAGGAAGGCTATAAAACATAACTACGACCAACAGGAGCGGAGCAGCAATGAGAAATGTTGCAAAAACTGGGAAAGTTTACTCAGACGTAGTTGCGCGGGACAGCTATAATAGATATAAGTGTTTTACAAAGGTGATTTGTGTAGGCAAGATGGTAAAGAAACTATTTCTGGAGCCTTTCTATTCTTTCTATGTATTCGTATTCAAGAATACTTCGCACATCACAGTTAAATAGCAAAATTGGGATCTTGAAACAAAAATTAAAATGCCAAAATTTTAAATCCGACATTCAAATAATGTTAGCGTCTGAACATTTATCAATTTGTTGCCGAAACGGTTGTAACTTTCAAGGAAAACTAAACTCAAAGTAAAATAATAATTGTTTTATATTAATTAGGTAAGGTTCGTTTCACGTCTGCTCAAAAAAGTCCGTCAATTACTTACCGAACTTCTTAATTAATCAACTGTTTACACCTAGGTTTTTTATGTTGTCAAAAACAATATAATATTAAATCCTTGAAAAAAAAAATGGGTTTCTGTAAAGTTGGTTTGCGGACGATAATTTTACGTGGTAACGTCATAAGCGAAACGCCAACCGCGTTGCTTAGCAACGAATCAATAACGTTAGTTTCAATTGTATCGCATTTCATGTCGCTGTAATCACCATTCGCTGTTGCATAACTTCCAATGTGTGTGAGAGTAGCCGGATATCTATATAAAAGACGTTATCATGTCAAAAAATAGGTAGGTACTATTCGTGACATAGAAATAAATACCTAACTATTTTGTAATTCTGAATAGTTGATCTGGATATAATCCGTTTTATGTCTAGGCGTAGATTAGATCAGTAGTTGAAGACCCTAATCCTTTACTTCCTAAAAACTTACTGCAATAGATAATATACATAATTGGTTTAACTCATAATTAATAATTGACTCGCAATTTAAATAAAAAAAATCAAACTGTTTTGTGGACTTTTTTCATGTTTTATTTTATACATGTTCGACTTTAGGCGGCAAAAGCCTACCGCAAGATCTACTGGTGTAATAAATTGGCGGGAATGTATGCTAGTACATCAAAACCACGCCTTTTACACTCCTTGAAACCCACACATTAGTCACAGAAAAGGATCTGTCACATACATTTTATACAAAACCTTATTGTCACCATAATCAACTTAAAAATGGCACAATAGTCGCAAAAATGAGATCAACACTACGCGTGCATCTACCAAAAATTTTAAAACCAAATTATCATTACCGTCACTCAAACAACAGTCACACAAAAACCAACCTTAACTCTATGCTTATAAAACCCATGAACGCTGTAACAACAAGTAAATATAACTTTGCATATAATCGATACCTGTGCCACAGACATAACGCCAAATATAAAGAATTACAAAGAAATCGATACTCCATTCATACCGTATCTAAAAACATGAATGAAGTTTAGTATTGAATGAACAAATTTATGAATGAAGTGGACAAGTGCGTCCCGTAGTGACTTCTCTCAGACGGACAGGCGACAGTATTGTTAAACAATTTAAAAGCAATGTTCTGAGAAAGACGCCATTTTGAATTTAATGGACAATACACAGGTGGCCATTAAATAACTTTTCTAAGTTCATTTCCGCTGTGATTGCATTTTAAATGAAGTGCCTATAGAAGTTTTATTTAAATTGAATTTAAATGGATATTTGGAATTCGATATACCTGTTTTTAATTATCATTGAGAGTATTGTACTACGAGAATTTGTTTTAAACTGAAAAGGTAATTATTTAACAACATTTATTAATACAGCCGTTTGGAAGAAATTATTTTATTTAGTAACCTTAAAAAGTAGTTAAAAATCATAAGACTGGCCTTTAGGCCTAGTGGTTAGTGACCCTGACTGCAAAACCGGAGGTCGTGGGTTCGATCCCCACCCAGGATAAAACTTTGTGTGATGAGCTCGATGGTTTATTCTGTGTCTGGGTGATATTAATAAATATGTATGTATTTAGAAATATATAAGTATGTTTATCAGTTGTCTGGCTACCATAGCACAACTCAGCTTTGTTTGGCGTTGTGTGAGTTGTCCCAAGATATTATTATATTAAAGAACTCGCGAATTGTATTCCAAATTTCCTGTACATTAAAAACCTTTATAACTCTTTATTTAGTTTAGCAAGTTAACCTTTTAATTAAAGAGTTTAAATGTCATACATTTTGTTTCTTATATTTAGATTCATTTTTCTTGCCATTTCATATTACTTGTAGGTTGTAGTATGTATCTATAAATTCCACACACGCGGTTAAGTTCTACGCGGCTAGCTCAAAAGCGCCGGTATTCCGTTAGCCGGTCCAATTCACACAGCTCGTGTTTGGCAAATACCTGTGGTCTGTTTGTCTGTTTGTTGTTGACCCTGGAATACGTGCGCCTGATACGATTTTGAGTTACATTTTTCTAGGACATTGGGATTTTGTGTTTGTTTTACTAACTGATTCTTAGCTATGAAAACTTGAAATGAATACGATCATGGTTTAAATTCCAAATAAACGTAGTGCGCAAATACCAATATACAAATAATGGTTAGATAGGTTTATTATCCTTTTAGAAATTGGAAAATCTGATGACGGAACTCCGGTCTATCGCATAGCTTGTCATAAAATCGTGCTCTTACAAGTTCAAATCGATTGCAATGAGTAGGTAACCACTCATTATTTCGGCTTCAAGGAATATTACGATCAACTTACGCTTAGCTTAACTGGCCTGTTGGTCTAGTGGCTAGTGAATCTGACTGCAAAACTGAAGGTCGTGGGTTCGATCCCCACCCAGGATAAACCTTGTGTGATGACGACGATGGTTTATTCTGTGTCTGGTTAATCTATAAGATATAATATGTATTCAGAAATATATAAGTATGTCACGATGGTTTATTCTGTGTCTAAGTGTTACTTATCTTTAATATGTATGTATTTAGATATATTTAAGTAAGTTTATCAGTTGTCTGGTTTTCATAGTAGGTATAAGTTCTGCTTAGTTTGGTATCAGATAGCGTTGTGTGAGTTGTCCCATTTTTTTGAAAGATAACTAGCAATGTGGGATTGAGTCCCACATTACTAGCAATCTTGTTAACCCCACCAGTTAAGCTCAAAGGCTTGTGTAAGGAGTGGGTTAACGTCAATAGTATAACGGGTAGGATTCGAAACAGCGACCTCACAATTGCGAGACCGATGCCTTAGCCATTAGGCTACCGCCGCTTTATTTATATTATTATTATTGTTATATCTATTTAATTATACCAATAAAATAAATAATAATAATAATAAACTTTATTTCCAAGAATATGGTAGTTTACAGGTTTTATCAAGTGTTAAGTTGTAACTTACCACTTGATAAAACCTGTGCATACTCTGCCAATGATGGCGTGCAAATATTTTTCATTAATTAGGTACAAATTGTCATATGAAATAAAATAATAAGAAGAAATAATTATAATTACATAATTTTCATTTTTACATTACAATATATTATAAATTTTAATATATTATTTTATATTTAAACCGATAAACGTAAGATTTTTATTTAATTCCTTATAAAACATACCGAAGATTATCTCGAATAATCTAGATAGCCTACATAACAGTTCACAATGAGGAACCAAGGAATCAAACAAGCTTATGGTTCACATAAGCTTGTTTGAATCCTTGGTTTATAATAAAATTAGACAGATAAATTTCTGCTTTGACCTTGAATAGCCAATTATACATCCTTTGTCGGCATCCTCGCGTCTCTATTATCTAGGAACAATTAATTTGACATATTGCATCGAAATAATTTTGTCGAATTATCATTACTGTGTCAAAATACCACCTGGGTACCTTGACGTATACACAATTAGAAGTATACCCCGGTTTTGTTTGATAATAACCCTTTATCTATCAGATTTGTGGGGGAGTTCAACGAAAAAAATACAGAAAACTCACCTTTATTTTGAAGTGCATAAAGGTGGAAACAACGTGAGGTGTTTCCCTGATCAGATACACGGCATCCGTACGATGTTTGCCCAAACATTGTTATTTTCATCCCATTGTTTGGCCGTCGCGATTTCGTGATCGAATCCACTGCTGACAGATTTCGTAACAAAAGATGAAAAGTTGCAAAAAAATATTTGCTAACAACCCACGGACTGGCAAATTCAGTTACGTTGCTCTTTTATTTTTTACGGTTTATCAACAGCCTTTGGCGAAAACTTACGTAAAGGATATTTCCGTCTATGCTTACGATATTACAAAGACAATAAGTTAGATAAAGCGCCGACGGCAATATTTTAAAGATCTTCTTTTAAATGTTAGATCAGATCATCTTTCGGCTTGAATTTTGATGAATGCAATGCATAAGACTATAAACTTGTAATTTTGAGCATGTCACGTCATTGCCAAGCCTAATTTTAAAATTTCCAATACGTAAGACTAATTACCTACTTTATGGAAATTTCTGGGATTTTGTAATGTTCGAGATTACAAAACAGTAAGACTAATTAGACTAGGGAATTCAGTTCTTACCAAAGTTATTTAAGTGCCAATTTTTCTTTTAAATGTTACACGTTTAATCAGTCTACTCGTAAATTTATTTTTTATCCTAATTTCATAGTCGAAGAATAGTTAATTAGTTCAATTAATATTATTTTTTCGAGTTACAGTTTTTAAGTACGTTGAGTTACATGTAATGTAACTCAACATTGTTCCACAAAATATATTTAATCTCTAATCTACTATAGAAATAGAATCTTACGTGCCTTGAGAATACTTCAACTTTGCAATATTATGTTACAATACAGTATGTAAGTTACAAAACACGGCAGCTATATAAAGATACAAAGACGATGTTAACATCTTTAACAAACGAAACAAGATTTATTATTTGTTCTTTATTACGTGGAGCGTAATGTATATGAAATATACAAAAAAAAATAATACACTGCAGTCTAAAACCAGTCTACAAGATGTCATCATTTTCAAAAACCCGTACCAACCACTCAAAACACATTACCGTTACTCTCATATTTACTTATAAAATCACCCATCAGATACTACTTATACAACAAGAGAACTACGCTACTTCACAAATTAATTCTGACATGATAATAACACGAATTGATTCACAATTATAATACTACCAAGTATAAAATATTAGGGTCCTTTTAATATTTCATAAACTAGTTTCGCAAGGGCGGAGCTTTTGGGGTCCCTCCCCATTTTGTAAGGGCTTCTTTCGGACCACGCGTGTTCCATAAGGATTCAATTATAGGGTATTCATATTTAATTAATATGGTGTGCTGTAGGATGATGAGATGATTTTGATCGTTACGATAAAAAGGGTATACTTTGATTTGAATTTTTGCCTTGTAATTTCTGTTGCGAATTTATTAGACCCTATGTCTCGCTCCGTAACTATATTTTGTTGGTGAATTACTTTAAATTGAGCAAATATAATGCGACGAGATTATACTTAACTAGCTCAAAGCGCGAATTTTCTGAAATTGTTTCTTATCCCAAGGGGTTAAAGGAAACCAAAATGTTAGTTTTGAAACCAAGTGCGTTATAGAGTGAATGAATAAGTCACGATTCTCATAAATAAATAAATAAATCTATGAAGTAAATATGTAATACCTTTAAGATCCCTGAGAGACTTATAAGAAAATATGTAGTTCTTCATTTTGAATTAAAAGAAACTCAAAATACCATAACTTTAAAATTTCAATCAATGACAACCTAAAATCTATATTTATAAAAATCATTGTTTGTCTGTATGTGCAAAATGTTCTGGAAGGGCCCGCGAGTGTTCCTGGCTTTAAATGCCACAGCAAACCGTGGCCGAATTTAGCTAGTATTCTTATAAAACCTAAAGCTCGCTTTACGTAAGTAAATTTTATTTCATTGAAAAACTGTACTTAAAAACCTTATTTCCCAGCAGATAAAGCTAATAATAAAAAATAATTGTAGCTACGAGTACCTACCTCTTTTAACAGACATAAATAATTTAACGACAAAAAGAATCAAACTACATACGCATAGAAAACAGTTACAAAATTGGATTTAATGAGACAGATATTAGGGATGTTAGCGTGCCATACAAAATTATTCATTGCTACTAAAATGCTCCATTCATATTTTTTTTGAACTAACACTGGGGTTGACGTCTCACCGACAAAAGGGGTGGGCCGGGCCAAATAATTGCCAAAACGCTTCGAGACCTATTGTGTATGTTTACAATAGGGTGCGCTAAGTGGGGGTAGTTTTTGTAATTGTTACTTTTAGGAGAAACGCACCCCATATTCAGTAGTGAACTGGAGTTCAAGCCGAGAGCTCGTTACCAGCACCAATATGTCTCGTTCGTTTTTAGTCGATACCTTGATAAGTGACACGAAAGACAAGAAGAATGACTTGTCTAGTGAACCTATACATCCTTACGCGTTGATCGGTCATCATTTGGATCCGCGTCCAAAGTTTTTACCGTACCCTTACCCTGGGAACTTAAACAATCTGCTCAACATTGGCTTACACCAGCAACGGTCTCCGGATCTATTCAGACCGTTTTTGGAGCAACTAAACTTCCGCTACCCGTTCGTCCATCATTTGCCTCGCCAGGATTTCTACGAAGCTCAAGAACCTAAACCGTTTGAAGGATACTTAAAAACCGAAGAGCAAGAACCAGTTAACTTTGTGAACAGGAGGAAGAAATCTGTATCTCCTTATTTACATCATCCGTACAAAACTGCTACTTCTCCATCTAAGAGCCAAGGACAGAGGTCTCCTTCTTTATCCAGTGAAAGTAGGAACGGAACCCCAAGCCCTCCTCTTGGTCATCCAGAGGAACTCCTACCAGGTTACTCTAAAGATCTTAAACGTGTACCTTTGAAAGAAGATTCAAGCAAAAGAATCCGGACCGCCTTTACTGGAAATCAACTGCTAGAATTGGAGAGAGAGTTTTCTATGAACATGTACCTCTCAAGATTGAGAAGAATTGAGATTGCTTCAAGGCTGAAGTTGTCAGAGAAACAAGTGAAGATCTGGTTCCAGAATCGCCGTGTTAAGTTGAAGAAGGAGGAGTCTCCGATGTCATCTGCCCCTGGTTCTAAGAAGTGCTGTTGTGCAAAGAGTTCTTGTACTTCGAAAGACCAAGAATGTGATCAAGAACAGATAGACGTGGTCAGTGACAATGATACTAGTTTTGAAGCTCAAAATCTTTCTCAGTATTCCTGAGGTAATAAATGAACTGTGTTTTTGTAGATGTGTATATTTTTAGGATTAAATCCAAGGCGTCTGCCTTACAAAGTAAGATTTATTGCTGTTGACTTAATAGACAATATTTTATAGTGTTTCATAACTATGTCTACAAATTCTGAAGTGCCAATTACAGTAATATATTGTGATATAAAAGAATTTCAGATCAAATGCAGATATGTTTTAAATGTCTGCAACATTATACAAATTTTGGAATGAAATATAAAAGTAACAGGTAAAACGCCTTTTTTAAATAAGACATAGAATAAAATAACTATTAAGTATTTTTTTTATGGCTCTGATTTGTAATGAAAAACTTTGTGAAATTATTTTCTCGTAACTAATCAATAACTTTTACTTTCGAATATGAATTGTAATTTTAAAATATAATAATTTGTAACAGTTTCTAGAAACCGATTAATTTATAATATTAAATAATAGTTCGAAAACAATAGGTAAAGCCCGAGAAAAGAACAGGCAATAAAAACTCGTGGCCACTCTTTTCAAATTGCCAATGTTTACAATGTTTCTCTGTTTATAAACTGTATATGCAGGTAAGGTGCTGCCACCATTATATTACACACCATATTAGAGGACTGATGCAAAAAAAGGTCAATAATTTTAGAAGAGTACACGAGATCGGATACATCAACCTCAATGGGCACAACATAGTCGGAGCATCCACTTACGATGTAAAAACTTTATGTGCTTAAATACTACTTAATACTACAATTTACTACTACTTATAGTTAAGTAATAATTATAAGTTACATATAAGCGAGAAATGCCTGTAAAATAGTTAATGTATTAGGTATTGTTCATATTGTAAATAATAATTTATGAATTGGATTAAGATGAATGGAGAATATATTTTGATACAAATTTACAATTCGTTAGTGTATAATAAAATTGTACGAAACTATTTGACATATTTTATTTTATTTAACAAATCAAATGACTGTTGTTTTGGATTTAAAACATCGTACTTTCAGTTGTATGATGGAAAGATAACTAGCAATGTGGGATTATGGTTCTTAGATTACTAGCAAAAACTGTTAACTCTCCCAGCTAATCGCCATCACTTGAGTCAGGAGTTGGTTCACGTCGATAGTATAATGGGTAGGATTCGAACACGCGACCTCACAATTGTGAGTCCGATGCCTTAATCATTTGACTACCGCCGCTTCGAATTAAATTGTATATCTTATGAAAGGTAACCTAATTACTGTTAACTTAGGTCTAACTTCGTGAAATAGTACCTACATAAGGAACTCTTAACTTGTTAATAATTAAGTATCTAAACTAAGTTGAAATACGAGCGTCAATTTTCCCCGTTTTTGCAACATTTTTCATTGATGCTGCGCTCCTATTGGTTGTAGCGTAATGTTATATAGCCCTTAGCCTTCCTCGACAATTGGGCTATCCAACACAAAAAGATTTTCTCAATTCGAATCAGTAGTTTTTGATATTATCGCGTTCAACCAAACAAACTCTTCAGCTTTATTGCAAATATGAATGAAAGTTGAATAAACGGCTACCTACCCGCTGTCGAATAAGTTAGTAGGTATAATTACCTATAAGGGATGTTAATCCTGCAATAAAAATTATAAGATTAAAATCCTCTGTAATATTCTTTAACTTAATATCTGTGACGGTAGCCAATTTCTTCAGAGACTAAACTGGTAAGTAAAAATAAATATAGTACAGAAACACAAATGCACTCTCTATGTCCTTACGTTAGCTTCCCTGTCCAGAAGCGGAGCGGAGAAACGGAGAAGTATTAACCAATAAGATCGGTCCACTGCAGCGCAGCGGATATTTTAAGCAATCCTATTGGTTAATGTTTCTTAGTCTCGCTCCGTTTCAATGGACAGGTAGTATTACAGTCCTATGCGACTTAGAGCCCTTTCCCACATGTCCGAAACCGACCGTCCAATTGTCCAACCCAATAAAAATCGAATTACTCTAGTGCATTTTGAATGGAGAAACGACTAAAAATTGTGTCGTCGTAATTGTGATTAGCTCCATACAAAATGTTCTGTCTGTAGCAGAGAAAGCAACCAGTTTTTAATCCGGCGCTGGGTTTGTGGCGCCGGATTGATACTTGAGAAGGAACACAGTAGGTACCTATAAAAAAAAAAAAAAAAACTTCTTAATAAAGACGACTCCCGCAGTGGGGTACAAGCCCTGTGTCGCGGTGAACTTTACAAATATACAAGTCACGGACACAAAGCACACCCAGACTCGGAACAAGAATTTGTGGATCACACAAAGTGGTGTCCCGTGTAGGAATCGAAGCCACGTTCTCTGGCGTAGTAGTCGGATACACTCCCACCGCGCCACAGAGGCAGTCAAACTAATATTATAAATGTAAAAGTACCTCTGTTTGTCTATCGGTTTGTCTGTCTGTTACCTTTTCACGCTTAAACCGCTGAAGCGATTTAGATGAAATTTGGTATGGAGAAAATTTGAGCCCCGACGCATACCGATTGATACCGTGTATTCGGCAGCGAATGTATAGAGCCGCACTGGATGAACGCCCGACCATGTGAAAGCTACCGTACATCGCCATACACTTCGAGCCGGGTGCCCGGCCGCCGGCTAACCGGCGGGATTGAAACCTGTATGTGTGAAAAGGACCTTATAGTCTGATGGGACGAAATTCAACTCTAAATTCAACTCGACAGTTAAAGTATTAGGTGCAGGACCAACCACTCAACGTAGGACAATAGGCGCAGGACTGACTTTATTTGACAAGATAACTCTTGTAAAAAAAGTACTATTCTTACATTTTTTACTTTGTTTTTTTATAAGTTGTTGTTTTACAAAATAAAACTTATTCAGTCAATAAGTCACAACTTTTTTTTTGGCTAAAACATGAACACCCTGCCAAAGTTTAATCACAATCAGATCAATGGTTTCGAAACGCACAGAGGACATGTAGACAGACAAACATTCATTTTTATATACTCGTGTATGGACTAGCTGTTGCTTGCGTGAATGATTTAATCTCCTCATAGGTAGATTACACGATACAGGGTTGGCTCTGGCAAAAAATTATATAGATAACATTAATTTTAGGACATGAAAAAATTGTGTAACTAGCCAGAAAGTTCATCAGTAGTACCTTGATTACAAAAATATGTTTTAGGATAAGTCTTAATTTCAACCCGTAAAAAAATCTTGAAGTTACGGAAAAGTGCAAACCGAGGATTTTCGTGTATCATAGTTATGGTGTTCTTAATCTAACATAGGTACGAATGAATATTCGACTTTTTTGTCGTGCGCTCCTGCGCACTGTGAAGTAATGATTGTATGTTTGAGAGCGAGGCGGACGGCTGTGTCGCTGTGTTCGTAGCGATAATTGAACAATTCAAAATCAAATGATCACATATCTAAATTGTTTTTAAACTTTCGCAGATCTCATTTCAAAACTGACGTTTCAAACAAAATTGCCACCTGCTGAAACAGGTGTTTCTTTATTTTAAAACCAAAAAGTCAAATACAAATTTTCATAGATCTAACTTCAAAAGTGACAGAGTTTGAAACAAAGTTACAGGTTTATGGCTCCAATTGATTAGGCACAGTGTTGATTTATCAGTCAGTCAGGAGTAATTATTATCTATCTATATACCCGTTGGTACCTATAGAAGAAGATATGAACGGAAACTAAACTTAACTTTAAGTTTCTACATTTCGTTTCCTTAAAAAACTATAAGATCAATCCGAGCGCCCAATATTTTAAACTGCACCAAACTTATGTTTATATATATATATTTAAATATAAAAAAATGCAATGTGGGATTGTGGTCCCACATTACTAGCAATCCTGTTAACCCCTCCAGCTAAGCTCTATGGCTTGTGTTAGGAGTGGGTTCACGTCGGTAGTATAATGGCCAGGATTTGAACCCACGACCTCACGATTGCGAGACCCATGCCTTATCCTAATACTACATATATAGGTACTATGTAATGATGAGACGTGCAGGTCCTGTGCTCTACAACCGAAAAATACTTTTTATCGAAAGAATGACTGAGACTGTTCTGGTACCCAATAAGACGGTCTATCACTACAGACTTACCTTATCCGATCACTATATGGTGGGAATTAGCTTGGCGGCGAGCGGTAAAGTATCGAGTAATAATACGAATTGTAAAGTTAAAACCATTTATGATGAAAAAAATGTAAACAAGAATCTAAAACAAATTGATTGGAAGCGTTTAATGCAAATTAGTTGTCCTTTAATGTTGTATAAAAATATATTTGAGTCTTTCAAGAACATTTACGACAATTGTAGAATACAGGTATTACCACAGAATAAAAGAATTACACAACCATGGGTTGATAGTCAACTGGGAAAAAAAATTGAGCATAGAGATTTACTTTTTAGAATTTGGAAATCTTCGCCTAATAATATGAATAACAGATTAACATACACCCGATATAGAAATAAAGTTAACAAACTAATAGACATAGCCAAAAATAAGCATAGACAGAAGGAATTAGAACAGTGTAATAATGATTTTAGAAAGATTTGGTGGAATATAAACAAATGGATAGGTAGTCCTAGGACGAGTTTAGATGACGTAATTAAAAAGTATTTAGGACAGAAGGAAACTATGTATAATATTTGTAACAAATTCTCGGAAACATTCACACAAGAAATACAGAAAATAAAGCATAACTGTAATAATATTTTTTTAGATCGAAGTTCCTATGTAAAGCCAAGTGATACTTCGTTTTATTTTAAAAAAGTAGAAGCATGCACAGTAGCGAAATACATTAATAATTTAGACTGTAATAAAGCACCAGGATTAGATAGAATAAGAGTAAAAGATTTAAAGCAGGTTAAAAATGAGATTAGTCCAATATTAGCCAAGTTCATTAATATGTGTGTAGGTGGGGGTGTTTACCCAGATTTATTAAAAAAGTCAATAATAAGACCGATATACAAACAGGGCAGCCATTTAGATTATTCTAACTACAGACCAATTGCGATATTATCCGTAATAAATAAGTTGGTGGAAAAAGTAATAGTGAATCAGGTAAGTAGCTACTTAGAAACACATAATATAATAACAGACGCGCAGCACGGGTTCAGGCGCGGGCGGAGCACCGCCACTGCGCTTGCGCACTTCACCGATTATGTTAACAACGCGCTGAACGAAGGCAACATTGTCGCGGCGCTTTTTATTGATTATAAAAAAGCATTCGATACTCTGGATCATGCTGTGCTATTGAAAGCAATGGAGGAGTGCGGGATTCGAGGCCCCGTCAATCGCTGGTTTAAAGCGTACTTGGAGAACAGAACGCTGTCGACATCCATAGACGGCTCAATGGGAGACGAGGTAAGTGTGCAACTCGGTGTGCCGACCGGCTCGGTGTTCGGCCCGGTTGGGTACATAATGCACGTCAACAGCGTCATCAATGTGATAAAACATTGTAAAACGTTTATTTACGCGGATGACATGTGTTTATTGTATTCATCAAAAAACGCGACAGAAGCGCAAAATTGCATACAAACAGATTTGGAAAATATTACTAAATGGGCACATGATAACGGAATAATTATCAATGTATCTAAGACGAAATTAATGATTATAAATTCACCGTATAGTAGTTATATAAAACAGGACAATAAAATACAAATATTAGGACATACATACCTATGTTTACATAATAATAAAAATGGCTGCCATTGCACATATATAGAAGAAGTCAATAATTATAAATATTTAGGTTTAACAGTAGACAGTAATATGAATTGGAAGAAACATGTGAATGAAGTGTGTGGTAAATTAGAGGTAATTCTGGGTAAATTCTTTCACCTCAGTAGTTTTGTTAATAAGAAAGTTTTGTATGTACTTTACTATGCACTTGCTGACTCCCTTATTGGTTATGGTATAAGCAGCTATGGACTTACATTTAAAACACAATTAGATAGAATAAAACAACTACAAATTAGGCTAATAAAATATCTAGTAAGCAAAAAGGTAAAAACAGCTTGTAAACAAGACTATGACCAACTATTTAAGAAATGTGAAATTTTACCAGTACATGCAAAAGTAGAGTACCAATTAGCAATAGAACAATATAATATAGATATACATAAGAAGCCAATAAGTCATAAGTATAACACAAGGCAGACCGAACAGGGTAAGCTGGTAATACCATCCATAAGAAATTATTACGGTAAGAGAACCAGACGATATATAACGCCAACATTATATAATAAAATAGATTTAATAAGAAATAAGACCAAAGAGATAGGCACAGTAAAGTTAAAAAAGAGACTGAAACAGTATTTCTTAGAGTAACATTGTTGTTAGAACATGAGCGCCACTATCGCCAACAAACTGTTCAACAGTTTGGCGATTTTGTATGTACAAAATAAACAAATTAATGTATCTTTTATGGTAAAATAAAAAAAAAAAAAAAAAGACCTACACCATAGATATCTATTTTATTTTATGACTATGTTAAACTAAAATAGTACTTAATAGATATAATATAAATAACCATTCATGATTAAATCACTTAGTTCATACAAAATAAGTATATCATCGTTTATGGAACATTAGTACTTATTGGAAAATCTAATTAGTTTACTTATTAAATCCCAGTGTTTTTTTCTTTTCTTTGTTCTACAGATTTTTCTTCAATCTACAGACGCCCATTGTTGAGAGCAAAGGCCTTTCCCAACCATTCCACGTCCATGTTCAGATCGTCGGTCCATCTAGTGGGAGTTCAGCCCACACTGCGTCTGCCGAGTCGTGGTCGCCACTCGAGAACCCCTTTTCCCCATCGGTTATCGGTTTTTCGAGTGATGTGGCCTGCCTATTGCCACTTCAGCTTTCTAATTCTTTGCACTATAACGGTTACTAGCTGTCCCGCGCAACGTCGTCTGCGTTAATTTTCCCCGTTTTTGCAATATTGTTCATTGCTGCTCCGCTCCTATTGGTCGTAGCGTGATGTTTTATAGCCTATCCAACAGTGAAAAACATTTTTAATTCGGATCAGTAGTTTCTGAGATTACGGCGTTCAAACAAACAAACAAACTCTTCAGCTTTATAATATTAGAATAGATCGATTATTTGTATTTATCTGCGGATTTCTTCGTTGCGAATTATATCTGGCAGAGAGACACTCAGCATAGCTCGTGATTGACCTTGAGCTTGTGATTTTCTTTACCAAAAATCAAATAATAACCAACATGTCAGCTCAAAGCTTAGTTATTTCATTAAAGCCAAAGAATTTCAAGAGGTTAAGAATGTAGGGGACACAATATGACCGTCGTCGTTTTAATAATAAAAGCATATTATCATTAGGGCGTGATGTACAAAGAATTCGGTACGGTCTAGTGTGTGTTTTAATTAAATTTTATTTTACAAGCATTGACAATAGATGGCGTTATTCTAATAAAGTTGTATGAATAACACTGGCCGGGAATTAATGATTTTAATAATGATATATCCTAACCGATAACCGATGTCGGTCACGGTGGACAATCTCATTGGAGACTAGCCAACTATAAGCTGCTGTAACCTAAATGGCTAAAGCATCGGACTCACAATCGTGAGGTCGCAGGTTCGACTCCTACCCTTTATACTACCGACGTGACACACGCCATTGAGCTTATTTTGAGGGGTTCACAGGATTGCTATTAATGTTAGACCTAATCCCATATTGCTAGATGTCTGTAAAACAAAAATAAAACTATGCAGGATATATATTGCACGAGTGTAGTAGTCATAGTCTGATGGGAAGGAAATCTGACACGAACGGAGAGAGATTGGGCGCAGGACTGATAGCTTAACGTTTACTCCGTGGCACGTAGGGGTTAGACAATGTTCGGAAACGGTCACCCATTTATCGATCTCCTCGTATCTCCTACGTAGTTAGCTAATCTCTAATGTGATTAGTCGCTGTAACCGACATCGGTTAGGAGACCATTATTATTAATGTTGATAAACTATCGCGACTTGTATACATTATCTACGAGTATATTAATATTATAAAGCTGAAGAGTTTGTTTGTTTGAATGCGATGATCTCAGCAACTACTAGTTTGAATTAAAAAACTCTTTTACTGTTGTGTAGCCTATTTATAGAGGAAGGCTAGGGGCCATACAACATCACACTACGACCAATAGGAGCGGAGCAACATTGAAAAATGTTGCAAAAACGGGGAAAACTTACGCAGACGAAGTTGCGCGTCGGCTCGTATAATTATGTGGACTATGGGTCCTAATCACAAACCCTAGGTCCTTTCCAACGACCGCCACTTTTACGTCAATTTCAACCGCGAAGAAGGATTACCGTTTGTCAACATCGTGGAATCCCTTAATCGCCAAGTGTACACACCGCCGAACAAACATTACACGCCAGTGTGCAGATGTCCTTAGTGTTGTGTGTCGAAGTACCGACAGTTCCGTAATAGTGAGTGTAACCAGTCTACCTGTGACCACGGCGCTTGCAATACGGTTGAAACGTTGGGCATTAGCGTAGGCATTAGCATTAGGTTTATTTTTTTTTAAAAGACGACTTCCACAGTAGGGTACAAGCCCTGTGGCGCGGGGAACTTCACAAACATACAAGTCACGGACACAAAGTACATCCAGACTCGGAACAACAATTTGTGATCACACAAAGTGGTGTCCCGTATGGGAATCGAACCCACAACCTCTTGCGTAGCAGTCGGACACACTCCCACTACGCCACAGAGGCAGTCGTATTTACCTTAAGTTATTCACGCGATGAATAGCCGTAGTGACGTGCGCGCTATCGATTTAAAGGAAACTTTTCGAGTTACTTTTATGGAAACTTACAAAATAAATATCAGATTCGTTACTAGAGTTAGCTATTGTAATAGACAGATAACAACTTTTTCAGTTATATTTTTGATATTGTCTAAGCTATTTTTTTTTTTAAATATTGCCTAAACTATTTTTAGGGTTCCGTAGCAAAATGGCAAAATCGGAACCCTTATCGTTTCGTCATGTCCGTCTGTCTGTCTGCCTGTCTGTCTGCCTGAAAAGGTGTCTTGTAGTAGCCGCTATTTAGTTTGATAGCTAAATTACAAAAATAACATTTTTAGGGGGGGGGCAACCCATACATGTAACAGAAGCTGAAAAAAAACAACGGGTTCCACTCCGGGAGAGCCGGCAGAAGTGAAAACTTAATTATATTACATACTGATGAAATTTGAAAAATATTTTTCATTCATTTTTTTATTTTTTTATAAAAAGACGACTCCCGCATTAGGGTACAAGCCCTGTGTCGCGGGGGAATTTACAAACATTCAATTCACGGACACAAAGTACACCCAGACTCGAAACAACAGTTTGTGGATCACACAGTGGTGTCCCGTGTTGGAATCGAACCCACGACCTCTTGCGTAGCAGTCGAACATACTCCCACCGTGCGCCTATTATGTCAGTAAGATCAAAAAATATTATACGGGCTCCACTCTCCCGGAGTTGGAGCCCGTTGTTGTTTTAATTGCTCATTTTCATTCCTGTCTAAAAGCTTTAAAAACTCGAATCAAGTCCAAGAACTAAGATCAAGAATAGGGTATTTGACTAAAGTCAAATCAGCCTCTTTTAAGAAACGTCAAAAACGAGCCGCTCTGTACAAATTTGTATGGAATGCTAGCATATGGCGTCACGTTTTCTATGATCAAATCATTTACTTTCAGTGTTTCTCTTTATGATTATAAATTAAGTAACACATTAAATTAATAAATGAACATATTTTTTTAGAACGCTTTATGACATATTTTTACCTGGTTATTTTAAAATATTTTATTTTGATAGTAGTCAAATACCCAATTAAACTACCAGTGGAATAATCCAAGAAAACCTAAACTGCATAAAGGTTCAAATTTTGTTATTATTTCAATTTTAACCTCTGGGTGAAAATATATAGAATTATACGAGAAGATAGACACAATTTACATATGACTTATTACACCCAAGCACTTTAAAATAATACCTTTAATTGAATATTCAAGTAAATGGCATAAAATGAAGGCTCACACTCCCTAATAGCCCTTCATTAAGAGAGAACCCTGTTGAAGACTTAGAGCTATTTGTAGAAAGCCTAATTAATTTAATTATGTGAGGGTCCACTACTCAGTGGCTAATAAGTAGATGAAATGGTTAAGTCACGTTGCCCCTATTAGGCCTTGGTATGGATGGGTTACCATTTAAAAGTGATAGTACGAACCAACAGGATCTGTAGATCTGACTGCCTCTGTGGTGCGGTGGGAGTGTATCCGCAAGAGGTCGTGGGTTCGATCCCCACCCAGGATAAAACTTTGTGTGATGAGCACGATGGTATATTCTGTGTCTGGGTGTTATTTATCTATAATATGTATGTATTTAGAAATATATAAGTATTACATATACTACGGGTGTTTAATGTGTCACCAGTGCCAATACGGTCGAAACGTCGGGCAATAAACAAGGTATTTTACCTTAAATTATTCACGCGATTAAGACCCGTAGCACATATAATATTATAATCTGTACAAATCGCGAAAGTTTATTAACATGTATGTATAACGTTAATAATAAGTATGTTTAACGGTTGTCTGGTTGCCATAGTACAAGCTCTGCTTAGTTTGGGATCAGATAGCGTTGCGTGAGTTGACCCAAGATATTATTATATAATATTATTATCAGTCTGTAATAATCATTACATTTACGCTTTTCAATTACAATTAGTAATAATGCCTACCTTACACTAAAAATATAGTTTAATTTTGAACTGAAAACTAAACTGTCTGATCTATTTAATAATGTATTAAGTAAAAAGGTGTAGATAGGTTACATAAACGACATTCGATCTTTAAAAACGGCAAACTAATGCACTCATAGATAACCTATGTATTACTATATCACGCTATTATAAAATAATCATTAAAGTAAGAAAGCATGATTTAATTATCACGAGTGAAAAAGAGAAAAATGTAATCCACTGCTTTCATCTGTTGACGCCAGCGATGCGACAGTGGCATACAAAAACTAAGTCAATTGTATAGATTTTAAGGTGCCACTTTTTGAACCTATCTACACCTTTTTACTTAAAACCATAATGAATCTATTCTAATAAATATCTGACATTTATAATTTGCTAGCTTTCGCTCGCGGCTCTGCCCGCGTGGATCTCGGTTATACGATAAAAACTATCCTATGCCCTTCCCCGGGTCTCAAACTATCTCCATACCAAATTTCAGCTAAATCGGTTTAGCTGTTTGAGCGTGAAAGCGTAACAGACAAACAGACAGAGCTACTTTCACATTTATAATTTTAGTATGGATTTCATTAACATTATGTGCTACGAGAGCTACGTTGCTAGGTTACTACAGTGCTACAATGCTACGCTAAACAATAAAAACACTAATAACATTTTCTAATATAAATTCTCGCTTGAAATTAAAGAAATAAAGATAGAAACCTTAAAAGTCTATAACAAAAGTGCTTTATCAGCTGTTATTACCAATTTATTTGACGAGTTCATCCCTAAAACGCAACGCAACGAGCTTAATAAATATCCCACGTACGGATTCTTAATGTTTGCCTTACGACCATCATCCATCTAAAATCAAATAACGTAATTATTTGCCAAAAGCATTTGTTATCTACGGAGGGACGCTTCGCCGCGTGGCAGCCATACTTATACGCAACACCCCTTTGCAGCTAATAAAACAATTTTGATTAAAATTTCAACTTTATTGTAACGCAATAGAGTCAAATTTTGTTAATCAATTGTTTAAAAAAATGCATGTGTAAATTTGTCGTGCATGACACTCATAATACTCAACAACAATAGAAATGCAGTTAATTTAAGTACAAAGCTTTTAATATAATGTTTATTTTTTAGCCAACAGAGTTCAAATTCAAATGATTCTAATTTTAAAAACTGCAGATTTAATTATGTTACCATGTAGTACGCCACGCGGCTTCTTTTCATTGGTATCTATTTGAATTTCGAACTCGAATTTGGAATTTGTTTTTCATCAGCCAGTTCTCGTTTACGATCGAACTGTCATCAAGTACGTTCCCTATTGTTGTTTTTGATTTATTTGTTTTTGTGATTTTTGGTCAGCAATTAGGGTGGGAAGTTATTTATTTGTTGATAGTATTACGTTAGTATCATTAAACACGGTTTACTTTTCGTAGCATACGTTTTAATTGATGATTAGTTTTTCGGTTAAAATTTGAACTAGCTTTTCTACGCTGCATTGCCCGAATTTTGATTTTATTTAATGCTTGTTTATGAATAAAATTAGTATGAAATTTATTAAACACGATGGTTCGTTCAATAAAATCGTTTTGCAATATAATAAAACTTGATGATTTTAAAAGAGTTGCTCATGAGTTTCTTGGCAACTTCTTCTTAAGAGCTTTAGGTACACATGAAACTGCCCCTAACTTCATTTTGTTTTTTTTTTTTCAAACAAATCGTATTTTTTTTATTATGTATTAACTTAAAGTTTTCAAACATTTTTTTAAATGGAAATGGCAATTTTATACGAAAAAAAAGAAATTTGAAGTTTGTATCGAACGAAAGAATGTCTAGTTTATCTAAAATTAATATTTTTTTTAACACCCGATGCAAAAGATGTGTTATAAATAAAATGTGTTTTTTTAGAAGATACGGTTTTTTACTAAAAGCTAGTTAATCGGCACGGTTTTAGCTTTTATTGCTAAAACGGCTGAACTTATAGCCATATTAAATAAAAACAACCGTTTGTACAACTTGTCGCGTTTGTTCTTAATATATTTGACTTCATAATTAAATATAAGGAAACTAAAAAGGATAGAATAATATATAACAACAAAATATATATAAATAAACATTTTGAAGTTAGTGCCATGAAATAGTAGCTTTTTATGTTTTATTTGGCACCAATAATGATATTATAATAACAATAATAATGTAACGTTTATTTTCAGATTTCAAATTCATAGAATAAAATACATAAAAGAGTTGTCGAACGAGTCAGCATTATAATTATATTCGGTCATATTTTTTTGTAAAACAGTTTTTACTTCTCACTGTTTAGTAATCGGTTTTATAATTCATCTAAGTTACAATAGCCTAATGTCAACTGCTGAAATAATTTTACAAAATATTGCAGCTGTCTACGCGTAATAGGGTAACAAACATACAAAAAAAACAACAAACAATCGAATCGAGAACCTCCTGCTTTTTTAAGTCGATTGAAAATGTTTAACAAGTTTCAAATGAGGTTTTTAAATGTATGTTTTTAATTATGTTAGTCATCCGATATCTCTCTTAATTATTTTATGTTCAAAGGTTATTCATTTAGGTACGGTAACTCCACATATTTTTTTATGATTTTTACACAATGAAATATATATCATCAATAGTACACACATTTTCATATTGCATAGCTTTTATAGAGGGCTCGGGCTTTGAGTGCGGCGACCGAATCAAGAAATTCCATAACGAAAAATTCCGCAACGAAAATAAAACCTAACACACCCCGCTCGGCCTACCATGTAGCTCGGCCGAGCGTTCGCTTAATGTATATGTATTTGGTACAACTGTATGAAGCTCGCACGGATTTTTTTCTTTAAAAAAAATATTTTTTTTTTTTGCAAAATTGATAAAAAATGCTACTTTACCGCGGCAGTCCCCGAGTGCCACACATTTTTTTTAAGATATATAGCAATTGGATGCCACATTACTAGCAATCTTGTTAACCCCCCCAGCTAAGCTCAAAGGCTTGTGTTAATAGTGGGTTCACTTCGGTTGAATAATGGGTAGGATTCGAACCAGCGACCTCACGATTGCGAGACCAATGCCTCAGCCATTAGGCTACCGCCGCTTCAATTAGATTTAATGGAAAAAAAGGATTTCATTGTCTATTTTACCAATCTACTTAATCAGCCACAGGCTCTCGTTCGTTCTGTGCACTGTGCTAATTAAACGCAAATGATATTTCTGATTAATTTTGGGTTGATGTAAATCGAGTCGATTTTTGCTTCAGCATACAGATGCCATCTATTCCTGACTATTTTGGACTAAAATTTATACTTGTTTTAAGTATTTATTGAAGGTTACTGCAAAAACACTCCGCCTTAGTTAGTTTGTACTTAATTGATGAAGGTATTGTGACACGTTAATAAAATTAAGAAGTTTTGAAAATGATAACAGCTCCGTTTGCCGCCATTTTTACAACTTCTAAAATGACTCATTTCTTTTTTTCAGTTTATTTAATTTATTTCAGAAACAATTATTACATTGTCCTCCAGGTTGTGTTGAAATATTATACATATAAAAAGATACATGCACAAAACACAATAAAATAAAACGAAATTATCAAAAACTTAGGTACCCATTTAAAATAAATAATTTTAAATAATCATTATTTAAAATACACATAAATGTTAAACAGAATGTTAAAAAGTAAATTCACTCTAAGCAATGAGATTAAATCATAAACTAGCTAACCCGCGAAACTTCGTGTGCGTTAATTTTCCCCGTTTTTGTAACATTTTTCGTTGCTACTCCACTCCTATTGGTCATAGCGTTATCTTATATAGTCTATAGCAAATACGACGTTAATTAGTTTAAAAAAACCTAACACTGTTGATACCTTTAAATTCAATTGGCAATTTATTACACACTAGCTTTCGCCCGCGGCTCCGCACGCGTGGATGTCGGTTATTGCGATAAAAACTATCCTATGTCCTTCCCCGGGACTCAAACTATCTCCATACCAAATTTCATTTAAATCGGTTTAGCTGTTTGAGCGTGAAAGCGTAACAGACAGACAGACAGACAGACAGACAGACAGAGTTACTTTCACATTTATAATATTAGTATGGAGTATGGATTGTAATAGATTGTTAAAAAGCAATTTGACTCACTATAAAAAAGTGTGGAGTAAAGTTGTGCTGCAAGTCTTTACGACTTGTGGAGTGTTTTTTTTCTTTCTCTGCTAGGCTCTCTTCTTCATGTAGCTTTTTGATTAAATCATTTAGCAGTACAAGGATATACTCGTACATCCTTGGAACGGTTAGTATATGAAGTGATCTTAGCATGATTTCAAAAAGTACTTATTAAACAATGTTCCTTGCAAAAAAAAAATAGAAGGTAACAGTAATGTTTTCTTATAATTGTACTTTGTAATCTAATTTGTGAATGAAATACAAATGGCGCGTAGTTTGTAGAAGGGCTTGATTGCTCATGATTTATTCCTAGGCTGCTTTTCAACGGATTAAACGAGAAACTTCATCTAAGTTTTTCTCAGATCTTAATCAGATTACAGGGTTTTTATTTCGTAATTAAGTACTGTATTTCAAACATGATTCTTTACTTGATAAGAAATCTAAACAGGTCACCTATAAAATTTATGTGACATAACGCTTTTATTCAAAGTTGCCGTGCATCATAATAATTGAAGTAAAAACATTTTTGACGTTTTAACGTGTTATAATCGATGACCGGGTGTACGAAAAAGTGTCTTTAAAAGTCACCTATATTGATTGGTTGCTTAGCAACAGCGAATGGCAATTGCAGTGGCATCACCTGCGATACGATTGGAAAGTGTAAAGCGAATGGCGATATGTCATAATTGTTTTCTTATTAATTTTTTTTAAATTACTAGCAATGTGGGATTGAGTCCCACGTTATTGGCAATCTTGTTAACCCCTCCAGCTAAGCTCAAAGGCTTGTGTTAGGAGTGGGTTCACGTGGGGTGCTGTTTGCCGGAAAACCTCCTCGTGGTGCACCCTGGGCAACGTGTGCCGATAGATTCGCGTCTTTTCGCGAAACTACCGTCACACGGCTAATGTTCTGGCAGAGAGTAGGGGTGGCCCATCTTAAGGTCGCATATTTGGGGCGTTTCTCCATCTCTTGTTTTGTCTTCTTTATCTTCTTTATTTTGTTTTATTTTATTTTGGTTTGGCTCTTTTTGTGTACAACATTTATTTAACACTTTTATTTTTACATTTTGATTTTACACTTTAATTTACACTGTTTTTATTTTATTTTAAATTTTATTTGTTTGTTAACTTGATGGGAGTAATGGAGATCCGTGAAGGGTTCGGCTGCACTTTGCCGCCGGGCAAACAGGGAAGGCTTAAGGCCCATCCCTGGGCCTTTCGGAAGAAAGGCGAGGGGCGGCGGGTTCACCATCTATTTATAGATGGTGGACACGGTCTGATGCAGACCACCGACCGGCCCGACCCGTAACCCTGAATTGACAGGAACGGGAGCCCACTTTTGTGGGCTGCGGGGAAGTAAACCCCTTTAAAAAATACCCTAATCCTACGCTTGTGGTGCCTGGCAATGGGATGAATGGCTGAGGGGATCTCAGTCCCAAGGGCTACCTAGACGCAGGTCTATAAACTGAAAGCAATTATGTCGCAGGTAAATGATTCAGATAAATCTACCCAGGAGGGTCCCGAACGCACCTCGTTCGGGGAATCCCTTGCGGAGCCAGTCGGCTCCGTCAGTCCCACGTACTCTGGGGGGGACAACCCACGACAAACCAGCCCGTCGCCGAGCTGTAAATCCGGCACCAAGAATGGCGCGAAGGTCGCGCCCCAAAAGAGGGCAGTACGTGTGCCAGGTTCAACGGCGGAGGAGTCCCAAGTATTGAGGTCGGGATCTCCGTTGCTCACCGGATCCACGGAGAGCCTAACCCGAAGGAGTCGACGCGGCTCAGTGTCCTCCGTCAGTGATTTGGAGCTGTTGGGGGACGAGACTGTGGCTATTCAAGCTCTGGCGAGCAGGAAGGGCTACGATTGGGCCCTGCGGTGTGGTTTCCCCCCTGGGATAGGGGTCATCTGCTATGCGGATGACACCCTCATCACGGCCCGGGGTGGGAATTTTGAGGAGGCGGCGCGCCTGGCCAACCTAGGGATTTCCCGAATGGTCGGGCGCATCGAGGCGCTGGGGCTTAGGGTGGCCCTTTCCAAGACGGAGGCCCTATTATTCCATGGGCCCCGTCGCGGTCCACCTGCTGGCGCCTCGATTGCCGTCGGCTCGGTCCTCGTACAGGTCCGGGCCCAGATGAAGTATCTGGGCCTAGTGGTAGACGGGCGGTGGCTCTTCGACGAGCACTTCCGCATTTTGGCGCCCAAGCTCGAGGCTACGGCGACCGCACTGGGGAGGCTGTTGCCGAACCTGGGCGGGCCTAGTGCCTCGAGTAGACGGTTGTACACTGGGGTGGTGCGGTCAATGGCTCTGTACGGCGCACCCGTGTGGGCGGCGTCCCTGACCGCCCAGAATAGGGTCCGCTTAGGGAGACCCCAGCGGACCATGGCGGTCAGGGCCATACGCGAATACCGCACGGTGTCTGCAGAGGCGGCGTGCGCATTGGCCGGCACACCCCCGTGGGATTTGGAGGCGGAAGTGCTCGCCGAAGTGTATCGGCGGGCGGTGGCTGTTCGGGCAGGGGGTTCGGTGCCTCTGCCCGAGGAGCTACGCGCTTGGCGCGGTGAGGCACACCGGGCAATCATGGCCCGGTGGCAGGGCCGGCTGGAGGCTCCACGGGCAGGTGTTCGAACCGTGGAGGCGCTCCAGCCGGTCCTGGAGGAGTGGGCGGGGCGGCAGCACGGGACCCTTTCCTTCCGGCTAGTGCAGGTCCTTTCCGGGCACGGGTGCTTCGGGAAGTACCTGCACACGGTTGCTAGGAGGGAACCGAGTCCCGCCTGCCACCACTGCGACTGCGGTGAGGACTCGGCGCAGCACACCCTCCAGCATTGTCCAGCTTGGGAGGGGCAACGTCGAGTTCTCACCGCAGTGGTCGGAAGTGACCTCTCGCTGCCGGCCGTGGTTCTGTCCATGGTCCGGAGCGAGGGATCGTGGAATGCGGTCGCATCCTTCTGCGAGGACATCATCTCGCAGAAGGAGGCTGCGGAGCGCGTCAGGGAAGAGAGCTCCCTGGCGGATCCGCTTCGTCGCCGGCGAACCGGGCGGCGTCGGCGCGCATATCTGCGCCTGATGCCGCCTTAGGTGGGGCTGCGGGCGGGCGTACGGGGTAATCTGCCCCGCCCGCGGCCTTCCGTGGAGGCGCGGCACCCTGTGTGTATCCAGGGGCCGCGTGGGTGTGAAATGCCCGGAACGCAACAACATCGCGTCCGGGCATTGCCACTGGGCGGGCCGCCGACGGTATAACACATTCCGGCGGCCCGTTCGCGAAGGTGGCGAGCGATACACGGCGGGTTTTTTAGTGGGTGCAAACCCCACACTACCCCTACCGTCTTCCCCGGACGGTGGGGGAGTTCGTCAGGATTTTTTCCCGCCAAAAGAAAAAAAAAAAAAAAAAAAAAAAAAGGAGTGGGTTCACGTCGGTAGTTTAATGGGTAGGATTCGTACCCTTAGCCATTAGGCTACCGCCGCTTCAAACGTACATACGTATTGTTTTCTTATGACCTTATCATACAAAATTATCGTCCGGAAACCGATTTTATAGACAACCATTTTTTTTACTTAATAAATTATTTTGAAATGTGAATATCTGATTGTCAGTTACCAACCATTGTTAGATGGTAAGTGTAATAACAAATAAACAAAATGGCAGGCGTGCTATTAATATTTCATGATTTTATGTTATGTTTTTTTTATTTTAAAATTATTTTTATTTTAATATTATTTAAATTATTTTATTGGTTTATTTTATTATGAACTCTAATTTGTGTATTAACTGCAATATGACTAAACTTGATTGAAATAAATGAGTATGAGAATATTTTTATAGCTGTTTGATATTAAAGGCAATTTAAACATTATTATAATCAAATATTAAAGGCAAACATAATTTAAGTTATCAATTGTAAAACTACCAGTCAATATTAACTTTTTAATTGAATGGGATGGCACGGTCCAGGTCTATACGTCAATGAGAAGACTAAATAAAAATGCGCATTTTAATTTTTAAGAATTTAAACATTTGCGGTGGAGACCATAGACATTTTTTTATTTTTTGCAAACGAGCTCTTGTAAGCCAAAGCGAATTCGCCACGGAGTGAATGTACCTTGTCTAAGCCACCTAATACCATGAAGCTTCGGTCAGGAGTTTAGATAACATATTATAAAAAGACCCTGCACTAGGACTCCTATAAATAATAAATAATAACTCGTAAGCCCATGTTATTGACGTGTCTTAGCTGCGTAATCCAGAAAACATTATCTTGTTTCTTTTTTCAGAAATCCTGGATATATAGAACGATTAACATTGAAGTTATTAATAAAACTATTCTCTAAATGCTTGTGTCAGTAGTGGGTTAACGTCCCTCGATAGTATAATGGGCAGGTTTCGACACCGCGTCCTCACGATTGCGAGACCGATGCCTTAGCCATTAAGCTACCACAGCTTAAAATTTTGTTAGTATTTTTAATAGATTAAACATAATGAATTGTCGTAAGTAATTTTAGGGTCGCATCTCTATGACATGCGCGAAAGTGATATTAACCTAATTACAAACAAACTGAGTACGGTTTTGAATCTACCCATTATACTACCGACGTGAACCCACTCCTAACACAAACCTTTGAGCTTAGCTGGAGGGATTAACAAGATTGCTAGTAATGTGGGACTCAATCCCACATTGCTAGTTATCTTGGTGGTTTTTTGGTGTATCGACACGCGTTTTAAAATTGCCAAACCCATAGACTTGGGATATACTAGCGTATATCTTAAAGGGTATGGCCAAAACTTATCAATGTTCTGTGTAAAACCCTCTAAAATTACAACCCCTCATTCCCATATACCATCATTACCGTAAGCGTATCTAATACAACCGGTTTCATTTGACAAATGATGATTTAAATCTGTTTGCCAAACACTTCTGTCAAATTCGTTACGGTAATGACAAACGGCGAATAGTTTCGCTAAACATTGTTTAAATTGACAATAGATGAATAGACGGTACAGAATGTAATTAGTACTCTTTTATATTTATGTATTGGAAGATAAAAAAAAATGTTTTGTATGTGTATAAATCGAGAAAGTTTTTAAACATTATACAATTATACTCAACTAGCTGACCCGCGCAACTTCGTCTGCGTAAATTTTCCCCGATTTTGCAACATTTTCATCGCTGCTTCACTCCTATTGGATATTTCGACGGTAACTTGTCAAAATTAAATGGAAGTCTAAACGTGTGTAACAAGAATAACAACGAGTTGTAAAAATGGCGGCAAACTGACCGGCCATTATTTTTACAGCTCCGAGTTTAACTTGTAAAAAATGATTTGAATACGTGTTATTTGACTTAGAACGAGACTATGTGCATGTAATAAGTGCATAAATACTTGACACTGGCAGAAATTAGCCGTTAAAACGGCTAGATTGCCATAAACTCAAAGAAGAAGAAGGATACAGACCAGTCATTTGTCATTCAAGTGACAAAATACCGTTCGGTGAATCCTTCAATTCGACATTTGAAATTGCTGTCACTTTGTAGCCAGGCCAGCGTACCTACTAGTAGGTACTATAGAGGTCATTGCACTACCACACCATGTGGTGCGGTGGGAGTGTGTCCGACTGCTACGCAAGAGGTCGTAGGTTCGATTCCCATACGGGACACCACTTTGTGTGATCAACAAATTGTTGTTCCGAGTCTGGGTGTACTTTGTGTTCTTGATTTGTATGTTTGTAAAGTCCCCCGCGACACAGGGCTTATACTGGGTCTTTTAAAAGTTAGTGTTTTAAAAAAAAATACCTTTTTCATAAAATTGATCGTCTACGTCAATTTTCCCTTAAAATTAAAAAAAGTACTCTACGACCATTCTTAACTGCCTGTATACAAAAAAACAGTAAAGCGGCGGTAGCCTAATGGCTAAGGCATCGGTCTCGCAATCGTGAGGGCGCGGGTTCGAATCCTACCCATTAAACTACCGACGTGAACGGACTCCTAACACAAGTCTTTGAGCTTAGTTGGAGGGGTTAACAATATTGCTAGTGATGTGGGACTCAATCCCACATTGCTAGTTATATTCAATAAAAAATATAATTAAAATCGGCCAAGCAGTTTCGGAGAAGTTCGATCACAACATCTCACACACAAAATTTTCATATTTTAGAAGATATTTTTATATATGTGCACATATACAACACATACACAAGTGTACATGGAATACAAATGTGGCATAATTTTCAAAGAAGTAGGTACCTACCTAAATTTATTTATTTTTATTTATATTAATAGGAAAATCTCAGTGTACCTAAGTTCTCAGTTTTATGTCCTCTAAGTTATTAATAAGCATAACCTTTATAAACAACAACATAATGTTGTCCTCCTCTAACCAATTTCAAACGTTCTTTATCAGAAAGAGAGAAAACATTCTACAATTTACTACAGGCATAAACGTTTATGACTAAAGGGGTTCATTACTGGTGTCAAAATTATCTACCCTCCGAAATTATAGGTACATTAAATTAACCGAATTTAGTATAGGACACTCCATTTTGTTCCGAAATTCATAGCCACATAAACTACACATAAAGCCTTTAAGGTTTTGCCACAAAACACCGAGAGTACAGAAGGAATACTTCATACAAATAAAAATATGATAAAACACGTACACAGATAACGCTCAAGAACACGGTGCATACCTTCGAAACTGCTTCGGAACAAAAGGATGTAGAAAATTCGCTCGGACAAACAAACAAACTCTTCAGTAATAATATTAGTATAGATTTAAAGTGATCGTCACTCCATCTACCGTATCCCACAAAATATTTGTCAGGCTCTTACGGCTCTGTGAATTTCATTTGAGGTTTCTTTGCAGAAACATTACATTACTCATATTTTTGATGACGTTAGTCAGGGATATTAATGATATTTCTTTTTCTGATTTTTGAGCAGTTTTTATGCTAATTTCTACATGTTAAATCTAAGTTTAAAGAAAGTGCAAACAAAAAAATTACAAATATCACAGAAAGTAAAGAGATCCTAGATTCCAGACTGCCTCTGTGGCGCGGTGGGAGTGTATCCGACTGCTCCGCAAGAGGTCGTGGGTTCTATACGCTCCCAGGAAAAAAAATGTGTAATAAATAGTTTACTCTGTGTCTGGGTGTTATTTATCTATATTCAGTATGTATTTAGAAATATATAAGTATGTTTATCAGTTGTCTGGTTTCCATAGTACAAACCTGCTTTGTGTCAGTTTTCCCAAGATATTATTATTATTATATTATCCACTAGCTGTCCCGCGCAACTTCGTATGCGTAAATTTTCCCCGTTTTTGCAACATTTCTCGTCGCTGCTCCGCTCCTACTAGTCGTAGCGCAATGTTATATAGCATATAGCCTTCCTCGATAAATGGGCTATCCAACAAAAAAATAATTTTTCAAATCGGACCAGTAGTTCCTGAGATTAGCGCGTTTAAACAAACAAACAAACAAACTCTTCCGCTTTATAATATTACTAGCAGTCCCGCGCAACTTCGTATGCGTAAATTTTCCCCGTTTTTGCAACATTTCTCGTCGCTGCTCCGCTCCTATTAGTCGTAGCGCGATGTTATATAGCCTATAGCCTTCCTCGATAAATGGGCTATCCAACAAAAAAAGAATTTTTGAAATCGGATCAGTAGCTCCTGAGATTAGCGCGTTTAAACAAACAAACAAACAAACAATTAAACAAACAAACTCTTCCGCTTTATAATATTAGTATAGATATAGATAGTATAGATAAGTACGTCCATAAGCACGATCTCTACGTATGCGTTACTCGGTCGGCGTTTGTATGAACCTTACCTTCTAAACTCTCCGTATATTATGCACAAAGCCTTTAAGGTTTCGGACTTTACGGCCAAGCTGTGGTAATAATGCCACAATATCAGGTAATCGCCTGTCAGGTGTGCTACAAAAATTGATTGGTCAACCAATGTACCGGAAAATTGGACGGGAGTTGTATTATTTTTTAAATTACATGTTTGTTTTATTAACAGTCATGATAGATGATGCATTAATGTAGTGTGGCAGATGGGTTGTTTGTTCTCAATAAAAATTATTCTTCTACGCGTGAATGTCAAAAGGGAGTCTTGATAGAAAGCTATGCCAACGAAATGCAGGGTCTTTAATCACTATCTTTATTTTTATTTCGTTGTCGTGGCAAGCCCGTGCGAATTGGTGCATGCGCGGTGCGATCAAAGATGTCCATCGCGCATGTGCGTTGATGCATTTCTAAGCGCAGCTCTCTATGCGCGGTGGACATCTTTGAGCGTATCGCGCATTCGTCAGTTCGCGCGGGCTTGTCACGACAACGAAATAAAGATAGTGAATAAAGACCCTTATGAGAGTTTATTGTGTTACTCCGCGTTTATCGAATAGTCTTTGGGCAAAGACGTAGGTGTTAAATATAAACTAGACTAATACCTACTAAATTAAGTGTTCTTTTTTTTGTTATGTGGAACAGAACCCACAAAGTATATTAATTAGTTAGGTAAAGTATACTGGACACTAGATTAAAGAATAAGAAATGCAATTACGGTAGTGGCCGATTTAATTTGAATATGCTAAAACCACGGCCGATTAAAATAATAATTTATTCGTTAAAGGAAAGATGCAATAAACTTATAGTTAGGTAGTAAAAAAAGTCAAAATATTTTATTCATTTAGGTTACAAATGCAACGCTTATGAACGTCAGACAAAATTAGGAATTTTTGCCGGTTGAAACCTGTGTTTCAGGCTAGATAGTAAAAAGTATTATAATAAATACTCTCTGAAACTGAAACTATATTTATTAACTAAAAATAAGAACTGTTATACCAGAAAACACAGATAAATTAATTAACATTTACAAAAGTAGGTAATTATAAGAGACTATCTGTCCCGCGCAACTTCGTCTGCGTAGATTTTCCCCATTTTTGCAACATTTCTCATTGCTGCTCCGCTCCTATTGACGTGATGTTATATAGCCTATAGCCTTCCTCGATAAATGGGCTATCCAACAGTGAAATAATTTTTCAATTCGGACAAGTAGTTCCTGAAATTATCGCGTTCAAACAAACAAACTCTTCAGCTTTATAATATTAGTATAGATTTGACGAAAATTGGTCTTATTATACTGCAATAAACATATTGGCCAACACCAAATCAACACTTTTCTTATCGTAGTTCCTTAACGTCTTTTAAAAACGGTTACCAATTCTCTTCCTTACCACTTTAGAAAAAAAAATTGCTCACTATCTTCGCTATCGTAATATTTTTGACATAATTCCATTCGATACAATAACACAATGACATTTATCGATATAATAAACTGCTACTACCATCGATTAAAGTTACCGATGTGTCAGTTGTACCCCAGTTCACGATCTAATCGAAACAGCCCACAATCACAATGCCGACCAATTCGTCACGAGGTGACATAAATTAACCATTATTTCACTTCAATAAAGATCGAAATTCGGTAAAGTGCTAGACAGACTTACGTACTGAGGGTTCCGTGCCATTATTTCAATGTTTTTGATCAACGAGTAGTATAATAATTTCCATCAGTCCTCTAACATGGTGTTTAATTTCATAATACAGTTTTTAAACGAACTAAAATTGTAAACATCGGCAATTTGAAAAGGGTCTACCTGATTTTTTATTGCCTTGTTCATTTCTTTGGATTTATCTTTTGTTTTACAATCTTGGGTTTAAATGAGAATTTAACCTAAATTGCTTTGCTTCCTAAGTTAATAAATATATTTAATAATATAAATTAAATTCCATAATTTTTAATGCCAAAAATGTTGCTTAAAACAGCCGTTCTTTTAGAATTATTAATGTTAACTTCTCCATAGGTCTTCCTGAGAAAAAGTATCTTTAAAGAAGTGATTTTCTAGATACTTTTTCTCAAATAATAATAACCTTTATTGTATCAGAAGAGATTGTACACAAGCAGACAACGCAGTCCTACAAGAGTTCCGTTTTGCTTTTTGAGTTATTGAACCCAAAAAACAAAATTCAAAATGGCGTACGAATCTCATGAATGAAGAGTACTTACAAGCGGTGATTCGTCATAGGTACACATAATATAACAATAGTGACAGTATTATTCTTTTGTAGTTTTTACACTTACGAGTTTTGTGAAACCTTGTACTTATTTGAAGTGTGCAAGATTGAGAAATTGCTCGTGAAATTCAAGAGGGTTGAATGGTGTATGGAGTGTCTGAGCATGTAATGAGAAAATCATTTTGTCGTTCGGTATTTTGAATGGGAATTTTATTTTTAAGTAACCATGTAAGTGTAAGATACAAGGGTAGTTCAAGGGCAATGTCATCCGTGAGACACTGGTCCCACTAAAGGCGAAAAAGCGAGCAACTATAAAGGGAAGCCAACCCACGACCTCTTGCGTAGCAGTCGGACCTACTCCCACCGCGCCATAGAGAACAATAGATATAGGTTCCGTGTGAACAAAAGAAATTTAATAGTACCTGATTGTTCACACTATCGGTGAGAACTCGTCTCATGCTGTATCTCTTTTGTTTACATTGAATTATATTGTACGCTTCTTATGCGATAAAATAGTGGATTGTCGCTCGCTACTCGCCGGCGAAGGGACAAGCGCCTTTGGTGCAGTTTAATGACATACTATTAGATAGATAGGACCAGTCAACTTGAATCTTATATCACAAAATACAGACAGTATAATAGCTTCATACAAACGCGCCTGAGCAAGGAACACACGGAGTCTCGGACCACTTCGGACCACTTTATTCCAAAGGTGTAACTAAGTAGGTAGGTATATAGCTGTTTTCTGTCATCATCACCAGCCCATAACGGTCCACTGCTGGACATATTATGTTTATGTAAATGTTTAATTTTTTTATACCCTTAGTAGGTATGTTGTGTATTTAGAAATGAAAAAAAAAATAAAAAAAATATATTCATACATTCCTGTCCATCCAAAAGTTGCCTGGCAAAAATCGCTCTCATCGATAAAGCGCATATGTAATATGTGATTGTATAATATTACAATGTAATTTTTTTATGTGTACAATAAGGAATTTTCTGTCTATCTATAGTTTTTTTTTAAAGACGACTCCCGCAGTAAGGTACAAGCCTTGTGACACGGGGGACTTTACAAACATACAAGTCACGGACACAAAGTACACCCAGACCCGGACCGACCCATAAGGGGGTGTCCCGTGTGGGAATCGAACCCACGACCCCTTGCGTAGCAGTCGAACACACTCCCATCGAGCCACAAAGGCAGTCCATCTATTTATAACCCTATCCAAGTTTTCGTCACAATATTCGGCTCTCTGCCTTCCGCATCCAATCCCCGTGACCTTTAGACCTACCTTACGCTTACCAAGTCCCAGTCTTCACTCTAGGACTTGTTTGCTCTTGTCTCTGTCTGATCTGTTTGTAGAAGTAGGTATATATATTTTGGGACTTAATCGCGTGAGTTATTTAGAGGTACGAACCTTTTATTTACCCGACGCGACGTTTCGATCGAATTGCACCGATCGATTAAGATTAATCGCGAAAGTTTAAAAACAATAATCAGTAATTAGTGTTTTAAACACTAATTACTTTTTTTTTACAAGAACTTTTGCCAATTTTTAAGCACATATAGTTTTTACCTTTGTTGTAAGTAGACGCTCCTACTATATTGAGCACACTAAGGCTGATTTTAGTTTATCTCATGTTTCAACTTTTTGATAAAACAATTTGCATCAGTCCTTTAACATGGTGTATAGTATATTAGTCGCAGCACCTTACCCATAAATCAAGTTTATAAACATTAAAACATTGTACAAATTGGCAATTTGGAAAGAGTGGCCGCGAGTTTTTATTGCCAAGTTCTTTTCTACGGCTATACCCATTGTTTGCGAACTTGGTATTACATGTACATGTAGAATCCCGACGTATCACAAGAATTGTTTTGCATCCTAAGTGAATAAAGAATTTTGATTTTTTAAAATAAACTTTCTGCTTTAATTGGAACATTTCCTCTTAATGGGTGGCTTTACATTAGGGTAAACAGTTGGGAAACCGATATTCTATCCACTAGACACTTGGATGTTCATGTCATACTTAAGTTTTTTTTTTTTTAAAGACGACTCCCGCACTAGTGTACAAGCCCTGTGTCGCGGAGGACTTTACAAACATACAAGTCACGGACACTAAGTTCACCCAGACTCGGAACAACAATTCGTGGATCACCCAAAGTGGTGTCCCGTATGGGAATCGAACCCACGACCTCTTGCGTAGCAGTCAGACATACTCCCACCGCGCTATAGAGGCCGTCGAAAGTCGAGTTTAGGTAACTATGTCACACAAAGACCCAAACACGAATAACGAGATCACCACAAATATATGCTAAATAAAACAGTGACACAACACTTCTGAAGTATATTTGGTCCTTGAGAATGGTTCGTTGGACCAACTCCGAAAAGAAAATGTCGCGATGGCTGCTTGAGTAAGTACTCTAAAAATAACTACAGAAACATCCTTCACATCATATTGTAATCATTTTATGAATAAAAATTGCGTACATTTTCAAAAGCAATTTCATTTCTGCCGTTATCATTTCTCCTTTTTCAATTACCCCGTATTCGAGGCCCATGGCATTCAAAATTGAACTCTATGGTTTTGATTTCAAGGTTTATTTTTCTTCAACTTGGGGCGGATAGTCTTTCGAAGTGTTTGTTTCGTAATTCCTAATTCGTGTTGTCGATTTGAATAATGATGAAAGGGGAAATTTTGTTGTTTTAATTTTGATGCCTCCCGATGTTTGATGTTTGGGTCTAAAATTAATTTTGTGGTGTTTTTGTTGTAAAATGATGAATATTTTTAAAAATATCTATAATTTTTATTTAAACCTATTTTTAAGTGTAAAATGTATTTCAAAGATTGAATTGTTGAGATAGTGCCATTTATACTTAAAATTATAGTATGTGATAGTTAAGTAATGTAATAGTGTGTGTCTGTAGGTACAATTGTGTATTATTTTTTCTGCATTATTCTTTATGGAATTAAATAAAGCTCTATTAATATATCCAATTCTCTTTATTAAACTTAGTAGCATAATATAGTTTACATTTTTTATATAGAATATAAACAATAAAATTATATTTTGATGTTCCACGTAATGTGTTATATAGGTAAATATTTTTATATATAGTAAATATCGTATATAATATTTAAACATTTTAAAGACGACTCCCGCAGTAGGTTACAAGCCCTGTGTCGCAGGAGACTTTACAAACATACATACAAGTCACGGACCCAAATTACACCCAGACTCGGAACACCAATTTGTGGATCACACAAAGTGGTGTTCTGTGTGGGAATCCAACCCACGACCTCTTGCGTAGCAGTCTGACACACTCCCATTGCGCCACAGAGCCAGTCAAACTATTTACAGTATAGAGCTGTTAATATCGCTCTCGCCTAATTTATGTAGGTAATGTCATATTTTCACTGATTTCTTAATAAAAGAAAATATATAAATTACACCTCAACTGGTTCTCTTTTTAAAAAGAGTTTAATCGTACATTCTCTTTCCCTTCAAATATTTTAAACAACAGTTGCACAAAGGTATAAGTAAATTCAGCCTCTAGAGATGTGCTAATCCGATTGGCCTGCCCATTCAACTTGCATATTTATGATTCGAATAACAAACAAGATGCATTCGAAATTTCACCACGAATCGATGAATAAATCGAATTAATTGATGCATCGAATAGTATTAGAATTTCAAAGCATCAATTTTATTTTAGACTCCAAAATCGATATTCAAATTTGAAGTTTATATTTGGTTTTTGAATTCTTTTATGTAAAATATAAAATATGGTAAAAGTATTCGGCACCTTTATTAAATATTGATAAAGACGGTATCAATCATGCAAATATTTGTTTTCGATATTTTTGGTTTTCTTTTTGATAAGTTTGGTTTATTTGTAAATATATAATCCAGGAAATCTCTTTGAATTGAACCTTTTTTTGTCTTGAGAAACACTAATGTACTTCAAGTCTGATCCTGAGATTTAGAATAGAATAGAATCTTTATTTGTCATAAAGTGTGGTAACATACACGATAATTTTAATGAATTTCCAGAACCCTATACACTTTGCCATAATTTGACGTGACAAAAGTTAACAAAAAAGTGAATATTCATTTTTACTGTTATGTACTGATTTCTGCAGTGCCTGATGATAAAATGGTACTCAAACAGTTTCTAAATAAGAAATAGCACTATTTGCTAAAGAAAAATTGGTGATGTTTACCTACATGACGACTATTATTTTTCTACGAGCAATATCCCCTATATTGCTAAAAATAATAGTCGTCATGATTTTTTTAAATCTCGTCAAGGTTATTTTGCTATATTAGCCTAAATGTTCAATGCACACTTTAAAATTATTGCCTACCTATACCTTATTTTGGTTGCAAATTTTAATACCGAAGTGTAATAAAAACTTTTTTACAAAAAATATCACCGACTTCTAAAATAAATACAAGGCAACTAAAAAGCAATAAATAATGTACCTAGAATAACAAAAACAAATTAAACATTTTGAAGTTGGTGCCAGGAAATAGTAGTCTTTATGTTTTATTTGGCACCAACTTCAAAATGTTTAATTTGTTTTTGTTATTCTAGGTACATTATTTATTGCTTTTTAGTTGCCTTGTATTTATTTTAGAAGTCGGTGATATTTTTTTGTAAAAAAGTTTTTATTTCTCACTTTTTAATGGGTTGGTTTGTAATTCACTGAAGTTAGGCTTATGTCAACTGCTGAAATCCTTTTACAAAATATTGCTTACCCCGATGCAGGGCTGTTAATTGTTGAGGAGTTCACTATCAGCTCTATAACATTGTGGAATAGTAGTATAACGAGAATAAAGTGCTACTGAATACCATATTAAAGTAACTGAATCGCAAACTGTGAAATATTGAATAGGTCTGCTCGTCATTTGTGGTCTTCATCATCAGTTCCACTTCACCAATTGGTATTTTTTAAGAGTAAATGCACGAATCACTATGAAATATACCTAAATCACTGTAGGTGTGCCTTTAATATTTTAAGAGTTCACTCGATTTCTCCAAGATCCCATCATCAGATCGTGATCTGATGACAATGGGACCAACTTGGAAGTATACCCTTTCAAACACAAAAACAATTTTTCAAATCGGTCCAGCCGTCTTTGCGTAATCGGTGAACAAACATACCTACAAAAAATTAAAAAAAAAAAAAAAAAAACATACAGACGAATTGAGAACCTCCTCCTTTTTGAAGTCGGTTGAAAATACAAGCAAATCACAGTGTTTGTTACGTATTTTTGCTAATTTATACTTATATTATAAAGCTGATGAGTGAGTTTCTTTGTATAATTAATAGCAATATACTGTATAATACCTTCCTTACCTGGTTCAAGTACAAACAGAACTGAATAAAAAAAAAATGACTCTCTGTGGAGCGGTGGGAGTGTATCCGACTGCTACGCAAGAGGTCGTGGGTTCGATTCCCACACGAGACACCACTTTGTGCGATCCACAAATTGTTGTTGCGAGTCTGGGCGTACTTTGTGTCTGTAACTTGTATGTTTGTAAAAAACCCGCGACACAGGGCTTGTAGCCTACTACGGGAAATGTCTTTAAAAAAAAAAATAGGTTTTACAAATATATGAAAGACAGGGAAGTCTTGCAACGAGGAAATCTTGATGTTAATGAAATACATCGTAGGTCAGCTCCTAAAATTGACCACAATTTTCTGTTACACGTTGTAACACCACTCCAAACTCCATAAAGTGAAATGATAAACGGTTTAGTCATAATCTCGGCGCCTAAGACAACATTACGTCAAGCCTCAGGCGACGGCTAAATTGTTTAACACCCATCAGCTGAGAAAAAGCGATTAAAGGCGTTAACTGCTAATTCTGTAGAAGCTTAGGGCATGTTTATGTTAATCTTTGTAGGACCTTGGAGGACCTGTAGAGGTTTGCACACTGAACTGATGGTAATTTTTTTTTTTGGGACAACTCACACAACGCTATCTAATCCCAAACTAAGCAGAGCTTGTACTATGGAAACCAGACAACTGATAAACATACTTATATATATATCTAAAAACATACATATTAGAGATAAATAACACCCAGGCACAGAATAAACCATCGTGCTCATCACACAAAGTTTTATTATCCTGGGTGGGGATCGAACCCACGACCTCTTGCGTAGCAGTCGGAAAGACTCCCACCGCGCCACAGAGGCAGTCAAAAAATATTTGTTAATTTTTACGATTTCTTCATGGACGAATTTGAGCTCAAAGTTTTAACTAGAGTATGCTTGAACTTACCTTCGTCTCCGTGTTTAGGTTAGAAGAAGTTAGAATCTAGTTAGTAGGTAGGTACCTATACTGGATGCTGATTTAGTTAGTTAAATCCCGGCAGGAGGGGAATCACACCATGATACTCTACAAATCATTAAAAAAAAAACTATGGCACTCGGGGACTGCCGCGGTAAAGCTATTGCATAGCATTTTTTATCAACTAAAAAAAACAGCAAAAAAATATATATGTATTTTTTTTTTTATAAAAACAATGTATTTAAAAAAAATATATTTAAAAAAAATATATTTAAAAAAAATATATTTAAGTAAAATAATAAAAAAAACTAAAAAGTATCACCGCTGTGCCGGTCGGAGTGGGGGTGTTAGGTTATTTTCGTTACGGAATTTGTGGATTCGGTCCCCACGCTCAAGGACCGCGATAGAAGGTATGCAATAGCTTAAAAATTTAGTACCCTTTTCATAAAATTGTAAAAATTATAGTTAGGATCTTGAGACAGCTCGGAGTCAATGTACTAACAACAGGACCAAATCACTGGATAGAATTGCATAAGCCACATGTACTTTCCATCGATCGCCACTATTATTCCAGTATAGTAGGCGAGGCGGTTGAGATCAAGAAGTACAAAAATTACAACCGAGAAGATGGATACCGGCTCTCATCATCTTGGAACCCTGTTATCAGCAAATTCAATCGTAGCCGTTCACCAGGCGAGGGTAGTTGAAATCCCCGCGCCTCACAGAGACATCGCTAAGCTGCCATCAGTCGACCCGTGAACACGATCGGTGCAATTCGATTGAAACGTCGGGTAAATAAAAGATGCGTGCCTTTAAATAATTCACGCGATTAAGTCTCGAATTATATCTAACTAGCTTTCGCCCGCGGCTCCGCCCGCGTGGAGGTCGGTTATCGCGATAAAAACTATCCTATGTCCTTCCTCGGGACTCAAACTATCTCCATACAAAATTTCATCTAAATCGGTTTAGCTGTTTGAGCGTGAAAGCGTAACAGACAGACAGACAGACAGACAGACAGAGTTACTTTCACATTTATAATATTAGTATGGAAGTATGGATATACTAACAACAGGTTCAAACAATATATACTTTACAAACTGCTTGACTGCCTCTGCGGCGCGGTGAGAGTGTGTTCGACTACTACGCAAGAGTGGCTTCGATTCCCACACGGGACACCACTTGTGTGTTCCATAAATTGTTGTTCCGAGTCTGGGTGTACTTTGTGTCCGTGACTTGTATGTTTGTAAAGTCCCCCGCAACACAGGCCTTGTAACCTACTGCAGAGATATTACTAGTAAAATAGCATTAAAATCATTAAAAAAATCATGACACCAATACCTTAACAGTGACAACTCCATTTATAAAATATCTTCATGATTGTTGCCAACACTGTGATAGATGTCACTCTAACATTATAGAACAAATAAACACTAAAAATCAATCTCTATCCACTTAAACAACTGTAAACACAATATGCTTATTTGTTTGTACTCAACGCTTTTTGAAGAATTGTTACTTAGTCCAAAGTTTTCTAAACTTTCCCTCGTGTATACATAAACTTGTAAAGCTAAAATATGCTTAATACTAAACTTAAACGGCTTTCGTACACAAGAAATTCTTCGTTAATTTTTTCACTTACAAAAGGCAAATTCTTTAAGCTTTGCATAAAGATATCTGTTTAAGTTCAAGTTACTGGGCAGGTGTACGGTGTACTGCTATACGACGGTAAATGTAGAAGTATCAGTTTAAAAACAAAAAAAAAAAAAACGATGTAAATTCTATACTCATAATATTATAAAGCTGAAGAGTTTGTTTGTTTATTTAAACGTGATAATGTCAGGAACTATAAGTCCGAATCAAAAAAATATTACACTGTTGGATAGCCCTTTTATCGAAAAAGGCTTTAAACTATAAAACATCACGCTGCAACAAATAGAAGCGGAACAGCATTGAAAAATGCTGCAGAAACGGGGAAAATTTACACAGACGAAGTGGCGCGGGTCAGCCCTTGTGAAAGTTTATCGCGATAAAAATAATTTTATGTCCTTTCCCGGGACTTAAACTACCGCATTTAATTCGGTTCAGTATTTTAAGCTTGAAAACTTAACAGATAGATAGACACATTCACTTTTATAATATTAGTTTGAATAAGATCCAAATTCACTCATCAACGTCCAGTCCAAACCCTTGAATGTAAAAAGCTGAAACGCGTTTTACTAGCTTACGCCCGCAGTTTCGTCCGCTTTAAGGTTGTTTACCCCGCACAAAAAAAAAACTTCTGTTTGACTATTAGAACTTTCAGAAATTAAACTTAAAATTCTTTATTCACTTGGAAGCAAAGGCGACGCTTGTTAAAAGTCATAATTCTACATGCACCTACAGTTGGCCAAAAATATGGTCTATCACTATACGGTTGAAATTAATTTACGTGTTATAAACTACAAGGTTGATTATCCCTTGCAATCATATACTGACAGATACCAATTTCAACCTTAACGCTACTTTGGTTACAAAGGAAGCTTTGTCAAAACTGATAGACCACTTTTTTGACGGACCGTATTATATTACCAAGTTCGCAAAGCAATAGGTAAAGCTGGAGAAAAAACAAGGCAATAAAAACATTTTTGACTACTTTCATTTTTATGTAGGTATTAAGGATCAAATTTACTGAAATAAGGTTAAATCCTTAGATAGAAAAGCCCTTAAAGCATTCCCTCAATAAGCCTATAAAAAAAATGAAGCATTCCCTCTTTGACGTTTGACACCCGTTGATGAGAACAACTATGGCTAAAACATCGGATGGCGGCTTTTTACCTGTCAAAAAGTACGTCCATTTGACCGTACTTTTTGACAGTTCTTTGCTTCAATTTTAGATGCCGGATTAGAAATCTAGACATTATCTAATCGAAGGTTAAACCATAGTGTAAGTTTTGTAGGATAGGCTCATAATTTTCGAGCCTGTGACTGTTAGTAAATGAACTACTCCATCTTATCTACTTTGGGCGCACAATTACAAGTAAAAAGTGAGGGAAAGTCAAAGTTTATTCTTGATATTAAAGTTGTCAGTTGAATGAGAGTTTTATTTCTTCACTGAAACTTGACTCCACCGGACTTTAGAACAAGTCTGTTTAGCCTTGGAAGTATTTTAGGAATGAAGACATTTTAGCAAAATGTTAATACTTACAATGTAGGTGTTTTCTTTGACTCCTAAACCGGTTTTGTCTAATTAGTTTATTTTCATTATAAAAAAATCCCTGCATTTAGAAATTGATTATAGATTAGATGGTCATGATAGGATGGGATTGGATGGGGTGGATGGATGAAAAGAAAATATTAATTATATCATAGCATTTTAATCTTTATAGGTACTAGGAAACAAGACAAGACACTTGCCTTAATGCGACTAATGCGAAAATCTGATTGCAAAATTGCTTTGGTTTTGGATTTTTAATTTTTTTTTAAGATACATTGATTTTTTTCTTGAATGCACTATTTGTAAAAATAGGCTGCCTTAAAATTGTTGCAATTAATAAATGTTTGATTTTTAATGTAATATTTTTAACCAGGATTCTTTACTACTACTAGACCTAGAAAAACTAGATAAACTACCTACCTTACTTTACAGGTTTAAGCAAAAAAATAATCAGTACTTACATTTAATCTCTATATATATCATCATCGTTTATTTGTTAATTAATATATTAATAGGTATTGCCATTTTTACAAACTACTTATTTTACACGATAAAAAGTGTTGCGTCATAATAAAATATTTGCGGAGCTTTTAAGGAAGTGACTGCTTTTGTTTGTTTCAGTTTATAAAATGTCCATTTTCTCGTGAATACAGAAACTGTTTCAAGTCAAAACTGTCTTTTATCAAAAGCCATTTTGACTTTACCAAACTGGAGATATGTTGGTACATCCTAAGTTCTGAGAATGTATCCAACAACATATTGTTTGTAACAACGTCGTTGTTCTTTGATTGTTATGTCGGGAATTTCGCTTTGAACGATCTTAACTTCGGGATTATTATTAGCATTATACTATGAATTTAGTTCGTTCAAGATTTGTTTGAAGATTTTGGGCATGCTATTTTGCTTGTAATTCGGGATTGTGGTCCCACATAACTAGCAATCCTGTTAACAACTCCAGCTAAGCTCTAAGGCTTGTGTTAGGAGTGAGTTCATATCGGTAGTATAATGGGCAGGATTCGAACCCACGACAGCAGGTCTGTGCTCAAAAAGTGCCTAAAGGTCAAAGAACACTGATAAAACTCGGAAGGGGATCGGCAGCATATCGCCTCCGTCATCCGCCATCTTGCCGTCTACTATTCGTGAGCTTGTCACGTGGTGAGGCAATTATATTACGAATCCGTTTAGAGTGCGTTGCAGTAGGGAGATTCATGTAAAGAATACCTACTGAACGGTTCGAGTTGATACGGTGCCGAAGCCTTTCCGAGTTGCTTTGACATTAAAGCGATGCTTGAATGTACTGATTTAATTTATTTAACAAGCATTTACGTACCTAATAACTTTTAAACTTTCGCGTCGCAGGATGTAAGTTATTCGAGAAGGAAATAATAGCGATTATACAAATAACCTAAAATCGTGTTTACTCTCAACTGGAATAATTTACATTTACGTAACAATAAAAAAAATGCTTATCTTTATAAATACCCAACTCAATATTCAGTAGCTTTTCGCGGTAGGTTTAAGCCAAGCCATAGGCTGTTTGGTGGGCACTACAGTATCAGTTATTGTTCTGTGAAATACACTGTAGCAAGTATAATTAAATTAACTTGGCAAATGAGGGGCGCAGTGCGGTGACATTCAGATCTTTGCCAAACAAGGATTTGGGTGGCACTGATACTGTTTTGATCTGGCGTGACGTCTTACTATCAGGCACACGTCTGGCTCGTCTCTTCATTTTGCATCCATAAGCTGGGCTATAAAACTCAGCATTAGAATTCATGCAGATTTCTAATAATGAAACCGCATTTCGCGTTCGTCCGCTTATAAGCTACGATGCAGGTCAAAGTCATAATACTCCCTTTTTACATTCTTTTTATCGCAATTTAAAAATAAACTTGATTCCTACAGTCAATATAAAGGCAAATATTTCAAAGCGTCAAAGCTTCATAATGAATGGAATAAACAGCGTTTAAACTTTATTAAAATTCCGCGGTGACAATTTTATGAATAGACTAGCTGTCCCGCGCAACTTCGTATGCGTCAATTTTCCCCGTTTTTGCAACATTTTTCATTGCTGCTCCGCTCCTATTGGTCGCAGCGTGATGTTATATATCCTATAGCCTTCCTCGATAAATGGGCTACCCAATACAAATAATTAAATATTTTTTTAATTGTGACCAGTAGTTCTTGAGATTACTGCGTACAAACAAACAAACTCTTCAGCTTTATAATATTAGTATAGATATGATGTTTGCTGTATAAAATGATTGTGCTGCGACGGTTTTAATATTTAAAAATGTTAAGCTACTTGTGTAATCTAACTGTACCTACATTTATCACCATTTATTTACGAAATCTAATAATAATAATAGCATCTTGGGACAACTCACACAACGCTATCTGATCCCAAACTAAGCAGAACTTGTACTAGGGAAACCAGACAACTGATAAACACACTTTTATATTTCGCAATACATACATATTATAGATAAATGACACCCAGACACTCGAATACACTCTCACCGTGCGACAGAGGCAGTCCGATAAGTAGGTACTGCTATAAATTTAATTAAAAATTAGGTATTTTCCACAAACAATAAGTAAACGGGGGACTACAAAATACAACACATATATATTTTTACCCGACTGCGGAGGAGGGTTATGTGTTTGACGTAAATGTATGTATGTGGCACTATATAGAACAAACGCGTGAGCCGATTTTGATGATTCATACGTCAATAGATTCGAATTAATCTTGCGAGTGTCACTAAAGGAATGACAGGTTAATTGATTTAAAAAAATATATATAAAGATGCGCCTATGCGTCCCACATTACAAGCAATCCTGTTAACCTCTCCAGCTAAGCTAAATTGCTTGTGTTAGGAGTGGGTTCACGTGGGTGGTATAATTGCTAGGATTCGAACCTGTGACCTCACGATTGCGAGTCCGATGCCTTAGTCATTACTCAAATTTATACCCCAAAAACACTTTAAAGAAAGAAAGTGATGTTAAAAATCGTTAAAAACCACTTAATAAAAAAACATATCGGTCATTAATGTACCACCAAAAACTAATGGGAATTTTATGGATGAGTAGAGTCACCTGTCGGTGTGGTCACCATGAAATTGTACCCATACCATGACACGCCATGGCTGTAATGAAGTTCCTATAAAATGTGGTTACTAATGGAATATTGTTGGTTGGAATTGATGAAGACTTTTGATGGCTTGTGTGTACTTCGTTTTAAAAATACGTCATTTTGAATTCATGGTACAATTATTATAGAATTTAATAAAATACGGGTCTTATTTCATTCATTGACTTAGATTCATGGACTGCCTCTGTGGTGAGTGTGTCCAACTGCTACTTTAGAGTTCGTGGGTTCGATTCCCACACGGGACACCGATTTGTGTGATCCACAAATTGTTGTTCCGAGTCTGGGTGTACTTTGTGTCCGTGACTTGTATGTTTATAAAGCCCCTGCAACACATGGCTTGTACCTTAATGCGGTCGACTTTAAAAAAAAATAGGATAAATACAAAAGTGCAAAAATATATGCAAATAATTTTTCAGCACTAAAAATTCTTACCGCATAGTCAAAAAATCTGATTAGAACAAAGTTAGTCAAACTAATTATACCTACTTAAGTAAAAGAAAAGATAGATTACTACTCTGTATTCTATTATAAAGTTACTTTTATTATGTCCATAGTGCTAAGTGATTGTTAGATTTAATAAAGTGTTTACGCATGCTCCGTCATAGGACAATAAAATCACTTTTGTAATATATAAAAAGCGGCGGTTGGCTAATGGCTAAGGCATCGTTTCGCAATCGTGAGGTCGTGGGTTCGAATCCTGGTCATTATACTACCGACGTAAACCCACTCCTAACACAAGCCATTGAGCTTAGCTGGAGAGGTTAACAGGATTGCTAGTAATGTGGGACGACTATCCCACATTGCCAGTTATCCCTTTTTGTTTTAAAGAAAAAAAAAATATAAATGTCGTGTAAGGAACTAATAATTGTGTGTTATTTTGAGAATAAAGTTTCTTTAATCCAATTTCTTAACGATTAATCCTCATGGCTTCAATTATTTTGGAGATTTGAAACGTTGTTTTTGTTAAGCAACTTATGCAGCTAACTGTGCTGGTAGAGAAAATGTCAGAATAGTTATGAAAAGCTAGTAAAATAAGTTGCTGACTCTAGAATTTAAAAAATTTCTATTGCATTCATAATTATTATAATGGACAAGTGCAGATAATAAAGGCAGCACGTGCAGACTTCTAAAATTTCACTGCAGTCATAAAACATTTAAGAGTCTCTCTATGGCCAAATAAAATGTTACCCCTTTATTCACAATGTTTTGACAACAGTATTTTATAACTTTAACTAGCCGGCTTCTATCATACATTTTAAAAGAATGAAAATACAGACAAACGTCCAAAAGAACTTTTTGTCATCAAGATGACACAGACAGTATTCACAATAAACAAATGCAGGCTTGCAGTAAGTTATAAGGGTTCCGTAGGCAGAATCGTAAAAAACGGAGCCCTTATAGCTTCATCCTAACAACCCCACATGATTTTGAATTTAATGTGAATCTTTAAATAGTGCATTTATTGCATTTTTTTAAAAATTTAAGTGAAACATGCAGTTACAATCTCAAAAATGTCAAAAAAGACGTATACATTTTAAACTGAACTAAATTTAAAACTTTTCTATTTTGTTTTATCCTGAAATTTAAAATGTAAATGTTATGTAAAATGTAAATGTAAAATATAAATGTATACCAATTTAATTGTGAGGGCTTGTTGTACATATTTTTCTATTGGAAATGTGTAATTTAATTTTTTTTTTAGTCGGTATAACTTTTTTAAAATAAATAAATAAATATATAAAATTTCTATAAAAAAAAACTATACCTGGGGTTTTGAAACCGCGTCTCTTGAGTCAGGACTCACTAGGACCACCATTCTCTTTCTCTCACGGTCCATTTTTTTCTGTTTCTGCTCCCGACACAGCCCCTGGGCAAGGATTACTCGATAATCATATCTACACAAACAAACTAATAACTCTATTTGTTGATATTACTGTGTTTTACTTAGACACGTGTCGAAGCCATTCATTAACTACCTAGATGATAATATGAGGGGCCACGTTATTATTGTAAGGGGTAGGATGTGGCGTCCATGTTGGAAACGGAAAAGCATTATCTTTATTCGTTGAGTTTTAAACAACGATGTAATATTTATTGTATATGTTTTGTTTTTAGTATAGCTCATAAAAGGTGGAACCAATTTTTAATAGACTAGCTGGCCCACGCAACTTCGTTAGCGTCAAATTTCCCCGTTTTTGCAAAAATTTTCATTAATGTTCCGCTCCTATTGGTCTTAGTGTGATTTTATATAGCCTATAGCCTTCCTCGTTAAATGTGCTTTCCAATACTAAAAGATTTTTTCAATTCGATCCAGTAGTTACTGAGGTTATCGCGTTCAAACAAACAAACTCTTCACCTTCCTTCCTTCATATTAGTATAGATATATAGACTAGCTGTCAGTGGCAGAAGGTCCTTAAAATACCATTATTTTAGGTTTCCCTTTAAATTGTATTTAGTTAATATTGTACGTACATAAACCGTCTCTAACAAGATACATTTTCGTATAGGGTTACCTCAAATAAAAAAATAACTCTGCTAGCTGTTCCGGGAACTTCGTACCGTCCCGTATTTTTTTTGTCATTTTTTTTTTACGTAACAACCTGTTACAGAGTATTAGAAAAGTAAAATAAAATTGAATGAAATCGGTGAAGCCGTTCTCTAGTTATCTCGTGACCAAGGGAAATAGGGATTCATTTTTTTTACAGATAAATAATAGCCGTAGTTATAGTTAAGGGAAAGGATGAACGAAAATTAAAAGTGGATTTAAATGAAGGCGTTTATGTTAACTGAAAATATTTTCAGTAATTTTGAGGATGGGCATTCTTTATCTGACATTGGTTTGTACTATCATAAATATATTTAGTCTCACAAATATATAATACTAGCTGTGCCCCGCGGTGTTACCCGCGGTTTATTAACCTATGTGTTAATCCAGGGTGTCAGCTAACTCCATACCAAATTTTATTAAAATCGCTCCAGCCGTTTAGACGTGAAGAAGTAACAAACATACACACTCACATACTCACATACTCACAAACTTTCGCCTTTATAATATTAGTGTGATAGTACATTGCAACATGTATAGTCCCTTTGTGAATAAGGTACATTATGCATAAAGTACTGTTTACAACATTACTGTATTTTTTTTTATTTTTTTTTTTTTTCTTAATAAAGTGCCTTTTAAAAAAATAACAATAATGGGAGTCACTTTAGGGCCTAGTTGAAACTAGGTCCTATTTTATCGAAATAATTAAATAAATATAACTTACATGTTTTTTTTTTAATTTTATTTTAATATTGTTAATGTATTGTCATTTTATTAGATACGTTCTGTTTTTTTGTAAGTGTAAATTGGTAAATATGTCGAAATAAATTATTTCTTATTCATAAGTAGTTAAAGTCGACTTTTCTGCCAATTGCTATCAGACTCTTCAAACCTACCAAGGTATTTAACCCTAAACCACTGCCATGAATTTACTTACAATAACCCTGACATGTGGTGTCCCAAACCCCAACGTTTTCCAAACATCCTAAGAATAAAATTACTGTGAAAATAATGACAACTCAGTATGTATACCTCCATTCTCCTCTATTTTCGTGACAAGTAAATCTAGATACATAGAACCAAATAGGTGCTATTCTCAAGCTACAATATCTTACAGTATACGTAGGTACGCCGGGATCGTAAGCACAGGGATTCTATCTAGAATAATGTACATCCCACGCTAGTGATGTGACTTACTCCCACTGCCCGGGATTTGCGGGAAATACGAATTTAATTTTAGTTGGCTTTCTGCTTTATAAACTTGAACGGTAGAAATACCATTATTTTACTGCCTTAGTGGCTCAATATTAGTAGTTCGTTGGTTGTTTCCCACACAGAACAAAATGTTGTGTAAGCCCTATGTATTTGTTCCGAGTTTATAATAAGTAATTTGTGTTCGTTATAGTGACTGGTCAAAGTCAAAGTCAAAAATACTTTATTCATTTAGGTTACAAATGCAACGCTTATGAACGTCAGACAAAATTTGGAATAGAATGATTCTACATTTAATACCAAGTTCGCAAGAGTAAAGCCGTGAGAAAAAAAGGAAGGAAGGTCTGAAGTAGCCCCTTGTCGCGAGTTGTCTTTGTAATAAAAAAGAGAAAATGGAGATATTTTACACACATACATCGTCGTATTATCAACGATTACTTATTTCAAAAAGTTTAAAACATTTAAAAACTTTAAACACTAACTAGGTAACGTTGAAGTATTTTCAGATATGCTTATAGATATTCTTGTAAAATGGAGTCCCTAATGTTAATTGTCTGTCAAAGATTTGTAAGCTTTCGTCTAAGTAGTAAGCTCTGCATATTTTCATTGGCATAACAACATTCACGGAGTTGTGTAAATGGCAAACTGACACCAATCTACACACATCTCCGTATTTAATCTTTGATGACCATGATATTCAAATTCAAATTCATAAGAACGACTCTTTGTGCAGTTAAAGTGTGGACAAAATATTCTTCTCCTTATTGGGATTTTAAGCTCAAGATATTAAAAAAACTATAACGTCTATATTAAGTTATAACACTATATAAACAAGATGTTTACAAAAAAAATTAAGTGTTACCTGACGCTGACGGAAATAAGCTAAAAAATGCACCAGATTTTTTAAAAGTTTACGTTAAGTTACGTCACTTGCTAGTAAATGGGTGTACACACACATTACTAGCAATCTCTCTCTCTCCAGTTAAGCTATATTGCTTGTATTAGGAGTGGGTTCACGTCGGTAATGTAATGCTTCCGAACCTTCATACATTTACATTAAGTTAATTTCACAGCATAGTGGAAAATTTTACAGTTCATTGCTATCGCCTTCTTTTACTAATTTAGAGCTATTAAGCTAATCTCAGACCCCGGGATTAAAACAAACCCGTTGAATGAAATAAAACAACAGCGGGTGCACATTCATAACGTTGGTATTTTAAAACTCATTAAACGCGGGATGTTTCACATAAAAGTTTTAATTGAGATTCATCGCAGCCAAGTCTTACTTACAAGCGCATAAAATAAACAACGGGTAGGTTTGTAAGTCCCATGTTTAATGGGTAAAGCTTTTATAATTACAAGTTTGTACTACGCCATAACGAAGTTAGGCTGAATGCAGCCTACTTCAAAATATGCCTATCACTTATTAAAAATAATAGTATCCCCGCTCGTTGAATCCTGCTCAAGTTCTGTAAACCCTGAGGACTTTATTAAATATACAAATCAACTAAGACCAAGCAGGGACACCCAGAATGACCCAGATTTTGAATCAATTTTATTCAATCAATATACAATCATTGAGAGGCTCAGAATACCAAAATTATAATTTGAACGCATTCACCTATGAACACGCAGCTGAATAAAGAACACTAAGGTAAATATCTTTAGAATAACCAAGAGATAACACCCAGGATAACATAGCCAGTAAGACAACTTGCAATTAAGTTTACAAAAAAACGGGATTCACACAAAACATTCCCGGAGATATCCCGCTACGTCACCCACTCTCTAGCACATTACATCGCAATGTGAACCAGTATATCACAGCTATTATGATTGTTTATAACTCTCGTCTTAGTAATGACTAATGTTATAGGCCTCAGTTGCTCATTACCAACGTTTTCTTGGAAAATCTCCAAGAATCGTGCCTGGAATTATTAAGTGAAATAGTGAGTGCTTTGTTTTGTAAGTATGGGCACATTTATCTTTGTTTCTTTTATGATAAAAGTGCTAAAGTATAGACGGTCGAACTTGGTATTTTCTATCTCAAAGACGTTCGCCTATAATTCTACGATAGGCGTTGGCCTACTCAATCAAGATACGTTAGCTGTTAGAAATTTAATTTTTGGATTCGGTAATTCCAAGTTCGCTAATTCCAACAGAACCCTATTAGGTACTAATGACTTCAATGTCCGTCCGTTCGTCTTTCTGTCACAGGGTTGTATCATAATAAGTGTTGGTCTGAGGGCAACAGGGAGGGCAACCTGTCGTCCTAACAGAAGAAATGCCTAGACGGTGTCGCGACGTATTACGCGCGCCTCCTTACACGAAGTGGTAATAAAGCCGCCAACGTAAGCAACACCGATGTCGTCGTTCTACGATGACCGAGCCTGCTGATGGTGGAGGCACCAAATCCGCAAGGGACACCCTCACCCTCGGCCATAGGCTGTTATGAAGGAACACCGTGTGATTTTTAGTCGGTTCGACTCCGACATACCCTCTTCTACGTGCCCTCGTAGGAGTGGGATCCGTGGGGATTTTTGCACACGTAAAAAAAAAAGAAAAAAGAAAAAAAGGTTGTATCATGAGCGTACTCAAAATTATTTTTCGAAAAGGTTTTTAGGTGGTAGGTACACTTGACTACACACTGGCCAAATGTATACAGAAACAAAGAAAGACAGAAAATAATTTTGTTTGTCACAGTGTACAGAACAAACTTAAAACAAAGTGGGTACATTTAAGTAACATGTTGTGCCCGACAAATAGGTCCTCCGTCAGCTATTATTGCAGTCCGAAAACTGCAACGTTGGTATTCTCGTAGGTCATATAATTGTTTTTGCTGCCACTGTCCCATACATGCAGCAATGCATTAAAAATATCTACCAACTAAAACAAAAACCTATTTATTATCTAAAAATAATTAAAATAACAAAACATAACACTTTTAAATGTTGATAATAATACCTAACCTAATAATTAAGTTATCTATTTTATTGTAATAATGTTAAATCGAAATAATAAAGTATTTATTTTGTATCGAAAAATACTAAATTTTGATTTGTTATGTAAAGCGACACCTATCTTCGAATTTTAAAACTAATTCATGTTTAGAAGTCCTCGTCAACATCTTTCGTAAATAGTACAACGTATAAAATATAGATGGCATTGTATGAAGGAAATGTTTTCTAAAAGTAACTAGTTCAAAGCTGAATTAATAGATGGCACTAGCAGTTACTTTAATTTTGCGTTATTTTTTATGCAACTACTGAAGCAATCAATTAAAATAGAAAGAGTAGTTACTTTAAAATTCCTTTAAATTATTTTTCATCATTTCAGAATTACAGTATTACAAATATTCAAACCATTTAAAATCTAATTAGATTGAATTATTAAGGTATTTTAAATAAGTAGAGATATAAAAAACAATCACAAGTAAAGGACTACAAATAATGAACTTGTTCCAGATCGGTGCCCATGGGCATTGTGCCCAGAAGGCTGGCCGCATTTCCTCTTTGTATGGCCAGGCTTATTCGCTGGCCGAGGAACATGCCGGCCCTCTGGTCACCAGAGCTATCTCTTAGCCGCTTGGCCAGCTCCTGGTATAAGCGGTGTGTACCTGGTCCCCACGGTCCTAGGGTCTCGACTCCAAACAGCTCAAATATGCAGGTGTTGCTGAGCCAGCATATTTACGCCGTTTGTTGGACTCCGCCGTTGACGCAGCAGCTCCGGCCTCTAAAGAGGTTTGTTGAAGATGAGACGGCGCCAGGGTGTCAACACAGGTAGCGTCCCAGACCAGGGGCCGTCCCATCTTCCACGGCACCAAAGTCATACCGTCAGGCCTCTTGCCATCGTTTCGTACTAGGCCGTTCGGTTCCAGAACAGCCGGTACAAAAACGCTAGCAAGGGTCCGACGGATGATGTACCATTTAAAATAATATCCCCTTCGTATTAAATTATCACGCAACATTTGACACTTGGTTTCTATTTACGTTGATTCGCTTACTAATTCACAGAGGGCAGTGTTCACAATATGGATTTCTCCTCGACTGTTTCAGAAGGAGGGTTATGTTCTTCGAATGAATGTATGTATGTTCATTCTTTGCCTAAGCGGCTTGACAAATTGCATTATGAAGGAGTGAATGCTAACCTAACGTCAAAGTAGATAAAGTCCGTCTGTCTGTTACGTTTTCATGCTTACACCACATAACCGGTTTCGATGAAATTTGGTATGAAGATAGTTTGAGTCCTAGAGAAGGAACAAGGATAGTTTTTATTGTTATAATCGATTTCTACACTTACGGAGCCGTCCCTTACTAGCTTTCGCCCGCGGCTCCGCCCGCGTGGATGTCGGTTATCGCGATAAAAACTATCCTATGTCTTTCCCCAGGACTCAAACTATCTCCATACCAAATGAGCTGTTTGAGCGTGAAAGTGTAACAGACAGACAAAGTTACTTCGTCGTCACATTTATAGTATTAGTATGGATTCTCATATTTCTATGTGCAAAGGTATGCGACAAGACTGTAGATGCTCTCTCAGAGGTGCTCTCCAAGTCACAGAGGAGTGTGGAAAATTTTTGGAAACAGAATGATATTTTTGATATGGGGGGAACAATTGCCCCTGTATCTCCTCCCCCCACCTTTGGATCCACGCCTGATCTAAATAATTTAAAAATAGACCGATATTGGAAACGTTTCATAACTTTGCTGTTTTTTTAGATCTCAGTTTCTACTATCAGTCAATACGTATCTAGGTACCTACCTAGATATTTACTGACAGTGGAAACGGAGATCCTACCTACCTACCCAAACGGTAATCATATAAAAAGTCATATAAAAGTTTGACTTTTAACCGTATACTTACATAGAAAAACACTGTAAAGTAAATAATGTAGATACTTAACTGAATTCAGCTCTAAAAGTATAGTAGATATTACTGGCGCAGACTCTAGCAAAACTTAGTATAAATTTAAAAAAAACGGGCTATTGAACGATGTGGGGTTCCGTAGCTGCCCAGCACAATAATGCGGTATATGAAGTGGGTTTTCTGTTGTTTTTGTTTCATACTACTAACAACGTTATATACTTACTGAAGTATTTTTGAATGGAATTTGTTCGAAAATTTTGTTACTTCTCACTTGGTCTGCTGTTAGTCGTAAACTTGTAAAGCATACGAGTACTTAGCTGTGATAGTTTTTCTTTTAATTTCATTATACTATATACTACCACCCTTATTTTTTTTTTGTATATCTCATTGTAGAGTTTTCCTCATCTCCAAAAACAACCATTTAGCTGGCAGACGCCCCCCCCCCCCCCGTCTGCCAACTAAATGGTTGACTCTAACAAAAATTTGCACTTTACACAAACGAATCCCTAAATCGAAAGGTGATTTTAACAACCACTAAATATTTTTAAAAGACCTATCTAACGATACCCCATACGATGGGATAGGTAAAAAAAAAATCGGTTGTCTGTAAAGTCGGTTTACTGACGATAATTGAACGTGACAACGTCATAAGAAAATACTGTTGGAATGGTTTCATTTTTCAAAAGAAAATTTTAATTTTATTTGTTTGATAGATGTTAGATATTAGATATTTTGTATGGATATAGAGAAGGAGGTAAATGGAAATCACAATTGAATTGATCAAGTTACATTTATTTGTACGCATAAATACAATTATGACAATTTTTATTTATTAATTTTACAATGTACATACATAGTTTTTACGAAAACATGTAAATGTATTATTGTATAGCAGCTGTCCACGCGGACGCATCGCTCACTCAAGTAGGAGAGAGACAGATGTCGAACGCTGCCGAACGCGGAGGCCGATTGTGCCTCTTTGTCGCTCGTTCCGCGCTCTCGCTTGCACTTAAATGGAACGCCTCAAAGCGAGGTAACGCCTCATAAGTCATGTTTTTTCGTGCGTTCAGCCGGCTCCATCGAATTATAAGACGTTGTTACGTCAAAAATCACATCCCCACTTTACATGTAGGGGAGGTACCTGAAAAATAAATATTTTTTCAAGACTACTACTTTAACGGCGTAACAAATATATACATATATCTATACCAATTAACAGCTTTCTAGTACTAAGGGTCTCTGAGCTAACATGAGGACAGACAAACAGACGGACGGCCAGACGGGCAGATAAAGCGAAACTAAAAAGGTTCCGTTTTACCATTTTAGCTACAGAACCCTAAAAATGAGTATAAAAAGACAATATCTTGGTTATTTACATAAAAAGGAGGCGAAGTGCGAGCAGCGAGTGGCGATGCGGCGATGGTCGCGATGCATTTCGTGCAATCAACCGCGCATCTTATGGGGCGGCACGACTGCCTAACGGTTTGTTAAAGAGATGATACACTTACTTTTAAGAAACATATTTATCCCTTCGGAACCTGTACTTCCTGTGTCAATCGGACATACGAAAAATATACTATACGAAAAACAATCTGTATAATATTATGGTACACTAGCTGTCCCGCGCAACTTCGTCTGCGTAAATTTTCCCCGTTTTTGCAACATTTCTCGTCGCTACTCCGCTCCTATTAGTCGTAGCGTGATGATATATAGCCTTCCTCGATAAATGGGCTATCCAACAAAAAGAAGTTTTTTTTAAATCGGACCAGTAGTTCCTGAGATTAGCGCGTTTAAACAAACAAACAAACAAACTCTTCCGCTTTTTCTATACTAATATTGAGTATAGATTATATGGCAGACAACTACAATTTATTATTTCGAATTATAGAAAAAACAGAGTATAGTTTAGGTAGTCCAAAGCTGTATAAAAGTAAAATAAAAATGGTATATATTATTTTTTTTTAAAGATAACTAGCAATATGGGATTGAGTCCCACATTACTAGCAATCTTGTGAACCTCTCCAGCTAAGCTCAAAGGCTTGTGTTAGGAGTGGGTTCACGTCGGTAGTATAATGGGTAGGATTCGAACCCGCGACCTCACGATTGCGAGTCCGATGCCTTAGCCATTAGGCTACATTTGCTTTAATTTAAAAAGGTTATTTTTTTATTCGTGTTCAATGTGCAGTATCCTTACTTCTCGGAGTATGTAATCAGCGTGCGTTTTACTGCTCGCTTGCAACACCCTCGGAGGACAAACGACGACACGCCTCTCAGCGCTTACCATCTATACTAATATTATAAAGCGGTAGAGTTTGTTTGTTTGCTTTGTTTGTTTGTTTGTTTGTTTAAACGCGCTAATCTCAGGAACTACTGGTCCGATTTGAAAAATTCTTTTTTGTTGGATAGCCCATTTATCGAGGAAGGCTATAGGCTATATAACATTGCGCTACGACTAATAGGAGCGGAGTAGTGACGTGAAATGTTGCAAAAACGGGGAAAATTTACGCATACGAAGTTGCACGGGACAGCTAGTAATAAATACGACTGTTAGTTCGTATTCTTTAAGATGTTAGAACTTAAGGTGTAGCTATCTACAGATAACTTGCTATAATATAAATATTATGGGGAATATAATAATAAAAAAAACATTTATTTCAGGGTACTAAGGCCCATATCATACAAATATGTACATAATTTTAACTATAATTACACAAGTACGGAACATAAAAAACAATATACTTCTACATATTTATTTATAATTAAAATTATACACGACACTGGGATTGAGATGCCGGTGTCATGTTCCGCTGCGTGGTGTCGTGTCACCTTCTATGAAAACTAATAATATAGGAATATTGACTGCCTCTGTGGCGCGTTGGGAGTGTGTCCGACTGCTACGCAAGAGGTCGTGGGTTCGGGTCGGTGAGTATTATCGAACCCACGACCACTTTGTGTGATCCACAAATTGTTGTTCCGGGTCTGGGTGTGCTTTGTGTTCGGTACTGGTATGTTTGTAAAGTCCCCCGCGACACAGTGCTTGTACACTACTGCGGTAAAGGCTTTTAAAAAACAAAAACACTTTGACTCAACACCGGCCGAGTGTGTAGTTTTGCCTGTCAACGCGGATCAAAAATGTTCAAACTTCAAAATTCATGAGTGGGGGGGGGGGAGAAATTGCCATTGTTTCCCCCTTACTTAGCGAGTAACATTATAACGTTGTTAGTAAAAAAACAACAGAAAACACACTTCTTAAGCCGCATTATTCGAATTTGGAATACGGAACCCTACATTGTGCGTGGCCCGACATGCTCTTGCCCACTTTTTTAAAGATCGAATGTTGTTTACTTAACCTCTCTACACCTTTTTAATTAAAACATATATATATATTTTTTTTTATATTATTGTGTTTGAATATATCAACATTTTGATTTGCGGCCAGTTTCAAATCTTAAACTCACTTTTTGTTTGGGTTCCATAGCCAAAATGGCAAAACGGAACCCTTATAGTTTCGCCATGTCCCTCCGTCCGATTAGAAGACCGTTGCTAGAGTTTAGGGGTTGTGAAGATCATTTTTAGATTTAGAGATCCGTGTGTGAAATATTAAGCTTTAAAGTGCTAATGTTTGTAGAGTCAAGTGTAAATGTTTTATAGTCAAACTAGCTTTCGCCCGCGGCTCCGCCTGCGTGAATGTCACTTATAGCGATAAAAACTATCCTACGGCCTTCCCCGGGACTCAAACTATCTCCATACCAAATTTAATCTAAATCGGTTTAGCTGTTACGTTATGTGTTGTTAGTGTTACGCTTTCACGCTCAAACGAGCGTGAAAGCGTAACAGACAGACAGACAGACAGACAGAGTTACTTTCACATTTATAATATTAGTATGGATGGATTTCAGTACCAATAAATATAAACTTACTACGTAATAGGTTTTATTTTCAAGACCTAAAAGGTCTTCAAAATATAATTTGCCAAATGAAACATTTCAGTGGTCTGAAAACATTTGTAACAGATAAAACAAAATATAAATAAGTAATAATATGAGGGGTGTTCATTCCACCCCTTCGTCAACTAATAGTTCGTAGGGGAGGTTGATACCTGGATGCTAGATGCTATCCGAGCAGTACGTGACCATAACTAGCACAGGAGAGCTGTAGAGTAGCGATGTTCTATTTAAAAAAATATTTCTAAAGTTTGACTGTCCCGGTGGTGCAATGGGAATTTGTGCAAGAGAGAGATCAATTAATAATAAATATAATAATAACATCATTTAATCCTCTCAAAAGGTTACAATGGTCTCTTAAATATAATACATGGTTGTCTTAACCCTATGAGAGCTGGAGTCTGCAGTAGGTTCGAAACCTGTATGACAGATCTCCAAGCCGGGTTTAATTCCCACGTGGGACACTAGTTTGTATGATGTATAAGTTTTTATTCCGAGTCTCGGTATATTTAAAAAGTCCCGCGACAAAGGGCCTATTACCTTTGGTCTCAACCCTAGAAGCCTAATGCACGCCTGCGAGGCGTACATCGAAAATTCTTAGTCGTTTGTTAACGGTTGAACTAGCTTCAACCGTTAACAAACGACGTGCTCTTCGACCAACTTAGTGACCGAAGGAGGTAAAAAGGTGTAGAGAGTACATAAGAGTACTTAAGTAACATATTTTTTGTTATATTTTCTATTCTACTTTTTATTAAAACTATTAAATTTTAATTAGAATTAAAACCATTTGACAATCTCAATTTATTTCAGTGGACACTTAAATTGTGAACCAAATTTACGAAATTGACTGCATATTGCTGATATTTCAACAATGATGTGCCTTTTACAAAGTGAATAAAAAAAAAAGAAAAGCACAAAGCAAAACACAAATACCAAAAGTTATTTTCGCACCCTCTCCACGCATGCCTCTGTTGTCCATACTTCAAGTGCTTAAGTGGGTTTTAATAATGAGTTAGAATGTCTAGACCGGTCCTCACCTGGTCGCCTATGTAAATTAGCGCTAAGACCCCTGGATCAGTCCACTCCTACATTTCAAAACGCATAGGTACAGAAGATCGGCTCATCTGTCAACGCAAGTCCACGCACACATGCAAGGGGTCCAGTCTGGCCCATTAATGTGTTGTAAGGTACCATATTCTAATTCGATTCAAGCCATTATTTATTTTTAATTTCATGAAAAATACTTACCGGCTGCACGCACGAAAAAGAGTCACGTTATTTATTGGTTGCTAAGTAACAGCTAATAGCGATTACAGCGACATGCGATACAATTGGAAGTAACGTTATTGATTGATTGCTAAGCAACAGCGAATGGCGATTGGAATGACATGCGAGGAACCAAAGCTGCCACAGGCATGGATGTTTATTACAATGTCATCAATGTTTTCTTATGACGTTATCACGTAAAATTATCGTCCGTAAACCGACTTTACAGACAACCATTTTTGAACCTTATTGCATTTTACATACACGCTACTACTCACACAACCAAACATACATGTATTACTCATACATTTACACATAACACATGACACACACTAGTATCTTATAAAAGCCAAAACTTAATAAAAACACATACACTTAAACCCAAAAAAATCACACAATCATCCAATTCACACCACGTGGTGTGAATTGGATGCTATTGTAAACCAAACCATTCGGAGGGACGGGACTGTTTTTCCCTACCAGAGGCTATACTGTAGCCTATTTGGACAAACAGCACTCAACTACATCTCTATTGTAGATTTTAAAATAATACTATAAGCCTAACATAAGTAAGATCATAGTGTAAACCTACAATCTCATTTAGGTAGGTACCTAAATAAATATTTATTACTACTACTTTTCGAGTCGGACTTGGATTAATTTACACTTTGTAGGAGTACATAAGGAGGTCTCAACTTGCACTCTTTCGGTTGAGATTCGACCGAGATGTGTACGTGCACGTCCACGTCTGCATTTGACTGTTTTCGCACGTTGTAAGGAGCCGACCTTTGGTACGTATGTAGGTATTTTATGTCTACATTTCGAAGGCCCCCAAAGGTATGAATAAATGAGGACTTGTTTTGAATATATTTTTATAAATATTCTTTGGACATAATCCCCGTCGTTTGCATAGTAATTCAGTTTTTTAATGTTGCGGTATAAGGTTCTGTCATTTGCATGAATAATCATCATTTTCATAAGTTTTCTTTTTAATGTTCCTAGGGATTTTTTACAGTATGTATGTATTTTTATATTTTTACAGTATGTATGTGTTTTTTGGAAGTCTACCTTAGCTATTTTTAAACCCTTTGGCCTGGACAGGGTAGGTACATCATTTATTTGCTTGTTAGGTTTTTTGATTCCTCAAAACCCGTTTCACAGATTATTATATTTTTGAAAACTGCAATCAAACACACTAAGTAGTAGGCCAGTACAACATTGTTATCATCTGTGGAAACAAAGACTAATTCCCCTACTACATAATGAAACAAAGAAAATAATTGAAACAATAACCCCACATTTAAGATTTAATTAAAGAAGGCATATCCAATGTCAAGTATTCTTATTTGAATATTTTTTATCTCTTGTTTTTGCACCAGTCCCTAAAATGGTGTATAGGTAATATATAATGGTGGCAGCACCTTACGTACATATACAGTTTGTAAGCTTATATATATTGTATACATTGGGAATTTGAAAAGAGTGGCAGTGAGTTTTTTCTACCCACTGTTTGAGAACTGGCATTACAAGTAGGTACATATAGAATCGATTTTTCACTAGTGTAGGTAGTATTTTGCTTCCTAAATGAATAAAGATAAAAAAATATATATTATTGCCTACTACTTTACGAGGCGTCAGGTTTCGATCATCGTCTCAGTGAAACCCTGTTAAGTAAAGACGTAGCTTTCGTACTACACTCTGCATGTTGTGGTTTATTAATGAAATACACTATAAATAAAATATCGAATTTAACTTTTTATGACTTTTAACACACACATGTGTGTGTGAGTTAAAAGTTCACCACACACACACACACACATGTGTGTGTGTGTGTGTGTGTGGTGAGTGAGTGGATGTGTGTGTGTGTGTTTGTGTGCGTGAGTTTATGTTCTGTAATTTGAACTTGATTATCAAAAAATAGTGTGTTTGTGTGTGTGTGTGTGTGTGTGTGTGTGTGTGTGTGTGTGTGTGTGTGTGTGTGTGTGTGTGTGTGTTTACGTTCTGTAATTTGAACCTAATTATGATAACATTGTCAAGAGTGCTTCAGTGTCATGGTATAATAATGAAGCTAACACAGTGATGCATTAACAATTAACATTGATGTTTCATGGAAGATTATCTGATACTGTTGTGGTACTGACCAAGACGGCCTATAGCTTAGACCTACCACTTGTGAATGGCTACCTAATGGTCCGCGACGTTAAAGATCTACTTCATTTTAAAACCTAACTTTTAAAATAAAAACCATTTTCTACCAAAACTAAAAGCAAAAACATTTCTCCGAAAATAAGACTGCAGAAAAAGCTTCTAGAATATAAGATTTTATCTAAGGATGGTCTGAAATTGACTTTAAAATATTTTGGAGACTCAGTTTTATAGATCGTAAAAATGTTAGTACCTACTAAGACTAAGTTATAAACGCGAAAGTTTCGCGACTAGCGGACATATTACGGCTTAGACTATGATTTGAGCTATTCAGAGGCGCTTCAGAACTTTATATTGCAGTACATTCTTAGACTTTATGGTCTACTGAAGCACATAAAAGCGTTGGATTGTCGCGTCACCAATTTTTTGTTCTGTTTTTACTGTAGAAGTAAGTATTTACCTCAATTTTAATATCCTTTCTATTTTTATAAATACAACTTTTGCACCCTCTCAGACGAAGCTCAGTTTTTATACCTAGGTACTAGCTGTGCCCCCCGATGTTACCCGCGGTTTGTAAGCCTATGTGCTAATCCAGGGTGTCAGCTAACTCCATACCAAATTTTATTAAAATCGCTCCAGCCGTTTAGACGTGAAGAAGTAACAAACATACACACTCACATACTCACAAACTTTCGCCTTTATAATATTAGTGTGATGTGATAAGTTAGTTTTAAACAGGTATAATTTTACATGCATTGTATTGTAGACGATTAGGTTACTATGGAACCGACGTAAATTGTATTTATAGATTCTTAAATATAAAGAGAAAAAAAAAACTTTTGTACCAGGTACACTAGGTACGAATACAAAGTCTATCAACACAGACTCCTAAAACCCTGTCACGTGTGTAAATCGAACCAAAGCCTTATCATTTTTAAAACAAGATAATTGTGGGAAGGTGTACCGTTTCCTGAAGTTTTTATATCCATCAGGCTACATGTTAAGTGGTCAGTTCAGGGCCACTAGACAAATGGCATTCTTTTCGATTAGAGTTTACGCTAATCGAATAGAATGACGTTGTTGCGCGCGCGACATTATAAATACGAAAATTAGCTAGTGTCCGACTGCTACGCAAAAGGTCGTGGGTTCGATTCCCACCCAGGATAAAACTTTGTGTTATGAGCACGATTATTATTCTATGTCTGGGTGTTATTTATCTATAATATGTATGTATTTAGAAATATATAAGTATGTTTATCAGTTGTCTGGTTCCCTTAGTACAACCTCTGCTTAGTTTGGGATCAGATAACGTTGTGTAAGTTGTCCCAAGATATTATTATTATTATAAATATGAGATTAAAAAATGCGCGCGTGCAACGACGTCATTCTATTCGATTAGCGTAAACTGTAATCGGATAGAATGCCATTTGCCTTGGTGCCCTGTTTGGACCTATTTTCATTTCCATTTTACTGTGCTATGAGGCCAAATGAAGACATTTTTTCTTGGCATTATATATTATCTTTATATGATTGCTTATTAATACGCTTCAACGAACCGATTCAGGAGGGTTTACTAATGTTTGTCATAATTTAAAATGCCATAATTTCACATGCCATACCGGTATTTGCCATAATTTCATTAGAAATAACGCTTCAGTTGCCATAATCGTGAAATGACATAAAATGACTTTCACTAATTCCATTGGTCATAATCGATCAAGTGTCATAATAATTTAAATCCATAAATGTATTTGCTATAATTTTCGTTTTCAATAATACCATTTTCCATAACTTTTATTTACCATAATATAAATAAAGATAATATAGTATAAGCGCCTGCAATTTTTATGTTAATGAGTAAGTTAATATATTTTTTGCTATTAACATATTCACAGTTAAAGTTATATAATGAGGGTAAAACAAAATAAGTCTGACATAAATAGACAATCCATTAGTCGTCAGTTATTAACAATATCATAATAAATAAAAATAATTACAGTGAAGAAGAGTTTTTGAGAGCTTTGGCCTCCAACTTAAATTTAAAATAATGTTACTTTCAGAATTTTTTTTTTATTACTTATCTATACTTGAATTATGTTGATTAATAAATGATTATACGACACAGATTTTTTATTTACAATTAAACCTGAAACTAAACCTCATATGGCGCCTACTTACTAAACTCGACGGAGCCCCGCTTCGCGGGGCTCCTACTTTTGGGTGGTTTAAAAAAAAAACCTAACACGAAGACTAAGGCGGGAGCTCCGCTTCGCTTCGCTCCCGCCTTAGTCTTCTAACCTAACCTATCCGAGTCGGATTGCTCTGAGTCGGGGTGTTAAAGATAATTAATTTCGACCTAACAATATTATGTATTATTTTCATAATTATATCAAATTTTGATTATGTCAAGAGTCGATTATGAGACGTGTTACTTATGGAAACTAATTATTATGATATATGTTGCTATGGAAAGTCATTTTATGGCAAATAAAAGTTATTACTGTTGAGTTGTTAAGGCAAACGTTATTAGTATAAATGATAATAGTGCAAGTAAATATTATGATCGGGGACGATTATGGCAAACAATATTAGTGCAAATTAATTTATGGCAAACGAGAGAATACCATTCAGGAGGCCTACTTTAATTAGAGTAAGTTAGTGAGGACATTTTACCGACAAACACAATACACTGCCTCTGTGGCGCGGTGGGAGTGTATCCGACTGCTACGCAAGAGGTCGTGGGTTCGATCCCCACCCAGGATAAAACTTTGTGTGATGAGCACGATGGTTTATTCTGTGTCTGGGTGTCATTTATCTATAATATGTATGTATTTAGAAATATATAGGTTTCCATAGTACAAGCTCTGCTTAGTTTGGGATCAGACGACGTTGTGTGAGTTGTCCCAAGATATTATTATTATATTATATTATTATTATAAGAACCTATGTGTAGAAAGAAACCGATAAATATAAACTCCTTCAATCTTTACAGGATATAGAAACTCGTCTTAAACTTACATATAATTTTAAAATATGTTAACATTTTCAAATAATATTAAAATATAAAAATACTAAAAAAGCAATTAATTAAGAAGGTTAAACTTCGGATTAAGATTAACGGTATAGAATATTTTCCGTTTAACACTTGCGATTGTGATGCCCACTTTTCAGGAATCTATATTATATTACTATATCTATTATCTATACTTAATATTATAAAGCGGAAGAGTTTGTTTGTTTGTTTGTTTGTTTGTTTGTTTAAACGCGCTAATCTCAGGATCTACTAGTCCGATTTGAAAAAATCTTTTTTTGTTGGATAGCCCATTTATCGAGGAAGGCTATAGGCTATATAACATCGCGCTACGACTAATAGGAGCGGAGAAGCGACGAGAAATGTTTCAAAAACGGGGAAAAATTACGCATACGAAGTTGCGCGGGACAGCTAGTAATATTATAAAGCGATAAAGTTTGTGAGTGTGTGGGTTTTTGAGTTGTAGGGGTAATCTCTGGATCTACTGAACCCATTTTAAAAAATCTTTTCGATTTTACCAATTGAAAGCCACGTTATTCGTGAGTGTCATAGTCTACATAACATCACGCTATGACTAATAGGAACGGAGCATCAATGAAAAATGTTGCCAAAACGGGAAAAATGACGCAAATGAAGTTGCGCGGGTTAGCTATTCTATTTATATTCCTACTCATTTAATTTAATTTAATTAGAAAGACAATAGATCTTTCAGCATACTTAATACGGCAGTCTTCTACATCTCATATAATGAATAGAATGAAATGAGGTTCATGTTTGACCTATACGATTTGGTTCAAGTCTTAAAAGCCAAAAGGCCTCCCTAAATATGGTCCTATAAGAGTTACTGAAAATACACATTAAAGCCTAGGTATTCTGCTGCTACAAGGATGATGCAGCGGTCGAACCAATAACACACATAAAGAAGCTTGTGTGATAGACGAAAAATATCTGTTAGTTACCAATTGCTAGAGCACACAGCGCTTTGGAAGTACAAGTAGGTAAGGACTTAAATTAGTTAAGCAAGTTAATTAAAAGATTTTAAACTCTATCCAGAGTATTATTCGGCAAGGCAGCTTAAATATAGGTACCTTAATTAACACCAAACTGTCGGAACTAGTCTGGTCCTGTGCTAAACTTTACATAATAGATAGTGCAGTGCTTAACTAGTTAGTGTAAGCACTGCAGCAAGCTATTGGTACTGCAGAAGAAATATAAGAGAACACTGACCGCTATAGTACGTGGGGCATACTGAAAGTTTCTTGATCTAGCCACTTACAGTAAAAGAATGAACAAACAATCATGTAATTCGAAAATGGAACTCTTTGGGAACATGTTACTTTTAAATTTGTGATACTGTCATTTGTGTTTTCACTGTCGTGTTCTTTCGAAAAGAGTATCGCTATCAAAATAAATTCAACTCGTAAACATTTTCGTTCAATGATTTTTTATGATCTTCATTCTGGCTTAAATCAACAAGAGATTTGCTAGCCAGGAACTTCAATTGGCGATTGATGATGAAGCACCATGTCACAGCTCTGTCTTCGTGGTTTTGAGAATGACAAGGACCATGACAAGGTATGTCGCTGGCAACTACGGTTACAGACTCTAATATTAATACCGTATGTCAACTGATTAAAACTGGCAAAAAAAATACTTGCCAGCAAATTTTTTACTTTGTTGTATTGGAATAAACCCAGTGCAAAACATTTTACACATGCATTTGAAGGTTCGGAACCTCGACTGATACCGCATGAATTAACGGAGAACCAGAAACGACTGCGTATCCAGAGGTAAGATTTGCCAACGAAAGTTAAGAAAAGTCGAAGCATTGGTAAAAAAACGGTTGCTTCTTTTTTCGGCATATCAGGACATTACACTTACAGTATCGCTTGAAAATCAGAGGACAGTGACTGCAGGTTGGTACGTCAATAAAAAAAACGCGTTCGCTAAAAGCGTCCTCGAAACAATGTCATACACCAAATGTGGATACATTTGGTGTATGACATTGTTTCGAGGACACTTGTTTTTTCACATTCCGCTAAGGTAAAAGAAGCCTATTTGAAGGTTTTAAAGTCAAAGTAGTTGTGGAACCGATGACGCATCCACCTTACACCCCGGACCTTACAACCTTCTTTTTGTTTCCAAAAATGACATACAAACTTAAAGACACGCGTTTTACGAGCCCTGATTTGGCGGTGAATGCGTTCCATAAAGCCATTGAAGAGGTCCCTAAGTAAGACTGGCCTAACTGCTTTGTACAATGCTTTCAGCGAATGCAAAAATATATTAATGGCGAGAGAATACACTTTGGAAAATAATAAATGTATATAAGTTAATCCAGGAACTTTCAATATAGAAGCTACCACCGACAAAAACAAGTTTTTTTCTTATTTCTTCTTTTTAGGGTTCCGTACCTCAAAGAGAAATAACGAAACCCTTAGAGGATAGTTTTGTTGTACGTCCCTTTACCTCGAGAACGCGTGAAGGTATTGAGTTGAAATTAAAACCATATAGGTACTTAGGTCTCCAGTTCCTTGAAGCTATCAAAAATCAAACTTCTAAGTTAACGTCAAAAAAGATACGGCCATTTATGCCGCAAAAAAATCATATCCTATAGGGTATTTTCCGCTGACCTAGAACTATCATATTTGACAAGATCAAGTCTTAAACTTCAAGTATAGGAAATAGTCTGAAAGATATACATTTGTAATCTATAATAATATTATAAAGCACAAGATAAGTTTTAAAAAACTAGACTTTAAGATGGTTTGAACTATCTTAAAGTCATTATAAAAGTACTTAGATGACCTTTTGCCCGATTTTTTTAAAATTACGTTTTTTTATAAATGAAACCTAGCTAGATCGATTTACCGCCCCCAAACCCCCTGCATACTAAATGTTATGAAAACCGTTAGAGCCTATATCTATACTTATATTATAAAACTGAAGAGTTTGTTTGTTAGAACGCAGCAATCTCAGGAATTACGGGTCCGAATTGAAAAAATATTTTTCTGTTGTTTTGTTGCTTATTTATCGAGGAAGGCTATATACTATATAACATCACGCTACGATCAATAGGAGCCGAGCAGCAATGAAATATGTTACAAAAACGGGGAAAATTGACGCATACGAAGTTGCGCGGGTCAGCTAGTTAAATTATAAAAATATAGTCTTTAAAAACTGCGAGACTTGTTTCATAATCTACAAATTTGTGCCCTCGGTGGGCGAGTCCGACTAGCACCGGTTGCTTTTTTTTTGACATTTGAACAGTCATTTGACAAACTCAAATTAAAAAAAAAGTACTTTTATAAATGCAAGAGTTTGGATGGTTGTTTCTTACTTTAACACACCAGAACGACTGAGCGAATATGGAAAAAAATTGGCACAAAATTTGAAAATCCGATTGGTCTTTGTGCGGCAAAGGTTTGTGAACATTTTCTGCTTTAAATGTTGATAAACTTTCGCGATTTGTACACATTATTAATATATATATATTACGGGTCTTAATCGCGTGAATAATTTAAGGTAAAATACCTTGTTTATTGCCCGACGTTTCGACCGTATTGCCACGGCCGTGGTCACGGGAAGTCTTCCCGTGACCACGGCCGTGGTATATATATATTAATAACATTTTCTGCTTATTATCATACTAATTTATAAATACAAAGGTTAGGATGTATGGATGTTCGTTGCTCTTTACGCTAAAACTACTGAATGGATTCTAATGGAAACTTTACAGTAATGTAGCTGGAGCTCTTCCATAGTAAAGTTATACCCTATTTTTGCTTATTTCTTTAAAAGTCTCAACAGGAATACACCATTGAAATATAGTGGACGACGCTTTTCGAATAAAATTCCATAGGCCGAGATTAATGTTCAACTCAGACCACGCCCAGGTGGCCCATCATTGGACACCCTTTGATACGGGTCCAGTAATTTGTTTACGGACATAACAATCGTAAAGCATTTCGTGGGACAAAACGAAATGTAATTTTGTGAAACAATATTTTAAGATTTATTTGCGCTGCGAATAACATGGGATGAAATGGGAATTTGATAATTAATTTCTTCAAATTAATTGTGGTATAAGTAATTACAATATTTTGATTTATAAACCTTAACCTTTTGTAAAACAGAGGATAGAAGGGGTGAAAATAATTTTTTTTTGAGAAATTGATCAAAAGCCTTTAAACGAGCAATTCTTGTATTTATGTATACTAGCTGCCTACTTTGCACAGGTGTCTTATCGTAGTTTTTTATACCTTAAATAACATAATTGCAATTTTCATAGGGATTTCTAATTTTTTTGACTATAAAATATAGCCTATGTTACTCCCCGATCATGTAACTTTGTAGTGGTAAAAGAATTTTTGAAATTGGGCCAGTCGTTTTTAAGATTATACGTTACTAGCGGACGCCTCGCGATTTCACCCGCGTAGTTCCTGTTCCCGTGGGAATACCGGGATAAAAAATAGCCTATGTCACCCGGGGTTAGTGTAGGTTCACAACGATGAAAGATTTTTTCAAATCCGTCCAGTAGTTCCGGAACCTATTCAATACAAACAAGCAATCAAACAAACAATCAAATCTTTCCTCTTTATAATATTAGTATAGATATACAAAAAACAAATCATTCCTCTTTATTTTATAATATTATTAAATATAGGCTCCAACGGTTTTCATGAAAATTAGTATGCATGGGGTTTCGGGGTGGGTAGCTAGGTTTAATTTAAAAAAAAACGTCATTTATAAAAAAATCGGGTAATAGGTCATCTAGGTAGGTACTTTTTATAATGACTGATGGTTTGACTAGTTTTTTTTAAACTTATCTGTTGCTTTCCATTTCAATCTATAGTAATATTATAAAGATCACGCATCACGCTACGACCAATAGGAGCGGAGCAGCAATGAAAAATGTTGCAAAAACGGGGAAAATTTACGCAGACGAAGTTGCGCGGGACAGCTAGTGTAAATATAAAATCAGGTCATTTCTGTCGATGACTTATCAGAAATTGACCTGCTAAGTGAACAAAAAATTTTGGCAAAATATTTTTTCTGTCATCACAGAACCATGGACTCTTCCAATACGAAATAAATAAACTGGCAGCACAAATCCAGTAGTCAAAGATCAGGAGGCATGTTTATTACCAATATCCCGGTGAGACGGGCCAGGGGAAATTGCATTCCGACTCCATCGTTGTTTAAATTTAAGCCTTTTAGTACTTCACTGTTTTGTTTATATAAATGACTTTTTTGTTATTATTAATGTTGATAAACTTTCGCGATTTGTACACGTTATAAAATTATATATACTACGGTTCTTAATCGCATGAATAATATAAGGTAAAATACCTTGTCATTGCCCGACGTTTAGTCCGATTGTACTTTAAATTATTTATGCGATTAATACCCGTAGTATATATACCGACGTGAACCCACTCCTAACACAAGCCTTTGAGCTTAGCTGGAGAGGTTGACAAAATTGCTAGTAATGTGGGACTCAATCCAACATTGCTTGTTATCTCATATGAAAAAAAAAAATATAGGTATATATATAATTTTTTGTTGTTGACAAAGAGTTTTATTTCCTCAAAGACTTGACGTATTTTTTGCATCATAATCACTACTAGTTAGGGACATGTAGGTGTATTTCTTTGATGAAACCTCTCGTCCGTCAGAGGTTGATTTTACCATTAATTTAGAAGTTTTGGTGTTTTTAGGGTTCAGTAGCCAAAATGGCAAAAACGGATCTCTTATAGTTTCGTCATGTCCGTCCGTCTGTCTGAGCGTCCGTATGTCACAGGCATTTTACTCAGAGGCGCATAGGTGTCTTGTAGAAGTCGTTACTTAGTTTGATACATAAATAATAATAAAAAATGTTATTATTTGGGAGGGGGGCACTCCATACATGTAACACAAGCTGAATTTTTTTTTCACTAAACATCTACGTGTGGTACATCATTCGAGAGGTCTTTTAAAATATTTTAAGGTTTCTAATATTTTTTGTTGATTAAGATATGAATATTTTTGAAACTAATCGCTTCGAAAATATAAACGGTATGACCAAATATGATAAAAACTGCAAAGGTACCGCTGAAATAATTTTCGTTTAAAGTATTTAACTTTAAACTAAAATTATTTTTGACATTATCGGATATACCGTCCTTGAGTTATTGCCGAAAAATTGCGTTTCTCCACAATAGGGCGCCATGAACATACGCTCTTCTGGTGGTGCGAATATTCAAATCGGTTTTCTCATATATAATGCGTTTATTTGTAAGAACGGCTGCGGAACTCTACACTGAGCATGGTGCCACATGCTCTTGCTATAGGTATAAATAATACATGCGAGTTCATTTGTTTGGAAATTTTGTAAAAGATATAATATATCTTTTACAAAATTTCCAAACAAATGAACTGTTCTTTAGATACATATTATGTATCTAAAGAACTGTACATTTTTTCAGAAAATAGTGTGGCCTATGTGCTCTTCCAGACTGTAACTTCCAGTTTATTTTAGCCGTTCTGGTAGAATATGCAGTATTGCGTACCTATTTATAAACCTACCAAAGCAAGTAGGTACTAAACTCTTTTTTGTTTGCTAAAACTCATAATGAGAGCGAAGTCGAGAGATCGTTTACCGCATTTAGCCGCATTACACCGGCGTGAGCTCCTCAACTTGAGATTTGTAAGAATAATTAAAAGGAGCTTGCTTTATGATGTTCAGGTTTCCTTAGATCGTGGTTTTAATAGGAAGGAAACATAAGCTTGATGGTTTTTCCTTGAAAAATAAATAAAGTAATTTTGGTTCACTTCTAATCGTGATATTAACGTGTTCATGCTATTATTAAATATCTTCAAAATATGTGAGGAGAGCCACTGTAAATTAATTTATGTTTAATTGGTACCGAAACTTCCTCCATTGCTGAATATCGTATTCTCAAAGTCGTTTTTTTTCGACGTTTTGTTTTTTCTCAAAGTCGGGTTTTGCAAATGTGGTCTTTAACGAATGTGGTCTTCGTTGAAGACCACATTCGCAAAACCCGATATTCGCAAATAACTTTCCCTACTACTAAAGTATCTGTGCTTTCACTAATATAATTTTAAAAGAAATATAAAATGGCAAAACGTATATAATCATTAAATTTTGATAATACACGACTGACTGACTAATGGCACTTGAGTTATATTAAAAGCTTTCAATGTTACCTTTTCCATTAAATAACAGTAAGTAACCGTTCATTTCCACTTCAAATTCTCATTTTATATTTTTAGCTCTTCGATTACTAGAATTATTAACATGGATAGGGTACAAAATCAAAATATATTTATTGCTCTAAATATGTACATAACATAAGGTACACCGCAGTTCCTCCGTTGGGGGTCTCGGTGGCGCGGTGGGAGTGTGTCCGACTGCTACGCAAATGGTCGTGGGTTCGATTCCCACACGGGACACCACTTTGTGTGATCCACAAATTGTTGTTCCAAACCTGGGTGTACTTTGTGTCCGTGACTTGTATGTTTGTAAAGTCCCCTGCGACACAGAGGGAGTCGGTCTAGTGCCGCCATAACCAAAAAGTAACGTAAAATCAAAAGCATTGTCAAATTCTATACAAATATAGGTAGGTGAGATACTTACATGTACAATGCACTGCCTCGGTGGCGCGGTGGGAGTGTATCTGACTGCTACGCAAGAGGTCGTGGGTTCGATTCCCGCACGGGACACCACTTTGTGTTATCCACAAATTGTTGTTCCGAGTCTGGGTGTAATTTGTGTCTGTGACTTGTATGTTTGTAAAGTCCCCCGCGACACAGGGCTTGTACACTACTGCGGGAGCTGTTAAAAAAAATCTGTTTTATACATTTATGCAAATAAATATTTATTATTCTTATTTATTCTATAAAATTAATAAACACATCTTGTCAATTGTGTGAGTGCAAGAGCGACCACCTACCAGAGGCGAAGGCTTAAAATTTTCAAAAAAATAGCTTGCAGGACACGGTTCTTGAAGGGATAATCTGTATTAATATTATAAAGCTGAAGAGTTTGTTTGTTTGTTTGTTTGAACGCGGTAATCTCAGGAACTACTGGTCCGAATTGAAAAATTATTTTACTGTTGGATAGCCCATTTATCGAGGAAGGCTATAGGATATACACGCTACGACCAATAAGAGCGGAACAGCAATGAGAAATGTTGCAAAAACGGGGAAAATTTACGCAGACGAAGTTGCGCGGGACAGCTAGTATTAAATAATTAGAACTCAAAGGGCAGCCGTGTTCTAAGAACCCGCCGCCACTGCCACCTACTTTTAGTTGTGGTACGGTCGGTACGTCTTGTGACGTAGGTAGGTACTTGCGACTAACTAGAGAGCCGCTGATCATATCACTATTATTATATGCCACACCCCAAAATGTCATGTGTGTCTATATAACCACCTACCTCAAGGTCTAACGGATCTACCACTTATAAAATTTAAAAAACCACTTTGTGCATGGCTCATTGAAAATAGTTTCTACTCAGTACACGATTTTTTAAGCTATAAAATATTATAAACAATAATGCATGTATACACATTAATTATAATTTGAATTGACTATCATATTATGTATTATCTGTTGAACCACTTTAATATTATCTAATTAAATACAAATTATTATAATGAATTTTAAAATGTAATACTATAATAGTGCAGTTATTTTTTTTTCTCTTTTGTTTGTTTTTATAGACTAATAACATTTGCATGCCATAAAATGATAAATGTGCTGTAGTATTGAAATAATGTAACATCTCTTGTAACCACATTTTAGCAAATAAACGATTTGATTTGATTTGAAAAAGCAATAAAAAAAATTGATCATCATCAACAATCTTTACGCCAACTGTTAGACATATACCCCTTCCGATTTACAACATGACATTCATATCACACCAGGTCCTCTGCCATCTGTGTCCAGTTCATCCCAGCGAACTTCTTTACGTGGCGTGTAGATGCTTCAGCTGGCTGCGACATTTAACGAGTCAAAAGAAAAACCGATCAGCATTTTGAATGCTACAAAATAAATAGTTCATAATTGTTTGATAATGACGTAGACAGTACGTGCATATCAAGTTTGTAAATCCATAAAACCCGTCTGCTTAAAAAAGATTGTAGCAAGATACCTTAAATAAAATAAAATATATATATATTTTTTATTTAATACTTTTAGTGCATGTAAGACGTAACGTAACGTAATAACTATAACTACCGAAAATGTAAGTGCAAATTAGCAACAAACTTTAAATCGCTATATATCCTAAACGATTATTTTATAAAAAAAAATGAATTAAGAAACCTCATCATGATTTTAAAACACCTACTCGTACATGACTGTTGAATTTATTTTTTTCTCTATCACAATATTAGCCTCTGGCTGTCGCCATTTTGAATTTCGCTTGCTGGCATGTTTATAGTGACGATCGCAAGATTATTACAAATCGATTGACGTATGAATCATCAGAATCGGCTCACGCGTTTGGCCTATACAGTGATGATACAGTGCCACAAAGGAGCACACATACATACATTCACGTCAGACATATTACCCCTTTGCAGTCGGGTAAAAACGCCCGACTGCAACGCAGTCGTAGCTGTGGAGCGCCAAAAAACCGCAAACTTAGCAACATAAATGCGGCAGCATAGCTGCAGCCGCGACTATGTAGGTATGAATGCGGCGAATTTTTTAAGGCACCTTGGTTTTCTACCTACCACCTGACTGGCATGGAGAGATTTTGCAGAATTTATTAAAGAGGGTCATGGTGTTAAAAGGTGTTAAGCTTTGTTTTAATAATTGATATGACTCGCGTTGAGTTTCCACGGGTGCAATTTAATAATGTTCATGTAATATTTACATAGTGTAAAACAAAGTCACTTCCCGCTGTCTGTCCCTATGTAGGTAGATAACATTTGTAGGTGCTCTTAGATCTTTAAAATTATAGAACGGACTTTGATGCGGTTTTGACTAACATTTAGCTATTTTATTTTAGATAGTTTAAAGGTATATGACTGGCCTGTTAGTTTAGTGGTTAATGACCCTGACTGCTAAACCGAAGGTCGTGGGTTCGATCCTCACCCAGTATAAAACTTTGTGTGACGAGCACGATGGTTTATTCTGTGTTTGGGTGTAATTTATCTATAATATGTATTTAGAAATATATAAGTATGTTATCAGTCAGGTTGCCATTGTACAAGCTCTGCTTAGTTTGGGACCAGATGACGTGTAAGTTGTCCCAAGATATTATTATTATTATAATACACGCGTATTATGTGCATAGAATATAGATAGCGGAAGCCGGAACGAACTACAAGTACTCTTCTATACTAGTATTATAAAGCTGAAGAGTTTGTTTGTTTGTTTGAACGCGGTAATCTCAGGAACTACTAATCCGAATCAAAAAAATATTTCATTGTTGAATAGCCCATTTATTGAGGAAGGCTATAGGCTATATAACATCACGCTACGACTATTAGGAGCGGAGCAGCAATGAGAAATGTTGCAAAAACGGGGAAAATTTACGCAGACGAAGTTGCGCGGGGCAGCTAGTTGTTTTATAAAGACTTTGAACTTAAGTACATGTCGGGAAAGGAAAATGTTTAAAATAAAATGAAAGAAAGAAAGGAAGGTCGCGTTTTAGATACTTACTGCCTTTAGATACCACTTTCCAAAATGAATTTCTATCTAAAAATCTTACCAATTAATCAAATTTCCCTCCCTTACAAATTTTCCAAAAAAATGCTATCCTCTCCAAAAACCGATAGAATCAAAGACGCGCTAACTTTACCACAACAAAGCTTAGCGTCTACTTTGTGAACCAGTAACTGTCGCTCGCAACTGCACCAAGTGCCCAAGTATTTAGCACCTCGGTAGAATATTTAAAATGGCTGCCCTACTAGTTAGTGTTCGATTTGACATACATTAAGTGGATTTTGAAGTTGATTTTGAGGGAATTTCTTCGCTCAAAGTGAGGAGTGTTACTTGGAAGGTAGGTACCTATTAATTTCCTTGATAACTCGTACACTATGAAAAAAAAATATTTATGGTCATCACACCGTTTCACTTATCTAGATTACATAGGAAAACGCCTTTTAAGCAAGAAATTGCTTGTAGTAGGAGATTCCGCTCTTCCATTTACATCAAATGTGTGTGCGCGTGAAAATGTACGTGTGTGTGTGTGTGTGTGTTTGTTTGTATGTGTGTGTGTGTGTGTGTGTGTGTGTGTGTGTGTGTGTGTGTGTGTGTGTGTGTGTGTGTGTGTGTGTGTGTGTGTGTGTGTGTGTGAGCGCGTGTGTGTGTGTGTGTGCGTGTGTGTGTGTCAACACTACGGTACAAGTTCTGTGTCGCGAGGATTTTCGTAACATACAGTCCTTGCCTGGCCTCGGTGGGCAGTTATAGTACGTAAGGCAGCTGTGCAAGATGTTGTGGGTTCGATTCCCACCCACATCTAGGCTAGGCATCACGCCTCCCCCGCACCAAAATCTTGGGTTCCTCTCAACCCTCCGGTTTCTCAAAACTTAATTATAGACTCACAGCCAGATGGACCGATGACCATAAGAGGTCGCTGGGATGAATTAAATGCGAAGACGGAGGACCAGGTGTTGTAGCGTAAGTTAGGTAAGTTAGTAGAGGCCTATGTTCAGCAGTGGACTGATGCAGGCTGATTGAAGAATCATCCTGTCCCGTGTAAGAATGAAACTAAGAACGTATTCTAAACATACTATTTATATAACACTAGCTGCCTTTTTAAAGATAACTAGCAATGTGGTATTGTGGTCCCACATTACTAGCAATCCTGTTAACCCCTCCAACTAAGCTCAATGGCTTGTGTTAAGGGTGGGTTCACATCGGTAGCACAATGGATTGGATTCGAACCTGCGACATCACGGTTGTGAGACCGATACCTTAGCCATTGGGCTAGTTATTACATTACTGCAATTTTCGTAGGAATTTCTATTTTTTTTGACAATAAAATATAGCATATGTACAATAAAGTATAGCCCTGATAATGTAGCTTTCTAATGGTGAAAGGATTTTTGAAATCAGTACAGTGGTTTTTAAGTTTATTCGTTACATACAAATATTCAAAAATACAAATATACAAATCTTTCTCCTTATAAAATTTTTATTTTTTTTAAAAAACGACTCCCGCGTATGGTGTAAGCCCTGTGTCGCGACACAGTCTGTCATGACATGTCGCAGGGGACTTTACAAACATACAAGTCACAGACACAATATACACCCAGACTCAGAACAACAATTTGTGGATCATACAAAGTGGTGTCCCGTGTGGGAATCGAACTTACGACCTCTTGCGTTGCAGTCAGATATATTCCCACCGCGCCACCAAGGATGTAGATTGTCAAACTACATTTTTAAGGCTAAACGTTTTGACTCACTTATCGTGATTATATTGATATCCTTTAAACATAAGCAGGGTTTTATTGCTTATAAGACACTCTCCAGTTGGCCAGTTGTCGCTTTTCAATTGAATTTTACGACAAGACGCAAGATATACGACCGATACTATCTGTTTCGTACATTGTAAGAAAAAAGGTCATTTAAGAGATACGAGTACGTGCGTAGTCGTGTCGTTCGCACGGTGCTCATAGCTTAATCAGGCTTTATTTTTACGAAAGTAGTAAGACTTCTATTGATCGTAGCGTGATGTTATATAGCCTATAGCCTTCCTCGATAATTGAGTTATCCAAAAGTAAAAGAGTTATTAAATTCGAATGAGTTATTCCTGAGATTATCGCGTTTAAACAAACAATCAAACTCTTCAGATTTATATATATATATATATATATATATATATATATATATATATATATATATATATATCTCTTCTCTTTAACTCTTCAGATTTATATATATATTTTAAATAGTCAGACTAGACGTTCTTACTCTAAAACATTTTAATTTCATCAAATCAAATCAAAAATTGATTGAAAACGTAAATTTTTGAAAATTTAATAGTTAGTCGGTACTTTCAAATGTCTCTTGAGAAGAAGTTGCCAAAAAACTTATGATGTGTATCACTCTTTACAGACATGGTTTTACAGTGTTTGCTAATTTAAGTTTTGTTACTACGGTTCTGTTTGAAGCTCTTTTTTTTTTGTTCTGAAAGAAGAACATTCCCAGACCTACTAAAATAATAATAATATTATCTTGGGACAACTCACACAACTCCATCTGATCCCAAACTAAGCAGAGCTTGTACTATGGCAACCAGACAACTGGTAAACATACTCGTACTTATATATTCCTAAATACATACTTATTATAGATATTACACCCAGACACAGAATAAACCATCATGCTCATCGCATAAAGTTTTATCCTAGGTGGGGATCGAACTCACGACCTCCGGCTTAGCAGCCAGGGTCACTAACCACTAGGCCAACAGGCCAGTCAAAAAAATATCGACAATAGTCTTGCTTTGTTCACAATACGTACCCAGACGATATAGAAACAGATGTCATAGTTATACAATTTGAGTTACTCTACTATGTATATATAAAACAAACTGTTAAGTCTGTGTGTACACTACAAGTCCCGGTGGACCCGACAGCATCACTATAGCTATTCGTTATGGAAAGGGTTCATTGCACCAAGTTAAACTGAAGTTAGCAAACATTTTATGCGAGAGAATCAAAGTTTAAGTTACCGCAAGTTGTACGTTGTTTACGTACCGTTAGTAGTTACTTAACTAGAGTTTTGATTTAAGTTTTAGTTTATTAAGTGCTAAATACTTAAATATGTTTTTTTAACGTTTAAAATGTAGCATATATTGAGAAATATTGCTTTATCTTGGGCATATTCAAGGCAGAGATGAGGGCTACATCATATTATTTTTTGTATTTGTAACTTTTAAGTATTTGTTTTAGTGAGTTTAAGTTTATCGTGTGATTCTATGGTAAAAGCGGGTATTTGAATGCGAAAAACATTTTTTGTAAGGTAGTTTAAACGGAATGGTTTTTAGCCATGTTTGTTAAACATACGTTTTAAAGCTAATGGACTTTTTGTTTGGAAGATTCTTTATGTAACTAACATTCACATCTACTCATTCTAAACCACTTCTTTAAAACACAGAGAAAAATCAATACTATTTTATTTCAGAACCATATCGCTATTCACATTACAAGCATAGTTTATCCCATTCATACATTCCTGTGCGGCACATTATGGGCCACCCAGTGCACTCTCTTTGCCCATGTCTTTAGAAGGTCTTTGTGACTGTTTCGATGGCGCAATGGAAGTGTGTTCTGAGTCAAGTTGTACTTTTTATCCATGAGCTGTGTCGGTTGTAAAGTTCCTACGTGACACAGGGCTTGTACCTATTGCGGAAGTTGTTGTGTTGACTTGTGGAGTGTGTGTTGTTCTAAAAGAAAAGGAAGTAAAAATAATTTTGTGGGAACTCGTTTTTCAGCCGAACAAGCATAGACGTGGCTTCAACATGATGGCATGGTATCCATCAGCGTGCGCCTCCGTAACTTCTGACTCACTTCTAACGAGCTACAGAAACTTAGCAGTCCCAGCGATATTCTAAAGACGTTATTGTATTGTAGACAAAGAATATTGTAACCAGATTTTCCTTACTTTTTTTTTATGACAACTCCCGCAGTAAGATACAAACCCTGTGTTGTGAAGACTTTACAAACTTCAATTCAAGGACACAAAAGTATACTCAGACTCGGAACAACAATTTGAGGATCACACAAAGTCAACAACCTCTTGCGCACCAGTCGCCTGCACTCCCACTAGGCCACCGAGGCATTTAGTTCGTTATAAATAAGAGTTGTTTAGTAAGAGTTTAATTCTTTTATTGTAATGTTTGTTTTTTTTGTATCTATAAAACATTATTCTATCCTTCACTTTAGCATAAATTATAGAGTAGGTACATAACATGAGCTTTGTATAAGCGAGGTCGTGCAAAGCATACATAGACAACGTTTATAAACACATGATCTCGGACCACTTCAAATCACTTTGTTCCGAAGGTGTTCCGGGATTCTGTGATGACTTTGCTTGAACGAAGAACGTACGAAACATGCCTTATATTGGTACTCTACTCGTATCTATTAATACTACCGTAAGTATGCTTGACAATAATTTTTAGTTCTAAACTGTTCTTAACGAACTGTACAGTCTGTTTTGTTTAGCCACAGTCCACGTTTTTGTTTCTTACTTGTATATCCCCGTGTGGATCTAACTTCAATTAAATCACTCAATTAACCAACAGTTTAAACAAACAGTGCAATTCAGCGTTCTAGTAGCTCAAATATACGTGTATATTTTGTCACCTGAGCCTCGCAAATTGTTTGATATTTCATACCATTTCTGCCTGTACTAGGAAATTGACGTTGTAATAACAGTAAAAAATCTGTTCAATGACAAGTAACAGTGACGTATTTCGATAGAATATTATTTTTTGCTTTTTAGTTATTTTATATTTATTTTGGACTAGCTGTCCCGCGCAACTTCGTATGCGTATTTTTTTTCCGTTTTTGCAACATTTCTCGTCGCTGCTCCGCTCCTATTAGTCGTAGCGTAATGTTATATAGCCTATAGCCTTCCTCAATAAATGGGCTATCCAACAAAAAAAGTTTTTTTCAAATCGGACCAGTAGTTCCTGAGATTAGCGCGTTTAAACAAACAAACAAACTCTTCCGATTTATAATATTAGTATAGATGTGACATGAACAGAAAAAAAAATCTGTTCCGTGAGGTATGTACCTACATATCTCTACAATAATATTTTTAGGAAACTGCATGGAACCTGTTAATGCCATCCTTAGGTGTCGCGAGGTTTATGTACAGATTTGAGAAGTTTGAGAATGCCAATGAAAATTGTCTGTCAGATTCTATATTTAATATGTATATCTTGAAAGAATTAGAAATAGCTAACTTACCATGTACATAGTTTCCGTATTTGTGTTTTTTATTGAATTGATATGAAATTATTAATATTGTTTTTTAATGCATTTTTGTTTTATTTTTTAATTTTTCCTATCGATTAATTGTATCTTAATTGATTGGTTATTTATTTAATTTTTTATGTTTTATGTTTTTATTGATTAATTTGATTGATATTTTATTTATTTTATTTTCTTGTACCTACCATGTATGTGTGTGTAATGGACTTGACGTCTGTATAAATCAAATAATTATTATTATTATTACTTTTTAGTTGCATTAAGGAATAACATTTAGTCCCTGCCATTATCCAACATTCCAAAAATTTAACTATCAATGAATATTAATCTCCTGAGACAATAGGCTCGGTACTTATGTAAACATAAAGGAACTATTACAGATATTAATATTTGCCCGCTAGCTGAGCACCGCCGTAGGCGATGTACATAATTTAGTCGGGTAATAGCTCAAATACCGGGGTTGATAACTGTTTTTGGGAAATTGGTGCAGGATATTTAGTAACCGTCAGAGTTGGCTTGAGAGTGTGTATTTTTTACCCGACTGCGTGTTACAAAAGAGGATAATGTGTCAAACTATGTATGCAAGTATTTATGTAGGTATGTTTAGTAGATTATGGCGGTTTAGAGACCAAAAGCATGTTCAACTTTCGAGTTCACTAATGATGTTGATAAACTTTCGCGATTTGTGCACATTATAAAATTACATATAGCTACTAATCGTAATAGGTCTTAATCGCGTAAATATTTTAAGGTAAGTAAATACCTTTTTTACTACTACTCGCGACCATGGCCACTACGGTCGAATCGGCGAGCAATAAAAAAGGTATTTACCTTAAAATATTCACACAATTAAGACCCGTAATATTTTCTTATTTCTCTGTATGTTCACTAAACAGTACTTACTTAGAATTCAATATGGAAGAGAATAAAAAATGATTTATCAAAGAGGGATCCCACCACTCACTGTTGATATTCGAATTCTAGCGCTTGAATTAGTTAGGGAATAGTAACTATCATAACCCTGTTATCTTGTGTATACTAATCAACTGGACCGTATCCAAGAAAGTTACCCGATAATGCTCTCTGTAACGAAGCAATAACAAAAGCCGTGATAGTTGTTTAACTACCGACTAGATGGCGCATGCGAGGGCCCCAACTCGCGAGCATCAAGGGATAGAAAAATTTGAGGTCTAGTAACATAGTCCAGATAGATGGTTCGCTTCTGGCCCCGGTTTGGCTACGGAAGTCTCGGGTTCGATTCCTGGGTCTGAGTCAAATTTTTCAATCTATTTGTAAAATTACTCGATCATCTAAATTATCGTGTCCCCCATCTTCATACAGAAATAACTGTGAAAGGTATGATTTGCTTAGTCTAGAAGACAGGCGAAAATTAATGGACATGTGCATCTTGTACGACAATCATATTGAATGGACAGTTGGGCAGCTCCTAGTTGGTCACATTAATTACATTCAAATAATTGTCCACTGCTTCGAACTTGACCCACACTACTTTTACATGTGCCGAGACGTGCAACAAACTACGCTTGTAATAGTGTACTCACCCGCGTTGCCCGCAACTATATTCTGCATTCCAAGATATGGATGTCTTTGGCTGCTCCAAAACATCCTTCAAACTGCAGGTCACAAAGAAAATAGTTACCGCCATAAATCTTAACTTTCATATTCTATAGTTCATACCTAGTGGTTAGTGATTATCTATTAGTTTCTTACATAAGTGTTTATGTATAAAAGAGTATTTATAATGTTTTTTATTTTATTTTTTTCAAAAAAAAGACGACTCCCGCACTAGGGTACAAGCCCTGTGTCGCGGGGGACTTTACAAACATACAAGTCACGGACACAAAGTACACCCAGACTCGGAACAACAATTTGTGGATCACACAAAGTGGTGTCCCCGTGTGGGAATCCAACCCACAACCTCTTGCGTAGCAGTCGGACACACTCCCACCGCGCCTCAGAGGCAGTCCATTATAAGTTAATTAAGTTCGTAAGCTGAATCTAATAATTAACTTATTGAGGGACACCTGTTATTGGCCATGCTATTTACTTAAGTCAACAATATGTTAACAAACTGTATCGCTGTTGGTTTTCTTAAATTTCCTATTTTGGTGCAGCCACGAGACGCCCAATTACTTTCCGAAGTTTTAATTATTATTTGTATGTTTTTGTTATTTTTTATTTTTTTTTTTATTTTATTGCTAATTTTGTAATTATATAATTTGTATGTTTTAATTATTATTTATGTGAATAGTTTTTAATTATTAATTGCACTCATTTTATTTTATTTTTTCTTTTATATTGCCTGTTATTACTCTTGTCTCGTGTGTTGATTCCAAAATAAATATATTTTCTTTCTTTCTTACTTTCTTTCTTCTTCTTCTAATAAATAAACAACACCTGTAACACAAAAGTGTCAGTTATTCATGAAATAGTGATGTTAACACATCACTGTTTCGGTTGAAGGGCATTAGTGTAATTACTGGGCAAAATGAGACATATGAACTAATGTCTCAAATGAAAAGCGCGGTGCAGTGACATTCAGATCTTTGCTAAACAAGGATCAAGGATTTGGGTGGCACTGATACTGTTATGGGATAGCGTGACGCTTACCATCATATGCACGACCTGCTCGTCTACTCATTTTGCAGTATAAAAAAAAACCAGACCGAACACCCTCAGTTAAAATAAGAGAAACCAGCAATAAAGAAGTCAGTGATAGGTACTGTCACCAAATCAAGTGGCAGGCGTTGATATAAATATCTAACTACGATCAACTTTTACCCCTCAACAATTCACTTTTATTTACTACAAAATAAAAAATCCTTCCACTATGCAATTCAAATCCCACATTACTATTCATCTAATTAAAAAGTTTCACAGAATCCAAAACTCTACAAAACAAACACTGTACTTCATATTAACGGTCTACCTACGACTATTTAAGCCCATTCTCTTTCTTCAGTACTAAATAATTCAACGCTCTATCAGTTAAGAGCCAACACTTTGACCCTTGCACTGTTTATAGTATCTACTCTACTTCTCCGTAGGGACTGTCGTCCTTAAGACCCTATCTCACGACCAATTGTTGGCACGATGAATTGGGGCAATTTCATTTGTTGTAGAATCAAAACGAGCGGTCGGCACTTTTACATTATAATTACAATCTTATCTGATCTCAGTTTAGTTGGACTATCCTGTACTGTACCCATTGAGTGACCACATATCCAATTTTAAGATTTGCATGCGCCAACCTTTAGTTATTTATTTGGAATAATTAATAGTTACATACTAGAGAAACAAAAAAGTGTTATAAAAATTGTACAAAACACGTGTATACTCACTTTGTTATTTACGAAATATTAATTGTGATAACTATTAAATAAGAATATAATAAATAGTGTTTTACTTAAAATTAATAAGATCATAATAATACTCAAATAAGTTAATATTTTAAATATTACCGTTTGAGCTGTTAATTAATTTAACCTTTATTAAAAGTTTTCAAAAAAAACATCAAAAAAAATATAAAATATATAAAATTCTTTATTCACTTAAGATGCAAAACAACTCTTGTGATACGTCGGGATTCTACATGCACATGTAATGCCAAGTTCGCAAACAATAGGTAAAGCCGGAGAAAAGAACCTGGCTATAAAAACTCGCAGCCACTCTTTTCAAATTGAGAATTTTACAATGTTTGAATGTTTATAAACTTGATATGGAGACCAGATGCTGCGAATAATATTACTATACACCATGTTAAAGGTAAGGGACTGATGCAAATATATCATCAAAAAGTTGTAATATGAGTTAAACTAAAATCAGCCTTAGTGGGTAGTATGAGCATCTACTTACAACAAAGGTAAAAACTATATGTGCTTAAATATTGGCCAAAGTACTTGTGTAATAGTAAAATCAACTTTTAGTAATAGATTTGTAAAACGAATTTACCTTATATATTAACCCATTCTTTTACTGAATAAAAGGAACAAGTATGGAAAAGTTGGTCACTCTATTGATCACTTTAAGTTCATTTTGGTATAGATAACAATGTCATTTGAAATTTCCGTATGGGTTTAGCGTTAGTAAAAGTACTTGAACGATTGTAATATCAACCTTTAGTTTGTAAAAGCAGCCATTTGCTTACAACTTGCCTTATAATCTTACAAATCGAATCTTCTAGATTGTCCAAACTGATTGTCAACTAGATCGCCAACTCGTGTGTTGGGTCTTTAGACGTGAATGTTGTAGCGAGTCTTCACTCGCTACAATACTATATATACAATTTACTACTGACCGACCGTCAGTAGTAAATTGAGAGCAGTTGTTTTAACTAAGTGGGTTTGGATGTTTTCATTATAAATGTTCGTCCTTTTCTACTTGTTCTGTGAGTACAGACATTTTGTTATAACGGGTAGTGAGTACCTACTTACCTTTTTTTTTAAATTTGCATATGTATGTTAAAATATTAAACGAGAAAGACTCTTTTTCTTCCCAAGCGAGTTTTACCTGCTCTTGGAACTACTGCCAAACTAAAATCTTTATTCTGAAAACATATTTTGCGGTAACACGAGCAAAAGGATTTTAAAACAATAATATGAATAGGAATTGTAACTTTTTAAAACATGTTTTAAAAAGTTACAATTCCTATACAAAGGCACTCGCAGAGGCTACATTTTCAAAAAACTTAATGGCGTCGACTACAACCGGCGCAAATATAGTGATCTCGTTAGAGATTATATATTTGAGCCGATTGTGGATGAGACGCTGTCTCCTTTTTAAGGAAATTTCGCGACGCCTCATCAGTGCTTCCCGGGGCCAAAAAGCTGGCCTGTTCTTTGCACAAAGAATTAGCATTGCCATCCAACGTGGCAATGCAGCCAGCCTTCTGGGAACGTTACCTGTAGACATCGATGGGGAGGAATTCTTTGACGCCTAAACGGTTTTGTATCCTACCTTTTTTTATTTTCTTTTTGTAAATATCTTGTATATATTATATTATTATAGATGTAATAAAGAGTAGTTTTTAAATATCTTGTATAATCCATATTATAAAGAAAAACGTTAAATAATTATACTACAACCTATTAACTACTTAAATATCATATTGCTGCTTCTTTGGTCCAGTATTCGAGAATTTGTATGCAGGCAGTTAGTCAATATTTGAGTGACCTTTTGTTGTTTATACAAATTCTTAAAAAAAGGGAAATTAGCCGAAACACAGGGCTTAACGTGCACTCACATAGCTGAAGTGTGTTGTACAGGCATATAAGTAGGTACATTTTGAAAACGATTTGGCCTGAATGTTAACTCTAAATAATACCAGTGCTACTTAAATCCACTGACTTTTCAATCTACTTGATATCCACTTAGCTGAGACACAGTTCCCGATCGCAAATACCTAAACGTTATACAATCAATAACAAAAGTTTCAAAGTTGAAAATTCAATCAGTGTTAAACACAGGCTGGAGCAGCAGTTTGTCGGTATGTCTATGTGCAACTTCTAAACCTATATGAGTTTGGTGCAGCCGATGGGTTATTAATTACTTCAGCGCTTTCAGAATATTGCCTTTAAAATGTGTGCTGTTGGGTGAAATATTGAACAGTGTAAGGTTCAATCTATACTAATATTATAAAGCTGAAGAGTTTGTCTGTTTGTTTGAACGCGGTAATCTCAGGAACTACTGATCCGAATTAAAAAATCTCTTTCACTGTTGGATAGCACATTTATCGAGGAAGGCTATAGGCTAAATAACATTACGCTACGACTAATAGGAGCCAAGCAGCAATGAGAAACGTTGCAAAAACGGGGAACATTTACGCAGATGAAGTGGCGCGGGACAGCTAGTTAAATATATGGAGTAAGTTGCTCATTGCTCTGGTTGCCATAAGTTGTTTTATGAACAAATTTAATTTTCTGTCATTGTTTTTCGTACTTACGTTTCTATGTTTACAAGTTTGTAAGTTTAAGTGAAGATTTGTAAATAACCAATTACAAATCTATTAATTAAAATGATCTTTCTTTCGATACCCATTTCTATTGGTTACCTATATTGACTTACCTGTTCTTACTCTGCCAGGTAGCCATGAATAAATAATAATAAAAAAAAAACTCAAATAAAAGCTCAAAAACATTGAGCGTTATAAAAAAAATAACTATGAACACTTTTCGATAGGCAAACTATCTTGGGCGTGTTTATGATACAAAATTTGTGTCATCTTGTTATAGATAGGTGTAAGTCGATGTTTAGCTCAGGGCAATTGAATTGAAAAAACGCGGTTGTCAGGTGAAACTAACATACGCAGACTAACATCACAAATAGTTCAACGTTAAAAATTCAAAATTGCATGTTACTCCATCGCACGTCTGACTTTGGCAGAATTGTCGACATCGGCAGTAGTGCCATTAAAAAAAAACATAAGCAGACATTTTTAATAGGTGTATCCCTATTCAAAATTATGTTACATTAACATGAATTTATTGAAGCACTAGCTGTGCCCTGCTGTGTTACCCGCTGTTTATTAGCCTATGTGTTAATCCAAGGTGTCAGCTAACTCCATACCAAATTTTATTAAAATCGCTCCAGCCGTTTAGACGTGAAGAAGTAACAAACATACACACTCACATACTCACAAACTTTCGCCTTTATAATATTAGTGTGATAAAAAAATACCCGCGGTTTCAACTTCTTCACCCTTTTTGATTACTAGGTTTTGTTCACAGCTCCGTCCGTGTTGAAGTCGGAAATCGCAATAAAAAAAATCTTCTGTTTTCGCATTTATATGTTATAGCTCACACATTCCAACAAAATCTGTCTGAGTAGAACAAAAAGTGTCACCATAATAACCTACACTTTCTAACAAATAACAAAATGGCAGCGCTCGTCAAATAATACACTTTTCTAGGCAAATTTTAAATACCTTGGGTTACATTATTGTAATTTTTGTAGGGAACTCTAGCAAAAAATAGCCTACGTTAATCGCTATTAATGTAGCTTTTGATTAGTGAAAGACATTTCAAAATCGGTAAAAGCGTGACAGCGTAACATACAAACAAACTCACTTTGGTATTATTATATTAGGAGGGTACATACCTGTATTGCTTGTCTTGAAGAATTTATTTTACAAAACGTTGAAGTATCTACATAAAATAATAGTCTCTCAACAAATTTTGTTATTACAAACTACGTTGGGTATTTTTAACGGAAGCCTTCAAAGGCGTGCCTGTCGCCAGTTTCCGCGCATAATTTCAGCGTTGGAAAATTTCTATTATATTTTACTAGCACTCCCTGACGCTGAATCTGAACAGAGGATTTGTGATCGATAGGATTGAGTAGTTAGGTATTTGTTTATGAAGCTCCGTGTTTTAGGGTAGGTATACTTAGGTTTTGATAATATTAGGTACAAACACACTATCATGTTTAAATTATTATAACAACTTTCTGTTAGCATTCTAAGCCATAGGCCGTTTTTGTGTATATCACAACTGTGTCAGTTATTTTGCACATTTTATTGTTTACACATCACTGTGTTTCGGTTGATGGGCACTGTTAGATCAGGGCTGAAGCCTTTGAAAATTGCAAAAAGTGAAAAAAATCATAGTAGGATGAAACCATTGGAAAAGAAAGAGAATATAACAAAAATGAAAGGAAAAATAATTTACGGTCGATCTGAGGTCGGGAAGTGGAAGGGAGTTGGGTTTTTAAGGGTAAAAAACGGTTTATCCCAAATATTGGTTGGCAAAGATTTAAGTATCAACTTAAATTTTTGCCAACCAATATTTGGGTTGTACTGATACTGTTATGGGCTAGCGTGACGCTTACCATCAAGCACGAACTGCTTTGCTAGTTTTCTCATTTCGTAGTATAAAAAAAAACGTTCCTGTGTCTATTTTGTTCCTATCTGAATTTTGGCTGCATTTCGAATTTTTCTAAGCTTGAGAGGCGCAGAGTCGGATTCTCACTCTGCAAAGGTTGAAGGTAACCTCTCGTTGCCAGCCGCATCTGTCCATGGTCTGCAGCGAGGGGCTTTGTCACCAACTATAGATGGTTTTGACACACTGACAAGGTACGAGCAAATTGGACAGGCCAACAATTTCTAATTATTTTTTGCGTTGAACGGTCAGTTTACAGAATCAAAATTAATGTAATAAAATAGCTTTGATTATATAATGTCTAGATTCCTAATCCGGCATCTAAAATTGAAACAAATAACTGTCAATAAGTACGATCAAATGGACGTACTTTTTGAGAGGTAAGAGGACTCTCTATCAGATGTTTTAGCTATAGTTATTCTAGCGCGCCATTTCCAACGATTATCAATCGTCAAAAACAGTAGTTTCATTTTTTTATAGGCTTTCTGAGGGCATGCTCCATCTAGATATTATTTAATTAACGTAGAATAGTTATGTTACAAGGACAACAACAACTTAAGGCATAATCATAAGTGTCAAAAAAGTTCACATGTTGTCATTAAAATGCTGTCATTTTGTTTATGGTAGCCAGTTCATCGTACTAGTACCTACTATAGAGGTTAGTGTTTTGACATAGTGATGTAATATCAAATCCACTTATAGTAGGTACTTAGGTAGGTTCCTATTGCTAAACTAAGAAAATCAAGTTATCCTGTTCATATATTTCAGACTCAGACATGGAGATAATTATGTAGCCACACACAGATACACATGTATAGACACACGTTAAACTTATAAACTCGCCTTTTTGCGTTATTATTTTATTCTACCTTGACTATGGTAGGTTTAAGCCATAGGCTGTCTTCTCAGAACACATCTATTATCTGTGGCTGTCTTGGTTGGTACCACAACTGTGTCAGTTATTCTTCTTTAAGATAATGATGTTAACACATCACTGTGTTTCGGTTGAAGAGCACTCTAGCAAGGGAAATTACTGGGCAAATGAGACTGACGAATTAATGTCTTAAATTAAAAGTGCAGTACGGTGACATTCAGATCTTTGCCAAACAAGGATTTGGGTGGTACTGATATAGGGTATTTATTTATTTGTTTATTACAGATCTCTAATTGCTGACAGTACAATCCATTCGCAATAACTGAAATATTATATCAAATTAACTTAAACCATTTAAAATAGTGTGATAATGTAGATGTAATTGGGAATAATTAGAATAATATCAATGAATACAAGATGCCCCTTGGTATATAATAAACTGTGATCTCCACCGGGACCTTAAAATGGATGACATAGAGACAGTTATACAAAAAATAGCTAAAACACATCAAAGCAGGCTTCAACAACACGTGAACGTCGAGGCAATCCAGCTCCTAGATACCACTGAGTTAAAAAGAAGATTGAAACGGCTGAAGCCGTTTGAATTAGTGTAGTGTAACAGTGACATATTAAATGTAGTGTAAGTGCAACGTAAAAGAACACATGAACAAAGTGACTTCACATAAGTAATAGAGACAATAAGATAAGTGTTATTGGACACATTCTTAGATTTAAGTCCTTATAGCAATTTAGGTCATAATTAAATTACTCATTAGTCTTTAGGCTAGATTGTAATCTATATAAAGTATTGTAATAGATACTTTATTATAAAAAAAAAAATGAATACAAGATAAAAATAATGTTCATAATAATAATTGTGCAGATTACATATAGGCTACGTCTGACGCGTACCATCAGGTGCACGACCTGCTCAACTTCTCATTTCTTTTTTTGTGAAAGTGCAGTTAAAATCAAAAGTTGTAGATAATTTTTGCCAATAATAAGCGTTATTTGTAGTCACAGTGTGATTGCCACAATGATATTACAAAATGAAAATAGTATTATTTTCACAGAATAACAAATTTAATTAAGCACTTATTAAAAAAGCAATTTCCCGTTTTGTAGATAACATCTTACATTAAGCTGGTATTAGCTGCAGCGGGCAGCAATATCGGAGCCAGATAATGTCGGTTCAATCCGGACAGAACTGCATTCATTAGCATCTAACAATGTTTTTATAATGTAAAGTTTTCCTTGGCTGACCTGAATTGAACTGAACGGGTAAAAACGGGACCCTATTACTAAGACTCCACTGTACGTCTGTCTGTCTCCATGCTATATCTCATGAACCGTGATTTTCTCAGGTGATATATTTTTGTTGCCGATATAGCAATAAATACAAAAAAAGAATAAAATAAATATTTGACGGCGCCTTACAGAAATGTCAATTCAATTCAATTCAATTTTTTATTTATGGCAAGCAGTGCCGATGTCGACAATTCTGCCAATGTCAAAAGTGCTAGGAAGTCCCATGTGTTTTTATAGAAAAAGGTACTTAACAAAAGGAGATTTCTGGAATTTACAGTAGACTAAATGTGGTATTTTGTTGACTGGGTTACAACACTGAAACAAACACATAAAATAGATAAATAAATAAATAAAATATTATTATTATTAATTACATATAAATATACCACACACATAAACAGATGAACCTGTCACAACCGAATATTATTATCTCGGATAAACATCATCAATGCTTTAATTATTTTTGAGGAAAAGTGAGCAAGGAGAGAGGGAAAACTGATAGGGGCAGGGATGTTTAGTTTTATGAGTTGGCTGTATAAATCGGTAGATGAAAAATTTCTAGGACAGCTAAAGAAGATATGCTCTAAGGAGCCCTCATCAAGACCGCACTCACATAATGATGAATCCCTAACCCGAATTTTGTGTAGAAAGACAGGAGAGGAGCAGTGGCCCAAACGGAGTCTGCAGATGACGGAGATAACAGGTTTGGAGGTTTTTTTAAATTTGTAAAACCAAGGTTTTGGTACTATACAGGGTTGGGTAGCATAGTAATGTTTGCCTTTCTTTTTGGACGAAGCGTTCCACTGTGACTGCCATACAGCTACCAGGGTTTTTTGGGGTATGCTTAGGAGGTCATAACCCTGATGGACAAGATGTTTAAGGTCCACAGATGGAGAGGTTATGGCATTCTTAGCTAGGGAATCGACACACTCATTACCACCAATACCGCAGTGGCTTGGGATCCAAACTAATTGCACTATTTTTCCTTTTTTATAGCAGGACACAAGCGTCTTTCGGATTTGGAGCAGAAGAGAACTATGCAGTCTGGATTTGTACGGGTTTTGTGTCAGAGCTTGGAGAGAACTCAAAGAATCCGTGAATATGACACCCTTGTTAATGTTATGGGACTCAATATATAGACATGCCTCCAGTATAGCAACACATTCACCTGTAAAAACAGAGGATTCCTTGGGGCACCTAAATTGCAATATAATTTGAGAATTTTGATAGTAAACTGCTACCCCCGTAGGATCACTACACAAGATTTTAGATGCATCTGTAAAGAATTTTTGGAATTCACTCCAATGTTCTTCCACTAACATATTGAAGGTAGAAACAACATCGGGAGACCTTTTAGAGATGCCAGTCTCAAAGAAAATATCCGGCTTAAAGCAAAGTACCTCATACTCACAGTTAAATAGAGGCAGCCTTGAGAGTTTTTGCAGAGAGGGTAAAAGATGTTGATTATTACGAATGGTCTGTACGATTAAGGGAGTCTCTTTATGAGTCCAGTACCTGGAAGATCGGCAAATGTCATCCAAATATGAAATCTTTCGGGTAAGGGGGTGAGAGCATTTAGGTAGTAGCCGGAGAATAAAACGATCCGCCAAATATTTCCGCCTCAAAGCCAGAGGTGGTTCAGCACACTCCACCTGTAAAGCATTAATGGGGGAGGACTTCATGCAGCCGGATATAATGCGAAGGCAGCAAGATTGAATTTTGTCCAACCTAGCCAGAGCTCCTTTGTTGCATGGGATCAATAGGAAAGACCCATAGTCCATAATGCTCCGTATTAAAGCGTTGTATACTAGCTTCATTGTGCAAGGGTGAGCACCCCACCAGACACCAGCCAGGGTTTTGAGGATAGGAACAACCCTTTCGCATCTTTTGACCAAATAGTTGAGGTGGGCTATACCTGTTAGTTTAGCGTCAACATAGACTCCCAAAAATTTAGCTTGAGGTACTATTGGTATATTATGTCCTTGAATGTCTACTGACACGTCCGGTAGAACTCTTTTGCGTGTGAAAATAACAACAGAGCTTTTTGGGGCTGAAAGGCTTAAACCCTGGTTCGATAACCACTGGTCTAAAGAGTTCAGAGAGAGGCAGAGAGAGGTGGCAGCAGCACAGATTGACTGGTCAGTTACGTACAGTGCTAAGTCATCGGCGTATTGAAGAATGTGACAGTTGTTATTCAGGCATGAGCCTATGTCAGCAGTATATATGTTGTACAGTAAGGGACTCAAAACTGAACCTTGTGGCAATCCCCTCCAGGCCGTCCTCTTATCGAATTCCTCGCCCTGCACCCTTAAAACGAGCGGTCGGGACATAAGCATAGCATATATGCATTGAGTCATCTTACCCGAAAGTCTCAGCTGTTGCAATTTTTGCCTGAGAACGGGAAGAAGGACACTGTCATATGCAGCAGATATGTCAAGAAATGAGGCGACTACAGATTCGTTTCTTGAGAAGGATACTCTTATGTCAGTCAATAAAACCCCAATGCTGTCCATCGTACTAAAACCTTTCCTGAAGCCATATTGGGAGTTTGGCAAGAGGTCCCTCGATTCCACTATCCATTCAAGTCGCATTTTAATAAGATGTTCTAACAATTTAAGCATGACTGATGATAGGGCAATTGGCCTAAAGCTGTTAGGGTCATCCGAGTGTTTGCCGGGTTTTATTATTGGGATGATGACTTGAACTTTCCATTGGTCAGGGACCCAACCATTAGTGTAGCAATAGTTCAAAATATCTAGAAAGTACTTTTTAGCCTTAGGGCCTGTATGGACCATAAAAGAGTATGGTATCCCATCAATACCTGGAGCAGAGTCTTTGACCGAAGTGAGGACCATGTTCAATTCATCAATTGAAAATGGAACATCTTGTGGATCCTCTGGGAAGTTCACATCTGGGAGACGACATTCTGCCGATGTGGGAGCATATGGTGGAGCGAGTTTACTGAAAAAGAGTTCTGCTGTTTCTCGCGTGATAGGAGAGGAAACTGATGGACTACAGCCTGATCGGAATCTTTTGATATTTTTCCAGACAATTGATGATGGGGTTGAGGGTGACAAAGATGAACAAAAATTAACCCATCCTGTACGCTTCTTTCGTCTAAGCAATCGTCTGGATTTTGCACAAGTTTGTTTGTAAAGAATCAAATTTTGGGTAGTCATGTTGGAATTGTATGTTCTTTCAGCTTCCTTTCGATCTTTTATCGCGCTAGTGCACTCACTATCCCACCATGGAGGCGATGGAATTTTCCCCTTGGCGCTATTTTTTAAGGGAAAGCAGGATTCAGCGCATGAACTCACAGCTGAAACAAATTCCTGGCAGCAGGCCCTCACATGGTCGCAGTTAGACATAGATCCGTTTTGACTAAGTTTGGGTAGGTCATCTATGTTGCTTTCTAATGATTCCGAAAATTTTGACCAGTCAGCTTCAGAAAGATTGAATTTCAGAAGGGGAGGAGAAACCTTCTCCAGGTATGTGGACCCAATAAAAGATATTAGGATTGGGTAGTGATCACTTCCATGTGTCAGGTCTGTGCACTCCCAGTAAGCCGATGCTGCAATATTGGCAGAGCAGAACGTCAGGTCCACACAACTTTTGTGCTGGCCTGGAAGGGTTCTACGAGTGCAACTGCCATTATTTAGTATGCATAGATTAAGGTCATCCAAAATCTCCACTAAGCCAATCCCAAAATGGTCACAGCGCTCGGAGCCCCATCTAAAATGATGGCAGTTGAAGTCTCCCATTACTAACATAGGGCTATTTACATTTGATAAAATACTTCTTAGTATGGGAAGTAGGTTTTGTTGAGGATGGGCAATATATATTGATAGGATAGTAAGGTCCTCTATTTTTACAGCTACTATGTTCAGTTCATCTAGATGGGTAGTAGGAATGGGCTGAGATACAAAGGAAATTGTGTTTTTTATTAGGAGGGCTGACCCTCCATAGCCATCTGATCTGTCAAATCTTAATATATTGTATTGTGGCATGCGGAAGCTAAGGCTTGGAATCAACCAAGTCTCAGCAATAGAGCAAGCCACAGGATTGTATTTATTTAAAAGATGTATTAAATCATGCTTCTTGTGAAATATGCTCCTCATATTCCACTGGATAAATGTTTGGCGAGCCGCCATTTTGGTGGTTTATTAGTAAAGGGATCAATTGTTGGGCAACGTTGGACGGTGGGTTAGTAGAGGGCATAGATAGTTGTGAAAAGCTAGGGTTAAGAAGAGTAGTTAATAGTTGGATGAGTAGTTCTATAGTAGATGAGTGGGAGGAGTGACCTAAGTTATTGGGGATATTAAGTGCACAGCCATTCGGCTGAGTAGATTTAGGGGGGTTGATTATAGATTTGTGAGCATGTTTATTGTAGGAAGGAGAGAGGGGGACATGTGTCTTTGGTTTAAGGAAGACAGTTTTGCGATAGGATTGTGATGTTTGAGATGATTTAAGTGTATCAGCATAGCTGCGGGATACAATTGGGATCTCTTTGCTAGCTTCAGAGTATGATATTGCTTTTTCTGACATAGCTAACTTAATAGCCCTCTGTCTGCCATACTCCGGGCACGCCCTGCTATTAGCAAAGTGCGAACCAGAGCATAGCACACAGAATGCTTCCACCTCTTGAATATCACAGCCATCACCTGGGTGGTCATGGCCACACTTTAAACAGCGGGGTTTGGATCTACACACTGCCTCTATATGTCCATATCTGCAGCATTTTCTGCATTGTATGGTGGGGTAAATATATTGCTCCACTGGAAGAGAAGTGTAGCAACAGAACACACGCTTTGGAAGTACTTGTCCATCAAATGTAAGGACGCAGGTTTCTGTGTGTTTCCACTCAGCCACCCCGTCTCTAACAACCTTTCTGTTGATACGCCTCACCTTCAGAATCTTTCCACACCCAGGTGGTACCATTATATACTTCAAGACATCTTCATCTGTCATGTCTGTAGGGACACCAGAAACTACTCCCATTCGGGTTATATTAAAAAGCGGAATTGAAGCATCATAATTGTGGGATTTTAAAATACTATTGAGTAGGAAGGCATTTGCATCCTGGAAGGAAGCAAATTCCACGGAGACCCTATTTCGACCTACTCTTTTGACTCCATCTCTAACAATATTACTTATTTTATTGTTGTACAGAAAGAGGCCAAATGTAACCGGATGGAGTGTTGTGCCTGAATCTGGTTGGGGCTCTATGCGTGAAACATGGATAATAAATGGCCCACTGTCTGTAGAACAATATTTCTCACGACCTACCTGACGGCGGTTGGTAATCGTGTGAATGGCCTTTAGGCGTTTACGAGCACTACAGGCTACATTTGCCAGACCAGAAAGAGGGTTTGAGGGAGATATGGGATCATTAGGGAAAAGAGGAGGAGAAGAAAAGATTGGAGTCGTCGGTCTTACATCGTCAGGGGGGTCAGGAGGTTTGTTTGGATCAATGTCCATATTTGATAACATTACTCGTTACTTACCCAGTCACAGTTTGGTTAGTTAACAACACACAAGACAAATCTATTCTACTACGTCACGAATATACACAACACAAAGGCACAAAAACACCAAATCAGCCAGAAAGGCAAAAAGGATTATGTACAGAAATGTCAGTGTCAAGAGTGACATGAGCTGTCAATGTCACTCTAGCGGAGCGTCGTGTCTATGGTAGCGGGGCGGCCATCTTAAAGACTTCACTTTTGTACGAACGGCCGCGGGCGCACCACGTCTGCGACGAATCGCTATCTATCGGGTTAATCCATATAGATTTTAACTTAGTTAGTGTTTATTGTAAAGCCTGCAATTACCGTGTGATTATCTGCGACATTATTTCATGTAAAATTATAATCATTTGAAAAAGTGTAACGGTTTTATTTAAAAGTAACTGTATCCGAAATAGTTTAAATTGTGAAGCAAGTTAAAAAGACGTTGTAGCCGAAGTGAATAGTTGTTTCTGTTACTCGACCACGTGCCCACGATGAATCCTGACGAAGGCCCTCCTGCGCTTATATCAGAAGTGAGATATCCGATCCACTTGAGCGAACGTAGTGTAAACCGAACGAAGGCGCGTGTGGTATTCGTGTGTCGGGTGTGTGGATGTGCTGGACGTTGTCCTACGTCCAATTTGGCCGTTTTCCGGTTTCGTCGCGGATCTCTGGTATGTGAGTTGTCCTAAGGGACGGTTCATGGACACAGGTGAGTCGTTTTTGTTTTGTTGTGATTTTGAGGCATAGTACTGTGTCGTTCGAGAAATAGAAGTCATTAAACTATGCAGTAAACGTTTAAATAGGTGTCACTAGTAAGCGAAGCAATTTTATCCCTCGTGTGTAGTCCCGTTGCCTTGGGTGGCTGTGAGGCGCGAGACGGGATTGTTCCATTTCGCGATTGAGGCGAGTTAAAACGATGTTCGTGAAACCGTTAAGTTTAATTAATTTTCGATTTTCTTCACATGTGGTGTATAATCTCTTATCTGCCACGTGGCTGGTTGAATATTGTGTTCGTTTAAATTAAGTGGTGGGCATTTATGCAGAGTATTTTTACTGTGTATTTATTGGCCGAGTCATTATCATTTGATGAAGTAAGTTATTTTTATCACCGCGATATAACATGCGATATATCACTGACAGTAAATTTTCCATCGCAATGTTCTTGCGTCACTTGACGCCATACTTACACACTATAACGCTAATGTGATTTTATAACGGATGCTATACAAGACATGTGCGATGTGACATTTGCGTTAAAAACTCTTGCAGTTGTACGAAATAGTACGGTGAGGTGGGAAATGGTGACTTTTATAAAAGAAGAAGGTGTGCCAATGGATGGTATTCGGTGTGGTGGTGGGTTTCTTAAGGGGACCCAAGTTTTTATTATTTTTTTGATATAACGCGCCGTTTTCGAGATAAAAACGAATTTAGAATAAAAAGAACATTTATGTAAAATCGAAAAATTACTTACACTGATACGTGATGGTTGCTTACGTATTATATGGGAGAAAGCATAAAATGGCGATTTTTATTAAAAAAAAAAAAAAAAAAATGTGTCAATGAGTGGTGTTAGGTGCAGTGTAGCGTGACGGATATGGGCACAATTTCTGTTATTTTTTTGTGGTAGTATTTATAGTGTCGTTATGACTGGTATGGAACCGATCAACCTTTAATAGTGAACATTTTAACGTGTGTGGATTTTAATAGCGTGAAATCGTAAAATCTTCAGCACGACGACAGTGATTAAACGTAACATTTTAGTTAATACATGGCTGTTGAACCGTTACTTACGTCCCAAGCCAGTACTGGTACCTCTAATGAGAATTCCATCTAGAGGTTCAGTGTGGGGTTCACAGAGGAGTCTAATGTGGGGCCAATGTAGGGTCCATCGAGGGGTCCACTGTGCGGGTCAATTGTGGGATCAGCAGTGGGTCAACTGCAAGGTCAACTGTGGGGGTCTACAATAGGGTCTGGGACGGTATCCCTGGTTAAGTGATAATGATACGAGTACCACTAGTTGAGCGGTGATGTTTTAGTATCTTTGATTGAACAGTACAGATCTATCACTACTTATGTGATGGGTTGAGGGCTGATGTAACTTTGTGTTAGTAGTAGTTGAGTACTTCCTGTATAGTTTATTTGCTGATAAATTCACACTGTAGAACCTGGTAAAACAGTGTAGAACAATGTAGATCACGGTAGATCATGGTAGAACGTGGTAGAATACTACAAAACACTATAGAACACTGTAAAACACGGTGGAACACGGTAGAACACAGTAGAACACTGTTAAGTGCTATAATTGTGATAGTTGCAATAGTACCAGTATTTGGTGTCTAGTTCTATTTGGGTCAGGATAACTGAGCGGACTTGTATTTTGTTCACGTGAATAGGATACCTAAGGAGATAGAAAGAAAAAAAAACCGCTTGTGGTAAAGTTCAAAGCCTTTAATTGATATGTGCCTAGTGATCAGAGTGTCATTGATGAAATTGTGGATAGTCAAACTGAGAGTCTAGCTATAGACGAGTGAGTTGAAGTTCGTATTGTGATAGGCATTGCATTGCATTTAAAGTGCCGGTAGTGGGGCAAAGAGTCTAATTCGGCAGTCTTAATCGAGCGGTCGTGGCCGAGGCACGTCTTCCGATAGACGTCGCTATTTTTATAGTCGTGTGTGCAAAAGTGTTAGTGTGGTTATTTGTGTAATCGAAATGATTAGAACAGTCGGCGGACTTAATACTCATTTAACGAAATACTCACCTACAGAACTTTATGTTAGGGATTCGCGTTCAGTTGTTAGGTATATCTAGATTAAACTCAAAAGTTCACGGTAAGAAGGAACGTTTAGATCTCGACCCTATACGGCAACAGGCATCGGATAATATTGAAAAGGCTGCAATATCTGAAGTAAGTCGTTTTAATAAAGGTCGCACATCGATTAAAAGGTTTTCAAGTGGTGATTCGTGTTTCTAAAAAAAATTGTGGACGATGATATCAAACTAAATTGGATAGGAAGTTTAGGGTCTATTCGTTATAACGACGGTATTAGATAACGATAGGTACGAACTACATAGTTTAAGTGGTTCTCATCGAGTATATAAGTACGTGCACGAGAATTTACGCTCAGTACCTCAGGGACACGATGGGTTGTTAGAAATTACGAGCAATCTTTTGGGTTATGAGCAGGCCGAGACGGCGCCTGATGATGTAGTAAATGTACCTGACCCGACTGACATATCAATTTCCCATGATTATGACACCTTGACCGTGTGTTTGGATTCAATATCTGCTGATTCTAACACTGTACTCTCAGACCCGGAGACATGGGACGAACAAAATTATACAAACAATAGTCAAGCGAACCCGTCGTCGCAGGTGTGTTCTACGTCATTGTTCACTAAATTAGTCGATCCTGTATGGTATACACTTTTTATGAAAGTTCATAAAGGTGATGTCATCCAGATGGTTTAAGTTAGTCGAGCCTGGTCAAGTAGTGTCGTCCGGGCCACACCTGAAAAGGTTGGTTGAAGGGATGCACTAGCTTGGTCCAGATGAAAATTGTGAGTTTGTCGAGCCTGGTCAAGTAGTGTCGTCCGGGCCACACCTGAAAAGGTTGGTTGAAGGGATGCACTAACTTGGTCCAGATGGAAAGCCTGTTCAAGTAGTGTCGTCCGGGCCACACCTGAAAAGGTTGGTTGAAGGGATGCACTAGCTTGGTTCAGATGGAAAGCCTGTTCAAGTAGTGTCGTCCGGGCCACACCTGAAAAGGTTGGTTGAAGGGATGCACTAGCTTGGTTCAGATGGAAATTATGAGTTTGTCGAGCCTGGTCAAGTAGTGTCGTCCGGGCCACACCTGAAAAGGTTGGTTGAAGGGATGCACTAGCTTGGTCCAGATGGAATATGTGTGGTTGACTGACTGGTCGTAAGGACAGAGTCGTCCGGGCCATTACTTGGTCGATTGGTTGAATGGATGCTATCGTCCGGTCCAAGTCATTGCGAGTGCGAAAATGTGAGCTATGGTTTCCTTGAGTTGGTTACCTAGAAAATTCATGGTAAGTCGTTAGGACAGTGTTGTCCGGGTCAGACCCAAGATGGGTTGGTTGAAGGAAAACACTCGTCCAGTCCAGGTCATCTGCCGTAAGATTAAATTCCTAGATTTAGAAGTTTCTGCATTAGTGATATTGATGATGACAAAGTTTAATAGGATGGACGAGCGGATGAGTGAGTGATCGATTTCGTTTTGATTCCAAAAACTTATAGACGCCCGAGGACGGTCGTATGTCAGTCCGGCCGTGACGGCGCCTTACAGAAATGTCAGTGTCAAGAGTGACATGAGCTGTCAATGTCACTCTAGCGGAGCGTCGTGTCTATGGTAGCGGGGCGGCCATCTTAAAGACTTCACTTTTGTACGAACGGCCGCGGGCGCACCACGTCTGCGACGAATCGCTATCTATCGGGTTAATCCATATAGATTTTAACTTAGTTAGTGTTTATTGTAAAGCCTGCAATTACCGTGTGATTATCTGCGACATTATTTCATGTAAAATTATAATCATTTGAAAAAGTGTAACGGTTTTATTTAAAAGTAACTGTATCCGAAATAGTTTAAATTGTGAAGCAAGTTAAAAAGACGTTGTAGCCGAAGTGAATAGTTGTTTCTGTTACTCGACCACGTGCCCACGATGAATCCTGACGAAGGCCCTCCTGCGCTTATATATTTAAATGGGGCTCCCATACAACAAACGTATTTTTTTTTGGCCGTTTTTTGCTCGATTTTATAAGTGTATAAGTGTATAATACTTATTGGTACGTCGTGCGTCCTACACGCACTTAGCCGGTTTTTTGTTATAATTGTGTTTATGTTATTATTTTTTCGTGTTGAATAGTTAGTAAAATTATAAAACATTAAATATTTTGCATTTTTTAAAATTCCATTATTGTATTTGTAAAGTAATTGGCAAGAAATGTTTATAAAAATTACTTCAATATTCGGCCTGCGACATCATAAGTTGTTAAAATGCTCTAACGAATCGAAAACAAAACCGTGATAGTTCTTTAACTACCGGCTAGATGGCGCATGCAAGGGCCCAACTCGCGAGCATCAAGGGATAGAAAAAATTGAGGTCTAGTAACATATTTATTATACGGGAATTAACGCGCATTGTTTACCTTAAAATTGCTTGACGTTTCGACCAGGTTGCACCGGCCGTGGTGGACAACGCGAAAGTTTAAATGTTAGTCTAGTAACATAGTCCAGATAGGTGGTTCTATTCTGGCCCAGGTTTGGCTACGGAAGTCTCGGGTTCGATTCCTGGGTCGGGGCTTAAAATTTTCAATCTTTCAAAAATGCAATTATTGTATTTGTAAAGTAATTGGCAAGAAATTCCTATAAAAATTACTTCAATTAAATATTTTGTTGTTTTCTTTGGTTTAAAGTAGGTATATTAAATAAACATTATCGTCCACAATGAAAAAGTAAATGTTGCATAACTGACGTTTATCATATACAAGTGTCAATTAAACGAAGTGTTAAATTCATCAAATGGGATGTTGACTATCAAGTCAAATCAGTCTCTTTTTATGAAATGTCAAGACGACAAGCTCAATAGAAATGTGTATGGAATAGGAACCGCTGACGTCATACGTTGCTATCGTCAAATCATTACTTTTAGTATTAATTTTCATGCTTTTAAATTCAAAAACATGTTAAATTGTAAAATAACAGTTATTTTCAGAGCATTTTAAGATCTACTACTACCTGATTAGTATAAAATAATTTACTTTCATTGTATTCAACTACCCAATTGTCTAAGCTGTCGCACGCACTAGCCATATTAACCTATGATCTCAACACTTACACTCGCTCACACTATTCTGTGATGGCAGCAACTTTGTCACAGAAGAACATACTAGCATCAAACTGCCTACTTTTTTAGGAGTAAAAAACAAAAAAATAACTGACAAGCTATCTCTCCCCACTGACAACGGACATAAAACTAGCGTTATCCTTGAATGCCTTTATAGAACACAGGCTACGCTTATGGCTCCTACATACATGCGGAAAGCAGACGGCCCGTATGCTTTCAGCATTTCCACCGATTGTATCACCCGTATGATACCTGTGTACCGGTGGCCTTACTACTGACAAACCCGGCAGCTATTCAAGCTTGCGGCAGTGCAGCACAAACACAAACTCTAAACATTTTTTTTTTAAATATTACTAGCAATGTGGAATTGAGTCCCACATTACTAGCAATCTTGTTAACCCCTCCACCACCGCTACTCATATACTTTATTTATTTCAGTCCATCAGTTTGAAAAACAAATGAAGGTAGTTAGTGCCAAATGTAAAACTCTGAGGACCAACTAACTACCAAGAAACTCAAGGGTCACTCTTTAAAGTCATCAAGTTTTATTAGGTACTTAAGGTAGGTGTGTTTGATAACTAAAAAAAATCTTTCTCTTCGGTGGCAAACTTATAGCACAGTACATTTCATTTATACTGTGGTTATCTATACTAATATTATAAAGAGGAAAAATTTGATTGTTTGTTGGAATTGAATAGGCTCTGAAACTACTGAACGGATTTTAAAAATTCTTTCATCGTTGTGAAGCTACACTAACCCCAGGTGACATAGGCTATTTTTTATCCCAGTATTCCCACGGGAACGGGAACTACGCAGGTGAAACCCCGAGGCGTTCGCTAATAGTGTATACGACTGTTGCGCAATAGGTGTGGTCCGATTCCGATTCCCAAATGGGACACCACTTTGTGTAACATACTCTCAAATCGTTGTTCCGAGTCTGTGTGAGTGTCCTCTGTGACACACATACACACACACATTTTTGTAACTGCAAGAGAAGTTTTTTTCAAAGATTGATATTGTCGGTACGTCAGCGCAAATACCCGACGATCATAGCCGCCGGTATGTGTATAGGCACCATTATATTCTTGCCTTTATCCTGAATCCTGTATCTCGCGATATAATCCCTGTTCCTTGTAATTACGACAGGTGAGGGACGCAATTAGCCATTCTGTCTCTCTCTAATCGTTTCCTGAAGGTTTACATCCTGAAGGAAGCAATTTGTGCACAAGTCTGTGAGCTCCGTACTAAATATTGAAGCCTTTTGCTTTAAAGGTGTCTTTGTAGAGTTTTTAAGTGCTGTACTGATGCAGATTGGGCTAGGATTAGGGGTGATACGTACTTATAGTAGGCGGTAGATTACTAGGTGTTTCTGTAGAGTTTTTAAGAGGTATGTGAGCTTCACTGAGCTTGTATTAGCTGGTAGTATATAGGTATGTAGATAAGGCAGTAGATTACAATTGTGTAAGGGTTATGGCCTGTCAAAATATTCTGGTTATGATATATGAATAGCATACCTGGCAGGCAGCACCTTACCCCCATATCTAGTTTATAAACATTCAAACATTGTAAAATTCACAATTTGAAAGGAGTGGCCGCGAGTTTTTATTACCAGGTTCTTTTCTCCGGCTTTACCTATTGTTTGCGAACTTGGCATAACATGTACATGTAGAATCCCGACGTATCACAAGAGTTGTTTTGCATCCTAAGTGAATAAAGAATTTTAAATTTTATTTTTCTATATTCTGTCCGAAGGCAAAATCCGACCTTAAGCATATTTTTGCATCGCTTTTTTTCATTTGTGCTTAATTTTATTAAAGTTTTTTCTATCTTTTTATTTATGGAACTAGCACGGTTTAAGAACTACTTGAAATAGACTTACATGTATTAGGTACTACACATTATGACTACTTATTACAAATCTACGTAACTACAACTACAAGACTATGGCAAATTTAAAAAAAAACGGGCATTAACATGTCAGACCATGCCTAGTGTAGGGTTCTGCAGCCTTTAATAATTGCATCAGCAGAAGAGCATATGTTTATGGCACTTACGCCCTTTCATAGAGAAATGGAGTTTTTCGGCCATAACTCAATGACGGTATATCCGATCTTGTCCGAAATAATTTAAGTTTAAATCATTTATTATGCGCTACCTTTGTGGTTTTATTCATATTTTTTGGTGTCACGGTTCAAAAGTTGGGATGGGGACACAATTATGCAACTTTCGGCTCGATTATTTCCAAAAATATTCACTTGTGGAGGGCAAGGTGTTAAGTCCCTCCAACACAAAGGGAGGATCCTCCGACCAGGCGAGGTGATCGTGCCTGGCGGGCCGCGGCCCAACGGTTAACGTTGGGAACTTGTATTTATAGTTAGCAGCTGTGAAAACTTCTATATCGCGATTCAGGATTTGACGCTATCTGTCAAGTGTCAATTTATTTATATTATTATATGTGGGTACCGCTAAACACTTAATAAAAAACGTAGATATTGGCTGAAACAAATTTTTTCGGCTTCTGTTACATGTATGGAGTACCCCCCCCCCCCCAAGAAATATTTCTTTTTATTATTTAGACATCAAAGTAAGTAGCGGCTACTACAAGACACCTTTTCACCAAATTTCATCAATATTCATTGACTAAAATGCCTGTGACATACGGACAGATAGACAGACAGACGGACATGACGACACTATAGGGGTTCCGTTTTTGCCATTTTGGAACCTTAAGAACGAATAAAAACCTCAGCAGCAAAAAAAACTTCATTATTAGTAGAAGCTCGCTCTGTCTTCAAACAAGCGGCAAGCACGTTTTCTATTAGCAGAAGTTTTCTATGTACCCGGGATTCAATACCCTACGAATATTAATTGTTGACTGCAGTTTAATAAAATGAAATAAAATTATTATTTATTTGCAAGAGATGTAGTCTTACAAAAGGTGTTTAAATTATAATTACAGGGCTTTGACACAACTCACCCTCAGTAGGCACGCGAAAATTAAATAAGTACTTAGGTACACAAATAAGATTTAAATTACGTCATTATAAGTATTTTAGAATCAATTCAATTAATATAGTAATGTCATGGATAAATATTAATTAATAGTGTTAACTAGGAATATTGAAAAAAATGATCAAAATATTCTGAAACAGGCTTTGAGCATGACAATAAGACTATTGTTCTAGAGTCCTGTGGTTATAATGACACAAAACATTCAGTAGTACAGAAGAAAGGCTTCATACACGATAAGTCTCGGACCTCTTTGCACCAAAGGTGTTCCGAGATTCCCTGTCCCCTGTGTGTTGCGCTGTCGAGTGAAGTGTCAGTGTATAAAGTCGTCTGTAGATTTTGTCACTTGCAGTGTTTTGCGATAATTAATTTATTTCCAATCATGGCGGCCAACTTAAAACATCAAACACATGCATGAGATGCATAATATAGGTACATCGTATAACATTTTACATCGTAAGTGGATGCTCCTACCATGTTGTTCCCATTGAGGCTGATATATCCAATCTCGTGTACTCTTCTTCTAATATTTTTGACCTCTTTTTTTGCATCAGTCCTCTAATAAGGTGTATAATATAATGGTGACAGCACCTTATCTCCATATACAATTTATAAACATTCCAAACATTGGCGATTTGAAAAGAGTGGCCACGAGTTTTTATTGCCTGTTCTTTTCTCAGGCAAGTGTAGTATTTTGCTTTCTAAGTGAATAAATCATTTTTATTATTATTATACTAGCTGTCCCGCGCAACTTCGTCTGCGTAAATTTTCCCCGTTTTTGCAACATTTCTCATTGATGCTTCGCTCCTATTAGTCGCAGATGTTATATAACCTATAGCCTTCTTCGATAAATGGGCTATCCAACACTGAAAGAATTTTTCAATTCGGATCAGTAGTTCCTGAGATTACCGCGTTCAAACAAACAAACTCTTTAGTTTTATAATATTAGTATAGATTACAAATGGGGTGGGAACAAAAAGGATTCACTCTCATAATCTAGATTAAAAAGCGGCGGTAGCCTAATGGCCAAGGCATCGGTCTCGCAATCGTGAGGTCGCGGGTTCGAATCCTACCCATTATACTACCGACGTGAACCCACTCCTAAAACACGCCTTTGAGCTTAGCTGGAGGGGTTAACAAGATTGCTAGTAATGTGGGACTCAATCTCACATTACTAGTTACCTTTTAAAAAAAAAACATCGTAACGTCGCAATTTGCACGTATATTTTCATGACCGCGAAGCAGTTTACATCTAAAGCAATGCTTTATAGGTACCTACTATGTAGTTAGGTATGTCGAACCAACCCGATGTCACTGAAATCTTGATATTTATATTTTAAGAAAATTGTAGTATTGTATCACTACAGAGCGGTCTATATATTTAAGTTATCTGTAAAGTCAGTGTAAGGAATTTATTTATCTGTTGCCGGTACATTTGCTCTCTTTAGTGAGATGGCACACTGAATTAATTTTGTTTACAGCTTCAGGGATTTATGTAGAGGAAGGAGAGCTTACCTGTGAATACTCGTACGTATTTTAAACCAAATTCATACAGATTTTCTTGACAATTCAATGTTATTTACGTGACTGAGTTTCTACTCCGAAACTGAGGGTTTTGTTATACTAAGGTTGATCTGAATTATTTTTTGAAGTTAAGCAGCTCGAAAATGCATATAATTTTAGTATTCTCCATTTATATTCAAAATTCAAAATCAGAAACACGACACTGCACTCGATTGGTACCGGAAAGACTGGTCAGCTTCAAGGCAGAGATAAAAGAAGGAAAGGAAAGAAATAGAGCCCTTTGGCCTGCAGTGGATAACAAAACGTGCTGAAAAATAGAATGAATGGATTTTTTTTTTAATGTGTGAGGCACCTTTGCGTAAACCAGTACTTACCTTAAACGTATGATCAAAGACAAAAATGAAAATTAATTAAAAAATCACAACCTACCCTCAGAAAATCGGAACGTTTTGTTGAAATAAGGGTCCTATATTTCAACAAAACGTCGTATAGGCATGGTACCCATATTTCAACAAAACGTACCGTTTTTTTATAAATTACAAAGCTAAGCATGTTAATTATTTTCACTGAAATAAAATAAAAAGCAAACGAATGTCCACCATTAATATTTCTAATGAGCAAGCTTAACAAAATTACTAGTATATAAATGTGAGGGCCACGATCGAGCATCGCACAAAGGGAACAAACGACCTACTATTACTAGAAGTGGCTACATAATAAAACTAATACTCTCATAATTGCTGTCCTTAAATAGTTTGAACAAGAAAATTGTTTAGATTTTCGGGATTAAGCAAAAAGTAATTATTAAATGGTTTGAAAATGATTTTGTGTTTTCTATTAAGCGTTATTGAGGTAATTAATTTTGCACTTTACTTTGTTGAGATTTCAGTCCATTTTGTATTGTATTCGTAATTGTGTGGAGTAAATAAATACCAACATTATTTTAATTAACGTGAAATATAGTGAGTAGTTCTCTTGAAATGTTATCAGAAATACAATTGCGATTCAAAGCGGCAATTTGTACCACCTCTGCGCAAAAGGTAATAGGTGCAATAACCTAACGAGACAAAACTAATCTAAACTACAATTAATTAATCTGAGTATATGTATACTTTGTGTCTTTTGCTTCGTATGTTCAAATTCAATGTCTTCGTATGTTTATGAATTGTACCTAAGTATATGTACCTATAAATGTTGATAAACTTTTTCGGTCTTAATCGCGTGAATAATTTAAGCTAAAATACCTTGTTTATGGCCCGACGTTTCGACCGTATTGCAACGGCCGTGGTCACGGGTAGACTCTACCCGTTTAGCTACCCTAGTTACATAATTTGGATATTTAACAACCAAGCGAAAAATAAGATCCAAAAAACTTAAAGGACAATGGAGCGAAGCATCCTTGACATCAAACTGAAAGACAAAAACAAAACAAAGACATAAGAAGCGAAACGAGGCTCATAGATGCTCTACAACAAGTCTACAAATAGAAATGGGCTGGCCATATTGCCCGTCTTCCCAAAGACTGATGGACAAAAAGAACCACATCATGGCTAGGGCCAAGGGCAACGGACCTAGGACGAAATAAGAAATACAGCAGGAGATGACTGGATCAACAGACCTTGAAACAGATCAAACTGGAAATCCTCGAAGGAGTCCTATACCAAAAAAAGCTAGCTATATCTGTTTTATTCTTTTTTTATATTTTTTTTTTTAGTTTTCGTTTTATTTTACTACTTTTTTTTCAATCTGTTTTATAAGTTAAGGAAATAAAGACTATATTATTATTATTATTATTATATGTACCTAGTTAAGGTGCTGCTACTCTATTACATAGAGTAAATTACATAGACTAAAGAAAATGATAATGAAAAATACCTAGAAATTATGCCTAACTACTTATAGTAAAAGTTACAAATCAATATAATATTACTACATATCTTAGATCCACTTACAACAATTGTAAATAGTGACTAAAGTACTGGTTAAAAATAATGTTAAACTAAAGTACGGTGTGGTTTTATCCAGCATCTCTAGATCTCTAACCAACAGGCCATTCGTTAACCAGCGGCCGGCGGTTCATTCCACAAGGGTGCACGAACAACTGGTCACATGTGGAATTAAACTAACTTCGCTGCCATTTGCCGTCCAACTTATTGTACAGTTCTACAGTTACTTGTTTCCAAGATTTTGTTCTAGTTAGTTTTGGGTGTTATTTATATGTGTGTAATAATAAAGGCATCAGATTTGCATATCGTATGAACCTATGATATCCAGTTGCGGGGATATCCCAAATAAAGCAACTCGCAGATGATTCAACACTTCCAAAATAAAGCACTCAGAGGCATCGTTAAGGTTCATTTCCGAGCATCGCGGCCGATCGCGAGCCGCTCGCGGCTTACGACAACCGGCTGACGCTCGCGGCCGATGCGACAATATTCACAGTGCGCGCGCAGCCTACGACAGTCGTCGGCCGCGCGCGTCTGTCACTTACCTCAGCCGCTTGTCGTAAGCCGCGAGCGGCTCGCGATCGGTCGCGATGCACGGAAATGAACCTTTAGCCTACCCTGGGTTTTTTCCGTCTCCGCGGCAAGAACGTGTGAACTGTCAAAATCTTACCGTAATGGTTAATAGAGAACTGCGTTTAGATATGCACCGTGCATGCGCCAGTTCACACGTGCTTGTCACAAACAACGAAATAAAGATTGTGAATAAGGATCCTGCTATATAAGAGTGGACGATCTCCATCGAGACCTTAAAGGAGACCTCGTCACCAACACTACAAAATTATTTCTGGAATAGTGCCAAGCTTGGACACACCAACAAGATTTTTACTTCAAGAAATCATATAAAAAAATAAAATGAAACTATTGAAAACTTGCATAGTTAAAAGCCAATCTAGTTCGCGCTATCGTGCTCCTAGTACGTAATCCATGGTTATTATTGAGAAATAAGTGTGAACAGGATTTGAACTGTTAGAATGATTAATGAATTAACTAATGATTTATTAATTAATTAACCGAAAAATATAACATGGTCCAAAAACTACTCCATTGGAATGTGTTACTGATTCTGAGCAAATTACTTTCAGGTTGGCACTATACCAAGAATAACGTAGTATAAAAAAAATGCCGAAGCGCATGGACTCCAATTTCATCAAGGACATAGTAAGCTATTTTGCAGTCGCAAAGAACCAAACTTTTTGAGTTACTATAGTGTCCATTCATAGTAATAACAGTGCAATGCAGTGTAATCAAAATAACATAAGAACAAAGTATCTAGTTACTAAAAACAATAAGAATAGTGTCATCATCATCATCAGCTTCGCATATCGCAGTCCACTGCTGGACATATGCCTCTCCAATTGCACGCCACTTTGTTCTATCGAAGAATAGTGTTAATGGACATGAACATAAAACAATATTTTTAGTAGTTTACGTCAAACTCAAATTACTTATTAGGTTCTGTAGGATTGTAATTAATGGGAATGTTAAACATCAAATTAACAGGAAACATCGCTTTTCATCATTACAAACCTATTATTTGGGTAAAATTATTATAATAGGTTAAAATTGGTAGAAAATTGTCGAAGGTTTAAAAGGTTAAGCCCCTGGCAATTTTCTACAGTACATGTGGCCTGTGCAAGCGACTCACACATGGCAAATATGGAGTCAATTCCTACCCCCTCCACCCTTACCGACTCACAGTTTTAGATAGAAGGGGTAATGAGTTTTAAAGTACATATAACCAAAATGTTGATGTTGACTCCCGCACACTTAAGGTGAGTATAGACTCCAGTCTGTATGCACCTTAACCAAACAGCATTTACTAGTAACAGAACGTCGAGCAATAGTTGTTTTAAAATTTACTCGAACCATACTTCGAACACGATGTTCGATTATGTTACTACCATTTTTAAAACCAATGAGCGTTTTGTGTAATGTTTTATCGAGCAAAGGCGCGAGCGCAGGTGCCGGGAGTGTATGCAAGACAGTAAGAAATATTACAGAAATGTTCACCCGCCTTACAGCGGCAGTAACGTCGAACAGAGCGTCGAGCATTCGCAAGAACGTTACATTACATGGCAATACTTTAGGAAACGGAGCATTTGCCTGTATTGTCTCATTCGTAAGAAAGTTATATTAATTGTAATGCTATAGCAAATGCTCAAGTGCATACTCAGCTTAATTCGTCAGTTTCTGTAGTGTTCGCATGTTTGTTTTAAGTTTCGTTGATTAGTCAGTGTCAAATAATAATAATAATAATAATAATAAACTTTATTTGTTCTCTCTCACATAGACATTACAAAATGTATTGCATAGGACTTAACTACTAGACATTTATTCTTAAAAACTACTATGTGAGAGACTGGCGGCTGTACTAGGAGACCTGTATTACAGCTTACCAGCCCCTCCTAACTCTGGATTAAATACAATTTTAAAATGAGGCTTGTTAAGTTGCGCAATGCAGGTAGAGAGTTTGTGTGAGTGTGTGTGTGTGTGTGTATGTGTGTGTGTGTGTGTGTGTGTGTGTGTGTGTGTGTGTGTTGTGTGTTTGTGTGCGTGTGTGCTTGCTTAGGTTGGTATAAGTAAAAGTGCTTCAGTTTCCTCATAGGAGAGGGATTTGAGCCAGGTTGAAACTAATTTTTTACAAGTGAAACGTGTATGAGAGAAGATGCTTGTTTCTTTGTTGGTTTTATTATACAAAATTTTTCCCAGAAACCCAAAGAACCTGCCAGAGAATTTAGAGTTCCATCTAGACTGCAAGGTGTCACATACTTGATGCTTTCGCCGTTTGTCGGTTACATGATAAGGATCATAGGTAAGTAAAGTGTGCTGTCTTAGAACTGTTTCAAGAACAAACAATTGGCGCACGGTTAGAACATCCGACAGTTTATACAAGTCATTTGTAGGGTATAGGAACGGTAAAGAATGACTAACCTTCAGGACCGCTCGTTGTGCTCTTTCTACTTTTATTAGTGTACTCTTATGTGTGCCACCCCACACTGTGATGCAGTAGCTTAAAATAGATTGGCCTAGAGCCAGGTAAACCTGTTTTAGGACTTGTGTGTTGGCTGATAATCGCAGATTTTTAAAGATATAAATGAGCTTGCGTGTCCTTGACGACAGTAGGTCTAGGTGTTGATTAAAGCTAAGTGTACTATCTAGTATTATGCCCAAATATTTAAGGTGGTAGGCAATATCTAAGTGAGTACAGGAGCAAGAGCGATCAGTAAGGCAAGTGTGGTGAGTTATATCAAAACTGTCATGTAATCCTGGTGGCGAGGACTTAATAGAAAACGGGATATATTTGGTCTTTTGAGCGTTAAGCGTCAACCCATTATCTCTCAGCCAGGAGGATACGATGTTAAATCCTGACTGAGCGAAACTGTAGGCATCATCCCAACTGCTACCATGAAAGACCAGTGCGGTATCGTCAGCATAAGCCACAATTTTTCCGTTAGGTAAAGAGAGATGGCACAGGTCATTCATAAAGATGAGAAAAAGGGTAGGGCCTAACACGCTTCCTTGGGGCACACCGTAATCAATGGGCAAGTCATTGCTAACCACATCCCCAATCCTCACTCTCTGTTTCCTGCCAGTCAGGTAGCTGGTGAACAATTTATGTTGAGTTCCCCGAATTCCCAATCTCTCCAGTTTGTCCAACAAGAGTGGCACACGGACAGTGTCAAAGGCCTTTGCCAAGTCCAAGAAAATAGCCACTACTTTATTCTTTTGATCAAGTTTGGTAACGATGTGATCAGTTAGTTCATGAACGGCATCAGATGTTGAGATACCGGATCTAAAGCCGAATTGTGAGCTTGACAAAAGGTTTTTAGCAACAAGGTATTTCGTGAGACGTTTATTAAGTAACTTTTCTGCAATTTTTGAGAGGGCAGAGAGTATCGAAATAGGCCTGTAGTTGGTGACACTGGTCGTGTCACCACTCTTGTGGATTGGAACTACCTCGGCAAACCTAAACGCGTTAGGGAACACCCCTGTACTGAATATAAGGTTGAAGAGATAGGTAAGTGGAGGGACAAGGATTTCGTGATAACGTTTTAGGAGAGCTCCAGAGATATTGTCGTGGCCGACAGTGTTGACTTTTTTTAGGTTTAAAATGAGGTTTTGTACCTCTGTTTCGTCAGTAGGAATAAGTGCAAAAGAAAATGGCAGGTGGTCTAGGCAAGGTGAGTAATCAGGGTTCGCATTTGTTATATTTTCAGCTAGGTTTTTGCCAATGGATGCAAAGAAATTATTAATGTTATTGGCCGACATAGTTGGGTCACTGGGGAGTAGGAGGTCTATAGCTGGTTTGTGTTTTTTACTGGTGTAAGTAACTTGTTTTATTGCGTCCCAGAGTGCTTTTGAATTGCTTTTGGCTGCTTTATCTATTAGGTCAGCTTCATAGTCGCGTTTGATCTTTTTTAAAAGCCTGTTACAGAAGTTTCTGTATCTCGAATATGTCAATTTAAGTACATCATTATTGGGATTTTTTTTTTGACTTTATGTGTAGTTTATCACGGTTTTTTATACAGCGTAGTAATCCTATAGTCATCCATGGCGTTTTTAATCGTTTACGGTTAGGTACTGTTTTCGTTCTCGTATTTGCTTTTATTTTATCATTTAGGTCTGAAATTAAACGGGAAGAGGCTTCATTAGGGTCTGTGATGTAATATATATTGTTGAAACATAAGTTCTTCATGTCATTATCAAGTCCGTCATAGTCAATTATCTTTATTACAGAATAGTTTTTAGTTTTTATCTGGTGTTGTAGTAAGAGTATTACACAATCATGGTCAGTGATGGAGGTTTCAGCAACGTAGCAAGTAGCTGGAAGTTTACTTTTAAGAAAAATGTGATCTAGACATGTTTTGCTATGAGTTGGTAACTGATGTGCGGGTAACATAGCGTGGGAAGCTAGTAGGTTAAGATAAATTGATGAGTTGGGGTCTACATTACCGATCTTTATGTCGACGTTTATGTCACCTATTAGTATGATGTTAGGGTAATATAATCTGTTAAGAAGATTGTTCAGGGAGTCTATAAAGGGTTCAATGTTTTTATAACGGGGGGGGCGGTAAATTGCTAGGATAATCGTGGTGTTATCAATTATAATAGTCAGGCAGTTGGCCTCTTTTAGATCTGGTTCCCTTATAGTTACGCGCATATTCTCTTTATAATAAACAATAACACCTTCGTTTTGTGAAAGATTGTTGTTGTTATTAGCATAGTTATAGCCGTTTAATGAAGGTATATTGTGAGTGTGGCGCAACCAGCACTCTGTGAGTATAATGAGGTCCCAGTCAACAGAGGTGCGTTCAAGTAGCGTTAAAAGGTTAGGAAAATTATGATTTACACTGCGAATGTTTTGGTGTAGAATTTTAAGTTTGCTGTTAAATGATTTAAAGAGATTTGGACAGTCTTCTAACCCGCATATTGATGATTGTGCAACGGTAAGATTGTCGATATCACTATTTATAGAATTGAGGTTATCGAATTTAGAAATAAGATATATTGATAAGGGAATTCAAAATATGTCACTGGTTTATTAGAGTTGTATGTTGATATAAAGTGGATTAGAGAGATATGACAGGGATTTGATTTATAGTAGGATATATTTAGGATTAGACTATAATAGTTTATAAACTGAAGTACACGCAAGAGTTTAATGTATGGGTTTAGATTTTGATTGTAATGATTAGTGTAATAATATGTGTAGTGTAAGGGGTGAATTTTGTATGTTTTGTTTATGGATTTTAAAAGATTATTTATAGAATGAGGTGATGTAAGGAAGATTTGTATGGTTTGTGAATGTGTGCGTGAGGGTTTAATTGTTTTAACATTATTACGGATGAAAAAACACAAGCAAAGAATTAATAACAATACAATATAAGTGTCATATAGTCATTTATATAACATATTTTTTAGATCTTGCTCGCAGTTTATACGAATTGCTGATGAGTCTTGGAATCTTTTTAAAAATATTTTGCCATATGACGTCCAGGTACTGTGGAAGTTGTTTTCTTTTACAAATTGTCTTGCTAGATAGGCAAGTCTTCTTCCAGCGGAAGTCAGTGATTCGCCGATAAATATGTTTTTAACAGGTCCTGGTAACGTTAAGTGATTTGTATTCAGCTTGTTATCTTTATTTGCCTTGTTATAGCTGCGACTTTTCATTAAGAAGGCATCTCTACAAGAGGTGGTTAGAAAGTTTACCATTATATGGTTACTTGCTTCATGTTTCGTTTTAAGTCGGTATATGTCCTGGATATCAGACTCTAATACAGGGTGCTCGATCACCTCGCCAAGTAATTTTATCATAGAACTCAAGGTAGATTTATTTTCGGGGTTTTGTTTGGGAATGTTCCTGATTTCTATAGAGGATGAACGTGAGTTCCGCTCAAGAAGTTCAACTTTGCTCTCGAGGGATTCTATCTTGAGCTCGTAGCACATATTCTTTTGTTCTAATTGAGACACTTTCTCTAGGACATCATCGTACTTAGCAGCTAAGAAGTCTACGCTTTTTTGAATTTCCAAGTTTTGCTCTTTTATAACCAATACAGACTCAATAAGCTTCTCTAACTTAGCGTTCTGCTTACTTTCGAAAGATGCAACCATGTCTTTAATTTGGTTAGTAATAGAGATAAGCTCTGAGGAGGTATCACTGTCTTCAAGAAGTCTACGCTTCAATCTACGTGTTATATTATTATAAGTATGGTCTGAACCATCCAAAGGTGTATTTAATTGTGAATCGGACCGGCTGATTGGCGTCTTTACTAAACTCGGACGATTCGACATGTTTGGCGAGGAGGGCTTTTGTGACATTGTTCAAAAACTGCCGTCAAATATAAATACAAGTGTGATATTACTCACGAAACGAGTTTGTCTTCTGGGCTGGCGACTGAGTATGCGCCGCTCGTAGTGGTCGAGTGGGCGCGGCTTGATGCGGTGAGTGGCCTCTGCGCGTCACGGGGAGGAGCTAGCGTGTAGTTTCGTACCTCCTACGCTGCGTCTGCGCGCCTATTGTGTAGAGGAGGCGCGGCTTGATGCGATGGATGGGCTCTCGCGCTGCGTCACGGGGTGGAGTTGCCGTGTAGTGTCGTTGACCTCCTCACTGAATATGCGCGCCTGGTACTTGCTTGAGCGTTTACGTATTATTTTGATTTTAAATTTAATTTTATTTTAAAAGATAGAAGTATAGCAACTTGTTGTGAACACGACCGTACGGTGCAGTATCCAGAGGGGGAGAGGGAAAACTGAACAGTATCCCTAATTCGTTACTTTCAGATGCTTTCAGCCCTATACTGGTCACTCCATCGCTTGTCTCACCTTGTTATCAAAGATCGCTCAATTGCTAACTTTAATTACGATTGTAATCGATTAATTAGTACCTAATTACTTTCGTAATCCTGAATCAGCATTACTGAGCTGATTTGCGACTAGATTGGAAACCTAAATCAAACCTAAATTACTATTAGATCAAATCAGGTTACATAATAGCACAAAATAAAGAGAGTAAAGAAGGTTAGCTTAGTACAAACATACTTGGGCACATTAGGTTACAAACAACATTTGATCTTTAATGGCACGGCAAACTGATTCATACATATATAACCCATATATTGCAATGCTATTATAAAAAGTCGTAAAACTAGGAAGCATGACGAGCGAAAAAGAGAAAATGTAAATAAGTAATTTCATCTGTTGACGCCGGCGATGCGACACTGACATCGAAACTTGGTCAGTTGTCTAAATTTTTAGGTGCCGCTTGCTGAGCTCTTGTCTTACCTATCTACATCTTTTTACTTAAAACATCATTGCTTGGGCGACGTAGACATAAACTCACAAGGAATCTCCGACCACGTCGAATCACATTGATTCGAAGGTATTCCGGAATTCTGTATCAGTGAACGATGTCTATATGTGCATGGTTGAACAAAATACCTACTTACGTACTAAGTTAAACTTCTGTACTCTCTGTATTTTGTACTATTAGATACCTACCTGTCTCTAATTAGCCTTAGCCCTGGAGCCTACGATTGCTTAACCGTAGCAGGATTACGACAGTGTATTCAATTATCTGTCTTATTTTTTCAGAACTAAACTACTCGGCCGATTTTCATCATCCTCTAACCCTTATAATACAGCAACGCAGGAGTAGGCACCATAGATTTTCCAAAGAACCAGTCAACCAATCTACAAACCCTCACTCCATAACCCAGTATATTAGTTTACCATTTCTTGTAATAGTTCTACACAACCGGGGTTTGTCACTTGGTCTCAGATTAAGGTGTCTAGAAAGCCTCTGCGATATTGGCTTCGGCCCCACGCACGTCTATAGTCTCGTGTAATGGAAAGACATAATAACAATTCCTATGTTTTATACTTCCATACTTTTCTATCTGTCATCATCTTTGTGCTCACATCGTATCTAGTTAAGTATATCAGGATAATTCAATTATGTCATCTTTCTCTGACATTGGCATCTCATTCTATGACATTGGCATCAATCATTTTTAGGGTTCCGTAGCCAAAATGGCAAAACCCTTGGAACCCTTATACTTTCGCCACGTCCATCCGTCCATCCGTTTGTCCGCACCTTTGCTCAGAGACTGTAAGGGCTAGGAGGCTGTAATTTTGCATGGATACACATATTATTTTCGCCGACAAAGTGAAAGGAAAAAAACTAGAAAAAAAAAGTATGTGTAAAAATTCACGGTAGTAGTATATATAATGAAATTAAAAGAAAAACTATCACAGCTAAGTAAGCTTTACAAGTTTACGTGTAACAGCTGATCAAATGAGAAGTAACAAAATTTCGTACAAATTCCATTGAAAATTATTATTAAGTAGGTATAACGTTGTAAGTTTGAAAACAAAACAACAGAAACCCACTTCTTAAGCCGCATTATTCGGATGGACGGGGGGGGGGGGGGGGGTGAGTACGGAACCCTACATTGTGCATGTCCCGACATGCACTTGCCCGGTTTTAATACAATAATTGCATTTTTGAAAGATTTGAACTAATCGAACCACCAATCTGGACTATGTTAGTGTCTAGTAACATAGTCCGATGGTTCGATTCTGGCCCCGGTTTGGCATACGAAAGTCTCGTGTTCGATTCCTGGGTCTGGACTTCAAAAAATTGTCTCTTTAAAAGAAATGCCTATAAAAATTTATATAATCAATCATTTTGTCTATAAATTTCCTTATGGTACAGTGAACCATGACCTAATATAATGTAAACTGTGTGAATACAGCGTCCTACCCCACACATAGGTAGAGTACTGAGGGCGTGTTATTTGATACATGACGAAGCTTGGAGCTTGTAGCCCTGCGGCGGTCTCGGTATACTCGGGACGGTTTTGTATTGTGTTATATTTACTATCTTTTTATGAGACATAAGTTATAGTTTGTTTTTCAACTGTTGAAAAATGAGGTTCTTTAATTTATATTAACGAAAAGCAGTTATGAGTATGATAGTTTTTAAAATTAAAATAAAATCAATCAAGAAAATCGTGAAGAAATGAAAATAATGAAGAGAAATCGTGTCGACATAAATTCAGGTAGCCAATTTTAATTCATTGACATTTTTATTTATCTTGCAGCCAATTATAATAAACTAGCTGTCCCGCGCAACTTCGTATGCGTACATTTCATTTTCCCCGTTTTTGCTACATTTTTCATCACTGCTCCGCTCCTATTGATTGTAGCGTGATGTTATATAGCCTTCATCGATAAATGGGCTACCCAACAGAAAAATAATTATTTAATTCGAACCAGTAGTTCCTGAGATTACTGCGTTCAAACAAACAAACTCTTCAGCTTTATAATATTAGTATAGATTAAGGAACACTTTGAGTTTAACATTTTTTACCCATACAAAAAAAGTGCACAACGCCGCTAAAGAAGTTTTCACATAAAAAAAAACACCCACAAAAACCTAAAAAAAATAACAAAGAGAATGAAGCTATTTAGTTCCCTAAACAATTTAATTAGCAGGAAAGTTCCAGCGAGGCTTTGTAGCGGCGATACATCAAAGTTTATTTGCAATTGTTAAAACATGGCCAAGGCTTACGTTTAACTCGCATACTTATACTTTTTTTAAGACTAGCCGTAGCAAATAACAGATTCAATTAAACACTGACTCAAAACACGTGGTGTTCCAAAGTACATTAATACCTCAATGTGTTCCAAATGGCAACTTAATTTTTTATAATAAGGTATATATTTTTTTTTATTTACACTCCCAACGACTTAATTTCTACTATAATCCAATTAGTAACTTAAATATAATAAATCACAATATAAAATCAAAGTAATGAAGATGTTTTTGTCATACTTTTTTTTAATTTTGGTCCTTATATAATTATTAAAGTATTCATTTAAATCGTTTACAGCTCGATTTCTACAGCTACAGTTAACAGCTTTCTCTCTCCTTCTAAAGCCTATGTTCATCTGATATATATCGCATTTTTGGAATATAATATTTTCCATAACTTTAATATCTTACACTATTTCGAAAAAGCCAGTCCAAAAGCCAAATAGCATTAAAATAAGACTAACTTCGTAATGCGTATGTTTTCCCACATAATTTTATATACAAGCTAATATATTAGGCATAATATATTTCTATTAGGCAGTACTTTAGTCAGTGTATTCAGTACCTAAACATTAGGTATTTTATAACTCCACAACCAAATTTGTGCAAATAATATATATTTGTATGGAGATATTTAAGTGCCATCTATTGGAAATAAATATTTTATCTTATAATTGTTACCTTATAATCGATTAGTAATGGAATGAAAAATATTTAACGGAATTTTAGTCAACTAAAAGCATTATGTCCTTACTCATAATATAATTATGGACTCTTTGTTCTATACTTTGTATAGTCATAGGTATATTTAAATGTATTAATTATTTTAAGTCGGCTGATGGATTTGCGTACTGTTAAAAAATACTTGTATAGTAGTGTATCTTATGGCACCATATGCTTACAGCATATCTTTATTTTAAGGTAACTAGCAATGTGTATTGTCATTTTCATCAATCTTGTTAACACCTCCAGCTAATTAGATATATTTCGGGACTTAATCGCGTGAATTATTTAAAGGTACACCTTTACCGTAACGTATATATATGTATGTATAAAAATCGTGAAAGTTTAAAAACAATAACCTCCAGCTAAGCTATATTGTCTCTGTTAGGAGGGGTTTATGTCGGTAGTATAATGGGTGAAATTCGAAGCCACCTTCTCTCGATGACGAAATGGTTAGATTAGATACATCTAACTATTTATACGGCTACCGAAACTAAGACCGAAACTTCTTTGATTCGTCATTGGCAACATGCAGACTGCATGGTTAGTCTGGCCATTGATTATTTATTTGTTTATTAACTAACATAACAGCCTTAAGGGGCGTCAAATGGGCCACTTTTACGGCAATTTGTAGCGGTACTATTGGCAACTATTTGCTCGGCCAATAATGGCAAATTTCTTCAATTATATGGCGCATGATCCAGTCTCCTAAACGGGCTACACAACCCGGCAACAATAAAATAGAGGGCGACTGTAACAACAACAAAATTGGCCGGGCGACAATGGGGAAAACAGATCGCTCAGCAACCGTCCGGCAACCATCAAATCTATATTGGAGAGTAATGCCATGTTGCCGGCTACAGCATTGCCGCCACAAATTGCCGTAAAAAATAGCCGGTTTAGACGCCCCTTTATAACAGATTCTGAAAGAGAGCCGGATTTATCCATCTATTAACGGCCACGGAGGTCACAGTGTGAATTGGTGGTTCGTGACTTCGTGTTTCATCACAGAATTTTTAGTTTTCCTTCTTTAAATATTATTTGATTATTATTTCGTCGAAACGGTCTCCTAATCGATATCGATTACCAATGCCAATATCATCAGAAAGTACCCAACTACGCAGCAGATATCATAGTGAACAAGTGTATGAGCAGACACAAGTGCACTCTCTATTCTCTCATTCTCATAGTGCGACGAGACGGAAATCCGATACGACTGGGAAACTCAGGGCGCACGACTAACGGTCTACCGTGCTCCCCGAGGCACGGAGGAGTTTATCATTTTGAAACGGTCACCCATCTAGAGACCGACAGGGGTAACGGTACTTAGCCTCGCAGAAATCTCGACCTGTTCGATTGCCAGTGAGTCAGGGACCTCTCTTATTCCGTCATACTGAACACATTTAGTCAGGTTAAATCAGCATGGAACAAGAAAATCAGCTCCATCTGTAATCTTCCAAAACATAATACAAAAACTTGGAACATTTGGCGGCAAACCGAAATTATCTTTGAAATTTCAAGTTGAACGGCGAATTCACTTTAATCAGTAAATTATACAAATTAGTTCACAGATAATTTCACATTTTGCACATGAACGAACAACGTTTTGTGTAAATTGCTCTTTTGAATTTAAATTATTATCATCTAAATTTTAGTAAGATTACAATTTAAAACTGAACGACACAAAATGAATCAACAGTGTCCCAAAATTATAATAGATAATCTAACGTTAGTGAAATGAAAAAACTTTATAAAGCTTCAGACGCAAAGCCTAAAGGTTTTTTACAATTTGCAATATCTGTTTGGCAATCCGGCAAAACTGTCAGAGTTTCTGGCTGCACTATTTATATCAAGAAGAGGGGTCAATGATTCATTGGCAACCGAGCAGAACAAAAGATTAGCGAGCAACGTTAATACTGTTGACCATAGATTGGTGACCGTTCTAAAAAAAACGTTAGCAGTACGACGTGCGTTTACTCCACGAGCATAACGTCCGGCGTAGCAACACCAGGCACGGATCCAAGGGAGGGGGAGGCAATAGGGACACCCCCCCCTCCCCAGACTCGAGTATTTTAACATTGGAATCGTGTGTTTTGACAGGCAATTGCCCCTCTCTTCGGTGGTGCTGCCTATTGTACCCGTGTTGCATCAAATGCAACCCCCCCCACCGTTATTATAGTGAGTCACACTTGGCCGGTCAAAGTCAAATGCTGTACCCCCCCTCTTCCTTCAACAATGTTCTGGATCCGCCCCTGAGCAACACAGAATATGATTTTGTGAAAGCAATACCTAATGTCGTAGTAGCATAACTAGTATCGTAGACATCCTAGTATAACCTACTTACTAGTATACTAGAGACACAATTGCCGCGTTCCAATTCAGTAAAGAAATATCCAGAGGCCGTACCATGTTTAACTAAATTATTTGGTAAGTGCAGGTCAGTTCAACTTTAAGTTTGAAACTGACGCATGTCACTTGCTGAACTGCTGTGAAGTGCAAAAAAAAATTACAAATTTACTTCACTTGCCAGACTGGTGACGTCATCACTACTTCGGCTGCTTTATGGCACAATTATGGTATAAAATTAGCAGAAGAGTCTACAATTTACCGGCTTTAAAGTTCATGGTACGGCCTCTGATCTAAAAATAATGTAGTTAGTCTTGAACTTCATTTTGAATAAGTAAGGGTCGATAAACATTTAACAAAGCCGTAACTTATTCAAGTGGAAGAGAAGGCAATTTCGCTGACCTAATTGAGTACCGATCCCTCGACGACGGAGCAGATTGCGTCGCTAAGTGGACTGCCGTGTTTATGCGTATTGCTAGGACGAACTCGTTTTTTGTGGACGAAAAAACCTTTCAATATTATAATATAATTTCAGAACAGGTTACAGCAATCAATGATTTTAAATGACCTGACTGCTAAGCCAGAGGATTCTTATTTATGACTAGCTGTCCCGCGCAATTTCGTCTGCGTAAGTTTTCCCCGTTTTTGCAATATTTCTCGTAGCGTGATGTTATATAGCCTATAGCCTTCCTCGATAAATGGGCTATCCAACAGTGAAATAATTTTTCTATTCGGATCAGTAGTTCCTGAAATTATCGCGTTAAAACAAACAAACAAACTCTTCAGCTTTATAATATTAGTATAGATTAATCTTTGTGTACAGAGCATTTTTTATTATGCAATTCAATTCATTTATTCAATAAACAATTATACAATTGTGTCTGAATGTAAAAAGAATAATAACAAAATAATCATAGTAAAAAAACGCAAAAAAGTCGAACATAAAATTAATTTCCGATATGATTAAAAATTAAAATTCTGAGTACCTACTCAGAATTTTTAGTTTGACAAACCTATGTCAAATTTAAAAGTAATATTAATTATAGAATTAAAGATAAATAGTTGCACAAATTAATGTTTAAAAAAAATTGCAATAATTTTTCACAATTTAATATATTATTTATGTCAAGTTTGTGTATTATTATTAACACAACCAAATTCATCTATTGAATAATAACACTTCTCCAAAAGAAAAGCTTTGAGCAATTTTTTAAAATGCGTCTAAGCGTTATTCATAATGTAGGTAACTTATTTAGAAAGTGGTCTGGTTACCATAGAGAGTAAAGCGTCTGTAGCGCTGCCTTTACATGATGACATGTTATTAATTGATTTTTATCAATTAATTTTATATTTTATAGACTTCTTGTCGTCCCCCACGACTACGTGATTTTTTGTCGTGTGATTTTAGGTATGTATAGTAGGTATACGGTATGTTTCTAAGTCTTCTACGACATGAAAGAAAAAAAAACCTTTTCCAAGTAATAAAACATTAGCTTCAAAGAATTATCAGGATCTAATTTCTAGTGAAAAAAACCTTCCACGAAAAGCCACAGTAAAACTTACCACTTAATCAATACTGCCTTTCGACTGAAACATGTGCCCAATGTGTGAAAAGTTGCTGAAGTCATTATAATACTAAAGCCTGGTAAGGCTCCTCATGATAGAATATCCTACCGGCCAATTTCTTTGCTGCCGATAATATAAAAGATAATTAAAAAACTACTAGACTTGCGTATAGAGGAAAGAACTCTGATACCCGACCATCAATATGGTTTCAGGAAAAAACCAGTCATTTATTAATCAAATTTATCGAATAACCAACATAATAGAGAAGGCAATACAGGAAAAGAAAGTTTGTTCTACAGTTTTTCTAGAGGTAGCACAAGCATTTGATAAAGTGTGTTTTTGTTTACAAACTAAGGAATGTGATCCCGAAGCAGTTTGCAGACATTTTAAAATCTTACTTGATAGAAAAAGTGCTCAATACTCTGAACTTAAGCAAATAACTGCTTGAGTAACTCGGTCGTTCTCGGTCCTGTAATAATACAGGACCAGAATGCTTCCATGAGTTACTCTCTCTCCTAATTTTGGAATATATAAATATTAGGAGACATATACAGCTATCATGACTACAGGAGTGTCTCACGAAGAAGCAGTGGAAAGAGTCCAAAAAGTCGTTAACACCCTCACGAATTCGACAAATAGATGGCGGATGAAATTAATTAAAGTCGATTCACATAGACTTCACCAACAAAAGACCAAGTTATCAACAGGTCTTTTGTTGGTGAACAATAACATTATGCCGCTCGAAAACATGCAAAGCTTCGCTGGAAGGCCAATATCAAGAAGAAAATGATACAAAAAAATGTAATGTACTGCAAACATTCATCACTATCAGTTATTATTATTTTATATAAACAAGTAGGTACTTATTTAAGGTATGGACATATGGTATTCTGCTCTGGAACTGTACCAAAAAAAGTAATGTTGAAATAATCCAAAGATTATAGTAATTTTTATTGGCATTTCTTGCCAATTACTTTATAAATACAATAATATTATTTGAAAGAAAAATTTGAAGTCCAGACCCAGGAATCGAAACCGAGACTTCCGAGCGCGCCAAGAACCATCTAACCTGAACTATGTCACTAAACTTGAAATTTCTCTTCATAATAAGCGCCATCTAGCCATGTCCTTAAGAACTATTATGACTTTTGTTATTGCTTCGTTACAGAGCATTTTTAACAAAATAAAATGTCGCTGGTAAAGGTAAAACGATCGGAAGTCTCGGGTTCGATTTCTGGGTATCAACTCCATTTTTGTCCTTCAAATGCAATTATTGTATTTAAAAAGTAATTGGCAAGAAATGCCTATAAAAAATACTATAATATTCGGCCAGCGACATCATAACGTGTTAAAATGCTCTCTGTAACGAAGCAATAACAAAAGCCATAATAGTTCTTAAGGACATGGCTAGATGGCGCTTACGAGGGCCCAACTCGTATGCAACAAAGGAAGAGAAATTTCAAGTTTAGTGACATACTTGTAGTTCAGGTTAGATGGTTCGGCTTTCGCGTTAGCTTTCTTCAGGTTATTCCTTAACGCAGGACTTGTCATTTAAATATAAACAGTCTCTTTACAAGTACTAAAACCAATAACACAAAGGTCTCCATAACCCTACAATACAACCTCTATACGATTGAATCCATTACAGTCTATATTACAATCCTTTTTCATCAGTATGAGTACACATATCGGTTGTCTTCCCACTTCACCGGGTCCTCGAGACGGCTTTACGATGCCGGACGGACGGGAATCTATTCTTGGGAGACAACACTCAAATCTAGACGTCCTACCACAATATTGACTAGGTATTTACTTTGCTAACATCATAGTGCTTTACCGGGATTTCATTCTCATGAATGTACTCTAACTCGACTGCCTCTGTGGCGCGGTGGGAGTGTATCCGACTGCTACGCAAGAGGTCGTGGGTTCGATCTCCACCCAGGATAAAACTTTGTGTGATGAGCACGATGGTTTATTCTGTGTCTGGGTGTTATTTATCTATAATAATTATGTATGTATTTAGAAATATTTAAGTAAGTTTGTCAGTTGTCTGGTTTCCATAGTACAAGCTCTGCTTAGTTTGGGATCAGATAGCGTTGTGTGAGTTGGCCCAAGATATTATATTATTATTATTATTACTACTGTGGTAGTAATTACAGTAGGACCTAGTTGAAAGACAGTCTCCAATAAAGCACTAACTGGGGATAGAATCATGTAACCCGCAGGGCTATTGTTAAACAGTGACTGCCTCTGTGGCGCGGTGGGAGTGTGTCCGACTGCTACGCAAGAGGTCGTGGGTTCGATTCCCACACGGGACACCACTTTGTGTGATCCACAAATTGTTGTTCCGAGTCTGGGTGTAATTTGTGTCCGTGACTTGTATGTTTGTAAAGTCCCCCGTGACACAGGGCTTGTACCCTACTGCGGGAGTTGTCTTTAAAAAAAAAAAAAAAAAAAACACTAACCGAGCTATAACTTTTTCGGTCACAATTTTTGCTACTTAGATACAAAAACCAATAACTAATTCTGATTTCATATTGGTACGATGGATTTTTATAAGACGTGTTATTTTTTTTTTTATAAAATTCGAATAAATCCTTTCAATTATTTAGTTCGTAGATACGCGTACGATTTATACTTAATACCTACCAACCCACTTTTGATGGGTGCACTTTTCAAAAGATTTTTCTTAGCTAATGTCTAACACCTTAGTAGAAAATAGGTAATAATACAAATACTAGACGTGAAAATAACAAGAACGTTATCTATTCTATCGATGTCTCGCATGATATTTTCATCAACGCTAAAAGACAGGAATTTAATAACACATGATGAGAGTAAGCAATCTAATTAGGTTGCATGCCTCGACGCGGCGAGGGAAGACTTCTAGTGGTTCAGGGTTTTAGTAAACTAGGTTATTGGATTAAACGATTTATAGGCATCTGTGGTGATTGCCTATTTTGTTAAAGTTAACATAAATTTGCTGTTTAATCTTCGACTATACGAGGGATGTTTTAAGTTTAATGTGTGCATCTATGTATCTGTGTATGGGATCGTAGCGTTCTATGAACGGAGGGGTCCAAATATATAGATTGTTTTTTTCTTTATAATTAGGTAGAAAATAGTATAATGGGGATAGTTGTTAACTTTATTTCATGAAAATTAGGAGTGTGACGACAATCGGGAGTTCTATTTATTGACGAAAAAGATACCTACGTGTTATAAGAATATGATGCTTTTATAAAGGTTCTTATTGAGTAATTAAAAAAGTATACTCTCTAAAAACTTTGTGCGGTTTTGTGAGCCCATAGCAAAAACTAAGTAATAATAACTATTAAGTTTTGATAAACTTTCGCGATTTGTACATGAAAATATATATACGGGTCTTAATCGCGTAAATTATTTAGGGTAAAATGCCTTGTTTATTCCCGACGTTTCGACCGTATTGCAACGGCCGTGTAATGTCACGGGTAGAATTTAAAAATTATTCACGCTATTAAGACCCGTAATGTATATATTTTGATTAAAGTATTAAGTCGTTGGGTAATGTACCTATCTACCTACCCGCCCTATGAACCATTCTGCCGGCCTTTAACTAAAACCCCGTTACCTCTCAACGGACGATTTTAAGTTTTGAATGCAAAGTAATACGGTTTTAAATTCTCTTAATTTCTGACCATTGACAAAATTAACAAGAAATAAACAAAGAAGAAAGCAACAGACACTATATATAATATTAAATTCCAAATAATGTAACTCTAAGCAATTAGTTTGTGCTCCGCGTGCAGTATCGAGCGTGTCTCGTTATAGTTTCATAAAGTTATGGAAGTGGGCCAATCGGGATTGACGCAGTGTGATGAATGCACTAATGAAATGAGATCCTAGTGCGCTTCCTCAGTTGAATATATTATTTATAAAATAAATCAGGGCTTTTGTTTCCATAAATAATTATTACGGTTGTCGATCGCGCGGAATTTTCCCGCGGAGAAGTCGGAAAAGGGATGCAAATATACAATTTCTAAAACTCGTTTGGTCTTCATATACACGCGATACAGACTACTTGTAGGATGCTAATAGCCCTGACTGCTAAGCCAGAGGTCCTGGGTTCGATCCCCAACCAGGATAAAACTTTGTGTGTTGACCACGGGTGTAATTTGTCTCTAATATTGATGTATTTAGAAATATATATGTATGTTTATCAGTTGTCTGGTTATAGTACAAGCTCTGCTTAGTTTGGGATCAGATGGCGTTGTGTGAGTTGTCCCAAGATTATTATATGATTTTTTTTAAGTAATAAATTGAATAGAATTTTACACCGCGCGAGGTGTAACACTTACCTCTGTCACTAAGGTAGTTAGGTACAACCTAGCTAATTATCTAGGCAGATAATACCAAAACTTAAGATTTGTAATACAATTTCCTATTTCAAAAACACAAATTTCGATGTCATAATACACGAGTGATGAATTTCTAGCCGGCTATACCTATAGATTTACAATATACCTATGTTCGTAAACTTTCGCGATTTGTTTACATTATAGAATTTTATAAGATATGTGTCTTAATCGCGTAAATATCTTAAACGTCAGGCAATAAACAAAGGTATTAAGCCTTAAAATAAAATATTTACGCGACCAGTACCTCATAGAATTCTATAATGTATTGAATATTTTGTCTCATTGTCCTCCAGTTTTATTCCGACTATAGTTTTCCCCCAGTTTTTGTACCATAACTAACTCGAAGTGACGTTAACTTACTTCTTACATAGTTAGAATGTATAGTTAAAATAACTTTGTGTTAGTTTTTCTTTGCCCAGTGGTGCAACTCGACTAACTTTTGTTAAGTTTCCCTTGATCGACTTCGTAACTTGCCGAGAGCCATTTAAGATGTATTTTTTCTTTCTTATGGTACGGGGCAACGACTTGTGTTGAAAGTATTTTTTGTTTTATTTTTGATGAGTGTGCATTGTACTTAGCTCTTAGAACATATCGTAGATACCTACTTACTAAATGAAATAGTCAATCTATACTAATATTATAAAGCTGAAGAGTTTGTTTGTTTGTTTGAACGCAGTAATCTCAGGAACTACTGATCCGAATTTATAAATTATTTCACTGTTGGATAGCCCATTTATCGAGGAAGGCTATAAGCTATATAACATTACGCTACGACAAATAGGAGCAGAGCAACAATGAGAAATGTTGCAAAAACGGGGAAAAATTACGCAGACGAAGTTGCCCGGGACAGCTAGTAATAAATAAAAAATACAAATAGATTGTCGTATAGTTTTGGCAAAATCTATTCTACATAGTAGACTTAATTGGATTCCATTTCGAATTTCGATGTTTGCTGATATCGAAGATTTTAACAGCATGTTGGTCGTAATTATTAAAATGTTTTTTTTTTAATTTAAAGTTAATTTTACTTTAATAACCTATCTTCATTCATCTTTAATTTATTGTAACTTGTTTATGCTATTAGAAAATGGTCTTGCAAAATAGCAGAATAAATGATATCCTTTTCTGTTTGAATTGCGTATTTTTGTGTAAATAATTAATTGAGATTCTGTTGCTAAAGGTAGTTTTTCAGTGGGTATCATGTAGATGTGTGAAATAATTGATAGATGTGATAAAGTGGTCACCGTCCATCTATAAACATTTGACCCAAAGGGATATCCTTTGGGTCAAATGTTTATAGATGGATTTTCTTGAGATGGCACATCAGGGCAGTCTTTCCAGTCTGTGTGTTATCTTTGGGCAATGTATTATTTGGCTGCCTCTGTGGCGCGGTGGGAGTGTATCCGACTGCTACGCAAGAGGTCGTGGGTTCGATTGCCACATGGAACACCCCTTTGAGTGATCCACTAATTGTTCTTCCGAGTCTGGGTGTACTTTGAGTCCGACTTGTACGTTTGTAAATCCCCCCGCGACACAGGGCTTGCACGCCACTGCGGGAGTTGTCTTTAAAAAGAAACGATTGGTTTAATTTCGTTCAGTATAAGTTACCTAATACTGAACTAAATTAAACCAATCGTTTATTAAAGGTAAAAGTGTTGAAATATATTCACACGGTTTCTATTTTTCTTTCGCCATTAAAATGCTATATTATCCCTGAATAACATAGGCTCTATTTTTTACTTATACATTTTATCTAAAGCTATATTTATTTCTAGAAAAAAAATCCCTATGTCCACCAGTGCGAAACCGTGACGGTTATAAATAGTTCAATACTCGAATCTCGTAGTGTTTTAAAGACTATACCTATTATTTTGTCATTTAATTACAAATCTATAGCTAAACTTTTCCTATACTTTTAGTTTACGATGGTGTTAATTGCCAAATTTCATAGTTTTAGGCTACCGGAAAATACTCTACAAATGTCGATTCGTTGAGAGTGCTGTAATGTACGTTTTTTGCATAAACGGCTGTATCTTTTTTTTTAGTTCACTTACAGGTTTGTTTTTTTTACAGCTTCAAGGGACTGAAGATCTGAGTAGGTACCTACATGGTTTAATAGTGGAGTATGATTTCAACTTGATACCTCCATGCGTTCCCGAGATAAAGGGCAGACGGACGGACGGACGGACATTTTTTCCTTTTGAGGTACGAAACTCTAAAAACAACGTGAGCACAACCGCGGGGAAAAATTTGTTGGAATTAAAACAACATTGTTCAAATTACAAAATAAAACTGCCTTTAATGGAGCTTCCACAAATTAAACATTAAAACAACATGTCCAACCAAATACTAGGACTTTCTTAAAATTACAATAATATTAAAAACAATACATTCAAGTACATAATGCTACTTTCAATATAATAATAAATGCAATTAAATTTGCTACCCGCAAACAAGTTTTGGTTATACGCGATTTATTTTTATAATAAACTAAAACAGGTACTACCTACATCAGTAAGTACATTGTTCAAAATTGTGATAATATTATTTATTTTAAAAAAAAGTAATAATAAGTTAAGTTTAATAATTATAAAAAATAAACATAACATAAAAGTTTAAATAAAAAATACATGCTTGTTTTGACACAGCTGACTAGAATTTAATTATCAGACACAGTTCAAAATTTTTAACTAAAATTATTGCACTGCCCGAAAGTCAGTCTTCTAAATTTAAATAAAAGTTTATTTAAAAATGAAACTTATTACTAAAACCTACACTTTGGCAGCATGGGCACAGCGAAGTAACATTATTTTATAATGCAATAAAACTAAATATTTTTAAACATCCAGAAAATGCAATGATATTATACAATGCGTGTTATATCAATTGTTTTGATATTTATGAAAGGATTATGCAGTATTAAAAATATATATATATTTATTAAAAATAAAACAAATAAAAACCTTTTTTATTTTCTAAAATTAAATAAATTCTATTTATAATTTAGCTTAATCTTCCAAAACCACACATATCACAATAAACATCTAGATAAATAAACTTTTAATTAATGTTATCATATAATAATAAATAATAACATTAATTATTAATAAAAACGTATTATTATTATTGGCAAATAAAAAAATATTTATTATTAATAAATAAACTTTTAATTAATGTTAGCCTATAATAATAAATGATAACATTAATTAAAAAGTATTATTATTATTTGCAAATAAAGAATATTATTATTAATAGTTATTATTATAATCCTTTCATAAATTTCCAATATTTAACTATAAATGACAGCCAAGTGAAATCTACAATGCTACGAACGATTAGCTTGATTATAAAACTCTATCACCTAATGTGTGACTACCTTACATTGGCGATAAATGGTAAAATGACTGAAAAATATGATTTGATGATATGAACGTTATATGTTGGGTTTACTCAGATATTGGTCCTTACACTCGACTAGTGACAAATAGTAGTGTTGTCTAACTATCGATTATCAAGATTGTAACTATTGATCATGAAATAGAAACTATCAATCGTCTAGATGGAGTTTAAAATATGCATACCAACTTGAAATTAAAATATTTATGACCTTGATTTTCTTTTGAGGTAGGTATATATATATCTCTCTCGTTTGGATGCATGTCCAGACGTCATAGAAAGAGACAGAGTGAGTACTCTATCTCCTACGTAACTCAAGGTCAAACATTTGTATTTCAAGTATTCATAATATCGACTCCATTTAGATAATATCCGCGTGTGATCCTTCGCAAGCATATCAATAGTTTTCTTCAACATCAATTAGTTTACATTACCTTCAAGACTATCCATACTATAGAAGCGATGTTGTAATTAATTTTGCAGTAAAACTATCGATACATCAGCTATCGATAATTATGCAACACTAAATGGGAATATTTTGTGAAATTGAAACATTACCCCTTAATTACACAAAACTTTATCTTCAAAGCCTCTATTATATTATTGATATTCTGGTGTAAACATCGATGAAACAAAATGAATGGTAACATTTTTCATCAGATACCCTTTTTACATTCAGCCATTCACTCTTTATAAAATAACTTGTCCCATAAAACAATAAAAACAACAACTAATTGTGTGTCTTTTTCTATTGTCTTTAATGAGAAAGAGATAAGTACAATGAGACTTAAATTGCTTACAGGTGAATCTGCACCATCACTTGAATCTATATTTTAAAACGGCGTATATTCTGCTGAAGATCTCAGTACCTAATACTATTGAAAAATATTAATTTACTTAGAAAACTAAGTCAAAATCTATTATTTTACAGAATTCGGGAATTATGTTATAACTAGCTATTTATTTTTTATAAGTAAGGGGTACACGTAGTTCTATACGTTTCCAACATCAAGAACGAAGTGACTTCGAAACACTTATACCTACAGATCTTAAATCTTAACATTATATTTATCAACAACTCTATTACTATCCGGCGAATCGTCGGCAAATTTTATTTCATTCGATGAATCTGAATTTTCATCAGCGAATCTAATATCGGAAAAATCTGTTCTCTTTAATGTGCCTGAATCTTTTTCATTTGAATCCGTAATTCTTTTTAGTGTCGACGTATCGAAATCACTTCGATTCTCCTTTCTGTGTACTCTTACAGGAGACCGCGTTAATGTCAAATCTTTCATCTGTATCGTCACAGGACTTTCGACCTTCTTTTTCTTATTTCTTTTTGAGAGCTTAGGCGAGTTTTGCAAATCACTGATGCTGAAGTTCAGAGGATGGATTATGTTGCCCTTTTCCATGACTTTGCGTATTGATTTAATGGATTCATTAGATCTGTTCGTGCGATTGTCTGGTACTCTCCTGAGCGTGCTTGATGATGGCCTATCTTCTGGTGATTCTGTGTTGCTGCCAGGATCTGGATGCATGCCTTTTGGCAAGATTTCCTGCACCAAAAAGTCCTACATTAATTTTTCCTTCACTTGAGAAGTATAAGCTAAAATGTTGGTAAATTTAATTCAATACATACCTCATAGACCGGTGCTTTGGTGTCGTCAATTTCTTTAAGGATATCTCCTTCCTCTAAAGGAGGTATCCATACTAGAAATGCTGGATCCATTCCTAAGTATGAACCGGGAACGGAGCCTGTAACAAAAGACACCATCTTAGTCAAAGTAAAATTGTTTTACATCGATAAGTGAGCTACCGAACATTTGCGGATTCATCATCTGATTACAGTATTGTAATAGATTATTTAAAATTTCAAAATGGCTATGTCGACAATGCATGCTATGCCATGAAAATTTCATTAGTAGTAAATTCAATTTCAAGGCCAATAACACCCCTATTAAATAATATAATTTAGATGAGATAATATTGTTTTGAAGTACTCGAACCATAGAAAGAACCGTAGATGGCGTTATATCCATAAATATTTGATCCAAGTTTAGATGTCTTTTTGGGATAATGATTTGTATGTTTTATATATAGTACGGGTTCCCTAGAGCAAATTTTAAAATGATACATATCAAGCTGGAATTGCCATGTTAGCTCTCAGTTTACAGTTTTCCAACGGCAAAGTTAAGTTTGTCATATTTAACACCTGTTTTTTTTCACTAACGTACTACTATATAAAGTTGTCGTGTACATTAAAATGGGCGTCACGTAAATACGAAGCTACCATGGAAATTCCAGCTTATATATCATTTTAAAATTTGTTCTAGGGAACCCGTACTATAAATGACAACGTACAGGTATACGTTGTCATTTATAGTACGAGGGTACGAGGTGTACTAAATATGAGAAAATAAAATAAAACAAAATAAGAACAATATCCAACATCTTACCAGCATTGTTAACTTCGTAGTCATAGTAGTCGATCTCCATTTCGGGGTGCGAGGTGAGGCTCAGGTCTGACTTGAGGAGGCGACGGTTGCATGACTCCTTCGTATGCTTCGGATTGTCACGAATCTTGGCCGCGGAGACGCCGCTCAGAGCAGGGGAGTACCAGCCCTAGGGAAATAATTGTAGGTCTGTGTAAATATCGACCTTAAACTTGCAAGGAAGTTTAAAGCCAAAATTAGTTTCAAGGTCAACATTTTTAAACGAATATGGCAACATGGTATTCAATTAAGTGCACGGATTTAAGAGCCATTTCGAAAATTTGACATAATTGCATGGAATGATGTTAGTGCATCGTAGTTTTTTGAAATTCGGATTGATAATGATTGTGTTGTTAGGTCTGAGTAAATGACATAGCATAATTTCATCAGTTAATGGTCAAAGCGTATTTTGTTATATAATTAGTAAATACGTTTTATATAATATAAAATAATTGTAAAATTACTACATTTTTCGCAAAAATTGACGACAGTTTTAATTTTTTACGTAATATTTTTTTTTAAATATGGTACATTATGTGTCAACAAATTTATATATCTGATGTTTTGGCAATTTTTTACAGTCTGTTTAAATAGGTTTAATGAAAGAATTAGCGATTTGATAATAACTATACACGTACTTTCTTTAAAACGGGGTGTGAGAAATCGATCACTACAAAATAAACAAATCAATTATTGTAAATAAAGTACACTAACTGTGAACATTAAAGTTTGGTCTATTTTTAACATGTATTCGATAGTATAAAAATATTTCATAATGAAGGTAAATAAGCGCTTAAAAATACAGATTACTGACATGTAGGTATATGCGAAATGCCTCTTAAATATGTCCTTTTTAAATGCGGACTTTAATCTGATGACTGTTTTAAAGATAATCCGCTATTTATTATATTTGCGACACGTTAACTAAAATTTTAGTTTTTTTTTTTTTCTTTTTCGTTACTACCCGTTAACACCATAACCCTAGAAATTGGTTTAAGTACGGCAGATTCTACTCGTTACCATTAATGTTTTATTAACTTGGTGGTCTTCTATAAGATGGGGTTAAGCACTTACTTTGTCAGTCCGGTAAACTGAAGCGAAAAACTAATAGTATTGAGATCTAAGTCCCAAGCTAGAACTAGTTCTTAACAAAATCTAAGATCTCATACTCTCACTCACGTTCGTCAAAGTTGCGGCTGAAGTTGACGAAGACGCTCGACTTGCACTGCGATCTTTATCCCACATGCTGTCCCTGTCTTTCTCACTGCTGCAAGTACTCTCCCTCTCGCTTACACTGCTGACACTGGTACTCATTTCCACTACACCAGATTCGCTTGTTGATGGCTGGGGTGGTGATGCGCATACCTGAATAGATAACAGAAATTTAGCTAGCTCAATGGAAATAAGTCTGGGACACTCTCTTATTGAGTCTCAGAAAATATCAGCAGCAAGGCAGACAGCGCCAACGATGGGAAGATTATATTAAAAAAGTAGCAGGAACATCCTGGACGAGAGAACCACAAGAGAAGCGGAAGAGCAAGACAATCAGGAACAAAATTACCGGTAATTTTAATAGACATTTCTCACCAATTATTTTATTATTACAATAGTTCTTTCACCATAACATAGGCTATATATTTAGCAAGTGTCGAAATATATGTTTTGTATCTTTTTTTTACTTTAACTTTGCATTTAACTTGATACCTCTACGCGTTCCCAAGATAAATGGTAATGACAGACAGACGGACCGACGGACAACAAAGTCATCTTTTGTTCGATTTTTCGTTTTTTTCCTTCTGAGATACGGAACCCTAAAAAATGACAATGTCTTTTAACTAAAAAAATCTTACTAGCCTAATAAAATATCTTAAAAGATACCTTTACTTAGACGTAAAGATAGTAGAAAATTATAATCTTCCACCTAAAATAAGGCAAATATATATGTATATATAGTTATCTTTATTTAAAAAAAAAAAATATATATATATATATATATATATATATATATATATATATATAGATATAGATATATAAGATAACTAGCAATGTGGGATTGAGTCCCACATTACTAGCAATCTTGTTAACCCCTCCAGCTAAGCTCAAAGGCTTGTGTTAGGAGTGGGTTCACGTCGGTAGTATACATACATACATACATATCAACCCATAAGATGGCCCACTGCTGGGCACGGGTCTCCCCAGTAGAACCTACTAGTATGTAGATCCTGGGGGTAATTGCCATAATCGCCACGCTTGGCGAGCGGGTTGGCGATCGCAGTAAGGCTTTAAGTACGCAGGATTCGAACCCGCGACCTCACGATTGCGAGACCGATACCTTAGCCATTAAGCTACCGCCGCTTCCTTTAATATTATAATGAGAATTATTTAGATTTACCTTAACTTGCTGCTTAGCTACATTGGAAGCAGATATAGTACGAGATCGTCTGAGAGGCGACGGTATGACCACGTTGCGTCCCACAGGCGCACTGCTGGACGACACCGTCTCAGGCGTGACTGTAGCCTGACTGGCGACGCTTTCTGCGCTCACAACGCTTATGTTGTCCGCTGCGTCCGCTTCATTGTCTGTGCCGTTGTCTTCCTCATCCCTAGAAGAAACAAATTCAATTTTTTTTATTCACTTAGGCAGCAAAACAACACTCGTGACACGTCATGAATAAACATGTAATTCAAGTACGAAAAACAATAGGTAAATTTTTGTGAATACGAAATATTGCTTCGTGGTGTTTATAGCAATTGTGGTCCGTAATATTATCCAGTTTACAGGTTGATATTTTTTTGTGAATCTTGAACATTTTTTATACTAGACTATATTTATACTAATATTATAAAGAGAAAAGATTTGTATTTTTGTATATAATGAATAAACTTAAAAACTACTGTACCGATTCCGAAAATTCTTACACCAATAGAAAACTACAATAATGGGGAGTAATATAGGTTATACTTTATTGTCTAAAAAATTGAGATCCCTACGAAAATTACAATAATGTAACTCAAGGTATTAACGACGACTTACGAAACCGGGGTAGGCAGCTAGTGCTATAGAAATAGCCCTTGCCCTAAAGTGTTACTTATCATGAAGAACGAATTAGACAACTCCGGCCATGTCTCGGTTGTAGAGCGGTTAGTGCCTCAAGGTTTGTTCCTACCTACTCCTATGGTCTTGGAATGTAAATACTTTTTTCTTCTTCATGCATTTTCAACTGCATGAATGCAGCTAAATTTTATAATTTTACGCTCATTAACACACATCCAAAAATTTGTCACGAAAAATATTCAAACGAAAACTATCACGTACACCCAACAGATCTGGATAAATCCAGAAACTGATCATTAAAATCCAAGATCATTGTCAACAGCAATACGGTGATAAAAATAAATTTAACGAGCGCCTACCTAACGTAAGCACAAAATACAGAGTGCAGAAGGTACCCTTCAAACAAACGTGCTTGTGCATCGCAGACGTAGACATCTCACGGACACTGGATTTTGGAACACTTTGTTGCAAAGGTATTCGGAGATTTTGTGTCGAGAATTTTGTTTTTTTAAACAGACAATTCTAGCACTAGGATAAACACCCTGTGTCAAGGACGTCACAGTGAGTTATGAATAACATACAAATCACAGTTACAAATTACAACCAAATCTGTGCATTACAGAAAATCGGCTCACTAAACAAGACTGCACATGTTGACTATTTACGTACGTTATGTGGACTTGTTGTATTGTGACCTGTGAGCTGGCCTATATTTTGTGGACACTTAGTTGCCATTAAACTATTTGAATTTGAATTAAATAAAGTACAGGACTTAGCACTTATGCTGATTTCTATGAAAAATAAATGTTTTAAATTAAAGTATTACTTAAAAAAAATGTGTTCCACTGAAATATATTTATATTATATCTATATATTATTATTTTGGTTATGGAGGTATTTAGTGCTATGTATTTTTGTGTTTTTGTATTATGTATTTTGCGCTATGGGTGCGTTTCTCAAATAAAGTACATATCAGACTTTTCTTTTGTACTCTCGATGCTTTGTGCCTTGTACAGCGATACGTGTTCGAACAATAGAGGCAGTCAAACAGCGCACTTATTATAACAGGGAGCAACTCGAGTATTTGTTAATTAATTATTCTTTGAATCACTCAACGAAAGGGCTCTTGTGAAAGAATCGCGAGATCTTAATGAAAGGTTAGGGATTTTGGAAAGGTGATTCAGAAATATTAAATTGGATGTACAACAAGAAGGAAAGAGCTGATTTCAATAAGTCTGAAGATTTTGGTTCTGTTTGTAATCTGTTTTGTTTTTTAATTATAGTCAAGCGTCTTATTGATTATAATTTATATATAATTTATCTTGGGACAACTCACACAACGCTATCTGATCCCAAACTTGCTTGTAGGTACTATGGCAACCAGACAACTGATAAACATACTTATTTATTTTTAAATGCATGTACATATTAAAGACTGGCTGATCCGCGCATCTTCGTCTGCGTGAATTTCCCCCGTTTTTGCAACATTTTTCATTACTGCTCCGTTCCTATTGGTCGCAGCGTGATGTTATATAGCCTATAGCTCGATAAATGGGCTATCCAACAGTAGTAAGTTTTTTTTTTTCAATTCGGACAGTAGTTCCTGAGATCATTGCGTTCAAACAAACAAACTCTTCAGCTATATATATTAGTATAGATAAATAACATCTAGACAGAATAAACCATCGTGCTCATCACACAAAGTTTTATCCTGGGTGGAGATCGAACCCACAACCTCCGGCTTAGCAATCAGGTTTACTAAACACTAGACCCACAGGCCGGTTTTTGACCCCTGACGTAAATGATGGATGATATTGTAGCAAGTTTGGAAAATCCGTGTGTCTGCCTGTATAATCGAAGCTCCTAAACGAGTGAACTGAATTGAAAATATATCAGTTCACTCGTTTACTGGGTGTTCTGCGATTTCACCCCATTAACTACACGAAAACGGGGTATCTAATATAGAATAAAATGGGATAAGTACCTAGATTTTGAGGTTTGTTCGTTCCAAAAAACAAACTCTTGTCTTTTTATAATATTAGTACCTATAGATATATGCTGTTTAAGAAATTCCTTAAGGGTCAAGATGTGATTTTATTTAATAGTACTATGGATTAATCTCAAGTAAATACATCAGTTTGAAAAACAACAGGTTTTTACATACATATAAATTGAGTTTCTGTATTTCCTAACTAGGCTAAGTAATTAGCCTGTGCTTAGGAGTACAGTCCCTTCCCGCATTTAGTCACTTGTTATGGGTCTTCAGTCTCTTTGTAGGGATAGGTATCACACTTTAATTCTACTTCTTATTTAACTTATTGTGGTGTTCATGATTGGATCCCCATGATCATGGTTCAATACTTTAATGTGCCAAATTATAATGAGCCTAAAACAATAATTTGAGGAATACACGAAGGGCTGGTTTCAGTGCTAGAATCGAACCCACGCCATATAAAGGGTCTTTCAACAAAGACGGGTCGATGTTAAAATTGAATAAAACTAGATGTGTGTGAGATATTAACGAAATTTATTTTTTATTTGAAAGGCCCGTTTATGCCATTATGCATGAAATATGACATCGTTCAAATGTCCGCCGCGGCTTCGCATGGTGGCACAAATCCGAGAGGTCCAATTTTTAATGACTCTGCTGCATAGATCCGGCTGAATCTGAGCGATGGCCTGCGTTATGTTGGCTTTCAGGGCAACGGTCGAATGTGGTTTATTGGCATAGACCTGCGACTTCAGAAAACCCCACAAGAAAAAGTCTAGCGGAGTCAAATCACACGATCTTGGTGGCCAATTCACGTCACCTCTGCGAGAGATAACCCTACCCGCAAACCGTTCATGCAGAATGTCGATTGTGTCGTTCGCTGTGTGGCAAGTAGCGCCATCTTGCTGGAACCACATGTCATTCACGTCCATATTGTTCAATTTAAGCCAAAAGAAATTGTTTATCATTGATCTGTAGCGCTCACCGTTGACGGTGCTGGCCTCGCCAACTTCGTTTTCGAAGAAGTATGGACCAATGACGCCGCCAGACCAAAATCCGCACCAAACAGTTACTTTTTGTGGATGCATTGCTATCTGGTGAACCTCATGTGGGTTGTGGTCATCCCATATACGGCAATTTTGCTTATTAACAAAACCATTCATCCAAAAATGTGCCTCGTCGCTAAAGATTATTTTTTGGCCAAAATCGGGGTCCTCTTCCAAGCGTTCCGACGCCCATTCAGCGAACACACGGCGTTGTCTATGGTCATTAACTTTGAGCTCCTGGGTCAGTTGGATCTTGTATGGATGCAGACCCAAGTCCCGACGCAAAATTCTCCAAGTTGAAGTCTGCGAAAGGCCGAGTTCTTGTGCACGGCGAGAAATCGACTGCTTCGGAGTCTCCTGAACACTCTCACGTACAGCGGCGATGTTCTCGGCCGATCTGGCGTTCCTTTGACGTAAAGGTGTTGGTTGGTTGTTTACCGAACCGGTCGTCTCGAATTTAGTCACCAATCGTTGGAGAGTAGACTTTGAAGGGCCACCGCGTCTGCCGTAAAATGGGCGCAATGCGCGCAACGTTTTCACTAACGAACACTCATTTTGATAATAAAGTTTTATCATTTGCACATGCTGCTCAACCGTGTAACTTGCCATGGTGATTTGGCATCAGTGACTGAATAAGAAAAAACAGATTTGACAGATGCCGCCAAATCAAAATGGCCGCCACAGATTATTAATATCGACCCGCTCTATTTGAAAGACCCTTTAGATATACAATAGTACCTGGATGACCGAGGTTTTAAACGACGTTGCCCGACACTGCATACAAAATTTTATGAAAATCGCTGGAGCGGTGGTCGAGATTCAGATTATATAATTACACTAGCTGTCCCGCGCAACTTCGTATGCGTAATTTCTCCCCGTTTTTGAAACATTTCTCGTCGCTTCTCCGCTCCTATTAGCCGTAGCGCAATGTTATATCGCCTATAGCCTTCCTCGATAAATGGGCTATCCAACAAAAAAAGAATTTTTCAAATCGGACCAGTAGATCCTGAGATTAGCGCGTTTAAACAAACAAACAAACAAACAATCAAACAAACAAACTCTTCCGCTTTATAATATTAGTATAGATAGGTATATCTACGAGAATTGCTCGTTTAAAGGTTTTAATTCTTAAGGGTAGATTACGCGATAACCTAAATATTAGGACACGAAAAAAATTGTGTAGTCTAGTCAAAGAGTTTTCCTAGTCGATGAAATAAAGAAATTTAAGGATATGTCTTAATATGATCCCGCAAATAAATCTTGAAGTTGCAGAAAAATGCGTTCGTCATGGCGTTCGTAATCTAACATATGTACGAACGAATATTCTACTTTATTTTGACCTGCGCCCCTGCGCACTGTGAAGTAATGGTTGTGTGCGGAAGAGCGAGGCCGGCGATCGTGTCGCTGTGTACGTAGCGCTTAATAAATAATTCTCTCAGTGTAATGCTCCCTTTGATTGACATTACATTTGAAAAATCTTAGGGTTTACGTGTATTTTACTTTAAATGCGAACACACATATACACTTTATGTATTACAACCTCTCCACGCCGCTTTGAGCGACAAGGCTTTTGATTTGAACGAGTCTTTTATATATTTACATCCTAATTTGTAATTCCGACATCCTTTAAGTAATTGAAGCTTTTACGATGTACGCAAATTTAGGTTTAATGTAATTTGGGTTTCGTAACAAAGCAAATTAAAATACTTAATTTATTTCGACGTAAGGCGAGAAGAATTTCTCTGTGATTAAGTGGTGGCCGAAGGAGGTTTTTTTCACACGTTCCGGTTTTAATCCGGTGCTAGGTAGCCGGTGGCTGGGTATCCAGCACGAAATGTTAGTTCAGTTAGTTCACAGGTTCCGGCGTTCGTCCGGTCCAGTCACCATACATTCGCGCCGGACCGGATAATCGGCGGTTATTAGTTTTCCAAAAAGACTCAAACCTCCGCAAGATCATGGATAATTTGGTCCCGTGCCTGATCTCTTTTTACCAGATTGCGCGACGCAAAGGAGGGTAATGTGTTTATCAGTCTATGAATGTATGTATGTGTTCCTTTGTGGCACTAAAGTATTGATATACTTAGACCAAACGCGTGGGCCGATTTTAATGATTTATACGTCAGTCGATTTGTATTAATCTTGAAAGACATAATATCAATCATAATTCAAAATGGCGACAGCCAGACGCCATATTATATAGGTACTATGTCATTGTAGACAAGATTTTTTTTAAATTTTTAAATTAGAATTACCGATTAGGATATATAACGATTTAAATTTTGTTACAAACCCACATAATTTTTCAATAGTTACAGTTATGAAGTCTTATAACTACTACAACATATTATAAAAAAAAACAAAATTATAAATTAAAATGTTGGAAACAAGATAACCTTAAATCATGTAGTCGGAAATAAAGAATCCCGAACCAATTATAATGGGCAAGCATTGGCTTGCGCACCTACTTGCGCCCTTAAGGTGGGTAGGTACCTACTATTTCCTAAGGATAAACAATTAAATATAATGAGGCATTATCCACTTTCAACTAAAACAAAATGAAAATAACAATTGTCCATTAATTTAAGTCTGAGATTTTTATATTAAAAACTTCGAAGAATAATAGATTAAAAGGAATAAAGGCTTACTCCTTATTTTACTCAAAGTTTTGACGTAGACAAAAGAATGTAATTTATTTCTTTCCGCGTCTAAAAGTATATTACAGAAACTGACTGAGACTGACGAGTGGGTTGAGCACTACCTATTTATTTGTTTGAATATCTATTACCTATTCAATAACGCCTGAACCATTTACTACCTACTAGCTTTCGCCCGCGGCTCCGCCCGCGTGAATGTCGGTTATCGCGATAAAAACTATCCTATGTCCTTGCCCGGGACTCAAGTTATCTCCATACCAAATTTCATCTAAATCGATTTAGCTGTTTGAGCGTGAAAGCTTAACAGACAGACAGAGAGAGTTACTTTCACATTTATAATAATACTAGCTGTTCCCCGCGGTGTTACCCGCGGTTTATTAACCTATGTGTTAATCCAGGGTGTCAGCTAACTCTATACCAAATTTTATTAAAGTCGCTCCAGCGTTTAGACGTGAAAAAGTAACAAACATACACACTCACATACTCACAAACTTTCGCCTTTATAATATCTGTGTGATTAGTATAGATGTATAGTTTTAATGAGATTACTCAATGGCAGCTATTACCCGTTCAATCTAGATCGAGATCCCGTGATCGCGATCACAGATCTTGATCCAGATTGTCTGTATAACGTGTTGGATTGACGGATCGCGACATGTTACAACTAACCTAAATGTAAATAATCTTTCGCGAGTTGTACACTTTATAATATTATTTATACTACCGGTCTTAACCGCGTTAATAATTTAAGGTAAAATACCTTGTTTATTACTCGACGCGATTAAGACCCGTAGTATATATAATTTTATCAAGTTACAACTAGCCGAATCATGATGTAGGTCCCTTGACCTTGATCAGATCACGATCTGGATTAAGTGTGTAACGGCTGCCAATGGTATTAAGGTGGCCACTGTACGATACGTCCGTTTGGAAGCCTTCCGAATGGATGTACGTAAAATTATGGCACCATTGACTTTACTGCCATTCGGACATCTTCCATTTGATCGTACTTCTTCCATTTAGAAGTACACAATAACGTTTTTTTTTTATATACCTACTAGGGTACAAGCCCTGTATCGCGGGAGACTTTACAAACATACAAGTAACGGACACAAGCACAAGGTACACCCAGACTCGGAACAACAATTTGTGGATCACACAAAGTGGTGTCCCGTGTGGACTACTCCCACCGTGCCATAGAGCTAGTCTAAATTGGTTATATTAAAGACTACTGTCAACTATAAATTTGTTTCAGAAGAAGTAAAAAGACCAAATTTGACTTTTTGCGAGACCGTCTTTCTCTTTCGTGTCTACGGTAACCATGGTATGACACTACGTTTAGAAAGAGTAGGTGGATCTATTTTTAAGCGAGATGAAAGGATAAAACATACTAATAATTACTATAAACTTCTTGATTTGCCCGCTCACTGACAATACAGATGCCTTTCAATGGCGTGGCGTCATATACGTTTATTTGGACAGAATTAACGTGAGTTTGGAATTACAAAACCGAACGACGTCCATTCAAATGGATTACGTTTTTGATATTCGCGATAAGGTTTTGACAGACATCCATGCCATTTGGATTGATGGCTGCATCGTCTTTACACTCTTGTTTGTGAATGATGGCTGTGTGCTCGAGTGAAGTAGTAAGGTTACCTTTTGTACTCTGGGTGTTCTATGATTGAGGCTTTAAAGTACAGAGAGAATTCACATTCGACCAATAGCGTTTGTACATCGTTTATGTAGCATGAAGTTATCGTTTGACATGCGTATTCGCTTGTCAGTCTAATCAGATCTTATCTATTTGTTTTGAAGTTTGTTACAAAGTCGTTAGGGTTCGCAATCGTGAGGTGGCGGCTTCCGATCCCACTTATTATACTACAGACGTGAATGCACTTCAAACACAAAGGTAGACTGTTGCGCAATAGGTCGTGGGTTAGATTCCCACCACTTTGCGTGATCCACAAATTGTTTTTCCAAGTCTGTAATATCCCCCGCAACACAGGGCTAGTAAATTAATGCGAGAGTAGTCTTAAAAAAAACTGAAAAAATATTATATGTGTCTTTCTAGATATCGGTATATAAGAGACCTGAAGAAAATACGCAAACTCACCTCTGTTCCACATTCTCAGAACTCCTGTCAGAATCTCTGAGCCTGGTGTGCCTGGTTCGACCTGATGGTAGCAGTCGCCGTAGGGATACTCCTCCCCCCACTACCTCAGATAGCAACGTGCTGCGGGACCCTGACGCTGCTCCCCCCAGCTCTAGCGACGCTGAACATGCTGGAAGAGAAACCTAGGTTTAATATTGTGGAACCTTACAATTTTGATGACTGGAGGAGAGAGTCAAATTAATAAGGCTGGACGAATAAACTCATAGAAATTCAGTTCAACATTTATTTGTAGTTACAGTTTCAGTTTCTAAAACTATAACCCTCCTTACCTACGCGAAGCGGTCGGTTAACCGCGTGGCTAGCCGCTATGTCATTTTAATATGCAACAGCTTGACACGGTTTCATCGCGGTTGAGATGGCAGCTGACTGCCATGGCAGCCAACCACGATGATATCGCGTCAAGTGGTTGCATTTGCGGATTAGAAAATGATAGGCGGATTTTGTGAAGTTGATTGAATTTGACATTCGTACTTGCGACTGTACAGTGGAGTATGCAGTATTTTGAGGAATACTTTGCTATGTGTTACAGTAAGCTCTTTCATTATAGAAGAAAGTTCCTCCTGCCTTAGAACAAGTGTTTAGCTGCAAGGTATGACATCTTGAAGCTACACGCATGTTCTAAGGTAGGAGGATTTTTTATCTGATATCATCAGAGTTTGTGAGAGGAAACTTTAGCCTGACCGAAGCGGATTTATATCGTGGTTTCCCAAAACTGGGTTCTTATTCACGATCTATTTTTTTCGTTTTCGCGGCAAGCCCGCACACGAACTGTCAAAATCTTGTCACAATGGTACAGAGCTGCGCTTAGGAGTGCATCAACGCGCATGAGCGACGGATGTCTTTGAGAGCACCGCGCATGCGCCGCGAAAACGAAAAAAAAAACGTGAATGAGGACCCTGCTGACATCTGTCATTGTAAGTCATTGACAACGAGGTTCATATCAATGACTTATAATCAGGAGGAATAGGTATGCCTTTTTTCTACCACCGAACAGTTTTCAACCACTGAATTCCATACCATCGCTATCAGTGAGTGATTCCTTGTCAGCAGCCCGCTGGTACGCCCTGGTGCGGTGCGCTGAATGCAGCGCGAGGCACAGCGCGGCCAGCGCTGCAGCCGCTGCCAGCGCAACTGCAGCGCCCCGCGCCCCCCCTCCGCTGCGCCACCAGATGCCGCCGCTGACTGACGCCCACGCCGCTGATGCGTTGCGGATTGGCTCTGGAGAACACGCTTTAGTCAGTAAATTTATTTTATTCAAAATTATATCAGGAGGAGGAGGACACCACCAAACACACTGGTTCATTCAGTAAAATTTATTTTTGTAAAGAAAAACTTGATGATTTTAAAAGAGTGGCACATGAGTTTCTTGGCGGCTTCTTCTCATAAACTTTATACTTGGAACTGCCGCCTTACCTCATTTTGTTTTTTTTTTTCAAACAATCATAATTTTATAATTTTTTTAGTAGGTATTATTTTGACGTTTTCAAATAATACTTTCAAATAATCATTAACCTGATTTTACGAAATAAAGATATTTGAGTTTAAGTTTATAACGAAACAAAGCAAAAAAATACTAGTCTAATTAAAAAAAAACAAAATTCTTTATTCACTTAGGATGCAAAACAACTCTTATGATACGTCGGGATTCTACATGTACATGTTATGCCAAGTTGGCAAACAATAGGTAAAGCAAGAGAAAGGAACCTTTTTTTTTTAAATTTATTTAAGTATACAGAAAATATATACAATTTTATTTACATAATATTTTCTCGCCAAACTGTAATGTTTGATGGCGATGTAATGTTTGATAGCGATGTAATGTTTGATGGCGAATAAAAACTCGCGGTCTCATTGTGCAGTATATGATGAAAGAGGCTTATGTCTTGCGAACATAGGTTTAAATTATAAAATTATGTAAGATCACAAATGCCTTTCATAGGTTAATAAAATATAGATTTTTTAACATATAGGACATACGTATAGTTTATATATATAGTTTCCATTCTACTAAGTTACATTTAGTGTAACAAATAACTTGAACTACGAGTACATTTTAATGGTTATGTACCCGTTTCAGCAGTCATTACATGTTACTATATAGTGTATATATTGAACATACATACCAACTTGTGTGGCGTGCGCCAAAAAACCACCAGCACAGCGGTCGCTAGTATCCCCTGACCGAAGCTCCACGAGAATGTGACGTCCACCGGCTATCTCCAGCACACCGCTGGAGTCTGTGGTGGTCTCCACGTCACCTACCTATTGGAGAATAGCCGCTATTATGAACAGATTTTCAGATTATAAAAGCAAAGGAAAAATTAAAAATTTCATGCATTTGCAACGCTGAAATGGAAATTTTATTCACTAACTTCTATGTTTACGTCCATAGCTCTGGTGTCTTATAACCTAGGACAACGTTTTATACACTAAAACCTTCCCAAAAAGTATGTCGTCAATCCTCAAAACCTCATTTCAATCAGATCAGCAGTTTCAAAGAAATTCGCAAACATACATACACACGAATCAAACAGATAACCTCCTTTTTTGAAGTCGGTTATAAACATAGTTTGTTTAACGTTTTGTACCTATAAAGCCCGTTGTCTCCATTAAGAACATTTAATTTTATTCTAAGCAAATGTTTATTTAGTTATGCTGACATATATTGCTCCGGTGGTTTCTGAATTCCGTGAATGAGAACTCTTGAGTAAACAATTATGTAAATACATTTCTAAATAAATGTCTTGGGAAAACTCACACACCAGATGATCGTAAACTAAGCCGAACATGTACTGTGGTTACCAGACAACTGATACCTGATGACTGCCTCTGTGGCGCGGTGGAAGTGTATCCGACTGCTACGCAAGAGGTCGTGGGTTCGATCCCCACCCAGGATAAAACTTTGTGTGATGAGCACGATGATTTATTCTGTAAGAGGTCGTGGGTTCGATCCCCACCCAGGATAAAACTTTGTGTGATGAGCACGATGGTTTATTCTGTATTTACAAAATATATAAGTATGTTTATCAGTTGTCTAGCTGCCATATTACAAGCTCTGCTTAGTTTGGGATCAGATAGCGCTGTGTGAGTGGTCCCAAGATATTATTATTATTACATATTTATTTCTAACTAGCTGGCATGCGCAACTTCGTTTGCGGCATTTTTCCCCGTTTCTGCAATATTTTTCATTGAAGCGGCGCTCCTAGCGTAGCGTGATGTTATATGCCTATGACACTCACAAATACCGTAGTATTCTATTGGTAAAAGAATTATCAAAATCGCTTTCGTTGATCCAGAGATTAACCCTACAACCTCACAAATCCACAAACGTTTATACGGACACTTTATAATATTAGTATAGATTTAATTCATATTTATAGTTAAATCAAATCACAATCAGACAAAGAATGAACATCGTGTTCATCACAAAAAGTTTAGCCTGAGTGGGGATCGAACCCACGAACTCTGACCTAGCTGTGAGGGTCATTAACTACCAGACCAACAACTCCGTTGTAAATATTCATATTGTTTTATAACAATCTATACTAATATTATAAAGCTGAAGAGTTTGTTCAAATTTTTTCACTGTTGGATAGCCCATTTATCGAGGAAGGCTATAGGCTATATAACATCACGCTACGACCAATAGGAGTGGAGCAGCAATGAGAAATGTTGCAAAAACGGGCCAAAATTACGCAGACGAAGTTGCGCGGGACAACTAGTAGCAGCTAGTATATGCAGCATTTGCAACTTTTTGGCGTTAGATGACTATTAGGTATTTTAAAAGCTTTTATGGAACTTCACTTGTATGTGTGTACCGGAATTTCGCAATCAATATTTCACTCACTTTCAGTGAAGCTATAGAGCTAAATTTTGGCACACACGTGTTCTCGTGACAATGCACATTTTAAAAGCTTTTTTGACATTTATAAAATGAAGTTTTTTCTGCAGTTTTTGTAGCCTGACAAAGTTTAGACTTACCATTGGCGTGCTATCAGGTCCGTCCCACGAAGCTAGGAGCGGAGATCCCAATGAGTCGCCATCTCTGGCTCTTAGCGACTGGCCCGCACAAGGAAGCTTCACCGACTCCAGCCGAAGACGAACCACTAAACCTTCTTCAGCCTGAGGAAAAACACCAGTTTTACTAAAAATTTTAAACACGAACGAGATTGGATAGTTAAAGTGGCTAAGTTACGGAATTCTCACATCTCTAGACATTTCTTCTCACGGCTTTTCTTTTGCAAAATGATTCAACATTTAACTTTTTTGCAACAAAAAAATAAAATGTTGAATAATTCTATTCAAAATAAACGTTGCATTTAGTAAACTAACTGAATAAATAATAATAATATTTTCATTTATTTCGGGTTAGTATTACAATTAAATTTACTTATATTAATATATGTTAGTTACAGATAAGTACAGTACAGTTACATATAAATATCTAAGACTGCAATTAAATTTCAATAAATACAATAATTTTAAATAGAATTAAAATGAAAATAATAATAACAAATCCAAAAATGACATTTTAACATTAACAGCCCGTTCATGTTTTGAATCTGCTGCCTCAGGACCACCGCTGTGTCTTTTAACCGAATGCCTCAGGAAGGGACTATCCAGTTTGTCAGCTATAACTTTAAGGATGCTTTAATAAAGTACGTTGACTTTGACTTTGAATCACGCGTTTAAACGTAGGTAAATTGTATTTTTCGCTGTAGGCATTTAATTATGTCAGTTCTAAGACGCTCTACAGTGTAAGAAAAACCTACTCATGTACATAGATATATACTCGTACCTACATACTTTAGCCGGAGTATATGTACTTTAGTTTGTTATTAACGTATGTACATACATTAATAACAAACTAAAGCCCATTCAACGTATAATGAACAAATGGGTTCTTTGACAATTAAAACTTTCAGTGAAATATTTCGTTTGCATAAAATATAATATGATCCTTGCATTGACAGTATCAATGAAAGTATAAATATATTTTATAGTTAACCAAAGCGATGACAAACGAGTAAAGAAAACAAAAACAGTAGGTACACATTTTGCTTTTGGACAAATGAAATGAAACGAAAAAACCACCTATAACTTGTAACTGTCGAAAAAGTCAATTTAAAATGTAGGACTGTGCCGCAATTTCACGGACAATCGAACAATACGCTTACCATCAGGTGGGGTACAATTGTTTGCTACTGTACCTAGTTCAGAAATACCTTCAAAATTGAACCCACTTTTATACTGTACTAACGCAGTCCTGGGGGTCAATTGTATTTAAAGCAGTGCAGTTGCAGTTAATTTGCAGTAAAGTTTCGATTAAAACAGCCATTTTTATATTCTTGTAACTTTTGGATCGATCTAAAATATAAAAATGGCCATTTTAATCGAAACTTAACTGCAACTGTATTGTGCTTTAAATACGTGAATTGGCCTACTGGTCTTTTTAATAGTGTAGCCAAACTATAAACGACTAGTTGTCTGATAGGTTGTCAATATAACAATAGATACTAGCCATTAATTGCCCAATAAGTTATAACTTTCTCAATAGATCTTTACCAGAAAAGAGATCATGTTATTGATACTCCGGATATGTATGGGCAAAAGAGTTTTTACGGCGAGGTGTATTTGACATCCCTCAATTTTACTCGTGGTATTTTTTAACAAGGGGAACCCCTTGTTAAAAAATACCACGAGTAAAATTGAGGGATGTCAAATACTGGAAATAAGTTAGTACCTACTTACGCCCGAGTCTATGTGCAGATATAGTGTGTAATATTTAGGTAATTGACACAGAGAGAACTAGAATAGATTGTCCTCCACACAAAAATAGAATGAAGAGTAGTAGTATTTATAGTTTTACAATGTTGGTAGTAGGTTCGTAATCAACATTCAATAGATTCAATCTCATCAAAACCAATATAACAATTATCCAAAATGAAATGAAAGCGTAACAATTGTAACGATTACAATACGTTTCTGAATGTAGATAGAATTGAGTAAATAATAACTTTTAATTGAAATATAACTGAAACAGATCGGGACCGGGGGCGGAAATCGTTGAACAAATGTTTCAAATACGGCTTTGGTTTTACTGTAAACGGAACGAGATTTTATTACTACCTACATAACATATATTTTAGGAATATTTTAGTAGCACGTTTAGGTATTAGGTACAGGTTTCAAACCGTGAGTGGTTCGCACCAAAACGAAGTTAGTGCTCTGGTGATGAGGATTTGGGTTCGATTACTGCACGGGACAAAGTTTTGTGCCTTTATTGTTAGTAAGTTTGTAAGCCCTTAGTTTAGGCTTGTGTGTGTATGTGTGTGTTAGTTGAAAATCTATTTACAAACAAGCTCTTTAAGGAAACCACTAAATGAAAACTAACTACTAATATAGATGTCTGGAGTCCGTTCCGCTCGCAGTAGAGCCTCGGTTTTAGTCGAGAAATGCCTCATTTCCGTTCACAGTCCGACCCTACTAAACAAAAACTTTTGATTGAGCCCGTCAAGAGTGGTAAACCATTTGAAATTTAGCAATTTCGGAGTTGGTATGCTAAAGTCCTGAGCTGGCATTTCCAGACTCAGCAAGTTTCCTTTCTCGTAGTCATGTTGGCTAATGGAGACCTACAAGATATTAATAGCCATATTTTGTATAGTCAGAAATGTTAGAAAGTATATACCACCACTACTACTGGTAGGCGACAGGAGGAAGGGCAGCAGTGTACTTAAAAGCCTTACTGGGATCGCCAACCCGCTCGCCAAGGAGACCTAGGATTGTAATAAGTAGGTTCTACTGGCCAGATCCGTGCCCAGCAGTGGGACATCATATGGGTTGATATGAGCTATGAATATTAATAATAATAATATCTTGGTACAATTCACACAACGCTATCTGATCCCAAACTAACCAGATCTTGTACTATGGAAACCGGACGACTGATGAACATACTTAAAAGTATCTAAATATATACATATTATAGATAAATAGCACCCAGATACAGAATAAACCATCGTGCTTATCACACAACGTTTTATCCTGGGTGGGGATCGAACCCACGACCTCCCGCTTAGCAGTCAGGGTCATTAACTACTAGACCAGCAGGCCACACAAACCACTTTATATACCATTAACTAGGCGTGATTCTTATAAAAATCTAAGATAGCCTTTTATTTAAAAAAATACAATTTCACAATTTCATTATAAAATACACAAACCTTTATGGATCTCACACAGTCTGAGAATCGAACCCACAACCTCTTGCATAGCAGTCTCAAAAAATCTTGCTGCGCCATTCGGGGCATAATTTTTTATCCAACTATCTTATATTTTTTTAGATTTTGTTCATCAAACAAAACTACGTAGGTAGGTACCTACAAACGTGTCGTGAGGGACTTTAGAAACTTCACAAATTGTATGGATCACACATTTGACCCTTAAGGGGATCGGCTTCTCAACCCTTTTCATCCCTTCGGGCGTGAAGGTGTTGGCTAAACCGATTCAGATATTCAGATTGTCATCCAGATGTCAGGTAGCGGGGTACTCGCCCCTTTATAGGACTGGCACAAATAATAGTTATTTTTTGCGTTGGACAATAAGTCGGCAAAATTTTGATAAACTTTCGCATTTTGTACACATAAAATAAGTCGGCAAATTTTAATAGTAGCTTATTATAAAGCTTTTTGATACGGATTTTTTAATAAGAGCTATTTCATATTTTTACATCGTCGTGACGAGTGTTCGTTACTGTATACAAAAACAGAAAATGTGAAAAAGTTGTCCCATGCAGTCAATTTAGCGAAAAGACTTGAAGAAAACTTGCTTAACAAATTGTACAAATTAAGAAAAACAAATTGAAACAAAGTTACGTTGAAGTTAGAACTCAATTAAAACAAGCGGATTAAATAAATTCTTTTTGTGATAATTTTCTTAGGGAAACGAATAAAAAGTTAAACTTCTGCGTTAAATAGACCATTGTATCTATTGCAGTTCATGAAGATGATACATAGAATAGAGTAGGTTAACAAACTGTATAATGGGTCCAGGGACCTTATTCACGATTTTTTCCGTACCAACGGCAAGCTGGCGCTTAGAAATGCATCTAAACACACCATTTACCGTTATCAAAAGAATTTGACAGTTCCGCATGGGCTTGCAGAGGATATGAAAAAAAGATCTTGAATAACCCAGGTTAAAGCAATACAATAGAATTGGTTGCTCATCGAAAGAATATACCAAAATAGTGACGAAAAATATGTGCTCAATAAACTAATATTATACATGCGAAAGTTTAGATCTATGTATAAATGGATGGATATGTTTGTTATTCAATAATGCCAAAACGGTTGACCGAACCTGGACAAAATTTGGCACAGAAATAGATTATAGTCTATAATAGCCCATAGGTTACTTTTTATCCCGGAAAAATGCATTTCCCGTAGGATAGATTGTTTATTAAAATTTCCAGGTAAATGAAATCACGGGCAACGGTGTTTACTATTGAAGTAATTTTTATAGGCATTTCTTACCAATTACTTTACAAATACAATAATTGCATATTTGAAAAATAATAAAATTTGAAATCCAGACTCAGGAATCGAATCCGAGACTTCCGTAGCCAAACCGGGGCCAGAAGCGAACCACCTATCTGGACTATGTTACTAGATGTAATTTTTTTCTATCCCTTGATGCTCGTGAGTTAGGTCCTCGCAGCGTTATCTAGTCGGTAGTTAAAGAACTATCACGGCTTTTTTTATTATTATTATTATTATTATTTCTGTAACGTAGCAATAAAATCCAGACTTAGGAATCGAAAAATTGTACGCAGGCGAAGTTGTGCGGGTTTTCTAGTATATTTATAATCATGAAACGCAAAAGTCTTTGTGTTAGAATTGACGCTTCGCCTGTGCATTGCGAGTATATTAATTGCTACGAAGGTATGTCCTATACTATTCTATAAGTTGAACTATGGTTATTGTAAAAGAGACATTTAGTTGGCAGCGAGCGACGCAGCAAGTCTACGTTAAATGAATTAGATTAAAACCTAAATGAAGACAGGAAAGGTAAATTTTTGTTTTCTTTTTTTCCATTTGTTCTTTTAGGTTTTTGAGAAAAAGTTTTATTCTAGTTTTTACTAAAACTCTGGAGATAAAAGTTATATTGACTGCCTCTGTGGCGCGGTGGAAGTGTATCCGACCGCAAAAGGTCGTGGGTTCGATCCCCACCCAGGATAAAACTTTGTGTGATGAGCACGATGGTTTATTCTGTGTCTGGGTGTTATTTATCTATAATATGTATGTATTTAGAAATATATAAGTATGTTTATCGGTTGTCTGGTTTCCATAATACAAGCTCTGCTTAGTTTGGGATCAGATAGCTTTGTGTGAGTTGTCTCAAGATATTATTATTATTATTATATTATATGATCAATTTTTAAGTTTTTGAAGATAAACTATAATATTTTATGAACCGATTTTCTCGAACTAATTGAGTTTAGATAACTTAAGAAACCTTTTGTCGTACATTGAATATTGGTTACTTAAAGACTTTTTGATAAATTATTCCGATTCACAATTTCAAAGATCACTTGCAAACTTTACAATAAATAGCCAAAGTTAGCTTCGAAAAGTTTATTACACAAATAGTTTTAAAAGCATTCTTGTGATTTAATTTTACTGAGACGTAATTTTATTATTTAGAATCGTGGCTGTTCTTTTACGTTTCTACACATAGGCACATTTTGAGGGTGTGTACACGGGCCTACTCTAATGAATTTAAAACGAAGTTTCGGTCAAAAAAGGGGGTGGTAATATACGGTTTCGTGTTCGTTCCCGAAAGTCGTCTATAGGCTCGGCATGTTTGTGCTTATCAAAAACATTAATAAGAATAGTTCACGTAAATTTAAGTAAGTTTACGTGAACTTAAATTTCGTTTTAGAAAAGAGAGTAGCCTACAGATCTGGCGAACGCGCAGATCCCGCGCTGCGCGCGCGCCCAACTCACGCTTCCACTGCAACTATTTGGGTGCCTCTTATATCCTAGAGGCTCCTTTTTGTGGGCCTCATACCTCTTCGCCAGATCTGTACGCACCCTCAAACAGAGTATGCATTTTTTAAAGGCTTGGTGGTCTAGTGTCATGACTGCCTCAGTGGCGCAGTGGTGGCACACGGGACAAAATATAGTTTAATGGGTCCCACATTACTAGCAATCTTGTTGATCCCCAGCCAAAGTGCCAAATGGCTTGTGTTAGTGGGTTTTCGGTCCGAAGTCGAAATAGGAGATGGTCAGAAATCAAATATCTTGAAATAAGGCTTAAAACAAGGTTTTCTTTAGAAAGACGACTCCTGCCGTAGGTTACAAACCCTGTGTCGCGGGGGACTTTATAAACATAGAAGTCACGGACACAAAGTACACCCAGACCCGGAACAACTATTTGTGGATTACACAAAGTGGTGTCCCGTGTTTTAATTGAACCCACAACCTCTTGCGTAGCAGCTGGATACACTCCCACCGCGCCACCACGCCACTGCGCAACAGAATAGTATTAAGAATCATTCATATTCTCGACTCGCACCCACGATTACACGAGAACCGAGCGAACTTTTGCTCGATACAAATAATATGTATAGCTTCGATCTCCGATTTAAAAGTATCGAATCCAAAATTGGAGTCGAGAGGTGAAAAAACAATCGGAAGTTTCGACCTTTCGGAGTCGAATCCGAAGCTCCGTAACATCGCTGGTATGCATTATGGGTAGGATTCAAATCCACGACCTTTCGATTGCGAGTCCGATGCTTTAACCATTAAGCTACCGCCGCTTGTTTCACAAAAAATAGTTCCGAATCTGGTACTTTGTGTTCTGAGTTGGTGTCCGTTAATTGTATGTGTACAATATCATCCCGATTATAGTACTTGTAGCCTTATGATGGAGTTGTCTTTAAAAAAGAATTAGAAATTACTGTGCTGATTTTATAGTATTTTTGTAAGCATTTCTGGCGTAATTGGCCAGAAATGCCAAAAAAATACTATTTATTCGCCCTACGACATCATAATTTGTTAAAATGATCTCTGTAACGAATCAATAACAAAAGCCGTGATAATTTTTATACTAGCGGCTAGATGGCGCAAGTGAGGGTCCAACTCTCGCGCAGGAAGGATATAAGTATTTGAGGTATAGCGACGTAGTGCCGATAGATGGTTCGACTCCGGCGCCGGCATGGCAAACGGAGGGTCTCGGGTTCGATTCCTGGGTCTTGACATTACATTTTCTATCTTTCAAATATGCAATTATTGCTCTGATTTGGTTCATAAAAATTGGGTACAGGATTAAAACTTGGGACGCGATAATTAACTTTTAAGCTAGTTTGATTTTGCCTTGAATATAATGTTTCCTACTGCAGAAAATGATATAAGTAATAAGAAGTATACGCAGGCGCCGATACAAAGGGGAGCAAAAAGGGCAATCGCCCCCCATTCCTTCCTGCTCCCTGACTTAACTGAATTACCTTTTTTTTTGTTAAAGGAATTTCAGAATCATGACAGTGGATCGGAGTGTATAGGCAGGCAACCCCCCCCCCTCGGTGGTGGTGAATATAGTGTACCGGTATTTTATCAAATGAGGAGCATTTGATAAAATACCGGTACAACATAGTCATGCAAGTGACTCACACTTGACCGGTTGAGCCAAATGCTGCTCCCCTCAGAACAAAGTTCTGGATCTGCGCCTGTGTATACGTAAATACTACCAATGACAAACCCCATCAAACATAACTTTTAGAAAGCTTGACAGCAATTTAGTTAACCCACTGGCTTAATTGCCATTTGCTGAACTCAAACTGTGTTGGTAACAATATTAGTTTGTCTAAACGGGTATTGGCAAGGCGACCTTACTGTGCTTTGAAAATGAACAAGTTTTAATGACTACGGCGATACAACGACATTGTGCTGCGTTTAGACCACATTTGTTATGCAAGTAGCCATTTTAATGGTAGTGTTTGTTGCATTGTCATTTTGTTATTAGTTTGGTTGCGAGTAGGGTTGTAATGAGTTATCGGAAAATAATATTGACGTAAAATTATCGATATTTAAAAAAAAGAATGCAATTAAATATATAGCTATTATGACATTATTCCATCGATATTATCGAGAATAAGGTCTAACATTATGAGAATTTAATCTTAATCCTATTGTCTTCTCCTGTCGCCGTGCGAGCGACTCGCACTTGAATGAATCACGGTACCTAATCTTTTATTACAAAATATTTTTATCTTATAGTAATTTTTATAGGCATTTTTCTTGCCAATTACTTTATAAATACTTACAATAATAGCATTTTTGAAAGATAGAAAAATGTGAAGTCTAGGAATGGAACCCAAGGCCCATATGCCAAACCGGGGCCAGAATCCAACCATCTAACCGGGAATATGTTACTAAACCTCAAATTCTTTTACCTTCCTGCACGCGAGTCAGGCCCTCGCTTGCGCCATCTAGCCGATAGTTTAAGAACTATTTCGGCCTTTGTTATTGCTTCGTTACAGAGAGCATTTTTAACAAATTATGATGTGATATTAATATTAATATCTATAAAAATATTCGACATTATTATTATACTTAGATATCCAGTATGTGTCGATATAAATATCGATATTAAAATAACTTTGCATCTCTAGTTGCAAGAACGCAGTATAAACTCAATTAATATGATAATTCGGCTAGGTATAGTGTAAAATAAGCGTTGATTGCAATTTCGTTCGTATAGTATTTCGCAACTGAGTTTTAGCAGGGTATTTGTTTATATATTGCAACAATATTAGCTGTTTTAACGTAATAAACTGTACCGACGACACTATAAGAGTAAAGGTTCATTTCCGTGCATCGTGGCTAATCGCGAGCCGCGCGCGGCTTACAACGAGCGACAATAGTCAGAGTGCGCGCGCAGCCAGTCGTCGGCCGCACGCCTCTGTCGCAAACCTCGGAAACGGCACCATACCCGTACATTCTCATACTCTGATTATTGTCGCATCGGCCGCGCGCGTCAGCCGTTCGTCGTAAGACCAATGAACCTTAAGTAAGTAAAGGGTTCCCACCCTGGAGGAAGTTCCCCATGAAGGTGGCATAACCTTTCCTCCTCCCGTTGGTGTCGAATTAATCAACCCTCCGTCGTGCGAGCTACACTTGGGGTTTTTTTTAAAGATTTTATTGATGTTTTAATATTACATAGAAAATGACAAGTAGATTTTATTCTAATTGCCCTTTACACGTGGAAAATATTGTATTTTGCAGGCTATGTGCCTATGTAATATATTCAAACATAATCTTTAATCAAATATAACACCAATGATCATTCTTACAATATGGCTAACAGCTAAGTACATACCTGTGAAACAGTTAATAAATGAGGGCATTGCAGGCACAACATTACATAAACAACAAAACCCAACTTGGGGTTAGGGCCAATGTTAAGCTTAATTTCCACCCTCCCCCATCGTTCAAGTGACTTCGATGATGGGGGTAAAATAGGTTTTAAACTAGTCCAAAAGGGTAACGAGGCCAAATAAGTCTGGGGACCACTGGTCTAGTGGTTTGTTTTGATGACCACTATTGTTTATTATATGTAGTTAAACACAATTAAGCGGTAGTATAATGGCTCAGGCGTCGGTCTCGCAATCGTGTGGTCGCGGGTTCGAATCCTACCCATTCTACTACCGACGTGAACCCACTTCTAACACAAGCCTTTGAGCTCAGCTGGAGGGGTTAACAAGATTGCTAGTAATGTGGGACTCAATCCCACAATGCTAGTTATCTTTAAAAGAAAAAATCATTAATAGTATGCATTTAGTATACTAAAAGCGAAAAGGATGTGAAATGTTTATTATCAAAATTGCTTAGCAACCATTCATCAACAATACTTTTGTCAATGGTTGCTAAGCAACTTTGTGATTAAACATTTCACATCCATTACAGCTTTAGTTTAGTTTGGAACAGATACCCGTATGTAAGTAGATAATAACAAATATAGCTATTGTTTAATCATATTTTGAAAGTATGAGTAGTACCAGGTGAGTTGTGTAGGTACATTAGTAACTTCCCATTTCAAGTTTTACACTAAGTTGTATAAATTAAGTGGGTTTTCAGGTTTTCAGACAGTATTATGGCCGCCTAAGTAGTAATTGTTGTTGCTCTAGGAAAACAGTTGTCTAGAAAACCTTGAGAGAATGTTAACGTGTAACGAAAATTACTACATTAAGTTTTGAAACAAAAGTTTGTAGTTAAATTTCAGTGTAAACGGTCCATCATCGGTACTAACAATCCCTCGAGTGTCACAAACATTTTTTTTTGTATTTTTTATTAATATACTTACTAACTTTCGCCCGCGGTTTCGTATGTGTGGATGTTGGGCATCGCAATGAAAATTATCATAACACCTTCCCCAGGACTCAAACTATCTCCATACCAAATTTTATTTAAATCGGCTCAGCAGTTTAAGCATAAAAACGTTACAAATATACAGAATTACTTTTACATTTATATTAATAGTTACATATATACATATATATATATACATACATATATGTCCTTACTCGCAGACTAGTTCATAAGTACAAACACGTTGGTTAGCGTTTTTGAAAATTAACCCTTAAGGGGATAAAATTTTGTGCGTCGATTTTTTTTGCACAAACTGCTTGCGCATGCAAGTCGTTATCGTGTAGACGCTATACAGTTTTTTTGCCAATTTTTGTACCACCTGTTTGCGCATGCAAGTAAGCCAGACCCTTAGTATCTACTGTCATTAGGTAAAATTTGTTGTCGTATTGTTCATAAGTTAAAAACCACTTACAGTAGTCATTTACTTATATAAAAAAAAGTTCCGCACTAGGGTACAAGTCATCGCCATCGGTCGCGGAGCACTTTACAAACGTACACACAATGGACACAAACTTGGAACAACAATTCGTGGATCACCCAAAGTGGTGTCTCGTATGGGAATCGTTCGACCTCTGGCTTAGTAGTCAGTGTTACTAACCACTAGACCAACGGCCTAGTCAAAGTCATTGCACTACTTTCCATTGAAGCAGAAGTCATGGCAAATTAGTTTACTTACTTGAAGTAACCAGAAAGATCTGGACGGGCAGGCCCTCGCAGAGCCTGCTAGAAGCCTGGCAGCAGGGGCTAGATGCAGCACACATCCACAGCGACACCTGGCGCCTACTTCTGCAACCACCATTGAGGAATCACCCGCCCAAGGCCGAGCCGAGCACTCACAAGCTGCCAATTCCACCGCTTGCCCCTGTAGAATAAAATAAAATATTAGTTATCAACACAAATTATAGTAATTTTTATAGATAAGCAACTTTGTGATTAAACATTTCACGTCCATTACAGCTTTAGTTTAGTTTGGAACAGATGAAAGTACGGGTAGTACCATTTCTTGCCAATTACTTATAATTGCATTTTTTAAAGATAAAATTAAAAAGGAAAGAAAAAAATTAGTTTACAAATAAAATGAAAATATTTCGGTTTTTCAAAAATGCATTTATTGTATTAATGAAGTAATTGGCAAGAAATGACTATAAAAATAACTATAATATTTGGCCTGCGACAACATAATTTATTAAAAATGCTCTCTGTAACGAAGCAATAATAAAGGCCGTAATAGTTCTCAAACTATCGGCTAGATGGCGCAAACGAGGGCCTGACTCGCGTGCAGGAAAGATAGAATTTGAGGTCACGTGGACCTAGGTTACCTGTCGTTGTTCAACGGAGCGAGCACGGAATAAACTGTTTTTCCCCATATTAATTGGGGCGCAGGCGTCAAAAGCACGCCACGCGTCTGTCATCGAAATACTTAAAATTTTATACGGTTTATAAAAAAATAACATCGGACTACGTTTAACACAAATAATTTTACCTTAGCAATCATTATAATTTATAGAAATGACACACACGATAAAATCAAATATAATATAATTATAATAACATTAACTAAAGTTAATTTATATAAATAATAAATACTATAATATATATCACTAGATTCGAATCATAATCAAAATTATGTATCTGCCTCTTTTTCTTTGCTTTCTTCATCTTTTGCCTCACCCATCTCATCAGTTTCACCTTCTTTCGCCTCATTTTCTTTAGCCTGTTCAGCTGCGAGGTCTTCGCCAGCTTCTTCACCTTCAGCCACTTCAACGTTCTCGTCATGCAGCATTTTGCTGCCATCTCGTTTTAATTTAGTCTGTGATAAACTTAATTTTGATCTGGATGTTAGATCTTCAGTTGAAACAGGTCTCCTCATAACTGATTGTGATAATACTAAATCTTTCAAAAAAGATTTCTGTATCTCTAACTTACTCATTTCTAATTGTTTTTCTAAATCAGTCATTTCTTCCTTAGAATCTGCGACAACAATATCGCTTACGCTGACGTGAGAGGGAATTGAAGTGACTGTAAATGATGGAATACTTTCTTTAGAAGGTAATGAAGCTTCTCTTGGCGGCATTATTGGTATGCTTGGTACAGTCTTGAACGTTCCGATTGAAGATTCCGTTGTAGTACCTTTAACAATGCTGTGTTTAAGTTCAATAGATTCTTGTGATGGTGTTTTCACAGTAGCTGTTCTTGCTTTGCCTACAGTACGTCCGGCAGGTTTTGGAACTACACCAAGATCTCCTTTCTCGTAAACGTCGGTTAATGAAATCAGCGATTCCACAGATTCAGCACGAACAGCAGGGTGTTTGGATACTAAATTTAAAAGTTTGGTCAGTATTACTTTTCTTTCTATTACTTCGCGCTGAGGATCTGTCATAGCCCACTGATCATTCTTTGAGGCTGCTTGTATCATAGATGTGATGTCCTTGATCAATTTTTTGTACATATCACGCTCTTTAACAAGTTTCGCTGTTTCAACAGCGTACCTATTTTGTTCTCCAAATCTAGCATGAACATTTTGTTCCAGTATCTTTCTCTGTAATAACATTTCTTGGTTTTCTTTCGTCAATGTTTTGATTTTTGCTTCAAGATGTTCAAAATCAAAAACTCTTTTATCGTGTAATGCTTTTTTTTTATTCAGAGTTTGGAAAGCTACTGTTAATTGATCAATAACTTTCAACTGGACGATGCTTTTATTAATCGCTTTATCTCTCTCAGCTTCAGCTACTTCTTTAGCGTTACGCGCGTCTCTTTCATCTTCTTTGAATTTTTCATTTTGTTCAGCCACTTTTGCTTGTGTAAACAATAAATTATCCAACTGATTGTTCAATGCAATATTTTCCCGAATCACTCTATGAGTAGAGGCAGCAATCCTAGATTCACTTGCGTCTTGAAAATCTTGTGCAAGATTTAAAAGTCTTGCCTCCATTTCTTTTTTTAGTTTATCTTTGCCGATTACAAACTTCTTCTCAGTGTCATAAATTATTCTCTTATATTTCATTTCTTGAGCTTCAAAATCTGCTTCTTGTTTCTCAAATTTTCTCATTAGATCGTCTTTAATGGCTCTAAATTCCTCAAGCGTATTCAGTTTGCCAGCAAACAATTTATTTTCTGATGTAAGCTGGTCTTTCATTATAGTAAAATTCGATTCAAGCTCTATGACTTTCTCCTTAAACTTTTTTGTTTCTTCTTCTCTTAACTCTTCTAAAGCTTTAAGAGTAGCTTTCAGTTCAGCGTTTTCTTCAGTTTTATTATTTAGAGTTTTCTTCAAGTAAGCAATAATATCAGCTCTATCTTCATCCAATTGATCGTATGCATTTTGCAGCTCTTGATTTCGTACTTCATACTCATCAACGGCCTTTCTAAGCCGAGCAATTTTTCTATTTAGATCTGCTATTTGCAAATCGAACATAGCCTTGTCGACTTCATTAAATGCGGGATTTCTGGTTACCGGAGCAGTTTCCGCACCCTTCTTAGGCTTAGGCGCCATATTTGCAAAACAATATTTTAATCACGCAATAGGTGTATAATAAAATTATTACAATACTAAAAAGTAATCCTAAGGAATTCAGTCAAATATCTGACTTAAATGACAATTTATATTTTCTTCTTCTTTTTTTACAAATAAAAAAGTAAAGAGGTTTTCGTACTTTTCTGCTTATAAGGCCAAGAATTCATGGAGCGATTATTTTACCCGATCGCTGCGGTGGCGGAAAAGCGGTTTTATTTCATAACGCACGGGCTGATAGTTCGTGCGTTTTTTTATGGCGTGTAAACATAGGAATGTGAACGGGAAACTAATGAGACCACAGAATATGACGAATCTCTGTGCAATTCACCAAGAAAACCGTCTAACTATTACCGACTTTTACAGTAGTTATAGATTTTTAGACGATATCGGGGCATAATATGTGCATAAAACCAAATGGATATTAAAATATATGCCACAAATGGACGCACTAACAATAAACAATGGACTAGAATTAACAATGGCGACCCTAAATGGAAGCAGCTGTTTTATTTGGAATAAGTATCAGTTATCGACTAGATACTGGGTACTTGGCAGCAGCAGCAACCGCATTATCGTCAAGTTGCCTTAAGTGCCAACACTCCCACAGCAGTGAGCAAGTCGCAGTCATCGAGTCGCAGCCAGCCAGATCCAGCCTATACAGGGATATTGTACGCCTGCAGCAATTGCTCCAGAAAGGTCATCCCTAAGGTCTTAACAGCGTCTAGGTAACAGCACACTGCAACTACGGTCATTATCAGCAGCAAAACTCTCCCGTCAACACAGCAGCCAGCCACTACGCAGCACCGTAGTACCGCAAAATGCAGATACCACCTGAATCACTAATCAAGAAAAAATCAACCTCGGGACTTCGACGGGGATTGATGTTACGAAGCTAATATTTTTTTTTAGAGATGAGATAACTAAGGCGTGTAACCATAGGCATGTTGGAATTTAATTTTATTTGAATACGCGTACTATTGTGGGTTCCTCATTCGGTTTTGGAGTAACTGCTCGTCAAGCACAAAATATAAAATGTATACCAGCTTCAGCATTTATCGAACCAATTGTCTGGATTTGTATAATTAAACAATTAAGGTCAACCAGGAGAATTGCATTACATTTTTAACTCACTATTAATAATACGCGTCTTTGTTATGAAATATACGCAAAATATTACAAACGAGATTGTTTAATACAACAATACAATACTATTTGTTTAATATAAAATCAAAATATCATAAATGTCTAGGAAACCAAATAAAATTGATTAAAATCGAAAAAAAATTACTACTTTGCACAGACGCATTTACGGGTAACGCAACATGATTATCTTTATCCAAGTAAGGACATAGGATAGTTTTTATCGCGATAAACGGAAGCCACCCGAACGGAGCCGCGGGCGAAAGCGAGCATGTTATAACCTCAGAAATTGGCGGCAATCTTGTTAACCCCACTAGCTCTGCTAAATTCCTCGTGTTGGAGTGGGTTCACGCGGTAATATAAGGGCTGGGATAGGAACCCGCGGCGTCTCGAGTGCAAGTCTGATGCCTTAAGCATTAGGCTACCGCCACCGCTTCTACAACGATATTATACTATTTAACGTGTAACAGAAAGGTGTGGTCAAAGTCAAGTCATGATACTGAGTGCACGTAGGTACTTACCCGATTTTATTAAAATTGGAATACCCTAAAATATTTTTTTCATTCGTTTATATAAGAATGAAAAAGTAATCAATTAAAAAGAAATTACTTAAAAATTCCGTGCCATATTATCCAATCGAATTTCACATCTGGAGGACCCAGGTTTATTTACAACTAGCTGTGCCCCGCGGTGTTACCCGCGGTTTATTAGCCTATGTGTTAATCCTGGATGTAAGCTAACTCCATATCAAATTTTATTAAAATCGCTCCAGCCGTTTAGACGTGAAGAAGTAACAAACATACACACTCACATACTCAGAAACTTTCGCCTTCATAATAATAATAATAATAATAATAATAACATTTATTTTCGGATCTTAGACTAGAAATAAAAAAAAAATTAAATGGGCTATAAGCTAGCTTTCTCCCGCAGCTTCGCCCCCGTGCATGTCGATTTTCGCAACAAAAACTATTTTGTCTTTTTCTGGGATCCAAACTACCTCCGTACTAAAGTTCATTCAAATCGGTTTAACAGTTTAAGTCTGTCTGGCTGCATATATGTTACATGTGAACATACGTAAAATACATACAGAGACAGAGTTACTTTTGGATTTATATTATCGGTTTGACTACGGTAAACTTAAAAAAAATGTGTATATCTAGGAGTTATTTTTTTATATTGAATGGCTCTATTTCATTCGCTATCAAAATAGTTTTTATCGAACTAACCGGAGTTCCAGCCGTAAGAGGGTTATCAATAATAAATAACAAATATATATTTTTTTAAACACAATCCGTACATTTAATTTCCAAATTGAAATACAAAAATGTCAAAAATAAACTATTAAAAAAACAAAGTAAAAGTTTAAAGTCTTAAAAATATAGAAATCTCAAAAGTATCTAATGTAGGAAACTTAACATTACATTACATAATAACGTGCAAAATGATTAAAGAAAAATATCAAAATGTCTATAAAAAAATAATGATTATATCAGAAATAACGTACTATAAAAAAGAAATATTACATATGGCACCTTTTTCTCCTATTCCTTTTTCTTTTCTTCGGAATCTTCTCCTTTGTCTTTCTCTTCTTCCGTTTTCTCTTCTATGACTTTCTCTCGTTCGATTGTGTCTCCTTCGAGTTTTTCTGCTACAGTTGTCAGTTCACTGGTTTTATCTTGGTCGGTTGTGGACTCTTTCTGTGAACGCGTTTCTTGGTCGTCGAAACCAGCTATTGTCACAGATCTTTTTTTCATAATCATACTTGCTTTAGGCGTAACTGACACACTTGACTTCCGAGCAGACAAAGATGTTGTCGATATTACTGACATTGCCTGCTTTGATACTCCTTGAGAGAATGCCAAGTCTTTGAGTATAGATTTTTGTATTTCAAGTTTACTAGCTAATAATTTCTGCTCTAAATCTGTAGTAGTATTTTCTTTTACAGATTTTTCGTCTTGTGAAACTACTGATTGCGTTGAAGTTGCGAATGATGCCATACTTGCTTTAGATGGAGTTAATGCTTTACTTGCTATTGACGGTAAAACTTGAATACTCGGAATAGTTTTAATACTGCTACTTACGGAAGTACTTGAAACAGATTCTGTGATATCGCTTTTCTTTGAATCGGCTGCCAGAGAATCGGGTTGTTGTTGTTTTTGTATTTGTTGAACAATGGAAGAGGACGACGATGTTATTTTCTTTTTTGTTGTAGGTTTAGGAACAAATCCTAGATCGCCTTCATCGTATATTTTACTAAACGAAGCTATAGTGGCTAGCGATTGCGATCCTTCAATATCACGGAACTGCGATACTATTTCAAGGAGATGAGAAAGAAGCAATCGCCTATCCATGGCTCCTCGTTCAGGATCAGCGTTAGCCCATTGATCTAATTTTAAAGCTGCTTGTATGGCAAAAGCTGCTTCTTGTAAAGTTTTCCGAAGCTTGTCCCGTTCTTTAGTGGTTTTTGAGGCATCTACAATAGCTTTATTCTGGTCACTTAATTTAGCATGCAAATTTTGTTCTAATATACGTACTTGTAGAGCTAAATTATCATTTTCTTTAGTTAATTTTTCAATTTTCGCTTGCAATGTTTCGAGATCATAACTTTTCTTCTCAAATAACCCCTTTTCTTTCTTAATATTGTCAAAAGCAGCAGTGAGTTGTTCAATAACTTTAAGTTGAACAACACTTTTGTTAATAGCTGTATCTCTTTCCTCTTCTGCTAATTCTTTCGCAATATTTGCAGCTCTAATTCTTTCTTTGTAAAGTTCATTTTGATCACTTACCTTTTGCTGAGATGTTAGTATAACATCTAATTCATTACAAATGGCTATATTTTCTCTTATAACCCTATGGGTGGACGCAGCAACTCTGAGCTCTGTTGCATCTTGAAAATCTTGAGCCAACTGAAGAAGTCTTGCTTCCATTTCCTTTTTTAATTTATCTTTACCAATCACAAATTTTTTTTCAGCGTCGTAAATTATTCTTTTGTACTTCATTTCTTGATCTTCAAAATCTTTTTCTTGTTTCTCGAACTTTTTCATCAAATCGTCTCTAATAGCTCTAAACTCTTCGAGTGTATTTAGTTTACCCGCCAATAATTTATTTTCTGACGTTAGTTGGTCTTTCATCACAGTAAAATCCCTCCGCAATTCACTGACAGTGTTATGAAACTGGGCGTTCTCAATATCTCTAATTTCTTCGAGACCTTTTACTTTATCCTTTAGCTCGATGTTTTCTTCATTTTTTATATTGAGTGTTTTTTTCATAAAAGCTATAATGTCAGCCCGGTCTTCGTCCAATTTATCGTAATCATTTTGCAGTTTCTCATTGCGTGCTTCATAATCCTCTAGAGCAGTTCGGAGTCTCGCAATTTTCCGGTTACATTCAGCTATTTCCTGTTCCATAAATGTCCTCTCAACTTCATTAAAGACTCCAACTTTCTCTTCATCTTTTTTACCTTTATCTTTTTTAGGTGCCATTTTTTCTAAAACGTAATATCAAATAAAATAATTATAAAATAAAGAGCGATCGTATCAAAATCTGTCACCAAGTGAATATTGATTATATATTTTTGGTTGCTTGGATACCTAAGTCATGGTTACCAGCAAAGATAATATAAAACTAATGGTTACCAAGTTACCATTTGCTACAGATAAATATTTAAATTCAAATTAAGTGCCAGTGTGACGTGTTATATTCTTTCGGTTCACTGACTTCTATAGTACCATAAACCAATTTCATAGATCACATTTGACAGTTCATCAAAATTTTACAACATAACCTTGTAACGGCGGGCACACGATGTTATTATTTTCTTTAAAGTTAGAATTGAATAAATGCTTAATTTTTTTTTGAGTTATTATATAATATAATATTTATTGCATTAATAACTAAAGATGGAAATTTTACGGTTTACTTTTACCATTTTAAACATAAAGTAACAATATTTATCCTAAAAAATATATCATTGCAAGGTTATGTTAGTGAGTACAATTTTTTTAAGCCTTTGTCAAACAGCGGACGGCGCGCCACAACAGCAGGGCGCTGACGGAACGGCGTTGCTGCGTTGATCGCAAATGTCGCGAAATTTTAAACAATCTTTCCATTTTTTCCGCATCCATGTTTGTGAATTATGACAGCGACAAGACGGGCACAACGCTGGTGTTCCTGTTGAGGATATTACTAAAAAAATGTTGATTTCAAATATTTGAAGGTATTTTCTATTAAAATATGTATAGTCATTTCTATGTATTATTGACATTGCAATCGTTAGTCAAACTTTGCTCTCTGTTTCACGCACTATTTTGTCAGTTAATATTAGTGGTATTGATTTAAGTACTGTAAAATGTAATATTTGCTCTAACCTTGCTAAATGGAAAGTAAGAGCAAATTAATTCTAAATTAATGTTGTAGTATCAGTAATATATTAGTATTTGTCGAATAATAAACAAGTCTAAAAGTAATTACCTAACCTGTGTTATTAATTACACAGGTTCACAAGTTTTCACAATCACAAGTATAAACAATTTTTAAAATTGCTTTTTAAATATCTGTAAATAACATTTAAGGCGGCAAAAGTAAGTAACTTTGTTAACAGTATTTTTTTATATGACTCCCGCAGTAGGATGCAAGCCATTTTTATAATGTTTTGTGTAATTCGATCGTTTTACTCAATTAAATTTCAAATTTTGCTGCTGAAAGCTAAATGATGCTGAAATTATATATTTTCAGTAAAAATAGGAATAAATAATGTAAACTGAAGGCTCTTTCTGATAAATTCGTTTGAAATTGGTAAAGCACTTAGCCGATATAAAAATACAAAAATCCATTTACTTTCTAAAGAGTAAATGGATTTTTTTCACTAGAAATTTGACGACATTGAAATGTTTATATAACACAGAAAAAATGTACCTATAGGGTAAAAAATAGAAGTAAAAACAAAACTGAAGAGTAATTTACATTGTTTATTCACACTTTTGCCCCATTGTACGACGCGACCTCTAGTCGCGAGTAGTAGTAGAGCGCGAGACGTCTATGTCTATTAATAGGGAATTAATTTATTTATTACTTTAGACTATTTAAGGAGGAAGGGGGTCGACCATGTTTTATATTTTCTTACAAGAGGGTGGGAAGGAGTCTTGATTAAGTTATACTTAGTTGTTAAGATGACACTTGTAAAAAGCGCGCAGATTTTTATTTTCGCTTTTTCCCGCATATTTGCGAAGGTGCGAGAAAAATAAACTTTAAAATTAAACGAAAGTTGAATAATGATGTTTTACAAAAAAAATCTTTAAAAAATAATTTAAATTCATAAGTCATATCATATCAACCCGTATGATGGCCCACTGCTGGGCACGGGTCTCCCCAGTAGATCCTGGGGGTAATTGCCATAATCGCCACGCTTGGCGAGCGGGTTGGCGATCGCAGTAAGGCTTTAAGTACGCAGAGGACGCTGCTGCCCGTCCTCCGGAGTGAAATCCCTTAGTCGCCTTGACGACACCCACGGGAAGAGATGGGGTGGTACTATTCTTAAGCCGGCACCACACGGCTAAATTCATAAGTAATAAATATTAAACAGTTGGGGAAGCGGTCGGCCTATTCTTTTTTTTTCTGTCTGTGTGATCAAAATCAACGTAAGTAATCAATTGGTGAATGCGCATCGTAAGTAATAAATTGGTCGCGACGTCCCACCCCGTCCGCTGGTTGACGAAGGCTTCAAACTATAAGCATATTAGGTAGGTACCTAAAAAAATCCAAAGATCGATCAAATACAATGACTCGAGAAGGATTTTTAAGCATAAACGCGTAACCACACGTAACGTGATTGTAATAAAAACATTTTAGTATATAATAAACTAAAAAAATATATCACTTATTTACAAAACATATATTTTTCAGGCCTAAAAAAAGACATAGTGAATAAATGCATTTTTTTTGTTAAATTATGTATGTACCAACTTGTTTGGTTTCTTAAATCTTAATATATATAAATCTCCTGTCACGATGTTTGTCCGCGATGGACTCCTAAACCGCTTAACAGATTTCGTTCAAATTTGCACACAATATGCAGTTTGGTCCAACTTGAGAGATAGGATAGCTTACATTTCAATTTATAGTCGCAATTACTAAAGAAATGAGGTTTCCCGTGTCCACCCGTGCGAAGCCGGGACGGGCCGCTAGTTTACTATAGGAATTAGTAATGAAACAGATATTTGAGTGACGATTTTTTATTGTATTTGATTTTCAATACATTTCAATTAAAATAACGGTATCTAGGTAGGAGATAAGTTGTAGTAATAGTTGGTGGGCTTTTTGTTAAGCTAGGTATAACATTGTACTTCCGTGGATTATGCGTGGCCCGTTGATTTTTATAATTAGATACGTATTTTGTATATTTGTCATACAATCACAAATAAAGCACAATTTACTGCGATCGTGACATATACCTTACAGTAGCATATTTACTGACCATGATGATGACACAACACAAAGGGGGGATCCTTTGCTTTTGACGCGCCGCGGCCTAGCAATTAACGTTAACGTTGGGAACTTGTATATATAGCTAGCACACGGCAGTGAATTGAAACACCGTGACATTACAATGACACTGTGGATCACTTGAAAACGATACAGCTGATGAACTCACCAGGAGGGGTTCTAACACGAAAGCCATCGGACCCGAACCCATTGTAGAATAGAATCAGCTAAGGAGCTGGTTAAAGGATCACACACAAACACAAGCGGAGCAATGGTGGATCTTTAAGGTCCACCATTTCTCCGCTTGTGTTGGGTGCCCCAGGTGCTACCAGGGTGCGGCAATCCAAAGAGAGAAACTGACCAAACGCGTTTTGCGCCTAGACAGAGACAGCCGGCGACTGGTGGCGGGGACCATCACTGAACACTGCTCACTGAATACAGTTTCACACCTTTGGTATCACTGACATTTCTCTGTGCAGAGCTTGCATGGAGATATGGAAAGCAATAGCGCATGTACTCCTCGAGTGCACTGATTACCCAGAACCACGGGAAAATATTTGAAACACCAAAATCCCTTACGGATATCTTAAGAAGACCGGGAAGACTGATCTGCTTCTGGTTGGAGGTGTGTTAGCTGGAATAACGTTCACCATGGCTCATGTACAATGGTCCTTGAGCCAAGGTGACCGTGGTCTAAAGAACTAAGTGCGGAAACCAAAACCCCTAACATCGAACATAGGTAGCAGAAGAGAAGAAGAAGTGTGAGAACTTCACTTGCGCGATTCAGGATTTGAACCGACCATGTATTATTGAAGCAAATGTCGTGGGCGGGTCGTAGAATGAAACATTTCGTGATGTAGCCAACCATATCATAAAATGGTGTTATTTCATGATATAGCACAATGAGCACTGGTCAAATCATAATGTGGTCTGACCTGATCGATAAATACTCAACATTTGGTGATATGAACAAACGTACCGCACGTTTGTATTTATCGATCTAGGCTATTTCATGATGTAACCAAAGTTTTGCAAACATATCGTATACTAATGCCACCAATTCACCGGTAGAGGCGCTAATATCACATTGTTTTGGATATAGATAGATACCTCGCAAAGTTTCGCGCCATACGCTGGTGGCGGTGAATCACAGAAGCGATGTCGGCTGCGTGTGCGCGTGGAGCAATGCGCCGGCGCCGGGCACGCCGACCACGCGGACCACTCGCCCCAACCGCCTGCACCGCCATCTGTAACCAAAATATTATGAGGGGTGGCCACTAGCCTAGTATAAGTATGCTTTACTTTACAATATATTCAAGTTTAGATTAAGAAGAAGCTTACTGGGTTATTAAGTCTTCATAGCAATCGATTTATCTGTAAAAGTGGAATGTAGAAAACAGCAACTGTATTTCTGCCTGAAATACAGTTGCTATTTTCTAGATTTCAAATAAACCAACAAGAACTTTCAGGAGATGTAATTAATTCTGAACAATATTTTATAATTTACGAGTCCAGTAACCCAAAGATAATAGTTACAAGTACGTAATTAAATTCACTATATACATAATTATATTATGTAGTTTTGGATGTTCTATTCATAATTAATTAATTTCTAGACAGTGATAATTATCATGAAGCCTATGTTATCATATAATTTAGATGCGCGTTACACAAGATGACCCAAAAGTAGTTGCTGAAAGAAGACTTCATTTTGATTTTTAAAATAAATCGAATTGGTTTCACAGTTTTTTTAAATAATTGCCTGTCTAAACCGGGAATCAAATCCGTCTAGTATGAAAAGGCACCATTCTGTATTTTTATGACACCAATCCAAAGCATCAGTCATAGGGATAGTTTTTTTTAAATGTTCTATAAGTAAAATGTTCTATCTACAGTAAAAGGTACTTTCCGTGTATCACATTTTTGGGACATTGCATATCTATTTTTCGATTGGATTCATAGATAAAATGAATCTTACAGGTTATCAGGCTTGTCGCGGCCTATACAACGGTTTATCTATACTATACTATACACATCTAGCGAATGCACCGTAGTGCTCGGATGTACGCACCATTAAAGAGAATTCAAAATGTGTGTACATACCTGATAGAGGCAAAGTCGGTAGGCAGTCCATGCGAACATCAGCAACGGCTCCCGTCACCGCCTGCGACACATACACGAAGCAATACTCCGGGTATCTCTCACTAAACAACCGGCACTCAAATGTCGCCGTGTGCTGCCCTCTGAAACAATAAAAAAATATATACTTAAATGGTTTATCCTTGTTTAGTATAAATGCTTTAATCACTATATAGTATAAAACAAAGTCGCTTTCTCTGTCCCTATATCCCTATGTATGCTTAAATCTTTAAAACTACGCAACGGATTTTGATGCGGTTTGTTTTTAATAGATAGAGTAGTTGAAGAGGAAGGTTTATATATATGATACCATCCATTAAATAGTGGAGAAATAAGGAGCGGAGCAGCAATAAGAAATGTTGCAAAAACGGGGAAAATTTACGCAGACGAAGTTGCGCGGGTCAGCTAGTCTATACTAATATTATAAAGCGGAAGAGTCTGTTTGTTTGTTTGTTTGTTTAAACGCGCTAATCTCAGGAACTACTGGTCCTATTTAAAAAAAATCTTTTTTTGTTAGATAGCCCATTTATCAAGGAAGACTATAGGCTATATAACATCACGCTACGACTAATAGGAGCGGAGTAGCGACGAGAAATGTTCCAAGAACGGGGAAAATTTACGCATACGAAGTTGCGCGGGACAGCTAGTATTATATAAAGCTGAAGAGTTTGTTTGATTGAACGCGGCAATTTCAGGAGCTACTGGTTTGAATTGAAAAAGTCTTATTTTGTTGAATAGCTCATTTATAGAGGAAGGCTATAGGGTATATAACATCACGCTACGATCAATATGAGCGGAGCAGCATTGAAAAATGTTGCAAAAATGGGAAAAATTGACGCAAAGGAAGTTGCGCGGGACAGCTAGTGTAAGTATATAGGTGGACATGCTAGATACAGTAACTAAAACAAACTATGCGTTTGTTGTACAATGAGTACCTACCGTTTGCAATTGTACAAGGTATGGATTTCAAAGCGATGTATTTGATGAGAACAATGGTGCCTTTGTAGATCTGATTGATTGGATTATATACCTACTATTGTTATACACATTATACTGTTGTACATGTTTACTATAGATTTGTACTGTTATTGGCTTTCAAGTGCGTTATGTTTGAATTTGATTGTAATTTGAAATTGAAACCATTTGATCCACTTAGAGGTTTCGAAATCCGGTTGGCTGTGTGTTGATCCATCAGTCAAATAATTTTATATTAACCTATGTCTGTAGATGGTGTGAAATGTATGTCAAAGTAATTTTGCTAGATATATTGTGTCCTAGCTGTTCCGCGCAAATTCGTTTGCGTAAATTTTCCCCGTTTTTGCAACATTTCTCATTGCTGCTCCGCTCCTATTGTTCTTATAGCGTGATGGTGCTTCCTCCATAAATGGCTTTTCCAACAGTGAAAGTATTTTTCAGATCGGATCAGTAGTTCCTGAGATTATAGCGTTCAAACAAACAAACAAACTCTTCAGCTTTATAATATTAGTATAGATATTAGATAAATTTCGAGACTTAATCGCGTGAATTATAAAAACTTTTTATTTACCCGGCGTTTCGATCGAATTGCACCGATCGTGTTCACGAGTCGACTATAACCTATTAATAAAGGTAAGTTCTATGGCTATTTCTATTCCGAGATGAAAAAATGTTAAAGAAAAAAAAAACGGAGCAGTAGAAACCCAACTCTGCATCATTTATACTTAACGGGAGCACAGTTGAAATGATTTAATTAAACCAATGAATTGTTGATTTCAAGCATACAGCACGGTGTTGATGTGTAACTACTGATCGGTAGTTTAGTCAGATTACCACAAATTGTATTTTATTTAAACAGTACAATTACGCTGTGAAATTTTACACACAGTGAGTTTCATTATTAAAATAGTGTGTTTACTTTTATGTTTAACTAGCTGTGCCCCGCGGTGTTAACCGCAGTTTATAAGCCTATGTGTTAATCCAGGGTGTTAGCTAACTTCATACCAAATTTTATTAAAATCGCTCCTGCCGTTTAGACGTGAAGAAGTAACAAGCATACACACTCACATACTCACAAACTTTCGCCTTTATAATATTAGTGTGAAACCGCTGTCGAAGGATCATGGCTGCGAAGCAAATGAATGCAAGAGTTCGAATACGGCTATAAACGTAAGCTTCCCCAGCCAGACGGACCGACGACCCAAGTAAGGTCGCTGGGATGGACTGGATGCGGAAAGCCAAAGACCGGGCTATGGCATAAATTTAAAGAGGTATTTATGTCCAGCAGTGGTTTAAGATGCAAACAATGACCGAATTTATGATCACAATTGAGAAGTCATGATCACTTTGCTTTTTCTTTTTTTATATAATATATGAGCTGAACGAAAGCATTGATAAGGGCTACGATGGAATAAGTGCAGCCAGAATATGCCTATGCACTCTAGTCTTAAAATTGTCAGGTTATAATTAATTGGAAACACTGACGGCGGCAGAATGGATTCCTTATGCAAAGTCATTGATTCGCAAAGTCAAATCGAAGGAACACATTAAGGCGCTTCCCGGTGCAAAACCCAGCGCTATCCGTTTTTTGTGCACTTTTGTGGAGTTATCTGCTCTTTATCAAAAAGAAATATCAACTAATAAAAATACATTAAATTTCTACATAACTTTGACTCCAAAATAGTAGATTTTGTTTTTGTTAAAGGAGTATAATATTATTTGATTCCTCACAACGAAACCACAGAAATAAGAAATAATCACACTAATATTATAAAGGCGAAAGTTTGTGAGTATGTGAGTGTGTATGTTTGTTACTTCTTCACGTCTAAACGGCTGGAGCGATTTTGATAAAATTTGGTATGGAGTTAGCTGATACCCTGGATTAACACATAGACTAATAAACTGCGGGTAACACCGCGGGCCACAACTAGTTATTGATAAAATGCATTTCCTCGTAAAGTACCCTTTTCTTTGATTTACTAGTTACACTAATGGATAGGCAATTTAATAAAAAACATTGCTAGAAACATTTTTTTCAACGACCAAAATTTTATTTTATAAGGATTTTATTCCAAAAACTGAGCGCCTTCGCTACGGTGCAGCGGTGCGGCGAAGAGGAAACGAATGCTCAAGGTTATTTAGTCAAGGTACCGCTTTAAACGCAAAAAATACCTAATAGATAGTAAAATCAAAATATGCAATAGTTATATATAGATCTGACTATTTCTACAATTCTGTGTTATAAATGTTAATAACTTTCGCGATTTATACGGGTCTTAATCGCGTAAATAATATACCTTGTTTATTGCCCGACGTCGACCGTATTGCAACGGCCGTGGTCACGGGTTGACTGGTGACCAAACAAAAGGACGGGTTTTTTTAAGGACGACCTATACTAGAGAGTATCTGCCCAGTATTGAGGTAAAATGGCACAAACCACACCCAGACTAAGAACGACAATTGGCGTTACGAGTGGGAATCGAACCGACGACCTCTTGCAAAGGAGTCGTTCACTCACTGAGGCGGTCGGCCGTAGGAGTGAGGAGGATTATTAAATAAACAGAATTACATTCCGAAGTAAATCATTATTTATCAGCTGATTAATTCCGCAGGTGGCATCCAACAATTGGATCACGATTGTTATAGCGGTAGCGGTCAAATAAGCTGTTTATGGACATTATTAATTAAAGTTCTATACGGTTTTAGAACGATTATGGTAACTAATTAATGAGATTTATAAATTGAGCTTCCATTGTGACTACCTACTTTATTTTAAACTAGCTGGCCAGATGAACCAGTAGATTCCTACTTAAAAATGAAGGTAATCTAAAGTGAAAATGACGAATTTTGAATTTATTATTTGCCTTTTTTTAGGATTATTTTTGTTAAATTATCCGTCATTTAAAGCTAGTGTAGAGATGTAACATACATTGATTCAGAGGTTAATAATAGAAGACAACGCGACGTATTTCGCCTCTATGCGTCGAACCCATACCGCTTTAATGCACAAAAGCGTGTTTCACATGGCTTCTGTAATTTTTAATAAACTACCTAAAGGAATAAGGGCAATGAATACTCCTCTATTTAAGAAAAAATTAAAGAGCCTCTTAATTAATAAATGCTACTGCAGCCTGAATAGCCTGCTAGGAAAAGGTATCTTAACGATACCTTTTCCTAGCAGGACCTCACATTGACGTCAAGTAATAGGACAATAAAATTTATAAGTTTATAACATGTATCTTTTAAATTTAAATGAATGAACTGTAATTCCAGGAATGACATTGAAATTATTTAAATACTATCATTAATAAATAAATAATTCTTATTGACTATTTATTATTTACAATGACATTACATTAATTTTATCTTAAATACTTTTATTTCATTTTATTTAAAACATACTCTTATTATATTGTAAACAAATTTTGCATGCCTTATTTGCGTTGCGTTATTGAATATACAGGTTTCAAGTGATTCTATCGCACCTGAAACCTGTATATTCAATAACGTCACTCTGTAACAGTATTTTCTGCAAAAATAAAGTTTGAAGTTTGATTAACACCGGATCCGAAGCTTGTACCCAGCAGTAGGCATCAGTGGCGGGGAGTCCCTGGAACACTATTCTTTTCGGTTTCCCTTTGAATTCTAGTTACCTACTTTATATACGTATGAAGAATCATGTCCAACTATTATCGAATTACCTTAAGAAAATGTTAACCCTTCGTCGCTGGTAGGCATATTACCGTACAAGCTTGAATGTATTCATTTGTGGTATGTCGTCAACCAGTTGATACGTCATCGCTATAACCATTACTCAGTTGCGACCAACCAGCATCTGCTCGACTGCAAGGTTAATCAACATTGCCACTATCGGTTCATAGATGAGTGACCGTTTTCAAAATGTCACAACATTCTGTGCCTCGGAGAACACGTTAAGCCGTCGGTCCTGCGTCTAATCTCTCTCCAGTCACGTCAGATTTCCGTTCCAAAAGACGAGAGTGCACTTGTGTCTTCGCATACACTTGAGCACTTTAATATCTCCAGCTTATTTAACTAGTCTCCAATGAGAATGGCCGCCGTAACCTACATATCACTAGTTTTAAACACCTTTTGAAGATCTGCATGCTTCAAAGAGTTACGACATAATTATAAGTTTTATTTATTTTAAGTACCAAAGTTTCTTTATTTTAAAGGAAAAATATTTTAATTAAGTAGGTATAAGTATCAATAAATAGCTAAGTTTAGTAAAAGTTTAATATCCTTCAGTTTAATAGTCCTAATCGACAATCATACCTATTCTTAATCAATCCATTGTTTCTCGTATTTTAATCTTAGTTTAAGTTAATTTTAGATTTATTATCCGTGCAGCTGATTTGTAATTGAGTGTTATGTACGCCGTTATTGTCACGTACATTAGGAATAATACCAACTGTAACTTTATATTACTAAGGTTTAATGTATGTAATGTGGATGTACTTTAATCACATCACATCACACTATCACACTTCACACTAATATTATAAAGGCGAAAGTTTGTGAGTATGTGAGTGTGTATGTTTGTTACTTCTTCACGTCTAAACGGCTAGAGCGATTTGAATAAAATTTGATATGGAGTTAGCTGACACCCTAGATTAACACAAAGGCTAATAAACTACGGGTAACACCGCGGGGCACAGCCAGTAAATAAATAAATATGTAACGTACCGAGCGTCTCTTTCGCCAACAAACTATGCTAAGCAGTTTGGCGAATTAGTTTTAATGTTAAACATTTTGTACTTTTTTTAGATTATAATAAAAAAAAAACATCGGATAGAAGGTAATTATTATTACACTTAAGTATAGCACTTACCTTCGTACTCTCTTCTCAGCGATGTACCTGAGCCGCTCAGCGTCTCGGCCGAACACCCGGACTCGGTCAGTGCCCTCCAGCACACACTCAGGGTATTGGAACAGCACCCTGACTCCATCGCCGCATGGGAACACGGAGCCACCATGCACGTTCAATACGAATTGATCTGACCAATCCGCCTATAGAAGAGAAAATAGATATCTGGATTAAACGTATACTTCTTTACTAATATTATAATGAGGTGAAGTTTGAGACTATGTGGGGTTGTAGGGGGTAATCTTGGTATCTGCTAAACCGATTTTGTAAATTCTTTTACCAATAGAAAGCCATGTTATTTGTGAGTGTCACAGGCTAAATAACATCACGGTACGACCAATAGAAGTGGCGCATTCATGGAAAATGATGCAAAAACGGGGAAAAATTACGTTAACAAAGTTGCGCGGTAGTAATAAAATATTGCTTTGATTGACGACTTTGATGGAATTTCTTGCATTCGGGTTTAATTTCCACATTGAACAGAGCTTTCTGATCTTTAAGGGAGCCTCTACACTGACACAGGACGGACTGTCAATTGACCAATCACAGTGCTGGAAATCGTACCCAGGATTATTTCGAGCACTGTGATTGATCATCCATCAATATATGGTTATCTGTCCATATATGGATATCCATTCATATATGGATCGATCTAAACCTCCTCTTATCTGAAAAGTATACGCAAATATTTTTTTTGAAAAATAGGAATAAATGGTTTTCATATCAAATTGTTTAAATGAAAACAGAACACTGATTCTACGCAATACAAACATTTTAATTTACATTCTAATAAAAAATTGAAAACAAGTGAGTATTTTAGAAAGAAGGCTATTAATCTAAAAATAAATCCCGGTGTCTCTCCATTTCAAAGAAGTATGATTATCTCTGTGCGTTGGCGTTGGCTGAACGAACAGGTTTCCTTCGCTAATGGAAACTCTTCATTGGTTAATGACTCGAAAGTAGTGAGTAATCTGATTTAAATCGTTATTAGTTGCTTTGAGAGGATTTTCAAATCAATAATTTATATGTGATAATGCGTAATGAATTTCACATGTCGCATCAAGTTGGATACTATGAAGTTAGTGCAGACGGAAAAGTATATCTGTGACCAATTTAAAGGCTATATGGTTTAGAACGAATATTTTGTAAAAAATTACGACTCATAGAGCTATCCCATACATATGGCCTGTTGGTCTAGTGGTTAATCACACTGACTGCTAAGCCGGAGATCGTGGGTTCGATCCCCACCCAGGATAACTTTATGTGATGAACACGATGGTTTATTATGTGTCTGGGTGTAATTTTTCAATAATATGTACTTATGTATTTAGAAATATGAAAGTATGTTTATCAGTTGTTTGGTTACCATAGTACAGGCTCTGCCTAGTTTGGTATCAGATGGCGTTGTGTGAGTTGTCCCAAGATATTTTAATATGCAAACTAGGGTGACTATGAATACGAGCTATCCCTCGGAAATCGTTCTATATTCATCAATATATCAAAGTAAGTAGTGGCTACTACAAGACAACTTTTCTTTAAGCAAAACCTGTGACATGCGGACGGACAGACAGACAGACGGACATGACGAAACCATAGGGGTTCCGTTTTTGCCATTTTGGCTACGAAACTCTAAAGAGGGAAAAAAATAATAATTACTCGGACTTGCACTCTTCTGGTTTCTGGACCACCCGATTTCCCACCTGGGCTATAAAAACATTGCAGATGGTGGCGAAATTTACCTTCGTATTCTAATGATATTGTAGCAGTTTATATTGCTCCTCCGTCCGTACGAATCTTCGATCAGGGTCACGTGATTTACGAATTTTCGAACAGGATCACGTGATCCTGACGCGAGTTAAACATTTTTTACCCATAACAAAAAAAGTGCACAACGCCGCTAAAGAAATTTTCACTTCAAATAAAAAAGACATGGTCGCCCCCTTCCCCTCTAAATAATTTTACGTAATAAATAAATGGCACCATAGACATTTTCGCGCCCATAAACTATTGAAAACTCCATCCATGCAATAATACATTTAATTAATTTGCTCATAGAAACTCATAGAAAAAAAACTACAAGGCCATCATTACGAACATATTCTTGAACTGTAGGCAGTTTGCAAAAATACCTCTAAACTATAAACTCATTATTTTTATCTTGTAGGAACACCTAAAATCTTCGCTTATTGGCAATACTCATAAACCAAAAATCTCAAAAACAAACCACTTTAATACCAATTTCTTCCAACTCATCAATATTCTATGAACTTCTAAAAGCGTATTCAGTAAAATTATTCGCACCATAAAAAATGTTGTCGACGTACAACACTTAAAAACAGAGCCATTTATTACACATAAACTTTTATGTAGATTGTTACAGAGTTTATGTAGCAGCGTTGTAAAATATAATCATTTCTCTTAACTCATCTTGATAAAAAGATATAAGGAAAGATATTGAAAAAGTCTAAGTACGATTTTATGAACATTCGAGAGATCAAACGGTTCTTTTTTTACTTTGATGCTAACTTGTTCAATACGGAAGAGATATCTCTTTACATAAAACCTGGTTGATGAAGATAGTGGGATATATTGAACTCCTTTTAGACGGACCGTGGAAGGAAAGGTAAAAGGTAGGAAGAAGACACGTTCGAGGAGTCGCATTAAACGGTCAAATATTTTTACCTACTTAATAATCAACAAAGTAATTTTTATAGGCATTTTTTGCCAATTACTCTATTATTACAATAATTGCATTTTTGAAACCTCAAATTCTTCTATTCTTTCATGGTCGCGAGTTAGGCCATTGCATGCGCCATCTCGCGAGCATGAAAGGATAAAAAAAATGAGGTCTAGTAACGTAGTCCAGATAGGTGGTTCTATTCCGGCCCCGGTTTGGCATATGGAAGTCTCAAGTTGGATTCCTGGGTCTGAAATTATCTTTTTAAAATGCAATTATTGTATAAATCATTAAACAGTTGAAACGCAATGATGTGGTCTTACTAGTATTGGTCTTTTATGAGCACCTGTTGCTCAAAAAAGACCAATACTGTTATTTTTTTCTAACAGGATTTGTATCAATTTCTGTCGCAGTGCACTTTACAATCACAAAATTAACGGACACAAATGTGCAATCTTACGCACACTAATTGCGCCACCGATGCAGACAATCAGTAGCTAATCAGTGCTAAAGTTACTTATGGCATCGGTACACAAAAGATCGCACGTAATGTAGCCCATCTACTCCCTAAAAGGCGACTTTTTATACTACGAAATGAAGAAACGAACAGCACGTACGCTTTATGGTAAGCATAACACCAGCCCATAACAGTATCTGATATTATTATGTCTTCTTACTACTACTGACTTCTTTACCATACAAGGATTTCGGTTATAAATCAATCTCATATGCCCAATAATTACACGTCTTGCTACAATGCCCTTCAACCGAAATATAGCGATGTGTTAACATTACTATTTGACGGGAAAATACACACCAAGACGGCCTACCACCGTGAATTTTAACGTAAATGAAGAAAAGAAGACAGTCCAAGCTTACATTTGACACGTGGCCGACCTACAACGGCACACAAGTAAATATTTATAGAGGTGCTCATTTGAAAGGGCTTTTTACGGGAATTGAAGTCGGCCGAGGTTTCATTCTGATTACACGAGGGCAACGTTCCTTCAAAATTTAAAACGCGTTGTCAACAAGGTAGATCAGCAACGTTAAGTAAATTTTCTTTTATTGCAGACACCGTAGTGTTTGAAAAATTTTAATTAACTACGCTAAACCGTAATAAAATAAAATACACTGGATGGGGACGGGGAACAGGAATTGTGACGCAGTTTAAAAAAGATAGGAAGAAGGAGGCTAATTTGATTGGATCTGCTAAGATTGTTTGCCGATATTTGAAATTGAAGACTTAGTACGCATTTGTAAATGTTACTTTTTTGTTTGATAAGAAAATGTTGAAAAGCAAATGTATCCCACGGGAACATTTTTCAAGGATAAAAAGAAGCCTTTGAGCTATTCCAGACTTTTCATCTGTCTCTGTTCTTAATTTCGTCCAGATCCGTTTACCCATTGTTGCGTGATTGATTATCAAACATCCATCCATCCATACATCCAAACCATTGCATTTATAATATGAGTATAAATAGAGGTTCGTTTTTATTATATCTTGATGAAAGTATATGCAATTCCGTACATTATAACAACTCGGCGCGAGCCGAAACACTAAATCAGCTAAATTACCTTAATAAAAGCAGTAGCTAGGTCCTGCGGTCCAGCCGCAGCAGCCGGCCTTAGTGTGAGCGCATAATCTCCAGCTTGCCCGAAGAGCTCACAGCGTAAAGTCATCGTTTTACGACCAGGGAACCCTTGCATCTGGAAAGAAAGAAGTGTTGTGATCTGCTACTTTGTCACTAGAGATGATCGAATACGGTGCGGATATCCTTACTTAAAGATTCTCTGCCGGCTTTCTTATATATGAGGATCAAGTTCCACCACCTGCTTTCACAATTAAACTTGGCTTATTGATGGTTTTGTCAAACATTCACAGGTTAATAATATTTTACATCTATAGTGATGAAAAAACCTATATCAGAAAAAGTAAAAAATGAACAGCCTTACCTGTTCAGAATATAAAACGTGAGCATGTGAACTGGTATTCTTCCCATCACATAGCACAGCTCCACCGCTCGAGTGGCCACAATACAGCAGCTCTATCCAGAAATCAGCGCTGGACTCCACAGGCGTACACACTACCCGCGGGAACTCCAGAATAGCCATCACCTGCCTCTCAGGGTACGTCTGAATCTGTTCCGGAGTCACATCCAGATTTGCCGAAGGCCATAACACATCGAACTTCCAAGATTTCACAACACTATCACTAGTCTCCATCAAATTGCCATCACCAATTTCTCTTTTAACCTTTGTTTCCACTTCACGCTTAGCTAATTCTGTAGTATTATCATAATCTGGTAGATAAGTGTCCTTTTCAGAGAGTAATTCTAGATAATACGTCCCTCCTCGAGAGAAGTACCCGCAAGGTAGGGTCATGCGGTTTTCAAAGTCAAGTGCTAGAGGCATTGTGGCCAGGAGTGCTCTGCCTTCGTCGTCTTCTCGAGCGAGGCGGACTCGAATGCCGGTGCCCGAAACCCCGTGGACCCGGATGTGGACGTCGCCTCCCAACGCCACGAGGGTTGAAGGAATCTCCACCCATACTTGGTTGAGGTCGACACGGTCTTCGCTCACGTATGGGTTTACAAATGTGGCACCTCCTAAGGACAAAATTAAGAATAATAAGTATTCACCATATCATACCAAATAGGAAAGCTAAGTACTGAAGGAATCTGCGCGTCTATCTGATGACTAGTTTTTGACGTGTAATCTAAAAAACTTTAGGAGTACATGTAGATTGAATCCTGAAGAAGAGGACGGGCAGAGTTGAATGTATAAGCCAGGTATTGTGGCGTGAATTAGAAGAGAGTCCCAGCAGTGGAACAATGCAGGCTGATCGATTGAAGATGGTATTACATTTATAAAAAGTAATTCGATCAGTTTATGTTTGTTTTTAATTTATGGCTTAGCCAATATCCCGATTTTTAAGCCTGAACTTTGAAACGCCTTGCGCCGGGGGAATCATTTTCGCGATAACGTACTTACATATTATAAGTGTCTGAAATCATTTCCTTTCTTTGACTAACCTACATAACAGGCTTCGTACTGAAAAACTGAATCCGAAAAGGACTATAGCTTATTGTTAGCAGACTTCAAAAAAGTAGGTATGTTAAGTCTTCGAGACGTGGATATGTAATATTATTAAAATTGGTCTTAAAGACATATTTTTTAGTGAGATTTACACTTGGAACTGCCGCCTAACCTCATTTTGTTTTTTTTTTCTAACAATCATAATGTTATAATTTTTTTAGTATGTATTCATTTGACGTTTTCAAATAATCATTAACCTGGTTTTATGAAATAAAGATATTTGAGTTAGAGTTTAGTTACGTAAAACTATAAAATATAAATTATAAAGTAATTAAAAAAATAAACAGACTTCAAAAGTTACCTGAAAATTATGAATTAATACTTTTATATACACGAAATTAACCTACATTTTTTTAGGTCCTTGCCAGCACATACAACAGCAAGTACTGTCTATCAATTAAAAAAAAAAAAGAGAATTCGTAATGTCGACAAACACAAAAAGTTCAACCATGTTTGTCAGATTTTCAAGAAAAAAATTAGGTTAATTTCGTGTATATTTAAAAATGTATTATTTCATTATTTTCAGTTAACTTTTGAAGTCTGTTTAGCTTTTTAAATTATTTTTTATTTTATAATTTACTAGCTGTCCCGCGCCGTGTTCGTCTACGTAAATTTTCCCCGTTTTTGCAACATTCCTCGTTACTGCTTCTCTCCTATAGATCGTAGCGTGATGTTATATAGCCTATATATAGCCTTCCTCGATAAATGGGCTATCCAACAGTAAAATATTTTTTCAATTCGAATCAGCAGTTCCTGAGATTACCGTGTTCAAACAAACAAACAAATAAACAAACTCTTCAGCTTTTTAATATTAGTAAAGATTTAATTTAAAAAATGTAATGGAACTGATAGTCTAGTATCCGGTAAACTCATCAAAAATCAATAGTCTTGTATCGCAAAACGCAACATTTGTAAAAAGAAACGAGCAGTCTTGATTATGCTATTGTAACTTATATTAAACTATAAACCAATACACCAAAAAGTGAGAAAGAAAAACTTTTTCGAAAAAAATAAAAACCGACTTTAAAAATAAATTTAATGTAAATAAAAGCAAAAATAATATAGGTACAACAACAACAAATAATTAAACATTTTGAAGTTGGTGCCAGGAAACATGGTTTTATGTTTTAGGCACCAACTTTAAAATGTTTAATTATTTGTTGTTGTTGTTGTACCTATATTATATTTTAATCGTTTTTTTTTTTTTAAAATGATTTTATTTATAATTACTCTTTGTTTGTCTTTGCTACGACATTCATTCAAATTTAACACCTACAGACTGAACCATTCAACACAATTACATAATCATCGCTTGGCTAACCAAAGCCAGCTTTAATCACAGGGTATATTCACAATGAATAGCAGCTATAGCATTGAACTAGTCCAGATAGCTGTGTTGACACTAATCACAGAATAATGGAAATAGACGCTTCGAGCTCGATTGTGTTCTCATATAGATTAGTATCAATACTGATGCGTATTAGTTTAAACCTAGATAATCGTGACAGATGATAAGGCAAAAGGATTGCTAGCTGTATATCAGTAGTTCTGGAAATTTGTATACAAAGTTTGTATTAAAAAAGTAAATTATCTTTAAGACTGCTGAACGATTTTTTATCAAAGAAGCTAAGAACCATCCTGGGGGGCTAGACAAAGTCGCATTCGAATAGCGATGTCGGTAATAGAAAAGTAGGTACAAAATGTTTGGAATTGAAATATGTCATGTGGTCAATCCAAGTCAATGCGTAGATAAGCTGCACTATTGACAGTATCTTCGCTATTTTTTTTTCGATTCGATTAATCAATAATGTAGCGAACGGTGAGACTATGTAGAAAACGAAACAAAATTTCAGATTTTATTTTTTAAGAACTTGACGTTTGCGGTTGAGATTATAGACATTTTATTTATTTTTTAAGAACAATCGTTTGGAATCGGCCTCTTGTTTGTTGGAATCGACGGAACGAATGTTGTAGTGATAATTCTTACCTCGTATATATATATATGTCCTTATAGTGATATTTCGTAGCATTTCTATATATATTAGTTATGTATTTCGCCATTAATTTTATAATATCTCTTCTATTGTAAACAATTATTTTTCATAAATCAAATCTGTCATGTCGACAAATATTTTCTATGGTTGCTATGACAACAAGATAAGCATAGAGTTCTTTCTAAAGTATGGTCTACATTGTGAAACTGGCTGTGCGTAAATTCTAAATTAAAAATAAGTTAAGCTTTAAAATTTTAAATTGCTTCTAGAGAGTTTTCTTTATGAATACAAAACCGAAGAAGAGTCAGTGAAGAACCAGCTCTCTAAAAGAGAAGGAGTGAAGAACGAGCTCTCTAAAAGAGAAGGAGTGGGAAATTAAGAGAAAGAGACCATTCCTACCGGCGCCGCCTCTCTACTTACCGGCGTCGCCTTTCTACCTACTGGCGTCGCCTTTCTACCTACCGGCGTCGCCTCTCTACCTGCCGGGCCGCCTCTCTTATATACCGGGCCGCACCTCTACGACGCGTCGCACCTCTACCTGCCGACGTCGCGCCACTACTACCTACCGGCCGCGGCGCCGTGCCTCTACCTACCGGCGCCGCGCCTCTACCTACCGGCGCCGTGCCTCTACCTACCGGCGCCGCGCCTCTACCTACCGGCAGCGCGCCCCTACATACCGGCGCCGCGCCTCTACCTATCGGTGCCGCGACTCTACCTACGAGCGCCTCATCTTGACCTACCAGCGCCGCATCTCCGCCTGGACGCCGTACCTCTACCTACCAGCACTGCATCTCCGCCAGCATCGGTTCTAAATTTACGTTTAATTTTAAGTAGTCTTTAAGTTCTTGTAAATATATGTAGTCCTATCTTAAACCTACCTTTTCATTACACTACAGTTTGGCGCCCATCAAGCATACCACCCACGACCCTTCCCAAAATTCTAAAATAAATACTTGCACAAGTATCCACCGCTTTTAGCGTAATTTGGCCGCAACTTTGGAAACCATCTTTCATCTCACTGCTTCTCATCGTAGTCGCTTATCGTAGTCTCATTATCTACCTATATCTTTGTCTCATTATGTATCTATCTATATATGTATTTTTTTTCGTAGCTTAATTTTTTTTCTTAATCAGTCGTTGGCTAATTTCTCTTTTTATTCTCTTTCAGCTTTCTTCTCTATACCTTCTCTCCCTATACCCCTACTGAACTTGCTCCTTTCACTTTTTTACTAAAATTATACACATTATATACTGTTACTTTTTATTTTCTTATTTTATTGTTAGCTCTTTTTATCTACCTCTTTTTAGTCTGTTCCTACCTTTTACCCTATATAATGTTGGCGATGCGTCACATTTTGTTTTTATTTTTTCCCCTTTTCTCTGTACAGTGTTATAAATAACTTATGTATATAGTTCTGTACACAATTTTATTAATTATGCTAATCTCTTCTTCTCTTTCCTTTCCTTTTTACTCCCTTATCGTACTTTATTAACTTTTCTTTCATCTTTTTCTCTTCCTCATCTTCTCTATTTCTACTCTATGACTTTCCGACTTGGCGGACTTTTGGGCTCTAAACCCACTGTCTCTAGCCTTGTTAGTGTCGCACTCCTTTGCTTTAAAGGAACTTATCTTTTCTTCACGAGCGGGTTATGACTCGTTAAACAAGCCCACATTCTCACTATTCCTACTCTATGACTTTCTGACTTGGCGGACTTTTGGGCTCTAAACCCACTGTCTCTAGCCTTGTTGGCGTCACACCCCTTTGCTCTAAAAGCAACTTTTCTTTATCTTCACGAGCGGGTTATGACTCGTTAAACAAGCCCACATTCCCTCTATTTTTACTTCTTTGACTTGTACACTTGGCGGACTTTTGGGCTCTAAACCCACTGTCTCTAGCCTTGTTGTCGGGTCTCTTTGCTCTAAAGCAACTTGTCTTTATCTTCACGAGCGGGTTATGACTCGTAAAACAAGCCCTCATTCCCTCTATTTTTACTTTTTTGACTTGTACACTTGGCGGACTTTTAGGGCTCTAAACCCACTGTCTCTAGCCTTGTTGTCGGGTCTCTTTGCTCTAAAGCAACTTGTCTTTGTCTTCACGAGCGGGTTATGACTCGTAAAACAAGCCCTCATTCTCTCTATTTTTCCTTCTTTGACTTGTACACTTGGCGGACTTTTAGGGCTCTAAACCCACTGTCTCTAGCCTTGTTGTCGGGTCTCTTTTCTCTAAAGCAACTTGTTTTTTCTTCATGAGCGGGTTATGACTCGTTAAAGAAGCCCACATTATCTCTATTTCTACTCCTTTGACTTGTACACTTGGCGGACTTTAATGTCTCTAGCCTTGTTGTCGGGTCTTCTTGCTCATAAGCAACTTGACTTGTGCCTAACTTGAAACGGCGCAATTCTTTTTCTTCTTCTACTACTGAGCTTCTTGTGCTCATTTGCTATAAGGTACTAAATGTACTTCGTAATTTTGGAGACTCTTGAGCTCCGTTTCATCTTTTGCATTTCTATTGCATCTTTGTGACATTTCCCTGGAGTATGCGTCATTGAATGTGAACGCTACCCCGCTTTTGTTTGGTGATGGATACTAGGTTATTTATGTTTGTATGAGTATGTTTGCTGTGGGATTTTTGTCTTTCCAACTTCAAAGACAAGGAAATTTTCGTAAGTCGAAAATTTTCCGGGTTCTTTGGGGTAATGTAGTGATAATTCTTACCTCGTATATATATATATGTCCTTATAGTGATATTTCGTAGCATTTCTATATATATTAGTTATGTATTTCGCCATTAATTTTATAATATCTCTTCTATTGTAAACAATTATTTTTCATAAATCAAATCTGTCATGTCGACAAATATTTTCTATGGTTGCTATGACAACAAGATAAGCATAGAGTTCTTTCTAAAGTATGGTCTACATTGTGAAACTGGCTGTGCGTAAATTCTAAATTAAAAATAAGTTAAGCTTTAAAATTTTAAATTGCTTCTAGAGAGTTTTCTTTATGAATACAAAACCGAAGAAGAGTCAGTGAAGAACCAGCTCTCTAAAAGAGAAGGAGTGAAGAACGAGCTCTCTAAAAGAGAAGGAGTGGGAAATTAAGAGAAAGAGACCATTCCTACCGGCGCCGCCTCTCTACTTACCGGCGTCGCCTTTCTACCTACTGGCGTCGCCTTTCTACCTACCGGCGTCGCCTCTCTACCTGCCGGGCCGCCTCTCTTATATACCGGGCCGCACCTCTACGACGCGTCGCACCTCTACCTGCCGACGTCGCGCCACTACTACCTACCGGCCGCGGCGCCGTGCCTCTACCTACCGGCGCCGCGCCTCTACCTACCGGCGCCGTGCCTCTACCTACCGGCGCCGCGCCTCTACCTACCGGCAGCGCGCCCCTACATACCGGCGCCGCGCCTCTACCTATCGGTGCCGCGACTCTACCTACGAGCGCCTCATCTTGACCTACCAGCGCCGCATCTCCGCCTGGACGCCGTACCTCTACCTACCAGCACTGCATCTCCGCCAGCATCGGTACTAAATTTACGTTTAATTTTAAGTAGTCTTTAAGTTCTTGTAAATATATGTAGTCCTATCTTAAACCTACCCTTTCATTACACTACAATGTCTCTCTCCCATGTCTAAGCCCCCTGTTTCCTTATTCACGATCTTTTTGGCGTAAATACGGCAAGTCCACGCGGAACTGCCAAAATCATGTCAGTCACTTTTTTTATCAAAATTAAAGTTAATGTCGTTTGCGGAAAATAAATGATCACTTGTGGTAACGCTACTCGATTTTGCTAGTGGTAACGGGCCTCGCTACTTTATATAGATTTATAGACATTTATAAATCTATATATTTTGTTTATATAGATTTAGAGACATTTATAGACTAGGTTATTGAACAGGAGTTTACAATTTTCGACTCCAAAACGACTACAAATTCGTGGCGAATACTATCTGTTCCAGCGATTTCGTTCGTGTTCGTCTGCAAATTTAAAATAGCCTATGTACTATTCCAGACTATAATCTATCTTTGCGGCAAATTTCATTCAGATCCGTTCAGCCCTTCTGGCGTGATTGAGTAACAAACATCCATCCATACATCCAATCTTTCGCATTTATAATCTTACTAGCTGTGCCCGGCGGTGTTACCCGCGGTTTATTAGCCTATGTGTTAATCCAGAGGGTCAGCCAACTCCATACCAAATTTTATTAAAATCGCTCCAGCCGTTTAGACGTGAAGAAGTAACAAACATACACACTCACATACTCACAAACTTTCGCCTTTATAATATTAGTGTGATAGTAGGGCTAGTAAACAAAAAAGTAGGTAATAGCTTAATTATGTATTCCTCTGAATGTTTTAAAAGCAGGTTTTAAATATCATTCAAGCTTCAAGACTTTCAAGGAAAAACATTTTAATAAAAATCTAAGCCGTTTTGACGTGAAGGGAAAGAAAAACTGACTCAAAACGATTAAGTTGGTACAGTTTTCTAGGTAGTATTTTTGCATAAATCCAGTTGCAATCTCAAGCATGCTTAGGATTTCAGTAAAAGTGCCTTTTCACAAGCTTTCTTGTAGTAGTTTTCATAACGCAATCACACTGCAGAAAAGTAGATTTGTATGAAATATATGAGATGATAAGACGCTTGATGGGTAATTAGGAAACAATTTTTGCTTTATTCTTATAGTACTAGCTGTGCCCGCGACTTACTCCGCGTGAAGATGCAATGCCCCACTCCTTATACACGTTAGCGTGATGATAAGTAGCCTAACATCATCAGCTGTCTGACAGTGAAAGCTCCATCAAAATCCGTCCAGCCAATCGAAGAAAAACAAGACCGACAGACAAAAAAAACTGTTTTTGTTATGAAACCATATATTCTTTCGAATGCATTTATTAAAAAAAACTTTTTTTGAATGATCTGATTATCAAAATAGTATCTTAAGCAATCACGTATCCCAAAAAACCTTTAATAAATATTACAAAATCCTTTTAAAGTATATAATGTTCAAAATTCTCGCGCGATACATCGTCCTCCACACGAAAATTTACATATATTTTGTCATTAAATGCAAATGAGGAATGTAACGGTACAGTGGGCGCGCATAGTATAATGTTTGCGAGAGCCTAATTACAACTCCTTTGTTAAACGTATAACGTTTATAATGAACTTCAGTAAGTACCAGTCGGTAAAGAAGGTGGTCTACCCTTATACGCTCAGTTACCAAGAAAATAGTTTAAACTGTGCGGTATAGAATAGTATGGGTTCATTTTGTCTGCACTGATCGGTACTGACTCGTACAGGTTTGTCTGTACCGTAAGCTTGTTTGTTTAGTTAGCACCTTTACACGTAATCTCATCATCATCAGCCCATATCGGTCCACTGCTCGACATAGGCCTCTCCTATTTTTTGCCACAATATCCGGTCCTCTGCCTTCCACTCCAGTTCATCCCAGCGACCTTCTTTAGGTCGTCGGTCCAACTGGCTGGGGGGGGGGGGGGGGCGTTTGCTCCAGCGGTCATCGGTCCTTCGGCAGGTATATCGATGGTAGTTTTATCGATTGATTAGCCAAATACGCAGGAGATATTATAATGCACAAGTATATGTGCAGATACAAGAGCACTCTCTATTTTCTTACTAATACTACTTCATGGAATTTGACAGATATATATAAATATATATATTATAATTGATTTCCGTTGACCTAGTATCTGTTTTGATCAAAAAGCAAGTCTATTGACTGATTTAAACATGGTCGCCGTAAGATCGCGTGTCTTCAGTTTGACGTTTACATTTGAAGTGCCGGTGAGTGGGGCAGTGAGTTTAATTCGGCAGTCTAAATCAAGTGGTCGAAGTGACAACACGTCTACCGATAGACTTGTCACTATTTTTTTATAGTCGTGTGTGCAAAGTGTTAGTGTGGTTATAGGGTCATTGATACACTTTACCGGCGGATGGCGGCAGTTTACCTTGCTCAAGGTATCCGCGTTCGTATAATCGATTACCATTTACGTGAATATTAATTTGAATATGGAGCCGCTAATAGCTCATATGGCCACCATATACAACGTTATTCTTGGTATAGTGAAAACCTGAAAGAAGTTCGCTCAGAATCATTAACACAATCCATTGGGTAGTTTTTGGACCATATTTTATTTTTACATAAATAATTAATCAATCATTTATCATTTTAACTGTCCAAATCCTGTTCACAATGTGATGTAAAATGTAATCATCACTTATTTTACAATAATAACCATGGATTACGTACTGCGCGACGTAATGACCACTACAGCGCGGAGACCACAAGACAACTTAAATGGCTTAAACTCTGCAAGTTTTCAATATTATCATTTCATTTTTTTTTTTTTAAATTTCTAGAAATAAAAATCTTGTTATGTCTGAGCTTGGCACTAAACCAAATATAACATTGTATATGTGTATATGTATATCAAACGGAGAAATATTCGGCGCAGGACCGACAGCGTAACGTTCTCCCAGTGGCACGAAGAGGTGCGTCTCCCCTTTATCCATCACTAGCTGTCCCGCGCAACTTCGTCTGCGTAAATTTTTCCCGTTTTTGCAACATTTCTCATTTGCTGCTCCGCTCCTATTGGTCGTAGCGTGATGCTAGATAGCTTATAGCCTTCCTCGATAAATGGGATATCCAACAGTGAAAGAATTTTTCAATTCGGACCAGTAGTTCCTGAGATTACCGCGTTCAAACAAACAAACAAACTCTTTAGCTTTATAATATTAGTATAGACTAGCTGTCCCGCGCAACTTCGTATGCGTAAATTTCCCCCGTTTTAGCAACATTTCTCATTGCTGCTCCGCTCCTATTGGTCGTAGCGTGATGCTATATAGCCTATAGCTTTCCTCGATAAATGTCCTATCCAACAGTGAAATAATTTTTCAATTCGGACCAGTAGTTCCTGAGATTACCGCGTTCAAACAAACAAACAAACTCTTCAGCTTTATAATATTAGTATAGCTTCTGATAACAGCGCCAAATCTTTTTGTGTTACTATTGTCAACAATTTGTGGGTAAGTAATAGGTTCTTATCTATGCTCATTGTTTTATAGGTGCCTATCCCAATACGTTCTTTTACGATGAATTGCAGAGCAAAACCACTCTAAACCACATCTAATTCAATTAGGTATCCAAAATCCTATTATGTAAAACACTTTCAAGATATCTCTGTACCGTTTTAATCACTTGTATTTTTATAAAGGGATTTTGATAAAATTAAGTACAAGCACTCGGTAACGTGGGTAGATAACGACCATCCTTGTAAACAGAAAGGTATTTTCTGTTAGACGAGAAGGTAACTAGTTATCGCCCTTAGCTCCAATAGCGTGGATTGTTTTTAGCGATAATAACTATCATATATCCTCGAGACTCGTTTGAGTCTCGAGGATATAGGTGGATTTAGGTGAAATTTGGTATGGAGATAGTTTTATCTCCATACCAAATTTCACCTAAATCGGTATAGCAGGTTATGCGTGAAAACGTAACAGACAGTTACTTTATAATCTACTAGCTTTCGCCCGTAGCTCCGCCGTGGATGTCGGTTATCGCGATAAAAACCGGGACTCAAACTATCTCCATAAAAAATTTCATCTAAATCGGTTTAGCTGTTTGAGCGTGAAAGCGTAACAGACAGACCCTACTAACATACTAATATTACAAAGCTGAAAAGCTTGTTTGTTTGAACGCGATAATCTCAAGAACCACTAATCCAAATTGAAAGTTTTTTTTACTGTTGGATAGCCCATTTATCGAGGAAGGCTATAGACTATATAACATCACGCTCAATATATATCATCACGAGAAAATTTACGCAGACGAAGTTGCGTGGGTCAACTAATATAAGCTACAGGGATTAACGCTTTGTAAAGAGTAAACTAAAAGTTACAAAACACTACCCTGTATGAACCCAACCTGAAAAGCAAAGACACGAAAATTCAAATTAAGCGGGTCTCTTTTCACAAACCACAACTCGCGTTAAGAAAATACCTGAGCCCTTAAATTCTTTAGCACCCCACAACAAATCTTCGCCTCTGTGCTCCATATAGCTGGCACGTAACCTCACAAACATTATTCAGCCATATTTCCCTAGAGGCATCTTCAATATGTATCAAATTATTTTCCTGATTAATCTTAGCGAGTCAACAGAGCTTATAAGGTGAGCCAAAATTATATTGACAATGAAAGGACCGAAATAGATTGTCCTGGAAAAACTTGGGGAAATTTATAAATGTTGTTGTCTCAGACATTTTGTATTTTAGCGATAGAGATGCAATGATTTCTGGTCTTTCGTTAAGCAAAATACTAAGATAACTAAGCTGAATACTGAGGCTTTAATCGAGAAACGCACACATAGTTATATATTGACTGCCTCTATGGCGCGGTGGGAGTGTGTCCGAGTGCTTTGCAAGAGGTCGTGGGTTCGATTCCCACACGGAACTCCACTTTGTGTGATCCACAAATTGTTGTTCCTAGTCTGGGTGTACTTCGTCTCCGTGACGTATGTTTGTAAAGTCCCCCGCTACACAGGGCATGACCATAATGCGGGAGTCGTCTTTAAAAAAAATATCGGTCACGAATCGGACCCCTTTGTCCCGAAACTACGTATTTGTAACCGTACTTTGAAGCTGTTGCTCGACCGAAATAGGTATGAAACATACTATTAACACTCGGTGTTTTCTGCTTTTGCCCAGGAATTGGTCGCATGAACGAACATTGAGGTGTGATATACAAACAATAAACTGGTAAGTAATCTTACGAGTAACATAACTATACTAATATTATAAAGCAGAAGAGTGTGTTTGTTTGTTTGAACGGGATAATCTCAGTAAATATGGTGCGAATTGAAAAATTATTATAATGTTGGATAGCCCATTTATCGAGATATGCTATACCAATAGGAGCGGATCAGCAATGAAAAACGTTGCAAAAACGGGAAAATTTACCCAGACGAAGTTGCACGAGTCAGCTATATCATACATACATATCAACCCATATGATGGCCCACTGCTGGGCACGTGTCTCCCCAGTAGAACCTACTAGTATGTAGATCCTGGGGGTAATTGCCATAATCACCACGCTTGGCGAGCGGGTTGGTGATCGCAGTAAGGCTTTAAGTACTCCGAGGACGCTGCTGCCCGTCCTCCGGTGTGAAATCCCTTAGTCGCCTTGACGACACCCACGGGAAGAGATGGGGTGGTACTATTCTTAAGCCGGCACCACACGGCAAGTCAGCTATACTTTATATATATGTCGTAGCAGGGTGGGCAGGCACAGTAATCGAACTAGCATTGTACAATTCGATCATAATGCGGGTGCGGATACCTCTAGTAAGGCAAAGTCCGTTAGGGTTTAAAATCATTTCGATCACACAAACGCTACAACATCATCGATACTATAATAACGCTAAGGCCTTGCACACACACGACTTTAATTAACAACCAGTTCACCGGAGGGGTGTTCTCGAGTCGTCCGTTCATTTTAAATGTAAACGTCAGACAATGTCACGCCATATTGGCGGCCATGTTATAATCGAGTCAATACACCTGTCATTTAATCAAAATAGATGTTAGGTCTCCTTCTTAACGGCTGGACTGATCGGATGAAATTTTGTGTATATATTTAGGTGGGTCCTTGGATGGTTTAAGAATAAAATTGAGTCTATATCATGAAAAAAAGAGGCGGTACGAAGTTCGCCGGGGCAGCTAGTAAAATTATAAATGCTTGTTATTCAATCACATCACAATGGGTGATCGTATCCGGATGAAATTTTGCACAGAGATGTATTATAGTCTGGAATTGCACATAGGTTACTTTTACTATATTTAACGAAAAAATGTTTCCAAAATATCACATATTTTATTTTATAATTTTTTTTCAGGCCAACGAAGTCTCGGCGACATAATTAAAATTACATTTAAAATAAACTTGAGATAACCTAATCTTTCATTTAACTATCTACACCGAGTCATATTTTTGCAATGAGTCTGAAATTATTCTACCAAAAAACATTCAATCCACCCCAAAAGCTGTATTTATCATAGTTTAGATATCCATCTAGTTAATAGGAACCATCAGAATTACACTAAATTGTAACTTATTATAAGGAACATGAAAAAGCTAATACAACAAAATACATGTACCATTTTCAAGGCTTCTAATAGCTTCATTTCTCATTATCCACGAACCCCGACATTTTACCTGATAAAAGATGCAGAGGCTGCAACGTAACGGAAATCTCGAGTTAGCTCAGAAAACGGGTATTCTTAACATTTCCTGAATAAAACCGAGCATAATTGATGTCTGTTGGCTTTTAGGACCATCTAATGCTGACCTTTCACCTATCATAATGATGATACGCACGTAACATGAAGTTGTTACGTTCGAGATTAAATTAAGATAAAGAATTGTGGTTTAGAAATATTTAGTATTTTTACTTTGAAAACATTTTTTTACAAAAAAACATCTATATGTTTTAGCAGTAACGGGTAAGTAGATGTACTTACGGCGGGTAGTTCTTCAAGCAAACACAGTTTTTGTTAAGATAGATATTATTAGTTTATTATTTCACAAGCACAGATAGAAAGTCAGAGTTCAGATAGAAAGGAGGAGTAGAATTAGATAGTACAAGGAATAGCAAAGCACAGAACACAGGCCGTGGTTACCGGTAGACTCTTCTACCCGTGACCACGGCCGTTGCAGTACGGCTTATAAAATTTATAAAAAAACTCCTCCCGACTGTCATTCACGGTTGATTTGCTGGCATTTATTGAGGAGATTCGTTGTATGTCTCCGAAACTCATTATCAAATCTTTACTATATTTTTATGGAGTCATTTCAGATCAGATTAAACTTTTTTCAATTCAAACTAAAAATATGTAAATGCGTCTTTAAGTGACAGAGCTATACCCGAACATACATAAAACAAATACAAATATTTGAATTAAGAATCTTGCACATCTGTTTGAATAAAAAATAATGCTAGGACTTAAAGAAATTTAGAATTGAGTTCGCAGATGACTATGCGAAAGATATTGCATTTATTATACGCTTATTGCTACCCCCCCCCCCCTCCCCGCGTGCATGCAAATATTCATATAACGCACGAATTCTTGCCCGTCTTTAAATAACTGATTACGGTCTTTAAATCTTCCTACTCAAGATCTTCATGAAAATTTACCATATTCTGTGGTATACTTACTTACTGGCATAACTGTCTATAAACAAATTTATATAAATAAAAGGAGATGCTGACTGACATATCAACGCAGAGCCTAAACTACAAGGGAGAAACTTAAAATTTGCACAGGAGTTCCTTTTATAACGTAGGGGAGCACTAAAGTAGGATTTTTTAAAATTCACTCCCTATGGGGGTAATACGGGGGTTCAAAATGAGTATGAAACTTTGCCGTTAAAATTTTGGTAACAATCTGGCATCCACGCGGGCGAAGCCGCAGGCAAAAGCTAGTATATTGTATGATAATAAAAGTTAACAAAAGTGGCCATGAGTTTTTATTGCCAAGTTAATTTCTCACGGCTTTACTTTTGCAAACTTGGCATTAAGTAATTCTAATCAAATAAACGTTGCATTCTGAAACCTTAGTGAATAAAGTAATTTGATGTTTTTTCTTACTTTTTAATAAATAAATTCTTGTTTTGATAAAAATGATAAAAACTAACATAATTACGTCACACAATGCTTAAGAGCACCTAATTTTCCTTGTATTTACCAAATAGATATTGGTCCGAACTAACCCAGACGGGGCGGAACAGACACATAAATTTGTTCACAAACGACTTACACTGGCTGGTACGAGGGACGAACCGATATACCTACTTAATAAGAATGGGGAACTAATAGGTTATCGAAGAAAATGTATTAGTACTTTCTTATGCAATGATACCATCTACATGCATTGGAGGCATTTAAAGAGCCTCTTTGGGGGGCTATATTTGACTGCCTCTGTGGCGCGGTGGGAGTGTATCCGACTGCCGAGGTCATGGGTTCGATCCCCACCCAGGATGAAACTTTGTGTGATGAGCATGATGGTTTATTCTGTGTCTGGGTGTTATATATCTATAATATGTATGTATTTAAAAATATATAAGTATGTTTATCAGTTGTCTGGTTTCCATAGTACAAGTTCTGCTAAGTTTAGGGATCAGATGACGTTGTGTGAGTTGTCCCAATATATTATTATTATTATTTTGAGTTTCTCGGTGTTGCAGCGGGATTATGTACCTACGACTGCTGTGTTGGTGAGGTCTCCATTTCCACGGGACGGAGCTCTGTAGGATTCATAAATGCTAGTTCCAACTGAGTGTACGTGAATTGTATGTTTGTATAATGTCCCTGCGGCACAGATACCTTAGTATAGGAGTTTTCATTAATATTTAGATATAACTACAAAAAATATTTAATACAATTCCATCCATGAACAAAAGAACCAATTTCAGATGAAAATAAAGCTGTGTGTTGATAAAAAAATCAAGAACATCATCATTATTCATCAACAATAATCAAAATTGATAGACTTTTATTGACTTTCTATTATGTTTTAATATAAACGAGAACGTGTTATACTAATGTAATAAAGAGGAAAGATTTGATTGTTAGGTTGATTGTTTGTTTGCATTGAATAGGCTCCGAAACTACTGGACCGACTTGAAAAATTCTTTTAGAAATCTACATTATCAGGGAGTAACATAGGCTATATTTTGTTGTCAAAAAAATTTGAGATCCCTATGAAAATGTGTGACGCCGGGGCAGGCAACTTAGTAGACGGTCTAACAACATTTCAACTACTAGCGAATGTTTGTCTTATTCTATTCTATTTTGAGAATGGAATGAAAAAAACAAATAAAACATTCGCTAGTTAAAATGCTCTTATAACGTCTTCTAATTTATTATTAAGAGTAAAACCTTTTGCAGTGGAATAGCCAAAACACTATTTAAATCAAATCAGTACTATTCGAAAAAAATGAACGTAATAAGCATAAATATGGGATAAAAAGTAAAAAACACAATTTTTGGATGCCTATTAAAAAAATTACAATTAGAAACATATTTTGTACTCTGAAATGTTAGAAGTAGCAATTCCATTAAATGTTAAAGTATGCTTTGAGCTTCGCGAGGCAATAACGTTAAGTTACATGGCATCTGCAGGTACTTTAAAACTTACGAGTGTTGCGTGATGTGCCTAAGAATTGCCCTTAGGACCAGGAGTTTAATTACATTTTAATTAATTCCAGTTTAACCTAGAAACGCTCACAATTCCTTTTTTGAATTCCTTAAATTTAGGCTTCGTAATGAGATCCATTCCATTGACTCATCCGACTAAGCTAAATAGATTGTAGGTATCACATCGTCAGTACTAAAAGGTATGTATAGAAATATGTCACAGGGCGAAAGGAAAAACTTTGGTTCTAGAACTTTCCAAAAACCCTGTTTTTGGGACTATCTTACCTTATTAAATAAATGAAAAACATATCTGATTGCCAACGCACAGTTCACACCACTAAGTGTAAACTGTATGTTGGCAATCAGATATAGTTTTCTTGAAGAAAAATGGTGCACATATTCTTTTCAGATTTTTGAAGCGGTGGTAGCCTAATGGCCAAGGCATCGGTCTCGCAATCGTGAGGTCGCGGGTTCGAATCCTACCCATTATACTACCGATGTGAACCCACTCCTAACACAAGCCTTTGAGCTTAATTGGAGGGGTTAACAAAATAGCTAGTAATGTGGGACTCGATCCCACATTGTTTTTATCTTTAAAAAAAAGATCCATACGCATTCAATCCATCAATTCTAAGCCTGAAGGGGTGAAATGTTTTTACCAAATTTCGTAGTCGAACTTAATGAGGGCAAAATAGTAGGGGGGAGTTAGCTAATCGTACCTGCGATGATAAGAAGCCGCAGCAGCGCGGCGAGCGGCACGCGGCGCATGCTGCGTCACCGCCCCATCAAACTGTTCCCGCACGCACCGCCGCCTCTGAAACAAACATACACATAATATTAGGAACGTAGTCATAAATACAATAATTGCATTTTGAAAATTTGAAGTCCAGACCCAGGAATCGAACCCGAGACTTCCGTAAGCCAAACCGGGGCTGGAATCGAAACACCTATCTGGACTATGTTACTAGACCTCAAATTTCTCCACCAAATGGTGGAGAAATTTGAGGTCATCGCGAGTTGGGCCCTCGCAATTGGCAAAAAATGCCTATAAAAAATACTTTAATTAGAAGTCAAGTTACTTAAATAGTAGTAGTAAGTTACTTAAATTTCACAGTAGACCGGTATTTGAAGGGATAGTAAAATGGTGTCTTTATTTCTATATATTTCTTTGACTATTTTTCTACAGGTCCAAAAATAGCAAGCTAATGGAACGAAAGACAGGACTTCCTACAAATCACTCCCAGTTAATGTTAAGATTTCCAGATCATTAAGCTCTGTAAGTTACAAAGTATTTAGATCGATTTAATGTATCGAAATCATAGAATTGTCTTAATTTTCCCATTGTACCTTGACCACAAAGTTTGAATTGTTATATTTATTGAATTAGTTTAAGTTACAATCTTAACATTTACTTGTTTCACTTTTGTAATTATGTGTACAACATAGTATCTAAATAGCGCAGTAGGCGAATGGCTCTAGTTGGTCAAAAGCGCAATTTGGCGAATAGCGCCAGTTCGCAAAACGAGCTAGTTGGCAAACCACTCGTACTCCGTTCTAAGTCAGAGGAAACAACAGGAGGAAACCGGCGTATCCATTAACAAATTTTATTCGTGTATAATGCCCCGTACATTACCTACCGTACATATAGAGAAGACTATTAATAGCATGAGTGTAGCGTTATTTTATCATTTTTAACAGTAATAATAATAAATAATAATATTATCAGTGAAAGGTTCATGGCATGAATTTGGGACCTCCCTTGTACAACGTCAGATCTATACTTGTATTATAAAGAGGTAAAGTTTGTGAATGAGTGCCCTGCAGTTTTCTTCTTTTTTTTGCTTAGAAAGACGACTCCCGCATTAGGGTACAAGCCCTGTGTCGCGGGGGACTTTACAAACATTCAATTCACGGACACAAAGTACACCCAGACTCGAAACAACTATTTGTGGATCACACAAAGTGGTGTCCCGTGTGGGAATCGAACCCACGACCTTATGCGTAGCAGTCGGACGCCCTCCCACCGCGCCATAGAGGCCGCAGTGGTAACGTGATAGGACTGTGATGTGAAGCAAGAAATTATTTGTACTAATATTATAAATGTGAAAATGTGTCTCTCTGTTTATTACCTATCTAGCCAAATTGACTAAACTGAAATGTGGTATCCTGAGGACAGTTCTGTTTCGATAACTGACATCTCGAATGGGGGAGCAGTAGGCAAAAACTAATAATTAATCTATACTAATATTATAAAGCGTAAGAGTTTGTTTTTTTTATTTAAACGCGCTAATCTCAGGAGCTACTGGTCCGATTATAAAATTTTATTTTTTGTTGGATAGCCCATTTATGGAGGAGGGCTATAGGCTATATAACGTCACGCTACGACTAATAGGAGCGGAGTAGCGACGAGAAATGTTGCAAAAACGGGGAAAATTTACGCATACGAAGTTGCGCGGGACGGCTAGTAGTTTATACAATTAAATACAAAACAACACTAGTTGGAAAAGTTAAACGTTCATAAATCAAATTCGAATTCAAAAACAATGAATCACAGATAAAACAAAAGAACGAGGAACTTAAGGCAACCGACGCAAAACTATCAGGAAACCAACAAATTAGAAAGTTCACGTCGGCTTTAAAAGAGAAAAATATTCAGTTTCCATACAAAGTTATCACTACCAACGCAACTTTATTTGAAAAACAACTCAATATTGAAGAAAACAATAAAAGTAACTGTTTAAGTAAGCTTCAGCACTCGATATGATTGAATTTTCCAATTTTGCAACTCGAAACGAAGCTATTGAAGGAAGTTTGCAAAAAAGGAAAAACGGTAGTTGTTTTAAAATAATAACATAATAAAAACTTTGGTAATTAAATACACGATTGTGTACTGATTGGTAAAGTTTCAGCTTTAACTGCAGAAGGTGACAATTTTATACAAAAAATTAAGGACATCTACAATAGGCACCTACAACTCGTAATATCCATTTGTAAGTTCGTACTAAATAACGAATTTGGATAATAATCCATACTAATATAAAAAATGTGAAAGTAACTCTGTCTGTCTGTTACGCTTTCACGCTCAAACAGCTAAACCGATTTAGATGAAATTTGGTATGGAGAAAGTTTAAGTCCCGGGGAAGGACACAGGATAGTTTTTATCGCGATAAACGTAATCCACGCGGGCGGAGCCGCGGGCGAAAGCTAGTTTGTTAATTTTTTTAAAGTATGCTTAGTAATAACAGTTTTTATATTATAACTAGCCGTCCCGCGCAACTTCGTTTGCGTAAATTTTCCCCGTTTTTGCAACATTTCTCGTCGCTGCTCCGCTCCTATTAGTCGTAGCGCAATGTAATATAGCCTATAGCCTTCCTCGATAAATAAGCTATCCAACAAAAAAAGAATTATTAAAATCGGTCCAGTACTTTTTGAGTTTATTCGTTACATACAAAAATACAAACCTTTCCTCTTTATAATATTAGTGTAGATGTAGATAATAATAGTCTTCTAATCGATGTCGGTTACGGCGGCCAATCTCACTAGAGACTAGCCAACTACGCAGGATATATTAAAGTGCACAAGTGTGTGTGCAGACACAAGTGCACTCTCTATTCCCTCACTCACAAAGCCCGATGGGACGGAAATCCGACACCATTGGAGCTTTTCAATTGTAGAGATTGGACCGACGGCGACGGCTTAAATTGCTCTCCTAGGAACGGAGAGGTATAACATTTTATGAAAACGGTTACCCGTCTATAGATCGACAGTGATAAGGTTGCTTAACCTCGCAGATATCACGATGTGCTTATTTGCCACTGAGTTAGGGACAGAATAGAGTCTGAAGAATGATACAAACAACTTGAACACTTTACAAATAATAACTTAACTTACACACCAATGGTTTTTTTTATTATGCACACCTACGATTATATAATGCGTAGATTCCTAGTCCAGCTTATCAAGTTGAAGCCGTTCACCCTTACATACAAACTTACAAATGTATTGTGTATGTTTTAACTCAAACGACAAACTCTTTTGCCTAACTTGACAGCCGCTGTGGCGCGGTGGGAGTGTATCCGACTGCTACGCATGAGGTCGTGGGTTCGATCCCCACCCAGGATAAAACTTTGTGTGATGAGCACAATGGTTTATTCTGTGTCTGGGTGTTATTTATCTATAATATGTATGTATTTAGAAATATAAGTACCTTTGTTTATCATTTGTCTGGTTTCCAAAGTACAAGCTCTGCTTAGTTTGAGATCAGATAGCGTTGTGTGAGTTGTCCCAAGATATATTATAACGGTAGCCTCATTTTATTTAAGCTTACAATGTTGCACAAGCCTTTGAGCTTAGCTGGAGGTGTTAACAAGATTGCTAGTAATGTGGGACTCAATCCCACATTGCTAGATTTCTTTAAATGAAAAATTGTTTATGTTTCACTCTTTACAGGTTTATATTATTACCGGTTTATACAGTTTATTCGTGTAACTCAAGGAACAAGTAAATTCTAAGTATTTTGAAAGCAAACTGTTCTTTGCAGCAAGGTATCGTTAAGATAGGTCAGTAACTCGGGTTCAATCTGATCGTGGTCTTAAGTTCTACCGTTTCTGCCGCAGCGATATATTATCTTAGCTTGGATGTAAGACAGTGAACAATCGCCCAATGCTCGTATTCCATTAAAACCTTAGTCTTTTAAAGAAGGCAATATTTTTCTACCAAAGTAAAGTCGTTGTATTAACTAAACGATATATTGGAAAGATATTTCTGGCTCGTTTCATCTATCAGGAAATGTGAAGTTGAAAATAAACATACATTTTGTAGAGGACAAGGTGTTTTTATCCCTACAACACAAAGGGAGGATTCTTCTACCAAGCGACGCGAAGTGATTGTGCTTGCTGGCCGCGGCCTTAAAGGCTAACTTAGGGAGCTTCTTTTTTTATATTGGACTCCCGCAATAGCAAGCCCTGTGTCGCTACAAACATACAAACATACAAGTCACGGACACAAAGTACACCCAGACTCGGAACAACAATTTGTGGATCACACAAAGTGGTGTACCGTGTGGGAATCGAACCCACGACCTCTTGCGTAGCAGTCGGACACACTCCCACCGCGCTACAGAGGCAGTCTATAGGTTTAAAGGCAGCTTGTATCTATGTAGCAGCTGTGACAAATTCACTGCTGCGATTTGTAATGCTTCAATATGGCATCGTAACTATACCGTTTTTTTTTAAATTATATGTCAAAAATAACAAGCATTTTTGAAAATATCCTGTCTTTATTTCGCAACATAAATACACAAAGATTTGATTCAAACATATTTTACAATAATTTGATTAATGACGTCAGTTAAAAATGTTAGCTAATTCTGCCAATGACTTCGCAACAATTTTAAGCATTACTTCACTTTTATCACGGCGTGTATTATTTTCAGTTTTGGTGAGCATAAATCAAATGTATGTAAGTACTTACTTGTACATACTCTACTATGAATATAAAACATAATAAACAATAACAAACTCTAACAATCCAAAAACATTTCTTGCAATATTTTCCCTATACCTACTACAGTACAAAGAATTGTCACTTTGATTATTCAACTCAGCCATCTTGTTTGACAAAGAAATTCACATCGATTCCCTATTAATTCACAAAGGGGAAAGTTCTGATCAAAACATGAAAGATGTGACTTCATGATTTTTGTTTCTTTGAAAAAATTTGTATCCCTTTGTTCAAGTTACGGGTGATGTGTTGTAATCAATGAATTCCGCATCAATGTGCCATGAAGAATCTGTATGTCTCGATTATGTACATATTTGCATAATGAACATGCTTTACATAAGTTAGGGATGATTTGGATTTCGCTGTGATTTGTGGGGCGTTTTCTTTTAGTTTAAATGTGTGAATATCTCAAATATTTAGCAATTTAATCATGTTTTTTATTAATATTGTAGTGGACTAGTTTCAGCGTTTTGCCATTCTTTCTATTAACGACTTACCTTCTTAAATTATAGCCCAACCAGGGGTCTATTTCACTGTAATCCCTGGTTGGTCTGTAAACACTACTAAAACATTAACTGTCTATGATTAACGTGTAAGGTAAGTATGTGATTAACGTGTTCTCTGAGGCACGGAGGGGTTGGACATTTTTCGGAAACGGTCACCAATCCGATAAACCGACAGTAGTGATGTTGTTTAACCTCGCAGATATCTCGATCTGCTCAGTTGCCACTAAGCCAGGGATCTAATGCTCAATATAGTGACGAAACAAAATGGCCGCCCAATATTCAATGTCATTCCCCCTGTCATTACCCCTTTTTCTCCACACAGTACCTAGTTATTACAACATATTATAAACCTTGTTACACTAAAGGCACGTACACACTTGTCACGTCCCGCATTTATGTCCCGGCGCTACCTCTCACCAGTTTAACCGGAATTTTCCTGAACATGAACGCTCTATGAGACTCGAGAACCTTAAGTTTAATACATGAGGAATTTGGAGCAATTTAAATTAAGCAAGTAATTTTCCACTGCTAATAATAGTTTTATTAAAAAACCTTTCGTGATAAAATTGCGGATTTTCTAAGGCGTTCATTAAAAAATTCAAAGCCCCTTCTCGACGGTGTAAAAATAAAGTTGAATTTATGTACGGGATTACAAGCGATGGGACGATGGGACGACGGGACACGGGATTGCTTGGTGTATTAAAACAAAAATATGTTTATATTGTCCATGAGATTGGTTATTCTGCATCGCGTTTGAACATATTTATCTATTTTAATTTGTCAGTGGATAAAGCTATCCACTGTATTTGTTTATTTTCGGCCTACTTAGAGGTCTTTTATCAGTGTTATTTTTATTCAAGTCAAGTGATCGCTCTAAAACTACAATACAATAAAAGAAAAATACTTCCACAAATATGATAAATAAAAATCGAGAACGAAGGTAGTTTTCAAAATACGCGGTTCACAACATCGCTGCGACAGTCCGTTTGTGACCACGGCCGGTGCAACCTGGTCGAAACGTCAAGCAATTTTAAGGTAAACAATGCGCGTTAATTCCTGTATAATAAATAGTTATGATACGTAATAATTAATAACCATACTCCGCTCCGCAGTTGGATAAAGGATGGATAATCTTGTAAAATTATATAAACTACGGGTCTTAAATGCGTGAATATTTCAAGGCAAATCAGACCTTTTTATTACCCGACGCGACGTTTCGACCGTATTGATACGGCCGACCAATTTCCATAGTATTTAAAATTGTATAATGTGTTCCAATCGCGAAAGTTTATCAATATGCATTATCTTCTTTTTATTAAGTTGAAGTCAATTTAACTGATTTTGGAGCCAATTACATCAGTGTCAAGTATATATTGTACACTTTAACACCACAAAAGCTCGATCTAAAGTTTTTAGCAAATATTTCTTGTATTTTCACACTGTTAAATGTGGAGCTATGAAAATTATGACGGCTTCCCTTTGCCGCAATTTTCACAGCCCATTTTTAGGTTTAAAAATAAAAGACTTAGCTGTGCTATTGAGACCCGTACGTACTATAAATTGTACAAAGTGCACTAAAGTTTATGAATAAGACGATAGAAATATTTTACAAAATGTAATATAAATCTTCCGATGTTGCTCACTCACATGACGTTGTTGAAGTAAATCTAATATCTCCCTATTTCTCGGACTCAAGAGTCGTCGTGTTGCTGCGAAGTTTCAAGTGGCACTTTTCAATAGTCATAACACGATTCAAAGAGACTACGATTTATCTCCGAGTGGGCACTTGGAACCTCCTTTCTTTTGCCTGTCGATAACGTTTGTTGGAAATGTTATAATAATATTGTTTGTTGATTTTATATTTATTTTACAAACATATAGACATCTCTGGCAAACCAAACGAACGGAAATTCAAGAGCTTGTTGTTGAATAATTGTTTTATTATTGCGATAACACATTGCCACTCTGTATACTCGATTAAGGAGTATTTGGACATGTATCTATATTAAGGTCGCTAGCCACAAGGGGGCCTTGGTTGAATGTCACCGGTGAAACGATTTATATAATTATGGATTAACCAAAATGAATCCAAGCTCACTGTGTGCGCACAAAAAAATGGCAATAACTTCCAAAAGATAAATACCCAATAAACAAAATTCAAACCAAACTTTTCCCGGGAAAAAAGAATGTGGCACATCACTACGGGTAAATTTGGTTGAGTTTTTTCACGGGAGTGTTTCGAGAGGCGGCGTCGGTCGTCATTAATAAATACTCGCTATAACAAGCTTAATCTCGAGCGTAAATTGGCCAAACTGTACAAATTAGGAGGAGGAATATCGCATTTGCTAATGGCGCTGGATTTTTTCAAGTTCAGAAGGGAATGAAATATGAATGGGTATTGAGGAAATTTTTGTATTGCTTGTTTTTGTACATATTTCTTATAAACTAGTGTATTTAGGAACTAATAAAAGGAATGTAATGTAGAAATAGGTATTCTGCCGGTACGGCCAATTACGAATTAAAAGTCATCCTGTACCTATTGCCTATGTATGCTTTACTATATGGAATACTAGCTGATCCGCGCAACTTGGCGTGATTTTTTCCCGTTTTTGCAAAATTTTTCATTGCTGCTTCGCTCCTATTAGTCGTAGCGTGATGTTATAGCCTATAGACTTCCTCAATAAATGGGCTTTCCATCAGCACGACGACCGACACGTTCTGTTGGTTAAGCTGTCGGCCCTGCGCCTAAACTCTATCCCCGGATTTCTGTCCCATCAGACAATGACAATAGAGGAGAAAGCACTTGTGTATGCGCAGACACTCGAGCGCTATGGTGCTAATACCTCTAGTGTAGTTACTTAGTTGTGAGCGAAACCAGCCAGAAGACCGTTAAGAGACAGATATCGACACGACCAGGGAAGACTGATGGAGAGATATTTCTTATATTTAACATGGTGACGTTACTTTTACAGGTACGAGTACACAACTGAGTCATATAGTACATTTGCGCTGAACAATACACAGTCTCGTATACAACGCCCCGCAACAATAGACAATAAACGTTGGTTTCATCGCAAATGATCTCGTTTATAACACAAGACGTGCGAGGATTATCATAGTCCGTGTGAGGTCGGGGATCACGGTGTAAGCTGCGGTTACAAGGTGCGGTGTGGTAACCGAGTACAATCGGTGAAGGCCAATAATCCTACAAATTATATACGGAATTAGGACGAATGTTAACTGGGACGAAAGCTAAAGAAGTATATATTTCTATATTTTTACCCGATTGCATGGAAGGGTTATGTTTTTCGCGCGTATCTTGTATGTATGTAATATTCTTTCAAACCACTAGACGGATTTATAAAATTAAGACGTCGTTGGATTTGTCTTGACCACCTAAGTGTTCTTAGATATGACATTTGAAAAAAACAATCATGGCGGCAGTGTGATGTCAAAATAAACAAGCGTGAAAAAAAAGATCGCAACTAGTATCACCGGATTAGCAAGTTGAAGTGGCAGTGGGCTGGCCATATTAGCCGAAGAACCGACAACCGTTGGGGTAAACGAGTTCTTGAGTGGAGACCGCGGCTTGGCAAACGTAGTGTAGGACGCCCTCAAGCCAGGTGGAGTGATGATATACGCAAAACGGCTGGCAGGAGCTGGATGCGAGAAGCCGAAGATAGAACAAAGTGGCGTGCAATTGGAGAGGCCTATGTCCAGCAGTGGACTGCGATAGGCTGATAATGATGAATGGGTATCAAATGAAAGTGCTCCCCGTAAGCATTTTAAAAAATATGACTGTAATACTTATAAAGTTAGTTAGCAACCTTTATTGTTTAAATACTTGGCAATAACTGCGTTAAAAGTTAGTTGTTACGTACTACAACCTCTAAAAAGTATTAAATGAAAAATATAAATTTAAAAATGTTAAAAAAAGATGAAAACATGCTGTCGGAGGCACTTTAATAAGTAGTTCATCGAGATTAATTATTGGCTCCATTAACTATATACGTAGGTGATCTTGTTTCCATCTTTTTTTAGTACCGCTTGCTCAAAAAGAATGTAACCAAGACCTTTACTGTATTTTTTTTTAATTTATATTTTTGAAGGCAGCTCCTTCAGTACAAAATAATAACTCTATATCACAAAGGGATTAACAAAAACTAAAAGTAACTTGGAAATAGTTTGAGGTATTCATAAAATGATGCGTCATGCGGAGATCGATTTCAAAACATTTTGGTTCTTATTCCTATGATTGGATCGCTGCATCACTCTTATTCGCTTCAGTCGTGGTTTCATTGGTTCATACTTCGTACGGTCAACTATACGTTGACCAAGTAACCTATCTTATTTAAAGGATGTGTTATAATATTATAAAGCTTGGTATGTTAATAACTTGAAGCTTGAGGAAGTATATAGACTACTACTTTTTGTGAGTACAAACACAAAACTAGTAGTGAATTTGGGGCAAAGACAGATTCACTATTAGCTGTAATACGTAGCTATATTAATGATATATAAGTAATAGATATGTTTGCACCGTAGTAGTTCCAACACGCCACAGTGTCATTAAGGATATCCGTATTCACTCTAGAAAATGTTTACGTAAAAAGTGAGGGGGATTATAAAAACCCTTCTTTAGATCAATCGCTCACTTATTGTAAGACCATCTTAAATCAAAATCTTGTTTTTTTGCGATAAATCTATACTAATATTATAAAGCTGAATAGTTTCTTTGTTTGACCGCGGTAATCTCAGGAACTTCTGATCCGAATTGAAAAATTATTTTACTGTTGGATAGCCCATTACTCGAGGAAGGCTATAGACTATATAAAATCACGCTACGACCAACAGGAGCTGAGCAGCAATAAGAAATGTTGCAAAAACGGGGAAAATTTACGCAGATGAAGTTGCGCGGTACAGCTAGTGTAAACATACAATGCTTGACAAACAACGATGTTTTAAGTAAAAAGTTGTAGATAGATTACATAATCTATTGAATATCGTTCTATCTCAGTTGATTTAAGGTATATTTCCATTTAATTTTTTTATCTAAGATCAGTAAATATAATTATTTTATTATTTTTAATGCTATGATTATGCACTATTAATCAACACAAACATTCCAAAAAGGTCCAACCTGTTTGTGTTATTTTTTTGTGAAATAAAAAAAGTTTAAAATTGACCTCTTATAATAATAATAAAAAATATAAATTCATTTAGAAAGCAAAATACTACTCTTGTGAAAAGTCGATTCTACATGTACATGTAATGTTTGTTCGCAAACAATAGGTAAAGCCAGAGAAAAGAACAGGCAATAAAAAATCGCGGCCACTCTTTTCAAATTACAAATGCTTACAATATTACTTTGTTTATAAACTGTATATGCAGCTAAGGTGCTGTCACTATTATATTATACACCATATAAAGGACTGATGCAAAAACAAGAGATAATAATATTAAAAGAAAAGTACATGAGAATGGATATATCAACCTCAACAGTCTTGTAAGATTAGTAGTTTTTCGTTATGACAATCTTGCAATAAGTGAGCAAAGTGTTTTTCCCATACTGAGATCGAACCTTTGTTACATAAACATTACCACAAGAAAACGCCTTTCACAAACTATTACAATCAGTATTCTACACCTTACAACACAAAACAAACACCCACTAAACGTTTTACAATCCCACATTAAGTATTCCAGAGTGCTTCGTGGCCGAATCTAGTGAATGCCGACCGCATTCCATCTAAACCCATGGCATCCGATAAATTGTTTTCTGGTGGCCGCCGGTTGTCACTGTGACAGGGGTCGCGTTGTACTGACAGTGTTTACGTCAAAATGACAGTTTATGATGACAGATGGGAGGTTAAGAATGTTCTATGTAAGTGTTTAAAAACTTTCAACGTGTTTATTGTTGTTTGTTGTCAAGGAAAGGTAAGGTAATTGGTGATTAGATGTGGATTTTTTGCTGCGTGGCGAATGGTAGCTTCGGTATAATGTCGTGTTACAATTTTACTATGTGGATAAGGTTTTAATTTGCATAAGCTTTAACCAGTAAAAGTATATTAATATTCTTGGACTTGTATAAAATATCGCAGATTTTGACTGCCTCTGTGGCGCGGTGGGAGTGTGCCCGACTGCTACGAACGAGGTCGTGGGTTCGATTCCCACACGGGACACCACTTTGTGTGATCCACAAATTGTTGTTTCGAGTCTGGGTGTAGTTTGTGTCCGTGACTTGTATATTTACTTGTTTAGATATTTAAAACCCCCGCGACACAGGGCTTATACCATGGAAACGTTTATTTTTAAAATAAAAAAAAAAGATTAATTGTCCTCGCGACTAAAAACTTGTAATGGGCGATTTCAAATTCATTCCCAAATTAGATTATACGAAAGAGAATTGGAAGCATGGATATAGATGTAGTCCTTAGAATTATAAAACTATAACCACTATGTTCAGCTACATAAAAACGTAGAAACAGACTAGTCTTCGAGTGAAAAACGAAAAGGTAGGGTGCCTCCCAACTAGATTGTGTAACGATCTGCAAACACCGAAAAGAGTAAAGAACCGAAAAATCTACAGTAGCCTTTGAAAAGACTAGATTTTTATAACATAAAAGGGGCAAAAGTAAAAATATAGCGAGCTTTTAAAACTAAAAATGTAGCTGACAGGTATTCGTAGCTTTTTCGTAGACGTTATCGTAGCATTCGTAGCACCCATCACGAGCTTATCGTAGCAAACAAGTTACGTATCTCAAAATGTTTTTAAAGCTTAGTGCACACCACATATATCTATGATGCTAACTATTTTTCGATATATATCTTAAAAAAATCTTACATACGGATATCGTAAGCTAGGCAGAGCTTGCGACTGCTTGGCAACCAGACAACTGATAAGCATCTATACTAATAAAATAAAGCTGAAGAGTTTGTTTATTTGTTTGAACGCGGTAATCTCAGGAATTACTAATCCGAATTGAAAAAATATTTTTCTGTTAGGTAGCCCATTTATCGAGGCATGCTATAGGCTATATAACATCACGCTACTACCAATAGGAGCGGAGCAGCAATAAAAATGTTGCAAAAACACGGAAAATTGACGCATACGAAGTTGCGCGGGACAGTTATCTTTTTATATATATATATATATATATATATATATATATATATATATATATATATATATATATATATATATATATTTCTTGTGTGCGTGTGTATGTCACTGAACTCCTCCTAGACGGTTGGACCGATTTTAATGATTTTTTTTGTGTGAGTTAAAGGGGATTCGAGGATGGTTTAGATTCACAATTGAAACCGATTTACAAAAAAAAAGTCGAGACGAAGTACGCCGGGACAGCTAGTTACTTATATATTTCTAAATACATACAAATTATAAATAACTTACTTCCAGATTATTTATCCTGGATGATGATCACCGACCTCTGGCTTAGCAGTAAGGGTTACTAACCACTAGACGAAATAGTCTAAATACGCTAGTTTAAAATAGCTTGACAGTTATTGATGCGTCTGTGATGTGTTGACTAATGGCGCAAGTTGTACCAAGAGGCGCGATGTACAACTGATTTGTGGGAGCAATATCTCTTAGAGGTGTGAGGTGCGAGTGAAGGGAAACTGTGATAAGGAAAGTAATTATTTGGACTGGTCCTGTTGGGGGTTCTTGCCTCTGAGTTGTTTGGTTTTAGATTCAATGGTTTTTATGTTGTAGAATAGTTGTCTTTGAACTTAATTCCCCGTCTTTATTAATATCTGTTGCATCTGTCTGTGTGTCAAATACCTGACTACGGCATACCCAAAAACGAATTAATAACAATAATAATTATTATTGTTTTTAAACTTTTGCGACTTTTATACACGATTTCGAGAGTCGACCCGTGACCATCAGTTGATCGGTGCAACTCCATCGAAACTTCGGGTAAATAAAGGGTTCGTACCTTTAAATAATTTTCGCGATTAAGTCCCGAAATATATCAAATAAAAATTAATAATACCATGGGACAACTCACTCAACGCCATCTAATCTTAAACTGAGCAGAGCTTGTACTATGGAAACCAGACAACTGATAAACATACTTATATATTTCTAAATACATACATATTATAGATAAATACACCCAGACACAGAATAAACCATCATACTCATCACACAAAGTTTTATCCTAAGTGGGGATCGAACCCACGACCACTGGCTTAGCAGTCAGGGTCACTAACCACTAAATCAACAGGCTATTCTGTATTACTCGTATGTAATACATATTGGTTACTATAGCGCCTAAACTACTCACCAAACCTCTTCAGCGAAATCGCTGAAGAGAAGAGGTAAAAAAGAGGTTTCAATCGATTCGTCACTACGGCCTGCACAATGTTTAACCTAAAGTCGTTTTGCGTTTTGACTGGAGGACGTCTGAAGTGGTTTGATTGGTCGAGAAATATTAAGGAGTTGTAAAAGTGGTAGCAATTTTTTACTGCCTCTGTGGCGCGGGGTTCGATTCCCACACGGGACACCACTTTGTGTAATCCACAAATTATTGTTCCCGGTCTGGGTGTTTTTAGTGTCCGTGACTTGTATGTTTGTAAAGTCCCCCACGATAAAACCTAATGCGGGAGTCGTCTTTAAAAAAAAAACTGACTTTATTTTTTAAGCTCCGACTTTAGGTAGCCGCAGTAAAAAAATATTTGAATACGTGATAATTGAATAAGAACGAGACTTTTTGCAATGTAAAAAGCGCATAAATACTTGACACTGGCTGAAATTAGCCGTTAAAACGACTAGATTGCCATAAACTCAAAGATGAAGAAGAGATAATAAGAAATGTCTGAGAGAACACTGTTGTTGGCCGCTCGAAGTAATTGAAGCATGACCCTGCGCCTGATCTTTATGGACTTACCATAAGAAATTGAAAAAGGAGAGAATATATGATGCAATGGTTCTGCTTTCACAATTTTTTAAAAAAAGAGTGCGATAGTGATGTATTACACTTTAGCACTGTATATTTAAGAACGGGACCGTGATTTAAATGACTTACCTTACAATAAAATTGACTAAGATTGATTGACTACATTCAAATTCTCACCTAAACATGTACATTCGATGAATGTGCACAGTAGCCTAATTCATTAATCCCTCACCTAATACAACAGAGGAAGCAATTAGAGTTAATGGCCGGATTTACTCAAGAGTACAGCCTCACTTCATTGTACCACAAAAATTATATCGTGTGTGCACGCCCTAAGTAAACATTCACAGTCTGTTTTGTATCTCAACATTTGTATAGAAGTCAGGGTTGTCTCTACTTATATTTTATTTTACAAAAATAACTGAGTATAATAAATATTGAATCAATCGTTTTGATTCGTGTAGAAAAGAAAAGTTGGAACGTCAACATTATACTTTAGTGGTTAGTGACCCTGACTGCTTAGCCGGAGGTTGTGGGTTCGATCTCCACCCAGGATAAAACTTTGTGTGATTAGCACGATGGTTTATTTTGTGTCTGGGTGTTATTTATTTATAATGTATTTAGAAATATTGAAGTAGGTTTATCAGTTGTCTGGTTTCCATAGTACAAGCTGTGCTTAGTTTGGGATGTGTGAGTTATCCCAAGATATTATTATTATTATTATTATTATTACTATTTCATAATTTTATTATGTTCATTTTGCCGGTTAGATTAAGCTTATTTTTGTTATTTTTACTTCTTCAGCAAATTCTGACTAAACTTTATAAGCCTTGTTTAAAGACTTTATAAACATAACATTAACGAAACGTTTGCACAGATTCAGTATTAACAATCCATAGACGTCACAAATCTCTGTCCCGTGTGGAAATCAAGTCACAACCTCTTGCATACCATTCATACGCACTCCCATTAGAGCCTTGAAATATGGTTGCGACAACCCTGGCTAGAGAGCACTTAACGTGACCTCAGGCAAGGACCTAAGGGCTTATTTACATAAACATATGAATGGTCGTTTGCCAGAGGAATTAGGATACAATTTTGTCGGTTGCCCTTAATCCTAGGATAAAGGACTGGTTTAGATAGAAGGCAGGGTAAGAGCTGTAATAGCCTTAGTTTACGTTACTACTGTTGAAGCGAACTGTTTGTTTATTAATATACTGTATCTCCGAAGCCGGTATGCAGATTTGGTACTATTATAATCCCTGCTTGAACTTATAGAACTTCGAGGCATATGGTGCAATATTAAAACCGTCGTCAAGTCAACGAGTTTGTTGATGGAAGTTTGTTGCCCTTTTACGCACTACAGAACGAATTACTTTATGTAATTTTTAAAGCATTAATCGGCGGTAGACCAATGGTAATAGTATCGTTTTCGCAATCTCGGTCGCGTGTTCAAATCCTTCAAATTATACTTTACCTTTAAAGCGGCGGTAGCCTAATGGCTAAGGCATCGGTCTCGCAATCATGAGGTCGCGGGTTCGAATCCTACCCATTATACTACCGACGTGAACCAACTCCTAACACAAGCCTTTGAGCTTAGCTGGAGCGGTTAACAAGATTGTTAGTAATGTGGGATTCAATCTTTTTTTTTTTTAGAGAAAAATAAAAAAAAAACTACCGATGTGAGCTCCCAACACAGCTTAACTGAAGAGATTAACGGGATGCTAGTAATGTGGGACCACAATCGTACATTACTAGTTTTTTTTAAAGAAAAACATAAAGATTTCTATGCTAATTTTATACATATGAATTTTAAATGTATGGATGATAAATTCGTCTCAGGCGGAACTTGAACCCGACTTTGGCGAACATATTTCGGTGCCGAAGTTGGTTAGGGCTTAGGGCCGGTACTCTGCGATCGCAGGTTCAAGTCCAGCCTGAGACGCATTTTTTCTTCATACATTTAAATTTATACTCAACGGATTGTGGTTTAAACATTAGAATAGCAGCTAGAAAAATCAAACATAACGCAGGCAAATTCGCGGTGGAAGGATAGTGATGTAATATAAGAGTCTATGTATTTTTTACTACAAAATGAGGAGACCAGCAGATCGTGCACCTGATGGTAAAAGCCAGACTAGCCCATAACAGTATCAGTTCAATTCAAAGGCTTATTTGTGAAGATGTCACTGTACTGCGTTTCTCATTTGAAACATTAGTTCTTAAGTTTCACTTGCCCAGTAATTACACTTGCTACACTGCCCTTCCAATATCGAAATAGAAAGACACTATATGCAAGAAGTTTACTTTAACAGTACATGATAGTCAGAACAACCGATACCACTTTTATTTGCCCAAAAGTATAAGGACAAGGTAGCATAGCAATTATATCTGCTAAATAAAGCGTACTATGTTTGAAATGAATCCCATGTTACCAAATCGTTTTGGGAACATATGCAGCCACTAATAAAATACGCGATTAAACTGCGAATAGTTTACTTAGTAGCAACGGTTAGTAGGGTTCCTTGTTTATCTGTCACAAATGGGACCACGCGGCTTAGTGACAACCCTAATTTTGTTTACGTTATACCGCGCTGTAGGGCATCGCCTCAAACAAAAGAAAGAAGACATCGCTTCTGCTGCATTTGCGACGTTTGGGAATCGATATGAAAATAGAGTTTTTTAAAGGTAACTAGCAATGGAGAATGGTGGGTCCCAGATTACTAACAATCCTGTTAACCCCTTCAGCTAGGTCTTTGGCTTGAATTAGGAGTTGGTTCAGAGTCCGATGATTTAACCATTACCATTGCTGCCGCATCAAACTTAAATAAACTAATGTAAATACAATCAAATCGATTTTTAACAATGCAAATCATTTTGGATTTTGAACATCGTAACTTTTGCTTGAGCAACAACTCCTATTTTTGGCGTTATAGCAATGCGTATATTTTAAGCATATCGGTATATATCCATAAATTTATATATTGTTTTATCAGTCTTAAAACCAGATATGGTAGGTAGTATAAATTGACACCTCTGTGGCGCGGTGGGACTGGCGACTGCTACACAAGAGTTCGTAGGTTCGATCCCCACCCAGGATGAAACATTGTGTGATGAACACGATGGTTTATTTTGTGTCTGGGTGTTATTTATCTCTAATATGTATGTATTTAGAAATATATAAATATGTTTATCAGTTGTCTGGTTTCCATAGTATAAGCTCTGCTTAGTTTGGGATCAGATAGCGTTGTGTGAGTTGTCCTAAGATATTATATTATAATTAATTAAATGGAACATTTATTTCTTAGAATATTACTCTCAGACACAAATGAATTATATTATATTCCAGGCAAATAGTTGTTCTACTTATAAAACTAACAGAAATTATACGCCTAAGTAATTAAACCAGTATTAAAATCTATTCAAATATTCCAACACAGCTAATATACGAACCGTTAAAATCTAAACACTTCCAAGAACATTCCTCTAAGAGAGACTCCGAATTATTTAAACAGTAATTTGAAATCCCAACAGACTTGTAAATACACAAGATATATTAGTTTTAGACGTTCTTAATACCTCTAAATATCTCTTTAATGTCTCCGGGTATTTAGAATTAAGGGGCAGATGATTAATGGCTGCAACCCAGACTGTAAATATAACTGTTAGAATTTCAGTTGCAGTTACGATTTTCTAGGAAACAGAAGTGGCGTCGCGAGCTTATTTATTATGAGGCTCATTTAGTATCAGGTATCCGGCCAATTTGGTCTGAAATTAACTGAAAAACGATGTTCAGATCGGTCGGATACCGGATTTAAATTTATATGATTTAGATAAGTACTTTATTTATATCACTTAACAAATAGAATTAGTTGTATTTTACAACTTACTAAATTAGTACTGCGGTTGCACTAATGCCTATTATGGTGAATGAATAGTATTATTTCTGCATTAAGAAGTAACAAGCGATTTTGCTTGTGTTAAAACCAGGCCAGCTTTAAAAAAATTCAGTTTGCTGTACACACACACGCAGGGTGATAAAAGATAGACTTTGCCAATCTTTGATAAATTTGGATATTGTGCCCGCCAAATATAAGATTCACGAAGATTCGCACTGACTTTAGATAATACTCAATCCCATATTCCAACAATATCCGCACAAACAGCTATCCGTTACATCTCTTGAACTTACTTCTGAGTCAGTGCGTACGATTGCAATGTAAGATGTTTTGGGTCCGAATTCGACACGATGCATAATTTGTCACCAAATTATGCATCGTGTACACACATAAATGTGGTTCGATTTCGACTGCAGACAGTGGCCATTAAGTTGTATCTTTGTAAAGTCCCACGCGGCACAGAACTTGAACTTGCGGGAGTTGCCTAGCCTTGTAGCTTCACTAGGGGAAAGGAAGTAGTTATGCTTCATAATTCATACTATACGATTATTAAACTGTGTAAACAATTCGACATTTCCAATCAAGTAGCTGACTGTGGATGCGAGGCGGGCGTCACGACCAGCTTGTGACCACGGTCGATGTAACCCGGTCGAAACGTCAAGTATAAGAAAACATCGCTGCGACCGTCCGCTTGTGAACAGTTCGGTGCAACCTGGTCGAAACGTCAAGCAATTTTAAGGTAAACAATGCGCGTTAATTCCCGTATAAGTATAAGGAGTTATAAGTATAAGGAAAATACTTTACCTAGTTTAAACGCGTTTATGCCCGTGTCAAATTGTTTATATAATGCATCGCGTAAGTTTAAAAAATAAATTAAACTGTGGTTACATAAACGTGGAGGTTATGAACATTTCCAAAACAACTCATCCTAGCCTTAAATAGTAGTATTTCTGAATCCTTGGATATATTCGGTAGGAAGGTAATTAATATTCGGGTTATACCTCTGGGACAGCTGCTATTAATGCCGATACTATATTTAAAGGGATATTAAAATTAATACAAATATCACTAAGCTGTGTCCCTGTGAAATGAATATCTAAAATTAATTCAAGCGTTTATGAATGTTAAATGTTAGAGTTATTGGAAGACTTGAAACTAATTGGCTCGTAGTTGTTTTTATTTCTTCGCGAACTTGGCATATCGTATCACAAACGTTATTTTTGCTTTGTGAATAAAGATTGTTTTTTGTTCTATACCTAGTCTAGCCATAAATATTGTTACGAAGAAAAAACATTTTTTTTTATTGCAAATAATATTTATTACTTTTACAGTGTGTTAGTTTAATACATAAATAAAAAACAATTCAAAATATAAAAAGCTTATTCGAAGTGGTCTCCATTGGCTGCAACACAGTCCTTTAAACGTTGAGGCCAGTTATCAATAGAAGCACGCACTCTTTCCATGGGAAAATTCTTCACTGCCAATCGTATGGATTGTTTTAGGGACTCCAAATTATCATGGCGTTTAGAGCAAGCCATACTCTCTAAAACTGACCATAAATCATAATCCAGCGGATTAAGATCGGGACTAGACGACGGCCAGTCTTCAGCTCTGATGAAGTCCGAAACGTTCACTTCCAACCAAGACTGCGTGGACCGAGCTTTATGACCCGGCGCTGAGTCTTGTTGGAAGGACCATACTTGGTTATTGAACATGGTGTTGTTAAGGGGTTTAACTACCTTCTCAAGAATGGTATCTTGATACACTTGTGCCGATGTTTTGATACCTTTTTCACAAAAATATGGCTCAGTCACTCCTTCATAGCTAACACCCCACCAAACCATCACTGAAGTCGGATAATGCCCACGTTGCACTCTGTCGACTAATTGGGAAGCTTCCTTAGAGCTTTGAGCATAAATACGGTCATTTTGTTTGTTAAAATGTTGCTCAACTGTAAAGATTTTCTCATCCGTAAACAAAATTTTTCTGTGACCTCCCTTTGCGTACCGCTTCAGTAGTTGCTTCGATTTTACCACCCTATTCTTTTTTAAATTATCAGTTAAAAAATGACCAGTGCGTCTCTTATAGGCTGCAAGTCCTAAGTCATCTTTTAAAATGCGTGACATGGTTCTGGGTGCTATCTTCATCTCCCGAGATAAAATCTTTTGCTTTCGGACAGGATTTCTTCGAATTCTTTCCCTTACTGCTTTGACCACCATTTTCGTACGAACACTACGTGGACGGCCAGATCTTTTTCTGTCACAAACAGAGAAGGTCTCATTGTACCTATTAATAGCCCGGTACACAAACATTTGACTAATACCAAGCGTATGGAGAGTTTTAAAAATTACATTCGGCTCCATACCAACTTTGTGTAATGCAATCACAGCGATTCGGTTTTCTTTATCACCCCACTCCATTTTAATATAGCAAAATATTGTACAATGTATTGGCGCCAAAATTAGAAAATACAATGAACAATCGTATAAAAATGACAGATTCCAAATTCAAATGTAATATCTTTCTTATTTTTAATTGTAACAGTATTTATGGCCAGACTAGGTATAAAAATGACAGTAGGTATTTCTTGTATCGTGGGGGACTTCATGTACATTACATCTATATATAATACAATGAAATCACAGACAAAAATGACTTCTCGATTATGTTTATAAGAAGGAACGACAATGCTTTTTGGTCTATGTGAGAGAAATCATTGTTTGAAGAACATTGCTAAATCTTGTGTTACGGTCATATCCAAGTTGGAATTCTTGCAAATAAATTCAGTTCTAGTTTCGCGCAGATGTCGCAACAACGAAAGAATGTATAGAAACCCATTTCCAAACTCCATCTACTGTCTCGCTCCCTCACCGGTGTGAACTTCTACAATCTTATAAACAAGCCTTCGACTGCAAGCGGAACGGACTCCGCTTAATGTTTAACAGCAAAGGTCATAGTGACACGTCCAAACCAAAAATTTGTTCTAATCGAGCTCATTCCAGGCAGCACATTAGACACATATACACACACAGGAGTGAGCTTTACTCACAATGTCAATTTTTTTTCTTATTGGAAAATAAAACATATTTGAACTAGTTGTACTATATGTTTGTTAGAAGTTCGTCCCACATGACTATAGGCGTTCACTGGTTATAAGTATGACTTTGTGCAGACTTCATTCAAATAGCTACATTTAACTTCCTAAGTGTTTCATTTGTCAACGACAGCAATCACTCCTGTGATATTTAGAATTTAATAACGAAGCGTACACAAGGTAAGCTTCGTTTGCAGTGGTACCCATCTTTACACATAACAAACTCTCCAACGTTTGGATATAATAAAAGGCTTACATCGAAGTGTCGTTACCCGATGTCGAATCTTGTACAAGTCAGATTGCAACTGTGAAGTTTGCAACACCCTTGCCTCTGAACGATTACGCTTCAGCTGGCTCTTTGATTTCAAGTTGATTGAAAATCTATACCTTGTTGGTATGCAAAACGGTTTGTTGTGAGTCAAGTTTTGTTTGCTTTAAAAGTAGTCAGACTAATGTGCAAGATGTTTACTGCACATCTTGCACATTAGTCTGTCTACTTGGGGTTGATTTCCTGTGTGATTCATAAAATTTTGTTCCGATTGGGGGTGTGATTTGTGCTCTTGATTTGTATGTTTGTAAAGTTTTTCGCCGTCCGTCCTTCGAAAGATCATTAAATAATATTACAATATAAAAACTGTTTTTTATTAATTCACTGTTTATTAAATGACTGTTCTTGTAACAACCATTGGGCTAGTTACATAATATTCTCTGTAAATGCTGTAAGTTGGTAAGTAGTGATGGGGGTACAGAAAACTATGTGACGTCACCAATGGTAGGAAGAGGGCCGTCGACATTGAGAAGGTAATAACTAAGACGAACAGAAGAATTGTTTTTGACATCTGAAAACATAAAAAGTTGTTTAAACAATCACCATTCATACACAAATAAATGAAATTGAAATGTCTATTTATATTGTTACAACAATAGGTTTTTTAAAAAGTGTTCTAAATTCTATTAAAAATGTTCTCGTATATGAACGTTTACACATGAGAATACCTTTCAGAGAGATTTTAGATGAACAATGAATACCAAATAACAATTTTAATTTTTAAGACAAGACTGTTAAACCAATTTTGACGACCGAGAAACTTAGGTTACTTTAAAACTCCGTAATATTCGCAGTTTAATGTTTTAATTGGTATTTAATAAAACCATTAAATATATTCAAATGTGTCATCCTTCACAAACACACTTATAGAGAGAGCTTCCCAGAAATTCACAAATAAATTGTATAACTCTTCTCTGTTCCGTAACAGGGTTATGAAATTTATTTGTGAATGTGAAAAGTAGCCCATGCTACTAAATATAAATATTCCTGAAATACTGAGAGCATTTTCATCTATAAAATTTTAGCAATAAATGCACGTATCAATCAATATTCGGCAATCAAAAGTAAAATATTCTCTTTACGCTAAATGAACGCATAAAAGCCACGTCTCCAATAAAAGCAAAATATATAACGTAAAAAATATCTACAGAATAATATAAAATGCTATAGAATATTTATTTTTTACTAGCACTCTTTATCATATCCCATAACAGAAAGGTATGGTTATCATTCAGTAGCGTTGTATAGGATAAATATTTCATTTCCCATGGTAGATCAATATTTATTATTAAATGATTAGAAATTAATAGCTATGTGGTACCGGCTTAAGACTTGTACCAGCCCATCTCTTCCCGTGGGTGTCGTCAAGGCGACTAAGGGATGTCACACCGGAGTACAGGTAGCAGCGTCCTCTGCGTACTTTAAAGCCTTACTGCGATCGCCAACCCGCTCGCCAAGCGTGGCGATTACGACAATTACCCCTAGGATCTATATTAAGTAGATTCTACTGAGGACACCCGTGTACAGCATTAAGGGAAATCATACGTGTACTGTTTTTTTTTTTTCGAGATCGTTATCCCTATTAACTACTTTCAAGCTGATTTTAGCTCTAACATTGACCTAATCAACCTAAACCTAATCAGCTTCGGCCAAGTGTAAGTCACTTGCACAACGGTCGATGAAGGGACGGATTTCTACCCCCTTTATGGGGTTATGAAAGAGTAATATATGTAAAAGAATATATGTTTTACCCCCGGGGGTAAATTACCACAGTTTCGGAATGTTGAAAAATGTATAGAAAAATTGCAAAATCCAATAACTTCTTATGGCATACATCTATTTCATAGATATTTTTAAATTAATAACTTTTTAATTATTATATCATCTATACTAATATTATAAAGCTTAAGAGTTTGTTTGTTTGATTGAACGCGGTAATCTCAGGAACTACCGATCCGAATTGAAAAAATATTTCACTGTTGGATAGCCCGTTTATCGAGAAAGGCTATAGGTTAGGTTAGGTTAGCATACTACTCTAAGCCAATAGGAGCGGAGCAGCAATGAGAAATGTTGCAAAAACGGGTAAAATTTACGCAAACAAAGTTGCGCGGGACAGCTAGTATCATATAACATCATGAAATAATCACTCATGTAGTGATTAAAAATATCACGGTATTTTAGAATATAATTTTGATAAAACTAGGTTACTAAAGTACCTACAAGCGGTGAGTTTTGACCTTTGAACCACACCCGTTATAATTAATGATAATTTCGTTTAATTTCCACAAATATTAAATTAAAAAGTATCTATTCCACGCATGTTGCAACACTTACCTCTGAGTTATTTGTATTATTTTAGACTAACTCAACTTTCCAGTAAAATGTAGCTATTTCATGTGAACAATATATACGTGTTGGCAAAACTTCACGAGTTGTGAGCCATGTTGTAACTGCGTCGTCAGTTTGAATAATGAAAATTGTGTGACTACTGCGCTATAATAAGTTGTAAAGGACCGTGTTCACTACATCTATGTTCTGGATACCAGTTTTCGATACGGCAGTCAATCCGAATGGATATTAACTAACGATGGCGGAATCAGGTTCTATGGGGCTCAGATCAAAAACAATCCAAGTATATTTTACATAGACATAGGCCTCTCCAATTGCACGCCACTTTGTTCTTGCTCTCATCCAGCTCCTGCCAGCAGTTTTGCGTAAATCATCACTCCACCTGGCCTGACTGAGGGCGTCCTACACTACGTTTGCCGAGACGCAGTCTCCACTCTAGAACTCGTTTACACCAACGGTTGTCGGTTCTTCGGCTAATATGGCCAGCCCACTGCCACTTCAGCTTGCTAATCCGCTGGGCTATGTCGATAACTTTGGTTCTCTGCCGAATCACCTCATTTCTGATTTTGTCCCTAAGAGAAACTCCGAGCATAGATAAAAATTACTCTCAACATTTTAAAGCCTCCAAAACGAAATCTTAGATTGATCACTGAGATTGCCCCTTCAAACTATAAACTTGGATCTACCACTGATACAGAAAATATTTTAGAGCGCAAATGCGATCTTTATTCTCCTACTCTGTACCTACGAGTATGTGTTAGAAATTTGACGAGGTTAAAAAGAGTCTACCCGCAGATCCAATAGCTTAGCGTACCTACTCTATGGGCATAGAGATGTATGACGTTTAAAAACCCGGTCACTTATACACGTAGATTACACGAAACAGGGTTCGGTTCTGTCAAAAATGTATATTGAAATCTATTCAAGATTTCAATATACATTTTACACGAAAAAAAATGCATGCAAGCCTAATTCATCTAGGAAATGATGAAAAGAAATTTAAGGATATGGTAAGGTATATAGGTATGTAAGTCCTATTATTAACCCGTAAAAATATCTTGAAGTTACGGAAAAATGCAAAACGAGGATTTTTGTATTGTCTTAGCTATGGCGTTCGTAATCTAACATAATATGTACGAACGAATATTTGACTTTATTTTGTCGTGCGCTCCCGCGCACTGTGAAGTGATGGTTGTTTGCCGGAGAGTAAACCCTGTCGTTGCGAAATGCCCTCTTAAGTTACATTTCGTTATGACAGGTCGACATGGATTTTTTTTTATTATTTTTTTGATAACAAGCCAAAAACTGCACGGGTAAGGATGAGTACCTTTTGGTTTTCCTTAATTGCTTTGTGAAACTGTCGTGGATAATACAAGTCCTTCGCAAAAGTATTTCTATCGCCACTATTGGAATAGTTATTCCATTTATAATGATAGTGGCAGGGTGAATTTTAATGACGTTATTATAACTAAACGAAGTGTGATTAAAAATACATTTAAATAATTATAGTTTATTCGTACGACTTATTCATATTCATAATTCAATCAGTACCTGGGGTAATATCCATACAATTTATAAAAATATTCTGGAGAAAAGGACTTATGCCAACCTAAGTGACGGTATGGCACTCCATACCGGTATTCTACTACCGGTTCGCTAAACCGGGATTTCAATGCCGGGTAGTAGGCACCGTATTTTCCGTATTCAGCTTTCCATTCTTGTTCAACGTCTGCGTACACGCAGGCTACAATAGCCAATCCCAGTAAGATACAAAGTTTCATCTAGAAAATAAACAAATAAAATTATAACATAACTAGCGGACGCCTCGCGGTTTCACCCGTGTAGTTCCCGTTCCCGTGGGAATACAGGGATAAAAAATAGCCTATGTCACCCGAGGTTAGTGTAACTTCACAATGATGAAAGAATTTTAACAAATAGAAACAAATCCGTCCAGTAGTTTCGGAGCCTATTCAATACAAACAAACAATCAAATTTTTCCTCTTTATAATATTAAGTAGTAAGACTTAAGACTTTAACTTTTTACGCGATTGCCCCAAAAAAGACGCGATCAATGAATAACCAAAATACAACGAGCAGGTTAGCATTTTCACTAGGACAGGCGAACTTTTTATTTTTCTAGTTATGTTCTTGCTAAAATTGCTATATTTTTTATTTTTCTAATTGTGTTCTTGCTGAAATTGCTACATTTTTTATTTGTCTAATTTTGTGCTTGCATTAATTAATGACACTAATTTCTTCTGATAATATTAAATGTATTTTTAATAAAGTCTTTTACCATAAAAGCAACGCCTAATGTTTTGTAATCTTCCTTTAATTAGAGTCAAAATATTACCTAAATCAATACTTGTAGCTCAGTTATTAAAGTATTTATGATGTGTCCTGTACGTTTATTTAATCAACCTATTGGTATAACAAATAACAGTTAATAAACATTTTAGTTTAATTTTTACTCCATCACTCTTAACACACTGAACAGATAAGGATAAAATTTGAATTATCACACAACTAACAACCCTACTAACAACGCGAGCACAAAACAGTTACAAAATTTACTAAAAATCGTCTTACCTTTACAAAATACAAATAAAAACAACAAAACTGTCGCGCTTGTTGATGTCCCCAACTTCTAAATCTAATAATATAAGTTACGGTATTAACAATCTTTATATATTGTAAAGTTTTTAACGATCAATCAAAAAGCAATTAAAACACAATGAAATCACTCTGTTTAATTGTTGTAATAATTTGTTATTCTAGTTGATAACAACAGTCGTAATGTTACTCAATAGTTACTTAATGGGATAAAAACCTGTTTATTTAAGCTACTAAGCCATTAATGGTTGGTAGTTCGTCGTACAGACTTTGTTGTGATCATAGAGTTATTTCAAATAGATTAGGGGAGACATAAAACTACTAGTATGTACAACAAATGGAAATATCTATCTCCATATTAGCGCATCCGCAATAAGTATAGAAGAAGCCGCTAGTAACTAGCAAATAATTTACCAGCAACGCTATAAGAAAATTTTATAGGTCCTTTTTTAAGATGTGTATAGTATACATGTTGATAAACTTTCGCGATTTGTACACATTATGAAAATATATGTTATATTACGGGTCTTAGGTAAATAATTGAAGGTAAAATACCTTGTTTAATGCTTTTTTTATTGAATATTATTAAACAAGAAGAACAATGTGTAAATAGTTTTGTGGGACAATGATATTGTATGTATTTATAAGATGTACTTATAAATACATACAATATCATTGTCCCACAAAACTATTTACACAGTTTATCTGTAGGATCTAATGAGTCCCAAAAAATGTTACTTAACTAATTTTATATGAGTAGGTAGGTACATAGAAAAGTTTATATGTGTATAGTATAATATTTCTTAATTATTTAACACATCTAGACATAAATATATCAAAGCCCAAACCTGAAAGTGTGACAGATTCTCAGTAAATGGTACCAAAATAGTGCATACATTGTGACAAACAATAGGCTTGTTTCCAATTAGTCAAACCAGCAACTCTATGAGAAAATGTCAAAACATAGATATATATTCAGATTTCATACAAATATCGACAATGACGTTAATATATTTTTTTAATCAAATCTCTTTTTTTTTTTAATATTTAACACAAAATTTAATCGGAATATAATCGTTGGTAGTTTAAATGTTAGTTTTATTAACTAACTAGCTGTGATCCAGGGTGTCAGCTAACTCCATACCAAATTTTATTAAAATCGCTCCAGCCGTTTAAACGTGAAGAAGTAACAAACATACACACTCACATACTCACAAACTTTCGCCTTTATAATATTAGTGTGATTAGTCTTTTAGATTTTTTTGTTTACCTATTTAACTAGCCGATAGTAACTTATTGCGCATGCGTAAGATAAAAAAGATAGATAAGGTACTGTGGTTTTCTTTAGGATTTTCTGTCTGCCGAAAGATAACTTGTAGGTTGTCTCCTACTCTATTTATAACAACTCTATGGTTGTAGTGACTACCTACTACCGTAAGTTTCTATTCATTTGTAAATACGACGCTTGTTATGTCATACATTAGCTAAATCTGATCATCAAATTAGATGTTTATCAAAACATAAATTTGCCAATGTTACTAAGTATACCTTACTGCCGCACTTATAGTTCCGCCGTCCTTCCGCAGCTTAGCTCAGAGACTGTGAGTGCTAGAAGGCTGTAATTTTGCATAGATACACATATTACTTACGCCAATAAAAAATAAAATTTTTTTTTAGGGTCACTTCCCTATATGTAAAGTGGGATGTGATTTTTGTTTTCTCACCTTCCCCATCGTGTGGGGTATCATTAGATAAGTCTTTTTTTAAGTGTTTTGGGGTTGTGAAGACCATTTTTAGATTAAGGGATCCGTTTGTGAAATATTAAGCTTTAAAGTGCAAACTTTTGTTAGAGACTAGTGCCCCCCCCCCCCGCCAGCTGGTTGATGTTGGATATGTGAAAAAATTCTCAGTAGTAAAATATATAGTGAAATTGAAAGAAAAACTATTACAACTAAGTAGGTTTTATTAGTTTACGAGTAATAGATGATCAAATGAGAATTAACAAAATTTTAATACAATTTCCATTGTAATTATTATTAAGTAGGTATAACGTTGTAAGTATGAAACAAAAACAACATAAAACCCTTAACTCAGATGAAGGAGGAGTTGGGGGACTACGGAATCCTACATTGTGCGTGGCCCGACATTCACTTGCCCGATTTTTCTTATTTCGAGTGGTATAGGACAATTGTTTGTAACTACATTGTTCTCTTGTGTAAGTGACCTGTAAATGTGTTCAATAAAATAATAAAGATATATTAAACAGAAAGCACTTTATTAACGCGACTAATAGCACACATAGACAATAGGCACAAGCCCTATGTAACGTAGGATTTTAAAAAACATAACAGTCACGGACACAAAATATACCTAGAATTGGCACAACAATTTGTGGGTCACCCAATCAACTTTTTGCACCGTTGTCGTACACATTCAGACTGTGCCATCGAGACAGATCGAGATTTTTTGATTTTTTTTTCTTTTTGATTTTTTAAATATAACTAGCAATGTGAGATTGTGGTTCCACATAACTAGCAATCCTGTTAACCCCTCTAGCTAAGCTCAATGGCTTGTATTAAGAGCGGATACACACCGGTAGTATAATGTGTAGGATTCGAACACGCAACCTCCCTAGATTCCGTGTTCGATAGGTACCTTATCTATACCTACTAACATTATAAAACTGAAAAGTTTGTTTGTTTGGACGCGATAATCTCTGGAACTACAGGTCTGAATTGAAAAATTATTTTACTGTTAGATAGCCTATTTATCGAGGAAGGCTATAGGCTATGTACCATCACGCTACGACTAATAGAAACGGAGCAGCAATTAACAATTTAGTAAAAACGGGGAAAATTAACGCATACAAAGTTGCGCGGGTCAGCTAGTCTATTATATTTAGTGTTACTAAATATAATTCCTAACAAAATTCTGAACAGAAACAGTGTATAAACAACTTAATCATTCGTACATTATTAAATTTAAAAAAAAACAAGTACGTGTTTATCGATTCGATAAATCACAATAACAGGCAAATAAAAATAATAACTAAATAAATAACATGTATTGTGATTGAATGAAAGTAATAGGTATGTTAGGGTGTTGTACATACTAGTAATTTACGTTTAATATAACGTTAGAACTTGTACACAAATTAGCGGATCGAATGCGTTGGCGTAGCATGACCACTGGTTATGTTACGTCATGACTGGCCTGTTGGTCTAGTGGTTAGTGGCTGGTTAGTGATCTCGTATTGACGATTGGCCTGCTAGTATAGTAGAGGGACCAGTATATTATAGGGAATTAGTCAACTCGGAGGCAAACTTTCGACGGTTGAGAGACTTTGCGCACAACTGGAGTAAGACCAGGAGCAGGCTCGAGCAAGAGGAAAGGACCTAGGCGGGCGACGAAGGCGTGGAGTGACGTATGGCCGCATTAGCGGCAACCAGCATTAAACAAAAAGAACTCTCTCAGCGCCCGTAAGGCGTTGTAGAAGCGCCGCCTCAGAACGGGGAGAGGGCGTAGGGACAGGAGGATATAGAAAAATATTTGTAGGGAGTCAAGAAAAAGCGCGGCACGCGCTTCTCCCAAGTTTCGGACCATATATCCAGGAGGATGGACCACCTTCCCATGGACCCACCATGGGAAGGTGGAGGGTCCTGGCCTGTTAGTATAGTGGTTAGTGTCCTTATCTGCTAAGCTAGATGTCGGGGGTTGGATCACACTCAAGATAAATTGTTGTATAATGAGTATAGTTGACTGTCGGTCTGTTGAAGTTGTCTGGTTGCCATAGTACAGGCCCTTCCTCGTTTGGAATCAGGTGGACGTGTGCGAGTTATCCCAAGATATTAATATAGTAACTAGTCAAGTTGGGTATCCATTGTAAATTCAGATACGTCTCTATATTATCTATCTTGGTAATTGGAATGGGAAGAATATAGTGTCGTCAACGCGACTAAAGGATGTTACACCGGAGGACGGGCAATAGCGTCCTCGGCATACGTTAAAGTTTTATTGCGATCGTCAACCCGCTTGCCAAGCGTAGCGATTATGGCAATTACCCTCAGGATTTATAAAAAGTAGACTCGATGTTCCAGCAGTGGAACATCATATAGCTTGATATGTATGTGACAAATGTTGAACAAGAGGTTGTGATTCAAAATCCGATTGAAAACAGCTTAGTAAGATCCATAAATGTAAGTTCCGAGTCTAGGTGTAGGTACTTTGTGTTCATTAATCGTATGTTTGTAAATTCCCCTGGGACACAAAGCTTGTAAATAGTAAAAGTAAAAGTTAAAATACTTTAATTATTTAGGTTACAAATGCAACGCTTATGAACGTCAGACAAAATTTGGAATAGAATGATTCTTCATTTAATGCCAAGTTCGCAAGAGTAAAGCCGTGAGAAAAGAACTTGGCAATAAAAACTTATGTCCACTTTTTTTAAATGCCATTTTTGTATATATACAGTAAGGTGCTGCAACCATTACACCATGATACTCACGCAAGCAATAACCATAGTACGTAAACTGCTATAAATAAGTTTTAAACAAATTAGGTACTCCAACGGTGTGGATGGGAGCATCAACTTACAAAAATACAGAGGCTAAAGGCAACATGCGATTCGATTATTATGAGAAAAACTACATATTTACGAACCACTAATTAAAAAATAATGAACCTATAAAATGATAAAGACAAGGCCGACCAGTCACCCCAAGTAGCACCCGTTCACGAGTTTGACGCATGGGTTAGCCATCATCCCCTTCGCCATATTGGAGGGAAGGAAGATGACCTGACCCACACCGCCACCACAAGCAATTTTATATTACATCTCATAGAAACGAAAATAACCTTAAATAATTTAATGAAGTACGATCGCTAGTTACCGTTACTAACAATTTCAATTAACTAGGTACTATCAACATTTTAATTTTCGCAGTAGCTACGCTAGTGTAAAAATTAAAATGTTCTTTGAAGAAAACAACCATAAAACGAAATATATATTATCTTAGTTTTGCTCCACTCCTCTCCCCTTTAACAGACAAGTAGCCTAGAAAATTGGTCACTCTATGAGATATCTATAGAATGTTCCAGAAAGCTTATACTTTATAGCACAAATTTCTGACGTATTCGAACTTATCCCATTAACAGAACTTTATGCCAGTGAGCTGACCAGCGATATCGAGTTGGCTTGGATACGAGCTCGCCGACCTGGATCACTGCATTCGATTCTTTTCTTCCATGTAAATTTTCACGAGTATTATACACGCGCATATTATTATGTAATATGTATGCAATTTGAAATTCTTCACATATCATAAATCAATGTAGGTCACTTAGAGATTGTGAAATACGCAACGATTTTTTATGTGGTTTTCAATATCATTCCGGGGACCAATTCACGTATTTATAGCAGTGCAGTTGCAGTTAAGCTTCGATTAAAACGGGCATTTTCGTATTCTTGCTAGTATGCGTCTCGAGAGCGTGATATCGGCGTTCTAGTACGGTGCGTCAGTTGCGCATTTGAGACCGATCCTAAAGTTACAAGAATACGAAAATGGCCGTTTTAATCGATACTTAACTACAACTGCACTGCTTGAAATATATAAATTGGCCTCCTGATATGTTTTTGATGGAGGAGGATGTATTAATCAAGCATATTTGTATAGATTGCGGAAAAAATGCCGCGCCGAATGCTTGGTGGGTCGCTATTTCAGTAAAATAATACCTCATCATCAGCCTATCGCAGTCCACTGCTGGACATAGGCCTCTCCAATTGCACGCCACTTTGTTCTATCTTCGGCTTCTCGCATCGAGCTCCTGCCAGCCGAAATAATACCTACTTATAGAAATATAGTCAACTAGTTAGGATTTCTCGGGGCAATATTATAGGCACACTGTGTGTGTTTGATCTCATTTTCGGGTGTTTACGCGTGAAACCCTCATCCCTCATCTTAAACCTTTTTAGATTTATTTTATCCATAGGACCAACTGAAGGGGTATGTTTCATTGAATTGATTGTATTTTGGACAACAAACGGCACTGGTCTGGTGACCTCTATGGTTCTAGTAAGCTGGACTGGTTACCCCGTACAAAGTGACAACGATTTCAAATGCCGAATCGAATGACCATCCTGAAATCTCTTTTGACACTTATGACAAATGGCCGTTGTCGTTATCTTCTTCTTCTTCTTTTGGCAATGTAGCCAATGTGTTGGCTAATTCTGCTAATGTCAAGTGTCAGGTGTTTTGTCACATGTTCTTTGGTTTTCTTCAGAATCTTCAGATTCATGTGTTGTATTTCCTAATTCGGCTTTGGTCAGTGGCACCCTTGTATACCCTTTTTATATAGAAAGACAAAGTTGATAAACGTAAGATATTGTAAATAAGTAAATAAATAGGAAGGTAGAATAGGATTTTAGGATAGATATGATAGGAAGTTGTCGCTATCCTTGTTACACAAGAATAGACTTCCATTTGATTTTGTCAAATTACCGTCTCCAAATGTCAAAATCAAATATCAAACTCTACGTATATTAGTACTTATACTAAGTACTAGTATACGTAGAGTTTTAATAGCAAGATTCACCACAAATCAATAAAAAAAACAGAAATAAATGAAAATCAAAATCATTTAATCAAAAAAATGAGACAATTAAGTTATTCTTCTTTCTTCTCTTCTTTCTTCTCTTCTTTCTTATCATCCTTTTTGTCTTCATCTGCATCTTTTATGATCTGCTTGTAATCATAAAAGAAGGGTTGGCCGCGGTACACAAAACCGGGTTCATCATACTGGTAGTAGGATCGGACGTCATATGGGTACCCGCCTGGGTAAGGGTACGGGAATGGATATGCGTCGGGGTAAGGATATGGGAACTCATATACGGGGTACTTGTAGTCCTTTATCTTATAGTCCTTGATCTTGTATTCCACCACAGGTGCAGGGTCGTCTTCTATGATCCGGTATTGTCCGGACTCATCCCAGTGGCTCTCGGCGTAAGCAGCCGCGATCACGCAAGCAAGAAGTAATAGTTTCATCTGAAAAGATATAGTGATATTATATTGACGGCGAAATGTTTTGCTTTCTTTGCTTTTTTGTATCGTGCAGTCAATGCCATCAATAAATCCTACTGAACCCCGTTTTAAACATTGTACCAAAAATGATGTAAAAAATACTTAAGAGAAGTAAATACAATAAATATTAGGATTCGGTGTGTTTTTATATAGAGGTAATTTTATTTTTTAGCCCTCTTTTTTGGTACACATAGAAGTTTTTAAAAAATAATACAAAGGAACACGGCTTTATATAAATTAATTAAACACTTGATAATAAAAATTAAAAAGAATACTAATCCAAAGAATCTAATCCTAAATTCGATAGCATTAGGTACTGAAGGAGGAAAAATAAGATTGGAGGCGTAAATATATTTTCTCAAGTCGCGTTAAAGAGGTGTAATTACAATTAAGTACATCTACCTACTCAGAGTGAGATTCTTGAGAGCCTTCCAAGATTCATTGAAATTAAAATTTAAACTCGAATTTACTCTCAATCATCTTGAAAGACGTCTGCGTAAAAATCTGCTGTTTCAACAAAATACACCGAAAACCTATTTCTTTTTAGCAAAGAGCCTGAGAAACCGGCTCGTTTTAAAAATGAGTCTAAAATTTGTAATTATATTCAACAGATACAATGCCATAACTTATTGTCTTAATGCCACTATGTAAATAATTATGTAATTTAAATAAATCCCTTTTTTTAAGCAAAAAAAAAATCAGATACAATTGAATATATCAGGTTTTAGAAAGGAAATCAAAATCTTTTCTTACCTTGACGAAGGAAGTCCAATCAAATGATGAATTCTCCAACATTATTTCAGTTTATATATTGTTTGCATCTATGTCTGTTAATGACTCTTCCAATCATAATAAAACCTGTCTTGTTGCGTATTGAACAGAGTAATTAATAAGTTTATATTACTAATTATTAAATAATCACTAAAACATTAAACAATCAACCAGTAATGATAAAAACTGTTTCAATTGTTGGAATAAACAATATGTTAGTATGTTTGCAGGGTAGATATTAAATAATATCTCTCACAACGTCATCTGATCCCAACTTAAATAAACCTTGTATTATGCCAACCAGACAGCTGATAAACATTCTTATTTCGGAATAAAAAAAAACACCCAGAAGCAGAATAAACCAACGTGGTCATCACACAAAGTTTTACCCTGGGTGGGGATCGAGCCTACGACCTCTGGCTTAGCAGTCAGGGTCACTAACCACTAGACCAACAGGTCAGTCGAATAGTGACTAGCATTGTCATTTGGCTCCACTGGACTAGCACAGAATACACAGACAAAATCCAGCTCATAGTGATGCTCAAGAAGATATTCATGCACACATAGATGCACACCTACGGAGCTCTTAACGTGCCTAATCTCAATTGACTATTCAACCAAATCCGACCGAGGTCTATCTACACGGGCATCCATGTGCTCGTAAACCTGTTTTTGCTCATTGTAGGGAGCCGGCCATCAGTGGCACTAGTAGTTCTAGCGTACGACCTGCTGACGCGCTATCACGGTCCAGTAAAATGAACTCATGTAGTCCGTTTAGGAGTGTTCTCATTAGGCCCGATCGACAGTCTCACAGTTGACTGCTAGTCAGATTTTGTTGTTCACACTATTGAGGGTGACCTAATACAAATTTGTATGCCAATTACTATTAGACCTGGCATTATCGGACCTCAAAGTATGGATGTACTGAAACCTTTACGGAAACCGGTTTGTTTGGTAGGTTGGAAGTCGCCGAGTCTGCGGCGAGACGATCGATGGTTGAAAACAACATGTCGTGTTATTACCCTTTCGAAAAATTTCCAATCTCACTTCCGATTTTTTTTCTCTGATTTTTATCTCTTTAAGTCCAATCGAATTCACATTTAAAAATTTGATTCACGATCTTTATCCTGTATCCTAAGGCTAGCTCATGCGGGACTGTCAAAATCTTGCCATGATAAATGGATAACAACACTTCGACAAAATACTTCAGTATTGGTGCATCAGGTATACCAATAAATGTTCTCAGTATGACGTTGGTAAGTACTGCTCCACAACCTGGCTAATTAGGGTGCAGTCTTATTCCTTAATAAGGCATAAAAGTGATTTCTACGTGCTTCCGTCAACATGCTCAACAATAGCGGGCAGTAGCGATTAATAGATACCTTGGGACAACTTACATACGGTTAGTTCCATACTAAGCAGAGTCTAGCCTACCAGACGAGGGATATACATAATTATATAGTTTTAAATACATACATTAAATTGATAAATTACATCCAGACACAGAATAAACAATGGCGTCCATCACACATAGATGGAGATCGAACCTATGACTTCCCATTTCTTGACTAATTTATAATTGGATATAAACTTCTGTGAACAGATCCAAGACCAAGACTTAGATTTAGAAGCGGCGGTAGCATAATTGCTAAGGCATCGGTCTCGCAATCATAAGGTCGAATCCTACCCATTAAACTACCGACGTGAACCCACTCGTAAAACAAGCGATTGAGCTTAGTTGGAGGGGTTAACAGGATTGATAGTAATGTGGGACCATAATCCCACATAACTAGTCATTTTTTTTTTTAAATTCAGTGTTCTTATTTTTAGTTACATAGAGGCATAGAGCATAGCATTTTTTAATAATTCATATTTTTATTTATGTCGATTATTAAGGAGGGATCTCACCATCCACCCTCGATTTGTGAATTACCACGATTAAAGTAGTAAAGGAAATTAGCTTAAAAACCTCCACGAAGTGAATTCACTTCGTGGAGGTTTTTAAGCTAATTTCCTTTGAATACACTTCGTGGAAGCGGAATATTGCAGGTCAAGGGTACGGAGGTACCTATCACTCGAATTGGTGAAAGTACCTGTCACTAATTTTCTTTGTTGCAGGTCTCTCCTTTTGAAAGCGGTCTGTCAATCTATTTCGATTGTTGTATTAAGGGCATTTCCTAACTACTTCAATCGTGGTAATTCACAGATCGAAGGTGGGTGGTGGGATCCCCCCCTTATAATCTACTTAAGATGGATTACCGCTATGTGACGCCTGACTCAATCAGTTTATTTTATTTTATATTTGTATGTACTGTATTTTGATATACCACTTCTTGTTCATCTTCCTGTTGGGACTTAGCCCCGATGGTACATATTCGAGTCGCTATATAAGTACATTGTAGGTACAATTGTGTATATAAAGAGCGGTCCCTATAATATCCTATTAGTGACTGCCTCAGTGATTTAGTACACACTCCTGTATGGAGTATGTACGTAGTGAGTTCGATTCCCACACGGAGTCCTGTTTTATTAAAAAAATTGCAGTCTTATAATAATAATAATAATATCTTGGGACAACTCACACAACGCTATTTGATCCCAAACTAAGCAGAGCTTGTACTATGGAAACTGACAACTGATAAACATACTTATATATTTCTAAATACATAGGTACATATTACAGATAAATAACACCCAGACACAGGATAAACCATCGTGCTCATCACACAAAGTTTTATCCTGGGTGGGGATCGAACCCACGACCTCTTGCGTAGCAGTCGGATACACTCCCACCGCGCCACAGAGGCAGTCAAGCAGTTACGAACAAGGTCTATTTAATTTGCCTAACCCAACAACTTATTTCCTTAGGTATTTGTGGCTCCTAAAGCTTTGGCTTTTAGGCCAAATCTCCTGCGCGCCCGCACACGTCAATATTATTAACAATACCTCAGCCTCCCACCGATATAATGTAATTTCAGTAATGCCACAATAATATTGAACAACGTTGCAATACGGGCAGCCCACACACAAAATATTATTGTCAATATTATTGTATGTATGTGGCAACCTAAGAGACGCGAAAAAATTGTAGCGGTCACCCACACGGCGGCGGCCACAAAAGAATTTTCGCGTCGTATAAACGTAGCCTAAATTTTGTTGGATCCACAAATTGTTTTTGGTAATGTGATAGTGTGGGTGGTACTTTGTGTCCGTTAATAGCTTGTAGCCTATTTACCATTGCGGGATTCGTCTAAACAAAGAATTAGAACATTAAATATTCTTGCCTGGCAATTTTTCTGCATGGACTTTGTAATCAGTCGACAAATTGATTGAAAAGATTGAGTACCAGTAATCAGCACCACCAGTAAAAAGCAGTACTAATACTTACATTAAAATATTGACAATCAAAATTCGTAAATAAAAAAAAAAAAGGAAAATGTGTGGCACTCGGGGACTGCCGCGGTAAAGCTATTGCATAGTATTTTTATCAACTTAAGCAATTAAAAAAAAATATATATATTTTTAAGTGTTTTTTTTAAATTATAAAAAAACAATGTTTGAATTTTTTTTTTCTTTAAAAAGAATTGTTTTTTTTTAAATTTAAAAAAAGCAATTAAAAAAAAATTTTTTTTTTAGTTTTTAAATAAGTTTTTTTTTTTAATTAAAAAAAAAATCATTAAAAGTTCTGCTATTCATTGATAGATGGCAAAAGTAAAAAGTATCACCGCTGTGCCCGTCGGAGTGGGGAGCGTGAGGTTTTTTCGTTACGGAATTTCTGGATTCGGTCCCCGCGCTCAAGGCCCGCGATAGAAGCTATGCAATAGCTTAAAACTGATTTTATGGTCCATCTGTAATAATGCAAATAAAGCCATTGCCTTCAATTAACAAATAAACTAAAAATATCAACGTTTTATTATTTTCGTCAAGCGTTTATTACCTAAACAAATCAATTAATAACCAAATTAATCAGTTACGCTTGCGATACAAAAATCAAAAAAGTATTTTTTTTTATTATCTTGACTACATGCGAGTTTACCTTATGAAGTTAAGTCAGTACTGAAGATGACGAACGAATATGTAGGACTTACTGACCCTATACTACCAGTCTGCAGGACAGGCTGTCGCCGGCAATAAAAAAAACGTTCATTACATTTTGACATTACGGACGGAAAGTTGACAAAATTAAATGGAAGTCTAAACTTAAAAAAAGAGGGAAGTGTTAGACTCAATATTATTCTAATCCGTTATTTAATATAATTCATTCTATTTTTATCATAATTTAAAACCATTATTGAGATAACTACGATACAATTTTAGTTAAAACCTTATCTAAGTTACATCCATTTATACAAGATATTTACAGAATTAAAATGAAAAAGGAGGGCAAAACCGTTTAGGCGTCAAAGAATTCCTTCCCATCGATGTCAACAGGTAACGTTCCCAGAAGGCTGGCAGCATTGCCACGTTGGATGGCAATGCTAATTCTTTGTGCATAGAAAAGGCCAGCCTTTTGGTCACGGGAGGCACTGATTATTGAATTTGATTTAGACGGTTGACATTCAAAATGTAAATGTCGATAGTGACATCACATGACGTTGACATCTGTCATGCTGATGTCATTCCGACATGGAGAGGGAATAGAAAGATGGCTGACACATTGTATTCGCGTGTTAAACAGTGCGGAAGTTTGTAATAGTTCAAATAAATTCGTTTATTACTTTGTATTCCTACGTATTTTTATTGAAGTCCGAGTTGATCCTTCAGAAGGGAATCCTTCTACAAGGAATATGAAATTGCTATCACTTTGTACGGGGTAGCCATCCCAGCATAGTAGTAGTATCAGAGCTAGGACTTGACTATGTGAAAGTTAATCATCAACAAACTGGCATTGCTTGTATTGGCAATGTGGTTTGTTGTACTACAAAGCGGCGGTAGCCTAATGGCTAAGGCATCGGTCTCGCAATCGTGCGGATTCGAATCCTACCCATTTTACTACCGACGTGAATCGACTCCTAACATAATCCTTTGAGCTCAGCTGGAGGGGTTAATATGATTGTTAGTAATATAGACCGCAATCACACATTGCTAGTATATTTTTTTAATATTTTTAAATATATATTTGCCAATGCCTACACCTTGTGGATTCGTAGATAAATAAAACGAGTAAGTATATTTATGAAATGATTAACAGTCATTTAATAACCGAAATCATTTATCAAATGTATAATACTTGTAGTAAGGATACCGGCGGTATACAAGCGGGTAACTGTCATCATAGAGCTTGTAGTACAGTCCAGGGTAGGAGTATGACAGTTGGTAGACAGGGTCTTGCACGGGTTCAGCGCCGTCTAGGATCTCGTAGGTGCCGCTCGGGTCGATGTAGAACTCGGCAGTCGCAGCCGCAACGATGCACAAAAGAATAATGAGTTTCATCTGAAATAATAGTGTGAAACTGTAGTAGGTATTTTTGAAACTACTCGAAGTTGTAGTAGTAAAAGTAATTGTGTTCGATTTATTTTTTTGTATCAAATATACGACTATTTGTATGATTCTGATACTGAAGCTGTGGCTCTACTAGGAACAAATATTTTCAACCAATGACAATCAAGTGCTTTTGAGGATGTATATCCAAAAGAAAACTGTCAAATAAAAGAGCAAATTTTACAAAATATTTATCAAAATTCGTTTTTATAAACGAATTTTGATAAATATTTTGTAAATTTTAAATGACTAGACATTTCTATTTAAATAGTCCACGAAAAATATTTTTAGAAGTACACTTAAACTCAAAATAAAAAACCGATTTTAAATTATAGATACTCCATTTTAAACTAAGAGTAAAACAATTCAGATGTCCACTTAATAACCTCTAGAATTGGCAACCAAGTTAAAATCTCATAATAAAACTGTCCAGCTATATGTGCCGTCTACCTACAGCTGCCAAACGATTCCTGTTCAAAATAATCTAAAAACTAAACAAAAGTTTTATTTTAAATATTTCGGATATAATAGGGAATGGTTTTATTCATTTACAATTTAAAATATAGCTGTGACGTAGTTTATCTAATCTAATCTGCATTCGACTCTTTATAATAATAAAATTACGCTTCATTTGTGTTTTTCATTTCAGAGAATTAAGTACCAGGTTATTAAAACGTTTAAAGATTTTTTTTTTAAATGAGACTCGATGAAGAGGGGCAATTACAATTAAAAATACACTTAGATTAAGATACTCAAGTGCTTTCAACGATTTGTGGAAATTAAAATACATTCTTAAGTGTTACCCTTATAATTTTCCCCGAAGAAAATTCTACCCGTTCATAGAAAGAAGACAAATCTTTTCTTACCTTGACAGAGGAGGTAAATAAAATGAAATGATAAATACTTCTGCTAGATTTTTGTTTATATATTCTTTATCAAATCTATATAAATTGATGTATCAATTAAGATAACGTTTTTCCTTATCACTTTAAACTCCAAAATGATAAGTAATTGTTAAATAATTATAAAACACACTGTAGGTGTGACCATAATTGGTATTTAATTAAGAGCTTTAAAAGCCTATGTTAAAATCTTAACTTATAATTTTACCTATTGTTATATGTATAGGTACTTTCTCTTTGTATGTAATAAACAAACTTATAAATTCAGTCGAGACCAAAAACTCAACTCGAATTTACGATGAAAGGATGAAATAATAAAAACAAAACACAAGTTTTCATTTCACAAATTGGCAAAAGATATGAAATAAACCAAATTGAAAATAGAGTACATAAAGCATTAAGCTCACATAAAGGAGCTTGAAATGAAATTGGCTCTTAATTAATGCATAAAAGTAAAAGCTGACGTGTGGAAAAACCGCACAGTTTCATAATAAATCCCTCACGTTTATTCGCTACCTCACCTGGGCTATAATTAATTGAAGCTTTTATAAACACCCCTGTATGTCTACCTCCGCTTCTAAGATTGTGGTCTAGGTAGGAGAGAGAATTGTTTTTGTAAAATGTTAGATAAACGATCTGCGAACTCTGGATAGTCAGTCAATCATGTACTGTGTCTAAAGTGCTGACTGGCCAATCGTGTGCGTAACCGCGCAGAGGTTTATGCCCGGACTTCACCAAAGCGGAGACGAGGCGAGCGAAGTGGAGATGCACATCTCGTCGCCACTCAGCTTAAGTGAATACCACTGAGCGGATGTGTATCATATTTGTATGGCACAATGGATGCGAAGACGTAAGCTGTTCGTCACTAATTGATCTGGGCCGCAGTACAAGGCGAAGATGTGAGTTTTGCCTCGCAAGCTAACGACGGCGCGCAGCGGAGACGAGATGTGTGTCGCGTGCAATGAGTACTTCTTCTTCGAGTAAAAGTAGATACTGTTTTTGTAATAACTACATGACTAAGACGTCGTGTCAGATCGCACTAAACGTTTACATCCAATTCAACGTCTGCCGCAAGCAACTCAGTTTCGCTCTAGTCAGCGCACATCTTTACCTTAGCCAGAACACATCTCCGCTACGGTCTAGCCGAATAAAAAACTGCCATATTATCATAAGAAAACAAAAGTAAATTTCGCCACTATCAACAATAGCTCAGATGGGAAATCGGGCGATCCCGATAGCAGAAGATTCCGGTTCGAGTCCGGATGAACTATTTTTTCCCCTTTTCATAAAAAATGTAAATATTGTTTTATTGATTAACATTATTCATATTTCATCAGTAGGTAATTCGTATCAAAATAAAATTTCCAAAAAACACGATTTACTAACGAAAAAACTCCAGCTAGGTACTTATATAATACGAGAACTTAATTTACGTTCCGAAATTTTAATTAGCGAATTATCCTAATAAGATTTAAGGTCCGATTTATTTTCAAAATTTTTGAAGTTGTATATTACCATTCAACTTTATTTTAATACAAAAAATAGCCCCTCAAATAAATTAAAAAATATATTTCCCCAACAATAACAAAATCGACAACATAAACCAGTTTATTACCCACTGTAAGTGAAAAACATCAGGTGCGGGGAGAATTTTCTTGTCGTTCGAAGGAACGGAATTGCAAGTTAATAGGAGCTGCATTCTGCCATCAATTTTGCTTTGGTAGTTTGTGTTTGCGGTGAGTGGTACAAGCCTGGAACAAACAGCGATATTTCTGAAGGAAAAGTGGTAGTATTTAGAACAGGCAAGGAGATGAAGCGAGAAATCGAAAATACCCATTAGAGAGTTATTGGTCTTCTAACATTAACTTCCAGTGATAATTGTCAGGATGTTATAGCTCAACGAAAAGTGTCAGCTGATATTATAATTCATGAGTGTGTGCATAAAAACATATGCCTCAGCGCGCTCTTAGATACATGTAGGGGTTCAGAAATCTGCGAGGTTTCTAAACTGACAGAGGGCATTAATGTTACCATACGTGTAATAAATACTAATTTTATTTTATTTTATAATGACACTTCAACAATAAGTTTACTGAATTTGACCTTAAGAACTAATGTTACAAATTAGTTGGGACTATAATAAATCAGTCACTTGAAATTAGTAATAAAATAGCCCTCATATAAGAAGTCGGTACTTATCTATATATTTACGAGTAAATGCATACTTTGACAAGTTTTGTCTCATAAACAGAGACAAATTTATTTTTTTACACTAAAATTGAAATTCTAATTCTATAATTAGTGTGTATTATTAATTAATGGCAATAGATACGTTTCGCTGATATCTAAGGGCCGGACTCCACCAAAGCGGAGATGTCCAAAACGGAGACGAGAAGAGATTTTTTCAGCTAGGGTGTATACACCGAAACTGTAAGACAGAGAAAAGCTTACATCTTTTCATCCATCGCGCCATACAAATATGATCCGCTCGCAAGATGAGTGTCAACGAGATGTGCATCTTCGCTCCGCTAGTCTCGTAAACCTCTGCTCGGTTACGCACACGATTGGAAAGTCAGCGATTAAGACACAGTACGTGATTGACTGACTATCCAGAGTTCGCAGATCGCTCATGTAACATTTCACAAAAACTATTCTCTCGTCTCCCTTAGACCACAATCTTAAAAGCGGAGGTAGACATACAGGGGTGTTTATAAAAGCTTCAATTAATTATAGCCCAGGTGAGGTAGAAAATAAACATGAGGGATTTATTATGAAACTGTGCGGTTTTTCCACACGTCAGCTTTACTTCTTTTATACATTAATTAAGAGCCAATTTCATTTCTAGCTCCTTTATGTGAGCTTATTGCTTTACTCTATTTTCAATTTGGTTTATTTCATATCTTTTGCCAATTTGTGAAATGAAAACTTGTGTTTTGTTTTTATTGTTTCATTCTTTGATCATAAATTCAAGTTGATTTTTTGGTCTAGACTGAAGTTATTATATTGGTTAATAATTCTTTGTATTTGAAGATAAAATTATTACCCACACGTTAAAAGGTATAATTGTAAGTTATGTTTTTAACATAGGCTATTGAATTTCTTAATTAGATACCAATTATGGTCTACTGTAATACTGTGTTTATTATAATTATTTAACAATTACTTATCATTTTGGAGTTTAAAGTGATAAGGAAAAACGTTATCTTAATTGATACATCCATTTATATAGGTTTGATATAGAATATATAAATAAAAATCTAGCAGAAGAATTTATCATTTCATTTGATTTACCTCCTCCGTCAAGGTAAGAAAATATTTGTCTACTTTCTATGAACGGGTAGAATTTTTTCCTAAATAATCTGAAAATTATAAGGGTAACACTTAGATTATATTTTAATTTCCACAAATCGTTGAAAGCGCTTGAGTATCTTAATCTAAGTGTATTTTTAATTATAATTGCCCCTCTTCATCGAGTCTCATTTTTTTTTTTAATCTTTAAACGTTTTAATAACCTGGTACTTAATTCTCTGGAATGAAAAAAAATGAGGCGTCATTTTATTAATTACATGTTTCAATAATAAAGAGTCGAATGCAGATTTGATAGATAAACTACGTCACAGCTATATTTTAAATTGTAAATTAATAAAACCATTTCCTATTATATCCGAAATTTCTAAAATAAAACTTTTGTTTAGTTTTTAGATTATTTTGAACAGGAATCGTTTGGCAGCTGTAGGTAGACGGCAAATATAGCTGGACAGTTTTATTATGAGATTTTAACTTGGTTGCCAATTCTAGAAGTTATTAAGTAGATCTGAATTGTTTTATTTTTAGTATAAAATAGAGTACCTATCATTAATTTAGAAACGATTTTCTATTTTGAGTTTGAGTGTACTTTTATAAATCTGGACTATTTTAATAGAAATACCTAGTGATTATATAAAACGAATTTTGAAAAATATTTTGTTAAATATACAATTTGAATTTGCTCTTTTGAAAGTTTCAAGGACGAGAACAGTTTTGTTTCGGATATACACCCTCCGAAGCATTTGATTATCATCGGTTTAAAACATTTGTTACTGGTAGAGCCACAGCTTCGACAAATATTCATATATTTTATACCAAAAAATTAATCAAACACAGTAATTCTTTTACTACAACAACTTCAAGTAGGTTCAAAAATACTACAGTTTCACACTATTATTTCAGATGAAACTCATTATTCTTTTGTGCATCGTTGTGGCTGCGACTGCCGAGTTCTATATCGACCCGAGCGGCACCTACGAGATCCTAGACGGAGCTGATCCCGTGCAGGACTACGAGATCCAACTGGACGGCTACAAGAACCCCGTCTACCAACTGTCATACTCCTACCCTAGGCTGTATTACAAGCTCAAAAGCTACCCGCTTGCGTACCGGCGGTATCCTTACTACAAGTATTATACAATTGCTGATAAATGATTTCAGTTAATAAATGACTGTTAATCATTTCATTATTATACTTACTCGTTTTATTTTTCTCGATCCCACTAAGTGTAGGCATTGGCAAATATATGTGCAAACTTTTACCACATTGCCAAGTAATGCCAGTTTGTTGACGATTAACTTTCACATATATGTTCGTAAACTTTCGTGATTTGTACACATTATAGAATTTTATAAGCTACGGGTCTTAATCGCGTAAATATTTTATTTAAAGGCTAAATACCTTTGTTTATTTCCCGACGTTTCGACCGTATTGCAACGGCCGTGGTCACGGGTAGACTACTACAAGTCTACCCGTGACCACGGCCGTTAATATTTACGCGATTAAGACCCGTAGCTTATAAAACTTTCACATAGTCTAGTCCTGCCTCTGATACTACTGTTACACTGTGATGGCTACCCCGTACAAAGTGGCATGTGGCCGTTGTTGCTATCTTTTTTACACAAGTATAAATTTCCATTTAATTTTAACAACTTACCGTCCGTAATGTCAAAATCTAATTGAAGTATATTTATTACCGGCGCCAGTCTGTCCTGCAGACTAGTTATAGTATACGTAGAGGTCAGTAAGTCCTACACATTCATCTTCAATACTAACTTTTAACTTATAGGGTTAAACTCACATGTAGTGAAGGTAATAAAAAAAACGTAATTTTGATTTTTAAATCGCATGCGCATATGAATACGCTTGACAATAATAATAAAAAAACTTGAGAGGTGTCAAGGGACACCCGGATGGAACGAAGTTCTTATTTTATTTATTTTTTTATTTTATTATCTTCGCAACACCACACTGTTCAATGCGAAATAGAAAGACGAAACGAAAATAACTTACAAAAAAACGATTGTATATCAAAGGCTCGAACCCACAACTACACAATTGTCACCAATACTGTGTACCAAATTTATGCCTTTAGACCAAATCGACAGGTGACTTCTTCGTCAAATTAGATGTTCATATCTTACGCGCACGCCGCACGGCTTTTGTTTTTGTCAAAAAGTGTCGTTACAACTTTTCGTGAGATTTTTTTCCGTATAGCCCCCTTTCACAACGCGCGTTAAGAAACTTCGTTCCAAAACTTTGATATTTTTAGTTCATTTGTAGCTTTGGCGCCAACGTTGGAACGAGCGGTATTCTAAATCCACACGTTGGAACGACGTTGGGGCCAACATGCAGAGCCAGTCTTAGGCTATTTGGTAATATAATAATAATAATCATTTATTTCAGATTTCTCATAATTTGATACATCCATAAAGAACATCGGAATGCTACGATTTCTGAATTTGACTATTTGATTTTTGTCCACGATTAGTAGGTATAGTATGCAGAATAAGCCGATAATGATTATAGATTTAGTCGATTATAATGAAGCAAGGACATCTGCTATCGTTTTATAATAAACGTCTGCGTCGGGAGTTAAAAATCTATGGCAATACTGCAACCAATAATGGTGCATACACCCTCATATTTACCACCACTATTTTATGGTTATGTCAATACCGGTACCTCACGTAGTCTTTTCCCAGGAGGGTAGTAACAACTGTTAGCAGGTGCTAGATGAGGCATAGTAATGAGGTAGACAAATGAACATCCATTGTACGGCAGCGGAATGATTCGTTAAATTCAGAAATGTCATTATTACGTATTATTATTGAGTTCAGACTATAAACTTTCTCTTAAATATTGTATAACACAAAGACACATCTAAACTACAAAATGCCGAAAGTACAGAAGACAAGCTTTGAAAACTATATTTCTAAACCAAGCAAAACATGGTGATAAAAATATTTGAAAAAAATGTTTTTGCGTTAATTAATAATTTAAAAAAAACTGGAAGAACATAATATTTTAAAAATTGTCCTATTTCAAATTAAGATTTTTCACACAAATATTACACACAGACAGTTTTACATACATTGGTAAAATAAACGTTACAACTTTATGCAGGTACGATGGAGCTGGCATGGCTTAACAGTAGTCAAAAGGTCCTAAATAAATAAAGATTTAAAAAAAAACTATCTATATAACACAACCTCCTTATTCAAAATGTAACAGTTTTTTCCGTCTCACCTCTAGCCCGCAAACATAAACGTGCCTTAAAGTACTACTCTACTGTTCCAAAAAAAAGGTAAGTATATATAGATATTTACTTTACTTGTGATAGCGACAGACATATTAAGGTTAAGTATATTATCCTGTTTTTATTACCAAGGCTTCAACCGAATTGCACCAAAGGTCAACTGCTAAGGTATAATTGAGTAAGAAACATCCATCAAAAAAGGTCTCGTATTATGGTAGTCACTAACAAAACTCATTCGTGGACTCCCATTAAGTTGTCGGGCCAACCCTACTTGTCAGTAGGATATACGGTGACAAAAATATCAATAAAATAAATGGGACAGTCTACGGACGACTGCTGACAGTGTTGGTTGACGAGACGTGACAGCTAGGGAAGTGTTCGTTGTGCAAATGCTAGTTGGCAATGAAATGTAACTGGTGTTATTGTTGTACGTTATTTATATAAACTAATATTATAAAGTTGAAGAGTTTGTTTGTTAGTTTGAATGCTATAATCTCAGGAATTACTGATCTGAATTGTAAAATTATTTTACGGTTGTATAGCCCATTTATCGAGGAAGGAATAGGAGCGGAGCAGCAATGTAAAATGTTGCAAAAACGGGAAAATTGACGCAGACGAAGTTGCGAGGGTCAGCTAGTTACTAATATTTATACATGTAATAGTTTGCAATTCAGTTTTGAAATAAAATTGGCAGCATTTAGTATTCATATAGACTTTATTGTAATTTTATATATTATGTATGAACGGAGAAACTGGTTGATCTCTCACTCAAACGACGGGTAAAATGAATTATAAAGTTGAAATGCAAAAATTCGTGAGGACGGATGGATGTTTATCACTTTTTTACGCAAAAAACTACCGTTTAGATATTGTTAAACTTTACAGTAATAACATAGTATATTGTATACCAAAATAACACGTAGACTACATTCCATTGCAATAACAATATCGGACATACTATACGCGGGTAGAGAAATGAGCTAAGTGACCCGTAGTCCGGTCAAAGTTGAGATAATAATATAAGGACTGCATACTTTGACGTTGACTTTTCCCACTAGTACCGCGATCAGTGGAGGGGTGGTCCTTGCTGATGGGCTCAAAACCCCCTACCAGCCTTGGTTGGAGGCGCTGGCCCAAAAACGAGCACACAGGCATAAGCAAGCTAAAATCGAACACTTTCTTCAAACTTGTCAGAGCTGTGCTCGCTGCTGCGGCTCCCGAATCGGTCTTTTTTGTCACCAGCGAAAATGCTAAGACTCTTGTTGCGCTGTTTTAATCATCTGTCCAAGATGATAATGATGATGTGAGTCATCGCTCTTTCAACCAAAATCCATGTCATCATCATAAGGCCTAAGTAATAACGAAAGAAATATTCAACAAGTACAATGCTATAACATTCGATCCCTCAATTTCCACTTCGCATTAATAGCTAGTAGTGCAGTCAGCTACCGCTGCGCGCCGCGCCTCGCCTGTCGCGACTTCATTTATTTTATTGATATTTTTGTACTTTCGCTGCTATTGACAAGTAGGGTACGGTCACAGTACAGCCTTTGGGATACATAAAACTTATTACAATAATTACTTACTATTCTAGAACGTTTTCTTAAAGATACGTCAAAATACTCATATTGAACCAGAAAACATATAGTTCCATCTATCTATAATGAATTACTAGTCTGTATTATAAATGAAAGCTGTTCCATGTGTTTAAACGTAAATGTAGATAATTTTATATGAATAGATTCAATTCAAAAATAGTAGATTAAGTAATAGAATAATTTAAGCTATATTGTACCTACCTACCAATTAAGTAATTTAACTACAATGCAGTGTTAAAAGGGAGTGAACTTTCTGCCAACAAACTGCTGTGCAGTTTGGCGGATTGTAACAAAAGTGTACTTGTATGTTGTGAATAAATGTTTAATTTTTTTTTTTTTAATATAAAGAGAGTAGGCTTACAGCGTTCAGTTTGCTTAAGCGTTTAGTTAACGGATACAATTATAATTAATGTTTGGATAAGTACTAGAAGTTCGAACCGATGGACGATTTTCTGGAACGAGTACCTACGTGAAATGGGTCTGTATGAAATTAAAAAAAAAAATTTTTTTTTTTCACTTAATATGCAAAACAACTCTTGTGATACGTCGGGATTCTACATGTACATGTAATGCCAAGTTCGCAAACAATAGGTAAAGCCCGAGAAAAGAACCTGGCAACAAAAACTCGCGGCCACTCTTTTCAAATTGTCAATTTTACAACGTTTGAATGTTTATAAACTTGATATGGGGGTAAGGTGCTGCGACTAATATACTATACACCATGTTAAAGGACTGATGCAAATTGTATTATCAAAAAGTTGAAACATGAGATAAAGCAAAATCAGCCATAATGGGTACAATATAGTAGGAGCATCCATATTATCACCTCATTTTTTGATCGAAACTTCGTTTTCATTGAATTAGAGTTGGCCTCCTGACTCTGTGGCGACCGAGCAGGTCGAGATATCTGCTAGCAATGTTAGGAACATTAGTAGTAGCGGTCCATAGATTGGTGGCCATTTTCGAACATTGTCACTCCCCTTGTGCCTCGGAGAGCCAATCACTCTCTGGTCGGGTCGAATTTCCGTCCTATAGGACTATAAGAGTGAGAATATAGAGAATGCACTTGTGTATACGTACACACTTGCACTATAATATCCCCTACCTGCGACAGGAGACCATTATTACTGTGTGAAAAGGATTATTTATACTAAAATGTTATCTACCTACATGAGTAAAAGTTAATTTAATGTACAAAGACATTTATTACGGTAATTATACTCTAATTAAAGGAAATAATAAGGGCCAAACTATACTGAAGCCGAAATGGATGTGAAATGTTTAATAACAAAGTTGATTAGCAACCATTGACACAAGTTTTAGAATTAGACTGCCTCTGTGGCGCGGTGGGAGTGTATCCGACTGCTACGAAAGAGGTCGTAGATTCGATCCCCACCCAGGATAAAACTTTGTGTGATGAGCATGATGGTTTATTCTGTGTCTGGGTGTTATTTATCTATAATATGGATGTATTTAGAAATATATAAGTATGTTTATTAGTTGTTTGGTTTCCATAGTACAAGCTATGCTTAGTTTGGTTGTCCCAAGATATAATAATATTTTAAGTATTAAAGATTGAATCGTTGCTAAGAAACTTTGTTATTTCATTTTCCTTTCAATAGAAAAGAGTGTTCATATTCAAGAGTCCTTACATCTATACATATTATATAAAGTTAATCACTTGTCCTGACTGACTGATTCATCAACGCAGGGCCTAAGCCGCTAGGGCTACAAACCTAAAATTTTTGCAGTGCAGGGGACGAATTTCTAAATAACCTTTTTATACTGTAGGCATCTACGGCATAAAAAGGTAATTTAGAAATTCGCCCCCTAACGGGGTGAAATAGAGTTTGTAAGTTTGAATGAAACTCCGTCAGTTTTGAAGTTAGATCGATGAAAATTTTATTTTTCATTTAAAACCAAGAAACAAGTGTTTTAAGTGTTTTCAGAAAATCAACCCCTAAAGGATAAAATAGGGGTTACAAATTTGTATAGAACCTCGTCAATTTTGGAGTAAGATCTGTGAAATATCGTATTTGGCTTTTTGGTTTAACCCTATACTTGGCAAGCTTTTTAAATGTATATAATCGCTGTATTTTCCATATATAATGGATATGTTAGGTATTAAAAACATGTAAAAAATACAAAAAAAAATTAAAATATTGTATTTTTGGAAATAAAGCATGTGTATTTAAATGCACATTGCCAGCTTCGACGAGTTAACACCGTTGAAAAGGCGTGTGCACTAAAATATACATTGCCATGTTCAGGAAAAAAATAAAATAGGTTTTAAAATAATGAAATTTTTGTTAAATACATCAAAAATAAGCAATAAAGACACCAAAATAATCAGTTTTGATCAAATATGTGAGTTTTGAATCTGAATGTACTAAATTATAAAAAAAAAACAACTAAAATGTACTATGAAAGTTGTAATAGATAGTAGTTTACCATAATTAAGGCATTTAATACTTAATAGGTAAATGTTATCAATAATGAGATCAATAATCAGACATATCAATAATTAAATTTGATCTTTTAGATCAAACAACATTGTGATACTATAATATCACCTAAACAATTGGTTTGGTTTAGTAAAATAATTAACCTGACTTTGTGTGATAATCATAAAAACAATTACGACCTTCTACCGCACAAAGCCGAACTTTGCATTTTACACACATGAATTTAGTTTGACTTTTTATACAATTTTTGCATCTGCCTTTATTTGTAAATGATGGCAAGTGCCCAATTTGATCAAATCGGCCATAATAAGATGTTTGAGGTGTAACAAAATGCGAACCTCTGGATGTATTAGAAATCTCCTTAGCTCTTTGAAAGGTGATGAGATCATTACTAATGGCATATCGAAAATCTTTCAGTTTCGCAGCTTCTTCGACCAATAGTCAGTGTAAGCAGGCATGTTAACTAGGCCCATCAATAAGTGAATTGCAATGAAATCTCTAATTTCATCCGTTGTAACATTCAGTGTTGTACTGTTGTTGTTGTTTGTTTCCTGAACCATTCATTCTATAAGGTCGTCATCAAAAAACATTCGGAAGTATTCTAATGGTGACTTAGATTGTAGTGACACTGACGGTGAAAACGTTTTATCTTGAATATATGCTCTACCCGCAAATGTATTCTTGCAAACCCATTTCGTGTCTATTCGCTTCACAAGCACAAGTTTCTTTTTGACAACAACAGCTGTAGCTTTTTTCCTTGATCGAGTAGCACTAGATGGAGATGCAGTGCTAGAATTACTTGGACCAGCAATCGGTGAAAATTGCGGTAAGTTAAACGATGGTCCAGATATAATATTTTTGTCTGACACAGCTAGAATAGTAACAGAAGGTAATATGGATGGTGAATCTGGACCAGAGTTAGATATGGTAGGTAATTGATGATCCGAATTAATATCTAAGTCAATCCTTGAACTTGTTATACCTACAAGTAGTATTTTCATCACTGTCAGATAGTAAATTAAGGTTTTCAAATGAAGATCCCAATGATGGTGGGTCTGAAGATTCGTCAGAATCTTCAACAATCCTGTTTCCCACCAATTCGCGCGCATAATCAAGTTCATCTTCCGAAGAACCACTTTTCTCTATGTCGGAACCAATACCAGACTTAGGTACCAATGCCAAAATTTTTGAAGTTATTGTAGCAGGCTATAACAATAAAGAAATATAAATAAATCATCAATAAGTAATAATTTAATTGAAATTCATAATATTATTTTGAATCAATGTTAATGTCTTCTGAACTGGCAATGTATCTACAAATGCACACAACCAAATGCGGGTAAATATGTTATCAATTTGGCAATGTGCATTTAAAGGTACATACAAAATAACACGAATATTGGACCAAGTAAACTAATTCAAATTGACAAAATCTATAATTCATTGACAAAACTGTATATTAAGGTACTATTTTTATCCCTTCTTTTTTCTTTTTTTATGTAAAAAAATAGGATTTCAATCGATTCTTACCTTGTATGCAGTAGACGCACGCGCACGCTCCGTCATCTTGCGACCTACTGACTATATCAAGTGTTGCTAGTGCTCAGTAATATTTTTAATGTTCAATACAAGCATTCACTTGGTGAATGTAGGAAAAAAAAATGAAAAAGTAAACTTATTTTCGCGTCGAGATTTTTTTTTAAAAAGAGTGCATTTAAATGCACATCGTCAAGTATAGGGTTAAAATAAAGAAACACGTTTCACTGCTTTGATCAAAAGTGAAAATCAACCCTTATAGGGATAAAATCATCTACGCGGGCGAATCTGCGGGCGGCAGCTAGTACATAATATGATAGAGCTTATTCCTGTTAGTATCACTTTTTAACTATATTTTTTTTGCTCTCTGAATTTGCAACCTACAATTGAAGTATCATTGAAGAAACCATTTTTTTCGATATGGCTTTTAGTTCTGTTTGTAGAAAATTTTATTGAAACTTTTTAAAGTTTATTAGTTAGTACTCGGATTAAGATAGACTTCTCATCTATCGATAGGTTTGATCTCTTAGATTGTACATCTGATAATGACGCTTATGGCTGTTTGCAGGGCAATTGAGACGGCTCTAAGTGCTAGGGGAATAAAGGGTTCTCGATAGTTGAACATCGTCATCGGTTACACTTCAAAAGATTACCTGAAAGCTATATTAGACCTTTCTTAACTGTGCAAAGAGAAAGAAATAAAGCAATTGGTAAAACAACAATTTTAATTACGTTTATAAGAAACCTAACATAATCAAATCGATTCAACCATTTCAAAGATTTCGCCGGACAAGCACACACTAATTTTGTTTGAGCTATTTAATATATAAGAACATAATCAATAGTCCATTTTGCTGTTCACCCTCTACAATCAAAAGATTTTCTCTCAAAAAACTTCTAGTCTTGCTTCCTTAAAAAACTAATCACAGAGAAAATTTGATTAGAACAACATGTAACAGTATTGTGACCAAAGCTTAATCGTAGGGGAGACTGAGGGAAATTGGCAAAAGACAGAGGGTGCCAAACTCTGTCTGGGTATTAATAGGGTAACGTGGGGCAACACCAACTTGGGGCAACTTGGGGCAATTTGGTCTTGATTTTGTTTGCCCAAATTACTATCATTGCTTGGCCAGGTGATGCAATAGAGATTTTACCATCTTTGAAAGAATTACTATGTTAATTATAGACGTGTTTCTATTTTCGCAGGCGTTTTTTACTTTTGTTTTCATCTTTGTTTGAACTTGCAATACAAAAAACCGTACAACGCGCTTCATGTAAACAGTACAGTAGTAATAAGGGAGGGCTATTTCCTTACAATTAAGAAAGAAAAAAAACTCTACAAATTGCACCTTAAATATGTTACACGGAATGTTATTCGAGCGATACACAAATCCTCCTGACTGTTGAAACAAAAGTAATTTTAATTCCTCAATAGACCTCTAAGTTATTTCACTACAATCAAGGGGTAAACAGAAATCAATTTTCGATATTTTCTTTTGTACTTTCAGGATTGGATTTGGAAGTATATTAAAAATTGTATTTTGGTTTAACAATATTGAGTTTAAGTGGGGGAGTTGGGGCAAAATGGAATGTGTTATAAATATTTAAAAGAAATTTTGAGAATTGTTTGGGGGAATATTGGAAGGGATTGTTTTCTTGAACATTAATTTTACGGAGGGGATTGTTTGCTTATATGAAATATAATTTAGGTTGACTTTCAATAATGTCTGAAAAAATACTAAGGTATGTTCCAATTCATATTAACACAAAATTATCACAAATACCTACATATTTCAAAGTCAGTGATTTGTTAAACATGTTAGTTATTTTTTATTTGACCGAAGAATAGTTTTTGTAGTTTTACAAATAAGTTTTTTTATAGAGTGGCCGTGAGTTTTTATTGACAGTTTATTTTCTCCGGCTTTAACTATTGTTTGCGAACTTGGCATTACATGTACATGTAAAATCCCGACGTTTCACAAGTATTGTTTTGCATCCTAAGTGGATAAAGGATTTTAAATTGAATTGAGTTATACAACGTTGGTCTAACGATGGTCTAAGATATTGATTTATTTCTAATCTTAGAATAAAATTAATTTACGCAATTCAAACAATCCTCCATTGTTTACTCTCGAAATCGGATTCGGTATTGTAATATGGAAGTATATTTTAATCCTATAATAATATTGAAAGTCAATTAGGGGAAAATGGATGAATTAAAAATGTTAAAATAATTTTTCTGATTTTAAATAATTTGGGATGTGAGTTGTAGAAAAGAAACCGATATCAAATGATAAATTGATGAACAAATTATGGTATTTCTCATGTTTGTTATTTTTCATGTGATACCCGATATCACGACAAATTTAATGAGCACATTTTCATGATTATTTTTATGTACACATTACAATTTTCTGTAACTTTGGTTTTCGTATTTTTTTTTTGTTATGGTTTGGAACGTGATGGTAAATGATGGCCGAGGAAACTAGATTATTCCACTGGTCACTCAAAAACCAAAGTATTGACTTGCTATAGAAAATGCAGTAATTATGAACTTTGTCTTTTGACACAGTCTTACCATCGTCTTATCTATGACAAAACGGTCAATAGTAACTTTTTTTATCTAATGGCAACCACGTATTATTTTTAATGCAGTAATTTTAAACTTTGACACAGTCTTACCATCGCCTTATCTATGGCAAAACCGTTAATAGTATTTTTTTTTTATTTAATGGCAACCACGTACTATTTTTAATGCAGTAATTTTAAACTTTGACACAGTCTTACCATCGCCTTATCTATGGCAAAACCGTTAATAGTATTTTTTTTTTTATTTAATGGCAACCACGTACTATTTTTAATGCAGTAATTTTAAACTTTGACACAGTCTTACCATCGTGTTATCTATGGCAAAACCGTTAATAGTATTTTTTTTTTATTTAATGGCAACCACGTACTATTTTTAATGCAGTAATTTTAAACTTTGACACAGTCTTACCATCGCCTTATCTATGGCAAAACCGTTAATAGTATTTTTTTTTTATTTAATGGCAACCACGTACTATTTTTAATGCAGTAATTTTAAACTTTGACACAGTCTTACCATCGTGTTATCTATGGCAAAACCGTTAATAGTAACTTTTTTATTTAATGGCAACCACGTACTATTTTTAATGCAGTAATTTTAAACTTTAAAACAGTCTAACCATCGTGTTATCTATGGCAAAACCGTTAATAGTAACTTTTTTATTTAATGGCAACCACGTACTATTTTTAATGCAGTAATTTTAAACTTTGACAGTCTTACCATCATCTTATCTATGGCAAAACCGTTAATAGTAACTTTTTTTATTTAATGGCAACCACGTACTATTTTTAATGCAGTAATTTTAAACTTTGACACAGTCTTACCATCGTCTTATCTATGGCAAAACCGTTAATAGTAACTTTTTTATTTAATGGCAACCACGTACTATTTTTAATGCAGTAATTTTAAACTTTGACAGTCTTACCATCATCTTATCTATGGCAAAACCGTTAATAGTAACTTTTTTATTTAATGGCAACCACGTACTATTTTTAATGCAGTAATTTTAAACTTTGACAGTCTTACCATCGTCTTATCTATGGCAAAACCGTTAATAGTAACTTTTATTTATTTAATGGCAACCACGTACTATTTTTAATGCAGTAATTTTAAACTTTGACACAGTCTTACCATCGTCTTATCTATGGCAAAACCGTTAATAGTAACTTTTATTTATTTAATGGCAACCACGTACTATTTTTAATGCAGTAATTTTAAACTTTGACACAGTCTTACCATCGTGTTATCTATGGCAAAACCGTTAATAGTAACTTTTATTTATTTAATGGCAACCACGTACTATTTTTAATGCAGTAATTTTAAACTTTGACAGTCTTACCATCGTCTTATCTATGGCAAAACCGTTAATAGTAACTTTTATTTATTTAATGGCAACCACGTACTATTTTTAATGCAGTAATTTTAAACTTTGACAGTCTTACCATCGTCTTATCTATGGCAAAACCGTTAATAGTAACTTTTATTTATTTAATGGCAACCACGTACTATTTTTAATGCAGTAATTTTAAACTTTGACACAGTCTTACCATCGTCTTATCTATGGCAAAACCGTTAATAGTAACTTTTATTTATTTAATGGCAACCACGTACTATTTTTAATGCAGTAATTTTAAACTTTGACACAGTCTTACCATCGTCTTATCTATGGCAAAACCGTTAATAGTAACTTTTATTTATTTAATGGCAACCACGTACTATTTTTAATGCAGTAATTTTAAACTTTGACACAGTCTTACCATCGTCTTATCTATGGCAAAACCGTTAACAGTAACTTTTTTATTTAATGGCAACCACGTACTATTTTTAATGCAGTAATTTTAAACTTTGACACAGTCTTACCATCGTCTTATCTATGGCAAAACCGTTAATAGTATTTTTTTTTTATTTAATGGCAACCACGTACTATTTTTAATGCAGTAATTTTAAACTTTGACACAGTCTTACCATCGTGTTATCTATGGCAAAACCGTTAATAGTAACTTTTATTTATTTAATGGCAACCACGTACTATTTTTAATGCAGTAATTTTAAACTTTGACACAGTCTTACCATCGTCTTATCTATGGCAAAACCGTTAATAGTAACTTTTATTTATTTAATGGCAACCACGTACTATTTTTAATGCAGTAATTTTAAACTTTGACACAGTCTTACCATCGTGTTATCTATGGCAAAACCGTTAATAGTAACTTTTATTTATTTAATGGCAACCACGTACTATTTTTAATGCAGTAATTTTAAACTTTGACACAGTCTTACCATCGTCTTATCTATGGCAAAACCGTTAATAGTATTTTTTTTTTATTTAATGGCAACCACGTACTATTTTTAATGCAGTAATTTTAAACTTTGACACAGTCTTACCATCGTGTTATCTATGGCAAAACCGTTAATAGTAACTTTTATTTATTTAATGGCAACCACGTACTATTTTTAATGCAGTAATTTTAAACTTTGACACAGTCTTACCATCGTCTTATCTATGGCAAAACCGTTAATAGTAACTTTTATTTATTTAATGGCAACCACGTACTATTTTTAATGCAGTAATTTTAAACTTTGACACAGTCTTACCATCGTGTTATCTATGGCAAAACCGTTAATAGTAACTTTTATTTATTTAATGGCAACCACGTACTATTTTTAATGCAGTAATTTTAAACTTTGACACAGTCTTACCATCGTCTTATCTATGGCAAAACCGTTAATAGTATTTTTTTTTTATTTAATGGCAACCACGTACTATTTTTAATGCAGTAATTTTAAACTTTGACACAGTCTTACCATCGTCTTATCTATGGCAAAACCGTTAATAGTAACTTTTATTTATTTAATGGCAACCACGTACTATTTTTAATGCAGTAATTTTAAACTTTGACAGTCTTACCATCGTCTTATCTATGGCAAAACCGTTAATAGTAACTTTTATTTATTTAATGGCAACCACGTACTATTTTTAATGCAGTAATTTTAAACTTTGACACAGTCTTACCATCGTGTTATCTATGGCAAAACCGTTAATAGTAACTTTTATTTATTTAATGGCAACCACGTACTATTTTTAATGCAGTAATTTTAAACTTTGACACAGTCTTACCATCGTGTTATCTATGGCAAAACCGTTAATAGTAACTTTTATTTATTTAATGGCAACCACGTACTATTTTTAATGCAGTAATTTTAAACTTTGACAGTCTTACCATCGTCTTATCTATGGCAAAACCGTTAATAGTAACTTTTATTTATTTAATGGCAACCACGTACTATTTTTAATGCAGTAATTTTAAACTTTGACAGTCTTACCATCGTGTTATCTATGGCAAAACCGTTAATAGTAACTTTTATTTATTTAATGGCAACCACGTACTATTTTTAATGCAGTAATTTTAAACTTTGACACAGTCTTACCATCGTCTTATCTATGGCAAAACCGTTAATAGTAACTTTTATTTATTTAATGGCAACCACGTACTATTTTTAATGCAGTAATTTTAAACTTTGACACAGTCTTACCATCGTCTTATCTATGGCAAAACCGTTAATAGTATTTTTTTTTTATTTAATGGCAACCACGTACTATTTTTAATGCAGTAATTTTAAACTTTGACACAGTCTTACCATCGTCTTATCTATGGCAAAACCGTTAATAGTAACTTTTATTTATTTAATGGCAACCACGTACTATTTTTAATGCAGTAATTTTAAACTTTGACACAGTCTTACCATCGTGTTATCTATGGCAAAACCGTTAATAGTAACTTTTATTTATTTAATGGCAACCACGTACTATTTTTAATGCAGTAATTTTAAACTTTGACACAGTCTTACCATCGTCTTATCTATGGCAAAACCGTTAATAGTATTTTTTTTTTATTTAATGGCAACCACGTACTATTTTTAATGCAGTAATTTTAAACTTTGACACAGTCTTACCATCGTGTTATCTATGGCAAAACCGTTAATAGTAACTTTTATTTATTTAATGGCAACCACGTACTATTTTTAATGCAGTAATTTTAAACTTTGACACAGTCTTACCATCGTCTTATCTATGGCAAAACCGTTAATAGTAACTTTTATTTATTTAATGGCAACCACGTACTATTTTTAATGCAGTAATTTTAAACTTTGACACAGTCTTACCATCGTGTTATCTATGGCAAAACCGTTAATAGTAACTTTTATTTATTTAATGGCAACCACGTACTATTTTTAATGCAGTAATTTTAAACTTTGACACAGTCTTACCATCGTCTTATCTATGGCAAAACCGTTAATAGTATTTTTTTTTTATTTAATGGCAACCACGTACTATTTTTAATGCAGTAATTTTAAACTTTGACACAGTCTTACCATCGTCTTATCTATGGCAAAACCGTTAATAGTAACTTTTATTTATTTAATGGCAACCACGTACTATTTTTAATGCAGTAATTTTAAACTTTGACAGTCTTACCATCGTCTTATCTATGGCAAAACCGTTAATAGTAACTTTTATTTATTTAATGGCAACCACGTACTATTTTTAATGCAGTAATTTTAAACTTTGACACAGTCTTACCATCGTGTTATCTATGGCAAAACCGTTAATAGTAACTTTTATTTATTTAATGGCAACCACGTACTATTTTTAATGCAGTAATTTTAAACTTTGACACAGTCTTACCATCGTGTTATCTATGGCAAAACCGTTAATAGTAACTTTTATTTATTTAATGGCAACCACGTACTATTTTTAATGCAGTAATTTTAAACTTTGACAGTCTTACCATCGTCTTATCTATGGCAAAACCGTTAATAGTAACTTTTATTTATTTAATGGCAACCACGTACTATTTTTAATGCAGTAATTTTAAACTTTGACAGTCTTACCATCGTGTTATCTATGGCAAAACCGTTAATAGTAACTTTTATTTATTTAATGGCAACCACGTACTATTTTTAATGCAGTAATTTTAAACTTTGACACAGTCTTACCATCGTCTTATCTATGGCAAAACCGTTAATAGTAACTTTTATTTATTTAATGGCAACCACGTACTATTTTTAATGCAGTAATTTTAAACTTTGACACAGTCTTACCATCGTCTTATCTATGGCAAAACCGTTAATAGTATTTTTTTTTTATTTAATGGCAACCACGTACTATTTTTAATGCAGTAATTTTAAACTTTGACACAGTCTTACCATCGTCTTATCTATGGCAAAACCGTTAATAGTAACTTTTATTTATTTAATGGCAACCACGTACTATTTTTAATGCAGTAATTTTAAACTTTGACACAGTCTTACCATCGTGTTATCTATGGCAAAACCGTTAATAGTAACTTTTATTTTTATCTAAGTCAACCACGTACGGATTTTTTAGTAATTTTCTGTTATTTTTATGTTTATGTAAAAGTGAAGTTGTGAAATTAATGCTGTCATTTACACATCTCCTGTAAACCATAATTATAGACATTTATATTTCATTCTATGCGTGCAGTCTTAAACAGAATGGTTTGCGTATATTATTAATTATTACTTCAAAGTTGGAGGGGTGATTACGACGTCACCAAACCATCACAACAAACTGACGTATAAATTACAACTTCAATTTATAAAATGGACGGATACGAAAATAATCAAATTTGGGTACAAAGAGGGCTTTACGTAACAGTTAAAATTAGTCTGCTTAGTTTTATGTTAAAACTAGAAGACCCGCGCAACTTCCCCGTTTTTGCAACATTTTTTTTGCTGCTCCGCTCCTATTGGTCGTAGCGTGATGTAATAGCCTATAGCCCCAACGTTGGTCCCAATGCCATTCGTCCAACGTGTGGATCTAGAAAACAGCATTGGCGCCAACGTTGGGACGAGCGTTATTCTAGATCCACAGTTAGACGAGTAGCGTTGAGACCGAGGATGGAGTCAACGTGTGGAGCCGGTGTTATAATAAAAAATAAAACACTGTTGAGATCCATAAGATACATCATAATAAAAATTTAAGTGTAGTTAAGACCCATGAGAGTCATCTCTCCTCTAAAATAAAGACTTTGAATTCTTACCAGCTTTCAGCTTGCCGCTTGATGTCGGTTATCGCGATAATACCATCCTATGTCCTTCCCCGGGACTCAAACTATCTCCATACCAAATTTCATCTAGATCGGTTCAGCTGTTTAAGCGTGAAAACGTAACAGACAGACAGACAGACAGAGTTCTTTCACATTTATAATACTAGCTTTCGCCCTAGGCTCCGCCCGCGTGGTTATCGGTTATCGCGATAAAAACTATCTTATGTCCTTCCCCAGGACTCAAACTATCTCCATACCAAATTTAATCTAAATCGGTTTAGCTGTTTGAGCGTGAAAGCGTAACAGACAGACAGACAGAGTTACTTTCACATTTAAAATATTAGCTATCGCCCGCGGCTCCGCCCACGTGGATATCGGTTATCGCGATAAAAACTATCCTATGTCCTTCCCCGGGCATCAAACTAACTCCATACCAAATTTCATCTAAATCAGTTTAGCTGTTTGAGCCCGAAAGCGTAACAGACAGACATACAGAGTTACTTTCACATTTATAATATAATAGTATAAGTGTAAGTATACATTAGTTTGAATTATACACATTGTTTAAGTTAATGAGAACTAGGTAGGTATACAAATACTCAGAGGTACATAAAATATAACCCCAAGATCGTTGAGTTACCAAACATCCTTACATCGTAATCAAATCTCGTCCATTACAGGAGGTTACAGACTAGCGTTTCTTTTCCTGCGCGCAGTAATACGATCGTTTAGGCATCCGTACTTATAGGCACGCTACATTTCGCGCTTCAAAAATTAGACTCGCGTACACCGGTATGTTCCGACGTGTTCACTCGAATCGGTTATGCTTCTTATATCTAAATATGCTGGTTAAAGCGTCTTCTAGACGGTTGGAAACAAGGCTTTCCGCCAAGGTGACCTTGCTGGTTTCAAACAGTGTAGCCGGCTGTTGTAAACCAAATTACTTGGTAAATGGTTTGCAACAGCCGTCTACACTGTAGGAAACCAGCAAGGTCACCTTGGCGGGAAGCCTAGTTTCCAACCGTCTAGAAAACGCTTTAGGGCATACGCCTGAAGAAAAAGACGCGACTATACGCGCCTGCATGCGCTTCCAAAAACGAGTTGAAACGCGCGTATAAAACGCTAGTCTGAAACCGCCCTACATCGGCCCGACATCAATTCTGTTCAGCCTACATCGAAATTGATTGGGTTGCTTACTAATAGACAAGTAAGTTATGTAGCTAGCAAATGAATGTAACAGATGGAGAAACTAGAAAGAGTAGAAAAAGGATAGGCATAGTAATGAGGGAGATGAATAATGTTCTTTTTTTTATAAAGGTATCTAGCAATGTGGGATTGTGTATCGCACATTACTAGCAATCCTGTTAACCCCTCCAGCTAAGCTTAATGGCTTGTGTTAGGAGTAATAATAATCTTTATTGACACCAAAAAAAAAACAATAATTACAAAAATATTTGAGGTTCTGACTCCTGTGCTAATATCTGTGTTATAGGAGTCAGTTGCTTCTCCACTATTTACATTAAAATTCAACTAATTACATTAAAAATTTAGGAAAGTGTTCACGTCGGTAATATAATGGGTAGGATTCGAACCCGCGACCTCACGATTGTAAGTCCGGCTACCGCCGTTTTTGTGTTTAATGATCTATGAACCGATTTCAGTTATGCAAATCTTAACGATAAAAAAACCAACGCAAGATTGTACTTGAATACAAGTGAATTACGTGTCAAATTTTTGATATGATAACGTCCTATAAATCAATGACCGGCTGCACTCACGAAAAAAAGTCTAAAAAAAGTCACGTTATTGATTGATTGCTAAGTAACAGCGAATGGCGATTGACATGACATGCGATACCATTGGTACTAACGTTATTGATTGGTTGCTAAGCAACGTGAATGGCGATATGTCATCAATGTTTACTTATAACGGTACCACGTCAAATTATCAACTTTTATAACCTTTATTTTTCAAGTTTCAAATGTTTAAAACATGTCTCTTATTATATACTTCCTATAAACTGCGTTCCCATGTTAAAGGCCCTTTTATTCATGACAAGCGATCCATATTTCCAAAAGACGACATCAAATTTGAGTTTTCGTCCACAAAACATTCCAAATATATATAATACCTGTGGTTGTAACAAACAAAGAGGTTCTAAGAACTAACAAACTTAACAGGTGGTGAAGTTTCATATAAATTACAAATATTGATATTCAAATTTGAACTTTAGGTTGAACACATAAAGCTCACGAAGTTCACAAATAAATTCCACCAGACTGAGTGTTGGAAGGTCAACAAACGGAAATCACTTTTGTATTCACCTGTACCGTGAATAAGATAGCGAAACACGTTTTGTAGTGATTATACCATTCGTTACCATGCGGGTGTTATCAATATAGGGTGTATTTTGGTGGGACCACGATTTTGTAGTAGTTCAGGACAAGTCCGGTTAATACGATGTTTGTATTTTAGTGAGGAGGACGTTTAATAAATGAATAACATATTATTAGTGAACAGGTAATTTTTAAACAATGCATCTCTTCCATACTGGTTTGATCCAAATTTATAAACACGTTTTTCAAAGATGAAACCAATGGGTACTGATAGACCTTATCGTCAATAATAACTTTTATTGTGGTGACAAAAAAATCTGATACAGGAAAAATATACGGTTAATAGTAAATAAATAATGCGATTTTTAATATAAAAGGGTAAGTAGTTTAGAGATGAAATATATGACAATTGATGGATCTTATTGACAACAATAACTTGTACTCAAAAACTGTTTAGGAATTTAAAAAATAATAAAACTAGCCTTGCGGGTTTTTTTTTTATTTTTTTTTTATTTCATTTTTTTTAGTGGTTGTAGGATGTAACCGAAGTAACAACTAACTTTTATCACAGCAATTGCCAAATATTGAAAGTTAATAAATGAATGATGCAATTGCCTTTTTGTTAGATAGTATTACAGTACTTAATCATTTAATACCTTTTTAAAACGCTTACGATTAACCTTTTAATTTGAAACCCATATTGCGGTATTCGAAAAAACTTTTTTTTACACACTATGTTTGTTTTTTACATACGTACAAGATACACGCGAAAAACATAACCCTTCTTTGCAGTCGGGTAAAAATAATACGTAATTCATAAAAGATTTTAAAAATCCAACATTATTTATTCAATTTTATTTTAATTATTTGCTACCATTTGAGAGTGGCTTTCGAGTCCCGAATATAAGATTCATTGTTATGTTTACCGCATTATAGCCTGGCAACTACGATAACACTTTGTATACAAACCGTATTCAAAGCAGCAGGATAATTTAAATATGTGGGTGGCACAACATATCATGGATAATTACAGAGAAATAACTAAAAAAGGTTATCCATCTTCTGGATCCGGTTAATGGCTTCTGAAACTCGTGTTAGCAAAAATACACCCTGAGCCATTGATACATAGCTCAGTATTGCAATTATTCTGTTAAATTAAGGAAACGATAGGATGAAAGTTGATATTCCAACACATTTATTTCCCAAAACATATGTGGCTATCGATCGGTTGTTTGTTTCCAAATACATTGACTGGAAGCGCTTGTGGTATATCATTGAGGTGACTTTTTATTTATGAGGCTGGCATTGTAAAATGTCTATGTCAGTATGGATATAAGTAAGAATGAAATAAAATAAAATTTAAATCGACAGGAGAGTCGATCGAAACTGTAACAGTGTACAAGGATAAAATTTTAACAATTAACCTGTAATTTAAAAATACTCTCACAATTAACGCTTTATAACATTATCGTACTCAAAACAATGAAGATTTAAAAATAGCTCTACCATTTGACACCTTTCAAAAATTACCTTCATTATTTTTTTTTTTTTTTTTTTAAAGATAACTAAGATATTGGAATAGACTATTTAGTAATAATTACGGTGAAGACTACATTTTTTTTTTATTTTATCAGGATAAGCGAAGCAAGATCTAACATAGTGTTAGAGCTCGCTTCGCTCGCAAAATGTAAGTAAATAGTACCACAACGTATGCACTTTTGCGGTACTTTTACTGAGACACAATCATACTTTGAGACAGATTTAATAATAATAATAGTAATATCTTGGGACAACTCACACAACGCTATCTGATCCCAGACTAAGCAGAGCTATGCACTATGGAAACCAGACAACTGATAAATATACTTATATATTTCAAAATACATACATATTATAGATAAATAACACCCAGACACAGAATAAACCATCGTACTCATCAAACAAAGTTTTATCCTGGGTGGAGATCAAACGCACGACCTCTTGCGTAGCAGTTGGATACACTCCTACCACGCCACAAAGACAGTTTTTATTTCAGATTTGGACTTTGATAAAGTAATTTAATGATATAGTATGTCTAGATGTGTTATCTATCGAAGAAATATTATTTTATACACAAGTAATGTGCTAATAGATAAATCTCGTTAAACAACTGTCTTTAAAATTATTATAGAAGCGGCGGTAGCCTAATGGCTAAGGCATCGGTCTCGTAATCGTGAGGTCGCGGGTTCGAACCCTACCCATTATACTACCGATGTGAACTGCTACACACAATGACTGTGACAATGACACAATGCTAGTTATATTTTAAAAAAAATGCATGACAGAAAACTTCGCAAGCCGTCCTAAAGCACCGCTTTTTGCTAATTTCTAAAGTAGTAAGCAGTAAACAGAAAAAATGTAAATGTAGGCTACATTTACATTTTTTCTGTTTACTGCTTACTCAAGAATTGTAATTTATAAAATATCTCTTTGCTCGATGCGCCTTACGGTATAGGCCTAAGACAATAATAATAATAAGCATTTATTTGTCCCTTATATACAATTAAATTTACATTTTGTACACAAACAATTAATAAAAATAAAAGACAAAAAGGTCCTGGACTCAGCTTACAGTCAGCAGAAAGAATTAAATTAAATTATTTTTTTAAATGTTTGGCAGTAAAAAATTAAAACTTATATAGAGCTAATACCAAATAAGTAGGGTGTCGTAAATATGCGCTTTTAAATCATTAATTTTACAGGTTGAATAAATATCAATAACCATAAAAAAACAACGTACAAAATAAACACAATGTAACCAATATTAACACAACGATAAGGAAAACTTTTAACGAGGACTTTTATACCGTCTCGAACATTTTCATGGCCACCATAAACTGAGTCAATGGAAAATCCAGCCATGAATTGTTAAAGAAGCGATCGATGGCGTCTACACGCCAACTGTTACATAATTAAACATTTTTTTTATCTTGTTGTGTTGTAGTTTTGCGCCAGACGGTAAAAGTACTCATAATTTAATATACAGGGTGGTAGTTCTTGTGAACCACACAAGCACGTCAACCACATTAAATCATAATTTAATATACAGGGATTGTAATTTAATGGGTTTGTGTAGTTTTAAATAAATAGTACTATGTAAATTATTTTATTTTTAATATTAGAAAATGTTATATAGTATGTATATGTAATCCCTGTCCGACCATGTATCATGTTCCTATTCGATTTTAGTCTTCTTTTTTTTTAAATTAAATTACAAAAGAAAAATGTGTATTTTTTTTTCTTGATAGGAACATATGGGAAAACATGTGGAGGCAGAAAATATTGTTTTGATTGTCAAGAGGCTTTAAGCAAACAATGTTGATAACAAAATCTTGAAAATTTACAGATTTCGACGAATTTGGTTACTTAAATCGTAAATTTTACTATTCAATCAAATAAAATCATTTTGACGGACATAATTTTTTTCCATTTTTTTTAGCTTTTGATAACAGAATACCTAACCGTCACTGACCTTTCAGGTCACACAGTGATTAATTTACAACTTGAATATTATAAAACTTTCTGACACGAGATCTGTGACTAGTGACGACCGAAAAGTTAGAGAGATTGTCGAGGTTAAGCATCATTACCATTTCAGGGGGTCAAATCACGTATTTAAAGCAGTGCGGTTGCAGTTCAGTTTCAGTTAAGTTTCGATTAAATCGGCCATTTTTGTATTGTTGTAACTTTGGGATCGATCTCAAATACGCTTGCGTCAAGTATGCGTCTCGAGAGCGCAATAATGACATCATAGTATGGTGCACAAGCGTTTTTGAGATCGATCTCAAAGTTACAAGAATAAAAAATGGCCGTTTTAATCAAAACTTAACTGTAACTGCACTGCTTTAAATACGTGAATTGGCCCCCTGGTTAGATTATCTTTATCAAAAATTGTCTCATCTCTCCGAGTCAACTAATAAAAGAGCCTAACCTCCCCCTCCCCCCCATTAATAATAAAATAAAAATTAATTTGTCTGTTCAAAATCTTAGAATTGATGCATTAAAATGTATTAATTTACTTACAACTTTGTCTATAAACAACTCACTGGAAGCTCAAAAACATCAAAATAGATGGCTATACTTTTATACAACTGCAATAGTTTTTACCGTAACCGGTTTGGAACGAGCTTGAATGAATTTCCTGCGGAAGGAAACGCAAGCTCGTCATATTTCTATAATAAAATTCGCTAGTTGCAATCCGCGACTTTTCCCAAGCAAAATTTAATACAAAAATGGATTTAAATAATCTTTATTCTCATAAACCCGCGCAACTTCGTCTGCGTAAATTTTCCCAATTATTGCAACATTTTTCATTGCTACTCCGCTTCTATTAGTGGTAGCTTGATGTTATATAGCCTATACTTTTTCTCAGTAAATGGGCTATCCAACAGTAAAAAAAACAATTCGTACCTTTAGTTACTGAGATTGTCGCGTTCAAACAAACAAACTCTTCAGCTTTTTACTACTAGTATAGATATATAATAAATATAGTATGCTTATATTAGTGCCTTTGTCTTTCGACACATGATGTCTTTTGTGGAACCATACATAAACTACATTAATAAAGTTCCAATTATTAGGTAGGTACTAAATACAACACAATTTAAAAGTATTTTTTTTTAATTATGTAGGTAAACAAAAAAAAATAACTTGAGAGGTGTCAAGGGACACCCGGATGGAACGAAGTTCCTTTTGTTTAATAAAAATAGCAAAAAAAATGTACATATACATGTGTCGAAAGTGTCGTTACAACTTTTGGTCTTATTTTTTTCCGTCTAGCCCCCTTTCGCAACGCGCGATAAGAAACTTCGTTCCAAAACTTCGTTCCAAAAATATATCACTATAATATCACCCACATTGTAATATTATAAACGAATAAAGGTTGAATGTAATAGTGTCAAAGTCGGTTTACATGTGTGAGTGTAATAGTTCCTATAATTTATTTAATTCGTGCCCTCCTATGCTTGAAAAAGGATATTATATTATTACTAGCTTTCGCCCGCGGCTCCGCCCGCGTGGATGTCGGTTATCGCGATAAAAACTATCCTATGGCCTTCCCCGGGACTCAAACTATCTCCATACCAAATTTCATCTAAATCGGTTTAGCTGTTTGAGCGTGAAAGCGTAACAGACAGACAGAGTTACTTACACATTTATAATATTAGTATGGATGATATATTGAGAGTAGCACAGTATTTCGAAAATGCAAGACACAACAGATCAGAGTACTTATTACTCTGTCAGTCAGACAATTCAGTTGGACTGACTCTGTGGCGCGGTGGGAGTGTGTCCGACTGCTACGCAAGAGGTCGTGGGTTCGATTCGTACACGGGACACCACTTTGTGATCCACAAATTGTTGTTCCGAGTCTGGGTGTACTTTTTGTCCTTGACTTGTATGTTTGTAAAGTACCTTGCGACACAGTGTTTGTACCATTATGCGGGAGTCGCCTATTTTAAAAAAAAATAATTTTAAACTGTTCAGTGTGTAGTAGTAGAGTGTAATAGCGTAAAATCTGAGAATAGATCAAAACATCAAAACATTTAGTATTTTGTATTGGGAGGAATTTTGTTGTTAAAAAATGCGGGGTGAGAGGGTGAAAAATACTGTACGATCTATTCTCAGATTTAACGAATATACACAAAAAAGTCATAAAAATCGGTCAAGCCGTTTTGGAGGTTTTTTTTTACAAACGCGACACGAGAATTTTATAAATGAGAAATAATATATAAGTATATATATTGATTTGTTTAATTTTCAAAAGAATCAGAAACGGTTATTTTTTTTGTAGTTTTACTATGTTAGAGTAAAACTACAAAAAAAAAACCGTTTCTTTACGACGAAAAAATAAACTACAAAAAACGATACCATAGCAAATATAAAATCAACAAAATAAACCTAATATGACTATATACTGCCACTGTATATAAGAAGTAGAAGTTAATGTATATTTAGTTGATTTTATATTTGACTGACTACTTAATAAGTATGGTAAGATTTGTTTGTAGTTGAATTTATCTTGGTGAAGAAATGTTTTTTTTTTATATACCTACAATGTTATTGAATAATTTGAAAAAAAATACTGACAAATATTATATAAGGATTCATTAATATCTTCGCATGAAATTATAGAAACGAAAATTATCCTCTGGAGAAAAGGACATTTGTAGAAAAGGACATTTGTAGAAAAGGACATTTTGAGAAAGGACATTTCGAGAAAAGGACATTATGCGCTGAGACGGTTTAATATAAAGGTGGCAGCACATTACAACATTGTAAACATTGGCAATTTTAAAAGAGTGGCCATGAGTTTTTACTGCCGGTTCTTTTCTCGGGCTTTACCTATTGTCAAGTAAATGTAGAATCGACTTTTCACAAGTGTTGTATTTTGCTTCCTAAGTGAATAAATCATTTTTGTTATTATTATTACACAAGCTAATAAAGGTGTGGTAAAACAAATTCCAATTTACCAAGTTCATCCATAAAAAAAACTTTTACCGAAATTAAGATCAATTTCGATATCTTAGAAAAACAGATACAAAGGAAATTGGAAGGGGATTATGATAAAGCGCCAGTGATTCATAAATTAAAACTTTATTCTTTCATCATTATGTACCACAAAATAACGAGAGTACAATAAGTAACGTTCATACGGACCTTCGAACTCCTTCCGTAATGCAGTGCAAGACCATTATAATAACACAGTTACTAAATGAATTCATAGATTGTTAAATGTCATTATTTGCTAAGGTACTATTTGACTGGAATATTGTGTAATACATTTATTTATACAATACTGTTTAAAAAATACTATTGTTATGAATGTGTTTAGTTAATTTGTAATAATGAATTTACGATAAATATATGTCCTCAGATAGTCGTATTGAAACTCCGTTACTTTACAAGTATTTAGCTCCACCTGTAACCTGCGATAAGTCCGCATGTTAATCGATAGGACTGGTCTCTTGTTTCAGGGGTTAGTGACTCTGACTGCTAAGCTAGAAGTCGTGGGTGCGATTCCCACACGGGACACACTACTTTGTGTGATTCACAAATTCTTGCTTCGAGTCTGGATATATTTTTATGCCTGGTTTACATGTTTGTAAAGTCCCCAGCGACACAGGGCTCGTACCTTGTCTTTAAAAAAAGACTAAATACGTACGTACTCGAGCCATTGTTCACGGACACGACTGTTAAATTACAGACCACTTCGTACCATTTTGTTTACGAGTAGATCCAGAGATCCGGATCCGGATGTCCAGAGATTCCGTGTCCGTGAACGATGTCCACATAATGTATAAATAACGTGTTACAAAATCCACACTAAATAGAAAATATTTAATTTTATTTAACCGAAATAGTGCCAACCCTAATAATCTCAATCACGTCAATCAAACTAAAATTATTTTCATATATTATTTTAACAAAAGGTAATAACATCGGTAAGGTAACGAAAATAACAACAACGGTAAGGTAACGAAAATAACAACAAACAATCTGTTAAATCAAAATTTTTTTGGCAATATTTTGGTAACACGTACGTAGTAGGTATATGTGCATTGCTCGAGCGGCCGTTGTATAAAGGTTACCTTCTGTACTCGTTGTTCTTTTGTGACTGCAAGGAATAATACAAAAACTTGATCAAAATAAACAAAAGAGATTAAGTTCGTAAGGAGAAAAGTTGGAAGGGAAATAAAAGAAGTTAAAAGAGAAAATATATATTAATATTTCCTTAAACCAGTAAATATGAGTTTGTGAGTTTTCCGGTTTCGACGAATAGATCCGGATCAGCCGTAAGGGCTCGTGCACAGTCAGTAAGACGAAGTTTTGATTTACATATGTTGGTCTTTAATCTTATAAATGAAGAATAAGTAAATTGATGTTGAAAGTCGATAACATGTTATGTATCCTTTAGGATATTTATCGAGTCATCTTGATGATAATTTTATAAGCTACGGGTCTTAATCGCGTAAATATTTCGTCTTATGGCTAAATGCTTTTGTTTTATTGTCCGTCGTTTTGACCGTATTGCAACGGCCCTTGCCGATGAAGACCCGTAGTTTATAAATTTAAATAATGTGTACAAATCGCGAAAGTTTACGAACATTTATTTCAAACGAAGATGATTTTATGTTTTATATTATTTTAACAGAAGGTAATAACATCGGTAAGGTAATGAAATAATAACAATATGTTAATTATTTTTGTTTGGCATGAATTTGGGAACACGTACGTAGTATAGTAGGTATATGTGCATTGCTCGAGCGGACGTTGTATAAAGGTTACCTTCTGTACTCGTTGTTCTTTTGTGACTGAAAGGAATAAAGGTGTTAAAGTTAACATATTGACCATGATTTTAGGCCTGGTGATGATATTAAATTAGACTGTCAAAGATATACTCGTGGAACGTACGTAAGAACCTATCAATAAGAAAAAGGAACACACGTTTACAGCTTGATCTTCAATTTATTAGGGGCGCCATACATTAGAGAGCTCAATTACAAACGCAAATAGCAAAAGCGCAATAAACAACGAAGACCCTGATGTAATCTATAAAGTTCTTTGAAACAAAAAATAAATAATACCTACACTGAAATGTTTCAAGCAGCACTTTGCTTACTGTATATGAATAAGTAAGGATAGTATGTAAACATTTGATAAATCTTAGAGTACTCTAAATGTAGGTGAATCCATTTCCAAGTATAATTTAATGTGTTCTGATTCCTCGGAGACGGCGGTGTTGCAGCGATGCAGCTGTACCCGTTGCATGCAAATGCAATAACAACATCAAACTGTCGTTTAACGCTTAATGTCACATCTTGTGACGTCATTATGTCGCTGAGAATGTTCCATGACTCAGAGATGACTGAGTAGAGATTAATGAGGTTAGAAGAGAAAACTTGGGATTATCAATTCCATAGATAGTTCCTAGTTGTGGGTCGGTTGGACCCTGTATTGATATATTAAATACCAGCTTTAGCCCGCGGCTCCGCCCGCGTGGATGTCGGTTATCGCGATAAAAACTATCCTATGTCCTTCACCGGAACTCAAACTGTCTCCATAGCAAATTTCATCTAAATCGGTTTAGCTGTTTAAGCGTGAAAGCGAAACAGACAGACAGAGTTACTTTACCATTTATAATTTTAGTATGGATTAGGTTTAGAAGAATTATGACTCAACCAAAAGTGACTAACGCTTTACTTCATTGTCAATTATGCTAAGGGCTTACAAAAGTTTACGACATTCGGCATCACTAGGGTTGTCAAAACAACAATCTAGGTTTTTAGCAAGTCATTTTTACTATATTAGTAAAATAGTAAAATCCCAAAAACATATATACGCAACACACACCCTAAAGGGGCGTCTAAACGGGCCATTTTTAACGGCAATGCTGTGGCCGGCAACATGGCAGTACTCTCCAATATTGATATGATGGTTGCCAGACTATGAGCGATCGATTTTCCGCATTGTTGCCCAGACAATTTTGTTGTAGTTTCAGCCCCTCTCTATTTTATTGTTTTCCGGTTGTATAGTCTGTTTAGGAGACTGAATCATGCGCTATACAATTGCAGACATATTGCCATTATTGGCCGAGCAATTAGTTGCCAATAGTGCCGCCACAAATTGCCGTAAGAAATGGCCCGTTTAGACGCCCCTTAACATTTGAAACAAAGTCAAATTGTTAAACGTAAAATAATATGCTAGAGGTTCATAAAAACTTTTTTCTTTTAACAACGGAAAATAAAAAGAAACGCGGACAAACTTCCACGCGACAGCAAATTGTATTCGGTCGTCTCGAAACTTTGACAACGTGACGTCACTTAGGAAAGGGGACTTGTCCCTTTTAAGCGATAATCATGGAGTTTCTATTGTTACTGACATAGGGGTGTTGTGTCAAGTAATGTGTCCTGACACTATTCAGCGTCGGCTGTGATGGTATGGGACTTATCTCTGTAGTTAATTTTTATTGGTGACACTAGTCAGTATTTATCGAAGTAACTCTGTCTGTCTGTTTCGCTTTCACGCCTTAACCGCAGAATAGATTTAGATGAAATTTGGTAAGGAGATAGTTTCAAGTCTATTGACAGGACAAAGAATAGATTAGCCTAATGGCTAAGGCATTGGTCTCGCAACTGTGAAGTTGCAGGTTCGAATCCTACCCATTTACTAACGACGTGAACGCACTCCTAACAAGCTTCTGAGCTTATCTGGAGGGGTTAGCAGGATTGCTAGTAATGTGGGAACACAAATCCTACATTGCTAGTAACCTTTTTTTAAAAAAAAAGAAGCAACACCAAAACCACTAAAGGGCAAATATAAATTTGCCAGTCAAACAACAGTAGCATGCATGCTAGTTGTATCGCAACGAGATACAGGCATGCTAGTTGCATCAGAACCAAATACAGGCATGCTAGTTGCATCAGAACCAGATACAGGCATGCTAGTAAGCGTACACATAACGATTAGGTAGCACGTGCAAGGAGCTGTGAGATACAAGTATTCCAGCTATAGGCAAATGCGATAAAAAAATCCAAATTCATCAAAAACTTTCCATATTTTTACCAATGGAAAAATTAATCGAACACAACGGAAAAACTTTTAAGTACTGGAGTAATAAAACTTCCATTTCATGTTCGGATTAAAAAAAAGACTACAGCAATATGGTATTCACTAGGCATGTGGGCGTGGACACAAAGTACCGAAAATACAGAAGATAAGTTCACCACACATAGACATTGCTTGTGGACACCACCTCAGACCACTCGTTCCGAAGATATTCCAGTCGAGCTTTTATACCTAAATATAAATGTTATTACCGTATACCACAAAATACCGAGATTTTGTGGTATTCGGTAATTTAACTTATATTATTGTGTTAAAAAACCACTACACCAAAAACCGCTTGGCAATTCAGCGTGGACACAAAACGCCGAAAGTACAACGCACGCTTGACCATCGCACATCGATAAGAAATGACGTAATTGCTCGAGAGATGTACGACAACGCTTGCTAAAGCAATGAGAACAACGCTCGCTCAGGGACGCCATCTTGTGGCTATCTAGTAAACATCGGCTCTGTGACAATTTTGATTTTAAAAATAAATACTTTAGTAATTTACAATAGTTTTGTGTGTATAGTGTGCGCAATCAAAAGATCTATCAGTGACAGTGTGGGTGATTAAAAAATCTGAACAATAAACGTAAAAACCGAGTGATAAAAACTTAATTCAATAATCTTATAAATCATTAAACAATGATCTTAATAGTGTAAAAAACGGATATTTCAGACACTTAAGAGCGTCAAACTAATAAACAAAAAGTGATTCATGTGAAATAATAAAACATAAAACTAAATTAACAATCATAAACTAAAGTGGAACAATAACAGTCATCTAATTTTGAACTGAACTCTGTTTTAACCAATCAGAATTCGTCTAATCTTGAGAGGTGGTGACCTCTATTAACTGCTACTAAAAACAATCTAATTAACGCCATCTATGGTCAAGTAGCGAAAACATTTAGATTAACACCTTTTGTAGTCTAACTTACACACAACACCGTAAGATGGCAGACAGATCAACCGAAAATACTCAGGAAGAAAACATTATATCAACTCCTACAGGTAGATCAAACACCTTAAATATTATAGAAACTACCCCAAGTCAAAATATAACTTATAGAACTAGAACTAAAATTAATATCTCAACAAATAACTCCTTCAGTGAGTTATCAGAGGAATCGGAAAGTGATAACCTTGAATATACATCCCTGGCATCGTCATCTAACTCGCGGCATTTGAATCTAAGCTACCCTGATCTATCCAGCAATGTAATTGACGGGATACACGATATGAGAACTAAACTACAGGCGCTACAAGAGAAACTACTTATATCAGAAAATGAAATTGATAACTTACTTCAAGAAAATAGCAAACAGGCCAAAGAAATAAATAAACTTAAATTAAGAAACGAACAATTAGCCTATATTTGTAGAAATACTACTACGAAAAAAAAAAACCAACCACGAAAAAGTCTTAGTGGTATTCAAAAACTTAATATTTCTTTCTCTGAAAGTAAATCTCAACCAATTCACCAATTAAGTACAACGCCATCTATTGAAAAATCTTCGGTTCAGCTTAATAAGAATCAATTGGATACCAACATCGTCAATAATGTGTGTGTAAACACCAAGTCAACAAACTCAAACAATATGCAACTAGATGGCGTAACCATCACAAAGGAGCAAAATAAACCGCATAAGATTTATATACTAGGAGACAATGAACAACTTAGAGGACTATCTGCTGCTTTTATACATACCCGGTGCAAGAAATGGAACGATAACTTTTCATCAACAGCGTTGCTTATGCCCGGAGCGACAAGCTCTGATATTTTGTGTAAATGTAGTGCTTTTGCTAAAACTTTAACTAAAAATGATGTGGTAATTTTGTCCATTGGTGGAAACGACAGTGATATCCAAACCCTGCATTATAATATTAGCTTAATAATTAATAGATTGAGCATTGCATCTATATTTATTACACCAATTTACTCAAATATTTATCTGAATGAATATATGTTAAATAATTCAATAAAATTGTGGACTAGACACTTAAAAAACTGCACTGTACTAGATTATTTCTATAATAAAAATGTTTATACGAACTACGTCGACTATGTATGTAATAAGGTTAACTTATGGATTGATTATACTGAATATAAATTGCAATATTTAACATATGACAAAATTAAGTTTCATAATAAACTAAAAACTAATAGAAATGCTATTAAGAACCACACAAAACAGGAATGCATTATTAAGAAGGGCACTATTCCATTCTATTTTAAGCCCATTAAAACTACTAAATGTAATGAACTTACAGCTTCATGTATTCCCTACAAACAAAGTAACAATAGTACATCAGTAAATCTACCAGAACCTATTCAACGTGATAGTAATGAGCTTTTTCGTTCCTAATTCGTTAAATTCTTTTACAATGCTTCATCAAAATATTCATGGTCTTTTATCAAAAAAAGAGTTAATTGAAATCACAATTTTAGGAATTGAGAAAGAGATTAGCCCAGATATTTTATGCTTTACCGAAACTTTTGTAAAGGAGGGAACAGAGAATAATATTCACATCAGAAACTATGAACTAGCCTCGTACTTCAGTAGGAAAACAAAAAGAGGTGGTTCATGTATTCTAGTAAAAAAGGGCATCCCCTATAAAAAGCTCACATGCTTTGATCACTATATACAGATTTATCACTTTGAAATGTGTGCCATAAAATTAGAAAATAATTTCATTATTATATGTATATATAGGATTCCCTCAAAAAATAAGCGCCATTTAGATTATTTCTTTGATAATTTAGTTTTTATGTTGCACAAATACTTATCTAGATATTCAAAAAATAAAATAATTATTACGGGGGACCTAAACATTAATACAATAGACATTAAGAATTCGGCTACTCAACGCCTCAAAGACATTTTGATTAAATACAATTTAATTTCATATATAGCTGTTCCAACGAGGGGTAAATCTTGTCTTGACCTGATTATTAGTAACATAAAGGGTGCATCTTCTTCAGTACGGCCACTAGGGCTATCTGATCATGATACAGCCCAGATACTGGTGTGGCCAGTTGAACATAGAACTAAATTAATTAAATATATATATAACTTTAAGAGATCCTATTCGAATGAAAATATTAACATATTCAAAAAATACTTACCAAGCTTATCATACCTAAACTGGCATAATGAAACTGACCTTAACCTTGCTTTTGATGAGTTCTATGAATACTTCTGTCTCCTATACCGTCTTTGTTTTCCTATTATTAAAATAAGAACCAGCTTAACAAAAATAAACAGTTGGATAACAAAAGGAATTAAGCTGAGCTGTACAAAAAAAAGGGAACTTCGCTTTAAGTACTATTCAACTAAATCTAAAATTGATAAACAGAAGTATTTAAAATACAATAAATTATTTAAAAATTGTGTAATATCAGCAAAGAAAAATAATTATAGAAACTATGTACTAAATAGTAAGAACAAATGTAAAGCCACTTGGGCAGTAATTAAAAGTGAAACTAATTGCTCAAACACTACAAACTACATATCAAGCATAGTCAATAATAAAATTCTAATAACAAATCCTCTAGATATTGCAACTGCCTTTAATGACCACTTCATTTCTTCAACAAATATAACCAACCACACACTTTGTAATTCTAATACAAAGAATAAGCAGGTTAATTCTATTTTCTTAACACCAGTAGATGACGAATATGTTTATAGGGTGATTATGTCTCTTGCAAATACAGCATCTGAAGGCTATGACTCTATATGTACAAAAATATTAAAATCGTGTAGCAACCAGCTAACACCTATATTGACATTTTTAATAAATCAATCATTAGAATCAGGTATTTTCCCAAATAAACTTAAATACTCAATTGTAAAACCTCTTTATAAACGTGACGATGGAACGAATATGTCTAACTATAGACCTATTACCATTTTACCAATATTATCAAAAGTCTTCGAAAAGGTAATGCATGACAAACTGTCTTCTTTCTTCAATGATAACAACATTATAGTTGAAAATCAATTTGGTTTTCGAAGAAACAAGTCTACGAGAGATGCTTCATTCTCTCTTGTGCATAATATTCTATTAAGCACAAATAGTAAACATTATACAACAGTATTATTCCTTGATATGACCAGGGCTTTTGATTTTGTCCCCCAAAAAACACTGTTACATAAATTAGAGGATTATGGTATCAGAGGACCAGCCTTAAACTGGCTTAAAACATATTTACATAACAGAGTACAATGTGTGGAAGTAACACAAATAAACTCTGAAGACATTATCCAAGTCTATAGGTCAAAGTACAAATGTAACAAATTTGGTGTTCCTCAAGGTAGTGTACTGGGCCCATTACTCTTCTTATTATATATAAACGACTTACCTAGTGTCACTCATCACAAAACTATCCTATTTGCTGATGATGTATCTGTCATAGTATCAACTCACAGAGATATGACATTCAATCAACATGAAATAGATGTTAATAATACTTTGGCAGACATTATTCAATGGTTAAATAATAACAATTTAAAAATTAATCTATTAAAAACTAATTTTATCAATTTTAATAATTTCAAGAATAATAATAATTTAAATGTTAATTATAATGGACAAATTCTATTAAAATCTAATACTGTGACATTCCTAGGATTAATTATTAACAACACACTTAATTGGAAAGAACATATAAACAAAGTAACTAATAAAATAAATAGTTTCTCATTTGCTCTGTACAAGTTGGGCAAAATTTCTAATAGATCCACAGCATGTACAGCATATTTTGCTTATGTTGAGTCTGTACTAAGATATGGGTTACTTTTGTGGGGGTATGGCACAGACATAAATAAAGTATTTAAAGCACAGAAACAGTGCATACGATCCATCTGTAATATAGCGCCGGATGTCTCTTGTCTTTCCTACTTTAGAGAATTAAAAATCCTGCCTCTGCCTTGTTTATATGTGCTGGAAATAGGCAAATTTGTTAAACAGCATCCGGAACTATTCAAAGAGGCTAAAGAGGTAACAAATAGAACTAATCTTAGAAACCCGAATAGGCTAGTTTTAAATATGGTACCTAAGACTAGTAGATTTCAAAATAATTGTTATGGAATGTGTATACGAATATATAATAAAATACCCGAACATTATAAGAATCTACCTATTAATAAATTTATACCCTCACTAAGCTGTTGGCTAATGCAGAGAACATTTTATTCGGTCAAAGAATTTTTAGAATATAAGCATGAAAATTTATTATAATATCAAATTAATGTGTAATATAATGTAATGTATAATATAATATAATGAATGAGTAATATAATGTAATGTGTAATATAATATAATGAATGTGTAATATAATGTAATGAATGTTTAACATATAATGATATAATAGAATTAATGTTTAACATAATGTAATTTAATGTAATGTTATCCTTACTGCATGATTATCTGCATGCTATCTTTGATGGCTAAATAGGCGTGTACTGTAAGTTAATATAACATCTTTGTAACCCTATTTAAAGCAAATAAAGATTATTATTATTATTATTATTATTATTATCAGCAGCGTTGCTTGAGCGTCTTGTGTAGCTTTCCTACTTTAAATTCGGTGGGTACACACACGGCTTTGGACACAAAAATAGAAATTTTGTTACCCCCTCAACTGGGGTAATAAAAGTTCAATTTAAGTCCGACGTTAAAAAACCAGCAAAATGGCAGCCACTAGTTAGCATGTCGTCGTGGTTCTTAAAGACTCCCACACGTTACCAGTCCGCCTGCAGTCTGTCACCCTATCGAGCCGCCTGTGGCCCTGGATCTGCATAGTTCATACACTATAGCGATTATTGAATGTCAACAATGGTTGAAAATCTGCGCTGAGGCTACACACTAGCAGTCAACAGGCGGCAGTTTCAGTTCAGTTATCGAGGACTGTCCGACGGCACCTACGGCGAGCACACACACTATGGGTTGAATTGGCTGTCAGTCCAATAATCCCTTTAATAGAAAACTGTTAGTCTGTGGTCTGTTGCTTATCTGACAGGTTGATCCACCGGCGGCCCGATAGTATGTGGAAGCCTTTACAACGCCAACATAGGGAGCAATCTAATGTATCGTGCTTGAAATATGACTAGTTGTTAAACATGTCCACTCCATCGCACACAATCTCTATTAACCTGCTTCTGCCGGTAATGTTTCGAGAGAGATAAGGCGGTACTTTTTTTGACACGATATTCGGGGATATTACATGAAATAAAATCTTATCGCTGCTTATGAACTGAAGTATGAAACTGCTTCGATAACGCAGTGGGAGTCTTAATGAGTGCTGCGCAAGAAGTTTGAATGCCACACGGGACAGTGCTTAGACAGCAGTCTGGATGTACTTTGTTCGTAGGTACAATACCAAGTTTCATACATTTAATCAGTTTAAAGGTTAGCACGAAGTTTAGCAATGTTATATTTAGGTAGAGGGAACTTGCCTAAATTGTACTTGAGCTTAATTCATATCCACATAATTATTTCTGCAATAGCGAAGAGCAGCACAGGGTCCATTCACGTTCTTTTTTTCTGTTTTCGCGGCAAGCCCGTGCGAACTGTCAAAATCTTAACATAATAGTAAATAGTGTGTTATTTTTAAATCTTGTTTTTCTAACAAGTTTGTAGCAATTAAGTTAAAGTGACCATTGTTGTCGATTTGTCATTAAATAATGCCTGCCTCTGTGGCGCGGTGGGACTGTATCCGACTGCTACGCAAGAGGTCGTGGGTTCGATCCCCACCCAGGATAAAACTTTGTGTAATGAGCACGATGGTTTATTCTGTGTCTGGGTGTAGTTGATCTATAATATGTATGTATTAAGAAATATATAAGTATGTTTATCAGTTGTCTGGTTGCCATAGTACAAGCTCTGCTTAGTTTGGAATCAGATGACGTTGTGCGAGTTGTCCCAGGATATGATTCCCTAGCTAATAGCTATATGTCTGTTTGTTTTTGGGGTATGAATTAAGAAAGCTTCTTATTTTGGAATTAGTGTCCGCGACAGATCGACATTACAAATTTTCTAATCCATTTTCCATCGTAAATACGTACATATATAAATTGATACACAGTAGTATTTTAAAACAATATTGTACAAATAAATGTATTACACAACATTCCAATCGAATGCTTAATAGGCAATTATTGACATAACATAGCAATCGATAAATTCATTAAGTAACTGTGTAATTAGAATAACACTAATGATAGGTAGTTAATTATTATATAATTTCATTAATAGGTCATATATCATATAACAGATTGTATTTAAAATTAAATTCTTTTTTGACTTCATTATTGTTACATTTTAAAAGAATTCCCTGACACTTTGCGCTATATAATTATAGTAAAACTGTGTTTCAAATGCCAGTTTTAACAAGATACCTAAAAACACACATACCTAAATGGTAGGGACTCAGGTACCTACTTCTAAGGGTGCGTTTCCACAGACGCGGAGTGGGGCGGATAGGAGCGGTAACGGACCGTGAATTGACCAATTACTGTGTTCGAAATAATCCAGGATACGATGTCGAGCACTATGATTGGTCAATTGACCGCTCAGGACCAATTCACGTATTTAAAGCAGTAGAATTACTGTGCAGTTGCAGTGTGCTTTTCAACTGACGTGGAGTTGGGGGGAGTAAAAATTAGCGGACCAGGAGGCCAATTCGCGTATTTAAAGCAGTACAGCTGCAGTTAAGTTTCGATTAAAACGGTCATTTTCGTATTCTTGTAACTTTGGGATCGATCTCAAAAACGCTTGCGCATCATACTAGAATGTCGTTATTGCCCTCTCGAGACGCATACTTGACGCAAGCGTATTTGAGATCGATCCTAAAGTTACAAGAATACAAAAATGGCCGTTTTAATCGAAACTTAAGTGCAACTGAACTGCAACTGGACTGCAACTGCACTGTTTTAAATACGTGAATTGACCCCCAGGAGGCCGGCCAACTCACGTATTTAAAGTAGTGCGGTTGCAGTTCAGTGTCTATTAAAACGGCCCTTTTTGTATACTTATACCTTTGAGTTCGGTCTGAAATACGCTAGCGCAACTGACGATCGCCCTCTCGATACGCATACTTGACGTAAGTGTATTTGAGACCGAACCCAAAGTTACAAGAATATGAAAATGCCCATTTTAATCGAAACTTAACTGCAACCTGCCGGCCTCCTGGTTCGCTAATCATTACTCCCGTCAGCTACACGCCTGTTGAAAAGCATACTAATTACCATCTTCTCAGCCCCAATCAACTGCACAAAAATGAGACCCAAACTAATATTATAAATTTGAAACTCTATCTGCCTGTTTCACAAATAAACCGCTAAACCGATTTATGTGAAAAAAAACCGAACCGAAACTTGGTATGGAGATAGTTTGAGTCCCGGGACAGGATAAAGTATAGTTTTTAGTCGCTATAACAGACATCGCGAACCGCAGGCGAAAGCTACGAGTAGTAACAAATGAAAGGGAGTCCCCATACAAGACATTTCGCAATAAAGTGTAAAAAAAAAAAAATATTGTTCAGTGTGATAGTTTGTCGTTAGTAAATTGCAGACATTGTTCTCGTGATAGGCTTGACATTCGTGTCACTAGTCTGAAACAAAACACTGCGACAAAACTTCTTCAGCCGGTCATCGAACCCAAACTGAAACAAGTTATCTCTATGGTACGATAACTCCAATCACAAGAGTGGTGTGTCATGTCGTGCCCCACCCATGCCATCAGAGGACAAACTTGGGATATATTTTATGGGAAATGGGATATTTCTTTCTAGTTTTTGACGTTGAAAGGTTCGAGTGTTTTCATGGTTGAATAAATGGAATAGGGGATCGAAAATATTCTTGATATGATTTCGTATAAATATAGAAAGAGCGAATAAGAAAGAGTGTATCGTTGTCTGCGACATCGCACCGCTTAAATAAATTAACATATTTTAATGCCGGTTTTATTAAAAACAAATAATTAAATATAGACTGCCTCTGTGGCGCGATGGGTTTGTATCCGACTGCTACGCAAGAGGTCGTGGGTTCAATCCCTACCCAGAATAAAACTTTGTGTGATGAGCACGATGGTTTATTCAGTGTCTGGGTGTTATTTATCTTTAATATGTATGTATTTAAAAATATATAAGTATGTTTATCAGTTGTCTGGTTTCCATAGTACAAGCTCTGCTTAGTTAGGGATCAGATAGCGTTGTGTGAGTTGTCCCAAGATATTATTATATTATTATTACAGCCTTCGTCAACCTGTGCTTACTTAGCGTGCTTCAACACGACAACGTCAAAACGTACTTATATGTTGACATGTTCAATACCTGAAGCATTAAAACTTTGACTTCGTGTTTAATTCTAAATAAGTCACTATTGTCGTTTTAAATATGCATTAGTCTTTGATTACATAATGTCTAGATTCCTAATCCGGCATCTAAAATTGAAGCAAAGAACTGTCAAAAAGTACGGTCAAATGGACGTTCTTTTTGACAGGTAAAAAGCCGCCATCCAAAGTTTTAGCCATAGTGAATAAAAATCGTGAAAGTTTAAAAACAATAATAGTTGTTCTCATCAACGAGTGGCAAACGTCAAAGAGGGAATGCTTCATTTTTTTATAGGCTTAATGAGGGAATGCTACATCTAGACATTATATAATCAAAGACATTAGTCTATTAAATTTTCTTTATATGCTATTATATATTCGTATAAAATGAGCCTTAGCAGCCTGAAATAAATATTTATTATCATTATTATATAGTTAATATCAAATATAAGTTTAAAACTCTTAAGTTTTAAAACTGCATTTAAATCCATTATGTCCTTTAATACATACAAACTGTGATACCACAAACAAATAGAAAGACGCACATGTCCAAATTATATACAACAACCCCTTCTTTCATCAGAGTCAAGGCCAGTCAAGGTCAATTTATTTCAATGATACCCTAATGACGAGCGACTAATTATAAAAAGTTGGCATAAAGTAAATAGGTTAGGTAAGTTATGCGGCAAGCTGTACACGCGTTTGGACAGCGGCCAAGCAAGCCACGGTCACTGCTGGTGACGTATGAGGGTTACATGATATACTGCCTGACATCCAGGGTGTTGTGGTACTATTTATTTACTTAGCTCTCTGTGTAATGGAACAACGTCATTTTAGTTGTGAATTTAACGCCCATATAATGTGAGGAGGTTCTAAATCATGTTAACCCTCTACACGGCGCAAAAACGAGATCGCTACGTGACTATCGATGACATAAAATCTGTTTCAAATAACAGGTTCATTAATGCAATCGAACATGGCCGTAGGTGATGCAGTTTTAGTTTGATATTTATAAATGAATGCCGGGATTGAGGCAGTCATCAGAAGTGGCAATCATGAAGCAAGTAGGGCGAATTATCGTCATTCTACTGCCCTTATTCCAACTTATTTGGGATTCCATACATTCCTGTCAGACGTCGTCTCTCACCTTTTTCTGGTCATATCAACACGTTTATACAATATTTCTATTATTTCTTCACGGGTCCCTGACTCAGTGGTGATCAAAGAGATTGAGATATCTGCAAGGTTAAGGTTAGATTATAAAACGGTACCACCATTTTCCAACATTGTCACACCCCTTCGTGCCTCAGAGAGCACGATGAGCCGTCGGTCCTGCGCCTAATCTCTCTCTGGTCGTGTCTGATTTCCGTCCCATCGGACTATGAAAATGAAGGAATAGAGAGTGCACGTGTGCCTGCGCATATACTTGGGCACTAAAATATCTCCTGCATAGTTTTTTTTTAAGATATCGTGCGCGTCAGCCGTTTGTCGTAAATCGCGCGCGGCTCGCGATGCACGGAAATTAATCTTTACGGAGAAATATAATAATTCTGCTTAGATGTCAGTGGGTTCAAACAGGTTGAAAGTCTTTTGAACTAAACTTAGGTACTACTTAGCACTACTTAAGGTATTATTCAAACTCGAAGGCAATTACAATGAATACCCAATTACTAATTAATAGTACTGAGAACGACCAGTCGTCGTTGTTTCAACACCTGTTTCTACATGAATATTGTAGCACCTTCCAATATATTATTACAGGCATTTGTTCAAGTTCTTTGTATTTTCAGGACCTCTTGAAAGTCAAATTGAAGTTAATTTAAAGTCGTAGAATCAATCAAAAGTCATTGAATAACTACCTATATTAAAAATTGATAAAAAGGTTGCGAAATCAATTCCCGCCTTTATCAATTTTCATTTTATTTTATGGATATAGCACCGACCTATTAGGTACTAGTACGCTGGACTTACTACCCCGTACAAAGTGACAGCAATTTCAAATGTCGAATCGAAAAACCGTTTTTGTTAATATTTTGACACTTATAACAAATGGCCGTTGTTGTCAACTTTGTTACACAAGTATAGACTTCCTTCTGGTGTGCCTGACTTCTGACATCTGACTGCCTCTGTGACGCGGTGGGAGTGTATCCAACTGCTACGCAAGAAGTCGTGGGTTCGATCCCCACCCAGGATAAAACTTTGTGTGATGAGCACGATGGTTTATTCTGTGTCTGGGTGTTATTTATCTATAATATGTATGTATTTAGAAATATATAAGTATGTTTATCAGTTGTCTGGTTTCCATATTACAAGCTCTGCTTAGTTTGGGATCTGATATCGTTGTGTGAGTTATCCCAAGATATTATTATTATATTATTTTTTATCAAATGACCGTCCAAATGTCAAATTCAAATGGAAGTCGCTGACCCATTTACGAATGGATTTTATAATTCAACTGAATCCGAAAATACGTTTTTAACGGATATTGGCTAATTCCAAAATTCAGCCCAATTCATAGGTTGTTTTTAATTTGATTTTAAAATTTATTTGAACAGCATTCATAGGTTTTTAAACAAACGCCATTCTGAAGCAAGAAGCGAACCCACATTTTACACATTTAAAAATTTATCTATCCGATAGAGGTTTCTAAAACACTGAGCGCTGGAATTAGCCCCGAATGCACCATGCAGATTGCTATGTTGGGTTCAGCAACGAAGCAGATTTCGGTGGGGCAATCGACGTAAACTTGCAACTCAACATTTACTCTAAAACTACGTTTACATACATTACATAAGTATAATTACTAGGTATATGATACATACGAGTACAAACGGCAAGTTTCCCTTTTCGCATATAGTTTCATAACAGAGACAACATATTCAATCATTGTTAGAATACAAGGCGTGCCGCACACCCGAGTTTGTAAGACATTTAGCATAATAATACACCAACTTCCTAACTGGTACAATTTTGAAACGGTCCGGGAACACATCACATTTCGACTTAAAGATCTTACCTTTCAATTTCTTGTGAGATTGTGAATTGATGTGAATCTTGTATTGTAATGATTGTGAATCTAGCCCTCTCATTCACTCACACAACTTTCGCCTGCGGCGCTCTCAGCGTCATCATCGCGTTAAAACCTATCCTATGTCCTTTACCGTAACTCGAACTATCTCCAAACCAAATTTCATTTGAATCGGTTGTTCCTTACCTTTTCACGCTTAAGCTGTTAGGTTTAAGCGTGACAAGGTAACATTTGACAGACAGAGTTACTATCACATTTATAATATTAGTTCGGATACGCCATCTAGCCAGTAGTTAAAGAACTAGGCGCATGCGAGGGCTCAGCTTGCGAGCATCAAAGGTTAGAAATTGAGGTCTAGTAACATAGTCCAGATAGGTGGTTCGATTCCGCCCCCGATTTGGCTACGGAAGTCTCGGGTTCGATTCCTGGGTCTGGACTTCAAATTTGTCTATCTTTTAAAAATGCAATTATTGTATTTGTCGTAATTGGCAAGAAATGCCTAAAAAAATACGAGTATTTCAGTATCTTACCTACATATTAAATTTTAAGAAAAACAAAGACTAAAACATTTTCTAGTTAAAATGCTTTTTCTGTAAACTCTTCTCGGCTAAACATATATATATACATAGTTTCGTCATATTATGCGTTTCAAATGAGTTGATACCTGTCATGATGATATTTTGTTACGACGTAAGGTCAGCAATAAAATGATTCGTAAAAAGGTGTCATTAGTATTTCACAGAAGTACCTACCTACTCTAATGAACTATTTATAAGTACTGTATTTTACTACTTAATGTTATAGGTAAAAAAATATTACGTCTGACTGAAAAGCCACTAAAGTGTAGAATATTCTTATATTTTGCCTATTTACTTATTTCTGTTTCGTGTTTATTGAATAATAAAGAATACTAATAATAAAGAAAAATGTTAGGTAGGTACTTACATAGTTCAAAAAAAAAAATATTACGTCCGTTCCAATACAATATTACACATATGTACTTTACCCGACTTGGGAGTTTTTGTTACTAGCGGTACAATTTTGACAAGTACAGAGTGAAGTTGACGCGATCACGATTATCTTCTCATTTGAAACACGTCCATACTAATATTATAAAAGTGAAAGTAACTCTGTCTGTCTGTCTGTCTGTTACGCTTTCACGCTCAAACTACTGAACCGATTTAGATGAAATTTGGCATGGAGATGGTTTGAGTCCCGGGAAAGAACATAGGATAGTTTTTATCGCGATAACCGACATCCACGCGGGCGAAGCCGCGGGCGAAAGCTAGTAGTACATAAAATCATTTATTACTTTGATTGTTGGCTATTTTAACCTGAGGTTTGTCAACTGCTTTAATCAGGAACTGCAAAAAATCCCATTTTTTTAACTGTTATTAACCCTCGGAATACAACACTCTTTTCACCCTTAAAAAAACAGAACACAGAACAATACAAGAGAACACAGATATTTCGTTCGACATAAATATCAAAAATCCTCATTGTATCTTTATAATATTCAGGCGCGCGCTCTGAAAATATTGGCGTAACCGAATGGAGAATCGTTTGGCCATCGGCCAGGGTGTGAAATGTAATATGCCGGTGCATTTTACATATTTTATCACATAATGTCTGAAGCTAAAAGTTCTTTTATTACACATTTCACAAGTACATAAACTATTGGATAGAATCAGATTGAAAAGAGATCCCTGTATAGGTATGTTTTCTGTCGTTTTTGTCGGGTAATAAAAGTATTACCAGCGTCCATGCGCTACGGTAACTGGTGATCATTCTTAGTTACAAATTACTTCTAGCATAGAAGTCAACCATTACATAACACGCGCTTCAACAACATAAACATGACCTCGCTCATGAATAACCGTGGGGGGGCAGCATAAACACACCTCGGTCATGAATAACCGTGGGGGGGGGGGACTTTGGGGTTCCCCCTCCCCATTTTAAAATGAAAGGTACTTATTTGGCCAGTGATTGCAGTCCATATGGCGGCCGCTCTAAACGCCGGAGGTGCCGAAAGCGTCCTCCGAATAAGAAATCCTGGGCACCAAAACCAACATAGAATATCGCACCACTTTAATTCAAAGATGTTCCGGTTACATGTCCGTGAGTGGTAGCACTTACTACTATGTACTTTCGTAAAACATAAGTACGTAAATAGGTACTCTATGAAACCAGGTTTCAGCTTTTTTACATTAACCCAAACTAACAAATAACTTTCAATAGGAACTTTGTACAAACCAAGTAGAGCACTTTGTCACACAACCAGCTTGTTGACAACAAACAGTTGGTGGCACATCTCATATAAATCTCTATTTGGGGAAGCCATCTCGTCCCTCAAGGACTCTTTACTTAGGCCTCGCTAAAGGGCGGATGTAAACACTTCTAAATTAAAGGCTTTTTAAAGAAGTGCTTGGAGTAGGTTGCACGTTATACATATAGGTACGAGACGTATTTCAAGAATCCACGACTGCGAAGTCTAATCCAGAGATCAGCTAAGCGAACCTCAGAACATATGAATGTAGTTTACCAATGTTCTGTGAAGGAAACGGTTCTACTGTCATCCATAGATGAGTGACCATTTTCACAGAGCGCGGTTAGCAAAATTATTTCAACGGTCAGGTTTTACCTAATCTTAAGTTGAGTTAAACTTAAAAACGCTTGAAACTGGTAAAATTAAGTTCACTGGGTTTCAAGCGGCAAGTCCCTGATAATATTGGTCTCACAGGTACCTTCTAGAATATTACGTGAGTAGGCTTTGAAGCGAAGTGTGCTTTAGCAAGCTCAACTCAATTTCACGCATGCGACCAATTAGAAACAAGAAATCAACTTGCCATGAATATTGGTCTGGATCGAAGTGCAACTAGCATGGTCATGTGTGTCGAGTACTAGCATATACACAGTATATATGTCGTCATACAATAACTAAACTAAGCAAGTTTGATTGGTATCTTACCAATCACCAATTTCACAGACATTATTCAACAAAACGTGTTAAGATGAAACCGGATAATTTAGAAAAGCTCATAGTAGTTATGTTTAGTGACAATGGTGCCACGGTAGAACACCAACCCGATGGACAGATATGGTAAAGGGTCTGCGGTGGGAACTTCCATGCATCCATCCAGATGGTTCAAAATCGTTCCGCACGAAAAGCTCTGGTGAACAAAGCGACGACCTCAAGTGGTCATGACCCTCACTCATAAGGATACGAGTATTGATGAAAAAGAATTTAAAACATAGGTACTTTAAAAGCCTAATAACATCACTTATGTCAAATAAAACAAGTCGTATTTATTTTACCTTTGTCAGACTAGGGTGAAGATTCAGTAAATAATTACAAATGTTTGTCAAGAGATGTCCCTGTATTTGTCAATTCAAGTTCAATTAAAATACCTTTGGCAAATACACCAAAATTTCCGTCTAACATATTGGCGTATAATAAACATTGCCAACAAAAGTATTATTTGATAAACACAAAATTGCCAAAATATTGTCGTCTTTTCATTAAATTATAACTTAATGATTATTTATTTGTAATTTTCGTTCTCTCGTTTTTTCAGAGTCAAACTTGTACTTTGTGACCTTATAATTAGCGCCATTTAAATATTGAGGGGCCCGTGACTAAGTGGTGACCAAGCAAATCGAAAGATCTACGAAGTTAAACAACGTTAACAATGTCGGTTCATAAATGGGTGACACGTTTTAAAAAAAAAACCGCACACCATTGGAGCCACAGAGAGCCTACCTGTTGACATCGATGGGGAGGAATTCTTAGACGCCTAAACGGTTTTGTATTCTTCCTTTTTTATTTTCTTTTTGTAAATATACTATAGATGCAATTTAAAGTAGTTTTTAAATATGTTGCATATAGGTAATATAATTCTTTCAAAAATGCAATTATTGAATAACTATTGTTTAAAAAAAAAAAATTCTAAGATGTTGCCCTGCGTAGTTGACTAATCTCAGATCAGATTGTCTTGTCCATTTTTTAAATATTAGCAAAACTAGTTGATGTTATCCATGCCTCGACACTCACATATGTGACAACCTTGAAGCTAATAAATCAACTTCCAAAACATATTTCTTTGTTTACACGAAAACAAAATGTCTTTTCTTCATCTTATACAAAAAAAAAGAATGTGTTTCCCTTAGTAAATTAAACTTATGTCAACCCGGATATATCGCCGGTATGCCGGATAGTCGGATATTTTCCGGACACCCACTATTTACAGAACACCCCACGTGAAAAATAATACGAATTCCGTATCTAAATCTTTCTTGTATGGTATGCAGTGAAATTGTCGCGAGTTTTATCAATTCTTATTGCAAACTTCTTAAATGTGGAGATGCAGTTATCGAATGTATAACCAATTACCACAGTTTCAGCTGAATTCCCAGAAAACCTTCGGAACAAAAGTCGAGAGCGATGAGCGATATCTGTTGTGAGTTACTTGATCGCGTTTGTATATTCAGTACTCCCGGTGTTCTGTAACAATGTTGTGGCGCACTCAAGATGATTTTTTTGAAGGGGTTTTACTAATTTCTGGGAAGGGGGGGGGTAAGGTGGTACCATTGACTAAACACCAGCCATATGAGTGTTTTGTACCTGCCTCTGGGGCCTACACAAGAGGTCGTGGGTTCGATTCCACCAAGACACCACTTTTCATGATCAACAAATTGTAGTTCCGAGTCTGGGTATATTTTGTGTCCGTGACTTGTATGTTTGTAAAGTCCCCCGTGACTCAGGGCTTATACACTAATGCAGGAGCGGTTTAAAAAAAAACAATTTCTTGTAGGTTTCACAATCTATACTACCACTCATAGTTAGAGCGCCGCAGTCTAAGACAGAAGGGACACGATAGTCTATTGCTCAAATAAAACCGCAGTAAAGGACTAGATTTGTTGTTTCTATTCCTTAAGGTACTTACTTGAACTAACGATAAAGTAGGCGAAAGTCGAAACACATTATTGAGATATGCTATTGATTTCCTGCTCTGAATCTCCAAGTAACTATTTTAGGAGCATGCTCAATTCAGCTCAAAGTTGAGAAATGAAAAGTAAAAGTGTGAAAATAATCAAACAAACCTGGCTCTAATTATTCCAAGTTAGAATAACGGCCATATTGGTAAAGTAATATTGAAAATTTTGACAATAATAACATTGCAGGTGAACCATGCCATAGACGGAATATTCGAGATTCCTATATCTGAATCATCTTCAATCGTTTATACAAGAGGGTAACTACACTCTCACTCGATTCTTGAATCCCAACAATTGATGTTGTCAAGGAGTACCCTCAATAGCAGTAATATAATTGGGTAGATGACTACAATAACAATAAATTACTTTACACTATACACGAAATAGCATTTGCAAAAATATGCTGAAAAACAATCTTTCTCTACAATTTTACGTTATAACTATTTATTATACGGGAATTAACGCGCATTGTTTACCTTAAAATTGCTTGACGTTTCGACCAGGTTGCACAAGCGGACTGGAGTCCGCTTGTGACCACGGCCGGTGCAACCTGGTCGAAACGTCAAGCAATTTTAAGGTAAACAATGCGCGTTAATTCCCGTATAATAAATAGTTATAATCATGCAACGCGAAAGTTTAAATTTTACGTTGTTTTAATTTATAAACATCAAAACAAACATTGAAACTATGTGATTTGGCCATACAAAAGAATGACGTCATTATTTTGTATCTCATATAAATACGTGGCGCATCGTTTTGACGTTTCTTAAAAAGATACTGATTTGACTTGGCAGTCATCTACCCATGGAAATAGATTGATAAACCTTTTCGCGCCTTAGTTTAGATGAAAGAATATAGAAAATGATAAAATAAATGTTATTAAATAATTAGTTAAAAAATTAAAACGAATTTCATGTAGATTATTAAATTAAAATACTCACCCAATATTATAGCGAATCCTAATAGTCCTGAAACAACGAAAAAAAAAACATTAGTTTTTAATAATAATGAATTTGTCAAAATATTCACCACTTGTATCATCACTAAAAAATAGGTGAAGTAAAAATGTGAGGAAAGACACGAATGACATTTAATCTTTAGTTGTCTGTACGCTTAGATCTACTAAATTATGCGACGGATTCAGATTCTGATAATTTCTTACAGAATATTATAAAGCGGAAGAGTTTGTTTGTTTGTTTGGTTGAACGCGGTAATATCAGAAACTACTGGTTCGAATTGAAAAATTATTTTACTGTTTGATAGCCAATTTATCGAGGAATGCTATAGGCTATATAACATCACGCTACGACCAACAGGAGCAGAGCAGCAACGAAAAATGTTGAAAAAAACGGGAAAAATTGTCAGCTAGTACCTACTTATGTATATTACCTACATACATATTATGAGTATCTATATACTTAGGGTGAAAAAAAGTCCGTGCAAGAAAAGGGTCCTTATTTACTATCTTCTTTTTTTTTTTTAATTTCACGTCAAGCCCGCGCTTTTAACTGTCAAAATCTTGTCATAATGGTATATAGAGAGCAACGCTTCGAAACGCACCGCGCATGCGCCATTCGCGCGAGCTTGTCGCGAAATCGAAAAAAACAGTGCATAAAGACCTAGAGCGGGCCGCTAGTCTATACTAATATTACAAAGAGGAAAGATTGTATGAAGGCAACCTTGTTCTGTCAAAAGTATAAGGGTGATTATGTTACGTTATCTAAACAATAAGTAATTAAATACAGAAGCGGTTCCATAAAGCATAAGCATATCATACTATGACGTTCAACACTTTGTGTAATGGCTGCGAGGCAGTCACCATCGCGCCATTGTGACATGAAAATATTAGGTGTCGGTTTCGCGACAAATTGGTCCGAAACATACGGACTAATGTTGTTGATGCAACCGCTAATGACAAAGTGGTATTCTATACATTAAGTATAAATAAATCTTAAGCGGCGGTAGCTTAATGGCTAAGGCATCGGTCTCGCAATCGTGAGGTTGCGGGTCCGATGGACCGGGAGGTGATTAAAACTTTGTGTGATGAGCACGATGGTTTATTCTGTGTCTGAGTGTTATTTATCAATAATCAGTTTGTTTATCAGTTGTCTGGTTTCCATAGTACAAGCTCTGCTTAGTTTGGGATCAGACGGCGTTGTATGAGTTGTCCGAAGATATTATTTTTATTATTATAATCATATATCTCATTTCGGGTTTGATTCAGTTTTTTTATCAATTTATGTGTAGATTAATTGGCAAAAAAAAATGTGAAATGAATTCTGGTCACACATATTTTTGTAAATACTTTCCGTTTAAAGTACAAATAAGTGTAATTTCTAATGTTATTTTTTGAATATGTCAAGATTTATTTTGAATGTCACAATCTTGAAGAAGATTGGCCAATGCAACGAATCCCATCGATAAATAGCATTCATCGTATTGTTAATTTAGTTATAGTTAGTTAACGATCATCTTATATTCACAAACTCGAAATTTTAAAAGCAGCACCTGTTTCAATTTTGTACCAAGAATTAATTTCCTAGTAAATGGCTAACCCCGACAGAGTTTCTATTTGGTTACTTACATAATGTTAATCGGGGGGGGGGGGTTAAAAATATTATTTGATTCTTTTATACGTCGTGGGTTGTTTCAATATTTTAATACAAAATATTCGAGGTTCTTACTTACTTGTGTAGAGAGTAAACTTTTCATTTTAACGGGACTAATATATATATATTCTGTTTTAATGATATAAATATGAGCTTGACCCTTTTTTCAGAAACAAACGCGTGTACTGTAGCGCCCCCTGGCAGTCTGTAATATTTCAACTTTACAAGAACATGCTCAGGAATGAGACATAAACAAGTCAAAAAACCGTTTCCGAATAGTCTTAGCCATCTCCGAGAAAAAGATTAATAACTGTTTTGGAAAAACGAGCACTGTAGCGCCGTCTGGCAGTCTAGAACATTAAAACTTAGCTAAGAACCTGCTCGGGACTCAGACTTATATAATGCAAAAAAAACATTTTTAAATCGGTCCGGCCATTTCCGAGGAAAATGGTAACAGATATACACAAACAACTCATACCGTAAATGCATATACTGTCTCCTTGGACATCGCAGTTAAAAAATGCCAAGACATAGACCGGAATAACAACCACCATGAAGCGAATGTACAATAAAATAAAACGATGCAGATCTTTCAAGTCCTACAGTAAAAAAAACCACAGAAGTAATAATAGTAAAAAAAATAATATCCATCTTCACAGTGTGATGTGAAAGCTTTGCCACTAATTATATTCGCGACGATAAAACAGCATTGCGCGCAATTCTGCCATTGTGACGGGAAACCATTAGCCGCGTTCTTACGACAAATTATTTGGAAACACACAGCAAAGTATTGTGGACGTCGCAATTTATTTTTCTGGAAAAACGCCTTTATCATATTATTTTGTAGCTACTCTTCTGCGGGAGTCGTGTTAAAAACAAATTGTATATGTATAAAATAATATTCAATATAAGATGTACCTACTTGTATGTTTCAGCATATCTGCTGATCTTCTCCTAACCTCAAGATCGTGATGGACTCAATCACCATGACTCATTTATTACATAGTATTTACTATTGTACCAGCACTAGCTGGTATTGTGTGTTTGAGCACTGAATTAGTAATCACAGTTGGTCAGTGATTACGTATGACATCGTGAATATTGCAACTATGGATTGGACTTGATTGACTCTTGAAATAGATTATTTAGGAGGGAATCCGCAATCCACCCACGATCTGTGAATCACCAGGATTAAAGTACCTAGTAAGGATGCAAAAATCGAAATAAATTGACAGATCGAACACAAAAAGAGAGACGTGCAACAAAGAAAAATAGTGACTAAATTAGTAAGAGGTACTCTCACCAAGTAGAATGGTGAGAGTATGCAATAAAGGCATTTCCTTACTACTACCTTTCCTTACTCCTACTTTAAACGTGGTGGTTCACAGATCGAGGGTGGGTGGTGAAACCCAGCGCTAGCCGTTTTTTGTGCACTTTTGTGGAGCTATCTGCTCTTTTTCCAAAAAGAAAATATATCAACTAATAAAAATACATTAAATTTCTACATAATTTTGACTTCAAAATGGTAGGTTTTGTTTTTGTTAAAGGAGTATAATGTTTATTTATTCTCCTCACAACGACACCACACTAATGAGAAATAATTGTTGATAAAATGCATCTCCTCGTAAAGTACAATTTTCTTTGATTTGTTACTTACACCAAAGGAAAAGCAATTTATTAAAACACATTATGCTAGAAACATTTTTTCACACGGCCTAAATTTTATTTTATAATGATTTTATTCCAATAACTGAGCGCATTCGCTACGGTGCAGCGAAGAGAGAACGAATGCTCAAGGTTAATTGGCCAGGGTACGCCTTAATTATCTACTTGAAATAAGCAACGGTAACCTAATGGCTAAGGTGAGGTCGCGTTTTTGAATCCTACCCATTATTCTACCGAAAACCGTAAACCCACTTGGCTGGAGGGGTTAGCAGGATTGCTAGCAATGCGGGACCTACAATTCCACAACGCTAGTTATATTTAAAAAAACTTATTATTTTTTTACGGGGGCTTAAAACCGTCCAAAATATTGAACAATACAATCCACGGCAGGCAACTAAGTGGGCAGTAATGAGTTTGACGACGTCCTCCGGCAACGGTCTGAAGAGCGCTTTATTAAAGACAATAGTCCAACATGTGAGCCTCGCTGAAACTCTTTTATTCTATGTTAATATTATCTTTGCAAGTAATAAGATGGAACTCAAAGGTTTTACACTTGAGTGAGTTTAAAGTACTCCAAGTTATAATAATAAGGACGAATGGAGTAGTATTTTTGCAGTCGTTAGAATTGTATAAGAGTTAAGCTGGGTTCACATGACTTTAGAAATGCACATTTTACGTGTCCGTTATGCTAGCGTACACCAGAGATATATCGAGTTGGTTACTATGCCATTAAACTCTGCGTAAATACTGCCTAATTAGTGTAAAAATAAAAAAAACTCTGCCTCTTTAGTTTAGGAAATAAACACCATTTTCACTGGGTACGCTGGCGTCACGATCAAGCTAGCGTACCCATGGCCGTACTCGAAAACGGCTAATTGTTAAGCAACAGAGTTTACATACAAAAACTCTGCTCTAATACTGCCCCCCCTATACTAAATTTCATAACGATTGCTCTTGTAGGAACAGAGATATTGAACAAGACTTTTCAATGACATTCGGAGCTGGCGTTATGGCAGCGTACACATAATAGTTCTTAAAGAAAGGGAACTTTTCTTTTAATAAATGCTATATGTAAAAATAGTGCGTGAAATTCTGACTCTAATAGTGTAAATACTTTATGCGAATTCGCAGTGGAATAATCAAAAAATCTATGTTAAGTTCTAGGAACAAATGTATTGACGTACAGTCACGAACAAAATTAATTATTAGTGAAATTATAAACAGAAATATAGCGTTATTTTCTAATTTAAGTTAGCATGATGTGTTTTGACATTAATAAAATTAAAATGATTACTGTAACGCCGCATTGCAGTGTTCGAAAACAGTGGCCCCTCAAAGACACGACAAGGGCATGCGCGCGCGCCGGAATTCCCTTGCGCTACTACCCCTCCAAGGACACTCGGCCGCCCGCTACGACGAGAGAGCGACACGTTCGCGATAATAATATTGTCATCCCCGTAGAATTATAATACGAAAACAGTGTTGTGTATATGTACCAAATAGTTGTGTAATAAGTAATATTATATCAGTGCGAAGACTCTTATTACATTACCTATTTATGTGCTTGACTGTAAAAAGTTGGTTTGCGTGGAATTGAATATTTTCAAATGCTAATGTGAAATAGGCAATACTTTCTCCCTCGCGCTTGCACGTCTTATTGGCATGGCAGCTCTCATGGTCGGGGGGTTGGGGGTTTTCTTTACTAAGACGACAACAATATCATTGCCGTTCACGGACTAGTCGGACCGTGATGTGTTTAGAATTATAGCAGTCAATTTATTAGGTTAGTTTACAAATTATTATTTTATGAATTATGTCGCGGTTCATTTTATTCAAAAAGATTTATAAAATCTTACTTGGCATTTTGATATCCTGACTTTGGTGATGTTAACTTAACATTTTACTTTGTATGGGTTAGGTTTTAGATTACCTACCCGTATTGGTTTGATTTAGATGGATTAGATATACGGCATACTTAATGTGTAGTATTACTTAATATGTCTTCTTATCTTCACCTAATGTGTAAGTACATAATTCTTAAGTCAACTTATAATTTTATTACTATTGCCTTAAAAATATTTGAACGTGTACAATAAATTGATACAATATTAATTTGTACAAATATATAAAGTATTGTATCTGTACCACATACTACTTAGTTTTAGACAGATTTTAATAGATGTAATTATAAAATAGTTTAGTAAATATGCGACACCATTTATAAAAGTTTTCGGACATTATGCACAAATTCTATTATTGAATTAAGATAGGTAATTATTATGGTCTCTTAGTTTTCACATTTTGGTCGGCAATATTAGTAAGTTTAATATTTATAGACTTTTAAATCTCTTTGACTCATATGAAGATAGGTAACTCAATTTTTGAATCATGTAGAATGCACTACTGAAAGCTAATATGCTGCTCAAGAGAGAAAAACAAGTTGGTAATTTTATTTGTTATCAGTAAACCGGTTCTTCTGAGCAAAGGGCGGACCAATTCGCGCGCTTATCTTTCATGTGTGCAAGAGTGAGACAGAAAACTATACTATATTATTGTTAGGCAGATTACCGATGTGTGCCATATTTTAGCAAAAATCTCAACTAGTACTTAATACGTTATAACTCAATGTCTGTCGCTCAATTATTACTAACATTACATTTTACGAGTTGTGTTTACCGAGTAGGTACCTATAACTATTTTGCAAATAAAGCATATTATAAATAGTTTGTTATCTTGCAATTAGAACATAAATTGTTAACTTGAGATTGTTCAAATTAAAATGAAATAATTTCATACATTTCCTTTTTTTGTAGCAGGTTTTATAAATTATTAGCCACGTAGGTACCGGCTTCGCGCGGGCACATTAATACATGTTCATCCCCAGATGGGTATCTATGTATGTATATCTATATTAAATGTATAGATTCTTCGTAAACCACATAAGTCCACCGTCCCTGATCCAGAAGTTGCATAAAATCTACTAATGCTATTTAAAAATAATAAATCTAAAATACAATTTTATTTTACTCATTTCAGGTCCAAGACAACAACTGCAGCGATAACCCACGACCATGACATTATCGTAAACTGGACAGTACCTTGGGTCATGATGAAACTTGTCAAAGCACTTTTGAGCATATCTGTACCTGTACTGTGAATAGAAACGAACAGGGTCTTTTTAATCATTCCACTGCGAATTCGCATAAAGTATTTACACTATTAGAGTCAGAATTTCACGCACTATTTTTACATATAGCATTTATTAAAAGAAAAGTTCCCTTTCTATAAGAACTATTATGTGTACGCTGCCATAACGCCAGCTCCGAATGTCATTGAAAAGTCTTGTTCAATATCTCTGTTCCTACAAGAGCAATCGTTATGAAATTTAGTATAGGGGGGGGCAGTATTAGAGCAGAGTTTTTGTATGTAAACTCTGTTGCTTAACAATTAGCCGTTTTCGAGTACGGCCATGGGTACGCTAGCTTGATCATGACGCCAGCGTACCCAGTGAAAATGGTGTTTATTTCCTAAACTAAAGAGGCAGAGTTTTTTTATTTTTACACTAATTAAGCAGTATTTACGCAGAGTTTAATGGCATAGTAACCAACTCGATATAGCTCTGGTGTACGCTAGCATAACAGACACCATTTTACTGTAGTATGTAAAACTTGTACTAAATGTTTTCTGCGGCTTCGCCTTCATGTTTTTTATACAATTTTTGATTCGAAATAGAAACTTAACGACAAAACGTAATCCGCAGCAGCAGCAGCAGCTGCTGCATTCACACGCTTTTGTTCAAAGAGACATTTAATTTATCTATTACAAAGCAGAAGAGTTTGTTTGTTTGAACGTGATAATCTCTGGAACTATTGCCCGAAATGAAAAATTATTTTACTGTTAGATAGCCCATTTATCGAGGAAGGCTATAGGCTATATAACATCACGCTACGACTAATAGGAGCGGAGAGCAGTAATGAAAAATGATTCAAAAACGGGGTAAATTTACACAGACGAAATGCGCGGGCCAGCTAGTTTAATATATAGATTAAATGTCGCTTTGAACGGTAGCGTGTGAATACCATACATATTATGTAGGTCTCATACTTATATTAATCTAATACCTTTTAACGAGCCATTCTTGTATATATGTTTATAGTTTAGGTTTTATTTTATTATGTTTAGGTTATACGTATATTTTTAGAGGGAGCACTCCATACACGTAACAGAAGCTGAATAATATGTTTGTTTTCAGCAAACATCAAAATGTGGCACATCATTCGACAGGTCTCTAAAAATAATTTTTAGGTTTTAATAAACTTTTTTGATTGAGTAAATATTTTTGGAAATAATTGCTCCGAAAGTTGCATAAATTGTGTCCCCCCCTTAACTTTTGAACCGTGTGACCAAAATATAGTGCTTCATTAATACTTTCAACTAAAATTATTTCTACCGTCAATGAGTAATTGCCGTTAAACTGCGTTTCTTAACAAAAAGGTGTAAGTGTCATAAACATACGCTTTTCTGCTGATACAATGTTCAAGGCTGCGGAACCCTACACTAAGCATGGTCCGACATGCTCTTGCCCGGTTTTGAATACAATAATTGCATTTTTGAATGGCGCATGCGAGGGTACAACTCGCGAGTATGAAAGGATAGATAAATTTGAGGTCTAGTAACGTAGTCCAGATAGGTGGTTCGATTCCGGTCCCGGTTTGGCATGCGCATGTCTCGGGTTCGATTCCTGGGTCTGAACTAAAAAAAAATATCTTTCAAAAATGCAATTATTATATTTATAAATTATTTGGCAAGAAATGCCTATAAAAATTACAATTTATTTTTAAAAAATGCTCTCTGTAACGAAGCAATAACAAAAGCTGTGATAGTTTTTTAAGTACCGGCTAGATGGCGCATGCGAGGGCTCAACTCGCGAGCTTAAAAGAATAGAAAAAATTGAGGTCTAGTAACAAAGTCCAGATAGGTGGTTTGATTTCGGCCCCGGTTTGGCATGCGCATGTCTCGGATTCGATTCCTGGGACTTAAAATTTTTCTATCTTTAAAAAATGCAATTATTGTATTTATAAAGTACCTAACTAGCAAGAAATGCGTATAAAAATTACTATAATTCTACCACCACCCGTAGAATTCATCACATACATCTACTTATTAAAGTCTCATAACGTAGTATAAGTTCAATATATCATTTTATAACTTCAACATAATACAAATACGATAGATGACACTGCGCTCTGTGCTCTACTAAGGAATAACTCCGTTAAACTTAGTGACTTTACTGCGGAACTTACTGCACACTGCGCATAGATATCTTGTTCGGTTCGTTCATTAAGAGCATAGATGATGAGTGCCAGCGGGCTAGATTAAATTCACCGAGGCAAGGAACCGTTTACATTGTACGGGGATGTGGGTTCGTTATGATTTCGCATATATCTGTGTCCTAATAATATATCTTTGATATCTTATTTAACTACAGGGTGACTTGTAATCTATACTAATAATAAAAAGCTGAAGAGTTTGTTTGAACGCGGTAATCTCAAGAACTACTATTCGAATTGCAAAATTCTTTCACTGTTAGATAGCCGATTTATCGAGGAAGGCTATAGGCTATATAATATCACGATACGACCAATAGGAGCGGAGCAGCAATTAGATATGTTACAAAACCGGGGAAAATTTACGCAGACGAAGTTGCGCGGGACAGCTTCAATTCGGATTAGAGTTATGACCTTAACCACCTACATACTATTTTTCTGGAGCAAAATCGTTGTTTATTGTGAGGTTTAGGCTCTAAACCTGACAAAGAAACATCAATTTAACTCCGGGGTCTCTCAGATGTGTGGTAAATAGTTGTGTGACTAAAGTAGGTGATAGGTGAAGTTGTATTTTTTTTTTATTATATTACGTAGTTATTAGATGTAATGTAAAGAAGCAATACGGGAGGTTATTAGTATATTACAAATCACCCTGTATATCCTAAATGTGTGTGTGAAAGTTTATGCGAATGTGTTTGACTTAAAACTACATAGATAAGTAATATAACTTTAGTTAGTTAGGTAAGAACAGTTTATTTGTCTTCCGAGGTGTTCCTAGAGCGGCATCTTAAATTGAAGCCTTCAAGGCTTCACTTCCCCAAATCTTGCGCTTCATTATTGGCATCGAGAGATTAAAAATAGCTTGTTTATCGCTTTAAATCAGGTTGAAATAAAAACCTTAAAATCTAAATGCTCTCTTACACGAAACACCACGAATGCACTCTGTACTTAACACATTTGTATAATGCAGTCATCTAATCAGTGCACACAGCCCCTTTAAGCCGAGACAAGGCAAGGCAAGAACAGTCGCAGCGAGGCGCGAGGCACAAAGAACTGAGACGCAATAACATTAGTACAAGGGAAATGAGACGCACAGTGTTGTGTGACAATGGGATGTAGAAACACGAGTATTCGTCAAAGGTACTCGTATTAATGACACTCGATATTTGATGAATGTGAACAATAAAATTCAGTTACTGAAATTCAATTTATTTTCCTGGAAAATGTATACCACTAAGTTAAATTTATTTCTAGCTATCATAAACTATCCTATGTCTTTTTTCCGGGACTCAAACTATCCTCATATGCAATTTCATTGAAATCGGTTTAGCGGTTAACCCGTAGTCGTACGTGAAGGCGTACCAAGTAGACAGAGTTACTGTCACATCCATACTAATATTATAAATGTGAAAGTAACTCTGTCTGTCTGTCTGTCTGTCTGTCTGTCTGTCTGTCTGTTACGCTTTCACGCTCAAACAGCTAAACCGATTTAGATGAAATTTTGTATGGAGATAGTTTGAGTCCCGAGGAAGGACATAGGATAGTTTTTATCGCGATAACCGACATACACGCGGGCGGAGCCGCGGGCGAAAGCTAGTTTGTAATATTAGTTTGAATATTCAGGAGAATTGTTACCTTTAAATTTTGTTTAAGTGTGTGTATGGTTTAGTGATTGGCGTTTGGGCAGAAGGTAACTGGATCCTTACTACCTAAAATAGAAACAAATTGAGAAGATTAAAATAGGTCTACCTTTAACCGAGTTTATTGTTAATAAAGTCTGAGAATTGATATTTTAATTAATTAAAAACAAGGTATTACAAAAACTCTTGACGGACAAGGTACGTAGGACTGCCTCTGTGGCGCGGGACACCAATCTGTGTGATCCACAAATTGTTGTTCCAAATATAGGTGTAGGTACTTTGTGTTCGTGACTTGTATGTTTGTAAAGTCCCCCGCGACACAAGGCTTGTACCCTACTGAGGGAGTAGTCCTTTTTTTAAAGAAAAAAAAAGAAATAACGTAGATATTGATGAAATCGGATTGACCACAATCTTTAAATAGAAAAGTTTAAGTTGTGTCATCCAAAAAATTAGTAATATACTCTTTAAGACTTGATCCGGCTTACGGCGGGGTCTGCTTAATGATGTGTATTGATATAGCCATTGAGACAAACTTGTTAGGGTGCGTTCCCACTGTGTCATGATGACAGATTATCGTGTCGTTTAAAGCTTAGTGGCGTATTTAAATGGAGAAAATAATAATAAGATCTTGGGACAACTCACACAACGCTATCTGATCCCAAACTAAGCAGAGTTTGTACTATGGAAACCAGACAACTGATAAACATACATATATATTTCTAAATACATACATATATAGATAAATAACACCCAGACACAGAATAAACCATCGTACTCGTCACACAAAGTTTTACCGTGGTTGGGGATCGAACTCACAACCTTCGGTTTAGCAGTCAGGGTCACTAGACCAACAGGCCCGTCAAGAGGTGTTCACAAGGAAGACCCGATTAACTGTCGTCCATAACATTTTTGAAGTGACGACTGATTGTCTGACCGGCAGTATGACAGTCGTCCAACGATAAATTAATCGTCATGACATAGTAGGAACGCGCAGTAACAGTATCTAATGTCAAAAAAATTAATATAAAAAGGATAAAAAAAAAAAAAACCATTAACCCTAAATATAATTTTTCCAATTTAAAAAAACTACCTTCAGAGCCTTTTATTGAACTGAAGATCGTAATCTGAATGGATTCTGTGAATTTCTACAGATAAACATTAATTTTAGAATAAAACAAATGTAATAACCAGCTGAATTAACATTTTAGTATTTACTTTAGTCGTCTCATTTGATGAAATAGGGACTGTTAATAATATTAGTGTTCATAAATAATCTGTTACTCGTAAACTTTTAAAGCCTACTTAGCTGTGATAGTTTTCCTTTAAATTTCACTATATATACTACTATCGTAATTTTTTTACATACCCAACATCAACCATTTAGCTGGCAGGGAGGCGACCCTTGACTCTTTAAAGGCTTCATATTTTACAATCGAATACCTAAACCTAAAAATCGTCTGCTAAACACCTAAACGTTTTTAAAAGACTATCTAATGATAACACGATGGGGTAGATGAGAAAAAAAATCGGACATGGCATAGTTTCGCCATATCCGTTTTTTTCGCGTTGAAGCGTTCCATTTTGCCATTTTGGCTACGGAACCCAAAAAAGGTGAAGTTTTAAAATAGGGGTCAGTTTGACTTAATAGAGATGGGTAAATATTTGTTGCTACGATGCAGTAGGCAGCAGAGGTGAAGGGTTAAAAAAATATATTCGTTGCTGAACGTAGTTGTTTGTACCTAAGTAACTACAATCCAAAGGGAAACCAATGTAATAGTGTTCTAAGAACCCTCCGCCGCTGGTAGACAGATGCACTGAAAGAGCCTTTTGAATTGGCGATATGTCCCCTGTGGCGCGGTGGGAGTGTGTCCGACTGCTACGCAAGAGGTCGTGGGTTCGTTTCCCACACGGGACAGCATTTTGTGTGATCTAAAATTGTTGTTCCGGGTCTGGGTGTACTTTGTGTCTGGGACTGGTACTTTTGCAAATTCCCCTTCACACTACTGCGGGATTTTTTTTTTATTAAAAAATAAAAGTGTGGTCCGATGTTGTAAGATTTGTGTCGTCAGCATTGACACCCAACATAAAGAAAAGTACTTTATTAGTAGCGAAGGGTTCAAAAATTCCTAAGGTAACCCTACACCACATACATATCTTGGTGGGCACGGTTCTTAGTACATAAAATATTAAGTAACTACAATTCAAAGGGAAACCGAAAATAATGGTGTTCTAAGACCCTCGGCCACTGGTACTTATCATACTACCATTAGTCGGACGGATCCAATCTACCAGTTTTTTTTTTTTTTTAATTGCCTATGGTTGGCAGACGAGCTAGCGGCTTACCTGATGGTAAGCGGTAACCGCCGCTCATGGACTACAGGAATGTCAGGGACACACCCAAGCCGCTGCCTACCGTGAAGTGAAAACTTTCTTTCAACCTCGTTTGAAGAAAGACATGTCGTAGCGCTTGTCTATTTGTCGCTATTAGTCATACGAAAAACTTTAAACAAAATATTATAACTGTTTCAACAAACCACAATCGAGGATTAAAAAGAAATGCCCTAAACAAAAAAGAATGACTACCTACAGATAAAAATACCTCAGTAAATATTCAACTCGATCCAACCCAGCTATTTTCTCTTCAGATATTCAATTGGAACCAAATTCTATCAATACATTTTTATATATTACATTCACAATAATACATTTATTTACGTCCAATCGGCTCTCACAAATTAGATACGAAACGCTTCAGCCATCCGACCTTTTTAATTGAAAGCTCTATGTATTCCCACGGTTCTAGGTCACAATTTATAGCCTTATTTGTAGCTAGGTACTAGGCAATTTATTAATGTCTCAATCGCTTTGGGGATTAAGTTTTTATCCGTTTCTGTAATTAAAGTAGGTGCTTATTAATTTATTTTACTTCTTACGTTAAAATTATGTTCCTACCTAATTAAATTGGATTCGTTTGCCAAATTGTATACAAGCCCGAAGGGTTCAGTATACACTCTTGCTATAACAAATCCCAAAAACGCAAAAAATTATGGGATAGCAATTAATTTTTTTTAAAGCTATTGCATAGCTTTTATCGCGGGCTTGGAGCGCGGCGACCGAATCAAGAAATTCTGTAACGAAAATAAAACTTAACACTTACACGTATCTTGGCCGAGCGTTCGCTTAACGTATATGTATATGGTACGACTGTAAGAAAAGCGCACGGATCGAAAAAAAAAAAAAAAATTTAAGTGCTTAAGTTGATAAAAAATGCTATGCAATAGCTCTACCGCGGCAGTCCCCGAGTGCCACACATTTTTTGTTTATTATTTTTTTGATATAATCACTAACGTTGATTAATCGCTTGAAAATATAGAGACTTGTGACAGAAGGACTGACCTGACGGACTGACTGGTTCCATTGGTACAATCCGTGGACAAATTGTATTTAAAAATACAAAGCTTGATGAAATAAAGACAATATGTTATTCTGAAGATTTGCTATTTATACAAATCAGGCGCCTGTTTAAAAATAACCTAAACAATTTCCTTGTAAAATGAGTACCTTCGTTTCCATTATATTAACATAGTATCTCCGCCATCTTAAGCTTTTAGAAAAACATTGTTTCGTTCTCAAAATTACCAGTAGGTACGCCTTTGTCAAACTGATTGACGTAATCAGCAACTAATACCTACAGAAACAGAAGTTTATCTTTCATCTTTTGTCCCCTTCACTCACAGCTAGATAACTGTGAGTGAAGGTGACAAAAGAAAAGTTCGCAGATTAATAGATCCGTACCATATCTACATAACACGATCAGTCGTTAACACCGACTAATCGATAACATCCGATTGTTACCGATCCCTAGCTTAGTATCGATAAAAAATCGTTTTCACATCGCACAAACGTAATCGGATAAAGGTAATCCAGACAGGGATGTTGAATTTCAACATCGTTTTAATTTTTGTTTTTTATCGAGTATTCGAATCCGTTCATTCGCTTAGGGCCCGGCTACACGCTCAATCTTATTAGCACTAATTCTTGTTTGTTCAAATAAATATGTGCGTTAATAGGGCAATACGATATATCGCACAAACAACTTGCACAAAACGCTAGTTTGGTCAAAATTGATTAGCACAATTATAGGTACTTGTATGTGAAGACGGTACGTAAACGTTTGCACTAACCGGTTTGTGCAAATAATAAGGGGGCACTACTCGGTACTACTTGTGGTAGTTAAATGGTGTTATATTCCAAACTAATGGTTCAAAATATTTCTACTTTTCGAAAACTAGAGTTAACCCTCTTCTGTAGGTTGATGCTCTCATCCACACCATGTGAGGCTAATCTACATATACTCATAACTCATAACAATCCATATGATGTCCCACTCCTGGGCACGGGTCTCCCCAGTAGAACCTACTTATTGTAGATCCTGGGGATAATTGTCGTAATCGCCACGCTTGGCGAGCGGTTTTTGGAACGAAATTCCTTATCGCGCGTTGTGAAAGGGGGCTAGACGGAAAAAAATCTCACGAAAAGTTGTAACGACACTTTTTGACACACACAAGCCGTGCAGTGTGCGCGTAAGATATGAACATCTAATTTGACGAAGAAGTCACCTGTCGATTTGGTCTAGAGGCATAAATTCGGTACACAGTATTGGTGAGAATTGTGTAGTTGTGGGTTCGAGCCTTCGGTATACAATCGTCTTTTTTGTAAGTTATTTTGTTTCGTCTTTCTATTTCGCATTGAACAGGGTGGTGTTGCGAAGATTATAAAAAAAAAAAAATAATATAAGAACTTCGTTCACTCAATTTTTTTTTTTTTTTTTTGGATTAGCGATTGCAGTAAGGCTTTAAAGTGCGCATCGGACGCTGCTGCCCGTTCTCCGATGGGAAATCCCTTAGTTGCCTTGACGACATCCACATGAAGAGATAAGGTGGTACTATTGTAAAGCCGGTACTACACGGCCAAATCCTACTGGTACTTAATATTATAAAGCTAAAGAGTTTGTTTGTTTGAACGTGTTAATCTTAGGAACTACTGGGTCGAATTGAAAAAATATTTTACTGTTAAATATCCCATTTATCGGGGAAAGCTAAAGGATATATAACATCACGCTACGACAAATAGGAGCGGAGCAGCAATGAAAAATGTTGCAGAAACTGGAAAAAATTACGCAGACGAAGTTGCGCGGGTCAGCTATTCATCTGCAATTGACTATATGTATTATATTTACGGTCCCATAATAATCGCATTCGCTCCATTGTTGGGAACGAAAAGGTATTTTGCAGGTATTTCTTAGTCTAATATTTGATTTAATATAGCTATCGTGAGGTCGCGGCTTCGTATCCTATCCATTATACTACCGACGTGACCCACTCCTAACACAAGCCATTAATTATTTTTAAACTTTTGCGATGCAATTCGATCGAAACTTTGGATAAATAAAAGGTTTTAATAATAATAATAATATCTTCAAACAACTCACACAACGCTATCTGATGCCAAACCAAGCAGAGCTAGTACTATAGCAACCAGACAACTGATAAACATACTTATATATTTTCTAAATACATACCTATATTAAAGATAAATAACATTCACAGAATAAACCATCATGCTCATCGCACAAAGTTTTATCCTGGGTGAGGATCGAACCCACGACCTCTTGCGTAGCAGTCGGATACACTCCCACCTTTAAATATTTCACGCGATTAAGTCCCCATAATTTTCTAATACAAGCCTTAATTACAAGCTTAGCTGGAGGGGTTAACAGGATTGCTAGTAATGTAGGCCTCACAATTCCACATTGTTAAAACCCCAACCCTAAAAATATCTAAGTAATTGATATCCTGTAGCGTTATTGATTTACAGTACTTTGAGATTCATAATCCCTGGTAGGTAATTTCTAACATCCATTATAGCAAATTCCAATTTTAATATGGATACCTATATCGAGAGCCTCGAACCGTTACGAATGACCGCCATAAAACAATTAAATTTACGCTTATGACCCAATTATGATAATTACGACGAAAACGAAACGTAAATCGGCCCGCCGGAATCTTTTACCTTAATTAATATACGCTTTTATTTTCAGGTTTTAAAGTCAAAGGGTTTATATTTTTTAAGCTATTGCATAGCTTTTGTCGCGGGATTTGAGCGCGGCGACCGAATCAAGAAATTCCGTAACGAAAATAAAACCTAATACCCCCCACTACGCCTACTTTGTAGTTCGGCCGAGCGTTCGCTTAACGTATATTACCTATATGGTACGACTGTACGAAGCTTGCACGGATCGAGACGAGCTGCTCCGAAATATAATGAAAAGAAAAAAAAAAAACATTTTCATTTATATAATAAATAATAATAATAATAATATAATAATAATAAAAATGATTTATTCACTTAGGAAGCAAAATACTACACTTGTGAAAAGTCGATTCTACATTTACTAATAATGCCTGTTCGCAAACCATAGGTAAAGCCCGAGAAAAGAACAGGCAATAAAAACTCGTGGCCACTCTTTTCAAATTGCCAATGTTTACAATGTTTCTCTGTTTATAAACTGTATATGCAGGTAAGGTGCTGCCACCATTATATTATACAGCATATTAGAGGACTGATGCAAAAAAGAGGTCAATAATATTAGAAGAGTACACGAGATCGGATACATCAGCCTCAATGGGCACAACATAGTAGGAGCATCCACTTACGATGTAAAAACTTTATGTGCTTAAATATTGGCCAATTTACTGCTACTTAATGAATAAGTACATGTTTTTCAAAGGAAAGAAAAGAATGGCCGTAATTTATAAAAAATATATATATTTTTTATTATATATAAATATATATTATAAAAAATATATATTTTTTTAATCATTTAACCAATTTCAATTACGGTTATTAATTGAGAAATTTCGTAGTCTGTGTCCGAAACTCACCATCATATCTTTACGAAATTTAGGATCGGATATACCGTCATTGAGGGCAATAATAACTCAATGACGGTACATCCGATCTAATTTGAAATTATTTTAATTTAAAGTATTTGTTAAGCGCTACCTTTTTGATATTTTTTTTTCATATTTTTTGGTCACACGGTCCAAAAGCTATGGGATGGATCAGCTAAACGGATCTGAATGAAATTTGTCAAAGATAAAACCTGGAATAGCTCATACTAGTAGGCTACATTTTTATTAAGCAAACGATGTTGTAGGCAATAGCTCGTGTTATTCATAAAAGGAATTACTTGTTTGGTTTTTTAAGTTAAAAACCCCGTTATACGTTGCCTCTCTTACAAAAAGCCTCAAGTTTATTTGACGCACGCATTCGTATTTATCATATTCAATCTTTTCAATTACATCTCGTAAGACGTAGGATTGCGTGTCACCCTTCCCTGTATTGCTTGTACCATGGTTACCATCAGTTGTAATGGGATTCTTACATGGAATACTTCAAATATAAACGTGGATTTATTATTTCTATGTTATCGTTTATAATTGATTTATGATAAACTAGCTCGTCGTCGGTTATCGTGATAAAAACTACTTATCATATCTATACTATTCAAAAATGCAATTATTGTATTTGTAAAGTAATTGGCAAGAAATGCCTATAAAAATTACTTCAATATTCGGCCTGCAACATCATAATTTGTTTAAATGCTCTCTGTAACGAAGCAATAATAAAAGCCGTGATAGTTACTTAACTACCGACTAGATGGCGCATGCGAGGGCCCAACTCGCGAGCATCAAGGGATAGAAAAAAGTGAGGTCTAGGTGGTTCGCTTCTGGCTCCGATTTGGCTACGGAAGTCTCGGGTTCGATTCCTGGGTCTGGACTTCAAATTTTTCTATCTTTCAAAAATTAAATTATCATATCTATACTAATATTATAAGAAGAGTTTCTTTGTTTGGACGTGGTAATCTCAGGAACTACTGATCCTAATTGAAAAATTATTTCACTGTTGGATAGCCCATTTATCGAGGAAGGCTATAGGCTATATAACATCACGCTACGACCAATAGGAGCGGAGCAGCAAAAACGGGGAAAAGTTACGCAGACGAAGTTGCGCGGGACAGCTAGTTATATATATATATTTTGAGCCCTTTCCTGGGGCTCAAACTATATTCATACCAAAATTTTACCAAATCGGTTCGGCAGTTTCAGTGTGAAAACGTTAAAAACTAAAACAGATAGAGATTTTTTCACATCTATACCTACTAATATAATAAAGCTGGAGAGTTTGTTTGTTTGGTTCAACGCCGTAATCTCAGGAACTACTGGTTAGAATTTAAAAATTGATTTTGTTTTGGATGGCTGATTTATGAAAACCAGTACATCAGTTTCATCAAAACTATGCCACATACAAACGTAATATCCTCATTCCCATTCATTCCCACAGTTAAAAACCAGTTCAATTTAAAGACTAAATAAACATTACAAAACCAGTTTCATGAGTGAAACGTAAGTACATTACTCAGATGAAACGAGTCCTTTGTTCATTTCAGTGGTAATGTGCTCATGTGAGTCCTTCGTTAAATCTCAAGAAATACCTCAATTTTCAACGGGAATATGGAGGGTTGAGATAAGGAGACGCATCTCTGTGTCTCAAAAAGTGATCGTCAAAATGCATTTGATACGGGTGTAGTACAGCAACAGGGTAAAATAACCGGCAATAGCTAAACTCAAAGAGCACAACTAATAGAGATCTAGCCTATTCCTAAAAGCGGCGGTAGCCTAATGGCTAAGGCATCGAACTCGCAATCGTGAGGTCCTACCGATTAAACTATCGACGTGAACCTACTCCTAACACAAGTCTTTGAGCTCAGCTGGAGGGTTAACAAGATTGCTAGTAAGCTGGTCTCAAACCCTTGCTAGTTATCTTTAAAAAAAAAAACAAAAATAAACTGCAACGTTCATACCAATCACTCTTCAATTCTCCACACTTCAATCTCTCTATCTATACTAATATTATAAAGCTGAATAGTTTGTTTGTTTGAACGCGGTAATCTCAAGAGCTATTTATCCGAATAGAAAATTCTTTCACCGTTGGATAGCCCATTTATCAAGGAAGCCTATAGGCTATATAACATTACGCTACGACCAATAGGTGCGGAGCAGCAATGAGAAATGTTGCGTGGAACAGCTAGTTACTAATATAACTTAATGTATATGATGTCGCCCCCACTGCCGGGCACGGGTCTCCCCAGTAGAACCCACATACTTCCTAGTGGGGTATTTGCCATAATTGCCACGCTTGGCGATCGCAATAAGGCTTTGAAGTACGCAAAGTACGCTGCTACCAGTCCTCCGGTGTGAAATTCCTCAGTCGGCTTGACGACACCCACGGCAAGAGATGGGGTGGTACCATTCTTAAGCCGGTACCACACGGCATTCATATGCTCTGCTATATTTTCCAATAGGCACACTACAATTCAGCTACGACTGCTATATTTATACCATTCAGTCTTTGCATGGTTTTTGAAAAGGTCGGTAAAAGCTAATGGTTATGGCAATTGGCATCGGACTCGCAATCGTCAGGTCGACGCGAGGCGAATACAATAAACTACCGACGTGAACAAGCTTCCAATACGAAAAAGTAAGCTTAGCTGGAGGGGTTAACAGAATTGCTAGTAATGTGGGATCCAATCCCACATTGCGAGTTGTCTTTTTTTTTGCTTTTAATACAAAAAAAATATTATTGACAGCTTTTCTCCCATATATGATGTTCCTCCTTATTTTTATCTTCCATAGACGGGAGGAATAAACTGGAGTCTTTTGATGTCGACAGGCGTATGAGGGGGAGGGGGCAGGGGGCTTAATTTGTGATTCCATTTAAAGAAGTGATGAATGAATGCTGTTCAAATAATTGATCGGATTTCGTAAGCAACGTAATTGGTTTATTTAATTAGCATAATTACAGATTTTAAGTTATGATATTTCTGGAGCATTATGCTGGTGGTGGGTATTAAAAGTCAATTTGATATTAGTGTATTTTGATGTTCTGAAGTGTTACTGTGCTTAATTAAAAGTGAACTTGCAATCTCGAGTTCTTTGAATCGATTGTTGACTTTGGTACACTTTACAGCTAAAATGACCTGACGAATTTAATCATGTAAGATGCCAATGGATTTCTCTTAATCATTATTACATTTTTCAGTTTATTAATTTTACGCAGTCTGTAACACTTTTCTGCACCATTGTGTTGAGTCCTCCCGATATACAGGATCTCATTTTCATATCCTCCAATTAAGGCAAGAAAGGTGGTACTTGGTCGGTGTTTAATTTAACCCAGTGTAGTGCAAGAGATGTACCATTTGTACCTTTAAATAATAAAAAATAAACTAGAAAAGAAATATGTTTAACATGGAAGGATCAGATAGCGATACAGTCAAGGCAGCACTAGGTCCCTGCAAAACAGTCTGTACAAAGTGCTATTGTTCTTATAACTTGTTATATGTATATAACATTACGTGTGATTCCATTTGATTGGCCTGTTGGTCTAGTCTAGTGGTTAGTGACTCTGACTGCTAACCCGGAGCTCGTGGGTTTGATCCCCACCCAGGATAAAACTTTGTGTGATGAGCACGATATTTTATTCGGTATTTATCTACATCTACACTAATATTATAAAGAGGAAAGATTTGATTGTTTGTTTGATTGTTGGTTTGCATTGAATACACTCCAAAACTACTGGTCCGATTTGATAATTTTTCACTGTTGGATAGCCCATTTATCGAGAAAGGCTATAGGCTAGGCTAGGCTAACATCACGCTACGACCAATAGGAGCGGAGCAGCAATGAGAAATGTTGCAGAAACGAGGATAATTTACGCAGACGAAGTTGCGCGGAACAGCTAGTCTATATTATGTATGTATTTAATATTTATATGTATGTATATCAGTTATCTGCTTAGTTTGGGATCAGATGGCGTTGTGTGAATTGTCCCAAGATATATTTAGTTTGTCGATTTTGCGGTCTAAAAACATTTTAAGCAGAAAAATGCTGTGAGAAGACGATTTTCGTGTATTTTTTTTTTTAATTTAACTTAAGCCCCAATACTTACATACTATCTCCATTTAAAAGAAGACTGCAACTTTCAGCGAGAACTAAAACCGAATTGAAACTTCGTAGAGCCTTAGTTTCTCTCAACTTGAGCCTCGCTCCATACTAAATGATATTTAGAACTCGCAGCTCATAATGTGAACTTTAATAAGTGTTCCAGTTCCAGAACCGGTGGATTATCTTGCGTTACGAGTTTAAGTGGGTAGTCCTGAAGTTTGGACAAATTTGGATTACCGGTAATTATAGTTATAATCTAACTAGAACTCTTCAAACCACTAGCAGGAACTACAATTTCACTCGGAAAGTTTACTTCACTTGGATTTTCCGTGTGAGAGTTGCTACACACTTAAGTAGGTCGGGATCAATCGGCACAGGCTGGGTAGTAAAACCATTATGTGTAGATGAATGTTCGGGAAAAAGCCGATCGGCTTTGCCGAACATAAATACTCGGGTAAGCGCGTAAGCCCAGCCAAAATCGAACTTCGTACTGCGTCTGTGGCGCGGTGGGAGTGGGTCCGACTGCTACGCAAGGGGTCGTGGGTTCGATTCTCACAAGGGACACCACTTTGTGTGATTCTTCCGGGTCTGGGTGTACTTTGTGTTGTCCGTGAGTTGTATGTTTGTAAAGTCCCCCGTGACACAGGGCTTGTACCCTACTGCAGGAGTCGTTTATTTAAAAAAAATACATTTGATGGTCCATAGCTGCTGTAATGTAAAGACGTTATCCATACCGGGGGCTCGTGTTGTCAGTATCCTCCATATTTATTTAATAAATTCAGAAGTGGTGACGACGGCGACGTGATAACGTCAATCTCCCAGTTTGGTAGTAGCTTACTGATCAACACTGGAGACCTTATGAAAAGCTCTGAGTTCAATCAAGAGCCATATAAGTATTTGAATTCCAAGGCGACTCATGAAATATTGAAATTATTGCAAATTTTGTACTGAATCTTATTACCCAGACGGATGGCTTCATGCAAGTAGGATCATGGCACGTCTAAGATTTACTATAAAAGCCGATTTAATGCGATACAGCTTCAAGTGATTTTCTCACGACGACGACCACGTCTCTCACCACTGCTGTGCCGCAAACTGAACGTGAAATATGCACCATACACCTCAAGGCTTTTGTCAACTTTTAATTGGTACCTATATACCATTTGACTGACAGAAGTCTTAGACCAGCCATATCATAGTCATAGTCAAAATCTAATCTTAATCAGTACTGAAAACTTAACGAAAAGAGTAGGTACTACTATGGTTATAAAACATAAGAACATTTAAAAAAGTACAAACATTAATACTTCTTTTGCCACATATTTGTCTTCAATTAAGTTGTCTATTCGTGCCGTGAATTTATCGGCGGAAATAACTTTTAAAATTGTGTCCAACTGAGCGTCCGTTTTGCGGTTTTAACTGTGGCGGGCCGCATTATCTAGCAGTTTTCAAAATTGATACGGGCCGCACAAAAATACCGACCGCATATTTGAAATGCCTGTCTTTAGAGCATAGAAATTTCGCCCATGACTAGATTATAATATTATTTTTAGATAGCTATTTAATATTTCAAGTAGAAAAATATTTATTGTAGCCAAAATGGCAAAAACGGAACCCTTATAGTTCCATCTGTCTGTCTGTCTGTCCTTCCGTATGTCACAGGCATTTTACTTAACAAATATTGATGAAATTTTGGTATTTAGGTAGCGCCTAATAAATACTTTAAACTAAAATTATTTCGGAAATGATCGGATATACTGTCATTGAGTTATTGCCGAAAAACTGCGTTTTTCAACAGAAGTGCCATGAACATACGCTCTTCTGCTGAAGCAATTATTCAAGGCTGCGGAATCCTACACTAAGCATGGTCCGACATGCTCTTGCCCGATTTGTTTATAATAAAAACTGCAGAAAGCTGCCACTAGATTTAAGGTATAACCATTTCCATGGAGTACCTACCTAGCACATTCAAGTAGTAACCTATTTTCTCTTTGCTAGCAAAAAAATAATGTAGTTGAATGAAAACTCAAAAGACTTGTCAAGAATAAAGACTTTTACAAAAAGAAACGCCTTAAAACGACATCTAGGCCCATTTTCTTTTCACCAAAGCCATCTCCTTAAGATCCTTCTTCTAAAAACCCAAGTCAAGAAAGGTACCAAAAGTGACACGCTTTAAAACAAAAGTGCACACTACCGGCAGTAATGGCTTCTTTTCAGCCTCCATTAGTACCGTCAGCAAAAAAGTTTGCCTAATTAAAGTTTGCGGGGTTCTGAATCAATTTGCTGACACAAACAAAAGTTGGAGTTTGTGATGTGGATCATTTGATGGCCTTGTGATTTTATATTTAGATTGTTTAACGTAGGCCACTTTTTGTGGTTTTTTATTGGTTTTAGTGCAACTGAGAGTAAAAAAGATGTGAAAACCTACGTGACATCATGGCAAGATTTTTACAAGCCATGGTGCGCGAGGAATTTTACAAGTATAACTTGTGAATGAACAATATATTTGTGAATGATACAAAGTAGTGTCCCGTGTGGCAATCGAGCCCACTAAGTACCTCTTGCACAGCAATCGTATGAACTCCCACTGCGTCACGGAGCAGTATAAGATGGCAAGATGGAATACGACTTCACTTATTTCATTATAGAATTTTATAAGCTACGGGTCTTAATCGCGTAAATATTTTATTTTAAGGCTAAATACCTTTGTTTATTTGTCACGGATAGACTTACTTATTTCGTCCATCTCGTTACTCAGATAACCAACAAACGTTTGTTTTTTACCGCGTGCTGTCGCGCTGTTTCACCATGCAAACCGCACTATGCAACAGAGGAAAGCGGCGCGATTTTTTCCCTATGTTTTTGTGCCGCACTGCTCCACTGCAGTGTAACTTGACCTTAAGGATTTCATTAACGTTTTAGAACACCTATAATATTTTTCGCGTATGGATTTAGTTCGTCTAATTTAAAAAGGTTTTTTGAAAACTAAAATTTTACTATTTTAATTGGGATTGTTTTGCTGACGCTACAATTAAGAAAAACGCCGGTTGAAAGCGCGAGTGCACATCATCCTTGCGACACATTCTTTATGCTTAAGTGAGCTATTTTAATTTGCGCACCGTACATACATACTTAAGAATGCAGTAAGTAGGTTTGTGTGGTAGAATTTGATAGTTCTTTTAAAATTATTGTTAGTTCTTTTAAGTTCTTTTACCAGGGGTCGCCTGGCGATCGTAATTGAACCGCAAAGCTTTATATTATTTTAGCCTACTCTGCAAGAAGGAGGGTTATGTTTTTCGAGTATATGTATGTATATTTATTTGGCACGCTCTAGAGCTTAAATGGCTTGATGAATTTTAGCTTGATAGGTATTATTAGATTCTTATAGTCGTAAGAGTGACATTGGATATTTTAATATTAGAAAATAACCCTTCCTTGCATTCGGAAAAATTAAATGGCAGATTTTTTGCGTCAAAATATTTCAGTTTTTAATTTTATGCAGTTGGGTTTTGAGTTTTGTAACAATTTAGGTTGTTTAAGTTTTACACTTAATAAAGTTCTCTTAACAAAGAGTACAAGTACTGCTTGTAGCGCTTCACTTAAATTTATTTTTGGTCTACCCGTTCTCAAAAATAATCAAATCCCAAACGAGTCATTTCTTGTGATCCATAAACGGTACTTTGCGTCTTTGAATTGAATGTTCCTTGAGTATATTCCCTTGTGCAAAGAAACAATGATTTGATTTACCAGCAAGTAGGTAATCTCGACAAACCGATCTTGTAACTGGTAATCGAAGGTCTAAAGTACAAGGGTCATTTAAATGCTTTGCAGACGGAGCAACTTTAGTTGAGACAACTGTCAACTTTTTAAAGGTAAAACCATCTAATGTCTGTAATAATGTCTTGAGACAACTCACACAACGCCATCTGGCACCCAAACTACTGGTAAACATATACCATAGATAGTTAACCCGCGCAACTTCGTAAATTTTCCCCGTTTTTGCAACATTTTTAATTGCTGCTCCGCTCTTATTGGTCGTAGCGTGATGTTATATGGCCAATTCAATTCGGACTAGTAGTTCCTGAGATTACCGCGTTCGAACAAACAAACAAACTCTTCAGCTTTATAATATTAGTATAGATAAATGACATTCAGATACAGAATAAACCATCGTGCTCTTCACACAAAGTTTTATCCTGGGTGGGGATCGAACCCACGACCTCCGGATTTACAGTCAGGTTCACTAACCACTAGGCCAACAGGTTATTCTAGTTTCCTTTTATAGATGCCAGTTGTTACAGCAAATAGCCCGATTTACGGTTGCCGTTTTAAGCAATCTGTGAGCGATGTTGAGCAATACTGGCGCTGCGGAGGGACATTGAGGGAGAGTGAAAAATCGCCTGACGTGTTGCGATTGAAGGTTGGGGAAACCAGCAACTTTACTCAACCGTTGCTAATTGCTGCAATTAGAAACTAACTAAATCACTGATTACAGCATCTGAAAACAGTTGTCGTGTCGTGTGTGTCGTGTTGTTGTGTCTCGTCATTCGTAAACCGTGTGCGCAGTTCCATTGAGATATATGTCAACAGATAGTTGCTAGTTGGCAATTACTGCAATAGTTGCTCCGTCTGCAAAGTGCTTTAGATTGTCGCATAAGCTTGCGGCCGACAGGTCGAAGGACACTTGACACAACGAAGTCGGACACAGAGATGGACCTCAAGCATAAATTATATAGATACAGATGGTAGGCTCTCATATAGATGCACACGTACTCAGATCTCGGTCGAATGAACGAAATACATCGTTAACCGAAAGTCGAGCGGTATGCGCGTCTATTTGTGGGTGGATTTTTTTGTTGAGACGTGAGCCGGCCTTCTGCACATATTCTCAAGCGCTCTTAGGGTGCACATCTCGATTTGTAAGCAATGGGACTGGCTGACCCCAAGTCTTGTTTGTGACAACCCTAAAGTTGGCCTAGGGTTCTACAGAGTGTTCCAAACTATGCCACACGAAGGAAAGTACTTATCTGAAATATTGTAACTAGAACATTTTACTGAAAGAAGACTTCAATTTGAACGCCTGCCTAGACCGGCAATCGAACTCGCAAAATATGAAAAACGAATCACCCCGTATCTTTACGATAGCAATCAAAGGGTGAATAATTAGAATTATATTGTTTTTCAACTGACTTTAAAAAAGGAAGTTAAATTAACACTTTATTCTCGTCTTACTACTATTATACAATGTAATAGAGCTAATAACGAACTATTAAATGTGAACTCCTCAACAATTAACGGTCCTCAACGGTTACTGCATCACATTTTGTAAAAGGATTTGAGCAGTTGACATAGTCTAACATAAGTGAATTACAACTCAACCCACTAAAAAGTGAGAAATAAAAAACTTTTTAACAAAAATATATTACCGACTTAAAAAATAAAAACAAAGCAACTAAAGCAAAACATAATATAATATAAAAATTAAAGCTAGTGCCGAATAAAACATAAAAACTACTATTTTTGGCACTAACTTCAAAATGTTAAATTATTTTATTTTATTTTTTGCTTTTTAGTTAGTATTTATTTTTGAAGTCGGAAATATTTTTTCGTAATTTTTTTTTCGGACAAGCTGCCCAAGGCACTGTGTCGAGATATTTTTGAAAATGAGGACTCGTCTCCTACGTAGTAGCCAGTCTCAGTATTTTTTTTATTATATCTTGGGACAACTCACACAACGCTATCTGATCCTAAACTAAGCAGAGCTTGTTCTATGAAACCAGACAACTGATAAACATACTTAAATATTTCTAAATACATACATATCTATTATAGATAAATAACATCCAGACACAGAAAAGTTTTTTCCTGGGTGGGGATCGATTTCACAATCTCCGGCTTAGCAGTCAGGGTCACTAACCACTAGACCAACAGACTGACTGGTCATAAGTAAAATTTATATTATACTAGCTGTGCCCCGCGGTGTTACCAGCGGTTATTAACCTATGTGTTAATCCAGGGTGTCAGATAACTCCATACCAAATTTTATCTAAATCGCTCCAGCAGTTTAGACGTGAAGAAGTAACAAACATACACATTCACACACTCACAAACTTTCGCCTTTATAATATTAGTGTGATAGTGTGATTATAATAAGTAAGTAATCTTTGTCAATTCGTTTCTCACTTTTTTCTTTCTCTTAACCGCACCTAACCCGGACTATTCCACGGGTAATTAAACTTGAAGACTTGATTTATGATGAAAAGAAAAAATTATTTCCTCTCCCAAGAGTGAGAGCGACTGAATTAAATTATGTTACGTGCTGAAGTAAATTGAGTGTTTATGCAGTGTGAATGTGCTGGAATAATTCAGCTCATAAGTTTAATCACACTAATATTATAAAGGCGAAAGTTTGTGAGTATGTGAGTGTGTATGTTTGTTACTTCTTCACGGCTAAACGGCTGGAGCGATTTTAATAAAATTTGGTATGGAGTTAGCTGACACCCTGGATTAACACATAGGCTGATAAACCGCGAGTAACACCGCGGGGCACTGCTAGTCTATATTATACATGCGAAAGTTTGGATGTATGGATGTGTGGATGGATGTTTGTTATTCAATCACGCCACAACGGGTAAACGGATCTAAATTAAATTTTGAACAAACAAATTAGAGTCTAAATTAGTATTTAAAAAAAAAAAATAAGAAAAATGTTCCCGTGATATAAATTTGCTTTTTTGCAAAGTTTTTAGGCGAATGCAGTCGCGGGCAACAGCTAGTATGAGCAGCACTTTTCTTTCACTTTCACAGCAGACTTTAGTGTGAAATAGTATTAGAATGTCTTTAGTTAAAATATCCTGCACAGAAAATTCGAATGCATATACCGTTTTCATAAATGAAGTTAATGAAAGCGGGTAGCCTAATGGCTAAGGCATCGGTCTCGCAATCGCTAGGTTAGGTTGGGACCCAATCCCACATTGCTAGTTATCTTTTTTCTAAAAAAAAAATGACTTGAATTGATATTGCTAGCACTACATATTTTATTTACACATTAGTCAAACGTCTGTTTTTTTTTATCTGTTTGGTTGTTTTCTTCAGCCGTTGCTAATAATAAAAGACATAGACAACTACTTTGATTTGACAGAACAAAATGAAGGCACAGCATTTGCGGTTTTTTTTAGATCTTCTAGGAACTAACATAACCTTTGATTTTTAAATATTTAGCAGGCATTAGGTACTGTGCACAAAACTAACATTCTACTAAATTCTCCCGGAAAGACGGGTAAAATTCAGTTAATAAAGATAACACAAATGTGACTAGCCCAGCTGTTTACTCGTAATAAGAAACATATACAGTGTAAAGGAAACTAAACACCCTGCCGCTATGATCTTCACATATTTACATTTCCTTAATCTTAAGGACTTTACTTCCAAACATTCAATTCTGAATCCTACTCCTCACGTCTTTAAGTTACAAAATACAAAACACCATATCCCACATACTATCAATCTCACAGGAAACTGAGCCATAAGCTCTAAAGCTTTAGGTACAAAATACTTTGTACAGAGCTATTTATTTTATAAGGCCAGTCTTGGGTTATAAGGGCTGGCTCCGGTCACCACATAGCTCTAAGGATGCCGAACACGTATTAAATCTACTATTAATCCCTATGGTATTATGCCTATTATACAAATCCCTGTACCTTCGGGTAATATTAACCCTGTTTAACATTTAACCGTTCGTTCGTTTTTGGGGGAGGTTGAAGCCAATTGGGAATAAGGTTAAGGCTATTTTCGAAAATGAAAATAAAATTGCTGATTATTAAAGGTACGTAACAGTAGTGCACTTAGAGGCGGTGTCGATGTCGTACATGATCTTAGAGGGGAGGGAGGGGTCAGTAAGTTCAGTAAAGGTTGAGATAAGCCAGACACTGTAAAGTTTATTTAGGTCAAGCCTAGATGCATCATGAACTCTGATCTCATCTCTGCTTCGGCTCTTCATTATACATACTGAGAACAACGTTATCTTAATACAGAGAAACCTAAAATAAATGGATTGAATTTAACCAAAATAATTAATTTGTTATTATGATATGTTTAGATTAGGAACTACGAATCGAATCGGCGATTGCAGTTTTTTTTTTAATATAACTAGCAATGTGGGTTTGGGACCACATTACTAGCAATCTTGTTAATCCCTCCAGCTGAGCTCAAAAGCTTGTGTTAGGAGTGGGTTCACGTCGGTAGTATAATGGGTAGGATTCAAACCCGCAATCTCACGATTGCGAGTCCGATGCCTTAGCCATTAGGCTACCGCCACCTTCAAATTAATGTCTCTAAATTCTTTTGCAACAAAAGGTAATGCTCAATGTTTACTCACGTTTACACAATAAAAAAAAAACGAAGCGGTGGTAGCTAAATGGCTAAGCGTGAGGTCGTTGGTTCAAATCCTATACCATTATACTACCGACAACGTGGACCCACTTCTAACACAAGCAATTTAGCTTAGCTGGAGGGGTTAACAGGATTGCTAGTAATGTGGGACTAACAATCCCACATTGGTTATTTAAAAAAAGTAGGAAGACTTCTGCCGGGACGAAACAATTATCTATAATGAACATCGATGAGCCCGCTTTATTAACATCCACATTTTATAAAAATAAAAGTCCTAAATGATTCATTCACTCATCGACGCTCAGTCTTGGACTTCGAATATACATTTTATAGAGAGGTTTCTTTAGTGGTATTGACCAAAGGATTAGGACCAGATATTAAGCCGCGGGCAAAATATAGTCAAACCTAGCAATACTTCAAAGTATCAAATTCTATACACAGCAAAAACAAAAAAAAATCCAAAGTACTTCTAAAATCTTTGATGTTTGAAAAACGTCAGCTCTCCAAATAAAAAATACAGAGGAAATACAGGTACAAAGGTTTCCTTTGAGCCAAACAAACCGTCACATCCTGCTACCTTATACAGGACTTTTAGTCTTGTGACTTGTTCAACCCTGTATGTATAAGCTGACGTGTCCAGGCGAGTAATTGCAAGTCTATTTGGGCGGGTGATAATTACTCGGGGAGGTGCACCGGTAGATTAATCTGTTTCGCCTTGACACGCGAGTAAAAAAATCTGTGTTCCTAATTACCCCAACCTCCCCAAGTTTATGTTTGTTTTAAACTGAAACGTGATAGTGGTAATTTCTAAACATCCGTTTGCGAATCACATTTCATTGGTTTATTATGACTGCCTCTGTGGCGCGGTGTATCCGCCTGCTAGTAGGTTCGATCCCCACCCAGGATAAAACTTTGTGTGATGAGCACGATGGTTTATTCGGTATCTGGGTGTAATTTATCTATAATATGTATGTATTTAGAAATATATAAGTATGATTACCAGTTGTCTGGTTTCCATAGTACAAGCTCTGCTTAGTTTGGGATCAGATAGCGTTGTGTGAGTTGTCCCAAGATATTATTATTATTATTTACTAGCAAATTTATGATTAATCTATACTATACTTGTTGTTTGCTTGTTATGGACACAAACGAGTGTATATTATGGGTAATCCCTAAAATTACTGGGTCTATTTTGATGACTTTTTATTGTCTAGGTACATAAAAACTTGGTTAAAGATTACAGCTTATGCAAACGCTATATTTTGTCGCAAAAGGAACAATTTGTAGTTTACAAAATTATAAGACCTTCTTAATTTTTTTAGTTAAAATTAATTTTCTCTTATTTATAGAAGCGTGATAAAATCTAAATAATCAACATATAGGTACCACAGTAGAGGAGTGATACGACAAAAGATAACTCCGAAAATTCCTTTAGCAGGTTTACGCCATAGGCCGTCTTGGGTACCACAACGATGTCAGTTGTTCTTCCGTAGAATGTAATGTTTTGTATTTCGATTAAAGGCCACTGTAGCAAGTGTAATTACTGGACAAATGAGATTTATTACGAACCAATGTCTTAAATTAGGAGCGCGGTGCAGTGACATTTAGATCTTTGTCAAACAAGGATTTGGGTGGCATTGATATTGTTTGGGACGCGTGACGCCTTCATCACTCGCACGACCAGCGGGTCAATTCGGGTATTTAAAGCAGTGCAGTTGCAGTTCAGTTGCAGTTAATTTTCGATTAAAACGGCCATTTTCGTATTCTTGTTACTTTGGGATCGATCTTAACAACACTTGCGCACCGTTCTAGAATGTCGTTATTGTTCTCTCGAGACGCATACTTGACGCAAGCGTATTTGGGATCGATCCCAAAGTTACAAGAATACAAAAAATGCCGTTTTAATCAAAACTTAACTGCAGCTGCAATGCTTTAAATACGTAAATTGACCCGCTGCTCGTCTCATCATTGCGTTGTATAAAAGTATTCGAAAGTCGCGGGGAACCTTACAAACTAACAATTAACAAACGCTAAGTACACTCAGACTTGGAATATTAAAACTAGTGTCCCGTGGTAGTCGAATCCACGACCGCAGCACGACGCAGCAGTCGTACACACTTCTACTACGTCACTGAGGCAGTCAAACATAGTTTAACAAGAACTTTCAGCAGATAGTTTCGCAGATAACCCAACGAAATAAAATACGTGAATGCATCTCAAATCTACATCGATTCTATTAGCAAGGGATTGCTCGGCTCACAATGCCACGATCCCATAAGGATCTTACTATTGTATAGATATCGTACGTACGCCTTTAGACCTATCTTTAGAGCGATCAGAAGCTGCTTCTATCTATTCGAGTTTAGTATTTGAAAGGTTCCAGTTTACTACTAAGAACCTTTACATAAAATGTTATATTTAAATGTAAGCGAGATTATAAAACGAGGTATGAGGGTTTCTTCGTTGTTTTTTTTTGTATTCATATCTATAGAATTTAAGTTATTTTCGTGTTAAAGCAAAAATACGGTTAGGCAGACCAATTTTGCAGCACTTTTGCAGATTTTCTGAAACTGCGCCCGCGTAAATGTTAGTTATCGCAATTTCAAATTTCATCATAATTGTTATGAATATGGCCTCATATAATCGCCGACTGTTGCTTGGCTCAGAATGTCATTTCAGTAGAGGTTAGCGAATTCCCTTACCTGGTTAGTCAAGATTTGAGTATAGGTACTTTATTGTTAAAATTGCAAGCTGGTAGACTCTGCGATTCAATTTACCATCTAAACTAATTTTATAAATGTGAAAGTAACTTTGTCTGTCTGTTACCTTTTATGCTTAAACCGCTGTACCGAAATTTGGTTTGGGGATATTTAGAGTCCCGGGAATGGACATAGGATTAATGACGTTTTATATATAGGAGCGTCATAGGCTAACAAAACATCACGTAAAATAGACGCTCGTCGATGGCAGCGATTGCGATATCGTTCTCTCTATCACTCTCACGAAAAATATTATATAAGCGTCTCGCTCGAACTAAGTGCATTTGATGCAATTATCTTGCATTTTCCTTGCCAAAACAGAGTGCGGTAAAACGCGTCTTTAAGTAAAACGTCATTGCATAGGATAGTTTTTATATTATAACCGACGAACGACGGCGACGCGGGCGAAGCCGCGGGCGACCGCTAGTTCTCTATAAAAATAAAACAGTTTTTGTATTAGCTCACGATACAAACACGACAAATTGCAACATGCGACTACGAGAGCATACAACGATCTTAATTCCATATTTCATTTCAAGTTAATGTCATTTACAATGAGCGAGCATGTAAATAGATCTACATCTAATAAATGCGCCACACCGGATCCAATTCTGTAGCAGATTGGAGCTTTTAATTTGTCAACGGATCCAGTCTAACTAATGGAGTGGCCGGACCGGAGACAGATTGCAACCGTCTGGCTGTCGACTTGTGACCGGTGCCTTTGTGCCCAACTAACGAGATCCTTTTATATTTGGAAGGCAAAGTGTTCATTGTAGTTTTTTGGCTTCGATATTTGAGTCGTCGAAAGTCTGGTTCTTTTTTTAAAGTCTGTGTTTTAAATAGCGATGGCAAATAACCGCACTAGCTCTCAGTAGGGGACTGGATAGGGACAATCATTAACTAATGCTTTGTCCCACTTCTGACTCTCTCAAAATGTATAAAATCTTTTTTTAAAGTTTGTGTTTTAATTAGCAATGGCAAATAATCTCAGTAACTCTCAGTAGGGGACTGGATAGGCACAATCATTAACTAATGTTTTGTCCCACTTCTGACTCTCTAAAAATGTATGAAACAAACTATTCCTGCCCTATTCCTAGTTTTTTATCTGAGGTACGTTATTTTCTTCAACTCTCTGTTTAATGTCGTGGAAAAACTCACTCCCATTTTAATTATTGACACAATCCATCTATGTCTTCGTAGGTTCGTCTCATTCTCTCCCAAACTCTAAACTTTCATATAATGTTATGTTTTTCGCGGATAATATATATGTCTTGTTTCCATCTTTTTTTGTGCAGGCGGGTTTTTTGGTTTTTTTATATTTATTTTTATATTATCACGTACTTTTCATCTTTTCTCATTAGGTATGCGTAATCAAATGCTTCCTAATTACTTTTAGTTAAGTTTAGTAAGAAGTTCGAGAACGTGTACTATTCCTCATCACAATCGCTTTCAGGGGAATGCAAGGAGCAGTCATACAAATAAACGTAAGCCCCCCTAAACAAGTAACATATGAATAGAATAACGTTGTTGCGCGTACAAAACTGTGATCCAGAGCTTAATTTTCATATTCGCGGTTTTGCACGCGCAACGATGTCATTCCGACGTGATTCTATTCGATTTTCATTCTATTCGATTACACCGTCCCCAACGTCGATCCCTACTCGTCCAACGCGTTGATCTAGAATAACGCACGTGCCAATGTTGGCGCCAATGCTATTTTCTAGATTCACACGTTAGACAAGTGGCATTTGGACCGAGCGACGGCGACATTGGGGCCAACGTGTGGAGCTGCTGCTGATGTTAGCACTTATGCCAATGGTCAATGGGGGCAGTACTCGTTTGACCTTGTTTGTAGAGTAGGTACCTAGTATTAAAAATAAAAAATATATACCGGTAATGCGAAGAGTAGGTAATAAAACCCGGTTATTGTGATACACACAATACCGGAACAATTTCAAACTGGATCAAATGGGATTGAACGGGCTTAGGGCTGTCAAATCTTATGAGTTTGAAATAGTTTGTCTACTACCTACTTGTTGCTGTTGAAGTTTATTTGATTTTGTGAGAAACTTCGCAGACAGTTTTGTATTTTATTTTAACTTGTTTAGTTTAAAATCAAAGTTTATTTTTGAAAGATTTCAGATTAAGACGAAGTTTTTCATCAAAACGGGTTTATTTAGTTTTAACATTGTAATTTTCGAGCCCATTGTTATTATCGTAGGTACAGTAATTTCTGTTTGAAACATACATATCGTTACATTAGTCCTATATAGTAGCTACTAGCTTTTCTATATTATGCTTGTCAATACTTACATGAATGACATTGCGATTTTAATACAGATCAGTTAATCATTCGTTACAAGTACTTTGGCCAATATTTAAACACATATAGTTTTTACCTTTGTTGTATTTTAGTTTATTTCATGTTTCAACTTTTTGATAATACAATTTTGATCAGTCCTTTAACATGGTGTATAGTATATTAGTCACAGCACTTTACCCCCATATCAAGCATATAAACATTCACACATTGTAAAATTGGCAATTTGAAAAGAGTGGCCGCGAGTTTTTATTGCCAGGTTCTTTTCCAGGTTGTTTGCAAACTTGGCATTACATGTACATGTAGAATACCAACGTATCACAAGAGTTGTTTTGCATCCTAACTGAATAAAGAATTTTGAATTATATAACTGATCTGTATGAAAAATCACAATGTCATGAAATGGTTGGTATATATTAAGTACTCGCGGACGCCTCGTGGATTCACCTACGTAGTTCTCGTTCCCGTTGAAATACAGGGATAAAAAATAGCCTATGTCACAAAGAATTTTTTAAATCGGTGTAGTAATTTTTTTATTACACAAAAATACAAATCTCTCCTCTTTCTTTTTCTCTCGGTAAAATACCTTCTTTATTGCCCGACGTTTCGATCGTATTGCAACGGCCGTGGTCACGGGTAGACTAGTAGTCTACCTTTAAGGTATTTTACCTTAAATTATTCACGCGATTAGGACCCGTAATATATATATATTTTCATAATATTTGTTATGTTTCTATTGTATAAATTATTGACAACCCTTAACTCATTTTACGGTTAGCGCCATTCTCACCGTATAGGGTACGCAATGAAAATATTTTCAGATCCTCTTTGACTTTTAAATTGAATCGGCCGGAAAACCAAAGCGCCCGGACTTAGGAATCAATTCTGTACGGTATTGTGATCTTTTGGTCTCAATGTGTTTGTATATCCGCCCGATTACGCGCTCAATGATACGGATTGGTACTTATTACTTGCTTTGTGTAAGTGAAATGTTTTGTACGTACAAGTAGTGATAGTGTAGACGATTTTTTTTTAAAGACGATTCCCGCACTGGGGTACAAGACCTGTGTCGCGGGGAACTTTACAAACATACAAGTCACGGACACATAGTACACCCAGACTCGGAACAACAATTTGTGGATCACACAAAGTGGTGTCCCGTGTGGGAATCGAACCCACGACCCTTGCGTAACAGTCTGACCGCGCCGACTCTCCCACCGCGCCACAGAGGCAGTTAACGGAAATGTATTCAATAACAAGTACTAATTATATTTGCTTACGCCATTTGGTTATCGGTCGGCTTGAGAATTTCCTAGTAAGTATAAATAAATTAATAAATCAAAACTCTCATGTTTTCAGTAAAGATTTCCCATGGTTGAAGATTTTTTAAGCTATTGCATAGCTTCTATCGCGGGCCTTGAGCGTGGAGACCGAATCCAGAAATTCCGTAACGAAAATAACCTAACACCCCCCACTCCGACCGGCACAGCGGTGATACTTTTTAGTTTTGCCATCTATCGATGAATATCAGTACTTTTAATTGCTTTTTTTTTAAATTTCAAAAAAAAAAAAATTAAGAAAAAAAAAATAAAAACATTGTTTTTTTATTAAAAAATCTTTTTTAAAAGTTATTATTTTTTTTTTTATTGCTTATGTTGATAAAAATGCTATGCAATGGCTTTACCGCGGCAGTCCCCGAGTACCACTCATTTTTTTTAATAGTACAATGGCAAATTGGCCATTCTTGTTATCAATGTTGTTACACAAGTCATCATAATCACACATCACAATCAGACCGTATCGGTCCACTGATTCTGCACTCGTCACAATATTCGGTCCGGTCGTTTGGTCCCTCTGTGAGCCATCCTATCTTACGTTTACCAAGTCGCGGTCTGGAGACTCAAAGACTCATTTGTTCCAGAGGTCATCGGTCCACCGTACCAGTTTCTCTAGAGATCAGAGTAATCGGTAAGTACCTAAATAGTTTACATTAATAAACAACCAGCCGGTAACAATGAACCTCGTCGAAGGGTTTATTATATTCAACTTTGATTTGTGTTTATCGGAAATTAGATCGTAGAAGTTTCATGTTCAAATGAAATATTGCTCTATTTGTGACTGTTATTGTACCCTTGTCTTATTTATTGATAGCAATATAAGTAAATATGAAAAATACCTAACCAAAAATAGGATTTGTAATACCTTGGACTTGGTTTATCTCAGTGTTGTATACGACTGCTGCGCATAGGTTTGTGGGTTCGATTCCCACACTGGATGGTGTGGGAATCGGGCAGCCCTAATGCTTTGGGAGATAAAATGACGGTTCCGAGTATGGATGTATTTTTGAAAAATGCTCTGTGATACCTGACTAGCGTGAGGGCTTTTATTGAATTTGTGAAACCCCCAAGTGTGTAAATATACATGCTGCATACAGCCATAGCTACCGATTGTTAGCGACAAGTACCTAATAAAGTTGTTTAAGTTCGTTTATCTTTTTTTTCTGCAATTTTATAATTTGTACCACTTGCAATTTGCACGATATGTTGAACTCCAATGTATAATAAGGTATAAAAATGTTGATAAACTTTCGCGATTTGTACACATTATGAAAATATATATATTACGGGTCTTAATCGCGTGAATAATTTAAAGTAAAATACCTTGTTTATTGCCCGACGTTTCGACCGTATTGCAACGGCCGTAGGCACGTGTAGACCACAGGTAGGTCAGTCTACCCGTATTGTATTCGCGCTTCCGATTACGACCCGTAATATGTATATTTTCATAATAAGGCACCTACTTATCATTTTCGGGGAAATAAATTTGTGATTTGATTAACCGCAACTAGGATTATACCTACGTAGTATAAATATATTTATTTGTAGTATACCTACTAGCCTACGTGTTAATTTTGGTCACCCCCTTATAACTAGTTTTATGAAATCCTGTCTTATCCTTTATCTACATCACAAAAGAATACTCTCTGTAAAATTTTAGGTTTGTAGGTCAGGATTTAAGCATTGATCATTGTATGAGTTAGGATTTTCTTTTTCATAAACTTCAAACTTCAAATATTTTTATTCCGGAAAACTTAAGGGTATAAAACTGAAGAGTTTGGTTTGTTTGTTTGAACGCGATAATCTCAGGAACTACTGGTCCAAATTAAAAAAAATATTTAACTGTTGGATAGCCCATTTATCGAGGTAAGCTATAGACTATAACATCACGCTACGACCAATAGGAGCGGAGCAGCAATAAAAAATGTTGCAAAAATAAGGAAAATTTACGCAGACAAAGTTGCGAGAGTCAGCTAGTACCTACATCATAAAATAAAATAATGATTACTTTGAAAAAAATAAGTTAAGCGGCAGTCAAGCTTTTCACACGTTCCGGTTTCAATCCAGTCGCGCGCGAATGTATGGCGATGGCGACCGAACCAGAAGGGCGCTGGAACATATGGCAGCTACCGCACATCGACATCGCCCTCCCGGCGCTGGATTGAAACCGGAACGTGATAAAAGGGAAAAGGACCTTAGCTCAAGAGAAGAAGCTGCCAAGAAACTAATAGGCCACTCCTTTAAAATCAATAAGTTATTTCACAAAATGATTTTGACTGGCCATGACTAGCCTGTTGGTCTAGTGGTTAGTGACCCTGACTGCTAAGCCGGTGGTCGTGGGTTCGATCCCCGCCCAGGATAAAACTTTGTGTGATGAGAACGACGGTTTATCTTGTGTCTGGGTGTTATTTATCTATAAAATGTATGTATTTAGAAATATATAAGTATGTTTATCAGTTGTCTGATTTCCATAGTACAAGCTCTGCTTAGTTTGGGATCAGATAGCGTTGTGTGACTTCTCCCAAGATATTATTATTATTTAGAAATATATAAGTATGTTTATCAGTTGTCTGGTTTCTATAGTACTAGCTCTGCTTAGTTTAGGATCAGATGGTGTTGTGTAGGTTGTCCCAAGTTTTTTTTTTATGACACATGTCACTTGTGAAACATGCCATACATATCTTCATTTTTGTCACTTTTGTAACTAATAAAATCACAAAATCACCTTACAAAAATCTCATTAAAATTCAAAAGCCGTTCTTCATAATGCCAAACATATGTCCTTAATGATATTTCAATATGTGAACGCTTGTTAAAACGCAGCGGTGTGATCGCGACCAGAATAATGATTAAACGGAACCTTACCTTACGGCTGCGGCATCAAGCCGAACGTTCAGAGAAAGTGATTCAATTGAATCGTAATGGACCCGGAGATATATCAGATTGAGTAAATATAAGTCTGCAGGTGAAGCTTTGACCTCCTTGATTACGGTTCCTACAAGTCTTTTTAAACAGGTGGTTCTCTGTTGGACCCTTATGTATTTTTTTTTAAATTTATTATTGAATTATTAAAACATACAATTTACAAATAATCATAGCACAAATAAACTCTGAGGTTTGTATGTATGTATGTATGTGTAAAAAAAAAAAAAAAAAAATATACTTACAAAATCAAAAAAACATTATAGACAACACTAAGCTCCCGATAAGGCTGGTCACCGAGGGAGTTATTGACCGAAACCCTCCAGAGAAAGATATGGAACTACTAAATATAATTACCTATAACGCTAGAACTTTATCATCTTATGAACGACTACTAGAGCTTATGGATTCCCTGAAAAATACGAAATTTGATATCATCGGTTTGTCTGAAATAAGAAGAGTCGGAAACTTAATTCAAGAATATGACGACTTCATATTTCATTTTATAGGAGGAACTGTCGGACTTTACGGAGTTGGTTTTATTATCAAAAAACACTTGAAAAATTGTATAGAAGAAATAAGGGGGCTATCGGAACGGGTTACTCTACTTATGTTAAACATTGAAAAAATTGAACTAGCTGTTATCCAGGTTTATGCCCCGACTGAGTCCGCTGACGACAATAAGCTTGAAGAGTTTTATAAAACAATTGATAGAGCTCTGACACTGGCAGGAAATAGAAAAACAATAGTTATGGGTGATTTTAATGCGAAGATAGGTATGCCTAGCCCTGAGGAACATCTAATAATGAAGAAATATGGCTATGGAATTAGAAATAACAGAGGAGAAAAGTTAGTAGAGTTCGCTTATGAAAATCAGCTTTCTATATTAAACACCTTCTTCAGAAAGAAATCAAGGCAAAGATGGACATGGAAATCACCTGATGGTAAAACCAAGAGGGAACTAGACTACATTATGTCAAACTTCCCTAAAAACTTCCAAAATATTGAAGTCTTAAACATAAAATTTCCATCGGATCACAGACCCGTAAGAGCGAAAATTAATATCCAAGTCCCCAAAAGAAGCAGAGCAAATTATGGAAAAAAATCGTCGTTATTACAGTCCGAAAAACAAAGGAAAATTTATTTAGAATATCTCCACAGCAACATATCCGACTTATTGGCAAACCGAACAAACGATACAGTCCAAGATTATTACGAAAAATTACCGAACAGTATAGAAAAGAGCGTAAATAAATCCCAAATTCACAAGCTAGACAGTGAAAAGTCATGTACAATAATAACAGACCACACGAGAAAATTAATGGCACGTAGAAAAGAACTTCAGAAAATAAAACCAAAAACTCAAAGCATGAAAAACGAATTAAAAGCACTCTACAAGTTAATAAGTAAGTACATCAAATGCGACTATAGAACCCACAGAGCACGCACAATAGAGAAACATTTGAACACTACTGGTAGCTTGAGGCGAGCATTTAAAGACTTACGAACTCATAAAGACTGGATCGAGCGACTAAAAGCACATGAAAAAACACATAACAGAAGAGATGATATATTGGATATTGCAACGACGTATTACAGGGACTTATATAGTTGCCGTACACAAGGACAGTCATCGGTTACTAACTTAGCTGAAAACACGAATGGACCAATGGTGGAGTTATTTGAAGATAAAGAAATATGCAAACAAATACAGAAACTTAAAAACGACAAGAGCCCAGGACCAGACGGCATCTCAAACGAATTACTAAGAATTGGTATGCCATTCCTAATTCAACCGATTACTATCTTATTTAACAAAATATTGCAACAGCAGAATGTCCCTGTGGCGTGGTGTGAGTCCAATATTATACTGCTCTACAAAAAAGGTAGCCCTGCTGACGTGAGCAACTATAGACCGATTAGTCTGATGTCCTCTATGTACAAATTATTCTCGTCTTGTATCGAATCAAGAATAAGTCCTATTTTAGAAACTTACCAACCACCTGAGCAAGCGGGTTTCAGAAAAAAATATAGCACCATCGACCATATTCACGTCATGGACCAAATTATGGAGAAATATCAGGAATTTAACAATAGACTCTACATAGCTTTCATCGACTACGCCAAAGCGTTCGATTCCATCTCTCACGAAAGCATATGGGACGCCCTACTTGCACAATCTATTCCACAGCCTTACATTAACATCTTAAAAGATATATATGGCAAAACCTCAAGTAGAGTAAAGCTGCACCGCACAGGGCCACCTATCAAAATATGTAGAGGCGTAAGACAGGGAGACCCGCTATCACCGAAGATCTTCATTTCCGTTTTACAAAATATAATGAAAGACTTACCATGGACTATGAAGGGTATCTGGGTAGATGGCAAACGGTTAAGTCACCTTCGTTTCGCAGATGACATCGTCCTTCTCTCAGAATCACCATCGGAAATTCAGTCGATGTTAACCGAATTGAACTCAGTTAGCTCACAGATTGGGCTAGAGATGAATACTTCGAAAACGAAAATAATGACGAACAGTGCAACGATCCCCGTAGTCATCCAGGGAAACCATTTAGATTACGTGGACGAATATGTATATCTGGGTAAATTAATGACATTTAAAAAGAACAAACACATAGAAGAAATAAAAAGACGTATAAATATAACTTGGAAAAAATACTGGAGCCATAGAGAGGTCTTCAAGTCTAATTTACCTATTTGCATAAAAAAGAAAGTTGCTGATACTTGTCTTCTGCCCTGCTTGACTTATGGGTGTCAAACTTGGGTGTTTAACAATATGACTAGAAACAAAATACAGGTATGTCAAAGGGGTATCGAGAGAAGTATGTTATGCAAAAAATTAAAAGATAAAGTTCCTAACTCCATTATACGAAGAAATACCAAGGTGATAGATGCTTCAGAACATGCACAAAAACTAAAATGGAAATGGGCGGGCCATGTGGCTCGAATGGCCAATACAAAATGGGCAAAAATTGCCACCTTCTGGAAAGGCCCACAAAGCAAACGAAAGAAAGGGAGACCAACAGAACGATGGGCAGATGAGATTGCTAAAACCGCCGGAAAGGAATGGAATCAAGAGGCAAAAGACAGAGACAAATGGAAGCAACTGGAGGAGGCCTTCACCCTAAGAGGGGTCCTTAAAACTGTATAGTATTAATTGTATTTAAATGTTTATAATAGCGGTCACTAAATATACAAACATGGACTAATATAAACTACTTAGATTAATCAAATTCATTATTAAATTATTTGTTAGAACTAGGAATTATTATTTAAAAATTGAAACGACATTATTTATAAAATTGAATTTACATTTATCTTATGTATGGTACATTTAATTTTAAATCTATTGTATGATAAGTATATGCATGAATTATTTTGGATTTCAAGTTTTAAGGATTAATAAAGGCTTTTTTATTTATTTATTTATGTATGTATGAAATATGATGTGGAGGAGCGGAGTATTCTGATAAAGGCATCTATTTGCTTAAAAGGAGGCTTATTCACTAGTTAAGTAAAACTTGTAATTTTTATGACAATAAAATATTATTATACTACTATTATATATTTGTATGTTCGCTTTTTATCTTCGAAAACTAGTAATCCGGTTTAGATGGAGCTTTCGCTATTCGACAGCATATTCTGGGAAGGTTTTAGTATATAAAACGTTATTTTAATTCATAAAATACCAGAGATATAGTTTAAAATCGGTGAAGTGCTTGATAATATTTTTCTTGATATTCATTTGAAGGCCGTTTATTATTCTTAAAAGAGTTATTGTAAAGTAAGAATGTGAAAAAAAATTTGCACCAAATCACATATTAAACAATCATGTCTAAATTTGTAATAATAGTAATTTGTCATTGAAAAATCCGAGCCTTCTGAAAGGTCTTTACTTCCTACTATAATATACTTAACATCCTAAGTGCCTACTTAGGATGGCATGGATGACAGGCATGGATGACAGGCATCCAATAAAAATAAAGAAAAAGTAAGAAAAGTAGTGAAATATTTATTTAAATTGTTTTTTTAATAGTCTGCAAATTGCGTACTTAAATTTGTTACAGCCAATATAGAGAATTAGTTTACAGAAACAATTATGTGAACATAATAAACGCGAAATCAAACCACAAATCAAATTTACCTGATCTCATTTGTGGTTTAATTTCGCGTTTTATATGTTCCTACTTTTAAGTTCAGTAATAGTTTAAATCAAAGTTGATTTGTAACATGGAACGTTTAATACTTCCGTATAAAATTGTCTTATAGTGACCGTTCACACAGACAATGCACAGGAATAGCCGCTACTAGGTCACATAAATTTATGTTCAGTGCGTGCAAGTATAAACACTTTCGCTACACACTAACTATGCGGCGATGCACTGTAAGCAAACATTTGTAAACGAAGCATTACAGACTGCTATTGCTATTTACTACCAATTTCCCAGAAATATCGATGTTTTGTGTTGACTATCGAGCATTTTCAATAAGGTTCGAAACGCATATGCTACGCAGAATCGGCTACGGACTGATGCCTCGTCCAAACGTTTCAATATACAAATGACATCCAATCATAGACAATTCCCAGAAACAGTATAAAATAACATATGATTTAGTAACCTATAGAAACTTAAAAATCTCAATTGTGGCGATCAAATAGCTTTTCGCATTCGCGTCATTTTTGTTTTATTATCTAAAAAAATTAAAATCCCGCCTGCGCAAGTCGGAGGCATTCATGAATCTCGATGAACTTTGTAAAGTGCCTCCAACTGCATGAAATTATATATACATATATGTAGGCGGACCTTGTTTCTATCTTTACTGTGTATGCAGATTTTTTTATTTAATACTTTTGAGTGGTTGTACGATGTAACAACTAACTTTTATCACAGCTATTGCCAAGTATTGAAAATTGATAAAAGAATGGTCGCTAACTATCTTTTATTACTATTACAGTCATAATCATGTTATACCTTTTTGAAATGTCTACGATAAGCCCTTTAATTTGATATCCATTTAATTCGATATTGCAGTATTTATTTTTTATTTTGACATCTCCCAGCCGCCATGTTCGTTTTTTTCCAAACGTCACTTATCTACAAACACTTGGGCGGTCAAGACGAATCTTAAAACATCCTAATTGTATAAATCCGTTCAGTGGTTTGAAATATATAAAGTAATAAAGAATAATAAATACATACAAGATACGCGCGAAAACATAACCCTTCCTTGCAGTCAGGTAAAATGCGATGCGATTCAATGATCCACTAAAAAACACATGTTACTGATGCTAAAAGGACCAGGTTTATTTTTGCCTTAAGCTATGTACCTACTTAATATTAATATACCTATTTATAGTGGACTTTCGTCCGGCCAACTAATGTCCTTCTATAATCCAGTCCTGCCAAAACTCATTTCAATTACCAATTAGCCTCACGTAACATGTGCACAAATTTTCCATCAAAAACCTTCGAAATCAAGGTAATTATTCTAATCAACACACTGTAAACAACTTACGTCACAGATAGCAAGAATAATGCATTGGCACCAGACACCGGCAAAGTTCAACAATGATTTAGATTATTGTCATATTTTTGCTTTGGTTTACTTGCTCTTTCAAAGGTGAATGGGTGAAGTAATATTTAAAGATTTTTACTACCTATATACTGTCATAAAATTTAGTTAATAGCCGTCCATAATAAAACGATAGATACTACTAAAACACGCTGCTACCACCCGACTAACGAAAGGGTATGCCTTTCGTTAGTCAGCTGAATTCCTTAGCGTTTGGAGCAGAAGCAAATTCATTTTTTGTGAATGACCTTAATATATCGTGAAACTGCTTTCTAAAACTTAAAAAATAGTTTTCTAGCAGTATAATAATTCAGAATAAGTTTAACGTTTGTCAGTCAAGTAAACTATTGTAACCAGGCGCTTCAGTCACGCGTTAAAGTCATATTCTTTAATCGTGCTTGATCTGCGCGTGCTATCGAATGCGTGATATGAAATTTAGTATAGCCGGTGAAGAATATTATCAGAATGACATTACCATTAGTCAGTCATAACTTTGTAATAGATGCCGTAAGTAACCGGTTAAAGTCCTGTACGCCAAACGCTAAGGAATCCAGCTGACTGACGAAAACCGAACAAGAGCATGTCGGACCATGCTCAGTGTACCAGTGTACCCGTGAATAATTGCATCAGCAGAAGAGCGTATGTTCATGGCACTTACGCCCTTTTTTGTTAAGAAACGCAGTTTTTCAGCAATAACTCAATGACGGTATATCCGATCAAAATAATTTTAGTTTAAAGTGCTTTTTAAGCGCTATTCATAATCGTTTTTCCTATTTTTCGGTCAGACGGTTCAAAAATTAAGTGGGGCGGGGGACATAATTTATGCAACTTTCGGAGCGATTATTTCCATAAATATTTACTTAATCAAAAAAGCTTATTAGAAACCTTGAAAAGTGTCTAAAATACCTGTCGAATGAAGTGCTAAACGTTGGCACCCTCCTCCCGGTCTAACATTAAGCCGCGTCTGGCACCAGCCTTATTGTTATTTTTATAAGGCTATCCAAAAGGAAGTATTGACCAAACAGTGAGTATCCTTTCCCAAGTACGATACTTAACCTTTAGTTACGCGCGAGAGAAACGTGATTAGATTTCAATATTGGCAATTTTGCATTTACATCACGAAGACATCGAGAAAATACATTCGTACTAGTAGTATTTGAAGTGAAAACTTGTGCACTTTTTTTGGTATGGGTAATAATTGTTAAACTCGCGTCAGGATCACGCGACTGTTCGTAAATTCGTAAAACGGAGAGAGCAACGAAAAAGTAATACAATATCATTAGAATACGAAGGTAAATTTCGCTACCAACTACAATGTTATTATAGTCCAGTCCGAGTCCGAGTAAATATTGTTCAAAGACATATTGTTGCTTGATTAAATACTTATTGTTTACGTTGTCACCTACCCTAATGAATCAATGTCGGGTCAAAAACCCACAATTTTGCTCTAAAAACCACCCACTCCGAATTCACTGCTACCAATCTCATCGATATATCGTTTAATATATTAAACAAACCTAACACAGCGCCACCAGTGCACTACGAGCGTGCAAAATTGCAATAAAGCAACGCAAATACATGCAAATTGGTGGCTACGATCGCACAACAGTGCCAATTTAGCTAACGCGCCCAGCAGACTGTGATTCTGAGATATTTTATTTAAAAGTTTGATTTACTGTCGGCATTTTCGGACAGATTTGTTATAGTTGCAAAGGTTTGATGCAACGACTATGAAAAATGCTATTATTAACACGCTTATAATAGCCTTGTACGTATGTTACGAGTAGTACGAGTACGTAACGGAATCTTAGAACGAAAATAGTGGCTGTAAGTTTATGCGAAACTCAGCCAGTTTTGAAGTTTGATGTGTGTAATTTCGAATTTGGCTTATTAGTTTAAATTAAAGGAAACATGTTTCGGCGTTTTTGAAAAATCAACCCCCAAGGTGGTAAAAAAGGGGTTGCAAGTTTTTATAAAACTGCGTTAGTTTTAAAGTTCTGGTTTGGAACAACTAAAAAATTAAAAATACTCAAATAATAGTTTAAAAAATTAATAAACACCATTTTGTAAATAGCTGTATTAAAAAGTAATAAATTTAAAACAACGAAAACGACGATATTGATTTATAATCACCCCATGCTTTTTTTACTTATTGTGTGGCATTATTATTTATTTTTTGGTAATAGCTGCCTTTAGGATTTTGTATCATAAAAGGAAAAATGGGAACTCCTATACGATCACTTCATTGTCCGTCCATCTGCTTGTATGTATGTCAAGGCGTGCAGGCATGTGATTCTTAGGAATGCATAAAGGTATAAAGTAATATTAATATATTAATATCATATACTCTAATCTGCAATATCTTTGAGATATCTCTTTCATAAAATGAAAGAATCGAACAGGAACGTCAACGCAGTCAAAAAAACGGTCGTTTATTTCGCATATTTTAACGCTCGTAAGATAATCTTGACCCAGTACCATAGCACTGAATATTTGGCAAGAAACAACAAGGAAATCAAACCATAGAGCACTGTAAGCTTGAAGCCAACTTTGAAACCTTAATATTCCTCGTAACATGCACTGCTACTGCTTTACATATATATTTAAGCATTGTGATGATGACCAATAAAAAACTTTTAAACAAAAAAATATTACATACTTCAAAAATAAATACAAGGCAATTAAAAAGCAAAAAATAATATACCTAGAATAACAAAAACAAATTAAACATTTTGAAGTTGGTGCCGAATAAAACATAAAGACTAGATACTATTTCATGGCACCAACTTCAAAATGTATCATTTGTTTATTTTTCACTTTTTAGTAGGTTGGTTTGTAATTCACTTAAGTTGCATTATGCTTATCTCAACTGCTCAAATCCTTTTACAAATGATTGCTTGCCCCGATGCAGGGCCGTTAATTGTTGAGGAGTTCAATATCAGCTCTATTACATTGTGTAAAAGTAGTATGACGAAAATAAAGTGCTACTCAATACCATATTAAAGTAACTGAATCGCAAACTGTGAAATATTGAATAGGTCTGCTCGTCATTTGTGGTCTTCATCATCAGTTCCACTTTACCAATTGGTGCTTTTTAAGAGTAAATGCATGAATCACTATGAAATATACCTAAACCACTGTAGGTGTACCTTTAATATTTTAAGAGTTCTCTCGATTTCTCCAGGATCCCATCATCAGATCGTGATCTGATGACAATGGGGCCAACTTGGAAGTATACCCTTTTAAACACAAAAATATTTTTTCAAATCGGTCCAGCCGTCTTTGCGAAATCGGTGAACAAACATACAAAAAAAAAAAAAACAGTCGAATTGAGAACCTCCTCCTTTTTGGAGTCGGTTGAAAACCACCCCCGTTTGACGCAATTCAGAAACCTGCGACGCCCAGCACGCTGAGCGGTTTTGCGTTCTGACGTCACAGTAGAAAACAAACTCAGATTTAGCTAACAAGTGTGACGTCACAAAGTTGGAATTCCATTAAGTTTTATGCCACAGATCTCAGTGCTACCTCGGGCGGTGACATACTCGTAGATGCTACGTTGCTACTATCAGGTAAATGTTTTCCAACAACCAACCGCGTCAGAAACTTTGCCCATGCATTGGTTCAAAGTCTGATACATAAATCCATCGTGCCTTAAAAGTCAGGGAATATAGAGTGCACCTATCTACACTAATATTATAAAGCTGAAGAGTTTGTTTGTTTGAACGCGGTAATCTCAGGAACTACTAATCCGAATTGAAAAATTCTTTCACTGTTGGATAGCCCATTTATCGAGGAGGGCTATATGCTATATAACATTACGCTACGACCAATAGGAGCGGAGCAGCAATGAGAAATGTTGCAAAAACGGGCAAAATTTACGCACGAAGTTGCGCTTACTAAATACCTAACTTGTGGTACTCTCCGAAAGTAGACAATAACGAAAAATAGTCAGAAACTTCATTTAACTTTCTACGTAATTAAAAGATAAGCGAATGGAAAATTTTCCGCGATATTGACGCATCAATTTAACATCCAACCAATTCAAATGAACGCTGAACATAAAGAGCTTTCCAATTTCATTGTTTGAAGCCTCTGATTTAATGACCTGCGAGAAAATCCCTTTATTATTAACATAAAAGTTTCATCAAAAATACAGTACACAACAGATCCGAATTATTAAGCCCAAATGGATTCATCATTAAATTAGATACCGAGGGAGGAAAACAAAAAAACAAAATCAGATCTAGAGTTTTCCAATTTCGTCGGAAAAATTGGACAAAGTTAAATCCGTTTTTGGATAATTTCATTGTATAATATACGACCTCTGTTCATTAGAGTATAACAAAAATGTTGTACCTACAGTTAAAATTGGTCGGCTTTAGTTGTAAATTGTGAAGGGTTTCGTTCTGTCATGAATATATTCATTTAGATTTTAGTATTTTATCATGGCGGCGGCTTAATTAGTCTGCCGGATTTATTTAAAAGGTCAAGGGCAGTATGTTTGTGTCGAATAAGAGTATCTGTAACCTGCCTTGAGCTGAACTGTTAGGGTAGTTTACACTTGTAAACATTTAAGGATAGGTACTGTGACGTGAGCCTCTTGCTGGCTTTGGGGTGCGCAGCCGGGATTATTGCTCTTGAAGATGGGGAATCAAACAACTTCTTAAGCCCAGAACGATATTATATATTCAATAACTTGTTATATGATTTCTTTACATATTAATTCTTTTTCTCGACCACTCGTCTTGACGCTTGGTCCAATTCTCCCAATTGTTTCTTTCGTTTTCTTCTTCGTCATTATTTCAAAGTTTTGGAACGTCAAGACAAACAGTTCACAATTAATGAGGCTTTATGCGAGTGGCCGGTCAAGTTTCCGACGCACCTGCCACACGCCGCCGCCTTATGAAAAAAAAAAAAATTTTTTTACATTTGAGTACTAAGTCAAAATTTTTTTTTTTTTTTTATATAATATAAAACAACAAATATAACCTAGCTGTGCATTTACCTATCATGGCGATATAGATTTTTTTTTTTTTTTTAATACCCCCCTTGATCTGTCTCTATGCAAAAGACAACGTGTAACTGTTATACCTAATCCAACAAAATTTATGTCAACAAACACTTTACATAACAGTTATACGATGATGCTGGGCAAAAAACGCCATTAAAATAAGCACCAGTATCAGATTCGTTACCTAGCTAAACTTATGTATAACTAAATTAAATCAGTCATTAAACACCAATTGACCCCAGGCAACAAATTGGGTGAAAGTCCTGCTTTGTTGTAACTGGAAGAAAATTCATCTTTAAGTATTAATCTTATATCAGTTAAATAATTGGTCAATCAAGCTATCGGTGACCATCTGATCACATCTATTGATTATTTAGATAAAATAATCACAAACGAACTTCCCAAGTTCGATTGAACCAAATGCAAAACTGTCTGCTTAATCACAGAGTTATATTTATAATTCAAAACAATAATACACCCGTTTTTGTTTGCCTAGTGCTCTATGGCATCAACATTGTAGGACATTTCTTCGCCGTGTGGTTGTACATGCAAAAACAAACAACATTTTAGAATCAGATCTAAAACCATTAACCATCCCTAAATATCCAATTGTTTACACGTCAGACTATTAACAACGTCGCCACTTCTTTTCTGGCATCACCTACTCCTAAAAAAATAATTCTCATCAACTACTCATGTTTATCATGACTTAATTATAACATATGTTCATATAATAAAAATTCTCAACTACATAAAATTAAATACTAAGATATCGATATCTATTCGTCCATCCTCATAATAAACGGTTTCAATCTATTCGCATGAACAATCTGCCTCTGTCTTGAACCCACTTTCTTTATAATGAAGTTATTGTTATTCAACCTATTTTCAATTCGAAATGGCCCTAAAAACTTTCTACATAACTTCTTCGATATCCCCGACCTTCTCTTTGGATTAAAAAGTAAAACTTTCTGACCTATGTCATACGATACTTCAGTTGCTTTTTTGTCAAATAATAGTTTTTGTTTCGCTCGCGACTTGTCCAAATTTACTCTAACCCTTGTAAAAATGTTTTCTCTATTCTCTATTCTACTCGCGGTATTCTCATTCACTTTAATATTTAAATTAATTCCCGTATCCGATGGCAATTCTGGTTGTCTTGCAAAGACCAGAAAGTACGGTGACACCCGTGTCGATTCTTGTTTACTAATATTATATGCAAACGTAATTTGAGGTAAATATACCGACCAATCTGACCTATCATCTCGACCGTACTTGGCCATCATGCGCGACATAGTTGCATTTAATCGTTCTACCAACCCTAATGTCTGATGATGCATCGAAGTTGCAACTTTATGCACCGCCCCGAAGTTTGTAATCGTTTCTTGAACTAACGCCGACGTAAAAATTGACCCTTTATCCGTTATAATTTCTTTTACGGCCCCATGTATTGAAAAAATATTATTAATAAGGAAGTTCTTTATTTCAATCGCTGTGGCCTGTTTTACTGCCTTACTAATCGCATATTTTGAAAAACAATCTATTGCCAATATAATATATCTACTTCCATCCGTCGCATTATTTAACGGGCCTATCGTATCCACTTCTACCTTTTCAAATAACCTGTTTGTAACAATCGGTTGCAACGGCGCCACCCTATTTGACGTGCGCACTTCTTGACATACTTTACATGCTTTGATATAATTCTCTATTTTCTTATATGACTTTGGACAGCAGAATCTTGAATTAAATTTTTCTACTGTCTTCATCAAACCTAAATGACCTCCATATAATGGATCATCATGAATCTCACGCATAATTACTGGAAACAGTTCATCCGGAACTACCAGCAATCTTTTAATAACATTATTTTTTGTATTTAATTTATATAACATGCCGTTGTGTATAAAGAATCCTTTATATCTTTGTAAGTTTTCATCTATGATTTTATTTCTTAAAGATGAACAAAAATTATCGTTCATTTGAGCCCTTATTACTGGGTCTATTTCTAATTTGCAGATTTGCTCATTATTCTCTGTACATCTCATCCTAAATATTTGTAACCCGTCAGTGACTACGTGATCATCTTGACTTATTAACGGATTTCGACTCACGAACTCCGCATCCGAATCCGAATCCTGTTCTACAACTACTGAAGAGGAACTATCATTACAGGAAGGACGAATGCTACCAATATTCACTAACTCACTCACTTGTTGACGACTGATCTCACTCTGTTTAAGTGAGACCCGATATGAAGGTTTTTTCACAGGAACCTCGTTCGAAGTTTTTATTTTAATTGGGTTATTTCGGCACCCGCCTGGCCTAACCTTACCAAATGAGAATTGTGGCTTGTATTCTTCCACTAAGTCATGTAATTTATTATTATCACCTGTACTCAGATTTTTATTAATATTCATTTTATCTTTTGACACATTTAAATCAGGAAGAATACAAGTGTCATTCTTATTTGACTCACAAATATTACTAACAAATAAATGATTATGTTTAAAAATATTAACAGACATTATTTCCTGTGTATCGATAACAGAAACTTTGCCTGGTCTAGCAACAAAACATATTTCATTGTAGTTTCTCAATGTTATTTTATTATTCACAAAATCTAGGGATGCCCCATTTTTGATTAAGAAATCTTGACCCAAAATCACTGGCCAACTGACATCTATTACCACATAAAAAAGTGTGTTATACACCACATTATTAATTATAACGTTGATATATGTTTTGCCTGCGACTGGTATAATCTTACCATCAGCCGTTTTTAAATTAATATTATCACATATATCTAAGGTTACTTTGTTCATTAATGCTACTTTCTTCGATAGCAAGGACACTGAAGCCCCACTATCTAATAAAGCAGGAAAAGCACCCGAACTTAATTCTACTAAAATAACTGGTTCGGACTGACCATAATTATTCTTCTGGACGTCTTTTATGTTTGAGCGCCGCTGCGTACTCATTGCTGCGACGTGATGCTCGCCTTCTCTCGTTGTCGACGACGCTGCATCACCAGCTGATTGAACCGGCATCGGCAGAGGTTCTCTGCTCCTTAAAAAGTACTGGCGGGGATTTGACTCCCGCCTTGGTGTTAACGAACCGCTTGGTGAATCATTGTGCGGAACCCGAGACACCGGGGATCGGTATTTACTATACGGAGTCGATTGATTGCTCCGAAATGGACTATTGGTCGGTCTGTTGGAGTCTCCTTGCTGCCCAGACCTCACTGCTACCGCATTCTCAACCTTAACCTTAAGATTGATTTCCCTTTCAACCTCTTTATCATATACTGAATGTAATTGTAAAACTGTGGCCTTTAAAATATTTTTATCAGCACATACAACTGCAGCGAGCTTTGATTTGTAGAAACTATTACATTTCTTTGGAAAGCTCCTTACGAACGTATTGTCGTCAATTTTTCCCTTTTTGGCTATATTTGAAAGCTCGTAGTAAAATGAAACAATATTCTCCTCTGGCGCCTGTATCCTTTCATAGAATTTTTCCGTATAATTAGTACGGTTTGGGAATTCTGCTTTTAATGCAGTGATGAAGCTCTCGAAGCTATCACAATCTTCTATGATTGCTTTGTATAGGTGTAGCGCTGGTCCAGCCAGATACGCCGCCACAAATAATTTTTTTTCCTCATCCGAAGTGATTTTATTAATCACACAGATGATCTGGAATTGGTTGACAAAATCATCTACGGACTCATACAATCCCGTGAATGCACTCATTTTTAATTAACTTTACATAGAAATACGACTTAGCTCTTTAAATGACTTCCTCTGAAGAGTTCGGCGCCTCCACCATGTGACGTGAGCCTCTTGCTGGCTTTGGGGTGCGCAGCCGGGATTATTGCTCTTGAAGATGGGGAATCAAACAACTTCTTAAGCCCAGAACGATATTATATATTCAATAACTTGTTATATGATTTCTTTACATATTAATTCTTTTTCTCGACCACTCGTCTTGACGCTTGGTCCAATTCTCCCAATTGTTTCTTTCGTTTTCTTCTTCGTCATTATTTCAAAGTTTTGGAACGTCAAGACAAACAGTTCACAATTAATGAGGCTTTATGCGAGTGGCCGGTCAAGTTTCCGACGCACCTGCCACAGTACCTACTCTTTTAATATAAAAAAACCGGGCAATTGCATGTCGGGCCATGCACAATGTTGGGTTCCGTAGTCTCCCTCCCCATCCGAATAATGGGGCTTAAAAAGTGGGTTTCCTGTTGTTTTTGTTACATACTTACAACGTAATATCTACTTAGGTAATAATATTTTTCAAAGGAATTTGTACGAAAATTTTGTTACTCATTTGATCAACTGTTCCTCGTAAACTTGTAAAGTCTACTTAGCTGTGATAGTTGTCTCCACGCAAAATGACAGTCTCCTAGCACTAACAGTCTCTGAGCATAGGTGCGGTCGGATGAACGGACGGACGGACATGGCAAAACTATAAAGTCATTGTTACATTTAGAGATTAATATCGTTGCATAGTTGTTTCTCAAGTTGTTGCTTCAATCCAAAATTCTTGTTTTTGAGCGATGATAACCGATTTTTAAGCCAATTTCCAAAACCATATAATATAAAACCTAGGGAAAACTGGCTTAACGTCATCTGATCCCAAACTAGGCAAATGACAACCAGACAAATGATTAACATATATACTTATATATTTCTAAATACATGTATATTTAATCCCTGTCCGACCCGTTAATGTGTTGTTAGCATTAACGTATAGACCAGGACTGCGCCTTCACTTTCAATTAAAAAGTAAATATTGACTGCAGAGCGTGGAAGAGAGAAAAAATCTCGTGCGGCCTTCGACAGGTATTGTCCACAAAGTAGCGTTGTCTTTTTCTAGAGAGTGGTTATTTTTGTGAGGTTGTGGCGCAGTCTGGTCTTTACGTCAATGGTTGTTAGGTATCATGTTCCCATTCGATTTATGTAATTATTTTTATTTAATGACGAAATAAAAATGATATATCTTGATAGAAGTCATATTTAATTGTAACGAGGCTTTATGCAAACAATTTTGATAATAATTTTGACTGCCTCTGTGGCGCGGTGGGAGTGTGTCCGACTGCTACGCAAGAGGTCGTGGGTTCGATTCCCACACGGGACACCACTTTGTGTGAACCACAAATTGTTGTTCCGGGTCTGGGTGTAATTTGTGTCCGTGACTTGTATGTTTGTAAAGTCTCCCGTGACACAGGGCTTGTTCCCTACTGCGGGAGTTGTCTTTTAAAAAAAAAAAAAAAAACAACAAATCTTGAAAATTCACCCATTTCGATGAAATTGGGTACTTAAATGTTTCTCTTTTAGCATTGTTATCAGAATACATACCCCTTTCGGGTCGGACAGGGATTAATTCACACCTTGTAGGTAATACCTACACTCAGAGACAGAATAAACTGTCGTGCTCATCACACATTTTTATCCGGCGTGGGGATCGAACCCACGACCTCTGGCTCAGCCAGTCAGGGTCACTAACAACTTGAATAACAGGTCAGTCATAATGATTTGACGTACACTAACTGCACAGTTATTCAGTATTATTAATTTTACATTAATTTTTACAGGTTGAACACATTTCGGTAAAAATGACCAAAGCTCAGTTTGCCTCCATTATCACATCTCCCAGCTGTCTTTTTTAACAAAATCTCGACATCTGAATAACACCTCCTTTTGAAGCTGAACAACAACAGAACATTAGTACAACCAAACCCAATCTAAACAAAGTACTTTAACTAATAAGATAACATATAACACGACAAAGACATTCGCGTCCCATACGTAGGGTGCCATTTTCCCGCCAAATTAAACGTCAGGCCGCCATAATTGCCTCCGTCATAATATGCGACATAAACGTAATAAAACAATCTGCAAATGTGTGCACACATAACAAATGCAAAAGAAATGAAAACTAATGTATTTTCAACTGTCATCAGACACGAAAAAATACTTTAACTATATAATATAATACATAAAGATTTTTTACCTAACCTAACTATGAAACGATTTAAATGTGAAAGTCTCAAACTGTCACGTAAATGCAGCCGAATTTATAACCACCTTCGTATTTTGAAGTAAAAAAAAAACATTCCGCGCCAGACTTTTCCCGCCAACACGTGTGACGCGCCATTTGCCGCGTAATTAAACGTCAAGGCAGCCATTTTGTATAAACATGCACGAGGGAATCAGTCTCGACGCGAAGCGCACAACAAAAAATGTTTTTAACGCCTTTTGTATTATATATTCGTGTTAGGGATGCGAATCGAATATTAATTCAGAATACCTGTCTGCGTGGAAATGAGGTTTGCTGAGGCGTAAACTTAAATAAAATGTAATATGAGTAAATAACTTTATATTTAAACTTTTATACGCGGAAGAATTTGCAATTCAGAGTCGGGATCTGAATCAGGTATTTTGTTCTGTAAAAACAGCAAGCAAAAATTCTGTCAATTTCTGTGAGAATATTCAGTCCCGAATTCAGATGGCACGTCCATGACGTCATGCATAATAAATTAAGGGTAGCATATATAATATAGTTGCCAGTCTTGTTTGATAGCAAAAGGTAACAACATATAGATGATGTGTCACAAGGTTCTTTAATTCTTATTAACGTTCCTTATGTTCTTCTTATTTGGACCATGGTCTCCAAAGTAGATAGAGGCTTCTATAATTATCATTGAACTCGCCACTGAACGTGAACAGAAGAGCAGATGATATGATTATTATTGTGATAGGTGATCCCTCAGTGTTAGTCATAATATTATACTCATAACATTTTATGGATATTGTACCAATACTGAAGGCTATTTTCCTGAATAATCCTTAAGCTTAGAACGAATAAACGATCCTTAATAATAATGGTTTTGATGAAAATCTGGTCCGAGAATCCGAAAGAATAAAGGTTGGAGATAACATAGGTGTTCTATAAAATATACTGAGCAAAGCATACTCTTCAAACAGCTTCCGTGGTACAGGTGCAAGCCAAAGATGTGTCTGATCATTGCTCGAGCCACAACTCTAACCATCAATATATTCCGTCCCAAGTAAAAAAATACTAATGCTATGGTCTGACAAAATTCAAAAAGGTTATTTCATAATTTTTGGTTACACGGTTCAAAAGTTAAGGGGGCTGGGCACAATTTATCATTATTTCCAAAATATTTAATTAATCAAAAAAAAATATTTAAAATCTTAAAATGTTTTTGAAAGACCTGTCAAATGATATGCCACACGTTGATGTTTGCTCAAAAACATTTTTTTCAGCTTCTATTACATGTATGGCTCCCCTAAAAATATTTATTATTATTATTATTATTATTATTTAGCTATCGAACTAAGTAGCGGCTACTAAAAGACACCTTTTCACTAAATTTCATCAATATTAGTTAACAAGGACAGACAGGTTCCGTTATTGCCACTTTGGCTACGTAACCCTAAAAAGTGTTAATTTATTCTCTTGGATAAAAACAATCACTTAAAATGACTCACTGTCTTCAAATTCGGTCACGCATAATAGTCAGTAGCATTGGCACCTAACTGATGTCAACTGACGCCATGAATGACCGCCGAAGAGATGTCTCCCATGAATTATACATGATGCCATTGGCCGATGGGACCGATGTTAATTGAAACCATTGTGTAATTGGTTGTAACTGTCGCTTTGTGATAGTTGAGCGATAGTTGTTTATGTTTAGTGAAGAAACACGATCTATCAATTCTTTTTAGTTTTTAAAGGAACTTATATTATTATAAATTTACCTGAAAATATATTAACTGTAAAAATGTGAAATATGTATGTATATTATGAATAATAATAATAATATCTTGGGACAACTCACACAACGCCATCTGATGATCCCAAACTAAGCAGAGCTTGTACTATGGAAACCAGACAACTGATAAATATACTTAAATATTTCTAAATACATACATATTATAGATAAATAACACCCAGACACAGAATAAACCATCGTGCTCGTCACACAAAGTTTTACCCTGGGTGGGGATCGAACCCACGACCTCCGGCTTAGCAGTCAGGGTCACTAACCACTAAACCAACAGACCAGTCGCACAACGAATGCAAAAATAACTCAAATAACGTTTCCGAGCTTAGATTCTTGATCTTTTTTAGTTTAGAGAGTATCATAGGATATTTTATTGCGTTAAGCATGTTCCAGACAGTTGGAAACAAGCGTACAAACCAAGGTGACCTGGAGCTTTGTGTGGCCTACCGTTTTTACTTGGTTTGTAATAGCCGTTTACACTGTTGGTAACAAGCAAGGGTCACCTTGGTTTGTACGTTTGTTTCCAACCGTCCAGAAGACGCTTTATCCAACACCTTTTTTTTCATTTGACGAAAACAATTGATTTGTCTATTTCTATAAACAGGTAATAAATCGATACCAAGAATTTAAGTGTGAATTCAGACTATGTGAAGAACACCTCATTTCCATTTCCATATCGTTTGTAGAACCTAACGCTAAGGTGCCTACCTTAGCGTTAGGTTCTACATACGATATGGAAATAATGTTCACACTGTTCTCCGCCTAGTTTTAATTAAAAACAACTCTATTTGTAGCAACTACTCCGATGTACCAAATTATTTTTAGCAGGGAAGTAACTTTAAAGCTTTACCTACTTAAAAATAATGGTAATGGTGATATTTGCTACGAAACTAATACATATGTATGTAACTGAAAAAATATCTTAAGTATATAGGGAGACCGAAGAGAAAGGGAGACCTGCAACAAAGAAAATTAGTGACAGGTACTCTCACCCAGTCGAGGGGTAGACACTACCGGACCCTTGACTTGCACCTGTCACTAATTTTCTTTGTTGCAGGTCTCTCTTTTTGAGTGCGGTCTGTCAATCTATTTCGATTGTTGTATTAAGGGCATTTCCTTACTACTTCAATCGTGGTGATTCACAGATCGAGGGTGGGTGGTGGGATCCCTCCTTTATAATCGGTTATCTTAAATTTGAAAAAAGATCAGTAAGATCAGTGTTTTAAGTGGCCGGTAAACAACTAATTTCGATTATTTATTCATTTTGTTATCGAGTTTGTTATTGTTAAAATCTATTTTATTTATTATTGAATTGGGTAGTATTATTGAGTATTCAAAGGTGACCCGAACAACTGATGACTTAGACTTAGTTAACATCAGTTGAACAACCACAACTGATGTTAACTAAGTTTATAACTGAGTTAACATCAGTTGTGGTAATTTTATTTGTTTGTAAAATTGATAAAATAGATTATTAATTAATTAGAAACGTGAAGGCCAGAAAATGAGCTTACGTTAAAATCAAGGTTTCCCGTTGAATACTATAAGCTTTTATTATCACGAACAATATTAACCAACAATTGAACAAATTATCATGGACGATTTAACTAACAAAACAATTTCACTGTTAAACAACCACTTGCTAATCGCTATTTGCACAATAAAGCCACTATAGAATTCTGCCTCCATCGTTTTAATTACGTCAGAGAACTGGCAATACAGTCCACATTGCGGTGATTATACCAGCCGAACCATTACACTCACAATCAACCAAAAATTCCCTAATTAACCAAACGCAAAAGAAAGCGTTAGCTCCACCATTCATGAATATTTAACACTTTATTTGTAGTAAACTGCGAACTAAACAGAACGCAAATCACGTACGAACAATGGCAGGCCCTAATCGACCGCCGTTACACAACCAATGATCCTCGCAGAGGAGGCCAATGTCGCGGTCCACACACCCAGAATATCTATCGGTAGAGATGACACATCCGGGGATCGCGGAAACTTTGAATACGGGAAACATATAAAAGCGACGTTTAGTTCAAACACAGCATCATTCGTCTTCAGTCAGTCGAAGTAATCAGTTCATCATGAAGACTTTTATCTGTGTGGTTTTGTTGGCAGCCGTCGTTGTAGCTGAGCCTCCATTCTACAGATTCCAAAGACAGGAACTCCAACCTGGTGCAGAAAAAGAAGAACCGGCTAAAGCTGAGGAAGCGCCTTACGCTCCAGCTGGATACAAACCTGCTATCGAATTCACCTTGCCAGTCCGTCAAGAAATCATTCCTCCAGCAACTTCCTATGGCTTCCCTGACAACAGTTATAGTGCACCAGTTATAACTTACACAGTCCCTGCAGTGGTGTACGGCGAACCTGCACCTGAATACGGTCCTCCAGAAAAGAAAGAGGAAGTAGAAGAAAAGAAAGAAGAGAAAGAGGAAAAAGCTAAAGCTGAGAAGGAGGAAGTTGAAGAGAAATCAAAGGAAGAAGAGAAGGAGAAAGAAAAACTTGAAGAGGAGCCAAAGAAGGATGCTGAAGTAGTGAGCAATCAAGGTGTGTACTATGTTCTCTTGCCCGGTGCTCAGCTCCAGAGGGTGCAGTTCGAGACAGAGAATGACATTAGAAACATGGCGTATACTGCCCGTCTTCAGTACAAGAATGAAGACCGTGCGCCATTATACGTCTACACCTCAGTGCCCCAATACCAGTCAGCTGCTTACGTACAGTGGTACTAATTTCCAGAATCCTTTCAAACAGTGGTGTTTCCTTCAAACGAATGCAATTTAGATTTATAAGGATTATACAAGATCCGATACTCGTGATACGGAAATTTCAAACGAATTTATTGTTCAAAGTCGTTTACCAAATGTTTGGCTGAATGGTATTCAGTACGATTGCCACAAATATAAATATTTTATGTAATTTATTCGGGACGTTGTAAATAAATGTCTTTGTTTTACATAATTTGATGTGTTTTGACTATTTTATGAATGTTGATGTGTTTGAATGATAGGGGTTTTTCGTGTTCTAAGGTAATGTAACCTTTGTTTATAGTTAAAGTAATATCAATGTTTTTAAAACTATTTGGTACCTACTAATTAATATTAAACTCGCGAGTTATTTCTGAAAAGTGTCTGTATTTCATAATATTTACGTATTTAAATATTTTGAATAGACTGCAACGTCTAGTATATTCAAATACTAGTCTTTTGTCTAATTGTTATTTCTGAACCATGTTTATATGTCAAGAGTCAAGTAGCAAGCATACTAAATTTAAAGCAATGCTGATTTAAAAGTTAGTACTAAATTTACAACCCCTTTTCTTCCTTAACAAAAGTACTATATATATAGCATTGACAAATAATTCTACCTAATTAATCTACTTTCATGATCACCAATTAATTGGGTTCTCAAATACGCTTTAAGCATCAATCGAAATATCGAGTTTCCAAAGAGACCACTTATATTAAAGAACATATCAAGGTCAACAACCTGACTAGTCATAAAATAGAATTTCAATAAAACAGCAACTGGGAAAACCCAAAAATCAGAGCAATGACAACCAATTGTCTAAAAACTGATAGCTATATTTTGTATACAATAGAACAAACATGTATTGAAATGAAAAAATAATGGATGTAACAATAAAAATTGATGAACGAGTAAAAACCCACATCCTCTTAACAAAGTATTTAAAATATACGTTCATGAATGAAAATGTAAATTAAAATTGAAAATTAACAATGAAAAAGCAATAACAGAACGTAGGTACAGTTTCTCGTAACAATTGCTTTATATTTTGGTGATGCAAGTGTTCTGTGACGTCCATTTTTATTTTTTATATATTATATTATACTACAGCTTATTAGTCATTGTTATTTTGACTTCACAAGTAATTGAAGCGGCGGTAGCCTAATGGCTAAGGCATCAGTCTCGCAATCGTGAGGTCGCGGGTTCCAATCCTACCCATTATACTACTGACGTGAACTCACTCCTTACACAAGCCTTTGAACTTAGCTGGAGGGGTTAACAAGATTGCTGGTAATGTGGGATTCAATCCCACATTACTAGTTATCCTTTTAAAAAAAAAAAATAGGGACATTAATTTACAAAATTATGAACGCCTGCGTTCCATTTGCGTTTGTGGAATTAAACGCAATCATTTAGGTAAGGTTAGAATTTAACTGCCTTATAATGGATAAAGAATCTTCTTGAAGTCATCCATATGTCAAATATTTACGTAGCATGATCGCTTGTATTTCCATATAATATTTTAATAATGTATTAACATTAAGCATCAAAAATGTTTAGAAGTTATTAAGGAAGATCCAGTAGATAAGCATATTCTTTTTTTTAAACCAAATCTATAGAACTAAGACACCCAATAACACTACAAGTTTAAAGTCAAATTAAAATTAACTTGGCTTCTAGAAAAAACAAATTTCATCTGTAACTTTAGCTTCATTATAGCAGGGAGATACTGTGTATTTATTCTCCATCAGCCAAACAGTTACAACCATATAATTGACCATGTCAAACGGGGTCATACGCGTATTACGTAAAACAAATAAAAATGTTGACAACACTTTCGACAGATTATCATAACAAAAGATGTCCAGATTTGGCAATTTCTTTCAGTTTTACTTTTTGAACAAAAATGCGTGTTATGCCATCGTAAGTATGTAAGCAAGAACATTGCAAAGACGAACTAGACACGCACTTAAACTCAAAAGATTAGCTACGCAGAGAGGCTTACGGCGAAGTTATGAAAATGGGGAAAAACTGAACTATCATAATTTTCATAGCTTCGTATTAAACGTATAAAAATCAAAGAACATATGTATGCTTCTTGGTGAAAATTATATAAAGCCGAGTATTTTGTGCTGCAACTTTGAGGGTTGCTACACATATCAGCTGGTCATCCCGTTCGGTTCGTTTCGGAAAGAACTGACCAGAAACAACTGCTATACATGTTTGTCATCAAGTGCCGGTCGGTTAGTTCATTCGGGCATATGGTCTCGGGTTTACCGCCTGGCTGTGCCGATTAATGCCGCCCTGCTGTCGTCTTTCCTAATGTTCGGCAAAGTCTGAACATTCGTCCACCTACATTCTTATGTGTTAATTCTTATGTGTTGTACTTAAGATTTTGATAGTGGCAGATATTGGTTGGCAAATCGTCTAATTTGCCATGCCCAGAAGTAGAAGCTTACCGACGTATGCACAAATGTCTCTCAGTTTTAAAACTCTGTTAACTCTTATGCAGTCACACGAAAACCTGTTGATACAATTGATTACGAGGTTCGGGTAAACTTTATGTAGTCATCATAATTCAATTTTAAAAAATGCTATATTTGACGTAAATAAAAGCTATTAAGTCGGAAGACGGAAGATGTCCTGTCCCCCTTAACATCAGGGAGTGAACAAGGATTAAGACTATAAAACAGCTACTCAGACTGGCTCTGTACAAATAAAAACAAATAAGAAGTCAACCTTTCTTAGTGAAGAAGCACCAAAAGAATAAAACGGAGTACCCATTGTAACCTTGTATTCAGACTTGTAAGACATGGTATCATTTAACATAACATTGCTCTTAGCGCTAAACAACATGTAGCTACAGGCCTATCAACCCGCTGTTAGCTTTCCAATAATTTCTGCCGACAATTTACCCTAACAAGGGAAGTGGTTTCCCGACACATCGAATGCTATCTCAACACTATCGAATCTATCGATATACATAACTTGTTGTGGTTACAACGTTACCTATAAACTTGATAATTGATCTGGCTTTATTTACTGTAATAGAGATGGAAATAGTCGATAATTCAAGTACATGTACCGCTCTTGATATAGCTAATCCTGTTCGAAATACGATATTAATCAATGTTATTAATTTGGAGGCGTGTCGAGATAATGTAAACGAGATTGTTTCGGATATTTGCTTCAAGGCTATTGTTATAACAGCGATGTGAAGCGATGCTACTAAAGGGCTATTTACACATTAGAACCATAGTTAAGTGGTCCGTAGCCTCTGGCAACCGAACACCCCTTCCGTGTCTTGGAGAGCACGGAAAGCTGTCGGGTCTGCACCTTATCTCTCCCTAGTCGTGTCGGATTTCCATCCCATTGTTACATGAGAGTAAGGGAATAGAGAGCGCGCTTGTATTTGCGCACACACTTGTGAACTATAATGTGAAATCAGTTAGAAGACCAGACCAGTATTATGACTTCACTAAAATATGACTTGTCACATTTTCAAACCCACTCCTCTGCTTTTATATAATTAAGTTATGGATAGCCTCAAATATTGTGTAATAAACGCATCATTTAGGTCGCCTAATTGTTTATACACTTAAAATCATCGCATTATTCCGAATCACTCCGCACCTGCTAAATCTATGGTGCCAGTTCCTACTTTGACTTAGCGATGCCCTTGGCAGCTTCGCAGACCTATATACATTACCCAGCGGTACATTAACCAGCAAATTTCTGATTTGTATGGGTCCTTATTCAGTAACTTTGTTTCGTTGTCGTAACAAGCCCGTGTGAACTGTAGTATGCGCGGTGCGCTCAAAGATGTCCGCCGTGCAAGCGCGTTGATGCATTTCTAAGCGCAGCTCTCTACCGCGCATGCGCGATGAATATATTTGAGCGCACCGCACATGCGCCAGTTCGCACGGGCTTGTCACGACAACGAAATAAAGATAGTGAATAATAATAAATAATAATAATAAAGCTTTATTTATTACGACTTATTTTTACATTTCAAATGTGTTCTTATAACTATACAATTTTTTTTTAATTTAAATCGGACCCCTTACGAGTAGGTATAAGCCTCCTCCAATTTTTTCCATCTTTCTCTATCCTTGCTTACTGTCATCCATCTATCCCCCGCTATCGCCAGTATATCATCCGCTCAGCGTCTTTTGGGTCGCCGGATGCGTCTTTTCCCTATAGGCCCCTTCCGTGTTGTCTATTACAATGTCCATCTTTCATCCTTCAATCGGCAGACGTGCCCTGCCCACTGCCACTTTTGCTTTAGAGCATGTTCCTGCATGCTTCAAAGATAGTGAATGAAGACCCTGAACTACCAAACTTAAAGAGAGCCCACTGTTGAAATGTATTGTGACAAATGACATGTCTATACCTATACTTTAGTAAGTACTTTACCTGGTACATGTATCATTTTTATATTGTGTAGCTCAATTGTGTTTTCTTTTGTAGCATTATATTTGTAGGAACAATATTATTACCGAAAGCTTTCTTCGGTACAACCCGTCAGCGGCAGTAATTCATTGTCGATACTTCGGTAACAGTTAGTAGATCGTCACTAATGAAATAATACGTAGGTACTTGGCAAAAGTCAATTAAGTGTCAGCCTTGTTGCTTTGTGAGGAATTTAATTACCGTCTGACGAATATTGTAAATTAAATGGTGTTTAGGGAAACACTTTATTGTATATTTTTGTAATTAAATCTTAATTAAAAAATAAGAGTTTATCCTGACAAATAATAATTAAAACACTGACAACTTTTGTTCTTGAAATTAATTTATTGTTTTTGATCTCTGAAATCAAAATGTAGCTTTTGTACAAATGGCAAAAAAAGTTTAAATACAATTATCAAACGCATTGAAACACTGTGACTACGCATATTTTTTTAATCATAACTCGACAAAAAAATAAAAAAAAAGTCGTTTTCGCCATACAAAACTATAGTCGTCGTTTTCGAACTAATTTTTAGTAGGTATCTACACAAAAACAGGCAAAGACAAAACTTTAAAAAACCGGGCAAGAGCATGTCGGACCATGCTCAGTATAGGGTTCCGCAGCCTCAAATAAATAGATTAGCAGAAGAGCGTATGTTCATGGCACTTACGCCCTTTTGTTGAGTAACACAGTTTTTCAGCAACGACTCAACGACGGTATATCCGATCATGTCCGAAATAATCTTAGTTTAAAGTTTTATTAAGCGCTACCTTTGTGATTTTTTTTTATATTATTTGGTCACACGGTTCATAAGTTAAGGGGGGGAAGGAGTTATTTCCAAAAATATTAACTTTATTAAAAACCCTATAATATTTTTTTAAGGACCTGTCGAATGATGTACTTCGAGTCGATGTTTACTAAAAAAAAATTTTTTCAGCTTCTGTTACATGTGCCCCCCTAAAAATATATATTTTATTTTTTAGTCTTTGTGTAAAATGGCTGTGACATACGGACGGACGGACAGACAGACGGACATGACGAAACTACAAGGGTGCGTTTTTGCCTCTTTGGCTACGGATCCCTGAAAAGCACGGGCGTTGCGGAGGCTTAGGATTTATTCCGTCGTGACTTCAACTGGCCTCTTAAAAATAGCAGCATTTACAAGCATACAACTAGACATCACTTGCGAGAGCTTGCAAGTCTGCTCACCCCAGATGCGCCCAAGTAGGTGCTACAAGCTGCAAATAAGCTAGGCTCCGACGGAAAGCCGAACAGTGAAGTATACTCGATGCCGGCTCTCATGGTCGATGTTGTTAATGATTGTAAGCTTCTCCAAACAAGCCTGATTGCGTCCATCCAATTACGTAGGTTCAATGATGATTGGTTTCCGTAATATAAATACCAATAACATTCTGATTAATTTATTTATATTACTTAATAGTCGCAACTCGCGACAAAAATTTTGGAAGTTTAAAATGAAATGAAATGAAATTTGGCATAGTCATAGTAGTTACGTGATAATGGATTCTTACAACACAGTCACAGTTTTAGCTCATGTTATTCCCAATAACACCAGTTATTCACAAATAAAAGTTCCGTCAACATCAGTTTCGTAACAATACATCCGACCGTCAGAAGTACTTAACGTGAAAATAACCAATAGGTACTTATGTAAAATGCTGTTACACATCACCTCCAGATGAATAACGTTATAAAAAGTTGGCAAACGATCATAAACCTCATTTTTGATTGCGTCCTTTGGTCATACATGTAACTGATAGCGAAGAAAGGTCTAGGGAGACTGCAAATTTAATCAAAAAAATAAAATATAGCTTCATTACGCGAACGTACCTTTATAATTGATACAAACAGTATTTTTAACGAAAGTTCTCTTCGGTTTTTCACAGTAATGGTAAAAAAAAATACAGCTCTCTTTCCTTGCGTTTCTAATGATCCTCGTTTTTTTAATCAACTTATACTTTAATGGTTGATAATACTTTAACAGTTTAAATAATTAAAATCATTTATGAAATGTAATAATATAAAATAAAGTCTTTGTAAACTTTTGTAGATTTGGAAGAGTATGATGGAGACATTTGCCTAGTAGTCGGACAGCACTGTACAACACAGGTAAAATTAAAAAAAAACTCTTGTAGAAAAAATCTAACATAATGGGTATGAATCATTGTTTGGCGACCTACAATTACTATAACTTTTTACGATGCCCAAGATCGCAACGCACGACCAAGATCTTGTGAACCCAGTTCAAAGCGGCTAGTTTTTATCTAACAACATAACTTTGAAAGTAAAACGATAATCCATACAAATTTCGCAAGTTTTCAATTATTATAAAACCGTTCCTGAAGAACGCGATATTATAAAAACTGTAATAATAATATCTTGGGACAACTCACACAACGCTATCTGATCCTAAACTAAGCAGAGCTTGTAGGTTCTATGGAAACCAGACAACTGATAAACATACTTATACATATATTTCTAAATACATACATATTATAGATAAATGACAAACCGACACAGAATAAACTATCGTGCTCATCACACAAGGTTTTATTCTGGGTGGGGATCGAACCCACGACCTCTTGCGTAGCAGTTGGACACACTCCCACCGCGCCACAGAGGCAATCTTTGTTTTGTTTTTGTTTTTTTTTTGTTTTTAAAAAGACCACTCCCGCAGTAGGGTATAAGCCCTGTGTCACGGGGGACTTTACAAACATACAAGTCACGGACAAAAATTACACCCAGACCCGGAATAACAATTTGTGGATCACACAAAGTGGTGTCCCGTGTGGGGATCGAACCCACGACCTCTTACGTAGCAGTCGGACACACTCCCACCGCGCCACAGAGGCAATCAAAAAAACTCCGTATAAAATCATTTCTACTCACTGTGGAAGCCCAATTTCAGATTGCCTAGACCACACAAATATTCAGGCTGAAGTATACAATTCATCGTGGCCAGTCATAGAGCCTAGGGCGTACATTTCCATACATAAAGACAGGATGGCTGTACGAATATTCATGACAATCGTAACAAACAGACAAAGGCCTCTGAATAATTTTGGAAGTCTCTAATTCGTCCAGACTGGTTTCTAGATTTTCCTATTTAAGACATCTGATAGTAAGAGGATTATGGAAATGCTAGATCCGAATACTAACTACCATTATTAATTGTATTATATAGCAAGAATATTAAGGGATCATTTAAGCGGGAAAGACCGAGCAATCGAAGACTAGCGAGCTTAAGCAACATAACCATTGTTAGGTCCTTTAGTACCTCAAAGACAACGTCTTTCGACGTTCCTGTGCCTAATCCCTTTACGTAACACTGTAGTAAATAGCACAAAACGGCTTAGGTTGATACAAAAGCACTTAATAATACTGGTCCCCTAACCGATTTCGGCCACACCGTTCAATCTCATTGATACTAGCCCAACTACGCAGAGATGTTATAGTGCACGAGTGACTGCTCAGACAGTCTCTATTCACTTATTCACCGTAGGGACTCTTTGAAGGTCCGACTAGACCGGAGAGAGATTAATCGAATCGAAGGACCGACGGCTTAACAATTTAACATGCTTTCTAAAACTGGGTGGGGTGTCATAATTTTCGAAAACGGTCACCCACCTATGGACCAAAAGTGGTAACATTGCTTAACCTCGCTATCTCTCGAGACGTAAACCTATAATAATAAAAGGCAGAAGGGAAAACGTGAACGTTAACGTTGTACATTTTTGAATAGTTTGGATTGGTTTGGAAATAATTTCGCAGGAATTGCTTATTTATTAGTATAAAAGAACTATCATTTATGTGGTTATATACAATATTCATCTATTGCGCTATCGTACACAAACATGACGACGAACACGTTAATTTAGGTAGGTTACTTCCAATCCTACGCCGCGCCGGCGCTCTACTCTCCCTCCGTCTTACGAATTTTCGATCAGATCACGTGACCTGACGCGAGTTAACATTTTTTACTCATCCCAAAAAAAATTACAACGTTGCTAAAGAAGTTTTCATTTCAAAAATATTTATTTACTTAGGAAGCACAAAACTACACTTGTGAATAGTCCATTCTACATGTACATGTAATGCCTGTTGGCAAACAATAGGTAAAGCCGGAGAAAAGAACGAGGCAATAAAAAAAGTACCACACCACATCTCTAAAGTACCGCATATCTAATCTAGCAAGTATAACACTTGATCAAATTACGAATACAGCGGTATCAAATACAGTTTCCACTTGGTTGATGTGAGGTATTAGTAACCCGATACTGATTACTTAATAATGGAGTATTAATTAGTGTGTGGGTGCGGGTTTCTTTGTTTACGGTAATTTATTACTGAGTACTAGAAACCTTACTGGTTCTAAAGGTATTTAAATAAGGTTCTAATAATGTGAATTTGAAGCATTATAAATGAAAATCCTCTTTCAACAGACCTTGTTTATTCGAAACCGTTTTGAAGGAAAAGCAGAACAATGTGATGGCCATTTTAAAATATTTTTTCTAACTTATTGAATTTTCATTTTGTGTTCGAAATATGAGGAAAATTTTAATTTTAACTATTCTTTTAACAGGGGAGGGGGTTTAATATTGAATCATACTATTCGTTATTAGCGCTTTTACAATTTCATATTTATAACGAGCGTTACATAACACCTTGAGCAATATGGGAGAAGTTCATCGAAAAAACGCGCATTCATCGCTTGAAACTGAATAAAGCAACTTAATAATATAACATTCGTATAGAATTAATATATGTTCAGCAGTGGACCGATACAAGCTGATATCATAATCAGCTTGTATCGGTCCACTGATGATAGAAATAATGAAATCATGTTTAAAATATCCATCTCCCCTTTATACAAATCGAAAGAATCTAGCAGTCTAGAGCAATTTAGCTCCCGTATATTTCTCTGTCTGGCGCTCGACTGAGGAGTGAGGAATACATAAAACTGTCGACAGTTAATTAGCCAGACAGCCATTTTACTTCTCATATAGTTTAAAGAAACCTTTAAGTTCTAGAGCTTTACAGCTATTGTAAATGCTTGGATCAATACGTAACTGGGATTCTAAGTTTTAGAGATTCTAAAAACGCACGTGTTTTTGGGATCTCCCACATTAATTTTATTGGAATCAAAACTCTTTACCGATGCGGTGATTATGTTGTATAACATTTCTGAACGAATACTAAAAAGTTTTCAATTTGACAACTTTATAACGTCTAAACATCTAACGCCACATTCACTGTCAGTGTTCCAATCGATTGGGAATATTGTTAGAGTATAAATGAAATATTATCAACCGTGAAATAGCGCTAGACTGCAAAAAATCCGCAAAAAAGTTAATTTTGTTCATTCGATGATTTTGTTCAACATTATATGACTTTATTGTTACGCTCAGGATTTTTAAGAACTTTATCTAAACAAGGCATATCAAAAAGGGTAACTGTTCAAAAATGTATTGCTTTCTACTTTGAGGATGTGTCTAAATGTTGATCCCGGCTATCATAACCGCTTATCGCATAAACATGGGTGCAAAACCACAAATACTTACACAGGTCAAGATTCCAGGTATAAGGGAAATTGCAAACTTTGTGAAACCCCTCTTACAAAAGCACCGTTAGGGGCAGTCTCCACGGGCGAGAGAATCGCGACGATTCCGCTCTTCTATCATTGAGTAGTCATCACGAACGAGCGATTATTACGCCAGCGTATCGTCGCGACTCGTAAAGGAATCGCCACGTTTCCGCAACATGGCGTTGTGCAATAATTTTGTTGAAAGAGGTGGGACTGTGTTTGACAGCGCGCTCGCCGCGTTTTAGCTACGAGAGCTTTTCTCGTCCTTGGAGACGGTCCCTTAGAGTTTGCGAACCTAAGAGCGGTTATTAATACAGCATATTTGGTATTTGTATGATCCAAACTCTAAGTCACGAGTATTATGAGATAATCTCTTATAAAAGCTCTAGATCGCCTGTGAAATATTATTCTCACGGCTTCCGAGAAACATTGATTTTACTAACATTGAACAAGCATATTGCCAACCTTGTGACAAGCAGTAATCCCAGAAATCTCTTAATGCTTGGTAGCTAGTTTCCAAGTTAGTAAGAAGTTATAAAACAAAATGTCCCTTTGCGGTAGTACATAATATTCCAATAAATAATTTCAGGTAGATTCAAAAGCTGTACCATGATTGTCAATGACTCGACAACGACAGCTTTGAACCGAAATGAGTACGTTCCTATGCTACCATATGACAGAAAAAAATGTGTTTATATATCTGACATTATCACTCTACAGTGTAAGTATAACCATACTCAAATTTATTGCTCCATAGTTCGATCCACCTTCAAAGGTTTAGATACTGAGCCGATGATCCAACAATCATTTATCGATGAAATCGACAAATGGCATTCGGATATATTAGTCTCCATACTAATATTATAAATTACAATAGGTATACATTTTGGCGGCTGGGGTTAACCGACATTCACGCATGCCAAGCCGTTGGCTAAAGCTTGGCATGCGCAAAGCTAGATACCTACATACCTACGAGTATAATGACACTAAATAAACTAATTGATTTTCTCACTCATTTTCACGAACAGTATAGCCAAGATGTTGTTAACTTTCGCGATTTGTACACATTATGGAAATATATATATTACAGTCTTAATTTGTATGGTATTTTACCTTAAATTATTCACGCGATTAAGACCCGTAGTCCAGATAAGTGGTTCGATTCCGGAAGTCTCGGGTTCGATTCTTGGGTCTAGACTTAAAATTTTTGTGTCTTTCAAAAATGCAATTAATAATAATAAGAATAATAATAATATCTTGGGACAATTCACACAACGCTATTTGATCCCAAACTAAGCAGAGCTTGTAAAATGGAAACCAGACAACTGATAAACATACTTACATATTTCTAAATACATACATATTATAGATAAATAACACCCAGTCACAGAATAAACCAGCGTGCTAATCACACAAAGTTTTATCCTGGGTGGGGATCGAACCCACGACCTCTTGCGTAGCAGTCGGATACACTCCCACTGCACCACAGAAGCAGTCAAAAATTATTGTATTTGTAAAGTATAGACAAGGTTTTAGCCTAAAAAATAGTGAAATATTCATCTTATGTTTCCAGGCATCGCAGTCTTCATAGGGTCAACAAGCATCCTAATATGCACATGGATACCAGACGCAACCACTACTGACTATGACAAGCTGGCCCGCATTATGTACCTCTTCGATTCCGAAGCTTGTGGGTATAAACTGCAGAATATGACCCAAATTCATAATTTGAAATTGTCTAACGATACGAAAGGATTCGCTGATATACATCCGATTGTTTGGAAACAAGCAATCAGTTACGTGTCGACCAGGCTCACTGCAAAGACTAGAATGTTAGTACTTATTACTCTCCAAATAATGCTGATACTCTGGCCGTCTTAGTGTTGCTGCACACATAACCGTGCCGGCTTCAATCAGCACAACTGTCTAGGCCGGCAAGAGCTGTAATATTTTTTGCGATAGTGTTTTTGCTTTTCTTGAAGACTTAACACTGTACCGACAACGCTGTGAGTTTGACAATCCCTGGCACATAAAATCTACAGCACCTGCAAACATTTTATCATTTTATTTTTAGCGCCAACTATTTAACTCTATAAAACCCAAAAACCTGAGTTTAATGAAGTGCTTTATTGCCTGCCTGTTTCTGTACAATAGTTAACCTTTTATATACGAATTTTAAATCGTATTTTGCGAACTGAAATATTATTCAACGTTATAAATAAATATGTTTAAGTTCATTTAGTGCAAATTCGGTTCATTGAAAACACTCGTCACAAAATATATATTTCAAATAGTATTTTTTCACGTGTACATACAGCCAGCATTTAAAATGAAGACATGAATATTGTATATTACACACAATTATATTTAAGTAAAAAGCGGTAAATAGGTTACAATCGCTCTGCAAAGGGCACCTTAAATTTTAGACAATTGACCAAGTTTTATTCAGTGTCGCACCGACAGCGTCAACAGATGAAAGCAGCGGACTACTTTTCTCTCTTTTTTGCTCGTGATAATTATATCATGCCTTCCTACTTTTACAACTTTTTATAATAGTGTGACATTGCAATATATATGGTATCTATGTGTGTATTAGTTTGCCGTTTTAAAGATCGAATGTTGGTTAGTTTATTTAAACATTATGATTACAGAGACAAGATTTCGATTTTTAGTCTATACAATTTCTTATACTTAGATATAGTTTTAAATGAAGCCAAACATCGTCAGCTTTTTGTTTAGGTGTTTTCAGCAGCCAATAACAACCACATAAATCAAACCAGTCACAGGTTTTCTATGCTGTCTATGAACTACCAAAGAGACACACAAATGTTTTTAGGTGTCTTTGTTGTTATGAATTAGTGGTGATCTGCCAAAAAAAATTTAGGTTTTGGTTTTATTATTTATTTAAATAAAGATAACTAGCAATGTGGGAGGATTGAGTCCCACATTACTAGCAATCTTGTTAACTCCTCCAGCTAAGCTCAAAGGCTTGTGTTAGGAGTGGGTTAACGTCGGTAGTATAATGGGTAGGATTCGAACGCGCGACCTCAGGATTGCGAGACCGATGCCTTAGCCATTAGGCTACCGCCCCTTCAATCGGTTGGTATGTACAAAATAATTTATCAATACTATATTTTGTTTACAGGCACATAGAGGTGAGTTTAGTTTTTCACTCTATCTGGTTCCTAATCTCAATCATCACAAGAATTTTCTGCAAAAAGTGCGTCAGTCCCAATATCCTGAAGATTGATTTAGGCATATTTTTCTATAGTTGTGTCGTGATGATTATGTTTGATATATCCATGGGTCTCGTATACATCTCTCATATAAAGCAGAGCCTCTCGAAAAGCATGATTCTGAGGTATAGTGGATGGAGCAATACACTGAAATTAAAATCTAGTGAAGATTTTGGTGGATGGCTTCCACTCGCAGCTTCCTGCTGTTGGATGAGAGGGATTCTAGTTCTTTTTCTTAACATTTACTGTGCCAGGACTGTTAATAAAATTATAAAGAAGATGAAACGGAGGGAAATAAAACAAAAGTATGTAAATGAATTTTATACTGCTATACCTGACCCTAATCCAATTTATTACCTTTCAAAAGTCGTGATTTATGCTAAGAGACATTGATATACCTGAAGAGAGACAGGGAGAGAAATAAATAGAATGAAGAGCTGATGTTGTGGAATCGGGAAGGCGAATCATCAATGCTCTAAATTCTCATTGCGCCGTTTTGTGTGTGAATAAGATTAAAATATAGCGATAATTGGCTATCAGAACTAAGTATTTATGTTAAATTGGAACATTGTTTCTTTCTTTATTTATTGTATACGTTTTCCGTTACAAGAGTATAGAGTAAGTAGCTCTAAGTATTTATGTAGTACCTATTTAATATTTTTATACTTAAAATCGAATGCTCTGTCAGAGAAAAATAGGTGATTGCATGTTTCTTAGGTAAAAGAATTAGATTTTAATAATTTAATTGTAATCTTTAACCAGAATTACATTAAAATGCTAAAATATTTTGTCTTATTTTGTGGTGTAAACTTTTGAATAGAGCCTTGTGCAGACGTAGCTAACATGCCACTCTTTCGTTCATGGCTTTATTGATTGCTACACTGAAAGAAGAATAGAGAACATGCTACTACTTAAACATACTCACACAAAGAATTTGAATAAAAATTACGTCCAGCGGATTAATTCACGTATTTAAAGCAGTGCAGTTGCAGTTAAGTTTCGATTAAAACAGGCATTTTCGTATTCTTGTAACTTTTAGATCGATCTTAAAAACGTTTGCTTCAAGTATGCGTCTCGAGAGTGCAATAACGACATTCTAGTACGGTGCACAAGCGTTTTTACAATCGATATCCCAGTTACAAAAATACGAAAATGGCCGTTTTAATCGAAACTTAACTGCAACTGCACTGCTTTAAATACGTGAGTAGACCCGCAGATCACCGCTTCGCTCACTAATCATACGTTCAAATTCTGTTAATATCGTCAAGACGAGACAGCGTACGCGCAAGGCACTACTTAACTTTTCTCGAAACGTTTCGTCGTATATTTGTACCTATTTCATTCCCATCGTAAGCAAACTAATACTAACCACAAAGAAACTTTCGCTACAGTACCCATAAAATTTATTTACGTTCACTCATTGGTTTCAGTTCATGTTTTTAGTCCACACTCCGCATTAGAATCACATTTAAAAAGTAACAGTGTTTTATCATCCGGATTATCGAACGGTGAATTTCGGAACGGAGTTGATAATGAGAAATGAAATGAAGCGGTTCTGCTCTTGAAGGAATTCAATTTAAAATGTAACATTGGTGGGAGAACACCATTAAATTTTTCATTATCACCCTACCGGGGGATTGTGCTATTAATTTCGGACTTTACCTGTAATCAGAACATGGGACGAACCAATTTTGGTGACAGGGAATTGGTGCGGGGCCTACTTGAAATTCGTTTGCCCTCTAGATTGTCTCGGAAACGATTTGTAACAAATTTAAGGGCAGCCTTGGATTGTAGGTTTTATGTTATTAAATAAATGTTGCAATAATACAGAGGGATAATGAGTTCTTTGGGTTTTTGGAGTATGGTCATTATTTCCTACCAAAGTGAGTATTGATTGTGATTGTTAATTATTAACCAAGGAGTTCTGTGTGAGGTGCCTCAAGGTAAAAATGTCGCAGGCAAAGAAGGCCTTAAGGTAGGCATTCATTGACAGCACAGCAAGTTGAAATCATCATATTTAATCATTAGTAAATTGGTTGCCACTGACAGGAAGACTTTACAACCTCACTGCAAAGAACGCACCAAGCAGGAAGTTCAATGACTTCCAGTCTCAGTTGAAGAAAAGGTAAGGTAATTATGGAATTTTAAATACGAGTACAATAATATTTCGTTTTTACATTTTAGGGATTTTTGGTGTCGTTTTTAATCACATGCTTTAGTCTGTCAGTTAATGTCAGGTAATGCAACCCGCATGACCATCCCTCATCCAAACCAAAACCAAAGGGTCAAATATCTTCATCATCACAAGCTCAGACCACAACTTTTCTCCTAGCCGTCTTCAGCGTCACAATGAGCTGGTTAATCCTCGACTGTAAGTGTGCGCCAGAAATGCAGGAACTCCACGAGGTGACAATGATGAAGTTCCTCTACTTGTACGATCCTAAGTCTTGTGGCAGAGTCTACTTCTACAATATCACGAACTTCAGCGAAGACAGGCTCTACGGTAACGTTGTATGGCCTTTGAAGAATAAAATTGCGTCTTCTTTTAGAACGTTAGTATCTTTATAAGTATAAACTTTCCCCAATGGGTATTGTAAATAAAATACACCTGAAATCTACGAATTGTGCTTATTATACGAGTCTATGCTTGTTAGTCCTACAGCACATTTTTAGATTCTTTCTGATGCACATTTTTATTTGGGAAAAATATTTATTACAGGTTTGTGATATTTAATTCAGACCTGTTTTTTACGTCAGTTAATAGTTAAACATGCAACAGAATAATTAATCCATTTAAAAATTCAAAGCTAGGGCTTAACTTTTAGATCGGGAATTTCGAATTTATTGATTCGACTGGATTTATAATTTTGTAAAGTTGACACCATCTTAAATTAAATTGTTACTTATGTTTTTTTCTAGCAAAGTCCAGCTCTGGTTATCTCTTCACTTGATCTGGCTATTGTTCGCGATAATCAATGTGACGCAAGGCGAGAGATCCTGTAGCTTCTATGCGACTCTAGTTCCTTTCACTTTCATCGGTGTGACACTGCTCATTGTTGACGTGGTGTATGCCTGCATATTTATCGTCGATTCTCAATATACTGGATCAGAAGGTTACTATTTCATTGTTCTACTATGTGTTGGTATTATTTCTATTATTAAGTCAGCATAATGGTATGTCGCTGACTATCCTGCCAAGGACATGTTGCATGTAAATGTAGCCACATTATTAATCTTCTTCATACAACGGCCACGTGTAACACATTATTTCAATCAAAATGGTATTTTTAAAATGTATTCTCGGTGAAAGCTACGCTTATAGCATATATACAATTTGACACGGGAATAAACGCGTTTAAACTAGGTAAAGTATTACCTTATGCTTAACGTTTCGACCGGGTTACACCGACCGTGGCCACTAGCTGACTGATGAGTCAGCTTGTGGTGTAACGCGTAAGTTTAAAAGTTAAGTGTCATAAAATACCATAAACCGCCTTATTTATACGATAAGCTCTCGTGGATATCGAGTAGACGTGAGTGTAACAGTCGATAGTGTTCTCAGTAACTTTCGCTTAAAAGAGCAGTTTCCGATAAGCCGCATCCAAGGTGTGGAATAATAATCCACCACCTATAAGACAAGTCAAATCAGTGTATGCCTTCAGATCAAAACTAAGGAATTATCTTTAAAAAACTCTACGCGATCATAATAACATTAACATGGACTTACCAATTATTTAGAAACCGTAAGTGCGGCTTCGGATATTTACTGTAAGGACTCTATCACTTTAGGTAATCTAATTTAAAGTAATACTAGCTATCCCGGCGAACTTCGTTACGACTCTTTTTTTTTTTAAATCGGGTTCAATTGTGAATCTAAACCATCCTTGAACCCCCTTGAACTCACACAAAAAATTTCGGTCCAGCCGCCTAATATTATAAAGCTGAAGAGTTTGTGTGTTTGTTTGAACGCAATAATCTCAGGAATCTCTGATCCGAATTGAAAAAATCTTTCAGTGTTAGATAGCCCATTTATCGAGGAAGGCTTTAGGCTATATAACATCACGCTACGACTAATAGGAGCGGAGCAGCAATGAGAAATGTTGCAAAAACGGGGGAAATTTACGCAGACGAAGTTGCGCGGGACAGTTAGTTTATAATAAAAATATATAATGCATATTTATCATAAAGCTATTTAATTATTTAAAACTTATATGTATGCATGAATTTTATGGGCGCTTTAATATATGTCCGTGAGTTAAAACAAGTCTTAGTTGAAAATCAGGCTGAACTGGAAACCTCATTACTGCAAGCATGAGACACAGATAGCTTCACATAACTTTATGTGCTAATTTCTCTTTTGTTATTGTTATTTTTTTTGTCTTACGCACTCTATTTAATATCCATACCTATATGGTGGCTCCTACAGTAATTTTTTTCAATAATAATTGCCAGAATGTATTTCTGTTGCAGTAATAAACACCTTTTTCTTTCTTTCTTTCTACTTGGTTTGCGTTATCCGCTTAATAATAAACACGGTTTATTGTCTCTCTCTTAAAGAGGAGGTCTCTGTGATGAGAAAGTTATAAAGAAGATTAAGACTGGTTATGATAAGTACATGGTTAATGTATGTACGAATGTTTCACCATAATTTGTTTTTTTTTTTAAAAGATAGCAATGTGGGATTGTGGTCCCACATTACTAGCAATCCTGTTAACCCCTGCAGTTAAGCTCAATGGCTTGTGTTAGGACAGGGTTCTCGTCGGTAGTAATATTTGAAGTAGTTAAATAGTTTAAAACGTGGAAGTTATGTTAGTATTAGTGCATAAATACTAATGACAAAAATGTCGACACGATAGGCTGGCTTGTTGGTCTAATGGTTGCTGGCTCTGACTGGTAAGTCAGAGGTTGTGGGTGGAAATCGTTTCTCACACGGGACACCACTTTGTGTGATTCAAAAATTGCTGTCCCGAGTGTGGGTACCTTATGTCTGTGACTTGTATGTTTGTAAAGTCCACCGCGACACAGGGATTGTACCCTAATGCGCGAGTCGTTTTTATAAAGAACTAGCTGAACCCGGTCACGTTCCGCTGTGGCTTTTTGGTCCAAGAACACTCGCGGGCGTCCCCCTGCCAAAGTTTTATCATAATCTGATCAATGGTTTTGGAACGCAAATATGACATACAGACAAACATTCATTTTTATATATATAGATAGTCTAATTTTTACAATCGTAACATCACTTACCGTGTCAAAGGCTTGGCTTGAATTTGCTCCACTATACCATTAATTGTAGTAGTCGTGGAACAAATACCTGGTTGACTTAGCTTTTGGAAGTCAGCATCTTCACAGTCAACAGACAGTTAGCATGTAATTGTGGTTCATATTATTTGGGGGTGTTTCTGTTCATTAGCCTATTTATTTTTTGTTTATCTACGTCTAGAAGTGTTGTTCTAAAACTGACAGCGCTGTGGCAGCGCCTGTGACTGCAATACAAGAGGTTATGGGTGCTATACCCACACCCTCAGGCTGAGAACGACAACTTCATAAAATGATAACTTCCGAAAACGATAACTTCCTAAAATGACAACATTTTACAATGACCCGCCGTGTGGTGCCGGCTTAAGAATAGTACCACCCCATCTCTTCCCGTGGGTGTCGTCAAGGCGACTAAGGGATTTCACTCCGGAGGACGGGCAGCAGCGTCCTCTGCGTACTTAAAGCCTTACTGCGATCGCCAACCCGCTCGCCAAGCGTGGTGATTATGGCAATTACCCCCAGGATCTACATACTAGTAGGTTCTACTGGGGAGACCCGTGCCCAGCAGTGGGCCATCATATGGGTTGTTATGTTACAATGATAACTTCCTAAAAGGACAACTTCCTAAAATGACAACTTCCTAAAATGACAACTTCCTAAAATGACAACTTCATAAAATTACAACTTCTTAAAATGACAACTTCCTAAAATGACAACTTTGTCATTCATACAGTAATTCAAATTTACATCCAGTCAGATATTACTTACTACTACGAAACCCTTAATAGTTGAGTCCGACTCGCACTTGGCTACTTTCTGTTACAAATTAACAAACAATTATATTCATACTCGACTGAAGTGCACTTTACTTTTCTCGAAATGCTAGTGATAAACTCCTTTGAATAAAAATCACCTTTAAAATCCTTTAATTTAATATCCCACTTGATAGGTTTGGAAGAAAAAAAAAAAATTGGAGCATACAATATAACGCCGAAAGTCAATCTGTCAATTTGATTTTTCGGTATCATGGCATAGCCAATGATACTTCGGGGGGAGAACGATTCTAATTACACCTCACAATTCAAAATCAACCAATCCGTTTAGGCTACAGAAGGTAACAATGGAACAGACATACAAACATACGCGCGAAAAACACGGGTAAAAATACCCGTATTTTCTGATGTTGTAACAACTTCCAACTGCAGTAGGAAGAACGGTAATCAATTTACCGGCATTACTATTGATAGTAACACGAGCAGCATGACACTTCTTAGTAGGTTGTCATTTTTGGAAGTTGTCATTTTCGGAAGTGGTCGTTTTCGGAAGTGGTCATTTTCGGAATGTGTCCTTTTGGGAATATGTCGTTTTCAGAAGTTGTCTTTTTTAGAATAGACGTTTTAGGAAGTTGTCGTTTTCGGAAGTTGTCATTTTATGAAATTGTCGTTCTCAGCCTGAGGGTACCCACAGGATAGTGCCTAGTGAGATTCATGAATGTTGGTTCCAAGATTAAACGTACCTACATTGTGTCCACTAATTAATAATTTTAATTAATTATGTTTATGAAGTCTCCTCTCTCATAAAGCTGCTACCCTAATATTGGAGTCGTCGTTTTAAAACTAAAACTGAAGTACTTATTAAGGTATTATTTTTTTAAACATGAATCTCTCTCATTCTAGCTACTCGGTTCTGAGCCTAGTCTTGATCCGTTGTAATAATAATAATATAATAATATCTTGGGACAACTCACACAACGCTATGTGATCCCAAACTAAGCAGAGCTTGTACTATGGAAACCAGACAACTGATAAACATACTTATATATTTCTAAATACATACATATTATAGATAAATAACACCCAGACACAGAATAAACCATCGTGCTCATCACACAAAGTTTTATCCTGGGTGGGGATCGAACCCACGACCTCTTGCGTAGCAGTCGGATACACTCCCACCGCGCCACAGAGGCAGTCAAAGTGCACTTTACCCACACTAAGTTAGGTTATTGTAATACACAAGACGTATTACAATAACCTAACCTTGTCAGTAATTGGTTGATATCCATTGAAATTGACTGCCGTGACCTAATATATATATATATATATTTATAAATGTTTGGCCTGACTGACTGACTGTCTGATGGATCAACGCACAGCCTAAGCGCTGATCGTAGAGACTTGAAATTGCTAAGACGTATTCCATAAATAATGTAGGCATTCGATAAGAAGGGCTTTTAGAAAATTAATTCCCTTAGGGGTTAAAACGGCAGTTGTAAGTTCGAATAAAACACCGTCAGTTTTAAAGTTACATCTCTGAAATATTGTATTTGGTTTTATGGTTTAAAATATTAGCGTTTATGGAAAATGAACCCTTAGGGGTGTAAAAAAAGAGCTTAAGTTTATTTCAAACAGTTTTAAAGTTAAATCTGCAAAATTTCATATTTGTATTATTTTGTATTTGACTTTGTGATTGTAAATAAAGACAAGTGTTTCAGCATTTTGATTAAAACTGTACAGTCATCTCCGCGGGCAGTGCCGCGGGCACCAGCTATTAATAAATGTGAAAGAAGAAATGAGAAAGTCTGTCTGTTACGTTTTCACGCATAAACAAAAATAAATTTAGAGATAGTTTGAGTCTCGGAGAAGGACCTACCATAGCTTTAGAAGACATAACGTGGGCGGAGCCGCGGGCGCCAGCTAGTCACTTATATGATTGCTTATTGATTGCCGTGCCAGTTGCATTTGAAACCTAGAATAGGGCACTAGCATTCAGAAATGTGATGCCTCTCAGACGTTTATACAAGGTAGTTTGATTCAGAGATATATTGCGTTTAATCTACTCTGTCGGTTTGATACTGCATGTTACGTAATATGAAGTTAGGTCTGGATTGATTACATAGATCATATTCCACTCTTGGTCTTTGAATAGGTATAAGCTTGTTCTTGTAAAGGAAGATATTACAAATGTTGGCACAGCGTTATTAGCTCGACTTGTTTGTAAATTGTGATTTTATTTAATACTAGCTTTTGCCCCCGGCTTCGCCCGCTTGTGTGTCGGTTATCTCGATAAAAACTATCCTATGTTTTTTTCCGGGACTCAAACTATCTCCATACCTAATTTCATCTAAATCGGTTTAGCTGTTTGAGCGTAAAAGTGTAACAGACAGACAGAGTTACTTTCACATTTATAATATTAGTACGAATAGTATGGATACTTCAATTCAATTTTCGTTATCGTCTTAACGCTAAATTTTGCATACAACATGCACGACTAGACGATAGATAGCTCAGTATTAAAAGCTTTGATATTTAAATATTTTTAATATGTGGTTAATATCGAATCTCGATCTATCGACCAGTAGATAATGGCTATGCATGAGGTGTTTTATTTTCATTTTAATAGGTTATAATATTTAACTTATTTGGTGAAAGCAAGTAGAATCGTATAATAGCACTTCTACGGCCGAATACTCAGTCGTAACTCAATTATTTAGGTACCTATTAAATTAAGTTTCATGCCGTCACGGTCTCTTAAGGTGAAATAACGACTGAAATTATTTGAAGTAAGCGGGAAACTCCTGGAACATTTTTCCATATTCTAATCCAAACTGAGTTTTCTATGTATATTGTAAAAAACAAATCAAAATAATGTCCATTCACAATCCTTTGGCCTAAAAGTTGGTAGTATTGGATATGATGTTGCCAATTGTTCACTTAACATTTACCCTATTACGTAACCATAATATTTACCCAACAGAATAGTTTTATAAATTATTTGGCTACACTTGAATAAGGTATAAAAACTCGCGCGCGATCTAATAATTACGCCACTGTCAGTGGAGAGGCGAGATAAGACATGGATGTACTCTGGATCATTTTTCAAGTTGTATGTATCTTTAACAAATTTTAGGGTGCTTCATCCCTATGGGGACCGCTTTAACGAGTTAAGTCACTAATAGTCGCCGTCACTAATATATCTAGATCATTTCAGATTTAATGTTTTGTTTTAATATACTTTTATGCGACTGTCATAACGACTATATCTTTAAATTGGGTACCCTGTGAGACAAGATATTTAAGTGCCCCTCTGTAACTTACTGTCTACAGTAAATCCCAAAAAAAATTTGTATCAAACAATAGTTTTACGTATTTCACGTATATTTAATGTAATAAATATAACACGTTTAATATTAATTTAGGAAAGACGCGCGTATTATTAAAAGGGTGCAATTTAAAAATGTGAGGCAATACATATCCCACTTGACCTTAATTGTTTAATTATTCAGATTTATACAATAAACTGCAACATGTAATTTTCTTAAAATGTGAGCATATATCTGAAGCTATACATTTTATAACTATCCTGTTTACGCGCAGTGGCGCCAACATTGAGAAACGAAAAGACACATTTTGATGAACGCCCAATACAGCAAATTTTACTAACATAGACTTATGACAGGAAGTCACGCTTCCTGCCATAAGTCTATGTTTGTAATCTAAAAATATAATCACACGTCACATGAACATATGCAAAGAGTAACTTGGATAATATGAAAAAAGTTGTAAACACGCATTACAAACTTCTCATTTGAATGTACCCTAAAGGTGTTTCTGAATCGGTTTACAACACCGCTTGAATTGAATAAGAATTGTATTTCATTATTTTGGAAAAGTCCTCGAGCATTTTTCCGCTAGACACGTGTTACTTTGAAAGTTAGAGCTCAAGCATTAGAGTACTTCCTATTTATTTAATATTCATAAAAGTTAACCTTTTATTTAAATAAAAAATGTCCAAGTATCCTTTGGTACTTGCGTATAGGCTGGAGCGCGACCGAGGTCGAGCATGCTCAACTGAAGAGTTGCCTGCCGGGGACTCTTGTCGACCCCAACCAAGATCGCAGTTGACATTATTTTGGGATAAGATTGCAATTTTTAAAAAAGGCCTTGGATTATACCGAAATTTCAAGAATGGAAACACTCAGCTACGTTTTTGGAAATTTTGTATTAATAACTTTGTTTTAAAATATATAATACGAATATATGTACAAATATTGTAATAATTGATAAAAAATTAACTCCATAAGTCTGATAGTTTTGACCAATAAAATGGTCAAAACTATCAGACATGTGGAGTCAAAAATCTTTGTGATGCATATTTTTATCATCGGTATGCAGGTTCTGACTAAGCTGCAACTGTCATCAATAAGATCATTTGCCGAAGTAGCCTTCAATTTCTGAACGATTTATCAGACTTGGTAGTCAAACCCGTCAAGTCAGAACAATCAACCAATCGCATTCACATCGTTATCGTAAGATCCAACAAAAATATATCATCTACTAGCAGCCCGCTCTGGCTTAACATGAACTTTTGTCCATAATCTACTCACGTAATATGAATATGTCGAAGAATTATTGAGGAGCAATTTTTTACCCAATTCTTATTCTAGCCGCCATCATTGGCTACGTATCCCAGCAGGGTCACCTCCGGGCAATGAACGAACGTCCTCTATCACCGAGACGCAAGACTCCCACCGATACCTCGTGGATATCCATGCTCCTGGTCTTTATCAGTCTTAGGGGCATCGTGCAATGGATTGTGAACTTTTGGGTAGTGAAGGATAACTATTTTGAGGGTTTGAAGCGTTATCGTAAGTATTATTTGTCTCACAATAAGAAGCGCCATTGTCTTTTGCTTAGGAGCTGGCAAAGTCTCTTACGGATTCGAAATTTTCCCACTTATTTCTAACTTACGCTATATTAACTTGGTCCGGGAGTCTCTTTGAAGGATAAAATTCGCAACGAAGTCATCCGACAAAGAACCAAAATTACTGGCATACCACGCAGGTTAAGCACGCTGAACTGGCTGGTCACATTTTCCGAAAGACCGGTGGACGCTGAAGTAAAGAGGTCTAGAGTGGAAACTACGACTTGGTAAACGTAAGGTAGGGCGATCCAAATGGACCGACGACAAGAAAGTCGCTGGAATTAATTGGATGCGGAAGGCGGAGGAGATGTTGTGCTAAAGTTAGGAGAGGTTTATGTCCAGCAGTGGACCGATACAGTACATAGTCCGTGTGTTTTACTTTATATAGGTCTATACTAGAAATATAGAAAAAGTACTAGATAAGTAATAATTTATGATACTTATCAGTAGCAAGTAGATCAATTACCAAAAACGAGCTAGACAAAACCTTGAAATTTAGGACATGTAAGTGCTCTTGGCACTTTGCACCTATCATTTCTATCGGTAAGAATACGATGAGTGAGAATTTTTTTTTTTTTTGACGCCGAACCCGAGAGCAGAAGCAAGTAATTACTAAAATACCGTATTCCAAAGACCTTTTTGTCCAATATATATGTAACTGTATGAACTCCTAATCGGTCATTACCACTTCTTAATGATAATCGTTTAATGAAACGATCAACGCGGTGCCTTTATGCTGACCTTAAGAGATCATGAACTTGAATGGTCTCTTATCAGCCGTTTATATGCCATAAAGTTAGCCCTAGAATAGCCATAATACTTAGTATATGGAGCTCATAATTTATAAGTATTGTGCCCAAGGGATCCTTTTAACGGTTCAAGTTGAGGTCTCAAGGTGCTCGTTCGTTTAAAGGTTGTTTGTCAAAAGTAATTTTTGAATGTCTTTGTAGCATATTGAGAGTGCGTGGCACTGCTGTACAAGAGGGTTTTGGGTTCGAGTCCCACACGGGAAATCACCTTGTCTATAGATAGTTGTTCCGAGTTTGCATGTACTTGTGTCCGCTAATTGTAGGTATTTAAGGCATGATAGGATGGATGCGGTAGGCGGAGGACCGGGTATTGCGGTGTAAATTAGAAAAGGCATATGCAGGCGTGGATCTAAGGGGTGGGGAAGGCAACACGGGCAATTGCCCCCCCCCCCAGACTTATAAATTTTCAAGTGTTCGCCATATGTTTGGTTTGCGTTGACGGGGAAATCTACTCACACTTGGCCGGTGTTGGGTCAAAGTGCACCCCCTCATATGATCCTAGATCCGCGCCTGGGCCTATGTTCCAACTTACTATCGGTAGGTAGGTACTTCACCATCGTCATCATCATCAGCCATAATGGTAATTGTCATTTCCAAAAAATCTAAATTAAGTAAGTTCTTTTTAAATAAGTGCAACAAGTTACTTGACGAAAGAGATGCTTCGCCTCTGGTATATACATAGATCGTGTTGGTAGTAAATAGATACAAATACATAATAACGTATGTTTTCGCAGGACATCGACTTGTGGTAAAACCTAAAGATAAGCCGCGGAGGAACTCCCGTACAATCGAACGTAATGAAGCATGAATGAAAGTAAAAGCTAAAGATTATTGGATTAGAATACATGAGTAATATTGTAATAAATTGTTTTCTTTACAGAAGTAGTCAGACTCCCCTGTGTCTAAATTCTTATGTAACGGTTTTTCAGAAACAAATTCAAATTCACCCACTATTTTTACGATTTGGTCGCTTCCCCTTTTTTGAAACCCAACCAGTGATGATGATGTGTAGTAATAAAAAAACAATTTCTAAGTATTAGATCAGTTCAAGGGGACTAACTTTCTTTTGGACATCTCAATTTTCTTGAAAATAAAACTCACCTGGTCTAGAACTGCTTTCTTCACCAGCAATGAAGTCTACTACAAACCAAAAACCACTTCAACTACTTAACCTGTGAAACGCAAAAGACCAAAGCAGTTACTTTCACAATCATATAATCATCTATCGATAGAACACCTTCCCATAATCGTCTTCTCGACAATAACCCTTACAACGCACTTACCCTGGTCTTAATGGCCCTGAAACACCTTCCGGCACTTCTGTAACATGTAAATGTCCTGTTTAGCATCGTCCCTTCCTACAAAAGTGGTCCCAAATATACCGAGATTCATGATAACAAAACATGGGGTACTATGGACCAACAGGTGGCCGATATTCATAGGTTTTTATGGCAATATGTGATGGTCAGTGTCGCCGCCATATTGGATATGGCTATAGTGGCGATTTGTGGTGGGAGATTGTATGTTTATGGTCTTTTAGGGGTTACTTAATGGAATCATTATGTTTATTACACTGTGCTTCATCTGCATTGCCAAAATAGGCGCTGTTGACTAATATAAAACGCCGTGTATTTTGGGATCGCAAGGTTCGTGCTCGTGTCATTGAAATACAAACAATACAATATAAAAAGAGTGCTAGATTACCACTAAGTATTACAAATGCCTAGGTATTATGCAATGATATTTACTTTCAGTAAACGAATTGTCCACAGCATCATTTATTCATCTTATTAATAAGATCACTATGCTACAAATGAACGCAATATAAAATTAAGACCGCCATAACAATACAACAAAACTCCAAAGTCCGTGAAACAATATCAAAGAGACAAAAGACAGCTTACCGAATTTACCAACTCATTCCCCAAACGCGAGTTAAAATTTTAAGTACACTTACAAAATACCTACACGTAGAGAGAGACTGGAGATACAAACAACATTGAGCAAAAGTAAATGAAAACACTGAATGAATGCGGGTGCAGCAATTAAATCTACCAGTTATAAATGACATAATTACTGCTCAGAATCCGGCAGGCTATCCTTAATGAAGGCTCGACGAGTTGCTTACTAACTGCTATTGAAGGTACGTCTTTAATTTGTTCGGTTTATGAGGTGTTTTGGTGTAGATTAGTATGATAAGTGCCAGCGGTTGGGACGGGTTTATAGCTACTTTTAATAAAAGTGTTATTTTTTAAAGCATAGCAGCTGTTGTTTTAGGTTTTATACCCTCTTATCTTGTTAACAAATAATAATACGGGTTCCCTAGAACACATTTTAAAATGAGATATTAAGGTGGAATTGCCCCATGGCAATTCCAGTTGTTTTCACTAACATACAACTAATATAAAGTTGTCGTATACATAAAGTTGGGCGTCTCGTCAAAACGAAGCTATTTGCCCTTTGGAAAACTATTATCCCCATAAATCAACATAGGCCGCAGTTAGTTTACCAACCGCAAATAAAATTGTTATTAAAAATGACTTTATATTGCAACGATTATGGCTTTTACTTGTGCTAAGTTCCATGTAGCTTATAGCAAAAGCCATAATCGTTGCATCACAAAAAATATTTTTTTATTACAAATTTATTTGTGGTTGGTAAATTCATCGCGGCCTTTTATAAGAATAGATTTACTTCTTCTGAGGTTAAAGTAGGTAATTATATAATTTTCTAAGGAACACAAATTAATAAATACATCAAGTATATATTATGTTCTTTTAAACATAGAGATTCAGTTAAAATATTATTCTGCAAGTGCCTAAGTAAGGTTGCAGAGCAATCGGGTAGCAACAACACTATTCACCCGTATTGTGTAATGTGTTATCCACGCTATGACATAACTTCGACAACGACCGTGCCAGATGGTTACTAATGGATATGTATACGATACGATAGCAATCGTATACCATATTATTGAAAACGTATAGTTTCTAAATTGATTGTAACAAAATCTCGCATTACAACAATGTTTTCACCAAAATCAACTCCCTGCGCGTGACAACTAAAATTACTTTTCCCAAAAACAATTACAAACAGCTAAACCTTGAAACAATTGTAGGCCTTCCACTAAATCTTTGCAATACTCTGTGTACTTAATTCTAAGAGAGTATTTAACACACAATAGTTCACAATTACGGTAGAGTAGCAGACGACAGACGGTATTCAGTTCGACAATGTTGAGCCGACTACTTGAAACGGCAATTAAAAAGTGGAGGCTTGGTTTATATTAGTGAACTAGCTATCCCGCGCAACTTCGTATGCGTATATTTTCTCCGATTTGCAATATTTTTCATTGCTGCTCCGCTCCTATCGGGCGTAGCGTAATGTTATATAGCCTATAGCCTTCCTCGATAAATGGGCTACCCAACAGCAATTTTTTTTAATTTGGACTTTATTTTTCCTGAGATTGCCGCTTCAAACAAACAAACAAACTCTTCAGCTTTATTATATTAGTATAGATTCCGTGACTTTTTGACCTTGAATGTAGATTTCTAAAATATTATGTAGCTATGCCGGTGAAGGAAAAACGTTGGGTGAAAACCAGCATATCCTAGAACCAAATATTCGAAAACACACACAATGGGCAGGCCTGATGGATCACGGTCCGTACCCTCTCTCAAAGAGGAGCCCTGAGTCCTTACAGAAAACAGAAATGTTTGTGGCTGATTATGTAGGTAACTTTATTTTAAATTTTAAACTAGTTTTCATCTGAGGCTTCACCCGCTTGGATATCGTTTATCGCGATAATGGCCTTTTCCGGGGTTCAAGCTTTCTCCATACCAAATTTCATCTAAATCTGTTCAGCGTAAACGTGAAAACATAACAGACAGAGTTACTTTCCCATTTATAATATTATAGTTGGGATTTATTACTAGACGAGCTGACTGAGCATAACTTGCGTCATTTCCCCCCGTTTTTGTAACATTTTTCATTGATGCTCCGTTTCTATTAGTCGTAGCGCAATGTTATATAGCCTATGACACTCACAAATAACGTGACTTTCTATTCGTAAAATATTTTTTAAATCGGTTCAGATTACAACGTCAAAAACTCATAAACTTTACCTCTTTTATAATATAATTATAGAAGTAGATAGCAAATAGCACGTGCGGTCATCCACCCAAACCAGATCCAATTAATCAAAACGTCAACCTCACTAATGAATGGAATAATTAATTGATGTTAAACAATTTTTCAATTTCCTGTTATGATTTGAAATTTTGCGAATATGTGGTAGAATGGGAGAGAATGAACGATCTTGATTTATTTTTTTACTGCGACGCTATAACGGCTTTTGTAAAAAAAAAACTCGCGTGGGTACTATCTTATAAATGTTGACTCAAAAATTGACTTTACAATACATTTTTACAAATATTTAAGTTAATTATTACAAAAACTAAAAAATCAGATAATGAACAGATAACGAAAGAAAATTTAAATGTATGGAGAAAAAAATCGTCTCAGGCCGGACTTGAACCCGCGAGCGAGCTTAGGGGTACCGGCCCTAAGCCGTTACCAACTCCAGCACCGAGACTTCAGTCCCGCCTGAGACAAATTTTTCCTCCATACATTTAAATTTATATGTATAAAATTAGCATAAAAATACTAACGAAAAAAAAATTATATGTGAGGCAAATAACTTTGCAGCTATAACATACATCATACCCTCATAAATAAGACTAAAAATGCCTTTGAAAGCTCTTACAACGCCCCAAGGATTATTAATTACCCACAAATTAAGACAGTAATGTTATGTAAATCCATCACCTGAGAACTCCTTCCGTTTTCCTCTTACATATTAATTAAAATTAAATAAAGCTTAGTGCTCGATATAATGTATTAGTTTCGGAATTAATACTAGGTTTAACATCCTGTTGTGAACTGCCTAAGTGTACAGGATGTGTTTTAAACATTTTTTACAACGAAATAAGTAGAATATGTTCGTAAACTTTCGCGATTTGTACACATTATAGAATTTTATAAGCTACGGGTCTTAATCGCGTAAATATTTTATTTTAAGGCTAAATACCTTTGTTTATTTCCCGACGTTTCGACCGTATTGCAACGGCCGTGGTCACGGGTAGACTTAAAATAAAATATTTACGCGATTAAGACCCGTAGCTTATAAAATTCTATAAAACGAAATAAGTAGGCCATTCTTTTATAAGTAAACAACGTATTCTCTGTCGATCTGTTACCATTTCAAATCAGCCAAGATATTTTATTACTCTTATTTACTAGCTTTCGCCAACGGCTACGCCCGCGTAGATGTCAGTTATTGCCTTAAATTATCCTAACTATCCTCGAGACTCAAACTATCTGAATGTCAAATTTCATCTAAATCGATTCCGCGGTTTAAGTGTGAAAAGGTAACAGATCGGCAGAGTTGCTATCATAATTATATCATAGTTTGGATTACAAATTACAATGTTTCTGCTATCGTTGCACCTCCACGGGTGGTCAGATTGAAATTGAAGTTTTTTTATAATATAAACTTTTCTTTGATAAAAATGTGTATAGCCATTTTTGTCAAAATTAAGGTTTTATCTCACGTGTGTAAGGTTGTTTAGCGCATAATGTAAGCTTGGATACTCGGGCTGCTTGAAAGAAAACATTGATTGAGTCACTGACGTCTAATAGTACGAATACGTTGGATTGACTACCCCGTACAAAGTGACAACACTTTCAAATGCCAAATCGAATGGCCGTTGCTGTAATCATTGTTAAGGGGCGTCTAAACGGACCACTTTTTACAGCAATGCGTAGCAGCTCTATTAGCAACTAATTGCTCGGCCAATAATGGCAATATGTCTGCAATTGTATGATGCATGATTCAGTCTCCTAAACGGGCGACACAACCCGGCAACAATAAAATAAAGAGCGACTGAAACAACAACAAAATTGGCCGGGCAATATTGCGAAATTGATCGCTCAGCTAACGTCCGGGAACCATTAAATCAATATTGGAGAGTACTGCCATGTTGCCGGCCACAGCATTGCCGCCACAAATTGCCGTAAAAAATGGCCCGTTTAGACACCCCTTTACACAAATATAGACTTCCATTTCATTTTGTCGAATGACCGTCCAAATGTCAAAATAAAATCGTAGTCTTATTGTTTTCGGCGGTAGCTTGTCCACCGTACTAGAACTACAGAGGTCAGTGGATTGATAAAAAAAACTATTATGAATTTTCATAGCACTTTAATAATACCATAAGCACATAATCACAATACAAAGTCACACTTTAGGGTCTGAAGACCAAAAGTGGAGCAGGATTCCTCAGCTGAAGCCTGGCGGTATACTTCATATTCTGAACATCATTCTCTGTCACAAACTCCACCTTCTGCAGCTGTCCATTGGGCAGCAGCACAAAATATGTTCCAATACTCTTTTGGACTTCCACTGGGCCTTCTAATCTTTCAGCTTCAGGATTATCTGTAGTTGGAGCGTCAGTACTATCAGGGGCACCATATACATTGGCAGGAACGCCGTAAGTATTGTCTGGGACGCCGTAACTAGTCGCTGGAGGCTCTCGTGGCAGTTCAAAGGCTTCTCCAGTAGGTTTCCATCCAGATGCTGGATAGGGAGCATCAGGGGGTCCATATTGGTTGGCTGGTTTCGTGTCTTCATTGGGTAAAGTGAAAGGTTCCCCTGCAGGCTTCCATCCAGATGGAGGATAAGGTCCAGAAGTTTCAGTAGTAGCTTCAGTAGGTGAGTCAGTTGTTGTTGGAGCCAATTCTTGTCGCTGGGACCTGAACCTCGCCGGTCTAAAGCGAGGAGGCTCAGCTAATACTCCAATCACAACACAAGAGAAGACCAAGAACTTCATGGTTGATACTGAGTGGTTGAATGATGTTGATTGTCATATTTCGGTCCAATTTATACCATAGTGATGAGTTTATGATGCTTTGTTGTATCATAAATGGTTTGATAAGGACGTTATGAGGAGGATATTTGGTGTTCTGCAGTCCAGTCACGTACGTACGCCTGACATTGACCTGGTGTAGCGTCCAAACACTCCAATGATGATTAGAAGACGTGTAATTAATTAATTAGTGTAATATTTTATGTAGATCGTTTGTGATGGCCTCCTTTTGGCACCTTGATGGCGTTACTTAAGGTATACTTTTTGAAGATTTGAGCACCTAGATCTTATAAATAAGACAAGGATTGCCGCCTTGCTGGGTAATGTTATCAGTTCGAAATATTATTTACGTTGTTTCTTATTACATATATAGGCTATTGCATTCAATTTATTGAAATTTAGAACATGTTTATTTATTTTAGTGTAATATAATATTAATAAGTAAATATTATTAAAAATATTTTACGCTTATCAGTCCAGAATCTGAAAAAATATTTGTCTAAAATTATCATCAAAATAATAATTTAATAATTTGACTACAGGAACATTGACATAGGTACAGAATTATAGTTTTTAAACTTTCGCGATTTTTATACATATTAGTTATATTTCGGGACTTAATCGCGTGAATTATTTAAAGGTACGAACCTAAAAAGGTTCGTACCTTTAAATAATTCACGCGATTAAGTCCCGAAATATAACTAATAGGTACAGAAGTTTCATTGAATCACACATCGGCGTTTAATTATTACCTACGTTTCATGAAAGGAGGCGATTTGACGTGACAGTCATTTATGTTATTGAAATATTTCATTAAATTCAAAGAGTCAATAAAAGCATGTAAATAAAACAAAGTTTTATAGTTTTTAAAATAATGCAATATCCGTTCTTACAGAAACATTGTAGTTTCCTAACGATTTCGGGGTATTTTTACGTTGTAAAAATATTTGAAAGGCTTTCGAAATAGGAATATATTTTGTTTTGAGAGCTTTACTAGGGGCGATTTTCACATGGCATATTGTGTAAGTCGAAATTTAGGTAGGTATAAGTCATGACAAACGAACTATACATTTTTGATAACTTCTATTTCACAATTAATAAACTTGGAGTAAACAAACTTTTGGAATAACTTTTAAGTCCCAAGCAAATAATATTATTCGAATATGTTATTCGAATAATATTATTTGCTTGGGACTGGTAAGTTAAAACATGACCAAAAATAAGTAATTTTTGGTCATTCACTTGTCTGTACTTCTTTGATAAAAAATTTTGCCTTATGAAATAGTACCTGGACAACCGAGCTTTGGTCGGTATTTTTTTAAACGACGTTTTCTAAAAATGAAACCTAGCTAGATCAATTTATTGCCCCCGAAATCCCCTGCATACTAAATTTCATGAAAATCGTTGGAGCCGTTGCCGAGATTCAGATTATATATATATAGATACAAGAATTGTTTGTTCAGGGGTTTAAGATAGATAAATAATATTTGATTTGATTATATAACAAGCTGACCCGCTCAACTTCGTCTACGTTAATTTTCCCCATTATTGCAACATTTTTCCCCTTCATCTTCAAGGACCCACTAAGCAGACCCACCGGTGGGTCTCAGAATACTAACATGTCTTCAAAGGCCCACTGGTGGATCCCCTGAGATTTTATTGTCTTCGAAGACCCACTAATGAAAATAGCGTATAACCTTCTTAAATTAGTACTGGTTGGATGAGAATAATTGATTATGATATAATTATCCTGTTTGTCACTGTCATTGTCATGTTGCATCCGTAAAACATTTATATAAGTGGTGTATTTTAATAAGTGTAAATGATGAGTTGCAATGCAATTGAGAGCTGCTCTTCAGAGTCATCCAATTCGGATATACAATTTTTAAACAGAAGGGGTGGCAAAGTACTTCTTCATGGAGGATATCAATATCATAAAAAAAAAGTTTATAAGAATGGATCCAGTATATGGCAGTGTAGTACGAGGAAAAAGTATAAATGTACCGGCTCAATAACGATACAGGTACGATATCGAGTTTATATATCAAGTTTATAAAGTACTAATCGCATTTATTTTTTTGAAGTTGATATTTTAAGTCTTATAGTCTTAAGTTTGCCCTTTTCCAGTGTCCTCTTCGTATTCTAAAGACTGCTATGCATACCACGTCAGACCCACAAAAGCCATGCAATCCTGATTTTGGCAAAAATATAGTGGCTGAAACAATAGAGGCTGCTAAGGAATATGTAAAAGTTTCGACAAGTCCCATTCCGAAAATTTTTAATGACAAAATACAAGTTCCTTTAAAAGACAAGGGCTTACATTTGGTAAGTAGCACACCCTTATATGGAAACAAAAAAACGCTTTTGTATAATACGAGAAAACAATCACTGGGAGTTAGCAAATGTGTTTTCAGTGACGTCAGGGAAGTAGAGATTCCTGTTAAATTTACTTCTTTTTTATTAGCTGACTACTGTTACAATGACAACCGGATTCTTATATTTTCCACTAAAGAGCCAAGAGAATTAATGCCATCAATTAAAGAGGTATTTTGCGATGGAACATTTTCAAGTTGTCCTCCACCATTCTTACAATTGTTTACAATATTTGGTAATTTGGATGAATCTTTATTTAATGTAAATATGGTTCCGCTATGTTACGCTTTATTAAAGAACAAAAAGGAAGAAACATACTTTGCGCTTTTTGAGATTCTAAAATCACGATTTCCAGACTGGAAGCCGACAAAATTTCATATAGATTTCGAAGTATCATCCTCAAATGCAATACTCAAAGCATATCCCGATGCAACTATAAAGAAATGTTATTATCACATGACACGTAGTATTTGGAGGCGAGCTAAGAAAATAGGGATAAAACAAAAACTAGAAAAACGCATTGTCGAACTCTGTGCAGTCCTACCGTTACTACCAGAAAGGATGATATGCGATGGATGGAAATACATAGTGGCACAATTTCCGACTTCAGATAAATTAAAGAAATTTCAAAAGTATATGGAGTCATACTGGCTAAAAGAAGGAACATTTATAAGTCAATGGTGTGTTTATAACGAACGCCATAGAACGACTAACGTTCTGGAAGCTTGGCATTCTAAGCTTAATAAAAATATAAACAAAAATTATGTTACAATGCTAAAGCTATTAAGTTTTATACAAAATGAAACCACAACATTTTCTAAAAGACTTCAGTGCTACATAGAAAGAGACCAATTTATAATAGAATCTCAGTTACAGTTGATACATGATGAAATAACAGTAGGACACTTTCTGGAGAAGTTAAGATAGTAGTGTAGTAGTCGTTTATAGAATACCTATTTAGTGAATTTGCCATTAGGAGATTTTTCATTTTTATTTAAATATCTTGGAAAAATATTTTAATTTTATTTTTAGCAGTAAACAGTTTTATACATAACAAATATTTTTTCTCTCTTTCATTTTCTATTAATATAGGGAGTTTCTTTTGATTATAATAATAACTATACTATTGATCTATCTATCAATATTAGACTTTACGTATTGTTCCCGCCACTCAAAAATAATAATAGGTATAAGGATGTTTTAGTTAAAATGTAAAGAGTAAATTTATGCTATTTTGATATTGTTTTTTTTTAGAATAGAATAGAATAGAATATTCTTTATTAGAAACCTCAGATACATTTAAAATATATTATGGAAATTACCATTTAAGAGTACAATGGGCGGTTTTATCGCAGACTGCGATCTGTTCCATACAACTTCATGGTGGGTATAAGGAGACATAAAATTTAAAAAATCAATGGAGTCTACCTGTTAGTGGGCCTTTAGAGACATGTTAGTATTCTGAGACCCACCGTTGGGTCTGTTTTATGAACCTTGACAACGAAGGGGTCATTAGTGGGTCTTCGAAGATAATAAAATCTCAGTGGACCCACTAGTGGGCCTTTGGAGACATGTCAGTATTCTGAGACCCACCGGTGGGTCTGCTTAGTGGGTCCTTGAAGATGAAGGGCATTTTTCATTGCTGCTACGCTCCTATTAGTCATAGCATGATGTTATATTGCCTATTACCTTTCCCTATAAATGGGCTATTCGACAATAAGAGAACTTTTCAATTCCTGAGATTATTGTGTTCAAACAAACAAACAAACTCGTCAGCTTTATAATATTGATTTAAAGCTGACGAGCTATTCCCCGCTATTCACCATCCAGGTCTGTGGTTCTGTGCTGTATTACAGAAGAAGCATGAACAAGTTTTTAGCGGTCCTCACATATCTACACCTACATATATTAGTCGGTATATAAGGTTTAACGTAAAACTATGGTAGATCAAAAGATTAATGACGAACAGTTTGGCAATTCTTCTCAAGGCAAGAAAAACACCGGTAGTATATGTAACCTCAAGACTTCCGTAATCCGTAAAATTCCGTAACTGCCTATTTTATCAAGTACGATCGGGAAGGTCAACCGGTGACGATAAAAAGGATTCTGTAGCTCAGGATAAGCGATAGTGATCAGAGCTCACATTGAAGAGCCAATTGTTGTCAATCGCTAACATATTTTCCTCTTGAGAATGGTAGAGCGAAAAGATTTTTTCCTTTGTGTGTTACATCAGCTTCGGCTTTAGATATTGTGCTATTTGTAGCTATTGTGCACTTTGATTTGATATTGAAGATGAACTATACCTCTGCGTGGATATAGATAAAAAGAATAGAAATATATCACAAACGAGATCATAAAAGAGACATTTGATTGGAATACAATTATTCAGTAACAATAACAAATAATAATATATATATTTATATAAAAATTAATCCCTATTTATATACTCACGAGATAACTAGAAAACGAGTTTACTAATTACATTCATTCTTTTTTTTAGTTTTTTAATTTTAAGTAGATAATTCTTAGGTAAAAAAAAAGAAAATAACAATAAATAAAAAATAAGGGGGCGATACGAGGTTTGCAGAGACAGCTAGTACCTAATAAAATCCATACTAATAATTAATATTATAAATGTGAAAGTAACTCTGTCTGTCTGTTACGCTTTCACGCTCAAAAAGCTAAACCGATTTAGATAAAATTTGGTATGGAGATAGATTGAGTCCCGGGAAAGGACATAGGATAGTTTTTATCGCGATAACCGACATCCACGCGGGTGGAGCCGGGGGCAAAAGCTAGTTAACAACAATTAAGTTATAGTGTCATTTTTTTAATTTAAAATTACACAAGAAAATGGGCGTCTCGGAACCGCACCAAAATAAAAATTCAGTTGAGCTTGATTCTGTGTGCATGTATGCACCTGGCGCTGGTTTTCAACTGGGTCCTGGATAGAGTGTATGCTGTTACTCTCCTCAGTCTTTAAACTATCTCCATACCAATGCCGTCTAAATCATTTCAGCGGTTTAAGCATGAAAATGTAACAGACAGACAGACAGACAGAGTTACTTTATGTGTAAAGATAATAATAATATCTTAGGACAACTCCTAAATAAGCAGCACTTGTACTATGGCAACCAGACAACTGATAAACAAACTTAAATATTATTAAATACATACATATTATAGTTAAATTACACCCAGACACAGAATAAATCACCGTGCTTATCACACAAAGTTTTATCCTGGGTGAGGATCGAAGCCACGACCTCCGGTTTAGCAGTCAGGGTCACTAACCACTAGACCAACAGGCCAGTCAAATGGTCCTGTTTGCTCGTCTACCTACCGTACCTTTATTTCACGCGGTATGAATACAAAATTGTGTCATAAACAAAGTACCCTTTTCTCGATCGGTTGGATCGGTAACTGAATGGACACATGGTACAGTCGGCTACATAAGTCGCTAATCAAAGGTATTAATCTATACTAATATTATAAAGCTGAAGAGTGTGTTTGTTTGTTTGATCGCCGTAATCTCAGGAACTACTGATCCGAAATGAAAAATTCTTTAACTGTTAGATAGCTCATTTATTGAGGAAGGCTATAGGCTATATAACATCACGCTACGACCAATAGGAGCGGAGCAGCAATGAGAAATGTTGCAAAAACAGGGGAAATTTAAAAAAAAAAAAAAAAAAAAAAAAAAAAAAAAAAAATATAAAATTATATATACTACGGGTCTTAATCGCGTGAATAAATTAAGGTAAAATACCTTGTTTATTCCCCGACGTTTCGACAAACAAGGTATTTAACCTTAAATTATTCACGCGATTAAGACCCGTAGTATATATTATTTTATAATGGGTATTATAGCATTTCATCAAAGCTCCAAAATCAATAGAACAAATAATGGTGTTCTGTCTACGTTGACTAATTTGTTCTAATTTGAATACAAGAACAGAATGTCTTTCTCTATTATCGGGAACAATTTGTTCAGTGACAATATTCTTAATTTGAAATATTCAACATAATAGATAGTCTACCCGTGACCACGACCGTTGCAACACGGTCGAAACGTCGGGCAATAAAAAAAGGTATTTAACCTTAAAATAAAATATTTACGCGAATAAGACCCGTAGCTTATAAAATTCTATAATGTATACAAATTGCGAAAGTTTACGAGCATATAAAATAGATTGAAATGGAAACTAAATTACTCATTACCCTTAAGACTAGATCGTATCTTTAAAGATAGGTTCTATGAATCCACCATAAAAGACACTACACTGTTAAAATTACCACATAGACCAAGTCAGTCAATATAATAAACATACTCGATGAAACCGCCGGCTATCCAATTTTTTGAAAATACGAAGCATCGGTAGCCTAATGCCTAAGGCATTGGACTCACAATCGTGAGGTCGCGGTTCGAATCCTACCCATTATACTACCGACATTGAACCAACTCCTAACTCAAGCTATTGAGCAATGTGAGACCCACAATCCCACATTGCTAGTTATTAAACGTCATTAGTTAATTGTCGTTAGTTATTAAACGCGTGAATTATTTAATGGTACGAACCTTTTATTTATCCGCCGTTTCGATCGAATTGCACCTGTGACCACGATCGGTGCAATTCGATCGAAACGTCGGGTTTAATAATTCACGCGATTAAGTCCCAAAATATATCTAACATGTATAAAAATCGCGAAAGTTTAAAAACAATAATCTTTAAAACTTCACTTTTTATTAACATAAGAAACAATTAATTAAATATAATTTTAATTAAACCAGCTCTCTAATTAAAAATACGCATTCTAATGCTCGTCCATTTAGGCTGTATGACAGATTCACACGTTGACCTTAATCACCTCTCTGTCGGCGTCAAAAGTTGTAAAGGAAAAGCAAAAGCACTTACTAAGGGAAGCAGCGACTCGTCCAATGTTATCTGTAAAAAGAGAAAATTACATTGAAATTAATTAATTTCTTTAAAGAAACAGCCTCCAGCCACAGAATACGTATGTACAGGAGGTCGGCTTACAACTCAACAAAAAATCCACATACACAGACGCGCACGTACGAACGATCTCAACGTGCGCAGCCCTCTTGACAAAAAAGAATGACGTCAAAATGACGTCGTAGCGCGCAAACTGCGAATCTCATATTAAAAATATTCATATTCGTGGTCTTGCAAGCGCAACCTCATCATTTTATTCGATTAGCATTTATGCTACTTGTCTAAAGGCTCGGTTTTTCTTGGTATTCGACTGAGTTTGACCGAGATCTGTGTATAAGAGCATCTATGAGTGCGTGAGCCTGTTTTTACTCGTTGTAAGGAGGATTGAGGAGCCATCTGTATCTATCTAATTTGTGCTTCACCCGAGCCTTTTTATTGTGGAACCCATTATCTGAATGGTGTGCTTTTAAAGATATTATTGTTGTGAGTGTTTCTGGCAACATTGGTTCTAAAACAAAATGGATTTGTTCAAAAGAGTTTTTATTGATATTGTGTTGTAAAAATGAACCATTATTTTTATTAAAATTTTACAGCTTCACCAACTCTGGTCAGGATATCAAAAAATCGGTTATGTCCTTCCCAAAATTGTTACATATTTAATCCTTCCCATGCTTCCATTACAAATAGGCTTAGCAGCTTCAAAGATTACTTTCAATAAAAAATTTAAAATATATGTTTTTTTTTTATTTTCATAAAAAACACAAAAGTTTTGCTGGTTAAAATAGTGTTATTAACTATTACGAATAAGAAGACCACGGCGGGTGCAATCTGGTCAAACCATCAAGCTGTGTAAAGGAAAATAATGTAAATAAGACGCCGCGTACTCTCGTACAGCAAATAAACGTTTAAGAGTTTAACAAGTTACCCAATTATAAAATAACAAGCTTTTAAGTGTAGATATATTTTGATGTTAAAAAAAAATACCTACTCCTCAAGACAAACCAATCGAGCTCAAACTCCATGGGTTTTACTTCTTAGTTGGGAAGTTCCTATGGCCGTCTTCCGGCTTCCTTTGTTTTGTATTCTCACAAAAGATACATTTTATGAATACAAAATTTAAGCCTAATCGGACACCGGGAACTGGTTCTAATTTAGCTTCCAAGATTCGTGCAAACATACATTCATACAAATATAGCAAATGTGAAATAAACCAAAATATTATCTTCTGTTCTGTCACAAACCTAAAATAACCACCACCGAATCAATTACTCATCGATCTGTGACCTATAAAGACATAAAATGAACATTTTTAGGTCAGTAATCAATTAGACGAATCTAAACTCTATCGAGGGATGATCAAAGCAATTAACTTGGATATTGGCTGCCCGGCATCCTTACAAGTAGCCTTTGATCACATTCGCTTGGAAAAATATTAGTAAAATGTTGGAAGGAAATTATTTTCGACAACCCTATTGGGAAATGGACGAGTCAAAGTTGGATTTGATTCCGGTCGAGATACGGGACTGAATGAAGAGAAAATATTTTATCATGACGACGACGCCGCGATGTTCAGCCTATTTTATGTTAAGCCTTTCAATTCAAAGCGAGTTCGGTATGAAAAATCTTTACATATATCATACGAGTGCGTCAAGCACTCGTATGATATATGTTTAGTTTACCCGTTTAGATTTAAAATTGTACTCAGTAAACGCTTTTTGTATTGTGTTAAATTATTTTTTGTTTTTGTAAAAGTAAATAATAGTTTAATACATGGGGACATAGCTCATCACACAAAGTGTTATCCTGGATGGTGATCGAACCCACGACCGCCGGCTTAGCAGTCAATGTCACTAACCACTAGACCAACAGGCCAGTCATACCATATAGGTTCTGCCCTTGAGTCTAACCAAATTACCAAAACTTAATTACCGCAGTAGGTCTACAAGCCTGGCTAAAAAATAATTTCACATAACTAGTAAACACAAAGTTACTAATTATAACTTCCTATATCTATACTAATACTAATATTATAAAGCTGAATAGTTTATTTGTTTGAACGCGGTAATCTCAGGAACTACTAGTCCTAATTGAAAAATTCTTTCACTGTCAGATAGCCCATTTACCGAGGAAGGCTATAGGCTATATAACATCACGCTACGACTAATAGGAGCGGAGTAGCAATGAGAAATGTTGCAAAAACGGGAACAATTTTCGCAGACCAAGTTGCGCGGGACAGCTAGTTTAAAAATAATAATAAACAAATTGCCTGATAGATCAAGTCACCAGTAAGTGTTTCCTATATACCAATTCTAACAGACGTCAAACTTTAGGAGAGCAAGGTACTACACACACAACAAGTTAACACTATCAAACTAACAGTCAGTAGCTGCCAAGTGCATTGACGCTCAAAACTTAAGTATGCAGGGGCAGGCATAGGCACCATGCAACAAACTGGAGAGGAGAAAATGGAACTGTCTAGAACTGGTCTCGGTAAGTAATGTTATCCTAACCGATTTCGGTAATGCCACATCACCAGAGATAGCCAACTTCGCAGGAGATATTTATATGCAGTGGAGAAGAGTACTCTTTATGCACTAACTTTCATTGTCTGATGCAAATCCACATTGCTAGTTATCTTTTTATAAAAAAAAAGTATGGCACTCGGGGACTGCCGCGGTAAAGCATAGCATTTTTTAGCAACTAATGCAATTATAATTATTTATTTATGTATAATTTTTAGTCGTACCATATACATATACGTTAAACGAACGCTCGGCCGAGCTACATGGTAGGCGGAGTGGGGGGTGTTAGGTTTTATTTTCGTTACGAAATTCCTTGATTCGATCGCCGCGCTCAAAGCCCGCGATAAAAGCTATACAATAGTTAACAAAAAAAAAATCTGATGGGTAGGAACGAGACAGTAATTTAATGTGCTCTCTAGACATGGAAGGATGTGTTTTTTAGTAACATTACTTATCCTCGCTGATATCTCAATTTGCATTATCGCCACTGAGTTAAGAAATTTGTTAACTGGGAAAGTTATAAATTTGGATGGTATTTTTGTATGAAAATCTCCAAAAAGTATTTTTTTTAAAGATAACTAGCAATGTGGGATTGAGTCCCACATTACTAGCAATCTTGTTAACCCCTCCAGCTAAGCTCAAAGGCTTGTATTAGGAGTGGGTTCAGGTCGATAGTATAATGGGTAGGATTCGAACCCACGACCTCATGATAGCAAGACCGATGCCTTAGCCATTAAGCTACCGCCGCTTTCAAAGTATGACGTTCATTTGGACAGTTTGCCATTAACAAATTGCACCTGTACAAAGCCACAGCGCAAATTATTATTTTACCCTCATCCTAGAAGTTAGATTTATTGTACCCCTTTTAGTTAACCTAAAATGAGCTAAAAGCTTTCCAGATAGTTAGAAGGGATAAATTACGTCGACTGGGAATTCAATTTAAGGAGGTCTGATGTATTTATCTGGTCCCGAGTTAGCCGGTTTTCTTATGCCTCCTCTATACATTGGGGATTTCGCTTACAAAAACTTACACAAGTGTACGATATACATTGGTCGATAAAACATAGAAAGTTGGAAAGTGTCATCTTAAAGAAAATCGCAGTGGAACAAGATTAGGCTTTATTCCCGCAATCGGACTCCATACTCCATATTTGCTGGGTCCAGTATCTATCAGCACTGCTGGCAATACGTTCACAGACACACAGCATTAAATTTCACGGTAGTCTTCTGATTCACTGTTCCCTTCTAAATTATATGTTACTATTTATGTATTTTTTTAAAATTTATTACGCTAATTGCCTTTATATAAAATTAAAATTTCTGATAGAACAATCTGAACTCGATCGATCTGGAAGGAGTCTTGGACAAGCGAAATGGGTTCTCATTCCTTAAAACTATCACGTACATTATTACGATATTCAATTTATTCAGGCATTATGGCAGGTAGAATAAAGCTTTATAGAGTCATGCTCTTCGTAAGGTTACCACCGGAACTTGCCATAAGCAAGGTCACTCTTACCTTAACCAACGTGAATATGAATAAGATCCCGGCATCCTCGACTCATGCTTGCAAGTCTCGTTTTTTCTTCTCTTACCTAAGTACTCTTACGTATTTTACAACATTTCTAAGCTATCATGTATACAAAGGCAGTTTCTCACAGGGTTAGTGCCACTGTTATTTGAGGCGCTTCGTCAAATATTCAGGCGTCGACAGTTTTCCGCCTTCGGTACAATTTCCGCAAGTTTATATTAAAATCTTTCTAGACATATAAGATGCTGGATAAAGGTTTTATTTGAATAACTCTGTCGCAAAAACAGTTTTATGTTTACATGTTGCTAGTAAAATGAAAGAGATGGAAGAAAAGTTTATAATGAAAGGATTTCGCTTTGGAAAGCAGTCATCTCTGGATCTAGAAACTTTAGTAAAGCTTGACTTATTTAAGAAACTAAAATATGTGTTCACCAAATACTGATTTCATATTACTGTGAGGAAATTATATTAGGTGTACCAGTAGCATATTTAAAAAAAAATGTACACTACCTACCCCTACCTCTTCTTCTGAGAATGGCAAAAAGTGCGAAAGTTTCTAAGACGCTCTATGTATGTTACCTAGACTTACACCTTCAGAAGCCAAGTGCTTGATTTGAAACTGATCCGACAATTCTCAGAATTTCCATAAAATTAATCCATCCTTTCCTGTTTCACAAGTAAATCTATACTAATATTACAAAGAGTAAAGATCTGTTTGTTTGTATTGAAGAGGCTTCGAAACTAAGGGGTCGGATTTGAAAAATTCTTTAATTGTTTTAAAGCTATACTAACCCCGGGTGACATGGGTTATTTTTTTTCCCTTTATTCCAACGGGAACGGGAACTACGCGGGTGAAAACGCGAGGCGTCCGCTAGTAAAGAATATTTTTTAATGAAAACCAACTTATTATCAAATATCGACTCCCATTTCCCCCATTACTTGGAACAGCGTTATAATCAACTTGGAAGTAAAGGCTACTGGATATCTCCACGATCGGGTAAACTTTGAGATAATGCTAGAAAATCTCCCGTTCAGTTGTGCCATTAAAATCATGTCTAATTGCTGGAAAGCCACGCTGAGTTTCTAATAGGTTTGACTTACAAACTGAAGCGGCTATATATTTTCTGTTTTTGCAACATTTCTCATTGCTGCTCCGCTTCCATTGGTCGTAGCGTAATGTTATATAGCCTATAGCCTTCCTCGATAAATGGGCTATTCAAAAGTGAAGAATTTTTTAATTCGTACCAGTAGTTCCTGAGATTACCGCGTTCAAACAAACAAATAAACTCTTCAATATTAGTATAAATTCTTCCTAACCTATATAATGCATGAACCCCTAGCCCAGTGATTTTTGCCAATTATGTAGTATTATTATATGTTTATTAAACCAGCAGGTTAGTTACATTTTTTTTTCTTTTTAAGGACTAACTAGTGGGATTGGCTGTTGTTCTAATCCAGCTAAGCTCAATGGCTTTTGTTAGGATTGGGTAGTGTGGTGGTAGTTTGGGATTCGAACCCATGACCAGACGATTGCGAGCCCGATGCCTTAACCATTAGGCTACCGCTGCATCCTATTAATTTTAATGTCGTCATATTTTTCTTCTTATTAAGAAAATGGGTGCAATTCGATTGAAACGCCGTTTGTAAAGAAAAGGTATAAATACTAAACTCCATTGATTGGTCAATATCAATTTGGATCGTCCATTAGCACTTGTGATAGAGAATTTAGATGAATTTAGCAGAAATTTTCCGCTCCACCCATCTCTTGGACAGTCTACATCTACTGACCGTCGTTTTAGCATAGTAATGGGAATATCCAGTGTAACGCTGTGCTTACCGACGTTAGTTATAACGAGATTTCTCCACGCTTCGACGGAATCCCATTATAATTAATCGGTTCTTCGGACGCCTCCACCTCCCAGTATCCATCGCTGCAGAGTTTAATTTTTAGCCAATTATACATGTAAAGTACCTAACTTGAATGTGATTATAAAACTCTATAGCTATGAGTGGTTAAGGGATTGAAAAACCCCATATTTTGTGAAAACTCAGCCTCAATCTATAATTCAATTCCACAATAGTAATGTGACAGAAATATACTGCCCTCCATTTAAAAAACTATGAATACTCTGTATAAATGTTAGAAACTTATTAGATTATTAAGGCAAATAAATCCATCTAGCATAACTTGTTTAAGAAAAAACCTTCAAGGAAAAAAATTAAGCAAATCACCAATACATTTTGCTGACTCACTCCTATTTATTTCACGTTTTTTTCTATATCTCTGGTGTTTTTTAAGCAATGATGAGATTTTATACACTAAAACTTTCCCAAAAAAATAAGCACTCGAATAGTAAAAACCCTGTCTAAACCGATTCACTAGCTTTCGTAAAATTTTATATATCTTTTGAAGGCGGTTAAAAATATAATTTGTCGAACTCTTCTTTTGGCTGAAACATATTTTTAATCAGCCCTAATATTATCGCTAATGGGACATAAGCATCTTCTCTGAGAGAAGGTTACGAGATGTTATCCACTATTCACTAAGCTCGCGGTAAACCCGAGCTTAGTGAATGGTGGATGTGCCTTTAGATGTTCATCAAAGTCGTCTATCACTTAGCACAAAATTACAACTTACGAAGAATCCTTAATATTTAACAGAGGAAAGAAACTGGCAAACAAATATACAAAGCGACCTTCAGTTCCAAGACATATGTGAAAACGATTCCTTTGTTTTTCACACCTGGGACAAAAATAACAAATACGAACAAATGTCATGTATATTGCTCTAGTTTCTGCTAGAGGCTGTTATATCCCTCTGAGGTATAAAAGGTAATATTTTGTGGTCCCAGAGGAATCAATCGAGTTTTTGTAAGAAATCCACTAGTGTCGGAGATCAAAGAAATGTTTATGCAAAACGGAACAAAAAATATTTTCTCGTATCTTTGAGTGATCGTTCTGAATGGCGCTTGTGATGAAGTAGATATTTTTGTTTTACGGTGGCCTAGTAATATAATCATAAACTGGTTAGTGAAATAAGGTTTGATATTTATTTGAGGTCCCCCCATTTCTTCCCGTGGGTGTCGTCAAGGCGGCTAAGGGATTTCACCCCGGAGGACGGGCAGCAGCGTCCTCTGCGTACTTTAAAGTCTTACTGCGATCGCCAACCCGCTCGCCAAACGTGGCGATTATGGCAAATACCTCCAAGATCTATAATATGTAGGTTCTACTGGGGAGACCCATGCCCAGCAGTGGGACATCACATGAGTTGATAATGATTTATTTGAGGTACATGGTTAAGACCGACATGGTAGAAGAGAATCCCACAAAACTATATCAACATTGCTTTTACCGTGTTTTTAGAATAGCAATACTTAAATGTGTTGGTGTTGCGGAACTTTCCACACATTTTAAACATATATATTTTTCTTTTAAAAAAAAATGCAAGTAATTTATCAACCATGCTTATTTTAAAGAAAGTGGAAGATCTGATTTACGTCGTTTATGAGACAGTTTCTATTCCAGTTCCTTCGCTCGTAAGACGCCCATTTAAAAATAAACACGCCAACAAATAGGCTTTAAAGACTAACTTGTCACAACTAAGTTGGCATTCAAGTTCAGCCTCCTTTGTGTTCCGTCTGTTTTGACAATACGATTTATTGGAGTTGACTCGGCTTAGGCCGGTTTAACGGATTGGCGCCAACGTTGGCGATAACGCCATTCGTTCAACACGTGCCCTCAACACTGGCGTTGGAATCTTTCTGGATGTGTGCCGTTGGAGCCAAAGTTGTGCCGGTCCAATGTGGCACCGTCCTTAAACTTTAACTAATGTCAAAACAATTTTTGCCATTGTGAGTTTGTCCTTTCCCATCATCATTTCTTCAGCGCGTTGGAGAGTTTTTGAACCAACACAGTGCAGAATCTTGGTCTCGCGTACGATCTACGCTTACTTTTAGGGTTCATTTCCGTGCATCGCGGTCGCGCGCGGCTTACGACGAGCGGCTGACACACGCGGCCGATGCGACAATAGTAAGAGGGCGCGCGCAGCCTATGTCAGTCGTCGACCGGGCGCGGATGTCGCAGACCTCAGAAACGGCTTTGACTATTGTCGCAACGGACGCGCGCGTCAGCCACTCGTCGTAAGCCGCGCGCGGCTCGCGATCGGCCGCGATGCACGAAAATGAACCTATAAAGGACAAATTTGAGATATTGTCAAAAGCTTTGGCATTTAGGTCAGATGTCTTATGCTGTAAGTGCAGTTACAGATTCTACATATTTGTGACGCGTATGCTAGCGTAGCGCAATATTCTAGTATCTACCTACACAAAACATCAAGAACAGGAAAGCTTTGTACAACGCACACTTGTGTTAAATACTGGAAAATAAAAATATAAAGATTTCCTTATAAAGGTATAACCTTTGGCATTTTGTGCATATGATACAGCCTTATGACAGAAGGCTTGATGTACGGACGTCAGCAAACTCTTAATAATAAGGTTCCGTTAGCAGCTCTAAACGTTTACACAAATACGCTAACTCTGTAACCGTTCTAAAGCAAGTACTGATTAATTATAAACAAAAGATAAAAGAAAGGTGTATAACACAAAAAAATAATATACATATGTAAACAAATACGAAAACAGATATAAATAGAATCAGTTACGTGTAAGTATACATTCACTTCAAACCAAGTACGGCTTCCAATAAAAGACGTACAATTTCCTTGTGTATCGTTTGTGGTTTTATCCGTTATTCTATCACGAACTTAATATTTATTTTGAGAAAGATAAGGTAGGCTTACTTGAAAACATGGGTCTAAGTATACAGATACCGTGAGAGAATGTGATTGAACGTCCAATAAAAATTGGCCAATTGAACGTCACTGACTTTTGTTCACTACATACAAATCCAATGGATGTGAGTTTTCCCAATTCCAAGTCATCGATTCAAACGTCACGTATCTGTCGTTCATTGACTTGAAATCCACTGAATCTGATTTATCCCAATTCGGCATCACCGACCTGATGATCAGATATATCTTTGAGTCGTTAACAGTTAGAAAAGATGTTCATTGAGCGCCTAAAGCTTTCAAAAACATTCACGGGTATATTTCTATAATTAAAGGGCGTTTGGTTCTTTTAAATAACCGAAATGAATTTTAGGATTATTTTAGATATATAGTATATATATATTATATATAGTATATATATATATTTTAGATATATAGTCATAGGCAATTTAGTTAAATTGCCTATGACTATAGGTCAAAGTAGTTACTTAAACAGGGTGCCGATTTAGTCAGTTGAATCCATGCAGGGGGATAATCAGACCATGATTACGGAACCGAAATTTTGGAAAAAATACCTATATGTTCTTATAAAAATGTTAATCAAAATTGGAATTAGAAGATTCGCGCTTCAACCCGGGACAACGGTCATTGCACTTTAACGGGTGACCTTGTACTATACCGAGCGATAAGAGTCGTTATTTATTACCATAATACATGGTAGTACCCCGACATCGAACTACGTATACTCACCAAACAGAGGGTGATCCTTGTGGTAACTTTTTTTTTTTTTTTTTTTTTTTCAAAAAACCGTTTCAGTATCGTGGTCTGATCACCCCCCCCCCCCCCCTATAAGGATCCGACTGACAAAATCGGCATCCTGCATGTATACGTATCTAATATATTCTAAGTGATTAAACATGTTTAATAATAGGAATGTTTGCAAACAGTGGGATGAAGATTAAGGTAAGTAATTACTCTACATATTATCTTGGGGATGAATAATCTCAGAAATCTCATTAAATCGATGACATACAACATCCAAATACAAGATCCTCCTCAAAATGTAAAGCAGAATTAATTGCAACTTAGAAGGGGCACGCGTAAATCAAAATGATGTATAATTTCCCTCAGGTGAGGCGCTTTCCTGGCAGGTCTGCAAAACCCTCATTACCATACTAAGTGCGAGCGGTTGAAATGTTGAATTATTTGAGTAGATGTTACCAACCGGTATACTAATTTGAATCAAAAACTTTGTTAATCTATATAGTTGAGCTATTGTAGTATTTGGAGTACCTAATCAGTATAAGAAAATTTGATTGTTTAAGAATACAAAGATATGATGCTTTTCTAACAGTTTTTTGGTCACAATAACCAACGATGATTAAGAGAAGTTGCAGATCAACGAAGATTGTTGTCTTTTTTTTAAAAGAGTAAACCCTTTTTTAAAAAAAGCATCTCCTGCAGTTGGGTACAAGATCTGTGCCACGGGGGACTTCGGAAACATTAAACCCACAGACATAAAGTACAGCCAAGCTCAGAACAACAATTTGTGGATCACACAAAGTGGTGTCCCGTGTGGGAATTGAAACTCTTGCGTAGTTGTACACAGTCCCACCGCGCCACCGAGGCAACCAAGCTCTATTCCTTCACTGTCTTACTCCAATAGCACTAGTCCCACCACCAGCAAGTAGCGAGCAACTATCAACTATTTTCTCACTTGAGAAACCTTAAGACTTATACATTAGATGTGAATCCCGTGTAAATAAAAGAGATACAGAATATAGCGGGTTCTCGTCGGCAGTGTGAACTGATCAACTATTAATTTACGTATCTCTTTTATTAATACAAGATCTACATTTAGTGTACGTTTCTTATGGACACCCTAGTCGACGATTCTGCCATGTAAACGCGCATAAGTTATTACTCCTCTGTATAAGGTCATAAGTCAAAGCTTAACATTAATATCAATTCGTTTTATCATAAACTAGGCTTGTAGAAAGCGCTAATTGACAATAAATTAATATTTTTAAACTTATAAGCCTTAAAACACTTAAGAATTTTAATAATTTGAACAAAAATTTTGGTGGAATTCCAATGTTTTACTTTCTACATTATCGCTTTACACATTGATATTAATTTAAAGCTTTGACTTACGACCTTATACAGAGGAGTAATCACTTATGTGCGTTTGTATGGTAGAATCATCGACTAGGACAAGCGAAAAAATCGCTCATAGTTACTCGTTTTTCCGCCGGTGATGGGACAAGTGACAATAGGACGAACTAGTAAGAGACTAGGAATTGGAAATATTATCAAATAAAACTTCACACTTCAGACCCCATCAATTCACGTACCTACAAGGTAAAATACACATTACACATCAAAAACATATCCTCTTTTGAGAAGCAGAGTATAAAAATTAACAATTAAATAATGTGATGTGATCAAAGGACATGTAATTACAGCTCCAAAGTAATATTCTCGTAATGCAAATATTTACAAAAATATTTATTCCAATTTGTATTTCATCGCAGAAATTCAATCGCAAACACAAAACACTTGGCGCTGAGTCTCAGCGGGGATCTTGATACAAGGAAAATCTGTTATTACGCAAAATTACCAAACAGCCTTACATTTTGTTTTTTTTTTTTTGAGGAAATATGAGATTAACAAGACAAATTCCTCGTAAGGCTTCTTTGAATGTTTTGGAATCACATACGATTTTTTTAAATTTAAGCGTAATTTAAGAAGGAAGGTATTATTTTCGTTCCTGATCTCTCTGTCTCTCTCTCAATTTATGTTGTAATTTTTACCTACATTTCATGTTATAGCCTTCACTTTATTTAAAGCGTCAACGAGACCGAAATCACAACGACAAGTCGAATAGCGATTTGAAGTAAAAAAGAGTCTCGAATCTATAGCGGCCATACACACTAGTGGTTGCATGACGATTATAATCTTACAACAGGCTTATCAGAGTTATAATGTACAGATAACTGAACAGTTTTATGCCACACGCGGTTTGCCTGCAGGCAAAGCTTGTAAAGTTATAACCGTCTTGCAAACGCTAGCGTGTGTGGCCGCTATGTTAAATGTTATATGTTAATGTTAAATGTCAGCAGAGCCGTGGCTTAAGTGCTGTGGAGAGAGCAAAGATGGAAAAAGACTCACGGCATACCATGTATAGTCATACTTCAATACAACATAAACTAAAGAGCCGTAAGAGCTTCGCCAGTTGTGTTGACCCTCTGACAGTAGAGCCATCAACGACGAAATGCGATTTGTGACGAGACGGAGTACACCTAGCAATCCCTTTTGTACGTAACCGTAATCCGACCTGCTGAGGGTCCCCTCAGCAGGTCGGATTTTATATAATCCTGCCAAAAACTTTTCAGATCTGCGACATAATCTGCTAGATCCTAAATTGGGGATCCAATTCTGCTAAAATCGTAGATTACTGCTAAATCTGCAATGCAGTTGACGTGGTTTAGTTGGAGGTTCTGGGCCTCCACAATATAATATATTTTATTTATTTTTAATTTATAATGTTTGCTATCGAAACGCTATGAAGAATATGTTAGAAAATACACCTACTCGTAAGTTTATAATTTGCTGTAATGGAATTCCTTTGTAATGCAGTTTGTTATGATGCACTTTACCAAATTTGCAATTTATATTCTTAGAGAAAAGTGTGGCCACAAGTTTATAAAGCCTTTTTCTTTTCCCCTTTGCAAACTTGACATAAAATGCAAGTTTAATATATTTTGCTTCCAAAGTGAATTGAGTGCAGAGAGATGTTCTAAAAGATACTCGTACGTTCAAGTCAAAATAACTAAATAAGTAATTTCTATCATTCATAAATTTGAATACAAAAGCAAATTAAAGCATTACCTCTTCCATACCTCATCTGAAAGTCGTAATAAAGCCAGTAAGATTTACAGGGCCATACGTCACGGCGACATAACATCTTGCAGATTGCGTAAAGTCATCAACTTGCGACTCGTCAGTCGTCACTCGGGGATTAATCCCGCAAATTGTCGAGCCAGGTGTCGTAATCATCGTATTGTCGGTACAAATGCGAGGCAGAAATACATTGTTACGAGATTTGCCACCGCCAACATCGCGAGATTATTTGACAAGGAAATCGCTTTATTTTTGTACTAGCTATTCCGCGCAACTTTGTATGCGTAAATTTTTCCCGTTTTTGCAACATTTTTCATTGCTGCTCCGCTCCTAGTGGTCGAAGCGTGATGTTATATAGCCTATGCCTTCCTCGATAAATGGGCTATCCAACAGTGAAGAATTTTTCAATTCGGACCAGTATTTCCTGAGATTGCCTCGTTGAAACAAACAAACTCTTCAGCTTTATAATATTAGTATAGATAATATAGAAGTACTGGTAACGCCTGTGGACATTACTAACACTAGAAGTAACTAATGGATTTGATTGACTAGTGTTGCCTTATTATCGGTTAAATCATATTACTTGGTTTTACGTTAGTTAGGTACTGAATGTACCTGTATACATACACAGTATCGATAACTCTATTGGTGTTCTTTGACTGGATTTTTTAAAGCAATTTCCGTAGGATTAGACTGCACCGCGGGTGCAAACCAAAAAAAAAACAGACACAAAGTGCACCCTGACTTAGAAGAAAAATTTGTAGATTCAGTCAGGAGACACACTTTTTATAAAGTGTGTCTTGGGAATCAACCTATTATGTTGCAGTCGCACACCCTCCCCTCTGCGCCACCGAGGCTGTCATTTTATCGATACATAAACTCGATATTTATCAAACACCATAGTGAACCCAGTTCTGCAAAATTATTAAAAGGACAAAACAGTGTGGCCTTATAATTCACCGGTCCACAATATTATAAGAATTAACCCACGAATTTAATAACATCAGAGAACCTGGCTCCAAAATATTGTCAACACGTTTTCATATTTCAGGATTTATGTATACCCTTCGCAATAATAAATTTATAATATCTCGTGAATGGATTGCCAAGGGACCTACCGACCTCAGTCCAAAAGGCCAAGGCCACACTCCTTTGTACTCAAAGGGACAAGTAATCAGAAGGCCAATAGACGAAATTGATATTTGGCTCAGAATTGCTACCACTGCCATCGGCTCCTGCAAAGGTACGCTGATAAGAAAGGTTGAATATTTCATTGTATGCTGACACAATGCTATGAGGAGAATCAGTTTGCTACTATTATAATTTTGAGAAGGCAACAAGATTACAAATTTGAGAAATTTATCAAATAAGTAGTGTAGTATTCGAAATGAAATTGCTAAGCTAGAGGTTGTGTGTGCGTCTCCTTTTTATAATATAATTTTATATCTTACCTTTGGCCAGATACAGAGAGATTGGCGGTGGCCTACCTACATATAAACAGTTTATAAACAAACAAACATTGAAAACATCGGTAATTTGAAAAGAGTGGCCGCGAGTTTTTATTGCATTGTTCCATTCGCTGGCTTTAGCTATTGCTTGCGAACAGACATGTAGAATTATGACCTTTACAAGTGTAGTATTTTGATTCCTAAATGAATAAAGATTTTTTGATTGATTTGATATATGTATTTAGAATTATCTAAGTATGTTTACGAGTCCAGACAGTCAGTTGTCTGGTTGCCATAGTACAGGATCTCCTCAGTTTGGGATCAGATAGTCTTGTGTGAGTTATATGATGTAATTTAAATTTTTCAATACTGTTTCGTTACAGAGATTCCGTTAAAAACAATAATGTGAAAATATGCCAAGGTTTCGCTACTAACAGAAGTGAAATCACACTGGAAATCAAATTCTTTTGAAATTCTAACAATAATACATAGGTCCTATCATACTATTTTATTTTTTGAAATAATTACGGCAGCAAATTGTTACGGACTCCAAATGTGATTCCGCTGTGTTGACAATGTTTCATGGAGGTTTCCAGAGGTGGTTTTCAGGGTCCCCTGATAGGTCTGGTCCTCGAGCAGAGGAGCCTCTGGCGCCTGTCCCACCAACTGCGAGAAAGCGACTAGCGATTAGCGATTTATCGTTCAAGAAACGTATATATTATGTATATCCCAGTTAAACAAGGTATATTACCATAAATTATTCACGTGATTAAGACCCGTAATATATATATTTTCATAATGTGTACAAATCGCAAAAGTTTATCAACACTTATACAAAAGGGATACAGATATTAATAGTTCATTGCTGACCGTTCACACTAATGGCGAGTTCTCCCTCTATACTGCATCCCATAAATTTACACGGACGGGATCTATAATCTGCATCTATTGTATGTTTCTTTAGCGATAAAATCGCTACTCGTTTCTCGTCGTTGGTGTGACAGCTGCCTCTAGGGCACGGGCCAGTTCTTTGACGCCCCTGGGTACTGATAAAGGTATCAGTACCTAAGGTCTATACTTGCTGCTGTCAGTGGGACGATGGTTTTGTGACATAGATAATGGAAAAATAATGAAAAGAAGTATTTACGGAGTCGAAAACCTAGCCGAAATGTCAAGGAAGTTAGGACGCCTGCACAGCACTTCATCTTTAATTCTCTTCATACATTACCGCTTAACGTTGAAATATCTATCATACCACGACACCAGGGAACCATAACGCCCTCGGGGAAGGAAATAATTGTATTCCTAACATATAACTATATACATATATATTAAAACCATTGATTTAAGATTTAATTTCTTCCATCCGCAAAATAACTCTTGTTAGTATTTAATCAGTGATGTGAGACCACAGATTTAATCTATGCGCAAAACCTTATACACTCATGTATATTTTTTGTGATTACTTCTATGTGAACGGCATCGTATGTTTAACCTAACAAACAAACGACAGGTCGTTATATAAACGACAAATCATTTCATGTAATTTTAGTTATCATTCCGCGGGCGTCACCATCGAAAATGTGGGAAACTGAGTCCTCAAAAATAGTGCCCGCATTTTTATCAACTTCTGTGCTTTTATTGTTGTAAGTTCTCTTTTTGCAAAGTTTTATCTTTTGACCTGTTTTTTATATATATGTTACGGTAATAGTGATTAGAAAGGACTTCGAACCTTTTGCGGACGACCGCAAAAGAAGACTAAAAATGCAATTTATCCACGCAGGGCAGTACAAGGCATTGCTGTCGAAGGCATCCAAGTGAGAGTAAAGCAAGGCGTGCTAGCTGGAGAGAAGGTGAAGGCTGTGACCGGCAAATGTTATTACAGCTTTAAAGGTATTCCATACGCCAAGCCGCCTTTAGGTGATCTGAGATTCAAAGTAAGATATATACAAAAAAAAATCTTTTTAGATTTTTTTTTTCTATCTACACCTTTTTACTGATTTATTATAATAAGTATTACAACATATTTAAGATATTTATAAACTACTCTAAAATTATACATTTTACAGTATTCAAAATTTGTACATAAATTAAAATCAAAACAAGCAGGCGTTATATAGAATTCCTCCGCATCGCCATCGACCGGCACCGTTCCCAGAAGGCTGGCAGCATTGCCGCGTTGTATAGCAAGCCTTCTGGTCACGTGAAGCGTCGATCAGGAGTTTACTCAAAATTTTATAAAAAGATTATGCACTCGGACCCCATGACCCTTGCGTTTTGACTCCAAATGGCTCAAAATATAATCTCCGACAAGATTATTGTATTGGCGCCGTTTGGTAGCCTTCACCGATGGGGCAGCAGCGCCGGCACATCCTGCTATATCTGAAAGATGTGACGGCGCAAGGGTAGGTCGACGCAGGTTACATCCCACCCACGGGCCGGCCCATCTACCAAGGTAACAACGACATACCATTCGGTTTCTTCCCATCGCCACGCGCCAGCCCCACGGGTTCCCGTATGGCTGGTACACCGGCGGTAATAAGAGCAAGGCGGATTATGTCGTTGAGGTTGGCGTGTCGCGAGATGCGACTTGTGCTCCTACTGCATGAAAGGCCATGGCACCGATGCGGAGAAATACTCGGCAATGTTCGGACAAGCCATTTTCCAAGGATTCACTGCGTCGGTCTTACATGATACTTCAGAATCAACCAGTGTATGTCTTAACATGTTTCCTGGTTAACTCTTCCACGCTAATTTTGCGAACGCCGAGCCCACCCAACCGTACCGTTAAAGAGGCTTGCTGCCAGGCTCGGTCGTTTAAAATTTACTTTTACTTAGCCTTTAATAATTTGGTCCATTTTTTTCTAAAAGTGTCCTATTTTTCCAAAAAGGACTACATCTGAGTGCATGGGTAAATTTAGGGGCAAAAAGAATTGTGAATAAATGGATGTTAATTTCGAGCAGCCGGTCAGACATCTCATTAAAATTTGGATTTTTTTTCCTCTATAACCGAATCATGACCCTGAACTAACACCGGCAACCCAAGGAGGCGAAGCAAATGCCTTTCTAAAATTTTGATGTTGGGTGCCAAAGAATTCAATTTCGATACTGTTTGCCAATGTTGTCGTTTAGGAATATTTCGTTTGGAGAAAGTTTTGTTTACCTTTTTAGTTATGTGACCAAAGTTTCAAATCTTAGACTCGCTTAGATTTTTTAACACTAAGGTTAAAATTATAATTATCTTACTATCTAAGAGATTCAACTTCGCTTTTAGGCATATAAAGCAAATTGTTTAACTGATAGCCCAATTACCGACTTAAAGGTAAAAACCTTCATGTCTACACTCAAGGTTTTGTTAGAGAGACGCAAAAAGTGAATAACTGTGTTCTTATCGCGCACTGGCCATCTATGTTAGAACATGTAATTTGGAGGATTGCTTTTCGACAAATAATGTGATTTAATTAATGACTATTGTTCAAACGTTGCTTGTTTACATAAGAATCCGTATTCAGGCTCATCATCGTCATCGTCCAAAATCACAATGGTGTGTTGAAAAGTATTTTTATTAATGCACGAATTTGACTATCTTTTACAGGCCCCTCAAGATCCCCAGTCATGGGATGGAATTCGAAGCGCAGCAGCACATGGACCTGTTTGCCCTCAAGTCAATCTATTTACCAACGAGTACACTTCTGGTAGTGAGGACTGTCTGTTTCTTAATGTATACACTCCTGATTTAAAACCTAATAAGCCTATACCAGTTTTGGTTTCCATACCCGGTGGCGGATTCAAGTTTGGCTCAGGAAACGTGGACTTCTATGGACCTGATTTTTTGGTTTCGAAAGATGTAATAGTAGTTACTTTGAACTACAGATTAGATGCATTAGGATTCCTGAACATGGGCACACGAGAAGTGCCAGGGAACGCTGCAATGAAGGATCAAGTCGCTGCACTGAAGTGGGTACAAAAAAACATCCGGTACTTCGGTGGTGATCCTAACCAAGTTACGGTTATTGGAGAAAGTGCAGCTGCGGCATCCGTCGGTTATCACATGATGTCACCGATGTCCAAAGGTTTATTTCATAGAGTAATATTAATGAGTGGTTCACCTCTAGCGGATTGGACTACTTCGTATAAAACGGAAGAAAGACCTTTTATACTCAGTCGATCGTTAGGCTTGGAAACAAAGAACAAAACTGAGTTGTTGACCTTTCTTCAGAGCGTGCCTTATTAATAATAATAATAATAATATATGCTTTATTGTACACCAATATAAAAAAACTAAGTATACATTGTATAATAAAAATGTACAATGGGCGGCCTTATCGCTAAGAGCGATCTCTTCCAGGCAACCTTTGGATGGACAGAGACATAAATACACGAATTAGGTAGGGGTAGTGTACAGCGTGATATTAATTTATAGTTATCAAGAACTACAACGACAAGAAAATATACAACGAAGAGAAAATATAGGTAGTTAATAAAAATTTAAAGTTTACTCAGTAAGATAGTGGTCCTTCAACATTTTTTTAAACGATGCCAACGATTGGGCTCGTCTTATAGTTAGAGGCAGTGCATTCCATAGTCTTGCTGCTTCGACAGTAAACGAGCTATCGTAGAATTTTGTGGAATGTGCTGGAATTTCTAACCTCAAATCCTCCGATGACCTAAGGAATCTCGAATGTGTGTCATGAAGGAACTTGAAACGTTCTTTAAGATACAAGGGAGTAAAAGGATTAAAGAGTATACTATACAGTAATGAGAGAATGTGAGTATTCCGACGAAGGCGTATTGGGAGCCACTTGAGCACTTTGCGGAATTCGGAAACATGATCATATTTACGCAAACCAAATATAAATCTAATACAGAAATTTTGAAGGCGCTCAAGTTTAGTAAGTTGCTCCTCGGTGAGGTCGAGATAGCTAGCGTCAGCATAGTCAAGTACAGGTAGAAGAAGAGACTGCGCCAGCGCAATTTTAGTGGTAATCGGCAAAAAGTTTCGGAGTCTACGTAAGGACCCTGCAGATGCAAATAATTTGCGACTAACTTCCTGCAGCTGGGGACCCCATGACAACGTTCGATCTATATAAATACCCAAATTTTTTACACTGTTCCTTAACGTTATATGTGTACCATTAAAGATAATTTGAGGCAATTGGTTCCAATCTATACGTGAAATCATCCTTGGGCTTCCAACAACAATTGCCTGGGTCTTAGACGGATTAACCTTTAGACCGTGGTTGTTACTCCATTGACATATTCGATCCAAATCCGAGTTAATAATCGAAAGCGCTAGTGGCAGCTGACCCAGTGGAGCTTGTGTGTAAATTTGAAGATCATCTGCATAAAGGTAAGACTGCCTCTGTGGCGCAGTGGGAGTGTGTCCGACTGCTACGCAAGAGGTCGTGGGTTCGATTCCCACACGAGACACCACTTTGTGTGATCCACAAATTGTTGTTCCGAGTCTGGGTGTACTTTGTGTCCGTGATTTGTATGTTTGTAAAGTCCCCCGCGACACAGGGCTTGTTTGTACCCTAATGCGGGAGTTGTCTTTTTTAAAAAAAAAAAAAAAAAAAAAAGGTGGTAGGATGAAACTAGTTGGTTAGATATAGAGTTTATAAATATTGCGAAGAGTAGTGGAGATAGAACGCCACCCTGCGGTACACCAACCGTAATATCACACCAGGAAGAAAAGGATTCTTCAATGCGTACACGTTGTCGGCGACCAGACAGGTAACTATGAAACCAATCAATCACCGTTGGAGATATGTTGATAGAGCGTAGTATGGCAAGCAGAATATGAAAATCTACAGTGTTAAATGCATTACTGAAGTCTAGTAAAGTAAGTACGGTCAGATTTCCTTCCTCCATGCCTAGTCTAATGTCATCTGTAACATTTACGAGAGCAGTAACAGTACTGTGGGCAGGACGGAAACCAGACTGGAAGGGGTTTAGAAGACAGTTTTGTGATAGAAATACACTGCCTTATTATAAACTAATAAACACCACATGTGAAGTATTAACATCGGAGATTAAAACTAACGTTATATTTAAAATGACGCCATTCCCACCTGTAGTTGAAAGACAATTTTCTCAAGACAATTTCTTACCTGATGATCCAATAACAATATTAAAATCTAGGAATGTAAACAAAGTGGATGTTATGTTTAGTTACAACAATCAGGAGGCAGTCACTGCACTTGGGCTTTATCAAAGTTATTTATTACAACGATACATAAGATACAAAGAGTTATTTGTACCCAGTGAAATATTGCACAACTGTACTCCAACCAAAATTTTGGAACTGGCTGACAAAATTATCAAACATTTCTTTGGTGACAAACCTGTAAGTTTCGAGAATATTGTTCAATTTATTAAGTATGCCAGCAGCGCTAGTTTCGTACAGGCCACGCAAAGATTCTTCAAGAAGTGGCCACAAGCAGGAAATGTGTATGCTTTCAAATTCTCCAGTTATTCAAGTAGGAACTACTACGGGCTGCAAGGGGCTCCATATGGTATAACTGGGGCAGCACATGGTGATGATTTCTTTTACATATATGACGCCAAAGCATTTAATATGACACTTAAGAAAACTAGCACAGAATACAGACTCATAGAACAAATAGTTACACCACTTACAAACTTCATCAAATATGGGTAAATATTGGATTAGTATTTATTTTAATATTTTTTGATTTCAACCGACTTCAAAAAAGAGGAGGTTCTCAATTCGACTGTATGTTTTTTGTGTGCTTGTTACCCGAAAACGCGAACCGATTTGAAAGATCCTTTTTGTGTTTCAAAGGGTATATATATACTTCCAAGTTGGTCCCATTGTTGAGAAATCAAGAGAACTCTTCGAATATTAAAGGCACACCTATAGTGATTTAGATATATTTCATAGCAATTCGTACATTTATCTCAAAAAGTACCTATTGGTGAACACCACAGATGACCAGCGGAGCTATTCAATACTTCATAGTTTGCATTCCAATTACTATTGCTTAAGACTTTATGCTTGTCATGCTACTATTACACCATGTAATAGAGCTGATGGTGACGTATCATGTGAATTCCTAAACAGTTAACGGCCCTGCATCGGAAAAAACAACACGTTGTTAAAGAATTTTAGCAATTACATTAGGCTGTTGTAACTTAAATGAATTACAAACCGACCACTAAAAAGTGAGAAATAAAAACTTTTTCACAAAACATACAATAATCGACTTCAAAATTAAATATAATAAATAATACCTACTTTACTTTTCTTTTGAAGTCGGTGCCATGAAATGTAGTTTTTAAGTTTTATTTATTGTCGGTTTTTGTAAAAAAGTTTTTTCCTCGATTGAAACGATAACAAAAATATAAGTTCTTACCGAAACTAAAATTACGTTAATAGCAACCAAAGAACGTGCCTTCAACAAGTTATTTTTCAGGAACCCAACTCCTGATTCGTCGCTGGGAGTGATCTGGCCAAAGTTCAACACCTCAACCCTCGCCTACATGTACATCGGTAACAACTTGACTGTGGGATACGCTCCTGATGAAGATGATTATCGATTCTGGAAAAGTATATTCGAAGAAGCCGGAATATCGTTCTAAGAAGCAATTTTTAAATTGTACCTAATCGCACAAATAAATAACATAAAATTTTACTAATACTTCATCAGTCGCGCTAATGATTTCCCAAGAAATAACTCTGCATGATATTATATTGAGTGCCATTGTGATCTAAATGATTATTTTAATAAACACATTGTCAAATTATATTCGAAATGTTACAGTTTACTATATTTTAATGTACACATATGTGTAAACTGTTTAGATAACATTTGCTACATGCACCAATTTATAAGCGATCGATTAAAATAAAATAAAACAATTAAATATCACTGAATTTAAAATTATCGTTTTGTGAATGCGTTTAAAGTTTAAACAGTAGTCAACAGTCTTCCAAAAGGCAGCTGCTTTGCCAGCTGCTGCCAAACATTTCTGTTGATGGCATCCAATTACAAGTAAAGCAAGGTTTACTAGCTGGTGCGAAGGTGAAAGCTGGCACCGGAAATGTTACTACAGCTTCGAAGGTATTCCATACGCCAAGCCACCCGTAGGAGATCTGAGATTCAAGGTAGTGTACACATTTTCATCTAATGTACAGTACAGTGATTAAAGAACTCGAGAGGGAGAGAGCGACAGAGTAAATTATAATACATAATATAAACAGTAAATTACATATTAGTTTTCAGGATCCTCAAGATCCTGAGCCATGGAAGGGAGTTAGTTGTGCCACAGCGCACGGAGCCGTATGCCCACAAGTATATGAATTGACCGACGAGTATATTCTTTGCAGTGAAGACTGCCTATTCCACAATGTATACTCTGCTGATTTGAAACTGGATAAATCCATGCCAGTGTTAGTTTCAATCCCTGGAGGCGCATACATTTTTGGCTCAGAAAATAACGACATCTACGGATCCGATTTTTTGGTTTCGAAAGATGTGGTAGTTGTGACTCTAAACTATAAATTATGTGCATTAGGTGTCCTTAACACCTAAACTAACAAATGTACCCACTAAGTGGGTACTCTTAATGTGCCAGGGAACGCTGCATTAAAAGATCAACTCGCTGCACTTAAAAACATTGAGTAGGTACTTCGGTGGTGATCCCAGTCAAGTTACAGTTATTGGAGAAGTGCAGCTGCATCATCCGTTAATTATGATATATCCAATGGTTTATTCCATAAGGAATATAAATTAGTGGTTTACCTCGATCGCAACTACCTCGTTTAAATCGGAAGAGGGTTTGTTCCCAGACAATATTTGGAACTAGCTTATAAAATCATCAAACATTTCTTTGGTAATAAAAAAGTCGATTTTAAAATAAATAGTCATAAAACCGACTTTTTTATTACCAAATAAATGTTTGATGATTTTTTAAACTAGTTGCGAAATTTTGTCTGGGTACAAACATTTATTTGTATCTAATGTAACGTTGTAATACATATTCCCAAATGAAACTACTCAGTCATAACTGAGTTTCTTCATTATTCAGGCAGTCCAAGTATTGTGTACCCCACGCCGAGGTTCTTTAGAAAATGCCTTCAAGTAGGAGACGTATACGCCTTCAAGTTTTCCAGTTATTAACGTAGAAATTACTTTAGTCTGAAAGGAGCGTACGGAGTAACAGGAGCATATCATGCCGATGATTGGTTTTACTTATATGCGCAAAATCATTAAATATTTGAGGAAAAACAGCACAGAATAAAACTCATACAACAAATAGGTACACCGCTCACAAACTTCGTCAATTAAGGGCTAATATTACTTTTGTAATAATTTTATACATATATCGTGTAAAACTTATTGACAGAGCAATTTTTTTCTATCAGCTAGTCTAATTATTTATAGAAAACGCTTTAAAGAACGTGCTATTAAGATTTTAATTACCTGGAACCCAACACCCGACTCGTCGCTTGAAGTCATTAGACCCAAGTTCAACACCTCAGCCAACGCCTACATGTTCATCGGGAACAACTTGACCGTGGCGTGGATTCTGGACAAGCATATTTGAAGAAGCTGGAATACCGTTCTACGAAGCGAAAATCTAATGAAGTGACAGGATGGCTTAAGGTCTATCCATCTTTTACTTATCTATACTAATTTATAAATGTGAATGTAAGTTTGTTTGTTACGCTTTCACGAAAAAAAAAAGGGGAAAACTTACGCAGACGAAGTGGCGCGGGACAGCTAGTTTATAATAAAGTAGAAAAAATGTTCTAGCCTAAAACGGTCGCTGTAGCATATTCAAATTTTCCTTTTATAATTTTAAGGTTTTGCCCTGAGTAAACAGATCGGCATAGTTAGTAGTTTGTCCAAGGTCTGCCTGCTGACTGCAGGATTGATACAAGTCTGTCTGCGAAGAAACCATATTTACTCTCAGGCGGAAAAAATAGTAAGTATTGGTGTGTCAAAATGTTTACATTTTAATTTGAAAATCCCGCTCTATAAATGGGTTAGAATTACAACAAACATTTTCTTAATATTCAGCTTAATAGCTAGTTATCACACCACCTGACTAAATTTTAGGATTCTGTACTTAATAATATTTGGTTTTTGTTCATATTTTCAACATTCACTTCGGAAAAATTAGAGAAAAAATGATTTTTGCATGAATCTTCTTCTTGTAAATCTAACAAAATCCTAAAAGTCCCCATCGTTCCGAGTTAAAAAAAGGGTCAAAGTTCATAAAAAACGGTGTTTCGTGAATATTTTGTTAACGATCAGTGTTATTGAGAAATAGTGTTAATCTTATTTATTGCTAAGAAAATTGCCTACAAATACATAGTATTAGTTTTTTCCGTAAGAAAACTAGTACATTACTTTAAAAATATAAAAGAAGGTACATGCAAAAATCCGAGTATAAACAAAGAGAAACAAAAAAATCCTGATTCCTTTGATTTCATGTATAGCAATATGTATATTAATATGTTTTTTTTTTCATATTTCTTTCTTTCCAGGCGCTTCAAGAACTCTAATCATGGAAAGGTGTGAGAAATGCCACAACGCATGGATCCATTTACCCTCAATTGAAATCCATTTACCCTTAATTTGCCAATAACTACTTGGCAGTGAGGCTATACTTAACAATTATACAATAATTGCATCTTTGAGGTCTAGTAACATAATCCAGATAGGTAGTGCAATTCCGGCCCCGGTTAGTCCGGACTTCAAATTTGTTTTACAAAAAAAAAAATTAATGTATTATTAAAGTAATTGGCAAGCAATGCCTATAAAAAATACTGTAATTATACTTAAAATGTATACTCCTGAAATAGTCACTGAGAAACTTCTAGCAGTTATTGTTTCCATCCACGCAGGTTCTTGCTTGCTTTAGGAATTGTTGATCTATTCGGTCCTGGGGCCGTACCATGAGCTCTTATAACAGGTCAATTTTAGACGAAAATTGAACTGTCCTGCTAATTTCGAACAATAATCTGCCAAAAAGCAGGCGAGTCAGCGATGACGTCACTAAAGCCTGCGAGCGACCTATTGTATAATTGTCAATTCTTAGAATTTGACAGCAGGTTAGAAACTGACATGCGCCTATTTTAGACCTTTTGACACTTGAAACTCGATAATTGAACTACCGTGCTATCAAATTTTGCAGCTATTGTAAACTAACTATAATTGAAATGTTTATCGTATTATCAATACAATACTTAATATAAAAGGATTAATGACATATTTCTACGATAGCAGTGTTAATGGAGATGTATATTCCGTGTAAAAAGTGTTGTGTTTCTGTGAACAAAACTCATAAGACTTACGTTTAAGTGCGATGAAGATAAGTTCATGTTTCTTGGACAGAATTCAGTGAAATAAGTAACTTTATTACTACGTGTATCAACGACCTACTTAAAGCTATCGAACAAAAGATGTTTTATTTGCTCATGATACCACCTATTATAGTAGTAAATCATGCCTAGTTAGAAAATGCAAGAAATGTCACAATAAATACATTAATTTGAATGCCTAACATGATTTACTAGTATATGTACTTACATGAAATTTGTTGAATGTACAAACTGTGATAAAATGTAGAAATAGAAAAAAAATACTTAAATCTTAATATTGAAATAACAACCTCTTGAATTTTCTGATAATCAAGTGAAAGAGACTATAAAATTCTTAGGTATTAATTTTGACTATTACTTTAACTGGAAAATACACTTAAAGATGAGTTTTAGAAAGCAAATTGAAACAATATTCCTATGCATTTTAAATGCACAAAGAGTGGATAACCAATTTAGTGTAATCACTATATACCATACATTGTGTCCTTTTTAAGATATGATGTCACCTTTTAGAGCAACTCAATAGAAATTGGCTTTAAAGCTCTAAAGAAATGTATCTATGCAAACTGTAGAATTAAGTTTACCTACTGATTCATGTAAGCAATTTATTTTGCTATTAAGTGCATACATACACATTCCTACCAACTAATAAAACTTTATTGAATAGGTAGTGTAAAAGTAAAAAAATATTATAATAGTGAAATATGCAGTCTGACTAAATGAAACATCACAAATGAAAAAAAGTAGGTACCTAAATAGTAATAACTTTTTTCTTTATATACTGTCATAAATACACAATCATTTATTAAAACAAGTAAGTGTAGTAGGTTGTAATACATAAGTGATACACAGTGATAAATAGCTCAAAATCCAATTCAATGTTATTTACTATTATTTTACTTCGCAATATATTGTTGTTCTAATTTAATATGTAGGTAAATAAAAAAGGAGCATTACTTACAATATTTTGACTGATGACAAAAAGACTTATAGTATTATGTAGCTCCCATATAAAAAATGTACAGAGGTTCCTAGTCATATTCGCAAAAATAAATTGATTTGATTTGTTTTCAAATTTACTTTAGTTTAGCAAAACTTTGTCTTTCTCAGATAAATTTGTTAAGTGTTATCAACTCAGTAAAGAAATTGTAGCCATTGTAATAAACTTTGTAGTAAACTCCAAATTTGGCAGGAATGTTTAGTCTACAAAATAATTATGTTAATGCCCATACTTAATAAAAGCTTCAACAAACTTAAGTACCTTGTGTGTTTTATTACTATCAATAGGAATACTGTCTATGCAATTGAATTTAAAAACGGTCTCTTAATATCCTTATCTTTGCCAAGCTATGTATAAGCATGCAGTTGATGTATAAATAGTTGACCTACTAGCAAAGAGTATTTTAATTTAGAGATATTATAGTGCACAAGTATTTGGTATGCGAAGATACAAGTGCATTCTTTATTCTATCACTCTCAGTCAGATTGGATATAAATCCGACACGACCGGACTGAGATTAGGCACAGGACCGAGGGGTGTGACCACAGATTAGGGTGTGACAATCTACGGTCACCAATGTCCTAGCTAAACATACTACCTATAGGGCTGTCCATACTAATGGATTTTTATAATGGTCTCGTTATTTGTGCTAGTTACGATTTTGTTTTTAAAATTTTAATATTGTAGCAATGGAATAGGTACCTACATGTAGTATTGAGATACCATGTATAAAATCACCTAAGTAGTAGGTAAGTAAGTACAACTATTGATAATTTTGCTTATCATCATTATGTATTACTTTGAAGAAAAAAATGCAATAGTATCAAGACAAAACGCATTTTGATTGAGAGAGATAAAATTTAAATATTTTCCGTGATCACGATAGTCTTAGCACCCTACATAGAATATAAACATATGCTGACAGCACTATCTTTGACATGTAGCTAATCTCGTTCGAAAACGTATCCTCCCTAAGGGAATTTATAACTTCATTCTAGTGTCTTATTTAAAGTAGATATTATGATTTTTAAAAGACGCACAGAAGTTTAATCGTTTATTTTGATTAATCAAGCTTTTATTGAGTTTCTTTTTGTTATTCAGCTTTATAAAATTAGTAAAATTAAAACGTGTTTTAGAACGTTGCTGCAGGTCAGCATTTTTTAAAGTTCATGGTACAAATTAAAAACCTGCCAGGTTCAAACACGATGTTGAACTGCCCTGTACTTGGCAAATAATCTAAATGTTCATGGTACGGCCCCTGTTGCTTTTCTTGTACATTTGGTATCTTTTGGCCTATTCCGTAGTCCAATAGCAATGAGTGGCCTAACTGTGACTCTTATTACACTTATCAACCCGTTAGCCTTCAACTTAAGTCGAAGATAAGGTTATGAATCCTTACATTGGATACGTCTTAGCCTACATGTATTTTGACGATAATATGGTGCGCCATGCAGCTGCCAAACAGAGCTATTACTTTTAGAAGTTAATCTTCGAAGAGGCTAAAGTACTAGTCTAAATTGATAAAGCAAACTATTATGGGGGGAATTCGTGGCGGTAATTTAGTCCTACTCAGGCTTTTCCATCGTATACTAAATATGATGTTTTCATTAAGTATTTGAAATAATAATAGTAATATCGGAAAACAATAAACGTAGTGATTTTATTTACCTCAACATAGTGTAACTAATATGAGCAAAGTTGTAATTTTTTTGGTCTACTTTCCTCCCGTTCACATAGAGTCATAGTTGGTACGAATGGCAATAAATTATTCTATTTATAGGTACCACAAGCTCGTAATTGAAATCATAATGTCCTTATACTTTCGTTCTTCTTTTGTACAGTACCTAGCATAGTGATTTTTATGAAAGTAGAACTATGAGTAATAGAGGTGGAAGTATTGGTATATGAGACACATAGAGAGTCAGTTGTATGTTCCCTGGTAAAAGTGCTTGCTATGATAGTATAACGTCATTTTTTTTTTATTTCAATCAAAAAAAAAATCAAATACCAATATCATGCGAATCTTAAACCTGATTAACCACATACTCTGGACGCTTGCAATAAAATTCAAGGTTGACTGATGTTTGGTATTATTTTGACAATAATAGATAAATATATTTATAACAGCTATCAGAAGAGAACACTGGAGTTGGTTTTATCGTACCATTTATTTACCTACTTCATTTTAATATGATGTATTTATGTTTTGTTATCTCGCTATCGTTGACATAACAGGGAATTATCTGTTAGGTGAGTTGCGTAATTTATCGACCGTTTGTATAAGTAGGTACATTAGTTTAAAAGTATCTACCATTTTATTGTAGTGATTGCACGAGAGCACTAGTGAGTATGAAGCTGTTTTTTAATTGAACTGTTTTAACGTTTTATGAGTGCGGCAGAATGTGTCCATTAAAATCAATTTTGTGTTGTGTTTTTGGAAATGAATAACGGCCGGTCTCAATAATCTATCTAAGGATGGATTTGGCTACCAGAGCTATATATTTGACGTAAGCTCAATAGAAAATATGTCAAAATTCTACCTCTAGTAGCCACATCCATCGATAGTTTGATTATTGAGACCGACCGTTATTTATATTGTTAACTGTTAAATTTTGAACTTTACTAATATTGTAATGGTAGCATAATTTCCATTAATCTTTTATCATGGTGTTTGATTCTGTGGCAGCGCCTTACCTGCAAATATTATAGTTTGCAAACTGTAAACACACAAACTGTAAACACTGTTTTCTCCGACCTAACCGGAAGGGTACAAACTTGGCATTAAATATGGCCAATATGGCCTGACCCTGACTGCTAAGCGTGTGAGGAGGTTGTGGGTTCGATCCCCACCCAGGATAAAACTTTGTGTGATGAGCACGATGGTTTATTTTGTGTCTAGGTGTTATTTATCTATAATAAGTATGTATTAAGAAATATATTAGTAGGTATGTTTATCAGTTGTCTAGTTTCCATAGTACAAGCTCTGCTTAGTTTGGAATCAGATAGCGTTGTGTGAGTTGTCCCAAGATATTATTTATAAATGCAGAGTCATTTTAAAAATCACAAGTAGCTCTTCCATCTTACGGCCGGTCTCAATAATCTATCTATCGATGGATTTAGTTACTAAAAGTATATTTGATATAAGCTCCATAAAAAATATGTCAAAATCCTACCTCTAGTAGCCAAATCCATTTTTTATACTTATTAAGATATTGAGACCGGCGGTTAGTGAATAAAGAAATTTAACAGTTTCTTTGTTTTTAAAGTTATATTGTATTGTTAGTCTTATCAGATCCAACAGTGTGGTTTCGAGGTACGTGTGTTATTGATTATGTCCATTTATGTCCAGTAACACTACGAAGATGGTGCAAGTCAAAGTGGAGCAGGGCTGGTTAGCTGGAGAACAGCTAGACACGGAGCAAGGTGACGGACAGTACTACAGCTTCAAGGGCATTCCCTACGCTGAACCCCCTGTGGGCAAATTGAGGTTCAAGGTAAGAACTATCACGAAATGACAATATATTCAAATACCATAAAGAAATTAAAAACCGGGCCATAGCATGTCGGACCATGCTCAGTGTAGGGTTCCGGAGCCGTTGCCGTATGAAAAAATCCATTTTGAATAATTGCAGAATAGCGTATGTTCATGGCACTTACGCCCTTTTGTTGCGAAACGTAGGTTTTCGGCAATAACTCAATGACGGTATATGCGATCATATCCGAAATAATTTTAGTTTAAAGCATTTGTTAACCTACCTTTGTGTGTTTTTTTTCATATTTTTTGGTCACACGGTTCAAGGTTCGGTCAAGTTAAGATGTATGCAACTTTCGAAGCGATTATTTCCATAAATATTCACTTAATCAAAAAACCTTAAAAAGTTTTTGAAAGACCTGTCCAATGATGTGCCACACTTTGACGATTGCTAAAAAAAAGGCTTCTGTTACATGTATGGAGTGCCGCCCCTAAAAACATTTATTTTTATTATTTAGCTATCAAACTAAGTAGCGGCTACTACAAGACACCTTTCCAAATTTAATCACTATTTATTGGGTAGTCTTTGAGTAAAATGCCTGTGACATACGGACTAAACTTTAATTATGGGTTCCGTTTTTGCCTATTTAGCAACGCAATCCTAATAAAAACATTACTATGGAAACTGTCATACTAACTATCATCTGTAATTAAAATTCACGAATATGAGAAACCGTTACATATAAATTAAATGTGGCTTGATTTAATATTATTAAACTGAAGACATTATTTGTTTAAACGCTATTAATGTCAGAAACTACTGAGCCGATCTGAATACTTTTGCATACTATTCCTTACATTCCTAATATGTATAACATACTCGTACATTCCTAATAGGGAAATAAACTTTCGCTGCGGCACGTAAGAGCGGAGCAATAACCATAAATGTCAACAAACTAGAAAAATCACATTTAAATACAATCGTGTGTGAAACTGAAAAAAATGTGAAATTTTTTTAAAAATATTTTTATAAGATTACTAGTGAAATCTCAGGATAACTAGTAGTACGTAAATAATGTCTTAGATTCCATAAAAAAATGTAATCCCATTACTTCAGATTCTCTGGACCTATTTACCCGACAGTGAAGGAGGGTTTTGTGTTCGACGCAGATGTATGTATGTATGTACGTATCCTTCTAACATTCCTATGACCACTTATAATTCCTCAACGGCTCAATCGATTTTAATAAATGATAAGTTATTAAATTTATCTCGACGTCGCGAGAGTCCCTGGTTACATAAACCTCTTAAAAATCTTATTGGCGGATTTTATGCGCTTTATTGTACGGTCTGAGAAAAACAAAAATATGAAGACCCTCGAGTGGGGTGTCAAATCATTATAAGGCGACATCGAAAAAATATATAATCTTTATGTTTAAAAAAGTTTGGAGTAACAAATCATTAAAAAAACAATGTTTATAGTGAAACAAATTGTTCTTATTATATCGCGTTGTAATTATTTTACAAGAACTAAAAAGTATTAAATTAAAAAACGAATTCAGAAACTAAAAATACCCGCGTGCAAAAAGACAGAAAATAAAATACTCTTTAATTTGAAACCTGTTTAAAATCGTGCTTCCGACTGCATGATATTAAATAAAGAAAACAAGATACTCATCCTTGTTTTCTGTCTTTTTTCAAGCGGGTTTTTTTAGTTTTCAATTGACTACTTAATTTCTCTTTTCATGTGCAGTGTATGTAATTAAAATCGGGGCGGTCAACTAGTATATTATAAAAATGCATAGCAGACGCAAAATACAAAAAAATATATATCATACTTAGCCTTGACAATGACAGCGCAAATACTCGTAGGATAAAATGTAACAGGTGATGATAACAAAGACACACATCAAAAGTGTCTAGGGATCAAGCATTTTTATGCGGATTTCTTGAGATTGAGATGTGGCTTTGTAATAAATTTATGATTTTATAAATTTATATGGATCCTTTTTGGTGCATTTCATAATTTGAATCAGGAACTGTGAATCAAATTCGAGTAAAAGATGAAAATCAGCTGTCAATATTTTCCCTATAAAAACATACAACGCATTGAAGACATTATAAGTGCTACTGTTTCCCTACTACTGATTAAAACCAACGTTATTATGGAGCGGCGACGTCATTTAAGCAGGGAAGAAATGCTCAGAGCCGTGGGAATGATAGAAGCTGGTTCCCGGCAACGTACTGTGGCTTTAGCTCTGAATACAAGTCAGAGTGTTATCAGTCGACTTTGGACACGTTACCGAAGCACTGGTACCGTGGCTGAGCGCCATGGAGGACGGTATCGCTGCACCACACGGAGACAAGACCGATACATTCAAATCTTAACTCGAAGAGGTCCAACAATAACCGCCATGATGTTAGCCGTGAGGCTTCATCACTCTTCAGGGAACTTAATTAGCGACCAAACAGTCAGAAACCGCTTGCATGAAGTGAACCTTCATTCCCGAAGACCGCTACGGGTACCACCTATAGCAATGCACAATCGTAGGATTCGATATCAATGGGCTCTTGAACACAGAAATTGGGCAGAAGAACAATGGCGTTTCGTGTGCTTTTCTGATGAGTCTCGTTTTGGTATGAGACCGGATACAAGACGTATACGACACTGGAGAACCCCTGGACGCCAACAGCGATTAAAATCCTGCCAGGAAGTCCATCCTTATAGTGGTGGAACCATCATGGTATGGGCGGGTATTTGGATCGGCGGAAGAACTGAGTTGATTTGGATCAGAGGCAACCTCAACGCTCAAATTTATGCTGAGACGATTGTATCAGACGTCATCGTTCCTCTACAAGTGCAAATCGGTCCCTTATTTCAGTTAATGCATGATAATGCACGACCGCACACCGCAAGAGTTGTAAGACAGACTCTCGCCGCAGCTAACATCAATGTCCTGCCCTGGCCTGCTCAGTCGCCAGACTTGAACCCGATTGAGCATGCATGGGATATGCTACAGAGAAGAGCTCTGCCGAATATGGAGGGTATCCAGTCGCAAGAAGACCTTTTTTTGTTGTTGCAACGAACATGGGCGGCCATTCCACAGCGTGATTTGGATGAACTCATTTTGAGTATGCCAAACCGATGTTCTTGTGTTGTTAGTGTTCGCGGTAGAAACACGGATTATTAATTGTTTAAGTTACCCAATAAAATTTTAAAGAAAACTGTTATTTCAGTCTTTTTTTCGAACTATAATGTTAGTGGTTCAAATGTCAAAAATCCCTTTATTAGGAAAATGGCAAATTTCTTTATTAATGCAAAGGTGACTTGGTTTATCGTTACTGTGACAAACGAAAACACTTTATTTGATGAATCCTTAAAGAAATAAAAAAAAAAAATCAATCAGGAGAAAAGTTATTGCAAAAATATATGTTGATCCCTAGACACTTTTGATGTGTGTATAATCGATTAGACAGTGACTTGCGTGCTTAATTACTTGTGTTTATATTTGTTTTAATACAGATATAGTAAACATAGATAAGTAACGAGTACAAGTTGCGTGCGCAAAGATTTCGCGTGCCCGCCATAAGCTAAATACACTAGGCACGTTCGCCCAATACGTTTTATTAATAAATTATCAGATGAGAACTCGTAATTTAAACACCGGGACTACAGAAGAAATATTTTGCTCGAGCATCAAGACATCACGGAATCTCGGAACACCTCCAATACAATGTGGTCTGAGTTTCGAAATTCATAAGCGATAGGTAGGTACTATTTATATTTCGGGGATTATCAAGGATTACCGAAAGAAACAAACTGCAGGAATACTTGGTACATGAATGACAACTTTTAATACCGCAGCAGGCCTACTCTTTCTTTATAACGAAATTCATGAATTTTCGTTTTCTTAAATTTCTTAAATTAACGGGGACTATGCTAATTAATTTTTAGGTAAGCACAAGAAGTTCGAACCCATGGACGATGTTCTGGAACGAGTGGATTAAATAGATGTTCCTGGCTCTGTATATCACCACCTCGTTTTTGATCGAAACTTCGTTTTCTAGATTAAAGTAGGCCTCCAGGTCACTTGACTTACAGTCAGAACATATTAAAACTACACGTATAAAAGTATTGCGATTTGAACACAGATAGATATTTGTTGCTGTTAATAATTATCAGGGGCAGAATCTGAAGAAGCAGGCAATGAGAAGAGACCTACTGTTGAAGGTTCTACGAATGATTCCCTACGGACTACACTGTAAGGTCCGTGGAGAATAGCTACGATTCGTTCACTTGAGAGAAGGAAGATTATGTTCCTAAATCACGATATATGTTGCTCGAACCCGTTTGTATGAAACTTTCCTTCCGTAGGTACCCTTGGTATATAGTGACCAAAATGTTAAACGCTATTAAAACTTTTCTATTATACTTGCCATCACCAGAATAATCTAATGAATTTAAACTCATCTCGGGGACACAATAAGGGAACGTACCAACCTATACTGTGACCCATTTTTTTAAATGTTCTATCCTTTTATATTTCCTAGAACACTACAGGGGGTGCTGGTGGTATACTAGTCAAACCCCTCCCCTCTCCTCCTCTAGTTTTCACGTAATGATTCATATATTTGTCTTTATTAATTTAGCGCTTGCGCTAAACGCTGCGCGCAATATTTGAATATAGCTTCCAAAAAGCACGACATTTTCCTAGAGGATATTGCCTACATGACGAAAACCTAAGCCCTCTCCCCGCCCCCGTAACAAAGCTCAGAACGGGTCATATAATAGCTATTGTAGTCACCATTAAATCACCAATTATCTCAAATAACATGTTTTATGTATTCAATTTATTCTCACTACTAAAACAATAAATTGTTTTCTAATGGATTCTATGCGAATTTTGTAAACTATAATCTATACTAATATTATGAAATACAATATTATTAGGTAAAGCGGCGTCCGGTGTGTTGCAACTCTGTGTGACGCACATCGCCTCATCGAGTCAGCGAGTCTTCGCTCCACGTGTAAGCGCGCTGTCGCTATGCATGTGTAACGGTGTCGATGCAAGCTTGCAGTTAACCTATTGCTATGCACTATAACAAGCGGAAGAGTTTTTTTGTTTGTTTGTTTGTTTGTTTAAACGCGCTAATCTCAGGAACTACTGGTCCGATTTGAAAAAATCTTTTTTTGTTGGATAGCCCATTTATCGAGGGAGGCTATAGGCTATATAACATCACGCTGCGACTTATAGGAGTGGAGCAGGTGAGAAATGTTGCAAAAACGGGGAAAAATTATGCATACGAAGTTGCGCGGGACAGCTAGTAATATTATAAAGCTGAAGAGTTTGTTTGTTTGAACGCGGTAATCTCAGGAACTACTGGTCCGATTTGAAAAATTCTTTCAATGTTGGATAGCCCATTTATCGAGGAAGGGTATGGGCTATATAGTATGCTACGACCAAAAGGAGCGGAGCAGCAATGAGAAATGTTGCAAAAACGGGGAAAATTGACGCAAACGAAGTTGCGCGGGGCAGCTAGTGACTGTATAAATCATCTCCAAATGCAGCCAATTGAGTGAGTTATATTCTTCACAGGCAATGTTTTTTTTTATTCAACCGTGTCTTTCTTTTCAGGCTCCTCAGCCACCTCTGCCTTGGGAAGGCGTAAGAAAAGCTACTGTGCATGGTCCGAAATGTACACAATACAACATATTAGCAGATGCCGTCATTCCAGGCAGTGAAGATTGTCTACACCTCAATGTTTATACACCAGACCTGAAGCCTGCATCTCCACTAGCCGTCATGGTCTTCATACATGGCGGTGGCTATAAAAGCGGTTCAGGAAACGACGATCACTATGGACCCGACTTCCTCGTCCCTCATGGCGTAGTGCTTGTTACTCTCAACTACAGGCTGGAAGTGTTAGGCTTTTTGTGCTTAGACACTCCCGAAGTGCCAGGAAACGCCGGTATGAAAGATCAAGTGGCCGCGCTGAGATGGGTGAAAGCTAATATTTCTAATTTTGGAGGAGATCCTGAAAATATTACAGTTTTTGGCGAAAGTTGTGGAGGCACTTCTACTACAATGCACGTTTTATCGCCCATGTCTAAGGGACTATTTAGGAGGGCTATCCCTATGAGCGGCGTACCTGCTTGTGACTGGTCCATACCTTTTGCACCACAGAAACGAGCATTTATTCTTGGGAAGCATCTTGGTTTAGATACTAAAGACCCAAACGTGCTTCTAGAGTTTTTGCAAAAACTTCCAGCTGATAAACTCATTAATACTAACCCTTCAGTTCTTTCGTTTGAGGATCGTAACAACAATATACTGAAACAGTATCATTTTACACCAGTCGTGGAAAAAGATTTTGGCCAAGAACGCTTTTTGACTGGAGATTCTTTGGAGATACTGAAAAGTGGAAAAATAAATGACGTAGATGTGTTCATTGGTTACACAAGCGAAGAGTCGTTGATTGCAATCCCAGCTTTTGTAAACTTTCTTTTAAATGATTATGACAAATACGCAGATTTAGTCGTCCCAAGAAAATTGCAACTGAAATGTACACCTGACCAAATTTTGGAAATATCGGAAAGAATTCGTGAATATTATTTTAAGGGGAAGCCTATTAATGAGGATACCATAAAAGAGTTTGTAACATTCTCTAGTCATGCGTCGTTTGTATACGATATCAACAGGTTTATTTCTAAATTGCCTGCATCTGGTAGCGGTCGACGGTATTTCTATAAATTCTCAAGCGTATCGAGCAGAAACGTCTATGGAAATCAAGGTTTGAAGTACGGTATACGAGGTGCAGCCCACTTGGATGACCTGATGTACTTATTGAACGCCAAGGCTTTCAACCTGAAGCTAGAGAAGAAGACCAAAGAGTATGAGTTAGTTCAGCTCGCCTGTACTGTTTTTACAAATTTTGCTAAATATGGGTGAGTGAGCAATTTTATCATGTGGTTTTGAACTTGACACAAAAGCGTTTTTACTACTAAGCAACATTTTTCCTGTTTTGGATTCGTTTAGACGTCTTTCAGAAAGCTATAATTATTTTTAAAACTTTGCTTACAGAAACCCAACACCTGACGCTTCACTAGGAGTGACCTGGCCAGAATATGACAACGCTACAAAATCATTCGTAGATATTGGGGACAAACTCACTCTTGGGGCTAATCCTGAAGCTGAAGCTGTAGAATTTTGGAGGAGCATTTATACATCTGTCGGATTAGATTATTAGGCGGGTTAGGTTTTTTGTCCACAAAGTTTTTAAACATATTTTTCATTTTCATTTTCATTTCATTTTCATTTTCATTTCATTTCATTTCATTTCATTTCATTTCATTGTCTTGTATTCTTCGTGATTTTTTTGTCAAAAATATACCGTTTTCTATTTTTTTTTCGTATTTTTAATTCTGTTACCAATGATTTTGACAACTCGGTGGCGTGGCGGCAGTATGTGAGACTGCTGCGCCTGATGCTGTGGGTTCGATTCTCATGCGGGATATCACTGTGTGTGAAACACAATTGTTGTTCCGAGTCGTGGTGTTGTTAGATGCAAGCTAGTAATGGGATTTTACAAACATACAAATTACAGAAACAAAGTACTGTGTCTGGAATTTGTATGTTTGTCCAGCGCCCAGGACACAGGGCTTGTATCAATGAAGCCCTGTTAATAAATATCCGCCGACGGTTTTTCGATCGATCTTAGTAATAACAATAGGTAAAGATTTAAAATATAGTACGGAAGTGTCCCTTGGTCTGTCTCTGATATTTGTATCAATATGCACGCTATATGAGATAGCCTTAGATTTACAAAAGATATCTCGAATGAGGAAATTTCCAGTACTTACTATTTTGGCTGAATTATAATTATAATAATATCTTGGGACAATAAACTGACTACTTACACAACGCTATCTGATCCCAAACTAAGCAGAGCTTGTACTATGGAAACCAGGCAACCGATAAACATACTTATATATTTCTAAATACATACATATTAGAGACAGAATAAACCATCGTGCTTATCACAAAAAGTTTTATCCTGGGTGGGGATTGAACCCACAACCTCTTGCGTAACTGTCGGATACACTCCCTCCTCGCCACAGAGGCAGTCAAAATATCCAATGACATACATACCCTCTTACCATACCATCTAATGTACCATGGATAGTATAATTTAAATGGTATGGTAGTCGGTAGTAGTAAAACGTATGGTAAAATAGATTTCATACTGGTGATACCTGTGGATTGTGAGATATCAGGTAATAAAGAATATTACATACATACATACAAGATACGCACGAAAAACATAACCCTTCTTTACAGTCGGGTAAAATTATGTTAATTATGTACATACACAACAGTAATAAACACGTGTCCGAAAAACGTGCCGGTCAGGAACGTGTCAAGGATGGCCACTTTCAAGGTAAAACTTAATTAAAGGCTTTATTGTTTGTTATGTAAGACTACGTTACTTACCCTCTAATAACTTGTAATAGCTAAAGTAAGTAAATGCACGAATCTATAGTAATATAATAAAGCTGAAGAGTTTGTTTGTTAGAACGCGGTAATCTCAGGAACTACAGATCCGAATTGTAAAATTCTTTCACTGTTGGATAGCCCATTTATCGAGGAAGGCCATAGGCTATATAACATCACGCTTCGACCAATAGGAGCGTAGCAGCAATGAGAAATGTTGCAAAAACGGGGAAAATTTACGGAGACAAAGTTGCGCGGGACAGCTAGCTACTAATATTTGAAGAATTTCCTCGATTTCTCCAGGATCCCATCATCACATCTTGACCTGTTGGCAATGGGACCAAATTGGAAGTTGAGAGATTTTTGAAGTGAAAACTTCTTTAGCGGCGTTGTGCACTTTTTTTGTTATGGGTAAAAATGTTATTCTTGCGTCAGGATCACATGACCCTGTTCCAAAGTTCGTAGATCACGTGACCCTGGTCAAAAAATAGTAAGACGGAGGGAGAGCAATGATAAACTGCTACAATATCATTAGAATGCGAAGGTAAATTTCGCCACCATCTACAATATTATTATAGCTCGGGTGGGAATTCGGGCGGTCTAGAAACCAGAAGACCCAGTTTGAGTCCAGGTAACGATTATTTTTCCCTTTTTTGATTTGTGAATTATTATTTTATATTTTTTTTATTATTATTTCAGTAAGATCGAAAAACATTATTCAAATTTCATCAGTATGTAATTTTTTCTAAGAGATAAACTTTTTAATTGTCGTGTCGTTCTCATTGTCATTTTTTAAATTGTCATGTTTGTGTACGATAGCGCAATAGATGAATATTGTATTTAACCACATAAATTATAACATAACGAATTTTGAATATTTTGGAATGGTTAGCATTCCAAAATATTCAAAAATTAACAACGTTAATGTTCAAGTTTTCGCTACTGTCGGCCTTCCCGAAGTGCAACCCGTTTTTTTTTTTCAAATTGGAAGTGTTCGGTGAAAAAAATATTTTGAAAAATATTAAATATTTTAACCCTTGACATCCTAACCTGTTTTTGAATCACTTACAGACCATTTTACCGCAGTAATACCGTTGTTTATTGAGAAGTTTTGTCCCTAAACCTGATAAACAATACCGATTTTAATATAGGGTCTCCCAGACGTGAGGTTGTATGACAAAAGCAGGTTGTGGGTGATTAAGGGTAAATTTATGGTTTTATTTTCAAAACTAATATTTCAAAGTGCTTCCCGGGACCAGAAGGCTGGCCTATTCTTTGCACAAAGAATTAGTATTGCGATCCAACGTGGCAATGCAGCCAGCCTTCTGGGAACGTTACCAGTTGACATCGATGGGGAGGAATTCTTTGACGCCTAAACGGTTTTGTATCCTCACTTTTCTATTATTTTTTTTGTAAATATCTTGTATATATTGTATTATTATAGATGTAATTTAGAGTAGTTTTCAAATATCGTGTACAAACTTTACAAGTAAACTTGTAAACTTATATTCTACCACTACAATAAATAATACCAGTACATAAAAGAAATATTTCAAAGTTATTTTGTGTAATCTAAATAAACCTCGAGTGGGAGGTAATTAGTATATTAAGAATAAGCCTGTATAAACACTTATAAACATTAGTTATTTGGCTTCGTTCGAAAACATGTGTCCCAGAGGACATTGATACCTACTAGAGGTGTATCCAACCAATGATGAAAGTACCATCTCTTCCTGACTTATGAAAAATTGAGAACACAATCTTTAGATTCACAACTGCAAAATACGGAACGCTTCTGCACGGATTTTCTATGTACCTGTCAACTGTCACCATAATATAATTAATAATAATAATATCTTGGGACAACTCACACAACGCTATCTGATCCCAAACTAAGCAGGGCCGGCTTTTACCCGTGGTACCCCCAACATATCCCCCTGGTGGGATCACGGGTAATTTTTTTTACCCGTTGTCCCATCGTTCTAAACTGTGTTTGCCAGGGGGACTACAGGTAATTGAAGTACCCAAATAGTGAATTTATTTAATTTTGTTAATTTTATTGAAATGCTACTGTAGTTGTTAAATAAAAAGATTTTTGTTGAGATCAAGTTTATTACAAATCTAGATACCTACCTACTTACCAAAAAAAAATATTTTTAAATAAATTTAAAAAACGTATTTATCTTAATTTTTCCAGTGCCAAACCAATTGAAATCTCACCAGAAACTAGCTCCATTTGGATATCTCTAATATAATTATCATTCTCAATTAATGATTTTGGCCTTGATCGGAGCTGGGGTTTATTGCAGTTGACGCTCGTTAATTTTGCTAATAAATTCAACAACCTTAAAATATTACTGTTCGACTTTTTAATATATTTATTTATTTTACTGTGAAATGACTCAGCCACATTGTTTGTTCTGTGTCGTTCTGCAAAAACACTGATAACCTCCCAGGTATGCTTATCAAGCCATTGCCCTTCAACATAGTCCAGAAATGTCTTGATATTTTTATTTCCAATGCAAGTATACTGCGACTTAATATATTCCCAGCCATCTCGTAAATTATCTTTTGGCAATAAAGGTAACACTGAACATAAACCAACTAATCTCTTTGCCAGTTTAGTCTTTTTAAGACCTATTATCCTTTTTGCATTTCGCCACATGGCTTGCGACCAATGGTAATAACAACCAACCACGGTTATGTCTGGGTAAACTACTGAAACAGCATTTAGAGCTGCAAGTTCAAAGTCACAATGGTACTTTTTTGGTTTCCAATTTGGCAACTGCGATTTTAATAATCTAAATAGTGTCACATATGTTTCGTATTTTTTATCACTAAGCAGAGCAAAAATGATTGGTTTTACTTTTGTCGTAGTATTTGTACTACCCAATTCAGCATGAATAATAAATAATTGAGCAAAAGGTGATGGACAAGACTGAAAAGTTCCATCTGCAAATATTTCTTTTACTTTATCAATTAGGGCTCTGTCATCATCCTTGCAAAATATTAAAATCTTAGTACTTCCGTCATAGTAATCTGCTAAAACGAACTCTGAGTGCTGCATTGGGACTTCAACTTCATCAAAACTCTTAAAATTTAATTTATTTACTTTTGAAAAAATTTTTCGTGCATTATAAATAGCGTGTTTTGCATTTTCAAATTTTGGCAAAGGTGTAATTAAGTCGTATCCTTTTTTTTGCCACTTGTCTTTGACATCTTCATATAGTTTTGGTATAGGTGTGTCGGTTTGTCTTGCAACATGTCGTATATCATTTAACTCGAGAGCAATTTCATTTTGCAGCAGTTTTTTAACGCATGTATGTGGTCTTTCAGCCTTTACAATCATTTGCTGTAAAATATGTCAAAGAAAAGTTAAAAAAACCTTTACATTTTGTGCTTAGGTATAGTCAACATCCGATAGAGCATAAATTATAATTTTGGCTACATTGAAAGCACAAATCTATCTGATGCTGACTGTACCTACATAGAAAGTATTGATTATAATATAATATATTAATATAGGTAAATAATTATTTACCTCAGTAACAGTGACAGATCCTTTACATTTATTTTTTATTCGCTCCTTGCAATTCCACAAAAGCATTGTATTTACATATGTTTTTTTCTTATAAAATTGGTAGCCTTTGTAAAGTAAAACTTTTCCCCCTTTTCGGTCAATTATATCAACACTGTTGTTATTCATTTTTCTGGCTGCTTAATCGGAACTTTTAATTACACTTGACACAAACTTTATAATATATATATTACTACTATATATTATAAATTACCCTTATATTACATTACTCTTTGTTACAACTATTATGAATAATGTCATATTAATTAAACATGACACATTTATTGAAATGACGCATAATATAGAAAAATAAAATAAATAAACAAGGAAATCTCAGTGAAGAGGTTTTAACTTTACTGTAAACAATTTATTTTCAGGGGGACGTGGTGGGAGCAGGGGTAAAAATAAATTACCTGTAGTCCCCCTGGCAAACACAGTTTAGAACGATGGGACAACGGGTAAAAAAAATTACCCGTGATCCCACCAGGGGGATATGTTGGGGGTACCACGGGTAAAAGCAGACTATGGCAACCAGACAACTGATACATTATTATATATTCTAGATAAATAACACCCAGACACAGAATAAACCCTCGTGCTCGTCACATAATTGTTTAAATTATAACTATTATTTAAGCCCCGTAAGGCAAAAGCAACAACAACAAAGATGTCTAAACAAAAAAATAATTACCTTGGGAAAATACACGTCTGAATTTAAAATTAACATAATTCTTTTCATTATTTATTATTTCAAAATGTGAATCTTTAAACTAAGTAGCTATATTAGTTTTACAAATAAACATTATCACTGTTATTATTATAAGTATGAAATTGTGTTTGTTGGTGTAAGTTTCCTCCTATCATGCAGCGACGAAGCAAGATTTACCCGATTTTAAATAGAAACAGCATACAAACGAAATGTGCCTTTTTTATTCTGCGATGTATTATCGCAGAATAAAAAGGCACATTTATATAATGTATAGTATACACTCAGGAAAATGGTGCAGTAACAGAAATTCACACGGTCTAAGAATAGGATTAAGTTGTTTACATGTTAGAATAATCATGTCCGAATCACTGAACAAAGTATGAATATCACCACACAGAGAGACTCTAACCTGGTGTACAACATATACTCAAAAAACAACAATAAATGAAATCAAGATTAAATAATAATTAGTATCTAAATAATTTTACAACTGATAGAGACGAGTATATAAAGCGATACGCGATTATAAATAGCATATTTATATTAGAGTGTAACCAGTTTTGTGAAGGAATATAGGTACTTATCTTCTAATATTATGCATTTAAACCTGTTTCCAAGTCGTTATCTGGCTGTCGTCAACAAAACAGTCAGTTTTGTGTTGACGAAAGGACGTGCGCGCGCACATTACAGGTGATTTAACTCAAGTACTTCGGCACTTAAAGGTGCCAATATATTATAGATATCACAAGCACCTATCTAGAATATAATACAGATATAGTTAAAATAGCTGTTGTGTTATAAACTGTGTCACTGAGTAAGTATTTCAAAAGGAGATTACTTGTCCTAATTGCGTATTTGTTTTAAAGTGCCTATTTATTTTGTTACCTCTCCTTTCAAGGGGAAATCAATAAATCCACTGTTAAAGAGTGTAAAATTTTATTGGTCCACTGCTTCGACTATTACCTACAGTTGTCAAAAGATATAAAAACTTAAAATACTTATTTAAAATGTATATGATTAAGACGTCTTTAAAATTGTACAACATCCATATCTGACAAGACTGCCTCTGTGGCGCGGTGAGAGAGTATCCGACTACTACGCAAGAAGTCGTGGGATCTATCCCCACCCAGGATAAAACTTTGTGTGATGAGCACGATGGTTTATTCTGTGTCTGGGTATTAGTTATCTATAATATGTATGTATTTATAAATATATAAGTATGTTATCAGTTGTCTGGTTTCCATAGTACAAGCTCTGCTTATAATGGGATCAGATAGCGTTGTGTGAGTTGTTCCAAAATATTATGATTATATCCATACTAATATTATAAATATAAAAGTAGCTCTGTCGGACTGACGTCTGGGGAAGGACATAGGATAGTTTTTATCGCGATAAAGCTAGTGTTACATAATTACGTAAGTATTAAGAGAACTATATTATTAATCCAACAGTCGGCCTCCATTGGATTATGCTGGACATAGGTACCTTCTATTTGCGCTACAACACCTAGTCCTTCGCCTTTTAGATCTAGTCCGGTAAGGCGACTTCTGGACATTGGTCTACCTGGCTGGGAGTCGTTCCACCTCGCGTTTACATAACATCCGTGTTCACGGTCACTTAACCAAAAGTTTTATTTCTGTTTACATTATAAAAATGTATTTAGTCAAACTATTTGTGGTGAAATCAAGTCTAACTTTAAATAAATACAACGTTATTCTTGGTATAGTGCACACCTGAAAGTAGTTTGCTCAGAATCAGTAACACAATCCAATGGGGTAGTTTTGGACCATGATATATTTTTCTTTTAATTAATTAATCAATCATTAATTCATTCATTTATCATTCTAACTGGCCAAACCATGTTCAAATTACCTACTATGAGACGCAATGAGCACGATAGCGCGAAGAACGCTAGACAACTTGAATGGTTTATAATTATGCAAGTTTACAACATTTTCATTTTGTTTATTTATATGATTTCTTGAAGTACAAATCTTGTTGGGGTATCTGAGTTTTGCACTATACAAAAGATAAACTTGTATACATAGGCAAATTAGGAATAAGTATAAAATTATTGATTATTGCGTCTTTTATGCACAGCAACATTGCAAATATGGCCCAAGTTAAAGTGGAGCAGGGCTGGTTAGCTGGCGAACAGCTTAAGACGGTGCAAGGTGACGGACAGTACTACAGCTTCAAGGGCATTCCTTACGCTGAACCGCCAGTGGGCAAACTGAGGTTCAAGGTAAGATCTACAACCAAGTGAAAATTACTGTTGGTTTAGTGCTTAGTGACTCTGACTTCTAAGCTAGAGGTCGTGGGTTCGATTCCCACACGAGACACCACTTTGTGTGATCCATAACTTGTTGCTACGAGTCTGAGTGCACTGTGTCCATGATTTGTATGTTTGTAAAGAAAAAAACATTGCATTTATGTGACCTCATAGCAAACACTAGAACTGAGCACAGATCTTTTTCAGGATTATGCAATAAAGTAATACAACATTTTGCTGAAAGGTTTTGTCAAATTTCAGCAGTACAAATCAACGTATGGACCCTTCGAGCTTTGAATGTTGGTGCCCATACGTTATTATGTTTTGTTTAAGAGTAAAACTTTGAGTATTTAATACTTGCTGACCTGCGCAACTTCGTCTGCGTCAATATTCCCCGTTTTTAAACATTTTTCATTGATGCTCGGCTTCTATTGGTCTTAGCGTGATGTCATATTGCCTATAATCTTCCTTGATAGAATTTTTCAATTCGAACCAGTAGTTCCTGAGATAATCGCAACCAAAAAACAAACTTTTCGGCTTTATAGTATAGCTACGGCAAATAGGAGCGGAGCAGCAATGTAAAATGTGGGGAAAATTGACGCAGACGAAGTTGCGCGCGACAGCTAGTGCTTTTATATAACTCAGATAAAGCCTTACGTGCTTTTTTGAAATTTATTTTAATTATAATACCAATTAAACTATGTGTAGTTCAGTAGCATTGCTCTAAATGTACATAGGTTATTTCAGTTTCCTGCTCGGCGCTTAGACCACAAATTAAATAGAAAACAGCAAAAATATAAAATTATTGGTAATGAACGAAAAACACCACAATATATTTCAAAATTTATAACATTTGATAAAACAATACAAGAAACAGAACTAGAATTACCGATTGCTCCAAAATAAATAAATACAATTTCGGCGGCAATTAATGAATATGTATTTAGTATGGCATACAAAACAACTGGCATTTTTTAAATTAAATAAGCATTCTGTCTGAGTGTCTAGAAGTGACGGCCTGGTCCGCCCGTGACCATGACCTGTGTAAATTAAACGTCAAGGACAAAATACTTATTGTTCTCTATAAAAAGATGACGATTTAAGTCTCCAATTATCTTTAATACATTGTTATTGTCTTCAATATTGAAACAATAAACAGTATTTCACAACATGTTTTATGATTAAAAGTTTAAATTAAAATTGAATATCAATATTTCTTCGTTTTATCATTTCAGGCCCCTCGGCCACCTCTGCCTTGGGTAGGTGTACGAAAAGCTACTGAGCATGGTCCTAAATGTCCACAATTGGATATTTTTACGGATGAAATTATTCCCGGTAGTGAAGATTGTCTACACCTCAATGTTTATACACCAGATCTGAAGCCTGCATCTCCACTAGCAGTCATGGTCTTCATTCATGGTGGCGGTTACAAAAGCGGTTCAGGCAATGAAGACAACTATGGACCCGACTTCCTCGTACCTCATGGCGTAGTGCTTGTTACTATCAACTACAGGCTAGAAGCTTTTGGCTTCTTATGTTTAGACACAGCCGAAGTGCCCGGTAACGCCGGCTTAAAGGATCAAGTTGCCGCGCTGAAATGGGTGAAAGCTAATATTGCTAACTTTGGAGGAGATCCTGACAATGTTACAGTTTTTGGTGAAAGTGCTGGAGGTGCTTCTACTGCACTGCACGTGTTATCACCTTTGTCTAGGGGACTATTTAAGCGAGCTATTCCAATGAGCGGTGTTCCGTTCTGCGACTGGTCGGTTCCATTTGTGCCACAGAAACGAGCATTTACTCTTGGGAAGCAACTTGGCTTGGAAACTAAAGATCCAAATGAACTTCTAGAGTTTTTGCAAGAAGTTCCTTCTGATAAACTCATAAATGTCAATCCCACAGTTCTCTCTTTCGAAGATCGTAACAATAATATACTAAAAATGTATCATTTTACGCCGGTCGTAGAAAAAGATTTTGGCTATGAACATTTTTTGACTGAGGATCCTTTGGATGTGCTGAAAAATGGAAAAATAAATGACGTAGATACATTCATCGGTTACACAAGTGAAGAGACTCTAATTGGCATCGCAAAATTCGAACAGATATTTTTAAATGAGTATAACAGATACCCGGATTTAATCGTGCCAAGAAAAATTCAATTGAAATGTACTCCTGATCAAATGTTCGAAATATCGGAGAAAATTACAGAATATTACTTTAAAGGGAATCCTATCAATGTGAACACTATGAAAGAGTTTATTACATTCTGTAATCAATCAACGTTTGTGTATGACATCAATAGGTTCATTTCAAAATTATCAGTACATGGTAGCAGCCGACGGTATTTGTACAAATTCTCGTGCGTATCGGACAGAAACGTTTATGGCAATCAAGGAATAAAGTACGGTATCCGAGGTGCATCCCACTTGGATGATCTCATGTATTTGTTGAATGCGAAGACTTTTAACCTGAAGTTAGAGAAGAACACCAAAGAATATGAGCTAGTAAAGTTAGCTTGTACTATTTTCACAAACTTTGCCAAATATGGGTGAGTGAACAATTTAAGTAGTCCTTTTATAATTTATCATTTACTAAGGCGATTCTTATTTAAAATTTAAACAGTAAGTTGAGTTAGTTAAGCTTGTAACTAAGCGTTACAAGCTTAGAAAGACCATTAATGATAATGATACCAAAGTGTTGCTAGTTCGAATCTGTAATTTTGGAACCCATAAATATAATTATTTCAAGGCGTCACTGCGTGTCTGTGTCGCACAAATCACGTCACAGACGTTATTTTCATAATCATAAAAAACAAATAAAGAATTACACCTTGAACTTGGGTGGATTTTTAAACATAGATCTATATACTCAATGCCCTCACTAAAGTCTATACATGTAAATAAATCTGTTTACAGAAACCCAACACCTGACGCTTCACTGGGAGTGATCTGGCCAGAATATGACAACGCTACAAAATCATTTGGAGATATTGGAGACACGCTCACTCTTGGCACTAATCCTAATGCTGAAGCTATCAAGTTCTGGAGAAGCATTTACGCATCTGTCGGACTAGACTATTAGATTTTACAAGCTCATAGCAACTATCGTACTTGTATTTGTAATTTTAATATTGTATTTTTATACATAAAAACAATACACAGAAGGTACCATGTAATTAATTAAATTTAAACATTAGAACTACGCTGTAGTTATTACGTCAGTGATTTCCAGGTAAAAATAAATCTGTGTGAAAAATATGTACTAAACAATGAAGCCAAAATGTCTTAGTATTCACCGCTTTTGAAATGGCCATTGTGGTGACTGTGTATTTATTGTATCTCTCTCATAATAAAATGAACACTCAGTAAATAGGAATATCTCTCAATATCAACAATTTATTTTGGTATACTCGCCAATACTGTGTGACTCAATAAAAAGTATATTTATTTGCTGAGACCGTGGTCCTTCGTTAGTTAGTTAGTTTTACCTGGGCGAACAAGAAAACCGCACTTAGCCCCCTAATTGAGCCATGGTCCTTATTCACTATCTTTTTTTTTCGTTTTCGCGGCAAACTATCCGCGCTTTTAACTATCAAAATCTTGTCATAATGGTCAATAGAGAGCTGCACTTAGAAATGCATCGCACATGCGCGCAGACATCTTTGAGCGCACCGCGCATGCGCCAGTTAGCGCGGGCTTGCCGCGAAAACTAAAAAAAACATAGTAAATAAACACCCGTATGCATTTGCGAAAAAGTTAATACCTAATATATATACAGAAGAAGCAATCGCTAGGCGGCAACTCTTGCAAGGCAATGTTTTTCATAAAATATGAGTTGTTTTTCATTATTTGAAACCTTTTCAGGGTTTTTAATTATTCGGGTTCGAAAAGCCAGTTTCCGTTAGCAATGTAAATGTGCGCGTTGTTCGAGTGAGCGTTGTGTGACGGTTACCACAGATATAAGCTCTTGATATTTTGTAAGATAAACGATTAGCATTTGCATCTCATCCTAATCATCATCTGCTAACGCACATTTTACCAATGTTGGCCTTACTACGTTTTTAAGACGCACAAGAATCATATTGCTCATGTTCGTGAGAAGGTATTATATCTCGCGAACTACTCGCTAAACGCTCGCAAATATGTCCAAAGTCCATACTACGTTTCTGAGATGTACACAAACCGCACGGTACGTGTAATTATAAATTCTTATTTATGGCTAGTATTAGAACCTTAAAAAACATTTAAAGCCATTATTAATTGCAAATTGTTTAAGTACCAGTGTACGCTATGTACCTATTGTTTGCTCTTATGAGTATGACTGATTATTGTTTTCATAAGAGTACCTTATCCTCAATGACAATGAACGACAATAGTTATATAATCAAATAAAAAGAGCTTTTGAAAAATTACTTTGTTAGTAATCATGCAAACGTTGAAGATGGTGCAAGTTAAAGTGGAGACTGGCTGGTTAGCTGGAGAACAGCTGAACACGGTGCAAGGTGACGGACAGTACTACAGTTTCAAGGGTATTCCCTACGCTAAACCGCCTGTGGGCAAACTGAGGTTCAAGGTAAGATCCACAATGAACTTATAATTATCTTGAAATGACAATATTTCAATTTAGAAACGTTTTTCTAAAGTTTTGCGTCGGAATTTAGAGATTTGTCAAGTTGTAGTAGTGAACAAAAGTGTCGATAGTAACAATAGGTAGGAATTCATAGCGCGTCACATTTTATGGTAACATTTTATGAATATCATTTTTCATACAGAAATCTGATCTACTCACAAACTGACTAACTTGAACTGCTTCTGGAACTTCACCATACATCGAACCAACAAGATTTTATCTTTAAAATTAGTCTACATATATACTAAAATGTTTATCACATTTTTAGGAGTCTATGTTGCCCCTACGGCTAATTAATGCTCATTAGTTCGTAAATAATCCTAACACCGAGCCTGAACCATCAGAAAACATATTCAAATATTTAATTTCACTATTTTTATAATACAGGCGCCTCGTCCACCTTTACCATGGGATGGAGTAAGAAAAGCCACAGATCATGGTCCCAAATGCCCACAAATGGACATATTTTCAGAAGAAATCCAACTGGGCAACGAAGATTGTTTGCATCTAAATGTTTACACACCAGAACTGACTCCCACATCTCCACTACCTGTAATGGTCTTTATTCATGGAGGCGGCTTCAAGAGCGGTTCTGGCAATATGAAAAACTGTGGACCAGACTTCCTTATACCTCATGGAGTAATACTTGTAACTTTTAACTATAGACTAGAAGTCTTGGGCTTTCTTTGCCTGGATACGGAAGAAGTCCCAGGTAATGCAGGTTTGAAAGACCAGGTTGCCGCACTGAGATGGATCAGGGATAATATTACACATTTTGGAGGAGATCCCGAAAATGTAACTGTTATTGGTCAGAACGCCGGCGGTACCTCTGCTATTTTACATATGCTGTCGCCAATGTCCAAAGGTCTCTTGAAAAGAATAATTTCGATGAGTGGGGTACCCTTTTGTGACTGGTCTATCCCTTTCGAACCTCAAAAACGGGCGTTCGTACTTGGCAAGCAGCTTGGCTTAGAGACGAATAATCCAAACATACTTCTGGAATATCTTCAAAAACTTCCCGTGGAAAAAATAGTGAATACAAATCCAACTTTAATGTTTTCGGAAGAAAATTATAGTAACAAATACAAAATGGCTCATTTTGCACCGGTCGTAAAAAAACAATTTGGTCAAGAATGTTTCTTGACAGAAAATCCTTTAATAGCGCTGAAATATGGACGAATGAATGACGTAGATGTACTCATTGGTCACACAAGTGAAGAAGCATTACTTAAAATTAGTATTTATCGAAAAAAAATAAAAGAAATGCTTACATTATACAACAGATATCCTGAAACATTAGTTCCCAGAAAGATCCAATTGATGTGCACTCCAGCCCAAATTCTAGTTTTGTCAAGCAGAATTCATAGGTACTATTTTAAAGACAAACCTATCACCATTGACCTCATGGCAGTCTTCATCAGATATTTAAGCCACTCTACTTTTTGTTATGATATTAATAGTTTTATATACAAATTGCGAAAAGTTGGAAACGGAAGACGATATATGTATAATTTTTCCTGTGTTTCAAGTAGAAATGTTTACGGCAATCCTGGTATGAAGTATGGTATCGCTGGTGCGAGCCACTTAGATGATCTGATGTATTTGATGCATGGTTACCGTTATAATCTCAAGTTGGAAAAGAATACAAAGGAATATGATCTAATCCAGCGTACATGTACTCTTTTCAGTAACTTCGCTAAATGTGGGTAAGTAGTTTTAATTTAGATAGTAAGGAACTCTTGTACAGATGTCGTCGCCTTTATTTTCGGTACTTAGTGTATAAATAGTGGCAATATGTACTTATGATAATAGATATATTGACTGACTGATCATTAAAGAAACCACAGAGCCTCAAAAAATGGAATTTTATGAATAGATTTATATAAGAAATAGATAACGGAAGTTGTATATTATATAGGTACAACTTCAGCTATCTATTTCTTGACATAAATAACTGTCTTGTTATGATTGTGCTGTATTTTAATGACGTAGGCATCCTCTAAAAATGTTTTTCAAAATTGACCCCCTTACGAATAAATTATAAAAATTAAAAACCCGCCTGCACACAAAAGATGGAGGCATTTTGTACGCCTGATGCATGGCAGGGCATAGCGAAACCTACACAGTATATTAACAACTAATTGTAACGTGTGTGCCGTGTGGTGCCGGCTTAAGAATAGTACCACCCCATCTCTTCCCGTGGGTGTCGTCAAGGCGACTAAGGGATTTCACACCGGAGGACGGGCAGCAGCGTCCTCTGCGTACTTAAAGCCTTACTGCGATCACCAACCCGCTCGCCAAGCGTGGTGATTATGGCAATTACCCCCAGGATCTACATACTAGTAGGTTCTACTGGGGAGACCCGTGCCCAGCAGTGGGCCATCATATGGGTTGATATGTATGTAACGTATGTTCCACGAATAAATATGAATTGAATTGAATTTTAATAAGTTCATCGAGATTAATTAATTCCTCCGACTGCATGAAATTATATAATTATGTAGGGGATCTTGTTTCCATCTTTTTTGTGCCGGCGGGTTTTTTATTTTTATTAACTTCCTTTAATTGTTTTCAGAAATCCGACTCCAGATTCTTCACTTGGTGTGATCTGGCCAGAATACGACAATGTTACCCAGTCCTATATGGATATAGGAGATACCCTGACTCCTGGCACAAAACCTATAGGAGAAGCTTTTGAGTTCTGGAGAAGCATTTACAAAGAAGTTGGATTGGAGTATTAAACCTTGACCAACTTTGAAGAAAAATAAAGACAACTGGCTTTTGGACATAACTGTAACTCTAAAATGTATAAAAAGCAGGGTCCTCTATCTATTCCGTGTCCACGGCAAACCCATGCACGTGAACTGTCAAACTCTTGCCGTAGACACGTCATAAAGATTTTGAATAAGAACCCAAAAGTTTAGAAAAAAAACAGTTATGTATGTTACTGTAAATAGGCCATGTTTTTAATATAATAATATGTTAAGAAAAAGTAATCATGACTGTACTCACGTATTAATAGAACTAGGGGTCGCCTAGTGATCTAAAGTAGATAGTTTATTATTTCTATAAATTACAACGTTGTTGATTGTATAAGTACTTAGTGTACTTATATATTTTTTTCTTTTTTTTATAAAACGAAACTCAATCAGTCAATCTGTCAAGTCAATTCTCCATGATTTGGCAGCAATTCGGCAGTAACGTAAGCAGTGAATATTTTGTTGCGGTAGTGAGTGTAATGTTTTTTTTTAACTTTATAATCCTTCATATTTAAAAATATTAGCTGTCGGTACTCTTTTTCGATATAAACTTTAACTATGCCACATCCCAAGTTCCTATGCGCGCACAATATTATTAAAAAAATCTATTCATTCGAAATTCCCGCTTCATAAATTAAAGTATAGATTAGGAATACCATATTAACGGGTGTGAAACGCATGTGCTCGTTTTGGCTTTGACATGCCTCTACGCTCCCAAGGCCATACCACCTACACCTATACACCTACATACGAGTACCTACCCTGTTCCTAATGACAACGACATCTCAAGAATACTGACTAAAGACACACATCGCCTATGGTTTTGGGTCTGCATAGTCCACACACTATAGCGATTGTTGACTGTCGGTAATTGAATACTGAATGAATGCCGGTTTTTAACCTCTGAAACTGCCGGTGGTTTAAACGCTAGCAGTCGACCCCCGGCAGTTAAGACTGCACCCGGCAGGGGCCAGTGACGTCTTCATACTAGCTGAACGGTTGCCCGCCGGCTACTTGCTAGTGTGTGTTTAACCGCACACACTATGGGTTGGATTGGCCGTCTAGTTCAAAAACTTTAACAGAAGACTGTTAGTCTGTAGTCTGTTGCGATTAACTGACGGGCTAATATCCATCGGCGTCGGCCTGGTAGTGTATGGCCTTGAGAGGCCAATTTTGACTGAGAGGGCTAAGTATTTGAATAATTGTCCTGGTCCAGTGATCTTAATAGGCATAACACACGAGTTTTTACTTACCTTACCTGCTCATTACATCTAGACACGAGTATATTACAGTTTTTCTTGAGAGTTGAGAGTAAGCTGCCGCCACTCAGATCGTGATAACGAATCGATTGGCACCATGCATTGTACGAGTGGTTTAGACATAAATAACTGCGGCCATAAATACTGTTACACAAAAACTTTTTTTTTTCAACTTTTTAATTACTTTGAATTTGAGACAGTCTTGGATTGTGTTGTAAAACCTCTCAGCAATACACTTTTTAAAAATGTACAGTGGACTTTCCAGCAGGACTCTACACTTGGTCACAAGGCACGAACTACCTAAGCATGGCTTGAAACTAACGTTCCGGACTTTTTAAGAGCTGAAGACTGACCCTAATCTAGCCTAGACAGACCTCAACCCTTTAGACTACAAATTATGGTCAGTTTTAGAGGACATGACTTGCTCTAAATGACACGGCGACATTGAGTCTCTTAAAAAATCGCTGTAGTAAGCAGTGGCGAAATTTCCCATGGAAACAGTGCGTATATCCATAGATTCGTGGCTAGACAGATTAAAGGCCTGTTTAAAAGCAAAAGAATGTTGTTTTTATTTTTTGCTGAGACTTTAATAAATATGTAGGTACATATAAGTGTTAGTAATATTACATTACTTCATTAAATAAAAATTGCATTCTCATTTGTAACAGAACTTATGGTCGGACTAGGTACATACATATACTACTTTTTGGCTTTGCCGTCGGATAAATATGTAAGAACTAATTATTCAGTATTTAGCTTATTGATGAAGACGAAGATTGTTTTTATAAAAGTACTTTATCATCGGTAACAATGGACAATAAGTTATGTAAATATATCTTCTACAATAGGTAATTATATATTATAATGAAAGTTTTTTTTATTAGTTTTAGTACTTAGTATTTGGTACCTACATTAATGGTAATGGTAGTTTAGTATTTAATAAACAGTTGAAGATGGTGCAAGTCAAAGTGAAGCAGGGTTGGTTAGCTGGTGATCAGCTGAATACGTTTCAGGATGACGGACAGTACTACAGCTTCAAGGGTATTCCCTACGCTGAACCGCCTGTGGGCAAACTGAGGTTCAAGGTAATATCTTCAAATAACCAAATAGAGATCACACTTAGACTAATCTGATCTATAAACACTTCAAAAGAGTTTTGTCATAGTAAATCAGCAATGGTTTGTTTTGTAATAGTTGATGATTAGTTCATATTTGATAAATATCTAGCCATCGTTTTCGAAAATGGAGTGTCTCGATAACGAGAGAGTCAGCTTGTGACAACTACAGTAGCAGTAAAGATTAGGAAAACTCTGTAGTTCTCCTAATCTTTACTACTCACCTCACTAACATTCTGACAGTTGATTTTCACAAAATCTTTCTTCTACTGTTAGAAGAAAGATTTTGTAAAAAATCTTGCTGCTCAGCTGTCAAAATGTTAATGAGGAGAGTAGCCTTTAACGTTATTAATTCCATGATACGATCGTTACACGATCAAAGTACGTAGGTACTGGCACTACTCATTGCTGTGCATTTTGTTTATCAGAAAATAAGTGACGTCTGGTGGCTCTCGGATCTTAGTCTATTAGATCGAAATGACACACAATCTAAAGTTGAATTAACCACGATTTCTTTAATCCCCGGTCTCCAATTATTTGTTTTGATCTTATATTGAAACAAAAGCTAGAAATATGTGCCACCTGGAGCGATGTCACTATCATTAAATTCACAGTATGATTACGAGAACAACAAACATACCTAAAAGATTTTATATTATTTTAGAATAATAAAATCTGATGATAGAGACACAAAATATTCACAATATCTAACTTTTGATTTTAAGTTGGCCACTGACAAAACATCAATTACTACAAATGTTGATAAACTTTCGCGATTTCTACACATTATGAAAATATATATATTACGGGTCTTAATCGCGTGAATAATGCCCGACGTTTCGGCCGTATTGCAAAGGCCGTGGTCACGGGTAGACGAAACGTCGGGCAATAAACAAGGTTTTACCCTAAATTATTCACGCGATTAAGACCCGTAATGTATATATTTTCATTATCAATTACTACGTCTTCCATTTGGACGTACGCAAGAAGGTTGTATAGCGACCGGTGTCAACACAATAAATACGCCCGTCATTTGAATGGACGTCGTCTGGTTTTGGAATTCCAAATTCCAAAACCAGACGACGTCCATTCAAATGGAATTCTTTTTGACGTTTACGATAAGTTTTTGATAGACGTCCACTCCATTTGGATTGATGGATGCATCTGCAGTGGGGACCTTTAAATATTTATTTTCAAAAATACAAATTCACATAAGAACAATGGTGAAACAGAGTGCACCTATATTCATAGGTATTTACTCAACATATACATTAATTCATTACTTAAAATTATTAATTTTACAGTGTTTATTTAGATAATTGAGCTTACATTACTTATAGAAGAGGTTTTCGTGTAGAAGAGATACAATAGGTAAATCCCTATATTTTAATAAGGTTAACTTGTTACTTGTTTAAATCGCTCCCACTTTGGATAAAAAGAATATGAAAGCTATGAATTATTTGAGTTCAATGAGTAAGTATAGCCTATAATAGGATCAAATATAACCTTATCTAAGATAGGACTGTTCAAGTTCAAATTGTTAACACTGATCCGATAACAAAGCCTGTGAGCCAATATTGGCATCCAAATAGAATTTAAATATTTGCAGAGGATCAATTCGCTCATAGGCATACAAATGCAGAGAGAACTAAGCAGCTCTGTTCAGATATAGGCCATATTATAGGTTAAACTATCTATACTGGATGCCGGTTTAGTCTGTTGAATTTCAGCGTTATACATCGCAAATTCAAATTCAAATTCAAAATTATTTATTCACTTAGGATGCAAAACAACTCTTGTGATACGTCGGGATTCTACATGTACATGTAATGCCAAGTTCGCAAACAATAGGTACAAATCATCACAGGTAACAAATCATGCTCTTTATCAATGTGACAATTAAAACAAAGTGATAACAAAATTCACCCAAGCATATTAAAGTAACAAGGAGCAAGCAACTAGATCCATTTTTCTTTAACATTTAAATATTCATCCACTGTATAATAACCTCTACTTATAAGATGATTTTTGACTACATTTTTGAACTTAATCACTGATAGACTCATAATACTAGCTGGTGTCTCGTTAAATACTCTAACAGAAAGACCCATAAATGAATTATGAGTTTTATGTAGCCTATGATAATGACCTACTAATTTGTGCTTATTTCTCGTGTTCACTGGGTGAACGTCACTATTTTTGTGATATAAATGGATATTTTGTTTAACAACGCACGATTACATCATAATACTCCACCGAAATAAATATAAAAAACCGGGCAAGAGCATGTCGGACCGTGCTCAGTGTAGGGTTCCGCAGCCTTAAATAATAAAGAGCGTATGTTCGTAGCACTTACGCCCTTTCGTTGAGAAACGCAGTTTTTCGACAAAAATTCAATGACGGTATATCCGATCATGTCCGAAATAATTTTAGTTTAAGTATTTATTATGCGCTACCTTTGTAAATTTGTTCATATTTTTTAGTCAGACTATAAAAATTAAGGGGGATGGACACAATTTATGCAAATTCGGAGCGATTATTGCCAAAAATGTTCACTCAATCAAAAAAGTTTATTGGAAACCTTAAAGTGTTTTTAAAGACTTGTCGAATGATGTGCCAAACGTTGATGTTTGCTGAAAAACGTGCTACTAATTTTGTAACTAAGAAGGTATACTCAGAAATTTTCGCTACAAACTTGCACGTGACCTCAGCTGGGAACTGTTTTTTCATCGGCTTCAAAAAAGGTGGTTGTCTATTAGACTCATATTTTGTATTGTGTACTTATTCGTGATTTCATCAAAAACTCAGATTGGATGATCCGATTTAGATGGGGTTTTCGTTATTCGACTGCATATTTTTCTAGGAAGTTATCCTAGATTGGAAGACACCAGAGGTGTAGACTAAAACATTTTAAATGTGGAGGCTTGTTAATAACAATATTGTAAGTAATATCTATATATATAAAACAGGTTATTACTCTGTAAGCCTTCTTCTAGTCTAAACAAACAAATAAGAGTAAGGTCAGTGAAATTTCCATTACTCAGTGACGTGTTTGATTCCCCTTCGCCCCCCTTCTGATTTTTACAATACATAATACTTCCCTTGAATTTAATTTGAAGTCAGTTAATTTTTTAGTAAATTGTTGTTGTTGCTCTCAAATATTGTACCTATTAAAATATTGGTGTTTATCGTAAGAATTATGAAGGATTAGTTACAGGTAATAAAACTAGTAATAAAATAAATTGGGCACCATAATTTTACATACAATTCATTGGTATAATAGTTAATTTATTCCATAATTTGCATATCCATCGATCTGTTATGACCATAAATTCAAGTTCATGAATAGTTTTGGTCCAAATTGGCCGCGGCCCACGAGTAGCGCCTTCATATGGCGACGAACGAGGAAAATAGGCTTTTTAATTTTTAAAAATTGTGTGGTCGATATAATTGTGAACATGGTGCATGTCAAAGTCCAACAGGGTTGGTTATCGGGCGAAAAAGTGGACACATTTCATGGAGAAGGGAAATATTACAGCTTTAAGGGAATACCCTACGCTGAGCCGCCATTAGGCGATTTAAGATTTAAGGTGAGATCCTTACCGCTTCAAATTATTAGATTATGAACCTTATTGCGTAGCTATAAAGTTAAAGATGTTTTGACCTCGGGTTAACTTCGGTACTATGTGTGTGTACAAATCGGCATCGATCGTAAAAGTTACTATCGTTATAGCATAACAATTACCATTAAAGATAACTTTTTTGTTTAAAGTTAAATAATAATACCGCAAAACCAAGAATATATCACTTTTCTGCAGGTATGGTTGTCCTTCACGTAGTCATAAAAATTTCGGTATCTATAAAAGTATATTTTTCCAAATGATACCTTTTACAATTTTGACCAGCAGTACAAATTGTGGACCCGAGTTTTGTTCAAAGAATTTTGAGTCAGTGAATAAATGTTTGTCCGATCGGAGTAAATAATTCATAACCACCAAAACGATAAAATATTACGCATAATCGAATCACGCAATATGTCCTTGTAAATATTCATAACTTTCAATACTTAACTAATTTACAAAAAAAAATGAATATTAACTATGCTAAACACCCTAATTTATACCTACAAGTTAAGTGGCATAAACCTGACGGGCCTGTTGATCTAGTGGTTAGTAAACCTGACTGCTAACCCAGAGGTCGTGGTTCGCAAAGATCTGTGGGTACATTGTACGTCTTATTCGTCCCAGTGATTACACTTGCTACTGTGACCTTCAACCAAGATACAAAAATGTGAAGAACAAACAAATCATAACAAGACCAACCTAGTCTGTCTCGGTGACGACGTGAGAGTGAAAGACTTCTGTACACACGGTTGTGGGTCTCTTTTTACATGGGACAGAGCTTAGAGATCCATAAATACGCAGAATCTGAAGTGTATCTTATACCCGTTAATGATATGTTTGTAAAGTCTCCCGAGACACGGGCCTAGTACAGGCGTTATTTTTTTTAAATATTTATTTTTATTTTTCTGATTTCAGGCGCCTCGTCCACCTTTACCATGGGAAGGAATAAAAGAAGCTACAGAGCATGGTCCGAAATGTCCACAGATGGACATATTTACGCAGGCAATTCAACTGGGCAATGAAGATTGTTTGCATCTCAACGTCTATACACCAGAACTAGCCCCGACGTCTCTACTACCAGTAATGTTCTTTATTCATGGAGGTGGCTTTAAAAGTGGTTCTGGCAATTCCAAAAACTATGGTCCAGACTTCCTTGTACCTCATGGAGTAGTATTTGTAACTTGTAACTACAGACTTGAAGTTTTGGGATTTCTTTGCTTGGATACAGAAGAAGTCCCGGGTAATGCAGGTTTGAAAGACCAGGTTGCTGCACTGAGGTGGGTTAGGGATAATATTACAAACTTCGGAGGAGATCCCAACAATGTGACTATTTTTGGACACAGTTCCGGTGGTGCATGTGCTGCTTTACATATGTTATCGCCAATGTCCAAAGACCTCTTTAAAAGAGTAATTTCAATGAGTGGGGTACCCTTTTGTGATTGGTCAATTCCTTTCGAACCCCAAAAACGGGCATTCATACTTGGCAAACAGCTTGGTTTAGAAACTAATGATCCAAACGAACTTCTTGAATATTTACAGAAAATTCCTGTAGACAAAATAGTTCGTACAAATCCAACTGTTCTGACTTCCGAAGAATATAACAATAAATATAAAATGTTCCATTTAACACCAGTAGTTGAAAAACAATTTGGCCAAGAACGTTTCCTGACAGAAGATCCTTTGGCAGCGGTCAAATATGGACGAATCAATGACGTAGATGTACTCATTGGTCACACCAGTGAAGAGGCGTTAATTGAAACAAGTATTTACGAGAAATCTCTAAAAGAATTGGTTCAATTATACAACAGATATCCCGAATTACTAGTTCCTAGAAAGATCCAACTGATGTGTACTACAGACCAAATTTTAGTATTATCAAACAAAATTCACAAGTATTATTTTAAAGACAATCCTATTACTATGAATGTTTTAGCAGACTTTATAAGATATTTAAGCCAGTCAGGTTTTTCCTATGATATTAATGGTTTTATGTCCAAATTACCAAAAGTTGGTCATGGAAGACGATATATGTATAGAATGTCTTGCATCACGAGTAGAAACGTTTACAGTAATCCTGGTCAAAAATATGGTCTCACAGGTGTAAGCCATTTAGAAGATCTGATGTATTTAATGCACGCTTCGCTTTATAATCTTAAATTGGAAAAGAATACAAAAGAACGTGAACTAATCCAACGTGCATGCACTCTTTTCACTAACTTCGCAAAATATGGGTAAGTTGTTTTCTAGTAAATTTATAGTAATACTAATGCATATTTTATAGTAATACAATACATTATTTTATGCCCTTTCAAATAAGAATTGAATCTAAAGTTATAGGTAGATGTTCATACGTGTAGATGTATTGGTTGAGCTTTAGATTCCAATAAACTTTGGTACACTAGTAATCGAAATAATTGTTTGTGAAGGACTTTTAACGCTTTTTATCACGATAAATAATACAGATAAACAAAAAGAATAGCTGCGGCAGATGACAAAAATTACGTCAAGAAAACCGAAAACTTTTTCATTTTATATAAACCCTTAACCTGTTTTCAGAAATCCGACCCCAGATTCTTCGCTTGGGGTTATCTGGCCAGAATACGATAATGTTACCCAATCCTATATAGATATAGGAGATACTCTGACTCCTGACACAAGACCTATAGGAGATGCTTTTGAGTTCTGGAGAAGTATTTACGAAGAAATGGGATTGGAGTATTGAGCTTTGACCATCCACATGGAAAGCAAAAATAAGGAAAAATACCCGCTCTAGCTATTTTTATTACAAATAGTTATACACATGTGATCACAATTAATTAAAATGGTGTTTTTACTGACATAATTAAATAGCATTATTCCCAACGTTACCAAGTTACACCACCCAAATGCTTGCTTCAATACTGCGGCCGATTCAAGTATCTAAAAACGTTTCTTTTTAGGTATGGGACGATCACTACAATAAAAATAGATTATTTTTACTAATAAGGCAATAGGAATACAAATACTAAAAATGACAATTTGAAGTGTAGCTGCGAGTTTTTAATAGATAGGTACCTTGTTCTTTTTCCGTTTTGCCTAATGCTTTGTGAACTTAAACATGTACAATCATTAGGAATCATTAGGTATCACAAGAGTTGTTTTACTTCACTTCATAAAGAGCACTGAAGAAATATGTTAATCCATAATTTAATGTGTTTAATCATTGACGCTGATTTACTCCTGTGATAATAAATTAGCAATTGCATGATGAACAACTGCGCGGACTTGCTGATGATTTTTATTGTAGATAATGCTGTCATGTCGCGTTGTGAGTTTCGTTGCAGAATCCAATTAAAAGCCTATATAATATCATGTAGTCGGAGGCACTTTATTAAGTTCATCGAGATTCATTAATGGTTCCGACTGCATGATACGTAGGGTATCTTATTTCCATCTTTTTTGAGCAGGCGGTTTTTTGAATTTCAAATTTATATTTTGTTGTTCGTAAATTTAATAAATGCGTCTGACAGAACTGGTACAGACTATGATGTCACGGGCGCTGCGCGCACAGAAATTGATACCACGCGAATGAATGCCCTGCTTTCACTGCGAGCGTAACGGGCTCCGTTCGAACGACGTCTAACTCGCAACGACAATCTTCATGAAAGTGCTACCACTGTGAATGATCGAACGGTGCGGAACTTGTCTCCAAATGATCCCTTGTTTGCTCACCCATATCTCACTAAAACTGACTCCTTTCCGCTCAGCTATTTCCCACGCAACCTTTCAAAGTGGAAGGCGGGCAGTAGGGTGCAGGTGCTTATCGTCTTGAACTTTTGTTATGCTTATGTTTTCCGGCTAACCACATATCGACCTGTCAGCGACTACACGTTGATTTGATTTTATATTATATACTAGCTTTCGCCCGCGGCTCCGCCCGCATGGATGTCGGTTGTCGCGATAAAAACTATCCTATGTCCTTCCCCGGAACTCAAACTATCTCCATATTAAATTTCATCTGAATCGGTTTAGTTGTTTGAGCGTGAAAGCGTAACGAGAGACAGACAGACAGACAGAGTTACTTTCACATTTATAATATTAGTATGGATTTGATGATAATTTCTGATTCGGTTGTTTTGTGTGGGTAAGGTAACATGCGCTCGAATTCTGACGAAGTGTCCTGACGAATCCGTCATAACAAATGCCTGTTTGGCAGCGACGAACACCTCTCTCCACAGCAAAACACTATCATTGAAAAACAGGCGTTTCGTTTCTGTGAATTTTGTCAGAACACGCTTAAATAACCGTAGCCTTAGAAGTATAGATATTTAAAAAATATATATTATTATCGTGACTTAATCGCGTGAGATATATATATATATATATATATATATATAACGGTATAATAAATATGCAAAAAATATATGCCTGGCCTTGTATGCATACAATGAATTGCCCTATTGAATAAAAGAATACAGAACCTTCGATAGTTAAAATACTGTTATAAACGTACCTATATTAAATACATAATTGCCTAAAATACCGTAATTATAAAACACCGACTCTAGGTATATTGTAAGCTACCTATTAAATAATCATCTTTTAATGCATTGTCACGATTTATCAATACTAATATTATAAAGCTGAAGAGTTCGTTTGTTTGTTTGAACGCGGTAATCTCTGGAACTACTGATCCGAATTCAAAAATTCTTTCTCTGTTGGATAGCCCATTTATCGAGGAAGGCTATAGGCTATATAACATTACGCTACAATTAATAGGAGCGGAGCAGCAATGAGAAATGTTGCAAAAACGGGGAAAAATTACGCAGACGAAGTTGCGCGGGACAGCTATTTAATAATAAATATGTGCTGTTGGTAACTTAGTTATTACAAAGCATTACGGTAATGAAGTACACTTTAGGTAATATCTACCAACAAATACACAATTGTAGAACGACAAGTTATTATGCCATCGAGATATGTACTTAGTTGTAATAGGATGTAGGATGAACGATTATATTACGGTATTTTGCGGCAGAGGCGGTAACCTAAACAAATATTTTGGAATAACTTGCACGCGGCCATCTGATCCCAAACCATAAAGCCTGTACCATGGCATCCAGACAACTGGTAAACTTATTTATTTATCTTCTTAATACATACGTATTATAGATCAATTAAACCCAGACACAGAAAAAACAATCATGCTCATACCTCAGAGATTTATCCATAGTAGGAATCGAACCCACGGCCTATGGCTTAGCAGTTAGGATCACTAACGACTAGACCAACAGCCTAGTTAAAGTTTGTGACAGTAGTGTTGGTGACAGTAGTAAAAGCAGATTCAGACATCATTCCCACTGTTAAAACACAGACCTACTCTCCGGCCGTGTTCCACCGCGCTAATTCCGTGGATGCCACATATCTTCGATGTTTTTTTTTTAAATAAATGAGCCTGCTCTTGGGTCCGATCATGCCTGATGGTAAGTATTGATGAGTACCTAGGATGGAACGAGCGCACCCAGAAGACGCCTATGAACTCTGGTCCTAAGTGGCCGGGTTTTCTGTTGTTTTTGTTTCACACTTACAACGTTATACCTACTTAATAATGATTTTTAATGGATTTTTACGAAAATGTTGTTACTTCTCATTTGATCAGCTGTTACTTGTAAACTTGTAAAGCCTACTTAGCTATGATAGTTTTCCTTTTAATTTCACTATAATTATATACTACTACAGTGAATTTTTTCACATACCCAACATGAACCATTTAGCTGGTAGGGGGGGGGGGGGGGGCAGTGGACTCTAACAAAAGTTTGACAAAAAATCGCTGTCGCGGGGGACTTTAAAAACACACAATTCACGGATACGAAGTACACCCAGACTCGAAACAACAATTTGTGGAATAAACAAAGTGGCGACCTTGTGTCGGAAGGAGTAATAGTACTATAGCGTTTGGAACGAAGCACCGGTACGCTTATCATCATCGCTGCTTGCCAAAGGCACACTGAGGTGCCTTTTGAATTTGAATAGTAATATGGGTTGTCAAACCACTCTAAAATGATAAAAGATCATTGTCACGTCACGCCCTGTTAACATATTATCCGAGAAAAATATATAATTTGTGTTATATCACGATTGCATTAAAATATTTGGCTTGCTGTTTTATTTTTTTGGACTCCGCATAAAAGTTGTTTAAACTTAATACCTTTTAAAATGTATTCGGCATTTTTTAATTGTCTGTAGATTTTTTTAAACAAATTGGCCTGGCCATTACCTTTATCTAAAGTACTATTTACAATACATGCCAATTTACATTTTCCGCACAGTTCGGAGGATCGATTGAATTAACAAGATTCCAAAAATATATTATTTAAATATATATATATATATATATTTTCACTTTTACAAAAATGTACACCGGTTTCGCACGAAGTTTTCTATACTTTCTATAAACATTAAGGCCTAGCTGAAGATATTACCTATATAGATGTATAATATCTTTAGGTAGTAATAATAGTTCTTTATAATATATAATCTAATCACAACAGACACGAATGATTTCTAATAATAAAATTAAAATCAGACACGTTAAATTAAGAATCTCATTTTATTTCTTAAAATGTTACCAAGACACTTCAAATAATTACCAAAACCAAACGATTGAAATTTAAAACATTTAAATGCATTCCACGTCAGTTGATTTATCACGTACCTACTTGTCTACAAGGTATTGTAGATTATGTTTCTTATGTTAACATCTTCGCTACAGAATATAATAAGCACGCGTCCTTGAACTAATCGCTTATTAAGACCGCAACTTGTTTAAATATTAGTATTGTATGAGTTGTTCTTATAAGTAACAGTGTGCGATATAAAATGGTGCAAGTGAAAATAAATGACGGGGTGCTTGAAGGCGATCTGGTACATAACGAGTATGGCGGAACGTACTACAGTTTTAAAGGTATTCCTTATGCCCAGCCACCTGTAGGCGATCTTAGATTCAAGGTAAATAATTCAATTAGGACAATATGGGTCCACCAACGTTTTATGATCCCCGAAAAATAAGATGTTAAGTTTGTTTGTGGCATCTAAGTGCTAAAATAACCGGAGGTTATGAATGCATTTTTTCCGTTAGTAAGGCAGTTTAATAAGAATAGATCTCAGCTGTGTTTAACAAAAATACGTCCAGTCCTTTGAAAATAAACGGTTCTTTATTTAGCTTGATTTTTAATAATATTTGTTTTTATTACGGGAAATTCATAATAATATTTGAATTACAATGACATGCGTTTTAAATATAATTTTATATCACCAGTAATCATTTATAAATTAAAAACAAAATCTATTTACCGCACGAAGAAGGCGACACTGAAACTCAATAAATAACGTTATCTCAATGACATCCTGTCTGTGTCTATCTTTACTTTGTCATTATTTACTAGTTCTGTGTTATTTTAGCCACCTCAACCAATACAACCATGGACTGGCATTCGAAATGCCAAAGAATTTGGTCCGGTATCCTACCAATTCAATATGTTCAATCCCAACCTAAATATGAGCGAAGACTGCTTATACATCAATGTTTACACGCCTAATACCAAACCCAGCAAACCCCTCGCCGTCATGGTCTGGATCCACGGAGGCGGATACACTTGGGGAAGCGGTAATGATGACTTCTACGGCCCTGAATTCCTGATCAGACAAGAAGTGGTCCTTGTTACCTTCAATTACAGACTAGAAGCTCTCGGTTTCTTGTGCCTGGACTCGCCAGAGATACCCGGCAACGCTGCAATGAAAGACCAAGTTGCGGCTCTTAAATGGGTTAAAAAGAATGTAGGGTATTTTGGCGGAGATTCTGATAATATCACAATATTCGGTGAGAGCGCCGGCGCTGGGTCTGTGTCCTACCATTTGGTTTCACCAATGTCAAAAGGTCTATTCCGAAGAGCCATCCTTCAAAGTGGAGCGGCCACTTGTTGGTGGGCACAGGACTTCCAGTCACGTGATAGAACTCTTCTACTTGCCAAACAGTTAGGATGCTTCTCAGAAGACAACAAAGTTTTATACGATTTTTTTAAAAACCTATCAGTAGAAAAACTCATCAAACTAAAATTAAAAATATGGAAGGCCCAAAAACCATACGAAATTCATTTTGCTATAGCCGATGAAAAAGACTTTGGACAGGAGAGGTTCTTTTATGGAGATGTGCCTAATGTATTACAGAATAAAATTCATGAAGGAGTGGAAATTATGACGGGATATACCAAAGACGAAGGTTATTTGACACTAATGATTTGTAGCCTAGAAGATTTGATGCCGGAAGCTAAATTATTTAACGAATTCTTTGTACCTACATTGATTAAGAAGCACTGCGTCATAGCTGATCAGCTGGAGGTTGGGCGAAGGATGCGGCAGTTTTATTTGAAAGGCGGAGATCTAACAGAAGATATTATTCTAAAGTTCCTGGCCACTGACATGTTTGTGTACGGTGTAATGCTTTCAGGCAAGTTTTGTGCAAAGAAGAACAAGGTCTATTTCTACAAGTTCACGTGCATATCTGAGAGGAATTTCTTTGCACACAGTATGGGTCTCACGGAACTAATCAAGGACAAATCTATAACGTGTCACGTTGATGACCTGGCGTATCTATTTCCAATGACAGTTCTACAAAGCAAAGCAGTTGATGCAAAATCAGAGACTTTTAAACTGATCGATAGAATGACTAAGCTTTGGACCAATTTTGCAAAATATGGGTAAGCTGATATTGTATTTTTTTACTCCGTATTGGAAATATTTTCCTTAAACATACTTAACACTTTTAATTAATTGGGTTTTATAACGAACTCTCACGAATTGGCATGTAAAGATAACGCGTGTAAATCTTGACGTTAAAAAGATTTATTGTGTCCTCAAAAGATTATTTTGTTACGATGTAAATATATTTGCCAAATTAACTCGATAGGATGCCCTCCCAACTCGACGATAATATTAAGTAACAAAAACTTGACTAGGTACTACTACATTTTTTTGATATTTTAATAGCATTTATAAATAAGATGTTTTTTGTTAGAGATTTTCGTCAATGTGACACAAGATCAGATTAACACAATTTATGTGCTTATGTTCAAGGCTATAACAATGTAAGGTTTACTGATTAATCGAATACTAAGGTCCGTGCCGTGAATGTAAATATGCTAACAGATGTATCAAACGACACACGACTTGTGTTTTTAAATCTTGGGATTACTTACTGAAGTTTAGATGGCCATAGCCATCCCTAAACTATTGCCTAGTTTAGGTATCATAAAAACATTGCTACTGGCCTAACATTGCTACTAGACAACTGATAAATAATAATACAAACGGCACAGTTGGATATTTGTATAAACAAGGTTAAAACCAATTTAGATAAGAAAGTATTTTTTTAAATACTATTAATAAACTTGACTAAAGAATAAAAACTGCATCTGCAAAAATGAGGACTAATAAAATAACCATAAAATATAGTATTAAATAAAAAGACCAATTTCTCATTAATTTAAAATAAATTTTATGTCTGTTCGTATGGTATATCTCGTAATAACGTATATAACTTCTTTACAACCACATTCATTTAGATGATATATATTTACTATTTGTTTTATTCTAATAAACATCGCTCTGACGTTGTCTTATCAGTTAGTAGTCTTAGTAAATTATGCCAATTATTTATAATTGGCATAATTTTAAATTTAAACCTTGCTGTATGTTTAAACAAGTTTTAAACAAGTTCTTGGTTTTAGCTGCAAATATGGTATGTCATTAGCTTATGATATTATCTAGTCAAGACCTATATTCAAATTGCAAAAGTCATTTATGTAAATTTATTAATAACTTAGGACCTAAACTACTGCCCTGAAGAATGCCATATCCAGAACATTTTCGATTTCCATTTATATTGTTGTATAGTTTGATAGACTGGTATTATTCATTTCAATAGTCTACCAAGAGTTTCAGATTGATTAAAAGAGATTTAGAGATTAGAGAGATTAAAATCGTAAACTTATATTTTAATTATATACACTACAGTAATAATTTTTGAACGAACCAGTATGTTTGATAAATAATAGAAAGATATATTTTTATTAATCATTGATTTGGTTTTTCATAATAAAGATTTAAAGTTTGAAGTCTGATAACTTAAAAAAGGACTAAGTATAAGTAGTCTTTACAAGCACTTATTGAAGAAAATCTCGCTTTCAGAAATCCAACCCCTGATAAATCACTAGGAGTCGAGTGGAGACCATATACGCTGGAGAAAGAAGAGTATTTAGACCTTGGCAACCAGCCGAAGATGGACACTGCGCCTGATAGAGAAGAACTAACCTTTTGGGAAAATATTTTCAAAGAATATTTACCAAAATATTCCGCCTGAATATATTTTTGTTTAATGATGTGTTAATAATATTTAAATCAGCTTCTTGTTATGAAACAATTTTCCATAATTAATTTATTGTACATAATATATATATAGGTATAATATAATTTCGATAATATAAAGTATTTAAGCGTGTGTTACAGTACATGTGATTAATTAGAGATATTGCATAATAGCTAGTTATTATGAAAAAAATAAATAGTTTTTAAAAACAACCTTTTATTTAAATGCTCTAAAAGGAAGAAAATATTTTTTAAATTAAAATAAATTTAAAATTGGTTATTATTTACCATTTATTCGTCGCGAGGTCGATACCAAGATCTTTTAGCGATTTAACTGTACTCAAGGCCAAATAGAAACATAGCAAACCCACAATATTCATGCACTACACTGCATTTTGTGTAATGTGCAGCACAGCATCAGGAAACTCTCGTGACAAGCTTTTACTTGTAAATTATGGGTTGTTTTTTTTAAAAAAATCCACTATTTATTTGTTTTTAACTTTTTAGTTTTTACTGGATATATTTCTGAGTATAATTTGTATTTTTTACTATATTCAACCACATTGAATTATATATACTGACATCCGGCCTTATCATCAAACCCTGAACACTGTACAAGTGTAAGAGCACTTGTCAAGACGAATCTAACGAGCTCAAAAATCAAACAGTTTTGTGGGACAATGATATTGTATGTATTTATGATGCATGTTTATTAATATTCAATAAAAAAAAAAAAACACGGGAGGGGTGTATCCTATCGTAGCTACATTACCTGACTGCTCCATCTTCCGTTCCGGATCCATCATCACACCCCGAAAATGATCTAGGATCGGAGTACTTGTCAAAACGAGCCCAAACTTGCTAGGTTTCTTTGTCTTAGTTTAGGAATTCCAATGGTCACCTTCCCACTCCTTCATTAGATCAGGTCCAAGGTATGGTACCTTGGACCTGATCAAATGATGGAGTGGGAAGGTGCATTGCATTAACATCAGAGATATACTAGTGTACCAAATTTAAGCCCAATTCAACGTCAAGAAGTGGTACTAATTTACGTTTCCAATATTTAACTCACACAAAGTTAGTCACTAACTAACTAACATACACACATGGGGCATAACAGGGGAAGTTAAATACAAGTTATTGAAATGACTTACGGCCAGTCTCAATAACCTAACTATCGATGGATTTAGCTACTAGAGGTATATATTTGACATAAGCTTCATACAAAATATGTCAAAATTCTACCCCTAGTAATCAAATCCATCGATAGGTAGGTTATTGAGACCGGCCGTAAGCGGGCTAGTAAATTTGATAAATTAATTCCTATAAGTAGCTATTATTCATAATATAAATAGGAAGCATATCTTACTAAAAGTAATAATTACTTTCTTGATTCCACTTTATTAGTTAAATATATATCTAATAGTCATTCAAACACGGATTTATGATGATTGATGTTGATGAACTGACAATGACAATTGGTGATAATGGTTGGCGATAATTATTGATGAATATGATTGCTGGTGATGGTATGAATAATGACTATGATGATGAACTGTCAAGTTTATATGGGTCAAACTTAATCACCCACATCTTAAGAATTACATCTTCTCCAGCGCTGCTGGACATTCTTCGCGAGGTTTGCTAATTCGGTTTTGTCATAGATTTTAACATATTTTACTACATATCTACTACTCTTTCGAATGAAATGTACCAATTGTATTAGTTTACCTACGCCTTGCTAGATATTATACATAATAACTAGGCAAAGTGATTATGCCGATTCTCCTATAAAATACGCAATTTAGAATCACTAATTTACTATTACTAAAATCTTATTCATAATTCCTTAAATTTATCACCTTTACTGTAACACATACATTAAAACAACATTTATAACATTCGTAACTACACCGCAAATATCTTATCTCTCTCATTAAGTAAATTTCAGTTCTTAATTTATATTCATCAAAACGAATACTAAAAGTAAAAAGACGATAGCAACTGATGATACTGTGTTATTCCAAAGAAATATTACAAAGAGTGCTGTTTTCTGATTTCATAAAACCAGACTCATTTTAAATAAGAAGTCAACCACGCTAATTAGGTTGCTTTACCAGATTCTTAGTATCATCCTCAGAACAGTAAATGTAAAATTGCAACTATTTTTGTTCAATAGATAAAATCAACCCATTATTCGAATAATTCGCGAATAATGGGACTTAGTTAAAGTAACTTACAAATAACGATGTCATTAATGGAAAAGTAGGTATAAAATGTATGGAATTGAAATATGCCACGTAATTCCAAGCAGATAAACTGCACTATTGACAGTATAATAAGTTCGTAAACTTTCGCTATTTGTACACATTATAGAATTTTATAAGCTACGGGTCTTAATCGCGTAAATATTTTATTTTAAGGCGTATTGCAACGGCCGTGGTCACGGGCAGACGTGACCACGGCCGTTGCAATTTTTTTCCCTTTTTATTTTAATTTTTGATTCTGGGTTTTTTGATTTGTGATTTATTATTACATATATATATTATATTATTATGTCAGTAAGATCGAAAAATATTTTTCATATTTCATCAGTATGTAACATAATGTTCAAGTTTTCAATTCTGCTGGCAGTTTTTTTAAGAATTTGACGTTTTAGTTTTATATAATATTAGGTATAAAGATATATCAAAGTTGTCGGCGTGAAATCTAGCTAAGCCTATACTACATATTACCAAATTACTAACATTTAAACTTTCGCGTTGCATGATTATAACGGAGCAGTCCGCTTGTGACCACGGCCGGTGCAACCTGGTCGAAACGTCAAGCGTTTAAGGTAAACAATGCGCGTTAATTCCCGTATAATAAATAGTTATTACAAAATTGTAAAATAGTCTGTACATTGAAGATATTTAAAAAAAAACCTAGATCGACTAATTAAAGGTTTCTAAATCTAAAACCATGCTTAGTTTTTTCGTGTCTGTTTGTTCGTTTGTTCGGGTTTACCGCGAAAACTAATAAACAGATTGTATTGAAATTTTGGGAGCTTAATCTTCTATGTCCGGATTAGGTTATAGGCTATATATCATCACGCTACTTTCCTTAGGACCTGAGCAAAAGCATATATTGCCGCAGGCATAACCTAGTTTGAATATAAAATGTTTAAATATAATGAAAACACAATGATGAATAATTTATGAAGTATAAAGGTAGGTAGGTACATTGTATTACGTGGGTAGTCGTTAGATTTGAAATGATAACCTAGACGCTAGATTTATTTCTGTCTCATATTTTATTTAAAAAAAAAACATTTTATAGCATTCAATAAATATAATAATAATATCTTGCGATAACTCACACAACGCTATCTGATCCCAAACTAGGCAGAACCTTACTATGGTAACCAGACAACTGATAAATATATTTCTAAATACTTATTATTATAGATAAACTAGCTGTCCCTGCGAACTTTGAACCGTCTTTTTTTTAATCGATTTCAATTGTGAATCTAAACCATTTTCGAATCCAGTAGAACAGACACAAAAAATTTAGTCAAAATCGGTCCAACCGTTTAGGAGGAGTTCAGTGACCGACACGCGTACTGTAGATTTATATATATATAAAGATTACGCCCAGACACAGAATAAACCATCGTGCTCATCACACAAAGTTTTATTTTGGGTGGGGATCGAACTCACGACCTACGGCTTAGCAGCCAGGGTCACTACCACTACACCAACATATTACGAGCTGTAGAATGTTAAAAGCTACGGGTCTTAATCGCAGGCACGGATCCAAGAATACGGGGATCAGGGGCAAATGTCCCCCCCCCCCCCTCGGGATTCAGGAATTTTCAAGTGTTCGCCAAACATTTGGTCCACGTTGACGGGAAAAACTACTCTCACTTGGCCGGTTTTGGGTCAAAGTCCCCCACCAAAAGGAACATGAGCCTGGATCCGCGGGCTATTGCGTAATTATATTTACGTACTCGATTAAGACCCGTAACTTATAAAATTCTTTATCTATACTAATATTATAAAGCGGAAGAGTTTGTTTGTTTGAACGCGCTAATCTCAGGAACTACTGGTCCGATTTCAAAAAATATTTTTTTGTTGGATAGCCCATTTATCGAGGAAGGCTATAGGCTATATAACATCGCACTATGACTAATAGGAGCGGAGCAGCAATGAGAAATGTTTCAAAAACGGGGAAAATTTACGCAGACGAAGTTGCGCCGGACAGCTAGTTATGTATAAATCGCAAAAGTTTAAGAACATATTATTACGAGTTGTCAAACAGACATAAATTGTTTTTGTACAAAAAATATAATGATAAAAACACTATTTATCATTATAGGTATGCGATAAAAAAACTTTATGTTATTTATATTAGTTTTTGTTACATAATATAAAAGGTCAAATTAAAATAAAGTGTTATGGTGTTTTTTTAAATTATAAAACTGATTCTAATATTTTGGGTTGGGCAAAGCGTGCTACCAAAATACTGAGAGTACAGAAGTTAAGTAAACTTCAAACGCACCTCGCTTGAGCCACTTCGGACCACTTTGTTCGGAAGGCGTAATGTGATTCCGTAGCGATGCCTATAATGTTGTATAAAGGTTACTGTCTGTATTGTCGGTATTTTGTGATGTTACTGCGAAACAACACCTTTTTTCCAGTTAGTTTAGTAGAGTATATGAGTCAAAAAGGCTACAACAGCGTATGATTTGTATTACTTTTTAACTTTTTAATTGTGCGGCATATACTATTGGATATAGAAATTAACGCAATCTTACAAGGTAATTATAATATTTTGCGATTTTAACTGACTTCAAAAAGGAAGAGGTTCTATGTTCGTCTGTGGGTTTTTTACCTAACCAACTCATTACTCGAAGACAGCTGGACCGATTTGAAAAAAAAAATTTTGCTGTGTCGCAAAATATCGTGGTGTGGCCAGATCATATATAAAAGGTGATATTTCATGATATGTATTAAACAGTGCCTATCTACCCTGGCCAGTCTAATAAAGGGTTACCTTTATTAGACTGGCCAGGGTAGATAGGCATGATAGGATTGTAAAGTTCAGGATCGTTAGATCCTGAACTTTACAAGATACAAGGATGTATCCGGCCTACAAAGAACCGTGTCCAGCACAATACGGCTGACACACATATTTGATAACAGGTGCTCGTGTTACCTTAAAATTTCTATCGATTTCAATCGAATTAGATCCAGGCGCAGATCCAACAGGGGCAATTGCCTCCCCCCAGACACGATTGAAATACTTTTTTGGGGCGAATTTGAGAAATTTGACACTAGACCGGTGTGTTTTGACCCACCCCCCTATGGCTGATGTACCGACGTTGAATGAAATGTAACCCCCTTACCATCGTGCGAGCGGCTCACATTTCGCCAGTTGAATCAAATTGCCCCCCTAGAACAAAATTCTGGATCCGCGCCTGATTAGATCTACTACCAGTATACAATTATATACAATGCAACAGCTCCACGCCACTATACAGTATGTGTAAGTATGTATAGAAACATTAATTTGTACATACGCCGTATACAGGGTGATATCTTAAAGTCGTAAAGTGAGTGCGGCATAATAACGCGAGGTGGTAGCAATTTAGTCTCTTAACAGTGTATATGAGTATCGGGGACTAGATAACCGCACACATTTTAGTTTAATAGCCGCCCTGACAACGTAAACCTGCTAAATTAGGGTGACATCAAAAAACAACAAAATCTTTTAAATTAACTGTACCGACTTCAAATGGAATTTTACTGAATTATTCATAAGTTTTAGTTTATATCTCTTGTGTGTTTTACTCTAAGTAGTTCCTAAGCCGGTTTTTATTTCAATAAGGTGCAGGTTTCAAGCAATGTGAGTAAGGCCTCATTCGAACAAGCGTATTTTTAACGCGCGTTAAAAAATCGCTCAAATAAAACAAAAGCATTCCCAAATTGTTTGTTCGGGGTTGGCGCCAAACTACTGAACAGATTCTATTCCAATTTTGGGAACATGTTCGGATTAAGTTATAAGCCATGGAGTGTATTGCCACGCGTGCGGAGCCGCGGGCATAAGCAATCTAATTATTTATTTTATAATTGTAAAAGAACCTTGAGCCCGATATAATTCGGTATTTTTAATGAAAACACCATTATTCTCAAAGCTGACGATATTATTAATGTATTTAAAAGGTAGTTTAATGCTCTTCAATTTACGAAAGATTTAATAATGTCACTTATACATTTTATTTTTTATGGATAAATATTTTTAAAAATCACAATAAAATATTTAACAGCAATAGCTATAAATAATGGGGATTATTAGAAGTATATACGCCGATTGTATAATTTTGTTTGTTAAATACCTTCATGTTTGTTTAGTTTTTTTTTTTTATATTTCACTTATAAAACACTTCTTTACAGAAACGAAACTCATTTCATGACATATCTAGACAAACCCTTGTTTGATGAACTTCTTATTATGAAAAAAATACTCTAAATTCTCTTTGGTATTCTACACGTCCTGGACTGCGCTCTAACCTCACAAAATTGTGGAACATAACTTTCAAAGAGACAGGGCCGCACGAGTTTTTTCTCTCTTTCGCGCTTTGCAGTCAATATTTACGTTTTCATTGAAAGGGATGGATAGAATAATATAATATTCCTCGTTTATTGTATGTGGCGATTGTAATGTTATTTTTTTAACAATCAACAATGTATTCTTCAATAGAGATTAATTTTACGATTATGTGGTACATCAACTTTATTACAAGCGAATTTTCACAGCAATTGTAAATCGTTGACAGATTAGTTGATATTTTTACCCGACTGTGAGGAAGGGTTATGTTTTTCGCGCGTATCTTGTTTGTATGTATGTATGTAATATTCTTTATTACCAGATATCTCACAATCCACTGAACGGATTTATACTAATAGGACGTCGTTAGATTCGTCTTGATCGCAGTGTTCTTAGATATGTGACGTTTGAAAAAACATGGCGCATAGACTTGAAGGACAAAATAAATTATAAATAATAAAAAAAACCGCCGTCACAAAAAGGATGGAAACAAGATCCTCTACATATTATATATGTAATTAGGATCTTGTTTTCATCTTTTTTGTGCAGGCGGGTTTTTTCATTTTTATAATTTATTTTGTCCTTCAATTCTATGGTTCAAGTAAGTATATTATTATTTATTTATTTCTGACTGCCTCCGTAACGCGGTGGGAGTGTATACGACTGCTACGCAAGAGGTCGTGGGTTCGATCCCCACCCAGGATAAAACTTCTGTGTCTGGGTGTTATTTATCTATATCATGTAGTTAAAATATATAAGTATGTTTATCGGTTGTCTGGTTTTCATAGTATAAGCTCTGCTTAGTTTGGGATCAGATAGCTTTGTGTGAGTTGTCCCAAGATATTATTATTATTATTACTTAGCATGTAATGCAGTACATAAAAAGGTAAATAAAGCTTATTATTATTATTGACATTAATAAAATATTTTAAGAGGGTCTCAGTTCTATAAATGGCAATTTCTTAAGAAGGCAAACCGCCCTAGTAAAGTGCTCAACCTCATTTGGAAAGTTTACATACCTACCTACACTTTAATTTGTACAAACATATTAATAAATTAAATAATTATGGTTGTATTTGTTTGCCTTTGAAATCATCTGCTGTAAAATTGCTGTTTTGGGGATACAACAACTTATGTAGGCGGTATCGAACTGTGTAAATACCTCTGGGACGGCTTGAGAACGACTATTCAAGTTAGTAACTAAACTAGTTAGCTGCTGACTAATTAGGAAGTAACAAATGTTTAGACTAAAACTTCTATAACAAAACAAACAAGTAATGTTTCGAGGTCAGTAACCGTTGTATCAATTTTACCCGACTGAACTAGTGGCCTAAGAGACGCTGAATATCGACCTTCAGTCATCTAATAACAAGATGAGACATATATTTTATCAAATATTAATGATTTATAAACACATGTGTTCCTTCTACCTACGACATGGGGTCTTTCAAAAAAGGCGTGAAGAAGCACCTTGCAGGTGAGCAAGGTAGGCTATACGCCTTGCGTTTGGACTCTATTTCCACTTAACGTCAGGTGGAATGGAGTTATTTGCTTACAAATAAATAAAAAAACGACTATGATAGCTTGCTAATCGAAAAGTGTTCATACTTAGATATTTTTTCTATTTCAAACTTTATAGCGTAGCAATGAATAAATGCAAATTGAGCATAATTTATTCCTCACCGTAGTATCGTATTTGGCGATTAGCGTCCAATTAAAAACATTCTGTATATATTAGATATATTTCGGGACTTAATCGCGTGAATTATTAAAAGGTACGAACCTTTTATTTACCCCACGTTATATATTATTAATAACTGTTTTTTCGCAATTTCGCCCACAAGTCGGTACTTATATGTTGGTTCTTCTTTCGTTACGCGGGGTCCGCTTTCCTAATCTTGAGGCGCCATTTGCTGCGCTGACAAGCGTCGTCACTAGACAGGCCCAATTCCTTCATGTCTCTTTGGACCTTCGTCAACCAAGTAGTTAGTGCCCTCCATCTCCGGGTTCGCGAGCTTTAGTATCCACAGCCTCGTCGCCATTGGTCTATACCATCCTGATCAGATGATCAAAACAGCGTCAAGAGCCTCAGCATTTTCGGTGACTAACCTCTCCACAGACGCTGAATCGCCTGGATGCGATTTAGGTGGGGCAAGCAAGCCCAGAACTTGCGTCACTTCTCGACCCAACTGACAGAACCCATAGGAATGACTAGTCAATACGTGCGGCGCCAGATCGGTTGCAGGACCTGGGGGTCAATTCACGTATTTAAAGCAATGCAGTTGCAGTTAAGTTTAGATTAAAACGGGCATTTTTGTATTCTTGTAACTTGACGCAAGCGTATTTGGAACGATCTCAAATACGCTTGCGTCAAGCATGCGTCTCGAGAGCACGATAACACAGTAAAAATATGCATTCTTTACTGTGGCAATAACGACATTCTAGTACGGTGCGCAAGCGTTTTTAAGATCGATCCCAAAGTTACAAGAATACGAAAAGGGCCGTTTTAATCGAAACTTAACTGTAACTGTACTGCTTTAAATATCTGTATTAACCCACTGACTTGTGTCTCACGGGAGGTACCATATATAGATTTGTTTAGAATTTCCCTCTCTTCGCACTGTTTATGTTTGCGGTGTATTTCTCTTAGTCACCTCTTACGACATCCTTAGTATGAGATGGGGTGATGATGATGACCCTTTGTAGTCTTACTCTGTCACCACGCGTTTAACACAGCCTAACTGTTTCGTATAATACGACAATAAACTAATTATTTCTCATTACCTTGAACAAGTTAAACAAATATAATAATGCAGCGAATGTTTCCGCGTATTAGCGTACAATGAATAAATACTGTTCGTTTGTTCCAGCTGAGTCAATATTGATATGATCATAATGTTATTGTATTTCTGTTTACAACTCATACTAATATATCAGATGGTACTACTATTGTTTTTCTCTTCGTATGAAAACTAAATATTACAACATGATGAAAACTGTACCTATTATCAAAAAAACAACAGGCCACTCTCGCAGTAGGGTATAAGCCCTGTGTCACGGGGGACTTTACAAACATACAAGTCACGGACACAAAGTACATCCAGACCCGAAACAACAATTTGTGTGGGAATCGAACCCGAGACCTCTTGCGTAACAGTCGGACACGCTCCCACCGCTCCACAGAGGCAGTCGTTAAAAAAAATGGGTAAATCTATCATTTAGTACATCTATACTCAACCTATTCTGGCCCGCCAGGCTATTGTGTTTGGCCCATCTGGTGTTACTTTATTTTCAACCATTTTGAATATCACACCCATTAGAAAAACCGCGTTAAGTGCTATAATTGATACTGTAATTTCCCGTATATACGGTAATTCATTTATTTATTTTTTAATATACTCTACTCTAATTGTACCTACCAATCAAATTCTATTAACATTCTTTGGGTCTGATGGTATGATAATCGTCTTTGTCTAAAATGAAATAGAAAGAAAGAAAAATTAATTTATTTTCGACAAAACAGAAAAAATAAAATGAGTACATGTACGTGTAAAAACAAATAGCCACTAAATTAAATACAATTTAACAACATTATGTAAAGTTTAAGCCGAAAAATAGTAGCGAGAGAAATACACAAAGAGTTTTTACAGTAATAAACATCTGATTGAAAAATAAGGTTAGCAATTAAATTTTCAATTTAGTTGCCAAACTTATTTTTTTAAAATATTTTTTTAAGCAAGTATGTAGCTTAGAGGAGATGGGGGAGAGGATTCAATTCAACTTTTGTGGCCCCTTCAAAATAAAGTTGAGTATGGCTGATTTAAGCGTCGACGCGCGACGGTTGGAAACAAGGCTTCCCGCCAAGGTAACCTTGCTTGTTTCCAACAGTGTAGACGGCTGTTGCAAACCATGTACCCAGTAATTTGGTTTACAATACCCGTCCACTCTGTTAGAAACAAGCAAGGTTACCTTGGCGGGAACGCTTGTTTCCAACCGTCTGGAAGACGCTTTAGTATGTTAGTAATAGTAAGTTTCCCAAAAACGAATCTTTATAAACTTTTGAAATTCGGAATTTTCTTATTTTACGAAGACTGCTCTCTAAAAATTCAGATCAAAACAGGCTCAGTTTTGGTCCCGATAGTCTCTTTAAGATATATAAGTTAACAGATTTCATTGATGTTGGTAACTTATTTTTTAACCGACTTCAATTCAATTCGGTTTTCTGTTTGCCCTGTATGTATGTATGCATGTAAGTATGTTCACGATTTTCTCAAAAACTACTGAGTTGATTTAGATGAGGTTTTCACTATTCGACAACATATTTTTCTAGAAAGGTTTTAGTGTAACAAACATTTATCCTAGGTCAGAAGGCACCGGAGTCATAGACTAAAAAAATAGATATAAGTCACTTAAATTTTCTACAAACGTGCTTGATCATTCTCTTGATCTTCAATAGTTATAGAAGTCGGTTTATTTTTCTAAAAAAGTTATTACATTGTCGCTGACAGACACAGAATCTCTAATATTTAGTTCCGAAGATGTTCTACGGGCCAATTCACGTACTTAAAGCAGTACAGTTGCAGATAAGTTTCGATTAAAACAGCCATTTTTGTATTCTTGTAACTTTTGGGTCGGTCTCGAATACTGTAACTGCACTGCTTAAGGCATCTGTCCCACCAACAACGATCAGCGAGAAGCAAGTAGCAATTTATCGCTCAAGAAACGTAGAATAGAAGTATTTTGTAGATCCCGTCCGTGTAAACAAAAGAGATGCAGAATAGAGCGAGTACTCGCCGGTAGTATAAACGGTCAGCGATCAACTATTAATATCTGTACTTATGTATTTTGTTTACATGAGATCTACATCTATATCTATACTTCTATACTAATAATAATAATAATAATATCATTTTATTCCTCTCAAAAAGGTACATGTTTTATTACATAAAATAATTTACAATTTAGTAGCATAAAACCTTTATGAGAGCTGGAGTCCGTAGTAGGTTCGAAACCTGTATGACAGATCTCCAGGCTCCCTTCTTTACAATCGTGAAAGGTAAGTTAAGGGTATTCATAAATGTACATAAGTGTGTATTCGAGAGAGAGAAAAGAACTGAAAGTAAGTGTTATGAAGATGTGCGTGTGTGTGAGTGTGTGTATGTGTATGTGTGTAAGTGTGTATTAGCTTAAGGGCTCATGGTTTGTCCGAGATATTTATTATTCAAAAAATATTATAAAGAGGAAAGATTTGATTGTTTGTTTGTATTGAATAGGCTCCGAAACTACTGGACGGATTTGATAAATTCTTTCATCTTTGTGAAGCTACACTAACCCCGATTTTTTATCCCTGTATTCCCACGGGAACGGGAACTACGCGGGTGAAACCGCGAGGCGTCCGCTAGTGTATAATAATATAATGTATACGTGTCTTGAGCGAAAAAATCGCTACTCGCTACTCTTTTCCTCCTCGTTGGTCGGACAGGTGCCTTAAATACGGGGATTGGCCTCCTGAACTTCTAAGATGCCTAGTCCAATATGAATTGTGTGTATTGCTTGAGCGCTTTTATATGATTTTTTTCTTCTTTACTATCGATCTTTTGTAATAATACACTCATTATGACAACTATAGTTAGAAGTATATTGTTAGCACTGCAAAGTTATAAATAATATTTTTCCAGAATGAATTTTCTGTTTCTCAAGAAATATCATTAAATATAAAAGATAGTGACAACAGCCCTGTCCGTGTCGTTCGAAGTGCATCGGACATGTTCTAGAAATAAAGAGCTTTTGTTCAATTTTGTTATATATTTTTATTTCATTGTTTTATCTAGGTTAGAAGAAAGGATGCCGCATTATACTCGAGTACCCTATAGGATATACTTATAAGAAAGAAATCACAAGCAATGAAATAAAATACATGGTCTTTTGTTATCCGGCCACAAAATGATGGTTCTCGGTTCGACACGTAGGTATGTAGGTATGTGTGTTCGCAATTTCTCAAAAACTACTGATCTAACGAACACAATGTGTACACAGAAGAAAACAAATGCGTGAAAATCAAGTGCACAAATTGTAACGCAACCCTACTGCCACCGAGGTACTCTTTTTAATCCCCTAAAAATTAGAGATCTATAAGAAAGACGATTACAAAACCCAACCCTTGGGTCTCTTACTAACTACATTCCTGTCAAGTCAAATCAGCCCCTTTTGTGAATTGTCAAAACGGTACGCTCTATAGAAATATGTATAAAATACAACATTAGGCGGACTGTTTTAGGATGCAATTCGTCATTTGCAAGGTTTTAAATCATTGCAGTGATCAAATAGACCTCCACTTCGATTCACTTGCGAAACTTAAATCTAGAATTTTGAATTGTTTGCTAGAGATATGTTAGCCTTGCAGTATTTTTCTTTGTTGTTTTATGTTCAACTATGTATTTTTTTTCTTTAATTTTAATACTATAGTTTTTACAATGTTGGCTAAATAAAAGAGAAACAATTATAGACTAACCACCATACACACGTTTTTGTTTTTGTGTTTTGTGTGTATTCGCAATTTTGCAAATAAAAAAAACTTTATGATTATATTTTCTATGACAGATCAGTATAGAACAATCTATTTTCATTCCATAGACATAGCAGTAGCAGCATATTTCCACAAAACGGCACTAGGAATGAACGGAAGGCAAGTACCTTATCGTCACACTCAGCCAAGTTAGTGGTGATGAGCTCGCTGCACCATGACCCAACATTATCAAATCTTGGTGCACCACGTGTGGTTATATATGCAACCTCCACAGCAGCAGAGAAAGAGGAGTACAAGAAAAAAAATTCTAATCAAATAAAAAAAAATGTGTGGCACTCGGGGACTGCCGCGGTAAAGCTATTGTACCTATAGCATTTTTATCAACTTAAGCAATTAAAAAAAAAAAAAATTAAAAATGTTTTTTTTATTTTGAATTATAAAAAAAAACAATGTTTTTAATTTTTTTTTTCTTTAATAATTTTTTTTAAAAAGCATAAAATAAAAATTTAAAGTTTTTTTTTTATTATAAAATATTTTTTTTTTCTTTTTAAATTAAAAAAAAAAGTAATTAAAAGTTCTGCTATTCATCGATAGATGGCAAAACTAAAAAGTGTCACCGCTGTGCCCGTCGGAGTGGGGAGCGTGAGGTTTTTTCGTTACGGAATTTCTGGATTCTGTCCCCGCGCTCAAGGCCCGCGATAGAAGCTATGCAATAGCTTAAAAACTAATCAAACAAATATTCATAGAGCGAACAATGTGGATATCAAGCTACATTGTAAAACGTAGGATTTTTTGGGACTTTTTATTACTAACTTTGTAGTCAACTTTCCGATTCGAATCATTTCGAAATCTATAGGTACCTACTAATAGTAGTTAAAGAGTTTGTTTGTCAGTTTGAACGCAATAATCTCAGAAACTGCTAGTTCGAATTGAAAAATTATGTTAGTATTGGATAGCCCATTTATCAAGGAAGGCAACATCACGCTGCGACCAACAGGAGCGGAGCACCAATGAAAAGGTTGCAAAAACAGGTAAATTAGCTAGTTCCTATATGTGGCGCCGTGGGAGTGTGTCCGACTGGTCGTGAATTCAGTTCCCATACGGGACACCAATTTGTTTAATCCACAAATTGTTGTAACGAGTCTGGGTGTACTTTGTGTCCGTGACTTGTATGTTTGTAAAGTCCCCCACGACATAGGGCTTGTACCCTACTGCGGGTGTCGTCTTAAAAAAAAGAAAAGAATATCTCCGAAGATATTTGACTGCCTCTGTGGCGCGGTGGGAATGTATCCGACTGCTACGCAAGAGGTCGTGGGTTCGATCCCCACCCAGGATAAAACTTTGTGTGATGAGCACGATGGTTTATTCTGTGTCTGGGTGTTATTTATCTATAATATGTATGTATTTAGAAATATATAAGTATGTTTATCAGTTGTCTGGTTTCCATAGTACAAGCTCTGCTTAGTTTGGGATCAGATAGCTTTGTGTGAGTTGTCCCAAGATTTTATTATTATTATTATTATTATTGTTTCGATTTCGATATGGTATGCCAATAGCTTGAAGCCTGATGAAGGTAATAGGCATTTTTACAGCGACTCAATTCAAGGCGGTGAAACCCCGAAACAAAAACTACTACCTACATAATATATATTTTTCTTTAAAAAACCTCAATAGTGTCACTTTCTTCCCAACATATGAAAATCCAGGCACCTGACGAGGTATATTAATAACAGGCTTGCATAACCATAAAGTGTGCCGCGAATCTCGCAAGCCTCATAACGGAGGGTAGTCGTAAAACACACGCTATGACGTCACGGCAGCCATGACACTTTTTTGTTGTGCCACAAGCACGATATTAAAACTGTAAAACTGAACTTATGTTGTTCGTGCACGTAATATGGTGAAGTTAAAGGAGATTTGGGGGGAAATAATATTTTTCTTGGTGTTTTTATAGAGGAGTTAGGTGATTGTAGTCTTGTAGGTCATTTAATAAATGAAAACAGGCAAATGTTTGTAAATATTTTTGTCAGCTGCATCTAATCTACAGATATTTATGATTACTAAATCAAATATTATTAAAATTAAATATGTAGATAATCACACTAATATTATAAAGGCGAAAGTTTGTGAGTATGTGAGTGTGTATGTTTGTTACTTCTTCACGTCTAAACGGCTGGAGCGATTTTAATAAAATTTGGTATAGAGTTAACTGACACCCTGGATTAAAACATAGGCTAATAAAACGCGGGTAACACCGCGGGGCACAGCCAGTTGAACATAAACATCAAATACCTTTTTTTTGTTTGTTTATTTTTCACATTACTGATCCTGCTTAACCCTGAAGGGGTTAACAGGATTGCTAGTAATGTGTGCTAGTGTGTGTAGCTGGAGCTAAGCTCAATGACTTGTGTTAGGAGTGGGTTCAAGTTGGTAGTAAGATGGGTAGGATTCGAACCCGCGACACTATTGCGAGTTCGATGCCTTAATCAAACATTAGACTACAGCCGCTTTGAATATCAATTCTATATAATACTAGCTGACCCGTGCAACTTCGTCTGCGTAATTTTCCCCCGATTTTGCAACATTCATCATTGCTGCTCTGCTCCTATTGGTCGTACCGTGATGTTATATAGCCTATAGCCTTCCTCGATAAATGGGCTATTCTACAGTAAAATAATTTCTCAATTCGGACCAGTAGTTCCTGAGACTATCTCGTTCAAACAAATAAACTCTTCGATTTATAATAATAGTATAGATTAAAATACAGGTACCATTACAACATAAGTCTGCGATAAGGCGACATCCCTGTCGGGATGAGGGTAGACGAGGAAGAGATAAAGACGCTACGCGTCCGGCACCCGTGCAGCAACGCCCCAGAGTGTTCCCATACATAGGCCATTTTTCGGACTTAGTCCATTTTTGCTGTGCTTTAAATACTTTAAAATATGCATCATTTAGGAAACTATCAATGTTTCTAACATGATTTTTGTGTATTACGCTTAGTTTGGGAAAAAAATTTATTTCAGAATTTCGAGAAAAAAAAAACGGCGCTTAAACAAATTTTATCCATTTTACATATAAACAGGACAAGTGCGAGTCGGACTCGCCCACCGAGGGTTCCGTACAAATTTGTAGGTGTAGTAGATACATACAGTGGACTCACGGTAATCCGACAAACGTTTTGCAGGGCGTTGTCGGACTATCGAATTTGTCAGATTATACAGTACTGCCACAGACCCCTATAATCCTAATTTTATTGATGGAAAGTACTTTGCAATCCGACAAATAGCAAATCAAAAGATTTTTTTTAAGGCATACCTATTTGTTGGATTACAAGTTACTCTACCTTGTAATCCGACAAATAGGTATGTCGGATAACAAGGAGCTCCGGATTAGCCAGGGGCCAAATTACCGGGAGTCTACTGTATTATAAATAGTTCAGGAATCAAGTCTCGCAATTTTTAAAATAAACAGCCGTATCTATTTTTTACGTTACCTTAGAAATTTGATTATTACAGCTTCAACGGATTGTAGACCTTCGTACGTACCTATATGGTTTTAATTCCAACTCGATATTCATCTACGCATGCCCGAGGTAAAGGGTCTTGACAGACGGACGGACAACAATGTGGTTCTGTTTTGTCATTTTGGCTACGTAACGTTACGTATGTAACCCTAAAAAAGATGTCCGAAAAATGAGCTTTATAAAAGCTGTGCATCGTCCGTTACATGTTAGTCTGCACCAGTTCCCATCAGATGATCTCGTGCAACTCACCTGATTGTGTGATGCAACAGTCCACTTCAGACAATCGCGTGAATACCTGTAAAAGAAATAAAAATTATATTGTTAAGTTTTTTTTTAGAACATTTACATTAGGAATAGGAGGAGAACTTAGTAGATAGTTTAAGCTTTCCCTCCTACTTTAGGGAAAGGCCCCTAAAGTATAGGAGTACTTCAAAGTATATGCTCATTTCCCGAATAAAACATAACTTTCAGTCAAGCTCCCCTTTTCTTCTCCACCAATCAAAATGTTGGGTTCCTCGACGGGGCAAGCAAGATCCTAAATCTGCCGCAAACCATGCCACAGAATGGCACGTAATTATAGATCTGGTCAAATACTACTACTTACTAATGTTCTTAATCTGAAAATTTGTGAGTAGGTACCTACTTATGTTTGTTGTTCTTTCACGCGAAAACTATTGAACGATTTTGATGATTTTTTATAGTAATGTCGTTGAAGTATATGTTCTATAAAAGTAAACATAAAGCAGACGAAGCCGTGGAGAAAGGCGGGGTGCGCGGCGAACGGAGACACGCGCGTATTTGCGGAATGGCAGATCTATCTCTATCTCTATCAGAATAACAATAAAACGTGAGAGGGCGCATGTTCCCCGCATGAAGGCGCGTGATCAACGCAACGCATTCACGCGCGGTATACATTGTTATTCTGATAGAGAGAGAGAAATAGATCTGGGGGTCTATTCACGTATTTAAATTAAAGCAGTGCAGTTGCAGTTAAGTTTCGATTAAAACGACCATTTTTGTATTCTTGTAACTTTGGGATCTTGCGTCAAGTATGCGTCTAGAGAGCGCAATAACGATATTGCAGTACGGTGCGCAGCGTTTTTTCAGATTGATCCCAAAGTTACAAGAATACAAAAATGGCCGTTTTAATCAAAACTTAACTGCAACTGCACTGCTTTTAATACCTGAATTGATCCGCTACACTCCCGCAACCGCGTGTCTCCGTCGCCACACACCCCGCAGCGTAACGCGTGGCAGTGTGTCAATCCCCTAATAAGCTGTGACCGTGGCCCGTCGCTCTAAAGGCATATCTATGTCATATATTGTGCCTAATTTAAATAAGAATTATGCTAATCTAAAATTTATTCTGGTTAATTCTATATTTATACAAAGTTATCTAATATTATGGTCCGCAAATATATATAATCATTATTCGTTATGTCAACGGTCGAGGTTAATTGGCTAGTATTATAATAATGGGATTTATTTATTTTGTTATCTGTCTAGACCCCGTTTTAATAACAATTGGTATAATTATTAATTTGAATAATAAAATCATAACAATCAGCCCGGGACTTCAGTTTTTATTGTTTCTAGTATCTACCTAATGTGGGATGTACAATATAACTACATACATATATGTGTATATATGTAGTTATATTATACAATTTATGTGTATATTATATACAGTAGAATCCGTTTATAATGACATCGAAGGGAATTGACAAACACGTCATACTAAGCGGACGTCATACAAAGCATTTTTGTGAAAAAAAAACAACCTTATTTTTTTAAGGTAAATACTTATTTTAATAGAGAAACAGCATATTAAATCAAAATAAAAATTGCGCGTAATACATGTTATAGTATATTTTTCATTTTTTTACTTAAGAAATCTGTTTTTTTTTTACTTCGAATTATCACTAAAAACAATGCGTGACGTTCAACTGTCCATTGAGACTCAAAACAAAAACAAGCCATGTGCCGAACGTCGTCGGGAATCAACGGCCATTGCCGAAGGTGTAAAGAATCATGTCGGTCACTATTAACGTACAAAACGTATTAAAATTGGGTCATTATAAGCGACATGTCACTGCAAGCGAAGTCATTTTATCCGACTTTGTTACAAAGAATTTTGTATGTTAACCAAACTTCGTTGTGTAATGACGTCATTATAAGCGGTTGGTCAATATAGGCGGAGTCATAATAAACGGATTCTACTGTAGTACGTATATGTGTATGTACGAAGGACCTTTGTTTTTGATGTACTTACTTGCTATGTAAAGCAAGCAGCGAATCTCTGAATTTAGCTGTTTAATGATAAGTGTATATTGTACAACCCACGTTAGGTAAATATTAAAAACTAGCTATCCCGCGTAACTAACCAGTAATTTTTTCCCGTTTTTGCAACATTTCTCATTGCTGCTCCGCTCCTATTGTTCATAGAGTGATGTTATATAGCCTATAGCCTTCGTCGATAAATGGGCTATCCAACAGTAAAATATTTTTTTCAATTCAGATCAGTAGTTCCTGAGATTACCACGTTCAAACAAACAACCTCTTCAGCTTTATAATATTAGTATAGATAGCAAAAACTTAAGCCGTGGGCAGACTGAGTGTATATTTTAATAGAGTGTATATGTCAATAATTTTAACCTATTTTTTCTCTATGAGGTAGCATTTCGGTAACAAAGGTGTTTTTCGGTAATAATATTTACATCCTATATAGTCACTTACAACTTACAGAACAAATCATTAATATACCTTCATTAGTAAGAACACAAAAGCAAAGTCATCCTTTTATAATACAGCTGCATGTCAAAAAACTTGAAATTATCGTATTAATACGTTTGTAAATTAAAAGTGAATCTTTAGGTATAATTACACTTATACACTGGTAAAATATAGCTGAAATTTTGCTAGTTCTGAAACTGCGCTGTATTTTTTTTTAAAGACGACTGCCGCAGTTGGCTACTTCGGACTCGGGGGACTTTACAAACATACAAGTCACAGACACAAAGTACACCCAGACTCGAAACAACAATTTGTGGATCACACATAGTGGTGTCCGGTATGGGAATCGAACCCACGACCTCATGCGTAGCAGTCGGACACACTCCCACCGCGCCACCGAGGCAGTCGAATTTGAAATGTTTCTAAACAAACAACAGTGTAGGGTAGCAATAATTATCAAATATATCTTACTAGCTTTCGCCCGCGGCTCCGCCCGCGTGGATGTCGGTTATCACGATAAAAACTATCCTATGTCCTTCCCCGAGACTCAAACTATCTCCATACCAAATTTCATCTAAATCGGTTCAGCGGTTTGAGCGTGAAAACGTAACAGACAGACAGACAGACAGACAGACAGACAGAGTTACTTTCACATTTATAATATTAGTATGGATACTTTTAAACGAGTAATTGTTTAACGGCTCCAACGATTATCATAAATTTAGTATGGGGGTTTCGGGGGCGATAAATCGATCTGCTAGGTTTCATTTTTAGAAAATGTCGTTAAAAAAACCGAGCAATGCTAGGCAGGAGCAGTTAGATACTTATTATTAAGTTCGTTATAATAAACCCGTTTTGAAAAAACTAAATACCTACTTCAGTAATGTCTAGAATACTACTGATTTTACTTTGGATAATTCGCTCTAAATGTTAAATGTCTCCAAAATCACGATAAAACATAAATTCGAAAAATATAACACCACCCTATGTTTCGGTCCATAGATAACGTTTATGGACGATTTTATTTTTATTATAGCACCAACGTCGAGGCGGCGCGCCATTCTGCCTAATGAGGTTGCCATGATAAAAACGATATGTTGCCATTATTTGTGGCAATGGTCTTGATCTGTAAACATTATTGCCGATTGATTTTCATCGCCAATTACAATTATAAAAAGAAATTAAAATGGATGTACCTACTTTAAAATGTTATAAATAATAATTATTATAGAATATTAGAAGCGGCGGACGCCTAATGGCTAAGGCTTCAGTCTCTCAATCGTGAGGTCGCGGTTTCAAATCCGACCCATTGTTATCTTTTTTTTTTAAATATAATTAAATAGAACATTCTTCCCGCTTACAAAGAACGAGACAGTATCTTACCGTAGAAGAGGTAGCTCGGTTCGAGAAATCTTATGTAGGAGGGGTCAAAAATCGCCAATATCATCCTTACGTAGGTAATTTATGAATAGCCCCAAGCAGTATTTCAGTAGCAATGAAATTGTTGAAAATAAAACTTAATTATAAAACTTAATTTGCCTAAAGTGTGCCATGGTAGTTAATGTATTTTAAGTTTGAAAGCACGGTCTCAAAACCCGCGATTATTAATTAAAACATGCACCGTATTTATATCACACTCAACATTATTAAAATAAAACTCAAACTAATATTATTAAAATTTCAGCACCAAAAATACGAGTCATCAACAACAAACCAATCTTAATAAAGGTGCTAAAAAACGGTGTCCGCCGTATCATGGCGTCTATAGGGGGATCGTGTCCTGTGAAATATTGAGAGGGTCATCGGTCAGCGGCTCTCAAACTATCGCGATGTAATGCGGTTGTTGCATGGATAGAGTTGGCGCGTTACGGTTTTGGGATACGTAAAAATATTATAAAGCTGAATATTATAAAACGGCCGGAATGATTTTTTAAAGGTGTATTGGTATATATTGTGGAAAAAATTACATTTATTTATTATGTAAGACGGTTTTGGCCAATATTCGATCCCCTCCCTCCCCCATGTAAAAAAAAGTAGGTATCTGCCGATATTTAATATTTATTATGTTAGAATGTAAAGGATAATTTTAATTTTTCAAAGATACAATATTTAGTAACGTTTTTTGTAATACACAATCGACGTAGGTTTTATTTTTTTATTTTTTTCTCTTGCCCCTTTCGCCACCGTCTACAGGGAGCTCACGGGGATCTGCGCATTCCGCGCGCTTTTTCTGAGTATATAGTGTTAACTTTGCGCATTTTTGTGATTTTATATTCTTAACTGTCAAGACCCACGCCCTTGTAAGAAAAAACAAGACATGGTTGACCCCGCTCCCCGTAAATCGTCTTACGTAATAAATTAATGGCTCCAAAAATACGAAATCTTACTACTCGTACCTACTATTATAAATGCAAGAATTTCGATAGTTGGATATTTGTTAGGTACTCAATCACTCCAGAATGGCGCAATACATTTGGCACAGACGTAGTTCATTGTCTGAAATAGCTCATACTTTATTCCGCAAAAATGTAAATAGGTATTCCACGCGAATGATGTCACATTGATATGATAGTATTCATTGGATACAACTAATCATATTATTATCTAGGTATTACTAGCTGACCCGCGCAATTTTGTTTGCATAAATTTTCCCCGTTTTTGCAACATTTTTCATTTCTGCTCCGCTCCTATTGGTCGTTGTGTAATGTTATCCTTTATGTACCTTTCTCAATAAATGGCCTATCCAACAGTAAAATAATTTTTCAATTCAGACCCGTAGTTCCTGAGATAATCGCGTTCAAACAAACTAACAAACTCTTCAGCTTTATAATATTAGTTTAGATAGACGTAGATACAAATTAAAGTAATATACAATTAAAGCAAAAACAAGACTAGAATCCGTTAATATATTTTTGTTTCTTGCAAAAACGTGCCCATTATATTTAAAACAAGACTAGTATCCGTTAATATATTTTTTCCTTGCAAAAACATGCCCATTATATTCAAAACAAGACTAGAATCCGTTAATATAATTTTTTACTTTCAAAAACGTGCCCATTATATTTAAAACAAGAATAGAATCCGTTAATTTTTTTTCTTGCAAAAACATGCCCATTACATTCTCTGAACAGGTTTCAAAGAATCATCGGAGGATAATATAATCATGCGTATTTCTACATTCCTAAAACTATTTGGCCTAAAGTCCAAATGCGACAGTAATTTCCCCTGCCTTTCCTGAATGACCAGAAAACGTCACACGGCTAAACTAATATTGTCATGTGACCCAATGTTAATTTAGGCAGGCTCCGTACTGGCCCGGGTAAACAAACGTGGCGGCCAAATAAACTAGGTCTCATTCCGCAATACGCTTTACATAGAAAACAAGTCGTTTACAACCAAATTGTCTGTGTACTTTGAGAAAAATAAGCTTATTGTTATTTTTTGTTTCAGTTATAGATAGTTATGTAATGGTTTATATCCAAGTTTTATCATGATTAACGTTTTTTCAACCCCCGACGTAGTACCTATAAACGTGTGTGTTATATGTTTAACATGTCTATCTGTCGTACGTATATGTATACTGTTATTCGTATATGTATCTAGTTTAATGGAAATGGTACATAGCATTTTTGAGGAAGTTCAGCCGTTCTTTTTTTTCTTATGTGTCGAAGGTATTTACAGTAAGCGGCGCAACGGTCTCGCAATCGTGAAGTCGCGGGTTCGAATCCTACCCATTATACTACCGACGTGAACCCACTCCTAATACAAGCCTTTGAGCTTAACTGGAGGGGTTAACAAGATTGCTAGTAATATGGAACTCAGACCCACATTACTAGCAATCATGTAAATTAAAAAAAAAAAAAAATTGGAGGAAATAAGTGACGATATCTCTAATAAGTTGTCTTTAGGCAATTACTGTACTACGTAGTAGACATGAGACTCGAAATTTGTTATTTCCCCTGCTACCAATCCGGTAATTCCACGATGAGTCTACAAGTCTTTTCAAAGCTCAGACGGGTCATTAGACAAAATTCCGAAAATATAGCCACAAAAAACCGGTATTACCGCTATCAATTTCCAGCCCGCTACCTAACTTTCCATCTTACTAACACCGACACATTAAACAAAATTCCTCAAAACTTAAACTAAAATTATGAAACATGAAACTCTTAACAACCTCAAAATTCATCAAAAACAAGCAAAACATTGTTTCTCTTGACTCGTTTCTTCAAGTTCGTCCTTTTAAACTGAAAATTGTGGAAACTTGTCACTAACAGAAGGCTGTTATAATTAAATTTTAATCCCCAACGAACTATTGTCTGAGACAAAACCAACAAAGACGCGGGAAATTAAAGTTGGGAGCGGAGCAGCTGTATCTTGAGTTCGACAGAGTTGTGTGAGGAGAAAGGGGCGTATCGCTGAATAGGAAGAAGCGACTTCTTTACAAGAAGACTCTTCTCTAGCCTCAGCTTAAGGCCTAAAACAGCGAGACTTCAAAAGGTAATACTTTGCTCTAGTTTATTTTTTAAGCTATTGCATAGCTTCTATCGCGGGCCTTGAGCGTGGAGACCGAATCCAGAAATTCCGTAACAAAAATAGCCTAACACCCCCCACTCCGACCGGCACAGCGGTGATACTTTTTAGTTTTGCCATTTTTAATTGCTTAAGTTGATAAAAATGCTATGCAATAGTTTTACCGCGGCAGTCCCCGAGTGCCACACATTTTTTTTTTAAATATATATTATGGGTCCACATGAATCCTCTTTGAAATTACGATCTAATGTTTAGAAGAGTCTACCCGTGTCCACGGCTGTTGCAATACGGTCGAAACGTCTCAGGCAATAAATAAGGTATTTTACCTTAAATTATTCACGCGATTAAGACCCGTAATATATATTTTCATAACTAGTCTTTAGAGTTAGACTAATGAGTAATTTAGTTCTGTCTTAATCTGCGAAGTCCAATATTTAAAATTAAGAAATTACCCAATAACACTTTTCTTATTATCTCTGTTAAAAGGAAAGGCAGTCTGTTCTTGTGTTCTTTGTAAATAATACTAACTGCACTATATTAAACTAATGTCACTAATCTAACACAAACGGCTTAGTTCTCTTTAGTATTGTCACTGTGTCCATGACATCAAGGACCTGGATTGCTCAACGTTCACGTGTTTAAGGAGTCGTCGTTCATGAGCTTCTGCATACTTTTTAATAATTTATACAACAACCTTCAAGGGACGATGGAGGTCCTCGTTCCTTATAAATATGCCATATACTTTGCTCTAGTGAGAACGATGTATATGCTCTAATAATGCACGCATCATTAGAGCATATACATCGTTCACGTAGGTTCACACATGGCCGTAGCTCGAGAGCGTTTGTGTGAGGCTTACTTATTGTAATCTCAGTTTTTTATGTAAAGATCCCCCCCCCCCATAAGTCCAAGTCATAACAAAAAAATTGCAGCCCGTCACGGCTAGATCTCGAATGACTTATTCAGAAATGCATTGGAACTATGCATTTCATTTTAAGTCATTCGAGATCTCCGAATCCAGGTCACTACCGGCTTTAGAAACCTCAGTAGATCAAACATGAGTAGTAAATAAGCCCATAAACTTTCCTTATGAGCAAAGTTACCCGCTCTACGTGTTACTTTGACATAAGCCTGAGCTGTAAAGTAGCAGCGATCACGTAATCGATATACTTCAAAGTGTATAGCGAGTATGAGTTAAACTTGTTCTTCTACGACAGTTACTATTTATTATTTCACCATACATCTTCGAGAATCGATTCTGCGGGTTATGCCTTAAGTGGGTTACTTTGTCTCGGCTGATTAAGAATTTATGTGAGTTCTAATATTGAACGGTTGTTGGTTTAAATTAGAAGTTGGGGCTGCTCGTACTGTTTTTACGGCTACTATTATATTTTTTTACAAAACGTGTGGTAATAATCTTTTATAACACATTTGCTCGTAAAGGGTCTCTTATTTCTCCAATTTCAATATCGTAATGTATCTCATTAATTACGTACTTGTGCGATAAAGTAATGTAAAACGCATGGTTTATCAAGATGCTCCGTCTAAAACGAACAGTACTTTTTTAAATCTATAACTCAACATTTTATGAATAAGATTAACTTTTGGGATATAAAATACATAAATTAAATAAACATTTAATTCTTTAAGTTTATTAATTTTGACTATAAATTACAACAATTTAACTGTAACAAAACAAAAATATTAATTTACTTTATTAGTAATACTGGCTGTTTTTGTGCCTTTGCCTTAAAAAAAAACCGCTGATGCGCGCCCATCGCTAATTTGTGAACAAGTAAAAATTATTGCGCGCGCTTTTTCTTTTGGCTCTATTGTTTTTTAATTTATTTCCTCGCAAATATGTTATAAAACATCGTATGACATACGTGCGCTTTGATAATTACTGCCTCTGCTTTCTTGTAGCCCTCGCCTACGGCTCGGGCAATATCGCCTGGGTTGTAATTTTCAACTTACCGCACTTATATCTTATTGTACTATTAAAACAGCTTAAGTTTTACTTTATCATTTTGTATCTTTAAAACAAAAGTAGAACTTAATGTAATAATTTTTAATCGACTTCAAAAATTACGTTCTGTTGTCATCTCTATTTATTTTAATAATTCACACTTTTATATCGAAAGCAAAGTTTTAAAAATAAATCGCCCACAAAACTAAACACTTGAAAACCTTGAGCACCACTGCTACTTATTCACCGAAGGTTATTCCGTAGCCATTTTGCAATACATTGTTTGTTCAATTTATACCCCCCTGTTCTCTAGAGATGCGTTACTGTATTGTTGCACTCATCGAACTACACTTCAACCTTATAACAATGCTATTAAAGCACAATATCGCGTGAAACGAACATAAATGTTATTGCTCTTCCTTGTTTAGACATCTTGAGGAAATGTTGCGTTTTCGGCACTTAGAAGTCAATGAACTTTGCATAGGGCAGTCAACACTCCTAGCATAACATTTGTATTTGAAGAAATAAGTTTATAAATGTTCGAATTTTCGTACTAAAAGCCACAATGTGACTTGTTTGTCTCTCACTTAAATGGCTGCAAACTTTAATGTAATTTTTATAATGGTCGTCTTGTATTTACCAAAATACTTAGATAAGTCAATTTAAAAAAAAAAAACGGACAAGTGCGAGTCGGACTCGCCCACCGAGGGTTTCATACAAATTTGTAGGAGTACATATTATAATTAAGTAGTTCAGCAATCGAGTCTCGCTTATTTCAAAATAAACGGCCGTATCTTTAAGTTAAAGTTTGATTTTTTCACAGCTTTAACGGACTGTGTTATGTGTGACTATGTTTTAAATTTCAACTCGATACTTCACACATTAGAGAGTTAATAGGTCTTGACTGACAGACAGACAGACAGACAGACAAACAGACAGACAGACGGACGGACGGACGGACCGACAACATAGTGATCCGTTTTTTTCTGTTTGAGGAATGTAACCTTAAAACGAAGCAATTAATGATCATCTACACTAGTCTTATGTTTTACCAGTTAATGTCAAAGGTCAGACAACTTATTTCGTCTTTCTATTCTTTATTCTTTAGAAGTGATAACAGTAATTTAAAATTTCGGACAATATTATTATAAGTTCAAAGTTTTTATTTAAAAAGTAATTTGTTTTTTTTTTTCTCTCTTTAAACAGATAACTAGCAATGTGGGATTTACGTCCCACATTACTAGTAATCCTGTTAACCCCTCCAGCTAAGCTCAATGGCTTGTGTTAGGAGTGGGTTCACGTCGGTAGTATAATGGCTAGGATTCGAACCCGCGACCTCACGATTGCGAGACCGATGCCTTAGCCATTAGGCTACCGACGCTAATTGACAAAGGAACTTTGAAGAAAGGCTTGTTTATCCCAAACAATTCGATTATTCATGTTTCATTAAGTGATATGTCTGTGTACGCATCACAAATTTCAAATTAATTCTAATTTTAAATTGTCAGTTACAATAACTTCAACGAATCAATTTAAACATTTCAATTTAATTTGTATCTTAGAACAAAGTTTTAATGGCTGCCTTACAATCTTACTTATTTACTAACTAAGTACTAATCTACGTACAAACTAAACGAATAATTAAAGTTTTAACAAAGTTTAATAACAAAATAAACATTGCAGACTCAATTACGGACGGCTCCGTTTCGTATTTCGTTGAAATTTAATATTTAATTTGTAATGCACTGTGGTGCAGCTACGACGGACCCATAGCTGGGGTACGGTAAAATATAGCGATCCACATGTAAATATATTTAACAGTCCCTAAGAGCTTTAGGAGAAACATTCGGGAAGATTTTTCGTCTAAAAACGCAGTCTACAAACTTGTTTTTAAACTGTTATATTACAGACTACAGGAACGGTTTAACAGATGTATTTCTGCCCTATTCTTGTTTGTTACTCTTTAGTATGTTATATACTTTTTATGTTTCATACAAAATTTTTGTACGTAATGTAATTGTCAAATTGTTTTGTTTATAACGTCATCAAAACTTCAATTACCAATCACCAATAATACCGCACACATTTTCAACCCGTATAACCCCTCACATTAATTCAGACAGGTATATGCAAAAATAACGATAGCAAAGGACACAGCTAAATAAACTGTATCTATTTTAATTCCCTTTTCATAAAAGTCTACCAACGAATTTATGTAGAGAATAAGACATAAAAATGTTCACAAGATTAAATTTTTAAAAGCAATTCGGCTGTGTAACTAGCCAGTGCTTGAATGTTTCATACAAAGTCGTTTCATGCAAGTCGTTTCATACAAAATTGTTTAATGTATGAAAACGGTACGCTTTGATCGTCTGCGTTTTTGAATGTTTGATGTCAGTGCAGATGGAAGTATGGATTGATTAATTAGATTTAACAGTGGATGAGCAGCATTCCCTGTGTTATTGCAGTACGATTTCGCTCCTGTTCGTTGGGTATATTCTTAGTAAGTTCCCTTTATGTTTGGTTTACCCTTTACACAATTACCTATATGTCTTTAGTTAGTATAGCAGGATTATAAATTTGAATAACGATCTATTAGGAGATTTTTTTTTTTAATTATTTCTAAAAATCAGACACAATTTTATTCAAATAAAATATTGTATACTAGCTGCCTGCCCCCGCTTCGCACCAGTGTCATATAATAGTTTTTTATACCTTGAGTTACACTATTGCAATTTTCGTAGGGATCTCTATTTTTTTTGACAATTAAATATAACGTTACTTCCCAATAAAGTATCTTTCTAAAAATCGGTCCAGTAATTTTTGTGTTAATTCGTAACAAACAAATAAAAAATCAAAAATTTGACATTTGAAAAGAGCAGCAATGAGTTTTTACATGAGACAAATTGTTTTGTATCTAAACTTTGCGTATGTTAATTAATAAATGCAGTTACTACAGTCTAAATTATTCAAAATTTTGCACAATCATAAGTGCTACATTACTGTTGTGTATCTATACTAATATTATAAAGCTGAAGAGTTTGTTTATTTGTTTGTTTGAACACGATTATCTCAGGAACTACTGGTACGACTTGAAAAAATATTTTACTGATTTAGCCCATTTATTAAGAAAGGCGGCTATATAACATCACGCTACGGCCAGTAGGAGCAATGAAAAATGTTGCAAAAACAGAGAAAATTCACGCAGACGAAGTTGCGCGGGTCAGCTAGTGTTATACATACGAATAATAATATGTACAAAAATGAAGGCATAGGTAGTAGTTATAATAATTCCTGAAAATACAAATGAACAGTTCTGTCAAACTGCTGAATACATAATTACTACGAAACAAATGCCACAAAACTAACGTTCAAACAAAATAAAAGACAAATTTCTCTGCACGAAACATTTCGAAATATCCCCAAAAAACTAGTAGTAAGCAACGACATGCCCCACCTTGGGGTCACCCTAATTAACCTTTTCTTACAAGTTACCACATTAGTTACACAAAATACAAAGAATACAGAAGGCAAGCTGATGTATATACCAGGGATGTTACGTAACTTCCGATTGATTATACACCTCCGACTCCGATTTCGCTCTGACACTTCTAAATCGAACATTTTAATCGGAGAAACTTAGCGTGCGGCGACTGCTCCTTCAAGCTAATTTATACATGTTAAATGTATGAAAGAAACATTCTCAGTGATTCCCTATGATCGCGGGTTCGAGTCCCGCCCGAGCGAATTTTTCCATCACACATTTTATATGACTGAATAATGTTTCTTTGTAATATTCTATTTTATTTTCGTAAGCTTTATTTCGACATGTTTATCTTTTCCCACCACCTCCGACTCTGATTCCCACTCCGACAAATCAAATTTTAAAACTCCGACTCCAACTTGGGTTCCGATAAAACCACCTCCGTTACATCCCTAGTATATACTTTTGTTTTTTTATCTGTGCTCAATCGCTAGAGCAGTCACCGCATAATTGCACGAAAAAGTAATATTCCTAATATAATATCTTTCCAAACTAGGCAGAGCTTGTACTACGGCACACAGGCAACTGATAAACATGCTAATATATTTCTAAATATTTATTATTATAAGTAAATTACACAGAATAAACCATCGTACTCCTGGTCATCACGCAATGATTTATCATGGGTGGGGATCGAACACACGACCTCCGGCTTAGGGGTCAGGGCCACTAACCACGAGACTCATGTAAAAAAATATTTTTTTTATTATGTGGAACTAATATAATGTCTGAAAATAAATTTGCTTGCCATAGTAAAATAATTCAAAAGAGTATAATGTCTGAAAATTTGTCACCGAATATTCCAATGAGTTACTTGCAGTAAACCAATCAAAAGGATTTCTAAGTAACCTACACGAAACACGTCACAAAATGCGCATCTGCAAAGGGGAGGGTGTCCGAAATTCTGTGTGCATTATATAAAGCTTAACTTCTGTACTCTCGTTACTTTGTATTACTGTAGTTACCTTATGTTTACACGCGTTACTGGTAACGAATAGTAACAGCGGGTTACCGGTAATAGTCGGGAACACAATATGCGTAAATTCGATTAGACATCGATAGGGGCTGACCGCTGACCCGCCCCAGTTGTACCTGCGATGAACCAAGAGGAGGTTAGGGTAAAAGGTCCATAGCTTTTCTTTTCGTAATAAATACGTATTCTGAACTTGTTTTAGGTTATGGTTTTGTACGCGTGTAGGAATAGAATTTCGAAATGCGCTTACGTATGAACGTACATGGAGAATTTTATAAGCCGACTTTCAGGCTTCCAAGTCTCGGCTTTGATTTGATCAAAGATCAGTCTATCTCAGCTTGCACGGACAATTCTTCAGGTTTCTCTGAAATAGAATTGCATTATGTATGTGCCAGTACACAATGATCTGCATCCTCCCCGTTGCGGCTTTGCGTTGTAATTAAGTAACAATTTTTACCTACCAATTTGTAATTTTGTTATATAATTCTGTAATCTAGAACAATTATTCATATTTTGTAATAAATTTTAAAAAATAATGTGGTTTTTTTCGTATTATGCATATGGTATTGTGAAACAAATTCAGCAGGTATCTTATTTAAACGAAATAACGCTATTGACTGAAGTTGTAAGAACTAATAAGTTAGTAGTTGTAAGAACTAATAAGACCACAGATGTACCAACTTTTGTGCAAATAAAGAATTTATTATTGATTATTATAACATATGTACCTACCTATCACAGATAACTCTTTAAAAAATAAATCTTATTAAACTAATGACATTATTTGAGGTTTACTTTGCACTTAACGCAATTTAAACCATATGACGTTTCCGTAGAACCTATTGGCGTTCTTCCAGCTCTTTAATTCGGTAAAAAGATAATATTTCAACTGTTTACCTACATTACTAAGCTCTTGATAGTATACTGCAGTACACGGTGTGGATGCATTATTCACGAGACTGGTTTAAAGCTGAAAAATCCAGGTTAATGAAATGCTGAAACGAGGAAGCAGTAAACCTGATCATTATCTACGTTAATACTGGTCGTTTATTAATTACGAGGCTTTGATTATTCATGATTCATAGCATTATGTTAAGGAAATGTAAACAGAGTTTGTGACTCTGTGGTGTCCTAACAGATCGATAGATTCGCGAGGTAAGCAGCATTACCACTGTCAGTTTAAAAAATGGGGATCATTTTCTACTATGTAATTGCTTCGAAGAGTACGATATGATGACGGCCCCGTATTTAATCTCTTTGCGCAAATTATGATTGCCTCTGTGGCGCAGCGGGAGTGTGTCCGACTGCTACGCAAGAGGTCGTGGGTTTGATTCCCACACGGAACACCAATTTGGGAGATCCACCAATTGTTGTTCCGAGTCTAGGTATAGTTTGTGTCCGTGTCTTGTATGTTTGTAAAGTCCCCCGCGACACAGGGCTTGTGCCCTATGTTTTTTTAGATTTTTAGATAGATAAACCAACGAGCAAATTACGTTCACCAAATTGCGACACGAAAAAAAACAGAGAATTCACATGAGAATAAATGTTATTGTTTTTAGTTTAGGGTAAGTTAAAATATTTGTCAGTCATGCAATTCAGAAGGCTAATTAATGACCTGAATCCATGTTTCACATCTCTGTATATCACATTTTAGTCAATAAATGATTGGAAATGGATATTGTGAGCACTATAATCTATACCTACTAATATTATAAATCTGAAGATTACTATTTATTATACGGGAATTAACGCACATTGTTTACCTTAAAATTGCTTGACGTTTCGACCAGGTTGCACCGGCCGTGGTCACAAGCGGTCGAAACGCCAAGCAATTTTAAGGTAAACAATGCGCGTTAATTCCCGTATAATAAATAGTTATAATCATGCAACGCGAAAGTTTAAATGTTAGTAAATCTGAAGAGTTTGTTTGTTTAGTTGAGCACGTTATCCCAGCAACTATATGTTCGAAAGGAAAGCTATAGGCCCGTTAACATCACGCTAGAACTAATTAGAACAAAAAAAAATGTTGCAACAACGGCGAAAATTAACACAGACGAAGTTATACGGTGACCTGGACATTATTGCATATTATAAACGTGAAGAAATATTTCTTAGTTTCGAAAGAATCTTTTAGTACGTGAAGCCTAAAACCACGCTTGACCGCTTTTTACGAATGACTTATTTCGTTAACGTTCCTCCATGTGACCCCAATCTCCCCTCAAGAATATTTCTTTCACTTTACCAATAAACCCAAAACATCTCAATACGAATATCAAATAACAAACACAATATCAAAAAAACAATTTAAATATTTCCATATTTCCCCAGTGCACTTCTCCTCACACCGGCCCTCGTCCAGCCACTACCTATTATTTAAACTGCGCCCCTTTATGTTCCCCTTTGTACGTAATGCAAGTAGAAGCACACAGGTAGGTACTGAGCAAACAAACCGACGACAATTTTCCCCTATTGTCCTCTATGTTACAATTGGGAACGGTCACACTTAATAAATATAGCCGATAGGGATGTTGACTGTCACGTCAAATCAGTCTCTTTTTATGAAATGTCTAAACGACACGCTCTATAGAAATGTGTACGGAATAGCAACCTATAGCGTCATAAGTTCCTATAGTCAAATCATTACTTTTAGTATTCGTTTTCAAGCTTTTAAATTCAAAAACATGTAAAATGTTTTTTTTAAGGTAACTAGCAATGTGTGATTGGGTTCCACATTACTAGCAATCTTGTTAACCCCTCCAACTAAGCTCAAAGGCTTGTGTTGGGAGTGGGTTCACGTTCAAAAAAAAAAGGACAAAAAAAGGAGTGAGTTCACGTCGTTAGTATAATGGGTAGGATTCGAACTCGCGACCTCACGATTTCGACACCGACGCGTTAGCCATAAATGTAAAAGAATTTTAGAGCATTTTAGGATCTACTATTACCTGATATAAAATAATTTACTTTTATTGTAGTCAACTACCCAATTCAATACTGAAATGAATAAATGTTATTTTAGTTTGTTTAGCGCTAATGTTGTTAAAATATTTGTCATTGGCGTAGCACTCGACTGAGGAATTATAATAGGTGAATATTTGCACTTTGTAAATATGACAAATGAATAAATGTAAACTCGGTGTATAATTATTTAAATTTAACGTTTAAAACGATATGTAACGTTACTTACTATGCAATTATGTTTTAAATAAAATCTGTAGATAGGTTACAAGTGCTCAGAAAGCGGCACCTTAAATACTATACAATTGACTTGTTTTTTTCGACTGTAAGGAAGGGTTATGTTTTTCGCGCGTATATAAGTAATATTCTTTATTACCTGATATCTCACAAACCACTGAATGGATTTATACAATTAAAACGTCGTTAGATTCGTCTTGACCGCCCAAGTGTTCTTAAATAGGTGAAGATTGGAAGAAACAAACATGGCGGCTGTGAGATTTCAAATTCGAATACTGTAATATGGGTATCAAATTAAAGGACTCCCCTTAAGCATTTCAAAAAGATATGACATGATTATGACTGTGATACTAAAAAAGTTAGTTAGCAACCATTCTTTTTTCAATTTTCGATACTTAATAGCGGTGTTAAAAGTTAGTTAAAAAATAAATGTAAAAAATTAAAAACCCGCCTGCACACAAAAGATGAAAAGAAGATCCCCTACAGAATTATATCATTTCATGCAGTCGGAGGCACTTTACTAAGTTCACCAAGGGAGTACCTTGGTGAACTTAGTAAAGTGCCTCCGACTGCATCACATCACAGCATAAAATTATAATAATTGTGTATCTTGTTTTCATCTTTTTTATGCAGGCGGGTTTTTTATTTTTTCATATTTTTTTATATGTCAGTGTCGCATCGCAAGCGTCAACAGATGAAAGCAGCGGATTACATTTTTCTCTTTTTCGCTTTCCTACTTTTACGACTTTTTTTATATTTATGCAATTTAAAGGTATCTATGAGTGCATTAGTTTGCCGTTTTTAAAGATTGAATGTTGTTTATGTAACCTATCTACACCTTTTTACTTAAAACATCATTGGTACTATGTGTGTATAAGTCACTGACCTCTATAATACTAAAACTCGTACAAAGTGACAGCAATAGGGTAGATGACTGTCAAGGTCAAATCAGTATCTTTTTAAAAAACGTCAAAACGTCAAAAACGTCAAAACAAAAGCCGTAATAGTTCTTTAACTACCGACTAGATGTCGCTACGGGGGCCTAACCCGTAAGCATTAAGAGATAGAAGAATTTGATATCTAGTAACATAATCCAGATAGGTGGTTCGCTTCTGGCCCCGGTTTGGCTACGGAAGTCTCGGGTTCGATTCCTGAGTCTGGATTCAAATTTTTCTATCTTTCAAAAATGCAATTATTGTATTTGTAACGTCAAAACGATGCGCCCTTACTAATTTACATGAAATACTAGCTGTGCCCCGCGGTGTTACCCGCGGTTTATTAATTAACGCGGTTTACGGATTAACACATAGGCTACTATGTGTTAATCCAGGGTGTCAGCTAACTCCATACCAAATTTTATTAAAATCACTCCAGCCGTTTAGACGTGAAGATGTAACAAATATACACACTCACATACTCACAAACTTTCGCCTTTATAATATGAGTGTGACAAAACAATGACGTCATTCTTTTGTATGGTCAAATCATCTAATTTCAATGTTTGATTTGATGTTTATAAATTCATGACAACGTAAAATTGTAGATAAACATTGTTTTTCAGAATATTTATATGAATAGATATATGTTTGCCTCTGTGGCGCGTGGGTTCGATTCCCACACGGGACACCACTTAGTGTGATCCACAAATTGTTGTTTCGAGTCTGGGTGTACTTTGTGTCCGTGACTTGTTTGTTTGTAAAGTCCCCCGCGACACAGCGTTTGTACCATTCTGCGGGAGTTGTCTTTAAAAAAAAACAAAGAAGAAGAAGAACCGTCCCGTGGACTATTTTGACACTTATGACGTTGTTGCTATTCTAATTACAAAAGTATAGACTTCCATTTTCTTTTGTCAAATAACCGTCCAAATGGAGTTGTAAAAATGGCGGCAAACTGACCGGCCATTATTTTTACAGCTCTGAGTTTAAATTGTAAAAAATGATTTGAATACGTGATAATTGACTAAGAACGAGACTTTGTGCATGTAATAAGCGCTAAATACTTGACACTGGCAGAAATTATCCGTCAAAACGGCTAGATTGCCATAAACTCAAAGAAGAAGAAGAAGAAGGAGAACCGTTCAAATGTGAAAATCAAATAATAATAATAATAAATAATAATAACTTGGGACAACTCACACAACAAATGGAAGTCTAAATGATGTCGGCGATAGTCGGTCCAGCAGCGTACCTACTATTACTTTAGAGGTCAGTGATATCAGTACATTCGACTCTTCGATCATCGACATCTATTTTATTGTAAACCTGTAGGCTTACTCTCTTTCTTTAAAACGAAATTCATGAATTTTCGTTTACTTAAATTTCTTGAGTTTACGGGGACTATTCTAATTATTTTTTGAATAAGCACAAGAAGTTCGAAATCATGGTCAATTTTCTGGAACGATTGAATTAAATAGATGTTCTTGGCTCTGTATATCACCACCTCATTTTTGATCGAAACTTCGTTTTCATTGAATTAGAGTAGGCCTCCTGATCTGTACCATACTACCCCGTTATACTATTCTACCGTATTTTTCTTCTTATAAACTTCACCAACTTTCTATGGTCCATCTCTCTATAAAATAATGAAAATACACTTTGACACGGGACCAAGTATACGGGATAGAAAGGGCTTGCAAGCCTGTCTTCAAAGCCGAAACTTCAAACAATACAACTTCTAAAAAAAAACCACGATCTCTTTTATTCCTGACTAGCTGTCCCGCGCAACTGGTCTGCGTAAATTATTCCCGTTTTTGCCACATTTCTCATTGCTGCTCTGCTCCTTTTAGTCGTAGCGTGATGTTATATAGCCTATATTTATTTATAGCCTTTCTCGATAAATGGGCTATCCAACAGTGAAAGATTTTTTCAATGAGATTACCGCATTCAAACAAACAAACTCTTCAGCTTTATAATATTAGTACAGATTTTTTTTAAATATTAAAAATGTCTTTAAAATTAAAATAATAAATAAACGAAAAGGAACTAAGTATGCAAAGGAAGTAATTTAACGCTTCTATGATTTATTATCTCGAAACTCGGAATAAATGTAACCGGAAAATTTTCTGTCACTCTTTTAATGAGAGGGACAATTTTGGCAGTGCCAAATATAAAACGTGGCAGTTTGTATCTTTGCCTTTTGTTGTATTCACTGGAGCTTAAACTTACAATTAAAAGTGAAACTTGTATTTTAATGAATAAACCTCATTAGTGAAGTAATTTAAACGTTTATGCCCGGTTTCTGAAGATCCTAGTTAACTTACGACTAACTATTAAATAATCTATACTAATATTATAAAGCTGAAGAGTTTGTTTGTTTGTTTGAACGCTATAATCTCAGAGACTACAGATCCGAATTGAAAAATTATTTCACTGTTGGATAGTCCATTTATTGAGGAAGGCTATACGCTATATAACATCACGCTACGACCAATAGGAGCGAAGCAGCAATGAGAAATGTTGCAAAAACGGGGAAAATTTACGCAGACGAAGTTGAGCGGGACAGGTAGTTAACTATATACATAAAGTAAAGGATAAGATAAGAAGACCTAGACTCTATTTGAACAACACAGAAATTACTTGACATTAGTTATTTCTATAAAAAATCGAACAACATTAACACTTTATCAATTTAATAGAAAGCAATGACATCATGGAATAATTATAACCATTTATTACATTTTGTGAAACGTCATTGTTACAAAGATCAAAGTTTTAAATCACTAAACACTTACTAGATTTAAAACTAAAAAGCAAAACTACAATCTATAAAAAAAAATGTTTGTCTGTATGTCCTCTATGCCTTCCTAACCCATTGATCAGATTGTAATGAAACTTTGGTAGGTTGTTCTGGAGGCACGAAGCGTGGCCAGGCTTGGCTAGTAATTAAATACATGGAATTTTAAAATTCCGATAGAAGGTACGTTCATGGAACTCGTAGATTAATAATACTGGCTGCTTAGTGTCAAAATACGTGTGTAATGCCATTAAATAAATTTTTAAATTATTTATTTTATTAGTTTATGGCTACTGTATATTATTTTTTAGGCAATAGTAGCTTGCATCATTTTTCAACTTTAACTTTTTAGTAAAAAAATATGACTTTTTTTTCTTTGATGTACTAAACCTTCTTGCTCACCTAAAAGACTTTCAAATAACCTTATTATTCAACCTTACCCCTAACCTTATTAGTCTTTTATATTTACTAGCTTTCTCTTCAGAATAGTAGAAAGTAAAACTCAATCACCAATAACTTAATTTTATCGTATAAATCCGCCATGTTTGATTGCACGACCAACTAGATTCACCACTTTAATAAAGAATACAATCTTCTCGTACGAATGGCTAGCTTTTACAATACCTCTGTCCAGCCAACTTAACATAGCTTCCCCCACAAATACCACAGTAGTTCAATAGTAGAGGAATTTAACTCTCCACTGGATCCGTTGCAAAATGAAAAGAGAAAAATGTACTCTTTTCCGGATACAAGGGCTCCCGGTTCCCACAGAAACTTTTTTCTCGAGTAAAGGATGTTTGTGGTGCTTTTAAGACCTATTTTTAGGTATGAAAAGCCTAGCAATTTTGCGTTTCATTATACTTGATGTATGAAACACGATGTATTTCGCTCGGTTGTTTTTTTTTTTTAAGTTTAAGCTACAGTTACGCATTCAGCCTAACTAAATAGGTTTATTTTCTGTGAAATAATTCTAAGAGTTGTTAGAATGTTGTTAGAAGCCTAAGGTGTTTAATTGGGCCATATCATTCAGGAAAGTCTCTTCATTTAATATTGTAACTATAAAATAATAATTTTAAACTTTCGGAGCGATTATTTCCAAAAATATTTACTTAATCAAAAAAGTTTTTAGAAACCTTACAATGTTTTTATAAGATCTGTCGAATGATGTGCCGTACGTTGATGTATGCTAAATATTTTCAGCTTCTGTTACATGCATGGAGTGCCCCTCCCCCCCCCATAAAAATATTTAAGTATTTTTATTATATTATAAAGTAACTAACGGCTTAGACAAGACACCTATGTACCAAATTTCGTAAATATTCTTCGTGTAGTTTTTGAGTAAAACGCATGTGATATCCGGACGGACGGATAGACAGACAGACGGACGGACATGATGAAACTATAAGAGTTTGGCATCGAAACCCTAAAAAAGAACAAAAGAAAAAATAAAATGATTAGGTAATAAACATCAGACGAAGAGGCTCAATCTAGATGTTTCCTAACAATGACAAAGAAGTTATAATTGTCTTAAGACCTTATTTCAAACAAGATGGTAAGTAAGCAGCCGTCTCTAAACTCAATCCTTGGAAAATTGTAAATGAACAACGTAACAATAGTATAAATAATATAACAAAAACAATTCTACTTAAGTATAATGGTATTGTAACTGATGAGCCATTACAAATTGCCAATATTTTCTCTAAGACCTTTATAAATGTTGTTCAGTTAGATACTTGTAACCGAAAACTAGCTACAGACTATCTCATTGAAAATACCATGCGAATAGAAACGGCAATGAGTTTTGAACTCGTTACACCTATGGAAATATTCAAATTGGTAAAAAACCTGAGTAGGAAAAGTTCTTGTGGTTATGACAATATCTCCATTATAATCATTAAGGACAATATAGACCTGCTTGCAGAACCTTTGGCAAGTTTCTTTAATAGTTGTATCACCTTAGGAATCTTTCCGGATCAGCTAAAAATAGCTAAAATATTGCCAGTATTTAAAAAAGGATCTAGGACTGAAGCTACTAACTACAGACCTATCTCTTTATTACCCACTTGGTCTAAGTTGTTAGAAAGGGTAATGAAAGATAGGTTAATTAAACATCTTAACAAATACAAAATATTAAATACACAGCAATTTGGCTATCAGAAATATATAGGAACAACAGATGCAATTGATGCTTTAATTAATGAAGTTGTCAATAACCTTAATAAAAAATGTAAGGTGGCAGGTTTATTCTTAGACCTAAGCTCGGCTTTTGATACTGTAGACCGTAGTATTATGTTGGCAAAGATGGAACACTATGGAATCCGCTACAATTGTTTAAAACTTTTCAGTTCTTATCTACAAAATAGAAACCAGTTTGTGGAAATTAGGACAGTAATAAAAGGAGAGGAAAAGCTGTACAAATCCAACATTCTGACCGCGACACGCGGAGTCCCTCAGGGATCGGTTTTGGGCCCTATTTTATTCCTCATCTTTCTAAATGACTTATCGGGCTACATTGAGAAACGTGTTCCAAACGCTAAATTAGTATTTTTTGCAGATGACACCAATGCAATTGTATCTGCGGAAAGCTTGGTGAACTTAGAATATAAAATTCATAAAATGTTTGTAGCTTTTCAAAACTGGTTCCAAACAAACAACCTCAAACTAAATTCGAACAAAACTAAATGTCTTCTGTTCAGAACCACTGCAAAAAATACTGAATTGTTAAAAGTTGTGTCTAACGGAACACCAATTGACATGGTAGACTGCATTAAATTTCTTGGCGTGCAAATAGACTCACTACTTAATTGGAAACAAGAATTGGCTACCATTGTTAATGTAGTAAGCTCTGCCTGCTATGCGATCAAGAGTCTAAGAGAAGTTCTGACTACTGATCAACTTAAATTAGTATATTTTGCACTTGTTGAATCGAAGTTCCGTTATAGCATACAATTTTGGGGCAATAGCTATAAATATAATTCAAATACAGCATTTGTTATCCAAAAAAGAGCTATTAGAACTATTGTCCGTATAAATCAAACAGTATCTTGTAAAGAATATTTCATTAAGCTGCAAATACTAACGGTACCCTGCCTGTACATTATGGTGACACTTAGCAACTTATACAAGAATTTACACAAATATGAGACTGAAGCAGAAAGGGTAGTTAGGCTGAGCACTCGCAGAAAACAGTTAAAAACTGTAATATTACCGCGCTTGAATGTAGTACAACATAGCTCTCAAGTACAAGCTGTAAAACTTTTTAATCATTTGCCGGTAGAGCTAAAAGCAATAGTCAACTACAACATGTTCAAGTGCAAACTAAAAAGCTACTTGCTTGCAAAATGTTTTTATAGCATAGAGGAGTATTATAGAGAAAAGTGATAATACACTGTTATAAACTTGTCTAGTTTTAAGGTTTTTAATATTGATTGTATGTAACATGTTACCTTCCATTAATTTGTCTTTAGTTTTAAATTTTTGTGGTGTACTTTTCTTGTGTTTTTAATTTTAATTCATGCAATTTTCGACACAAATGTAAATTTGTTTTTGAAATAAATGTCTTATGTCTTATGTCTTATGTCTTATGTCTTATTAAATTTCTTCCAGCGAGCGTGAATTTAAATCCTCATACGTTCATGCTCTCCTGGTACTTTCATACTAGAAATCTGCTTCCGTAAGTAGGTTTACCTCGAGCTGGTTCGTTACGTTCGTGACGCATGACGTCACTGGAACAGACCAATACTTAGGAACATCTAATATATAAAATTCTCGTGTCACAATTTTCGTTGCCATACTCCTCCGAAACGGCTTGACCGATTTTGATGAAATTTTGTGTGCATATTGGGTAGGTCTGAGAATCGGACAACATCTATTTTTCATCCCCCTAAGAGTTTGTTTGTTTGTTTGAACGCGATAATCTCAGGAACTACTAGGCCACATTGAAAAAATATTTTATTTTTGGATAGCCCATTTATCGAGGAAGGCTATAGGTTATAACATCACGCTACGACCAATAGGAGCGGGGCAGCAATGAAAAATGTTGTAAAAAAAAAGGAAGAAAAAAGAAAAAAGGGAAAATTTACGCAGACGAAGTTGCGCGGGTCAGCTAGTATATTTATATAAGTATTATAGTATAAGTTTTTATCATAACTCGTGAAACTAGAAACTAGACAACTGTGAAATGGGAGCATGGTTTTGGTCTTTTAAATCACGCTGTAAAAAGAGGTCAATGTTTTTTTGAAGACAAATCTGTAAGGGTATGTAAAGACACTCTTAAAAAAAGAAAAAAGATGTGTTTGTTTAGGTAAACTATTGAAGCATTATTTATTTGATAAAGAAACTTAATAATAACAAAACAAAAATACACAAAATTCGTTATTGTAGTCACGCAACAAACCTCCTTGCTTCCACTTTATTGCTCAACTTGAAATGACAGTTCGAAATACAAATAAATTAAAAAATAAAGACAAGAGACAATCGCATCAACTCCAACTCGCCGTGATTTTTAAGAATAGAAAATGAAGTCACCGCGTTTTGTTAAAATAAAACAGCAGAAAACCACAAATGTGATTAGATTTCCGCGGTTAAGTCGGCGACTGTATTTGATTTTATTTTATTTTAAATTAAAAGATAAATAAATAGATATCTGCTGAAGACCGACGAATGTGCTTAGTACGTACTTAATAAAGAAGAAAAATGAATTTCTTTTTGTAAAACTGGACGAAATATCGTTAGTGCCTACTGCAAAAAGTAAGTAAGAAACACAAGAAGTCATTTATGGTAAGTAGAAATAATATTCACAGCTTCACATTCTATACCTATGAAAAATACATATATATGAATAAAATGTAATGTTTAACCACTTAAAGTGATTGACAAAAATTTACAAAAATTTAGCAAGATTTTTAAAATATTAGGCAAGTAGGATTTTTCAATTAAAACGACTCGTAATATAAAAAGCTAAAAATCATCTTATTTAAACTAATTTCCTAAAAAAACCGCATCGAAATCCATCCATCCATAATTGCGTTACAAGGCCACGGACAGACACACTTGAACAAACTCGTAAAACTAGGGATGCACCGAGTACTCGGATGATACTCGGCACTCGGAATACTCGGTTTTTTTAGTACTCGTACTCGGTCGATAAACTCGGTTTTGTTACCGAGTTCCACAGAACTCAAAAACTTCATTCTTTTTATTATACATTACATACACCTCTAAAATGTTGGTTAGTCACTCAGAAAAAAATGATACGTGTACAATAGTCTTACATAGTTAAAACTCGCAATAGATAAAATATTTTCCTTACTGGCAAGCCATGCGTTTCAAACATTTTTCAAATCTTATTCGCGTCCAAATCGACCAGCGACAAGCTAAACAGAGTTACTCGTCTCGGTAAACATAATACCGAGTAATATTCGGTACTCGATTACTCGGTAAAAGTTGTACTCAACGCATCTCTACTATAAACCAATCTTCTATTTGCTTCTAGAATTAAAAAGAAGCAATGAATAATGAATAATTCAATTCAATTCAATTATCTTTATTGCAATAAGCGGGGTACATAATGGTGTTACATAATACAATCACACTAATATTATAAAGGCAAAAGTTTTGTGAGTATGTGAGTGTGTAAGTTTGTTACTTCTTCACGTCTAAACAGCTGGAGCGATTTTTATAACATTTGGTATGGAGTTAGCTAACACCCAGGATTAACACATAGTCTAATAAACCGCGAATAATAAATATGAATAAAAAATATCATCACAGATAGCATGCAAATATTTAAGTATTACGAGGGTCAAACTGAAAGTTCTTAGAAAATCAAAAACTGATTACATTAGCCAGTTATTAGTTTTATTATATCTTTTCAAAATATTGTCCATTCACGTCAATACACCGCTGCATGCGATGGAACCACTGGGAAAAGCACTTTGCCCACTCGTTCTTAGGGGTCTCTTCAATGGCATCGCGATACGCAGACACCGCTTCTTCAGCATTCATAAACCGCTTTCCTTTAAGTTTTTCTTTAATTTTTGGAAATAAATAAAAATCACAAGGCGCGAGGTCGGGGCTATACGGCGGGTGACCCAGTAATTCAACGTTTGATGTCGCCAAATAGTCGATCGTTCGCTTGGCGGTGTGCGACGAGGCATTGTCGTGGTGAAGGAGGATCCTACTGCGAGGTCGTTTCTCTCGAACTTTTTCCAAGACAAGTGGCAAACAATTGGTAGTGTACCATTCTGCAGAAACTGTTTTTTGATCCTCTAACACAATTGTTGCGAAATGACCTATGCTTCCAAAGAACGAGGCCACCATTTTTTTTCCCGCACTTCGATCTCTTTTCACTTTAGTTGGCAACTCCTCGAAAGGAAACCCCCACTGAGCAGATTGTCTTTTGGTTTCAGGATCATAACAGTAAATCCAGCTTTCGTCACCTGTTAGTATGTCGAACACAGCGTTTGAGTCACCTCCGTTAAATCTTTCAATCATTTTACGGCACCAGTCCACACGATGGAGTTTTTGAGCCTCAGTCAAATTATGAGGTATCCACCGGGCGCAAAGCTTCCTGACCGCTAAATGTTCGTGGAGGATTTTGTGCACTTGACTCATACCGATGCCTAAGCTTGTCCGAATCTGCTGATAGGTCACTCTTTTGTCAGTCTCTATCATACGCCGCACAACACAGATGTTATCTTCAGTCGTCGCCGTAGAAGGCCGTCCCTCACGTAAATCATCAGTGAGATTAGTGCGACCACGTTTAAACTCATTAAACCAGTTGTAAACAGTCGCACGAGATGGGGCTTCATCGTGAAAGGCCAATCGTAGTCTATCATAACTTTCTTGTTGACTTAAATGACATCGAAAGTCATAAAAAATCATTGCACGAAAATTTTCTCGTGTTAAATTCATGTTGACGTGACACAGACAATTTTCAATTTGCCGCCAAATCGTAAAACAAATGACAAATGAATGAAATATGTACTCAGTAATATTGGCAAAGAGTTATATTTTTAAATTTTAGAATTATTTTTTTATTATATAGTTTATAAGTGGCCAGTTCTAAGAACTTTCAGTTTGACCCTCGTATTATGAAGAATTAATTTAACGCATATCATAATCACGAACGAAACGCATATCATAATCTTAACTAAAGTGACAACACCATACGAAAAAACAATACAAAATGAGAACGTTCATTTTCACATTTTGTTGTACAAAAGCAACAAAAAGGCTATAACTTAAAAGCTGTGTAATTTAATTGTAGAGAATATCGCACACGGTAAACCGCGAGGCTCCATCCGCGCTGCCACAGCCCCTATTCTCGTTAAAAATATCAAACATTTGTTAAAAACATGAAACATCCAGTTTCTAAACTTCCCTTTTGCCTGATGAATGGCCACTTTAGTATTTATCTTTTCTTGTTGGTAGCTCTCTATAAATGTTTGTTTTAAAACAACCTTTGTTTTCAGTTAGGAGTTGAAACCGCAAAAAAAGAAGCGCGGCTTTGATTTTCTGTTACTACTTGTGTAAGGCTACTTGTAGGTGTAGGTAGGTACTTACATATATGTTGTTACTTATTGCAAAATACGTTGAAGGTTCAACTTTAAGGTACAGAACTGCCATAACGAATGATCTATTGACATAGGAACCGGTTTATTTTGTTTTTTTTTTTAATTTTTGTGTATTTAGCACCTCCTTTTTAGCTCGTTGTGTATCGTATTCAAAAATATGTATGACGTAATTATTAATTTCCTATGGATAATGTCAATCTATAAAAACGTAGAAATTGTAAAAAAGCATAATATTAGTAGAGCATAAATCTATTTTCCGAATAATTTATTGAAATATTAACAGAGCGTTTGTGTCATTTTCCTCCATTTTTGCAACATTTTTCATTAATACTCCGCTCCCATTGACCATAACGTGATGTTATGTAACCTTTGACACTCACAAATAACGTGGCTTTCTATTGGTATAAGAATTTTCAATATTGGTTAAGTAGATCCAGAGATTACCCCTTACAACCTCACAAACTTTACCCCTCTATAATATTAGTAAGTATAGAAGTAGGTATATAATAGTATTAACTATTTCCATTATGGTGGTAAATACCGTAATGAAAACAGTTAACACTATATTTTTCAGGTGGTATGGAACTCTTTGACAGATTTATTCAAGCTTTCGCCCACGGCTCCGCCTGCGCGGATGTCGATTATGAAGATAAAAATCTCTCTAACTTATGTCATTTTCTGATACTCAAACTGAGACTAAATTGGTTCAACGGTTTAAGCGTTAAAACGTAACAGACAGAGCAGGGTGTTCTCCCTTGCGTGTTTTTGTATGAGAGTCTCTCTCTGTAGCATCGTAGGCAATCGTAGCTTTCCTCTTGGTCCGCTTATATCTCTTTTCATCAAACAAAGCCGATTAAATTAGCCTCTTATTACAAAGTCGGCAGTCCATTCGTTTGGCCCAGAAAGACACCTAAAATGTCCCTTTTCATCGCAAAATAAAACTCAATTTAAATCAACCCATATGATGTTCCACTGCTGGGCACAGGTCTCTCCAGTAGATCCTACCTAAATAGGACCTGGGGGTAACTGCCATAATCGCGCTTGGCGAGCCGGTTGGCGATCGCAGTAAAGCTTTTAAAATACGCAAAGAACGTTGCTGCCCGTCCTCCGGTGACAAATCCCTTAGTCGCCTTGACGACACCCACGGCAAGAGACGGGGTGGTATTATACTTAAGCCGGTACCACACGCCTCAATAAACACCACTAAATAATAATTTTGAGATATTTGCCAGAAGCCACTTCGGTGAAATTTAGCATGAGCAGTATATCAGTTCAATAAAGGAAGCACTTGAAAGCACAGCACCGTTTGAGCAGCATTCAACCAGGAAAGCTAGCATTAGTTATCTCCGTGACTTAGCAGAACGGACGCAGCAAAATTGAATGTCAATCCGATCGGATATCCAACGACATATCAGTTCTTGACAATTCTATTTATGGGAGAAAATGGCTGCCTTGAAATTGCTAGCTTTTATAATAATTAATTGTCTAATACGAATGTTAGATTTCTTTAAAATCAGTATAGTTTCAGTAGCGCTTCTTTAAACAAGTGAATTAGTCACAAAAACTCATTTGGGCTTTATCTTTAATTAATATACTAATTATGTTGTTCTATTTGATGTATTAAATTGAAATTACAGCCTATAATCTGGATTAGAACATATATATTAAGATACTTTTTTCACGATTACCAATTACAAGTGAAAAACAGTTATACTTTAAATGTCGCCAGGAACAACGCTCTTGCATCAAAAACATCGTCTGCATATTTCAACTATTTTTTTATCTTATTAACTTACTTTGTATGCTATCTGTAAACGAATTTATAAAGGTAATAAATAAATCAAGTTATTTATAAACTTACATCGAATTTGCAATTATTTCTATACATATGAATGTTCAAATTAATTCTAGTCCTAGCAGACAATCCTGAATGGAATTACAAATTAATGTCATATTGGTAGGCCTTGTAAAAATACCTATTCACAAAACAGACTTTTTCAACGCAACAGTCACAACATTTAGAGATCATCAATTTTTTACCAAAGTCTATACATACCTACTTCATGCCCATGATTTGTAGGTATGTTTGTAAAACACCACGCGAAATGGATTACTCCCCACAGCACTAGTTGGTTTTACAAAACAAAAATAAAAGACGTATCTTCTCGCTAAACAATTTAAAAGTTGAAGAGAGAGGGTCGCTCAGCTGCCTTATGGGAGATACATCGACGGCTGATTGCTTAAAGCTTTTACTTTGCCATAGCTGGGTTACATGGTACATTACGTACCCCCAATCATGACAAACGTCACTCATACTATTTATCTTGAATGAACGAAGAAGGGTTTTTACTTTTAAAATTCGTATTATTTTTCACTTTCAGTCTACAAAATACTCGTATATCTTTTCAATCATCTTTCGATGTCTCAAACTTACAATATCTATGGAACTGTAGCGCGAACACAAACCTAACTATATCAGCACACGGAAAGTAGTCCAGTTTATATACCAGACTCTCTAGACAAATGACTTGTGCTCTAATCGAATAAATGACAATTCTGACGTGATTCTATCATGTCAGAATGAATAGAATAAGATCGTGAATTCGCGATTTTGAGCGCGCAGCAACGTCATTCTATTTGATTAGAGTTTATGCTACTTGTCAAAGGGGCTTTGAACTAGGTATTTGATTTCGGTAAATACCTATATTTAGATAATGTGCTCTAGTTATTGTTTGTCTGCAAGTTTATAACATAGCAAACTGTCTAATGACTAGACTATTTTATAGAAGATTTTCTACAAATGTTATTTTTATCAGGATCATCTTTAATACCTTTCAGCTCCTCTCATATTATGATATAAGTATCTATTAAATATGTCTGCGATCATATTAGTCATCGATCTACTTGCGTAGGTAATATCACCTTTATACCTTACAAAATAGCGCCCCCACATTTGCCTATTCAATTGAAAAGCACAATTTTCCACAAACCTACCTACAAAGCGCCAATGTATTCAAAACATAATCAAACCTGAACTAACCTAACAAAAATCCCACAACGTTAACAACTCCCAACACGACTTAGCAATCAATTATACCACACAAAAACCCGACCTAATCTCCTAGGCGTTTACCAACTATCCATCTCATGTCGCCAACAGATTCGGCTACTTCTCATCTCAACAGAAATGATGTCCATTTTTATAATAATGGTTACAATCTGCGACCATTGTCGGACAGACCTCGTCGTTATAACAGCTCGCACAAAATACTTAGTGAATACGGTGAATAGCCACAGAAATTGCTTACGAAAAAAGATTAACTTTAGTTTCGTATGTCGAGATGTGGATGTTAATGCTGGAGCTACACTGAAGTTGTTTAATATTATATGTGATTGAGCTAACTGCTGACGCACATTAGGACGGCAGTATTGTTAAACTAGCGTAATTGTAGCTTATTGTAGCAATAGCGGTTGGATTTTACCTATTGCTTGCGAAAATACATAGAACGAAGCTACATAGATAACATCCTCCTCTCTCGTAATTAGATTTAAATGTTATTTTGTTTTAATGTTATTTTGTTGTGCCCGACGGGGTCCACGATGGTCTAATTTTTAGCCTACCACCGACGCATACATTGTGGAATGCAAATAAAAGATTGAATTGAATTGAACTTGGTATTACATTTTAGCTCCAACATCATGTATATAAATTATAAACGACTTCCACAGTAGGGTACAAGCCCTGTGTCGCGGGGGACTTACAAACATACAAATACAGCCTACTAACACAAAGTACAGTCTGACTCGAAACAACAATTTGTGGATCACACAAAGTAGTGTCCCGTGTGGGAATCGAACTCGACCTCTTGTGTAGGCAGTCGGACACACTCCCACCGCGCCACCGAGGCCGTCTAAAATTTTGCTTTCTAAGTAAATAAAGGTTTTTTTAAACCACCTCACTATCTCTATTATGTAGTTTAGTACCAAATATCCAAAATTAGACAGTTCTAACATTTAAAGCATCGCAATTTACAATTTTCTATATGTAACGGTTATCTTGATATTATATCGTGACAGTACTGACAGTGCACAAAACGCTATCACGATGGCCGAATGTTATCCTATAATAATACAATCTGATCCAAACACGATTGATACGAAAAAGCTAAAAATACGCAGGTTATATTTTTAATGTAATACTACTGGCCTCTTGGTCTAGTGGTTAGTGACCCTGACTGCTAAGCTGTAGGTCGTGGGTTCGATCCCCACCCAGGATAAAACTTTGTGTGATGAGCATGATGGTTTATTCTTTGTATGGGTGTGATTTATCTATAACTAGCTGTCCTGCGCAACTTTGTCTGCGTAATTTTTCTCCGTTTTTGCAACATTTCACATTGCTGCTCCGCTTCTATTGGTAGCGTAGCGTGATGTTATATAGCCTATAGCCTTCCTCGATAAATGGGCTATCCAACAGAGGATTTTTTTTTAAATTCAGAGCAGTAGTTCCTGAAATTACCGCGTTCAAACTAACAAACTCTTTTAATTAGTATAAATATGTATGTATTTAGAAATATTAATGTATATCAGTTCTCTGGTTGCCATAGTACAAGCTCTGCTTAGTTTGGGATCTGATGACGTTGTGTGAGTTGCCCCAATTTATTTATTTATTATTATTAATATGACGTTTAAAAAAACACCATTTCTGAATGCAATGAAGACGACACACAAAATAGTGCCAACTTCCGGAAGCCTAATGTAGTTCCAGCTTAATTCAAACGTTTGCTCCTAATTCCCAAGTCCAGGCGACTGAGCGTTTGTAATTTGTACGTGAACATTGAGCCAGTTGTACATTTGCATCGTTTACACGTATCTTTAACTGTTTTCTACTTAGCCTGACTTTTTGTTTCCACCGCAGTTTTACTTTAATTACTTTCTTGTTGTTTCTAACCAATTGTTAACTTTTTCCTTTAACATTTGAAACAATCTTTTGTGCAGTCACGTTTTAAACAAGTCTTGTTTAACCAACTACAGTTGTTTTCAACTTGACTTAAAAGAAAATAGATTATAGAGATTTAGTATTCTCTTCCGTTTCGTAGTATCTTATGGTAATACTCGTATATATTAAAGCAATTAGAAAACACGTCGAGTATTGATTTATGTTAGAATTGTTTGAGAAAACTTACGAGGCAATTTATTATAAACTTAATAGGTACCTACTTATATATGTTCGTAAACTTTCGCGATTTGTACACATTATAGAATTTTATAATCTACAGTTCTTAATCGCGTAAATATTTTGAGTCTACCCGTGACCACGGCCGTTGCAATAGGGTCGAAACGTCGGGCAATAAACAAAGGTACCTACTTACTTAAAGCTTAGCAGAATTCGCTTATGAAATGATGGTTACCTCTTAAACTACGTTAACATTGATTAAAGTTGCAGTGTTACTCTTTCCTTATAAAAGTAAGCTTGTTAAGAAGTAGCCTATGTTACTCCTTATATCCTAAGCTCTTTGATAGTGATAGTCCCGTCAAAATCTGTCCAGATGTTTCGGAGATTAGCCGGAACAAACCGACAGACAGAGAGATACGGAAAAACGGGTTGCACTCCGGGAGTGCCGGCAGAAGTGAAAGCTTGAAAATTAACGTTGTGCATTTTTGAATATTTTGGAATGGTTAGGGATTATCAGTATAAAAGTACTAGGTATCATATATATGGTTAAATACAATATTCATCTATTGCGCTATCGTACACAAACATGACAATTAAAAAAATTACAATAACAACGACATGACAATCAAAAAATTTATGACTCGCGCAAGCGCTCTGCTCTCTCCCTCTGTCTTACGAATTTTCTATCAGGGTCACGTGATCCTGACGTGAGTTTAACATTTTTTACCCATCCCAAAAATGCACAACGCCGCAAAAGATGTTTTCACTTAAAAAAATGTGTTGTTATAAGTACCAGTTATACTTTCTTATTATATGCATTAAATAAAATACTGTTATTTTGACATTACAAACAGACATTTGTACAAATTAATCTCCTAACTTATTTCAATCACGACAGTCAATATCATCATCAGGGTCCACTACACAAGAGACATTAGTAGTGCAGGAGTTTACCTATATGCAGACACAAGTGCATTCTCTGTTACCTCACTGTCATTATCCAATGGAACGGAAACCCAACACGACTGGAGAGAGATTAAACGCAATATCGACGGCTTAACGTGCTCTCTGAGGAATGGAAGGGTGTGATAACCCATATATTCCAACAGTGATAACGTTGCTTAACCACCTGGATAACTCTATTTCCTCGATCGCCATAAGTCCCTTTAAACATACTCCATACCTTTACAAAATCCTACAGAAGCCTAAGTACGTATACGTATATCTGACAACTAGAACCTACTTTATCTACTTATCTATACTAATATTATAAAGCGAAAGATTTTGTTTGTTTGTTTGTTTAAACGCACTAATCTCAGAAACTACTGGTCCGATTTGAAAAAATATTTTTTATTGTTGTTTTGTTGGATAGCCCATTTATCGAGGAAGGCTATAGGCTATATAACTTAACGCTGCGACTTATAGGAGCGGAGCAGCGATGAGAAATGTTACAAAAATAGGGAAAATTTACGCAGAAGAAGTTGCACGTGACAGCTAGTCTATACTAATATTATAAAGCTGAAGAGTTTGTTTGTTTGTTTGAACGCGGTAATCTCAGGAACTACTGATCCGAATTTAAAATGTATTTCACTGTTGAATAGCCCATTTATCGAGAAAGCCTATAGGCTATATAACATCACGCTACGACCAATAGGAGCGAAGCAGCAATGATAAATGTTGCAAAAACGGAGAAAATTTACGCAGACGAAGTTGCACGTGACAGCTAGTATCTACATTATACCCGAAATCTCTAAAATCGCGCATATCATTACAACTCATCTGGAAAATCTCGTAAGTACTTTGAACCAGTAAAAGGTTTAAGTGCATTCCTTCAAGCACGTAATAACCCATTTCCGTCGAATTTCCATGTCACTACACATTGGAGAACTGGTCCCGAACTACGAGCTGTACTTGAGATATTTCACGTCTTGCTTGTTCATTTTACCTTCAATAATACGTGGAGTGAAGTTTCAAACTATTTTACTTGACTATTGATCAAATAATTTTTTTAACCGATGTAAAAGAGGTGAAGGTTCTCATTTGATATCCGTTCGCACATAATTTCGTCTTAAGTTTTGTAGATTTCGTCAACGAACGAACGTTTTGTATGCAGTTTTAAAGGTGATATCTATTCCCATTTCAATACTGTATCACAAGCAGTTATAACGGTTATATATATGATAGAGCTTGGTCTTCGTTGTATTAGTCACGCCATACACCAGAGAGCTCAAGTAGAATGGTCGTGATAACCGGCATCCACGCTTACGGATCCAGAGTCATAAGCTAGTTTTGCATAAACGCATCTGCCTCCAATCACCAGAACAAGATACGACCAATCCCGACAGATCTTCAATATCACTTCGGCATGTCAGTCCACCGTCGAATATACGTTATGACCATAGATATTGAGACTAGACTTCACCATAACCTAACAAAATTGACCACTCTCTAAACAGAGATAACGAGACTATGCGGTCAATACCTGTCTCTTTTCACACAACGCCATCTGATCCCAAACTAAGCAGAACTTGTACCATGGAAACCAGACAACTGATAAACATACTTATATATTTCTAAATACATACATTTTTATAGATATTTAACACCCAGACACAGAATAAATCATCGTGCACATTACACAAAGATTTATTCTGGGTGGCGATCGAAACCACGGCCTCTTGCGTAGCAGTCGGATACACTCCCACCGCGCCACAGAGGCAGTCTAGTAAAAAGTAAAGTGACATGACATTATGACGTGAACCAATCAGGTTTCTAGAAATGGACAACTACTGGCCGAATTTGTCGCAGCCTGTATTTATTTCATAGCTAAAAGGGAAGGCGCAGTCCAGTCTCTATGTCTATAGCCACGACGTAGTTATAATCACTCACTTCCCTAAGGACATGGCTAGTTATATACCCATTACACTCCCAACTTGTAAGTTCGTTAGCCAACAAACATTGGACTGCGAGGAACTTGTGTATAGGATATATTTGACGTCATCTTGCTAATAATAACCATATTGTGGTAGTTTGGGTTTGAAATACTTGTACTTACCTATTTATTATGGTAGGTATATGTATATATCGACCAATATGTATAATCAAAGTTATGGTCAAAATCTTTGGAACACAGCATGGGTTTTTTATTAGTTTTTAGGGTTCAAAACGATACCCTTATAGTTTCGCCATTTCCGTTCGTCCGTCCGCAACTTAGCTCAGAGACTGACTGTCAGTGTTAGAAAGGTACCTACGCCGGCCAAGTGACGGAACCCTACATATTCTGCTTGGCCCCACATGTAATTGCCAGGTTTTTTTTATTTTGATGTTAAAATAGTGGTGCAATACTAGGTACTTGTATTACCTCAAATTATGACGTCATGTTTAAGTTTTAAATACCATTATTACGGTAAATTTCTTCCTTTTTAACCAGTCAAAAAATACAAATTAGGTACAATCTACATTTAATTTTAATATAAAAATATGTACTTGAACACCTGCTTCATAACCCTGTAAAGAACCAAAAGGTAGACCAACCATAATTTGTCTTTGTCCATCTAAGATCATCTGTCATTAAAACTAGAATCATTAACGAACTGAAAAATACTTGACACCCCTTGAATAGAAAAACGTTCACGGCTTTACATAAAAAGGTCTACGAAGTAAATGAAAGGCCATAAAATTAAATAAGTTAAGAGTTTCGTGTAGGACAATGATTAAAGCTTTTAGTCATCTTTTAAATAAAATTGAACTAAATAAATTATTAAGTCTTGGGGCTTATCCTTTGACTGTTTTCTTTGTAGGCCAGGTTATTATCTATACTTATATTATAAAGCTGAAAAGTTTGTTTGTTTGTACAGATCCGAATCGAAAAATTCTTTCACTGTTGGATAGCCCATTTATCGAGAAAGGCTATAGGCTATATAACATCACGCTACGACCAATAGGAGCGGAGCAGACGAAGTTGCGCGGGACATCTATTTATAGCTATGCCCGCGACTTCATCCGCGTGAAAGCGCAGTACTGCTCACTCCCTAAAGTCATAAAAACTGTGTTTTTTTACAAGTACCATATATACCAGAGGGGGTTGTACACAGTACACATTTGGCCGGTGTTCAGTCAATAGCCCCGAAATATGATCTTGGATACTGCCATGATATATATGTACTTAGATTGAAAAAATAATTATGTATTTTGTAAAAAACTGTTATTTTGACATTACAAATAGATACTTAAATTTTATATATTCGTACAGATATAGTATAACTACTGTAATATCTCCGTTGAGTTTGGCTACCATGATAGAAAACTGATTTGCAATACATTCAATTATTCCTTACTCATGGGAACCCATCACCGTCTACTGCGGTTAAATAATGTCTGAGGGCTAATGCCAATTTAGCTATATCTTGTTTAGCAGACAAGATAATGTTGCTTAATATTAAAAGAACCCCTGAGAAAATCTATTTACCAGAGTTATCTTTAAAAAAAAAAAAATAGTTGATTATTTCCTTAACGTCTGAAAGAACCAACATACAAGTTCGTCCACCCACAGACAGACACTGACACAAAGACATACAGACACACAGATGCACATGTTGAACTTTTACACTCTTTTGCGTCCGGAGTGAACAAAATATTGGCTCTACAACTTAAAAAACTTAATGAACGGTGTCTGAATATTTTTTTCTATAAGCTTGCGGGTTTTACAAAATAAAACCGACCAAGTGCGAGTCGGACTCGCGCATAAAGGGTTCCGTATATAATATCAAGCAAAAAAAAAAACGACAAAAAAATCACGTTTGTTGTATGGGAGCCCCATTAAATATTTATTTTATTCTGTTTTTAGTATTTGTTGTTATAGCGGCAACAGAAATACATAAAAATCATATTCAATCTGTAAAAAAATCAACTTTCTAACTATCATGGTTCATGAGATACAGCCTGGTGACAGACGGACAGACAGACAGCGGAGTCTTAGTAATAGGGTCCCGTTGGCTCCACACGTTGGTCAAAACGCCACTCGTCCAACGTGTGGATCTAGAATAACACTCGTCCCAACGTTGGCGCCAATACTTTTTTCAGATCCAGATGTTGGACGAGGGGCGTTGTGACCAACGTTGGGGCCAACGTTTGGAGCCGGTGTCACCTACCTTGGCAATTATGCTTCTTTTTTCCGTAACATTTTTTTTTCCACTCACAGTCAAGACACAAATTATCTACGAGTAAATATTTGCTCTGAATAAATTCTTTTCAATTCATGAAATTGTAGCAAATCGACAGTCAACAGAAATGACAAATCGTTCCTACTGTTCCCAGTAGTATTTATGTTTCCTATTGCAATAACTATTGGATACCCCGAACAATGCACCACAGGTGATACATCATTTTTTTAAAGTTGTAAACAGGGTTGCCAAGCTATACCTTTGGATACAAAACTCGTATCATTTAATTGTAGGAACAATTATCTTTGTATAGTTTTGTTTTTAAATATTGCTCTAGACGGACTAGACGTAGAAGTAGAAATATAAAACAGTAATCAATTTGGGCAGAATATCTCGTATTCAAACCATTTTCACTAGATGATAATTTAAATTTTGTCAAGCAATTTTCTAACTCCGCCTAGCTATTATTTATTATATCATTACAGGCATTTAGTTCAACATTTCTGCAACAGAAATGGCACGAATATTTCAGACTAGCAGATTTTCCTAAAAGGCCTGGTTTTAAAAATAAGACAAATGACTGTCGCTTAATACATACCCCAACTTAACGAAACTGACACATCACTACGTAACAATAAAAAGCGTTTAAAAATAACGCTTAAAAAGTGAGTTTTTAAATAAAAAAATATGTAAATACGTGTCCTGAGCCCAAACATGATGAATGATGGGTCCAGTGATTAATGGTTTTCGTCATTGACGCCCTGAATTATTATGTCGTCTATATATAGTGATATAATATGTTCAGTAGGGTTGTTGAGGTTGCGGATACGGATATGTTGTCGTACAATACCCTTGTCGGGTTTCGGTCACGGTCACGCGCGCCAATTCAATTCGAAGACAATTTTGCGTGAGGATATTATCTGGCCTCATTTTTAGATTAGAATGGTAAAGAAATTGAAAATAAATAAAATAACAAGGTTGATAAAAAAGTAGTCGGTTTTATTTATTTTAATACAAGAAATGCTCAGTTTTCGAAACTACAAAGGCATAGCAAACCTCAGTGCTATGGGACTGCGTACAATAGCTGTGCAGGAGGTTCGATCCTCGCAAGGTACACCATTTTATGTGATCCACATACTGCTGCTTCGAGTCTGAGTGTACTTTGTGTCCATAATAATGTATGATTTTAAGGCAACCCGGGACACAGGGATTATTCCCTAGTGCATGAATTCACTCATTCTTTTTTAAGAAACTAAACTGAAACTAATCCGCTGTTTAAGCTTGGATACCAATCATAGACAGCTGATTTAGTTTCTAAGCTAACTCAAAACATCGTTTAAATCTTAGAAGTCCTTTCTTTTAGCCACCATGTTTCCACGGAGATTAACAGTCACATGGATAGCTAAATAATTGTTTTTTCTTTGAGATTGAGATCTCAGGGGTCTTAGAAACTTAAAACAGTGGTCGCTGTGAGTTCTAAGATCGCTAAGACCGCGCTGCCCTACTCCAAAACCTTTAAACACCTAACCCTCGTATACGCGCGGATATCCGTTAGATGTTCGAATTAGTAACATCCCTAACGTAGGATGGAAATTAAACGTCCAAGCGTTCGCTCCCAATAATGAAACACAAACATGTGACGAGGGATGAAAAGTTATTTTACGCAACAAATTGTTTGAAACGTCAGGATGTAATTGCGTCGGTTATTGCGTACAAGGCTCTAGTTTAATCGTTTGGGACTAGACTTGTAATTAAGCTTGAATTACTTATGCTATTTGTTTTAAAGGTCATGTGGGTTTGACTGGTTTAAGGCACATTACACCTAAGTATGTGCTTGTTAGGAATGTGTACTATACGTGGAGATTTTGTATCTATGGATGACCTAACTTCTAAGGTAACCAGATCCTCTATCTATAGTGGGTGGCATGGCATGGGTTAACAAAATTGAACTATTGAGGTGGCTTGGCTTGGCGTCTGTGCGTAGGTACCCCATTGAAAAATCAGCGTCGCAAGTTTGTCACAAAATTCCCTTCATAAATGCTGAATTGGACCATTGACTGCCTCTGTGGCGCGGTGGGAGTGTGTCCGACTGCTATGCAAGAGGTCGTGGGTTCGATACCCACCCAGGATAAAACTTTGTGTGATGAACACGATGGTTTATTCTGTGTCTGGGTGTTATTTATCTACAATATGTATGTATTTAGAAACATATAAGTATGTTTATCACTTGTCTGGTTTCCATAGTACAAGCTCTGCTTAGTTTGGGATCAGATAGCGTTGTGTGAGTTGTCTCAATATATTATTATTATTTGTTGTCATCATAGCTATGATGTGCAACAATCTAATTTATTGTTTTAAGTTTAAAGTAGGACTAATATAAGGTTATTTTGTCCGTCATATTAGTGGAAATAAAGAAACTTTATTTTATCTTTCATAATAAAAAAACTATAAATAATGTTTGTTATGCTGTGTATATATGTATGAATAGACTAACTGTGCCCGCTACTTCGTTCGCCTGAAGTTGCAGTGCTTCTCTCTCCCTACAGACGTTAGTGTGATGATAACCTAAGTTACTCCTTACATCCTCAGCTGTCTGACAGTGAAAGATCCGAGATTAGCCGGAACAAACAAACAGATACACAGACAGACAAAGAAAATATGTTTTGTTATAAGTACCCACTATATTATATCTACTTTCATAATGCATTTTATAAAAACCTGTTATTTTAAAATTACATACAGATACCTCAATTTTATTTATTTGTATAGATATATATCAAAAACTTAGTCTATAAAATATATAATTTTAATAAAATACTAACATTTTTTTATGAAAATTAAAATTAATGGCATTTGCAGAAAATAAATGAACACTTGTGCGTAACGCTACTCAATTACACGTAATAATAATTAGTACCTACTACGTTTCTAACTTGCCCGCGGGGCACAAAAAATATTACTCTTTTATGAAACTGAAATTTTATTTATGGACTAGGTTATTTTAAAGTTATACCTATATACTACGGGTCTTAATCGCGTGAATAATTTAAAGTAAATTATTTGTTGTGGTTTGTTGCCCGTTTATTGCCCGACGTTTCGACCGTATTGAAACGGCCGTAGTCACGGGTAGACTCTCGTAGACGGGTGACTTTCGTGGACGGTTGCAATACGGTCGAAAAGGTAACAAGGTATTTTACTTTAAATTATTCACGCGATTAAGACCCGTAGTATTTATAATTTTATAATGTGTACAAATCGCGAAAGTTTATCAACATGTCTAGGTTATTGTAACGTAGATGGTAGTTGTAACAGTGTAACTGTATATTAACAAGACTTTACAGCTACAAGCTACCTAAACGAACATTCTAAATTCACCCTACGAATCATATGACGCCAGCAAAGTTCACGCAGACAAGTTTAATTACAAAGATTTATACATGACTTGTACTTAATTACATAACACACTAAGTTTAAATTGCGTGAAGATACAAAGGTTCTTAGGCGTTGAGCTGGTGAATCGATACAAGTTAGTAATAAGGCTTCAGCTTAAGGCTCTATTAGCAACTGGCGACCTTTCGTGCGTGTATCGGTCATTGACTTCAATTTTATGTAGTTACTACAATTATATTGTTTACTAATTGACCTGCGCAACTTCATCTGCGTACATTTTCCCCGTTTTTGCTACATTTCTCATTGCTGCTCCGCTCCTATTCGCCGTAGCGTGATGATATATAGCCTATAGCCTTTCTCGATAAATGTAAATGAAATTTTTAATTTGGACTAGTAGTTCCTGGGATAATCTCGTTAAAACGAACAAACTCTTCAACTTTATAATATTAGTATAGATTTCTATTGTTACATATCTATACTACTGTTTAACATTGAAATTTTCAAGTTTTTACCTCACTGCTCCAGAAGGAGCGAAGTTTTTCAAGAGTATGTAAATTTCTTTGAAACGCGCTATACGACCTAAACGGCTTGACGGTAATTTTTTTTATCATGTTAAATTAAATAATCTTAAGCAATCGTTTTATTTTTTTAAATTTTATATATATTTCTTGTTAATCCGCGTTACGTAAGATCTGGAGTAGGGTTCATTCGCCGAGAATTCTCGGGAAATCATTCGGCAAGGTTCCCGGGAAATTAAGCTCGAGAAAAGTCGAGAACTCGAGAAATCATATTTAAGTCTATAAAATTATAAAAAAAACTATTTGCCTTACCATCACGACTTCTTCAACCGAAAACGAGTTGGAATGGTAGAAGTAAGCCCATCAGAACCTGAATCCGACATCTTCGAAACTCAGAACAAGCTATTAAAGGCGTTTCGAAAAATGGCGAGTCAAGTGTAGTGGCGCTGTCAAAATCTATAATAAAGATAGAGTTTTTACTTTTTGAACAGACTGGGAAGAGGTCTCCAAATTTGGCATCGATGTACAAAGCATAGCTTTCAGTTAAGCCTACTTCAACTGAAAATGAAAAAGTGTTTTCAATTTCAGGAAATGTAGTGAATAAAATAAGGAACCGGCTGGTCTGATAAAGCTATAAATGCTTTAGTTTTTCTAAAGGCATATTTTGTCAGACAGAGTAAGCAGATCTAATTATTTTGTGTGTAATTTTTTTTTTAAGACGACTTCCGCAGTAGGGTGCAAGCCCTGTGTCGCGGGGGACTCAACGAAAGTACAAGTCACGGTCACAAAGTACACCCAGACTCAGAACAACAATCTGTGAATCTCACAAAGTGGTGTCCCGTGTGGGAATCGAACCCACGACGTAGCAGTCGGACAAACTCCCACCGCGCCACAGAGGCAGTCAATGTCAAGTCTTAAGTTGATTTTTTACCTAATTAACCTACCAAACATGGTGCTGTGATTGTAGTCAGCATAGTATTACGAGTAACTTTATAATATTTAGATTTCTTTTTTTGTTTGATTATTTTGATACTTTTATTTGGGGGGAAACTACTTAATTTATTGATTTAAAATAAGTTTTTTTTTATATTACACATTTTTATTTTTGTGACGACTTTTTATACGAAAAGATATGCAAAAACATACGTAAATGTAAATTTCTCGACAACCCGAGACGACCCGAGAAATTGATAAGCTCGAGAAATCATGAACCCTGAAATCATAATCTGGAGGCCTACTCTAATTCAATGAAAACGAAGTTTCGGTCACAAATGAGATGGTGATATACAGAGCCGGGAACATCAATTTAATCCACTCGTTCCAGAAAAAAATCCATTGATTCGAACTTCTTGTGCTTTTTCAAAAATTTATTCGAATAGTCCCCGCAAACTTAAGAAATTAAATAAACGAAAATTCATGAATTTCGTTTTAAAGAAAGAAATATCTGTGTGTCGTTTCTTTTATTAGTAGGCTAGTTTGATCGGGATTCGGGATGGCCTTAGCTTTGTCTAATAAAAATCCTTATAAGAAAGTGAAATGAAGTTTTTATATCATGTGTTAGTTAAATTTTGAACAAAATTTTCTCTATCTTGTATTTCAAGTCAAAAAGACCCTATAATAATGCCCGTGCCTGCAAATCAAAACAGCATCGTATAATAAATAACAATAACAAACATCGATACTTACTAACTTATAACATTAGCAATATCTACTAAGATTACAACAAAAAACTTTTATTCCTATCGCGTAAATCTACACTAATATTATAAAGCTGAAGAGTTTGTTAGTTTGTTTATTTGAACGCGGTAATCTCAGGAACTACTGATCAGGACTATAACATCACGCTACGACCAATAGGAACAGAGCAGCAATGAGAAATGTTGCAAAAACGGGGAAAATTTACGCATACGAAGTTGCGCGGGACAGCTAGTAATAAAATAATAGTGAAAATAATCATATTAGGTACCTACAGTAAGCCATTTAAACCTTAGGTGTCGCGTGCCTTCCATATACTTATAATAAGGATTATTTACTGTTTTGAACCTTGTTTCCTGCAAATATGGCGTGTGGCCTAATGTCGTTAAATGCTAACAAACGGCCGTACATGCTAATAAATGCCCATGTGGACATGAAACTGCAATCACATAATTACTTGTAGCCATTGGGTTTACCCGACTAAATTGAAAATAAAGCTAAAATTAAGAATTAAGGTTTGATTACCTCGGTGGTCTTACGACTGCTGTGCTGCAGTGTAAAGAGGCTTTGTGTGTTCAATATCACACAGGAAACAATCATGTGTCAATCGATTCGTTATGACAGCTACATTTTTTTTGGAAGAAAATGTCTAAAAAGACTGTCTCGTAGTCGAATACTTATTCGTATTTTTTGTAAAACTTCCGTTTGTTGCAGTTAAGTTTGCATAAATGGCCGGATTGTGTGCCTGTCCCCTAAGAAAATTTGTAACAAGAAAACGCCCTTTTAAATAACCCTTTGAATACCCATTACAAGATGAAGTCAAGACTCTATCTACCAATAAAATTCACCATCACCCATGCAGTTTACCTGAATCTAGCATGCATCAAGAGTACGAACAATTGCAACCAACAATTTCAGAACCTATTACACAGAATTACCCAACTATAGCGTGCACTGTCGGGCTATCTTTATTCCCTGCAAAATCTTTCCTCCCTGACCAAAGCACATTGGCTTGAAACTTCAATCTGCTCTATACAATGCACAGTCATTTCGTTGTTTGTCGTACAAAACAAACATGCGACAGAGCAATGAATTATTAGGACGCTCACACGAAACTACGTTCAGTCATTTCGCATCGTCACGCGATTCGCTCAAGTTCCTAGAAAAGTTTTATATGGTTGTAAAATGTACAAACGAGTTGGACTTAACTTAATGTACCTTTGTCAGAGATCTAAATAGACAGACAGAATAGATAAGAAAAGATAAAACGCCTGGGGTGTTACTTTACAGTGAAAAACACCAAAAAACGGCTTTACCATTGTAAAACTGGCGGCGCAAACCTGAAATACCCTGAATTCTTAAACGAAAGTTAGTTTTAAGAAGTTCTTAAAAGTATTTCTCTCTCTTCATTTCACTTTTAAGTGACAATGACAGTAAGACAAGTTAATGAAGCCTAATAATTGAGATGTGTTTGAATATACGTAAATATGTATTACATCTAAGTTGTGCTTTAAATACTTATATTGCTCTTGATTAACATTCGATATCTTAGAGGAAATGCCATTATCTACTGGTAACAAAATTGTGTCCTATTAATTGTAATACTCATCTGCCATATCTTTGCGAGCTCGAGTTGGCTACTTTTGTAAAATCGATTAACTTACAGTTTTCGTCTTACCCGCCACACATTGCGTGTGACATCGTAATGGTCAAACGAATGTGGGTTACGGTAATACAAACCTTTTAAAACTCTGAAAGCGGCGTTAGCCTAATGGCTCATCGGTCTCGCAATCGTGAGGTCGTGTGTTCGAATCCTGGCCAACTATCGAGGTATTCCTAACACAAGCTAGCAAGCTTGCTAGTAATGTGGGACCACAATCCAACATTGCTAGTAATGTTTAAAAAAAAAAGCCATAGGCGGATCCCAGACAGTTGTTTTGTGTACCGAATTTACTTTCTTGTATTGTACTGAATTCCTTTGCCCCTAGTTCCTCCTCCCCCTCCCCACAATGAATTTACTTTGGGGCAGCCATCGTTGTGCATGCGACTCACACTTGGCTGGTGTCGGGTTAAAGCATGCTGTTAGATCCGGCACTGCCATTTACCAAGAATCAAATCCTGGATCCGCCCATGCCTACCTATTTTAGAAACTTATTTATTTGGAACAATGCTTAGCTTAATTGATTAAAACGTAACTGTATTCATGAAAACCTCACTTTTCAAGTAGGCATCTCACCGACATGTGAGATGCCTACTTGAAAAGTGAGATTTTTACATACGCACATTAACTTTAAACGTGAAAAACTCCTCACGGATTTCATTTGAAAGAGATCAAACATGCAGGCATGGGTATGCACGTCACACCATGGGCGTACCCCTCGTACCTCTCCTTGATCCTTGGTACTGCACAGAGATACTTAAGCACCTCTATTCCACTTAAACTGATATCACACAACAAAAGTCACTCTATCAAACTTCTTAGAGTGACACAATCAAAAATTAATTCATTAACTTACTCTCCCAACTCGCAAGTTGTAAATAAAATAGTTGTTATATAAAAGTGTCTCGGCTGTTTCCCTTCAATTAGTTCGTATCTCCCCACCGTCTTCTATACCCCCGATCTTGTCGACTAATCCCCAAGGAACAATTAAGCACTTTTCTAATCTTTATTGTGTGATAAATGGTTAAAGAAATAGGGAGATTTTTTATAGAAGATTTAAAAATTACAGAATAACATTATTTTTATATACAAACAGAGCTTTAAATAAAGTAAAGTAAACAAAAAATATTCTTTTAAATTACTAAATTTCGGCCGCGGCTCCGCCCGCGTGGTCCTCGGCTAAGTAAAAACTGTCCTATATCAAATTTCATTTAAATCGGTTTAGCCGTTTAAGCGTGAAAACGTAACAGACAGACAGGGATTCTTTAACATTTGTAATATAAGTTTTGATTAAATATTGATTGGTGTGGAGCACACATTGACATATATGTGTTTTCATTAAACATTCATTTACGGAAAATAATTAAATAGTCTAAATAAATCTAAATATCTATTGCCAAATGAATGGAAACGCATCACTTCAGAACAGTTCTACTTATTATAGAACTTTATAAGCTACGGGTCATAATTGCGTAAATATTTTAAGGCTAAATACCTTTATCGTCGAAACGTCGGGCAATAAAGCCCGACGTTTCGACAGTATTAAGCTCTACTTATTTGGGTAATTCTTTTTTTTTTTGTTATTGTAATTGTCAGGGCAAGATTTATTCATTACATTGTCCTATTTTTTTATTTTCTTTATTTCCGTGCAAATACGAGGCGGGCAGTTCTTAATAGGAAAGCTATTTTCTGTCTGTACTATCAAAAACTAAGCCTGTACTACAAATTAACAGTCATAATGCGTTCGCAGCTCGACGCTGACAAACCTTTGGTGAAACGTTTACTAATTACACTCGTACATTAAAAACCCTCTTGTAAACTACACCAGCCTACAAAAAATGCACTCCGACACGCCTTCACGTTGACAACAAAAACCACATTCATTTGTTACGGTAACCGTTAGTGACTTCAGCAAAAAAAATACGTACATTTTTCAAACAATCTTCTACTTTTACGTTACAAGTTAAAGTTACAAGTTAAACTCTTATCGTATTTCCCGACCAATTTGTCAAGGTTTAAGTTAATTGTTTTGATACTGATATGTAGTAAGGATTAGTGCTTTCTGCTTATTGATCACTACGACTTTAGTGCGTTCGTTTTAAGCAGGTCTTCATTTTGAATTTTAACTGAAATCTAAGTATATCAAACTCAAAGAACGCTCTTTAAAAAGAACACAAAGTAAACGGAACGAAACGATTTTTTTCTGTCTAGGACATCTTAACACATTACATCTAGAACGATTTCAAACCTATGAAATCGAGCCTTTGTCCAACAATTTTATTTATTGCTACGTGTTACTTCATTCGTGAACGCCTGTGCAAAAAATAAGAGCAGCGAAACTTTCGCGTTAGATGAGTTTTTGCTCTTGCTATTTACGTAGGCGTTATTTTTTTGTATTTTGCCCTAAAATCGTGCTGAAATATGGAATCGTAATGGAAAAAACGTTAGGGAATTCATTAATATGAGAGCTATAAATATTCGCATTATTTCTCAGGGGGTGAGTAATAAATTCGTAATAAAGATGAAGAGAGAAGCGTGCGGCGATAAAGGCACCCCCGACTGCGAGCGATATACAACAACGAATTCGTAACGCCCCGATTCGTATACACGGTTATGACATCTCTTTACATAAAAATGTGGTTTATACAGGATCAGTGCGTACTTTGGAATATGGGAGTAAAATCCCGTATATTATATAAGCGATGATTCCTCCCATACGATTCATGATATGTTTATTTTGCAATTCCCGTTCACCTGTCACTGCAATCAACCGCGGAATTTTACGGGACACAAACCGCTGAGCCGCAAGTACGGTATCTAAACATTGCTATCACCGTCAAAAGCGAATTATTTGTGATGTGTGCGTTAACATTAGTTATTAGGCAATCATGGTCGTCGATAAAATTTGTTTTATGATTGAAATAAAGTTCCGAAGCAGGTTCTCTGGTTGATATGATTTTTCATGGTACAATCTGTGTTCCGTCGTACATTATACGACGGTATTTAATGTTCATTTTATGAGAACATATTTTATAAAAGGAGATTGCTTTGCCCTATCTGAGAGCAAACTACTTATAAGCTTGCTTTGATTTTGACATATGTCAAATGAGCCTATTAATTTATTTTATGTCAGAAGTAAATCTCTTTTAATATTTCTATTTCGTAAAACAATGTTTAATTTATCCTTACATTGCGTGACCTGTGACTACATTGGTCCATATTCTTCTACGAGCCCTCTTGTCACGTCATATATATTTAGGATTAGTTAAACCCTAGAAAAGAAACCCTAAACAAAAGCAGTTAAATGCTTAATTAAATATACTAAAACCCAGGGCTACTACACTAAAATAAACATTTTATCTACCTGGCTTAACTTTACGATTGCTACAAACGCAAGTAAGAACCGTCTGTCATTTTCTTCAGTCGATATGATTCGCTAACGACATCTCGGGGCATTGTCACCATTTATAATGAAGTCGAAAATGTTTGACAACCCTAGCAGGGGAGTGTCGCGCGTAAATTATAAAGGCGCCGGTCATAGGGTTGGCGAAGGCGACAATCGTCTTTAAAATTTATTACCTCTGCAAAGATCTTTGATATGCATTGCTTTTATTTTATCTGCATATCGACCGAATACTCAAATGCTACTTAGTTTTATAATGTCTGTCGTTGTTCATCAGTCATGTCACTGTCACCGTAAGGTGAATGTTAGAGATAAACATACTTTTGTGAGCGTCTTACATGCATTTGTGTATTATTCCGTGGTACGTAACGCAAGCATTGGTCGACACATTTTTTGAAGAGGCAACGCAGCACAATAAACTTACTAACAGCTGTTTGTGTAACTGTCAACTGCAGGTAAAGTAAGTAGGTTTAGTAAATAATCAGTCTCGTTAACCACTATATTGGTAAAAAACATTACAAGAAGTTCACTCAAATGCCAAAAGAACATGCATACTGGAAAGTAGACTATAACATTCTGATGCACCGTTTTTAAATTCAAATTCTTTCTACATTACCACTAAAGCGTAATATCATTGCAAGTTTGAATGTACAAAATAACAGCCAACTATGAAAACTAATACAAGAGAAAGAAACAAAAAGAATGAAACGGAAACAAAGAAAACTTTATAAAAGTTCCATTTATAGGTGGCTCTCTGCAGATAGCGTTTGAAACAAGTGACGCAGAAGGCAGAACTGCAATCTGTTTGTTTGATGCTTTGTCCATTGTTCAAGAATTGTATTGAGACAATAAAACTCTAAATAAAATGATACATGGTGTATGGTCTGTTGCCAACGAATGATAGAACTTATAGAACGATTGTTATACTGGGTGGCGCAAAAGTACGGGCACTAAAGAAAATACTTTTTTTTTTTTTATATGACATTTTCTGTCATTCTGTTGTTGAAAATTGTGTAGTGAACAAATGTAAAATACACTGAAAATAAACATGGACCGTTTTACTCCCCAAGAACGTGGAATAATTGTGTCAATGTTCTTACGGAATAATTCATCAGTGATAAGAACACAACGTGAATTTCGTCGACGATTTCCCCACCGTCCGGCACCGATTGGTCGCACAATTCGACGCTTTGCCACACGCCTTGAAGCAACTGGCTCAACATTGGATAGACCTAAGTCTGGGAGACCAAGAACAGGCCGTTCAGCTGAAAATATCGATGCTGTGCGCGAAGATGTGGAAGAGTGTCCAGAAACATCAACGAGGCGACGTGCCACGCAATTGGGCATTCCCAGACGGACCCTGCAGCGTATTTTGGTGAAAGACTTAAAGATGTTCCCGTATAAAACTCAAATGACTCATCAGCTGCTGCCTGCTGACCACCAGCTCGTCTAGATTACTGCCAGCGCGTCATAAACCTCAACCTTGAAGAGGATGATTTTCCTTCAAAATTGGTTATGAGTGACGAAGCGCATTTCCATCTCTCAGGGCATGTCAATAAGCAGAATACTCGGTTCTGGGGCACTGATAATCCGCGCATTATTCAAGAAACACCTCTACACCCACTAAAAGTTACTGTATGGTGTGGCATCTGTGTTGACAGAGTGATCGGACCCTATTTTTTCGAAGACGCTGGAGGCAATGCGATAACTGTCACTGGAGAACGCTACAGAACCATGTTACGTGAGTTTTTGATACCCAGTTTGGACGAATTGGGGCTGGAGCACATCTGGTTTCAACAAGACGGCGCTACGGCACACACAGCGCGCGACACTATGGACTTAGTGAGGGACGCTTTTCCAGGCCGAGTTATCTCTCGTTTTGGCGATTTGCCTTGGCCTGCAAGATCACCCGATCTGACCAGTCCAGACTTCTTTCTTTGGGGTTTTTTGAAATCTCGGGTGTATGTGAACAAGCCACAGACTCTCGCAGCTCTAAAAGAAAACATTCGTCAAGAAATAACGAACATATCGCAGGAAGTGTTACGGCAAGTTATGCAAAATGTCATAAATAGGGCTCAAATGTGTATCAACTCTGGAGGTCACCATTTAAAAGACATCATCTTTAAATCCTAATGGTACGAAATTTAATGGCACAAATATACATTTAAAAAAATCTAAATCTAGTTTTCTAATTTAGAAAAAATGTTATAGCTGAACCAAATAGGGTCTTTACTTTTGCGCCACCCAGTATAATAGTGATTAATATGATGTGAGTGTAAGTGGTTGATTTATTAATGAGTACAAGTAATCAGTATGAATTATGTAACGCGCTAATGTTTGGACGGGTGTTAAAGTGCTGACAAAGCAATAACCACATTCTTCATATTGCTAAAACTGTACAAAGGGTAGTGTCACGTTCGCTCAGCCCTTGGTGAGCTGGTACCGGATCCAGGAAACTATCTATTTAAATAAACCCAGCACTTGAACCCCGGCAGAATATATAAAATTTATTTTTACCAAATGAAATGATACAAATACAGTACAAAGATCACATGTTATATTATCACTAATTATTAGCTCGATACTCTATTTTATCCAATAATAGATTCGTAATTATTTTAGTAATCATTTACGACCTGAGTGAGTCCCAAACTCTTTTATTTCCTTCTATTCTCAAACAACTTCCGAATAAGTTTCATCCACGAAGGTTCCATCAGCATACGTTAATGGATGTATACTTTTTATTTGCATGAGACCTCGGCAGTATACATCACAGTAGCATGCTCGCTCGTATATGCTGAATGATATATTTAAGATGGGAACTACTCATGGAGATAGTAATTAATCTATCTCTATGGAACTACTTAAAACATTACTCTGTTATCCATTTCGTCTATTTCATCTGTCTGTCATGACATGTGTAAGTCAGAATTTACCAGTGTGAACTACAAAAACGCAGAACGTAACAAAACCTAATTTCCGAAAGAGATGTAGAATAGATCTGCTTAATTAGAGTGAAACAAACCTATGATTCTTTTACCGGCGCTACCCTGCCTTTGCTGCTATTACATTTCATCCAGTCATTATAGTAAGAGCCTCTTTAATTAAAAAGAAAGCATATTCACCGTACTATATTCAGGAGATAAACTTTAGTACAAAATAATCTTTGTTTAATCCGTTCAGCAGTTCTGGCATCAGTAGTTAACAAACATACCACAATTCTTTGAACTAAAATAAAACAGTTTCTCCAATTCGAACAAGGATAATAGATTAGCCCAATATTGCAATGTTGGGCAAACCTTCGAGACTTTATTATCGTTACTGAGACCGGAAGTGACGGTTTCAGTCGACGGTAAACAGCGATAAAGGGGATGGAAGCACGCAACCAACCCCCCCCCCCCCCCCCGTCCTTCCCCACACTCATCGATCACGCTGTCCAAAAAATATTTGAACACGATGTTCACGAAACGTATTAATCAAGAAGGTACGAAGTTAAAAAACACTAATTTCCTACTTTTTGATTAATGTATGACCACACATCATATTAAAAATAACAGCCAAAGTTATCCCACATTTTTGTTATGAGTTTATGACACACGCTATCCGAAATTAGCTGTAATCTTGTTCATATTAAATAAAAGCACATTAGTCACGCGAGACAACCCTAGCTACGATTACAAGGGGCTAGGGTCGCCACAAGGGTGATTTTATGGACGATTTTAGAAGTACAAGTAATGCACAGTTTTATGAATGTGAGTTATTGCGTCACTTTATAAACCTCGAGGGCCGGTTACCTGGTGATTTTTGCGTATATTTGTCAAACGCAGGTTTGTGTCAAGGTAACATTGTTCATTTCAATGGAGAGTGATGGATTAGTGAGTAACTAAATCTTTATTGTAGTTTTAACATATGAATCGCTATAGACGCTAATGAAAGTCCACATTGTGGCAATTTTATTAAATGGATAAATCATTCGGTTAAATTAAAATTAAGGCAATTAACTGTATTGTGAAAATATATATATTACGGGTCTTAATCGTAAATAAATACCTTGTTTATTGCCCGACGTTTCGACCGTATTGCAACGGCCGTGGTCACGGGTAGTCTAAACAAGCCTAAACAAGGTATTTTACCTTAAATTTTTCACGCGATTAAGACCTGTAATATATATATTTTCATAATGTGTACAAATCGCGAAAGTTTATCAACATTAATTAACTGTATTACCTACTACTGGTAGTAGCACTGGTAGTACCATGGGCAAGGAAGGATAAAACCAGCATTCGAAGACATCTGTGTTAACAATGATACCATCTATTTGTTTGCTAAATTTAATCTAAATAATTTCAACCATTCAGGCGTGTGATTAAGCAACAAACATCTAAAGACATTCAACCACCCACAATATTAATTGAATAAATTTTATCAGAGTTCTTGGTAATACCAAAATAATTCTCTTTACTGTCTGACCAAATTTATCGGCCATTTTATTCAACGAATCGCGAGACGCTTAAACAGGGCTTGAAAATAAAAAGAAAACAGTAAACATTAGAATTTTAAATTTATAGTCTACGTTATTATTGTTTGGTATTTATCAAGATCTACTTATATAGTATGTATAGTTAAAACTATTATCGTTTGACATTTAAAACTAGAATTGGAAATACAATTTCATGTAGTGTTACTTATCCAACCGATAGGATAAGTAACACTACATGTAGTAATATATTTATGTACGGAGGCATTAAGCTGACTTTGCACTATGGGATATAATATACCCGAGATATATATTATTTTCCGCAATTGGTCTTCACATTTATATTATATCCCATAGTGAAAAGTCAGCCTAGGTCACGCTAGTCAATCCCTACACTGTCAGACGTGTCGACAATAACATCTGACTAACAGTAACATAAACAGTTTATTGGAAGAAATCAATTTCACATACCTATATACAGTAACAAACTAGAACATTCTATTATAAAACAGCATTTGTAAACATTGACCACAGTTTAATTATTCAGACTTATGGATCAATAGCGCACTGACCTACCACAATCAATAAAAAAAATAATTGTCACACCCCTAATAGCACACACACAACACATACAAAACTACTATACATGTACTTGTGTGTATGAATTTATTTTGTAATAGCGTCAACCCTAATCAAATATGCAATTTGCAAGTGTGCGTTTTTATGCATGTGTGCGCATATTCGTACGAGTAATAAAATCAACTTTAACTAAGTACGGCTATTACAAAATGAGCAGGGGTGTGTGTCATTGAGTATGTGTGAGTGTGTGTATGTGCATGTATGATAGTGTTGTGCAAGCGAAATGGGAGTGGCGCCAAAATGCGGTCCCGTCACGCATCTAACTTAGGGCTAAAATATATTGATTCATACGTGATAAGGCAAGCCATTCACCGTGCGAGGGAAAGTTATACATTCTTCATTATTAGACCCAAAATAAAGAAGTGAAAATAAAATGTATAATAAATTTTAAGGTGGCTTAATAATCCCATTATAAAAAATCCACTAAATAAAATACATACACTAATAATAAATAGTATGAATTTGCTTAACTGTAATAAATAGAAATTCGGTTACCATGTGCCGGTGTTTTATTCACAGGATAGTACAGTCTTATGTGCGTGAAACATCCAACTAATTATAATAAATGTCGCACCTAACACTCGCATTTTCAAATTTACTACAAATAACGCAAGATCTAGCTTTATTGGTACTAGAAACTGAAGCTATATTATCTACTAGCTGTCCCGCGCAACTTCGTATGCGTAAATTTTCCCCGTTTTTGCAACATTTCACGTCGCTACTCCGCTCCTATTAGTCGTAGCGCGATGTTCTATAGCCTATAGCCTTCCTCGATAAATGGGCTATGCAACAAAAAAAGAATTTTTCAAATCGGACCAGTAGTTCCTGAGATTAGCGCGTTTAAACAAACAAACAAACAAACAAAGCAAACAAACAAACTCTTCCGCTTTATAATATTAGTATAGATTATTAAGTTTTGAAGTTATGGACTTATGGACTTCCAATGATAAAATTTTGTACCTACTCGTAGTCATTTTCTATAGAGAACAGTGTAACTTCGAATAGAAGAGATTTTAACAAAAGTATAAGTTTTAAACTCAAAGTTCTTGTTAACAACTTCAAAACTTTGAATTTTGTGGTTGAAACGAGATCCTGCCTTGTCTTTTTTTATTTATTTTAAGGGTCTTAATATTATTTCACTAAGTGACAATACCGTTGGATCAACTTGTATGAATTTACTCGTATTTTGTGATATGAAACTCTCTTACCCTACGACACATTTTTTTGTCTCACCTCCAGCAGAAAGGCATAAGTCCTATGACGCAGGCGACACCATTTATAGAGCACACAAAGTGGTGTCCCGTTTATGATTCGAATCCACGACCTCTTGCGCAGCAGTTGTATGTACACTCTCCGACTACGCTCTGCACTATCGAGGCAGTCAACTTTGACGAAACGATTAGTCGCACGGTGAACAGTAAGCTTTACATTGTCACCCTCTGTTATCGCTGCATCTATGGCTGCCCAATACTGCACCTCATAATTTACGATCACATGGTTTCCCTTCATACTCCCATAAAATGTAATGTGCTACAGCTATGATGTCACAGACATACAGATATTTTACACCTCATTCTTGTGCCAGGAGTTGATATATACCCATTTTACTATGAAGTATAAAAACATTGTATTATACCAACACTATTATTTGTAAGAGCGAATCTTTGTGAACCTTGGGGGGTCAAGACAAATATAACGACATCTTACAGTACGATCAACGTATCTTGACCGGATTGAAGTTAGGTTTTTATCACTTTCGCGCATGTCATAGAGATGCGACCCTAAAATTACTTACGAAAACGACTAAATATGTTTAGTCGATTAAAAATAATAACAACATTTTAATTCAACAATATAAAAACACTATTTAAATCAGTTCATAAAAATTTAAATTTAGAATAGTTACAGTAAATACTAAAGAAACTTTGAAAAACAATTTCTGTACGAAGATAATCACAAAAAAACATGAGTTAGTAATACTAATTATGACAATGTAATGCGTAATCGCATCTCTAATTCTCTTGGTTTAGTTACCGCCCCCGTCCACCCCTTCCTGTCACCATTTACTTCCAAAAAATGCATCTGCGCAACCACTTGTCGCCTACTTCAGTCCGGCCTAGTTACGTTGATCCAACTGTAATTGTTTAAATCCTACTTTTGGTTTGAAAGATATGACATAATAAAGAATATTACATACATACATTACATATATACATACAAGATACGCGTGAAAAATATAACCCTTCCTTGCTGTCGGGTAAAAATAAATCCAAACATGTCACTATTAATACATAAATCCTATAATGCCTAAGTCTACAATATGACAACTTACTACTACATTCTGTAATAAATTATTGTCAGTTATAAACCATCAGTCTGTGTTATAACTACGTCTCTAACACGCCATTCAGTGTTCACTGTTCAACAGAAAGTAATTACTACAGTAGGTAGTAGGTAGTAGCCCCACAAAATCTTTTGACCAAACTTTGGGTACGGATATTACTCACTAATTAACGTTTAACTTCCAAATAACTAATAGTTATCCCATGATTTAATCGCTCTTTGATTTATTTGATTAATGGTATCGATAAATCTTTTGACAGCCATAACTTATTTTCTGATGTAATGGAGCTTAGTCACACCTTGTTTTATGCTGATTTAGAAAAAGAGAAGCGTTTTGCTTTTAATTGACTACACAATTAATTTCTTTGTTTGGTAAAACTTGTTTAAAAATAATTCCCATGAGAGCGAGCGAAAGAGAGAGAGAAAGAGAGAGAGAGTTGGTAAAGACCAAAAGCCCAAGTTTTCCGAAAAGCCCAAGTTTTCCGAAAAGCCCTACCGTCTGTCTGAAGCTACAAGTCGGTGGAAGTGAAGAGATAGAAGCGAAATCACACTATTTAAATAAATAGTATACTAGTTCTTAACATTATCAGTGAATTAATTTTATGACATCGAGACTACTTTAGTACTTTTGGTCATAGATCTTTGGTCTGACATTGCAGGAAATGCCTTTTATTGTTATGTAGGTCTGCCAGAGGACTCGAAAATCGATCAGATAGGCTTTTCGGTAAGTGAGTTTCGGTTTCGTGACCGCTTATGTGCTCATGGTCGACGCATGTGGTTTCGCCGGCAATACTTTAAAAGCCGTAAAATTCCCATTGTTCACAATATAACCTTCTTAAGTCCACACCGTTTCCCCAAACGTCCCAATTTCCAATTCCCCATACCTCCACAGCCCATACATCAGCGCAACATCGAACTGGCACGTCAAACGCACGCACATATCGTTATTTATTTACCCACTTATCGCTCACACGATATCTTTCCTTAGAAGATAAAATACAATGAAATCACGATAGCATCTTCCTTAAGAGTTAGGGTTGCTCGAGTTGGAAAAAATATCATTTTTTTATGTGCAGATTACGAATTTAGCCTATGTCAATCGGCACATAATAACGAATCGATTGACATTCATTAAAATCGGTTGAATTGTTTATGCGCTACTAATGTATAATTGACATATAGACCTGGACCGTACCATACCCTTCCATTTAAAAGTAAATATTGACTGCAAAGCGTGACATAGAGCACACGTGCGGCCTTTGACAGGTATTGTCCACGTAGTAGCGTTGTCTCTTCTAATTTTGTGAGGTTATGGCGCAGTCCTGGTCTGCTGCTGTTAATAACAACCATTGCTTTCCTTTTTTGAGGTTTAATCTACGACAGCAGCGACCGTGCGTCACAGCTCACAAGTAACCGTTCCACAACAGTATTAGTATTTATATAGATTCTTCTCTATAAATAAAAATAAATACTTGCTAAACGTACGAGTATGTTAGGTTAGCTCACCATTTCAGAACGACTGCACCTATTTAGCTAATTGTTCTTTATTGTGTTTGTAATTGTCAGGACAAGATAGGTATGTATGAAACGTTAAAAATCTTGAGGAAAAGGTACAGCCGGAGTGGCCAGTTAGTGCGCTAGTTTATGCCTAAGAAAATATACAGAAATCTCGAAACAAAATGGTTGGCAAATTTGTGAATTGATAGATATTAGCCAACCATTTAGTCTGAGTGGGCAATCGTTAGAAATGAGTAGAACCAGTATTAAGTGCTTAATCTTTTATTAATTTATACAAGAGTTACTTAGGCTTTAAATGTCAATTGGCCCTAAATAGTCTTTAAGAGGGTATCTGGCTGAAAGGTTATCAAATATTGAAGAGTGGAGGTCCAGAATCCCTGATGAAAAAAAGAAACGATAAAAAATTTACGTCTAATGTTTGTCAGTATGCTTGTGGTATTCAAACGAATAGGCTAATTTGAATATATTTTTTTAAAGCAGATTCTCATCTTTGTTTGGTCAAATTCCGTCGTACTGAAGATAATCAAATTCAAATTCTTAGAACTCTTTATTTAGTTAAGAAGCAACTGTAACACTTGTTATAAGTCGTTGTCAGAAATGCCATATTATAGAATTTTATAAGCTACGGGTCTTAATCGCGTAAATATTTTATTTTAAGGCTAAATACCTTTGTTTATTGCCCGACGTTTCGACCGTATTGCAACGGCCGTGGATAAGTCTCCCCTTGACTACGGCCGTTGCAATACGGTCGAAACTTCGTATAATGTGTTCAAATCGTGAAAGTTTACGAACATATATTGCAAAAGAAATGTCGTAACTCTACATTTACATTCATACCAAGTTCCCAAAGCAGAGTTTAGCCAGGTAAAAAATATTTAGGATTTAAAAGGTTCTGCCTACTATCTATGTTATTGTACAGTCTGCCACATAAGTCGCTTAACATTTACAAATATTCAAACGGGCTCAGCATAATAATCTCCAACTGAATAGCCACGAAAATTCTAATTGGGTAGTTGACTACAATAAAAGTAAATTATTTTATACTACTCAGGTAATATAGTAGATCTTAAAATGCTCTGAAAATAAGTGTTCTTTTACAATTTAACATGTTTTTGAATTTAAAAGCATGAAAATGAATACTAAAAGTAATGATTTGACGATAGGAACTTATAACGTCATAGGTTGTTAATCCATACACATTTCAATAGAACTTGCCGTTTTGACATTTTATAAAAAGAGACTGATTTGACTTGACAGTTGACATCCCTATTAATACAATATTGACACTGCCGAATTATTTTTTTAGACCATAGTTTAGACCACAAAGTGAATGATTCTGGTGCTTTTATAAATTGAAATATTGATTTTGTAAAGCGACTTATGTACCTAACCGTACATAATTACTTACTCGTATCGTACGCGTTACAAATAACAAATATTTCCACAATAACATCTAGGTTACTAAATGATTCGGTTTTGAGAAATTCCATTAGCTTTCTAATTACTGGCTTATTTTCTTGGAATTGTAATGAATTGTTCGAAGTAATTGGTTTTTAATATAACTTAGTAACGTATTATGAAAGGTCGTCGACTAAGTATACAAATTTAGGGTTGAAACCAACAGCTGAAGAGTTTGTTTGAACGCTCTAATTCTGAAGATTTGGCCACTAGAGGAAGAATATTGACATATTTTGTATGGATATCTTTGTCAAATATATACCTCTAGTAGCCAAATCCATCGATGAAATATGGTATGGAAATAGCACGAAGCTTAAGGTTACTGATATTCATTTCATTGCTATCCGATTCACAAATAGATTCCCGGTTTTAGACTAGACTAGCTGACCCGCGCAACTCCGTTTGCGTCATTTTTCCCCGTTTTTCTAACATGTTTCATTGATGCTCCGCTTCCGATTGCTTGTAGCGTGATGTTATATAACCTATTATATTCAAAAATAACCTAGCTTTTTATAGGTAAAAGAATTTTCAAAATCGATTGTAGATAAATCTACTGAAAATTCTTTTACCTGAATCTAAGAGATTACCCCCTACAACCTCACAAACTTTACCTCTTTATAATATTAGTATAGATAAGCAGTACCTATAGAAGTATAGATTTACAAAGACTACTGACTGCATGCTATAGAACTGCGCAGATAGTACTCAGAAGCCTACTAACCAGTGTTGGATTTCCCCTCAGGGTCAATAGGCCAGAACCTAGGGTGACCAGATATTAGAGGCAGTCAATCGTGACAAGAAAATCACAGACAATAACAAGAAATCTAAGAAACTCGAAGCAAATATTCTAAAGGTCCACTGCTCATCATTGTATAAGAATAATCTTCCTAAATCAATTTCGTAAATTTCATGTATCTATAAAATGTACCTACTACTACTAATACAACCTTTATAGGGTAGCCAAGACTTCAAATCCGCTACTAAAACTAACAAACAGCGAACCAACATGTTGCTCGATCGATCCCCCCGCCTGGTCAGAGCCTGTGGCCCCCTTATCTATATTAATATTATAAAGCTGAAGAGTCTGTTTGAACGCGCTAATCTCAGGAAGTACCGATCCGAATTAACATCTCTCTATTTGTCCCGAATAGCAAAATAACTTTTAAAACATTGGAAAATTCATTAATAAAATTAAGAGGCAGTACGAAGTTCGCCTGGACAGGTAGTTGAAAATAGAATGAAAAACAAAGAAAAAACATTCTACTAACGTATTAGCAATTAGGACATGGGTTTATTTGTCATTAATGTTGATTTTGTGCTTTTAAAGACCATTATTGTCTAAATAAAATAACAATAAACACTGTAAACAAGTTTAAAACGACGCTGTAAACCTAATTGTACATAATACAACAAGCCCGCAGGTTGCAAGTAATTGCGATGTTAAAATTGAAACGAAAATTCAATTTCGTCGTACATTGAACCAATTTGAAATATAATTCGTGAAAAAAATGTTCCCAGTTACTGGTTATTTCGTGAATAAAAGTTAAATGTAACTGGTTTGCCATTGAAGAGCTTAGAATTATTTACATTCTGGCGAATAGGGGTTGGGCATGTGGGGATATCGTAGAAATGTAACCGAATTAAGAACCAATTAAAAAGGAATAATAATGGTAATAAGTCATGCAATGTGACGACTCGATTTGGCAGTCTGCAATACAAATCTATACTAATATTATAAAGCGGAAGAGTTTGTTTGTTTGTTTGCTTTGTTTGTTTGTTTGTTTGTTTGTTTAAACGCGCTAATCTCAAGAACTATTGGTCCGATTTGAAAAAATCTTTCTCTGTTGGGTAGCCCATTTATCGAGGAAGGCTATATACATCACGCTACGACCAATAGGAGCGGAGCAGCAATGAAAAATGTTATGAAAACGGGAAAAATTTACGTATACGAAGTTGCGCGTATCAGCTAGTCTATACTAATATTATAAAGCGGAAGAGTTTGTTTGTTTGTTTAAACGCGCTAATCTCAGGAACTACTGGACCGATTTGAAAAATTATTTTTTTGTTGGATAGCCCATTTATCGAGGAAGGCTATAGGCTATATAACATCACGCTACGACTAATTGGAGCGGAGTAGCGACGAGAAATGTTGCAAAAACGGGGAAAAATTACGCATACGAAGTTGCGCGGGACAGCTAGTACTTGCTTAAAGGAAACGTGAATGACTAACGACCGGTTTCAATAATCTAACTATCGATGGATTTGACTACTACAAAATATGTCAAAATTCTACCTCTAGTAGCCAAATCCATCGATAGGTAGGTTATTGAGACCGGTCGTTAGTGAGTGTATTGATATTAAACCAATAAATTGTAATGATTTTTAAATACATTTTACAATGTTGTTTTAGGTCACTAGGTTACATAAACAACATTCGATCTTTGAAACCGCAAATTAACACACATGGATAAGTTATATTTATAATACTAGCTTTTGTCCGCGGCTCCGCCCGCGTGGATGTCGGTTATCGCGATAGAAACTATCCTATGTCCTTCCCCGGGACTCAAACTATCTCCATACCAAATTTCATCTAAATCGGTTTAGCTGTTTGAGCATGAAAGCGTAACAGACAGACAGACAGACAGCCAGAGTTAATTTCACTTTTATAATATTAGTATGGATATGGATAATGTCATACTATTATAAACAAACCGGGCAAGAACATGTCGGACCATGCTCAGTGTAGGGTTCCGCAGCCTTGAATAATTGCATCAGCAGAAGAGCGAATGTTCTTACGCCCTTTTGTTGAGAAGCGCAGTTTTGCAGCTATAACTCGATAACGGTATATCCGATCATGTCTAAAATAATTTTAGTTAAAGGTTCATTTCCGAGCATCGCGGCCGATCGCGAGCCGCTCGCGGCTTACGACAAGCGGCTGATGCTCGCGGCCGATGCGACAATATTTACAGTGCGCGCGCAGGCCTACGACAGTCGTCGGCCGCGCGCGTCTGTCACTTACCTAAGCCGCGAGCGGCTCGCGATCGATCGCGATGCACGGAAATGAACCTTTAAAGTAGTTATTAAGCGCTACCTTTGTGATTTTTTTCATATATTTTGGTCACACGATTCAAATTATAAGAGGGGGTGACGAAGACGACACAATTTATGCAATTTTTGTGGCGATTATTTCCAAAAATTTTCACTTAATCAAAAAAGTTTATTACAAATCCTGAAATGTTTTTAAAAGACCTGTTGAATGATGTGCCAAACGTTGATATTTGCTCAAAAAAATGTATGGAGTGAGTGCCCCCCTAAAAATATTTATTTTTACATATTTTAACAAAAAACTTTCGATTTTTTTTTGGACCCTTATTACTCCATTACTTTATTATTATAGGTAAGTGCCATCCAGAATATTTTTTTTCAATGATAGTGAAATCCGCTTCAAGATTATTCAAGATCCGTTGCGTAATTTAATTAATCCAAGCCTACCTACATAAGGGCTGACAACGGGAAAATATACCGAAAATGTATAGTATTTAAAAAAGTACATGCTTAATTTTGACCGCCTCTGTGGCGCGGTGGGAGTGTATCCGACTGCTACGCAAGAGGTCGTGGGTTCAATCCCCACCCAGGATAAAACTTTGTGTGATGAGCTCGATGGTTTATTTTGTGTCTGGGTGTTATTTATCTATAATATTTATGTATTTAGATATATATAAGTATGTTTATCGGTTGTCTGGTTTTGATAGTACAAGCTTAGCTTAGTTTGGGATCAGATAACTTTGTCCCAAGATATTATGATAAGAATTTCCAATCAGATGCTGTTGAGTCTCATTGACACATAAGTCTAATGACTTAAGTGGTATCACATCTGTGTTTTCCCTTACCAAGTTAATTGTGTTTTCCAAAGACGGTACAGGATAATTGTTTGACTTTGTTTAATGTATTTAGGATGAATCGTACACCGGAAATGTTGAGCGTAAACCTCATTCGCACGAGCAATTTTTTAACGCGCGTTAAAAATCCCGCGATCCGGCCTCTCGATGTGATTATGTGATCTATTCCCAACGCCCAGGGTTGAAAATACAACACCGCGCGATAAAAATACGTCGCGTTGCCGTTAGAACGTGTACTTGGGAATGCATTTGTTCTATTTGAGCATTTTTTTTACGCGCGTAAAAATACGCTTATGCAAATGAGGGGTTATGCCTCCAGAATCTGAAACAACACTCGTTAATTGGCCGTAGTTCTATTGGACTTAAACAACAGTAGACAGACTACTTTATCCCACATGTGACTTCTTTTTGAGTGAGAATAAAATGTAATAGGTAGATACTTACTAGCTAAAAGCGGCGCTTTAGAAGAGAGTTTTCTACCAAGTAATCATTTTGAAGACAGTTGTTTAAAGAGAAATAGCTTTTTGCCGCATTTTTTTTTTAAATATGTCTAAAATATATATTTTTTATTTATTTATAAAAAAAGATAACTAGCAATGTGGAGCTGAGTCCCACATTACTAGCAATCTTGTTAAACCCTCCAGCTATGCTCAAAGGCTTGTGTTAGGAGTGGGTTCACGTCGGTAGTATAATGGGTAGGATTCGAACCCGCGACCTCAGGACTGCAAAATAATATTTCTTTAATAGATAACACATTTAGACATAAACTTAAATTACTATATCAAAGCCCAAACTAGAAAGTACATACATACGTTGTGGGATAGTTTTAGGGCTCGCCTTGCTCGCCCTGATTAATTTCTAGAAGTTAAGTCTCAAATAAAAGTACTGACAGCGACTTAAAAAAAGGGTTGAAACTTACCCCTCAGTTTTGTAGAAAAAAAAATAACAAAATTTTGTTCTAGTTTCAACTAGAACAAAATTTTGTTATTTTTTTTTTTATATAGCCTAATATTTATTATTTTGAATTGTTGATTTGTGTTTCAGAAACTGTTATTTTAAGACATTTCATCCTAAATTAATATAGGAGAAATATATTATATCTCATACACTTTATGAACATGAATAAATATTTTTATGTTACAAAACCATTATACCCTATAGCTTTATTAGTATTTTACACTTAAGTTAGGTTAGGTTAGAGAACAGAATAATATCGTACTAGGGGTAGAAAATGGATTTTTATTAATTAATTTTCTTTCGTGCCTTGAAAGTATGGGTAGAATACGGAAACACCATATGAACGCGGATACCTCGAGCAAAAAGTCCAGCTATATTTTTAATTATTTTGATTACACTCATTAAGTAACAGTAAATTGGCCAACATTTAAGCACATAAAGAAAGTTTTTACATCGTAAGTGGATGCTCCTACTATGTAGTGCCCATTGGGCTGATATATACAATCTCGTGTAGTCTTCTTCTAATATTTTTGACCTCTTTTTTGCACCAGGCCTCACATCTCTCATGTGTTGTATAATATAATGGTGGCAGCACCTTACCTGCATATACCGTTTATAAACAAAGAAACATTGTAAACATTGGCAATTTGAAAAGAGTGGCCACGAGTTTTTATTGCCTATTCTCTTCTCGGGCTTTACCTATTGTTTGCGAACAGGCATTACAAGTAAATGTAGAATCGACTTTTCTCAAATGTAATATTTTGCTTCCTAAGTGAACAAATCATTTTTATTATTATTACACAAATGCTACTGCAACACTTACAGTACAATAACGCTAACACTTTGAGCTAATACATAAAAGCTATAACTAGATCATTTTTGCAATCAAAACAAAATTAGAAAGTATTTAGTAGGTAGGTACTGTTCAAAAGGCCCATGCCACATCTACTAACAATAATAGGAATCAAGTTTCCTAATTCTATTAGTATAAAATAGAAGAAACAATAACAGATGGTAAAAGCCCACATTATACGCCGAACTTTTGTTTACGAGACTAGCTACAGTTGACGGGTGTCAGCTACGCTCAACAATATCTTTGTTCCTACAGAACAAATACATAGTGACAACAAGATTTCACATCAGAGCACCACCACAAGATACCGACAGTGCAGAAGGTGGCCTATATCAAACATGCTCTAACTGTCGCCAAAAATTCGCCATTTTTTTTTTTTATTTTTTTTTTATTAAAGATATCCCTCGTTGTGGTGTTCAAGCCCTGTGGCACCGGGGAATTTACAAACATACAAGTCACAGACACAAAGTATACCCAGACTCGCAACAACAATTTGTGGATCACACAAAGTCGTGTCCCGTGTGGGAATCGAACCCCACCGCGCCAGATGTAACCCAGTGTCACTCTCACAACTAAGATGAATCTAACGATACCCCTGAAGCTAAAATCAAACCTAACAAGCCATTTAGGCTCTAGAGTAGAGCATGCCAAAGAAATATACATACACTCGAAAAACATAACCCAATAAAGTGGTATGAAATTCCAGGTACGTGAAGCATATCTATACGTGTACTGCGCGAGTGTCGTAAGAATAAATCTTACCTTTCTGTGCTTCTTTTTTGTTGTATCAGACACAACATGTAGCCACACCTGTCGGGTCACACAAGGGTCACACTGACCCATTTGTGCCATGTGCCTCTAAACTTGAGCACACCTCCTACCTAGCATGTCACAGAACGCCGTTTGATGTCACAAAATCGAATGTTACATGTCACACATACTGCCCTTTTTACTTTTACTGGAAAGCTTCGCGCGTGAAATGAAATCGGTTACGTTTTAATAGGAGTTGAAAAGCAATATGGCGACCAGGACAATATCAAATGGCAAAGCTTTTACGTCGTAGTGAGTGGCTTCGAACCATCAATGATGACGATAAAATATAGCGACTAATTCAGTATGAATTAGTCGCTATATTTTATCATCATCCTGTGGTGCTATTTTTTTCATTAACTAACAGTTTTCTTTTTTAAGAATTTTGAGATAACCAAGCCACGGAAAAAAGGAAAAAAAAAATCAAAAAACCCTTACTTGCTTGCTTGCAACATGCAGCAGTCGGAAGCATTTTACTAAGTAAGTTCACTAGGATTCATAAATGCCTCCGACTGCATGATTTAAGGTTATCTTGTTTCCATCTTGTTTTAATCAGGCGGGCTTTTTGATTAATAAAAATTGATTTATTTATTTGATACTTTTTATTGCTTAGTTGTAACACGTAATTAACTGTAACTACCGAAAATTTGAGTAAAAATCTTTAAATCGCCAGATATCCTAAACGGTTATGTTAAGTGAATAATGATTCAAAAAACCTCATTATGATTTTATAATACCTACACAATGATACCCCACATTACATAGCTTGTGACTTTATTTTTTTTTATTTTGATTACTGTAATGTCTTTAGACACACTCGCAAGATTAATACGAATCGATAGTATGAATCATTAAAATATGCCCACGCGTTTGGTTTATACCTATAGTGCTACAAAGGAACACACATACATACACTGATAAACACATTACCCTCCTTTGCGTCGCAGCCGGGTAAAAAAGATCACGATTTCTTTTTAAATAATGATTTTTTTGCTCCTAGGTTTACACTACGATGATTTTTGCATAACATTTCCTGTTAAAGTTATCAAGGAGGGCAACTATCTAGATCTGAGAATGCAGATCTCAAGAAGCTCGACCGACTTCTAAACAATTGCATCCAATTTATCTCCGATCTCAGTAAGAAGTCTTTGTCCGTAAGTGTGATCAATGGGTCACAGTTCGTCTTATCGGTATAAGTTGGCTCGGCAACAGATCAGAGAATAATGTCAGGTAGGTGGGTCTTCAGCCTTCAGACCAATTTTGAATTAGGACGTCTGTCACCATATTTACAAAACATAGAATGCCTATAACTAGTTAAACATAACGACAAGGAGTTTATGGCCAACAAACAAAAAGGCAAACCTTGTGTCTTTTTTTTTTACTTGTGTGAATTCTTATTAGATGCAATACGGTTAATACAGCCGAAACGTCGGGCAATAAACAAGGTATTTTACCTTAAATTATTCACGCGATTAAGACCCGTAGTATTTCGTATATAATCGCGAAAGTTTTCTTATTATTATATTATAGAAAGAATTCTTATTAGTGTTTTCGATTCAATTCGAGCTTTGTACATTTTTGTACCAAAGTTAATTTATCTTATAATAATGAGCATTGCTGAGAAATTGAGTCTAACAAGGCCATTCTACCTACCTACTCTGTTTTATCAGTTCCGCAAGACGGACTCATCCGTTAGCGTCACATTTACTGAGCGCTGATAAACAACGCTATTCTATCACAAAATACCAAGAATACAGAAAGTATTAACCTCCATAGAACGGGCGCTCGAGCCACGTCACCCAGAGATCGCTCACGGACGGAAAGCGGCATCGGAAAGCAGACAAAAATCGTGGCCATGCTTTGTTCGGGGGGGGGGGGGGGGGGGAGAACACTTAACTGACCAAGTGACTCAAACTGACCAAGTGTCAGTCGCTCGCATGACGGGGGGGTGCATTTGCTTCAACACCGGTAGGTACCAACTACAACAACAAAACGCTCAAAATTCTCAAATTTCCTAAAAAAAAAAAAGGTGTTTAAGTCGAGTCTGGGGGAGTAGAGATGTTGAATGTCAAGTCAAATCAGTCTCTTTTTATGAAATGTCAAAACGACAAGCTCTATAGAAATGTGTATGGAATAGGAACCTATGACGTCATAAGTTCCTATCGTCATCGTATGCTTTTAAATTCAAAAACATGTTAAAAGGTAAAAGAACATTTATTTTCAGAGCATTTTAAGATCTACTATTACCTGAACAGTATAAAATACTATACTTTTATTTAGTCAACTACCCAATTCCCCCTGTTGCTTACTCGAGCGAGATACATATATGAAGGTTACCTTCTGTACTCTTGGTATTTTGTGGTCCAGCTTCCTACACTCTCCCAATGGACCTACCCGTCTTCGTTAGTTGTTCTTTATATGAATTCAAACTGAAAACACTGATACTTATTGCATGTGACTTCGATAGTAATCTATGTATTATTTAAACTAGCTACAAGCCCGCCTTCGCGCAGATTTTTATTGTAGATATAAAGATAATGAAAAATTTAAATGTTAATAAACTTTCCCGATTTGTCCACATTATGAAAATATATATTAATACTGGTGGTAGACTGTCAGTTTATCCGTCTAATACGGTCGAAACGTCGGGCAATAAACAAGGTATTTTACCTTAAATTATTTACGCGATTAAGATCCGTAATATATCATCGTCATCATCAGCCTATCGCAGTCCACTGCTGGACATAGGCCTCTCCAATTGCACGCCACTTTGTTCTATCGTAACATATACATATATAATAAAAACCGTAATATTTTCATAAAATGAAAAATGTATTAAGAGCTGCATTGCTTATATGAATCAAGCACACAAAAATACAAATCCATGCCATTTTTAATTATATTAAATCCATAAGCAACTAAGTAGATATTGCCACAAATTACCCAATTACCAAGGTAAGTAATTAATCGTTATGATATCGTACCTAATAACTACTATTTCGTTACCAAAATTAGTAGGACGTTTAAAAAGAAAATGTAGATGTATAAGAAAATATAATGTACTTACCAAATTACACAAACGCCCAGAAAAGCCGCCAGACGTTATCTGAAACAAAAGTAAAACATCTTACATCTGAAATTGAAAACTGAAACAAATTGCCTAAGTTTAATCCTCAAATTTGTTTCGGACTAGTAAGAACATTAAGCTGATTGTGTTGTTTGACCTTTGCTCGTCACGATACCATCAAACCAACAAACCGAAATAAATGGCAAACGAATGTAATATACCCAATTCATTTCCAAAACTGAACGAGGTTCAACGAACTTCGGTTTTCCAGCATAGATGTGCCCAGTTACGTAACTAATAGTTAAAGTAGAAGATGGAAAGTTAATTTTAAAGGATAATGTTCTTCCTTATTTAGGATACTAGCTGTCCCGCGCAACTTCGTCTGCGTTAAGGTCCCCTGTTTTTGCAATATTTCTCATTGCTGCTCCGCTCCTATTGGTCGTAGCGTAATGTTATATAGCCTATAGCCTTCCTCGATAAATGGGCTATCCAACAGTGAAAGTAAAAAAAAATTCCATTCGGATTAGTAGTTCCTGAGATTACCGCGTTCAAACAAACAAACAAACGCTTCAGCTTTATAATATTAGTAATCTTAACCTACTACAATATATTTACGTTCAAATATTTGAGACGTACGTGAAGATTGAAGATTGTCTTGCTTTTAAGGGGATGCCCACTTATAAGTATAGGATACAATATCTCTTTGTCAAATTTCTATAACATTCATTCAGCTATTTAATCATGTAATAAACAAATAAACTAACTCACTAACATTTATAATATTAAGTACTAAATTAGGATTTACACTACGACCCAAAAAGGTGAAAGGACCTAATAAAATTTTGGTATCAAATCTAATAAAACTTCTATCTATTTTTATTACACACGCAATAAAAATATAGTGCGTCTATTGATAGCAGTATCACAAAATCAGAAGACACATATTGAACCAATCACACATATTGGTTTGGGCCGTAAAATATCGTTGCGTACAAGTTTTATACAGCCAATCGAGAACTTATATCGTCGTATCACAATATAGCGTTCAGTACACTTTATATTAGTCTTACCATCACCTATTTCTCTCTTTCCGAACCATCAAACAAGCCTAAATGAAGCCAATAATGAGGTTCGAGGGGAAAATGAAATGAAATATTTCTGTTTTCGGCTCTGAATTTCCGGGAAAATATTTGCGGAAAAGGCTTGAAGATAATAAATTACAGTCCGAATTCTGTTCAGTCATTATTACGCTCTTGAAATTTATAATTGATATTCGATTTCGGCGGCTTTGTTCTTGATCGTTGTAGCTTTCGATTATTGCGTCTTAAAATAACTTGCGAGTGCCTTAACATTAGGTATTATGGTTCTGAAGGTATCGCTCAGTTTTTTTAGGTACCTACTTACTTGATAAATAACAATGAAACTCTTCAATAACAAACAGTAAATTCCACCATAATATACCCTTATTACGGATTCGTAGCTGCTTTTAAAAACAATATTTATTATAACGGACTTATTAAATAAATAAGACTCGAGAAAACATACCTAACCCACGGAGTTTTGAAACAATAAAAACTTTTTCGTAAACAAACACCGGCCCTTTAAATGAACTAACACGAAACGCAAGCATAAAATTTACCTCACATTAATAGCTATAAACAGGCTGGAATGACATCATTACTCCACAAAACGACTGAAATCTTGACCGTTACCCCACCTAGTACATAATACACTCATTTCATTATTTTACATCGCTGAAACGTGCTCACGAATAACCTCTATATAGTTTGCCTTCAAAGTGGCATCAGAATATTCAAATTGGTATTTTCCAAGCGATGAAATCTACGAATAGCGTTCAAGCTTTGCAAGCTATGGTAACGGTGACTACCTACTAACCGATATCTGTCACTGTGTAGCCAATCTCATCAAAGACTAGAAAAAAAAACACAGTGATATTATAGTGAACACTGGACAGGTGTCTAGGGAGACACAAGTGCATTCTATATTATTTTACTCTCATAGTCTGAAGGGGGGACGGAAAACCGACACTACGGAAGAGAGATTATACGCAAAACCGACAGCGTTACGTGTTCTCCGAGACACGGAGGGTGATAAGATGAAACATTCACCAATCTATGACCAACAGTGCCAACGTTACTTAACCTCGCAGAGCTCTCAATCTGCTCCATTAACTCATGGGTCCCACTCCTCTAATAAAACTATAACTACATGAACGAAACGTAAAAGCCATTGATCAATTTCATTGATTTATATTTGCGTAGGTTCACCACAAATTTTGACATATTGGGGTTCAAATTACAACCTTTTTACTCCCAGGAGTATTTCCAACAATATTACGAGGGAAGGTCTCGGTTGTATCGATATAAAGTATTCATCGCGCTCATTCTTTGTGACGAAATGGAAGCTTGCCTTTACTTTTGTTATGTAAATCGCTGTCAAGATTTTGAATATTATAAGTGGTAATGGCTACATAATGTTGCCAACTGTATACAATTTATGTGTTGAGACGGAGGTCAAATTTATATTAGGTCAGTTTCTTAATACGCCGAATTTTTTTATTGTCAATATTTGTAAATACACTCGTAAACATAATACTCAATATAGTGGACTTAGAACAATGAATGAGCGAATAAATGTTAGTATTATTAGGGTGCTATAGTGTAGTGAGTAGAGTAGGTACGTATACAAAGCACTATGTCAACTTCATAGGTGCTAACTTCACACAATTACAGTATAGTGGAAGGGCAGTTGCAGCCTGCCGCTTGGAGAAGCAAGCCCAAGACGAGATTCGCGAGTGGCGAAGAATTGGCGGTATGAGAGCACTGGCGAGGCGATATATTTGGCCAAAACCAGCCAGAGATGGTAACCATTACGCAAGAGACAGCCGGCCTCTCGCCATAGAGCACTATGACGGCACATAGTATGACGTTTTAGTCGGTTTGAGTCTGATATACCCACCTTTGTCGCGCCCTCGACGAGGTGGAATTCCTGTGGATACACGTAAAATATATGTTTTTTTTTAGTTTGGAAACAGGAAACCAACTCGTCAAAACGAAGGTTCGTTTGTAGAGGGCAAGGGTGTTAAGTCCCTCCAACACAACGGGAGGATCCTCTGACCAGGCGAGGTGATCATGCCTGGCGGGCCGCGGCTTAACGGTTAAACTGGAAACTTGTACATATAGTTAGCAGCTGTGAAAACTTCTATATCGCGATTCAGGATTTGACGCAAGCTGTCAAGTGTCAGTTTATTTATATTATTATATGTGGGTACCCGCCACAAGGTGATAAAATCTAGAGTTAATTCAAGTCGTTGATTCACTTAAATTGTCTATGAATTATGGATTCGAACTAAGAAGTTTAACGTTACTGCAGGAAGTTCGTTCTTTAACGAAATTTCATTACTCGGAAGGAGAGTAGATACACTATAGCTACTGGCCAACCAAGTTTTTACTTTATTAACAAAACTTATTAGTGTGCCCTTAGCGGGTATCGAAGCCTTATATCCTTGTAATCAAACACGCCTCGCCTCGCTCGCGAATGTATTACTCAGACGGAGCCAACATTGGCGGAACTAAATATCGATTCCAGAGTGCAGAATGGAGGACGAATATTTAAAAAGAAATGTCCCGTCTTATAAAGACAAGACTTCTTTTTAAATAGGTTTATTCGCAACTGTAGTACGGCCGTGGATACTCCGATAAGACAGATTACCAATAATGATTGACAAGAACACAATATGATACTTACTAATTGCGTCTTTAAACAGTCAAATATTTGCAATGACAACAGTGATAGCAAAATTGTCGATCACTAGGTATAGTTTCAAGTGTTTTATTAGATACTAGCTGTCCCGCGCATCTTCGTCTGCGTAAATTTTCCACGTTTTTGCTACATTTCTCATTGCTGTGCATTGCCTTCCTTGATAAATGGGCTATTCAACAGTGAAAGAATTTTTCAATTCGGACCAGTAGTTCCTGAGATTACCGCATTCAAACTAACAAATAAACTTTCAGCTTTATAATATTAGTATAGATTGCTGCAAAGAGTCACCTTTTGTCTTAAATACAGATCAGAAGATCAGCTGGTCGGTTGTAGCAGTTTTACTTGTAAGGTGGTTTCCATTAATTTTCTTTTTTCGACGCTGTAGTAACTTGTATGAACCCCGATCACTCAAACGGCTCCACGCCCACCTCTTCCGCGGAATTGTGCAACCCGAGCCTGGTAAACTAACAATATTGGTTCGAAGACGTCCATAAAGTGTGTCGAACAGATAAATCATGAACAAAGAGACTATGGATTTAGTCTGTTTATTTAGGATTTCAGGATCACACAATAGTAATAAGTTCCTCGAATCAATCATGGCTGTCTTCCCGAATATTCGCTTGCCAATATTTTTTTGCTGCCAAATTCTAGTGTACTTTCTGCGACAAACTCAACTATTGATTTTAGTATTTTTGTAGACCACTTAGATTTGTAGGGTTTCGTAGTAAACTAGGAACCCTTATTGTTTCGCTAGGTTCGTCTGTCTATATCCAGGTTATTTATAGGCGGCAACATTCAAGCAATGTTCCTGATGCATCTAGCATACGATTAGTTACGGTCAACGACTAAACGTGAACTGGGAAAGGTAAGCACTTTCAGCCGAACTGTCACCTTTTTTGCTAACTTGCAATTTGCCCTTTATTGCCTCATCACATAAAAAAAAATGTGGTGGGTGACGTTTGTTTGTGCCATCGTAGAGCCTAAAGCGAAAGAACGGTAAAACTAGTTCAATTGGGATCTTTTTAGCCTCGTTTCATAAAAGGCCTATTAGTCTATGTGAAAATAATCAATTTATTTAAGGAACTGGACGAATAGGCGTCGGGAAAAACAACGGAACAAAAATAAAATAATTTGTTTCAAATAAAGCAAACTATCCTGCAATGTAGTAGGGATTTAGGTAGAGATTAAACTAAACAATAATGCCAAAGCTTCAAAACGAGTATTCGAATAACAAAAGCAATCCAATCTCATAGCTCAAACGCAAGCAACACTCGAAACCATTCGACATTTACACTAGTTTCGATTAGTAGTCGATGAATCAACACTATCCGATATCTCGACTCTCTACAAAATTAATCTATCAAGTAATGCCCACTCGGCAAGTAAATTGAAACTCAATATTGGTCCGGATCGACAATTTCAACGATTATCGATTCTTACGGTAGGTAAACAATTGTGCCAACGAGTACCTACTATATCTACATTTATTGCAGGATGGGATTCCTATGTAAATACCAGAAAACTTATACTATATTTTTTTTTTTTTTTTTTTTTTTTTTTTCTTTATTGGGACAAAAAACAGTTACATGTTATGTGTTACAGTAGTACTTATGCTAAAGTAAATTAAGTAAACATGCAACCCACATCATTGTCCACGGAATAAACCTTAACATTAAATTTACAGTAGGTACATACGCGCTGGTCAGCCACAATCAAAATGAACGAAAGTATGTAACTCTTACGAATCGCTAAATTCAGACAAGCAGAGGTTATTTATGCACAGTCTTCTAAATCGGGATTCAGAAATACCAAATAAGTCAATATTAGAAAAGTGTGTGTTATACAAGTCCAAAAGTTGACGCAGTGGGGCCCGCACACCAGCGTTTGTTCTACACTTTCGTGTGTGGAACAAACGGGGTGCGCGAACCCCACGCACCATAGTTATTCTAGGTACAATGTAGCATAATCCATTTGTAAGATCATTACAGTCAAACTTGTTATTGCATATGCCATAGAGCATCATATTCTTAAGCAACTTACGTCTTGATTCCAAGCTCAATAATTTATATCGTTTTAATAATTGATGGTAAGGGATACGGGAATGTGAACATTTATAGCACATATATCGCAAAAACTTTTTTTGAACCATTTCAAGCCTATAAATATACTTATGATAAAAAGGACTCCAAATTGGTACTGCAAACTCTAATTGCGAGCGGACTAAGGTCTTATATAAGACCAAAAGAGTGGATGAACGTTTGAAGTCTCTAGAAGATCTTATAAGAAAACCGTACATTTTAAAAGCCTTACAAACGATATTTTCTATATGGTCATCAAAGTGCAGTTTTGAGTCAAGAGTGACACCGAGGTCTCGGACGCTGTTAACTTTATTCAAAAATGTGTTATTAATAGAATAATTAAAGCGCTGGATATTTCGGTTTTTAGTGAATGTTATATAGTGACATTTAGGTATACTAAGGTTGAGCCTGTTATCAGAACAGTATTGTGCAAGTCTGCTAAGGTCCTCCTGTAGTAGCATGCAGTCGGAAATATCACTACAAGATCTATAAATTTTAAGGTCATCAGCGTACATTAAAAAATTTGAATGATGAAAACAGCTGCCAATGTCATTGATGAAGATGGTGAATAAAAGGGGACCTAATATGGATCCTTGTGGAACACCGGATGATACTGTAATTGTGTCAGACTCAACCCCATTCATCACAACTTTCTGCGTTCTTTTAAAAATATACGATATGAACCATCGCAATAGGTCACCCCTGACACCGTTATACGCCAATTTATCCAATAAGAGTTTATGGTCCACCCTGTCAAACGCTTTTTGGAGATCCGTGTAAACGGCATCCACCTGGACCCCCCGGTCCATTTCATTAAATAAATAATTAGTAAATATCATCAAGTTAGTCGAGGTGGAGCGCCGTTTAACGAATCCATGCTGTTCTGGTAAAATGAGGCTATGTATATGAGTATATATGACATTATGCATAAGACGTTCGAAAACTTTCGACAGAGTGGACAAGATAGAAATAGGTCTGTAGTTCTCTATATTACTCGCATCACCCGTTTTGTGAACTGGAGTAACAAAAGCGTGTTTCCAAATATCAGGAAAGCTACCTTCGCGGAGACACTTATTGAAAAGAATTAACAACGGAGTACTAAGAGTATCAGCCGTACTTTTAATAAATATAGGTGGTAAACCGTCAGGGCCCGGCCCTTTAGTTACGTCTAGCCCACGTAATGTGGTGTGTATAGCGTCGTAGGTAAAGGTTACATTACAAATAGAAGATGAGTATTCGGAACAATTATCAGGGGGAAGCCACCGCGATGAATCAAACCTTGAAGGTTCGTAAACTGAAGTGAAGAACTCGGAAAACAAATTGCTTATTACAGGAGGGCTGTTAGAAGATACTTGATTTAAATACATAGTAGCAGGAAAGCTTGACCTTCCTTTACGGTTCGCTATATATTTCCAAAAATAATTAATGTTCGACGATATACTCTCCTCTACAGTTGTCATATACAGCTGGAAGCACTTGTCAGATTCTAACTTAAACCGTTTACGTTGTATAGAAAAGATTTCGTAATCACGAACATTACCATACTTTTTCCATTTTGTCCATGCACGGTCTTTGGCTTTAAAAATGCGGATTAGAGCCGGTGAGAACCAAATTGGGAATCGGGAACTCCTGAGCCGAGCCATGGGTACGTGGGATTTTATCACGCTGTATATAATTTCGTAAAACCTAGGTACAGCTACATCCACTGTAAGGTGTGAAAGACATGCTCCCCAGTCTATGTTACTAAAGACATTGTTAACATCTTCATAATTAACTTTGTGGAAATTGAGCTTAGAAGTACGTACAGATTTCATATAATTATCTGTGGTTATTATTGACGATGTAACACAAAAAGGAAGGTGATGAGGAACCGGTCGCAATAATGGGGCACAAGTAGTAGTTGTACATTTAACATTGGACATAAATAGGTCAAGAATACGACCCAGTTGATTTTTAAAGGTATTATATTGTAAGGCGTCGGATATACACAAAAAATCTGTTAGATGTCGATCTACAAGGTTAGTTGTTTGGGGTATGACGTGATTACCGCGGGGCACCCAGTCAATGTTAGGTAAATTATAATCGCCTGCAATGTAGAACGACATCGTCGCAGGGTCGTTTATTATATCTGTTAACATGTCGAAGTGAGCACTGTATATGTTATCTTGGGTGCCTGGCGGAATATAGGTAGCACAGATTACATGACGCCTGTTGTTAAGTGCAGCTGGGAGTTGAACCAAGACATGCTCAATGTAAAGATTAGGGGTCGAACGTAAACACAATATAACAGGTCGTAAGTATCTGAGTACTGCAACCAGCACGCCCCCACCATCGTTCTTGCCAGACAGGGAACGATCGCGATCGTGTCTAAACACTAAGTAACGGTCATCAATAAATTCGTTATCCATTATTTCAGAAACAAGCCAAGTCTCCGTTAATATGATCACGTCATAGGAATGCGACAAGATATCCATATACAATAAATGTAGTTTCGTTCGTATCCCTCCACAATTTTGGTAATAAAATGTCAGACTATGTGTATCCATTATTAACAAAAAAATAGTAAAAAAAATGGGTACTTATTATAATTATTGAACTTGGAGCTCGCTGTGAACAGCGTATTTGGTACGTTTATGTACGAATAATGATTATTTGTGACAAATATGGTTGAATAAAAACTATAATTAAGTCTATTGTAGCGAAAAAATATGGGTGGGCTACTTACAATTAAACTGTACAATCCCAGTGAAGTAACAAAATACACAGCACATTTTAAGTAATTTTTTAGGAAAAATCGTTCATAATAAGAATATCTTAGATGAGTTTTTAGTAGTACTTTAGATTCGGACATCAAATAACAAAATATAAATGTTCTACAGGACAAGTAAAGCAAAAATAGCGAGTAAAATATTGGTTCAATATAATATAAAAGTAAGATGTAGGTATTTAAAAAATATTTTATATTACTGTTCTATCTCATATTTGATTCAAACACAGCTGTTCTGAAAAGATACACACAGACACAGAAGTTAAAAAGGCCCACCCTACACTGTCGTTTGCCTTCATAATTATAAGTTACTAGCTTTCGCCCGCGGCTTCGCCCGCGTGGATGTCATTTATCGCGATAAAAACTATCCTATGTCCTTCCCGGGGACTCAAACTATCTTTATGCCAAATTGTATCTAAATCGATTAAGCTGTTTGAGCGTGAAAGCGTAACAGACAGACAGACAGAGTTACTTTCACATTTATAATATTAGTATGGAGTATGGATGTAACATAAATGATTAAAAATGTTTTGGAGAGAACTTTCAACATATTATGGGAAACAAACTAAATTCTGTTATTGTTGTATTTTTTCAAAGCATATCGTGAAGACTCGATTATAATCGTTCGTTTTCTAGATTCTTCCGACATTATAATATTAAAAAGTACTCGGCGTCTTCGAAGATTGAGGAGTTATATCTATTCTAAACATGCCCTCTTCGGTGGAGTGGGCTGGCAGGCACAAAGTTCAAGACTCTCTACGGAGTCAAAGTTAATGAGTCTATACAAAGAGGCTTTGAAGCGACGAATGTCACGGTCTTTGCCTCGGGCAAAAAAGTTTCAAAGACGACAACGACAATCTATTTAGGGTCAATCTAAAATTAAGAGCACATACTTGAAATGCCGTCTTTATTTCGCTAACCGTCACTATATGTATAGTTTCTTATAGCGATGATGATATTTGAGTATGTTCACACTGACTTGAATATATATTATACTAGCTGTCCCGCGCAACTTCGTATGCGTAATTTCTCCCCGTTTTTGAAACATTTCTCGTCGCTTCTCCGCTCCTATTAGTCGTAGCGCGATGCTATATAGCCTATAGCCTTCCTCGATAAATGGGCTATCCAACAAAAAAAGAATTTTTCCAATCGGACCAGTAGATCCTGAGATTAGCGCGTTTAAACAAACAAACAAACAAACTCTTCCGCTTTATAATATTAGTATAGATATTAAAACCGGGCAGAAGCATGTCGGACCATGCTCAGTGTAGGGTTCCGGAGCCGTTCTCGTATAAAAATTTGGCTTTAGCCATTTTGGCTCACTATTTCCCTTGGTTCCGGCATAATTAAAAAAACCGGGCAAGAGCATGTTGGACCATGCTTAGTATAGAGTTCCGCGGCCTTGAATAATTGCACTCTTTTGTTGAGAAACGCAGTTTTTCGCCAATAACTCAATGATGGTATATCCGAAATAATTTTGGTTTAAAGTATTTATTAAGCGCTACCTTTGTGAATTTTTTTAAATATTTTGCACACGGTTCAAAACTTAAGGGGGGGGGGGACAATTTATGCAACTTACGGAGCGATTATTTCTAAAAATATTCCTTCAATCAAAACAGTTTATTAGAAACCTTAAAATGATTTTAAAATTCCTGCCGAATAATGTGTCAAACGTTTATGTTTATTCTGAAAAAAAAAACTGTTTTCGTTCGGCTTCATTAAGGGAATTTAAAAAAAAATTAAATAAGGAAAAACCCAAATCCTGTATAATGAAATTAAAAAGAAAATTTTCACAGCTAACTAGTCCTAACAAGTTTACGAGTAACAGACAGCCGACCAAGTCAGAAGTAACAACATTTTCTTACAAATTCCATTGAAAATTACATATAAGTATAACATTTTTAGTAGTATGAAACAAAAACAACATAAAACCTACTTCTTATAAGTACCGCATTATTGTGCTGGGCAGCTACGGAACCCTGCATTGTGCGTGGCCCGACATGCCCTCGTCCGGTCTATGCTCCCAAAATTTTAATGGAATCTATTCACTAGTTTTTGCGTCAACCCAGAACAAACAAACAAATACGAAAAAAACTAAGCATGGTTTTGGATTTAGAAATCCTTATTTAGTCGATCTAGGTAAGGTTTTTTTTTTAATATCTTTTATGTACAGACACAGCTACTTTACAATGTATAATAGTATATATCTTAATAATATCTTAATATCTTGGGACAACTCACACAACGCTATCTGATCCCAAACTAAGCAGGGCTTGTACTATGGCAACCAGACAACTGATAAACATACTTATATAATTCTAAATACATAAATATCCATACTTCCATACTAATATTATAAATGTGAAAGTAACTCTGTCTGTCTGTCTGTCTGTTACGCTTTCACGCTCAAACAGCTAAACCGATTTAAATGAAATTTGGTATGGAGATAGTTTGAGTCCCAGGGAAGGACATAGTTTTTATCGCAATAACCGACATCTACGCGTGCGGAGCCGCAGGCGAAAGCTAGTTATAGATAAATAACACCCAGACACAGAATAAACCATCGTGCTCATCACACAAAGTTTTATCCTGGGTGGGGATCGAACCCACGACCTCTTGCGTAGCAGTCGGATACATTCCCACCGCGCCACAGAGGCAGTCAATCTTTGCCCTAGAATTATTTTTTGCAGACGTGAGATCGATAGGGACTTGCCGTTGGTCTAGTGGATAGTGACCCTGACTGCTAAGCCGGAGGTCGTTGATTCGATCCCCACCCAGGACAAAGCTTTGGGTGATAAGCAAGATGGTGTATTCAGTGTCTGGGTGTAATTTATTTTTGTATGTACCTAAAATGTATGTTTATCAGTTGTCTACTTGCCGAAGCGGGCTCTGCCTAGTTTGAAATCAGATGGCGTTGTCCTAAGATATTATTATTATTACTCACACATTATTATCACCTCTCTTCGCGTCTCGCTTGCATGTCTATTCGTTCGCACGCCGCAGCCCTAAGACATAAAAACGGCAAGACCTACTGTGTTAGACATTTAGGGAGAAGTGCGCGCGCCAACTTATTTGTATTTTTGCCTACTGTCCTGTATCTTATGCTTTATGCATGTCATTATAGTTATGTAGTCTGCGCCTAAATCATAACAAAATAAACAATCTTTTCTTTTCACATTTTATTTATAATCGTGTTTACAACATTCGTTCTAATTTTTGTAAGCTAAAATGTTTGCGTTGACCGGACTGCCGAATTTAAAAAACCTTCATGTCGGCCTGCGGGCATGGAGTAATATATATTCATTCGAAGTAAAAATTATTGCCACAGTACGGTAAAGGTACTGGGCTTCAAAACTAAAATAAAAATTAAAAGCCATTGTTTTAGTAAACATTACATTCTACTTTAATTTACACTTGGCCTGGTAACGAAACCATTGTACAGCGCCATCTATCGAACGTTAAATAAGTTATAGTCAATACTTCACGTGGACAAGCCATTGGAAATTCGAGTATTTCAATGAATTAATATGAATAAATTTAAGACCATTGATTGTAATTTGATTAACGTAATTTAGTTCAAATCTTCCAATTAATGCTGCAATACAGGCGTTACTATATGCACAGACTTTATGTCAGCCTGACGCAACTCCCATAGAAAAAAATTATACATGGCAATTTTCGGACATTGACTTATTCAAATGACATAATATTTGTCAAATAATAATGTGTGTAATATGTGTTTGTGTCAGGGTGTAATTATTTTTTAATATGTATGTATTTATAAATAATATAAGTTTAAGTGTGTGTTTATCAGTTGTCTAGTTGCCTTACTACTTTCACATTTGATTTATAATCGTGTTTACAACTCAATGCGAATTCTAGTAAGCCAAAATTATCGTAATTATAAAATGAAATATCTCGAATGAAATATTTATAGTAAATTTGATTGCCACGATAATAGTACCGGGCTTCAAAAATATATTGTATAATAAAGAGTGTTAATTATATTGTGAAACTGTAACTTAGTACAAGTGCGAGAGATGGCGCTGTACAATCTTTCTGAATCGCGATATGGTTTCGTTACCAGGCCAAGTATATAATAAAGTACAATGTAATGTTATGTTAGTTTCACACTATAAGTTACACTCTTTATTAAACAACATATTTTTGAAGCCCGGTACCATCATCGTACTGTGGCAATCAAATTTACTAAAATTGAAAATATTTCATTGAAATGAAATGAAATGAATTTTATTGCAGTAATTGTGGTTTTACAAAAATATGTGGTCTTAAAAGTAATGGTGTGCAACACAATTTACCTCATTAGGCATGCAATTTTATTTAAGATTAATTATATAATTAAAAATATTTCATTCGAGATATTGCATATTATAATTACGATTATTTTAACTTACTAGAATTCGCATTGACCTGAAAAATTGTACGAATGTTGTAACCACGATCTATACATATAATAAAACTGTAAATTTCACGTGTCTGTACATGGCCGAACTTAGTGAAAAAAAATATTAGGAAATGTTCGAAAAGAGTATTCAAACACTTTGCTGCATTTTTAGAAATGTCTGTCTGTCTGTCTGTCTGTCTGTCTGTCTGTCTGTCTGTCTGTTTGTTTGAACACGCATCACGCAAAAACTACCGCACAGATTCGGTTGAAATTTTGCACGTGCAATCTAATAGATGCAGATTAACATTTAGGCTATAAATTATCACGCTTTTTCCCATAGGAGCGAAGCAGTAAGGGATAATGTCTGTAGCTATTTTTCGTTATAAAACAGTAACTACTCGACGGATCTTTATGAAAATTTGCAGTTTTATAGTAAATACTATAGGACATTATTTACACTATGAATCATTACGCTAACGTCTATGGGGAACGAGTAGTAACGTATTTTTTGTCGCACCATAATGGTTTATCACAAAATTTTCCACAATTAGACATTATCTATAATTGTAACCCATGGAATACATAACTTCACGCTAAAACTAAAAGGAGCTAAACACAACATTGTTAAGTTTCATAAGGTCAGTTATTTTGACGTGGCAAGTAGCGAACAGTATAGCCTCGAAGCTATGCTAGCAGACTTTGGCGACGAAGTCCCGGGCTCGAATCCGATGTCTGATTATGTTCTTTTTGTATTTTTTTAAATTGTCTTTATCCTTTTTTAATATTTTTCTCAATGTTTTAATTATTTTTTCGACCGTAAGTAACTTATTTACTTACTAGTATTATTTTTTTATATTAAAAATCAAGTAAATTATGCACGTAGGTAAGTTAATTATAGGTATTGCATGCACTGCTGAGAGTAATTAATTAATCGTAGTAGAAATGAAAAACAATATTACATTATAATTAAAAAGTATTCGACATTTTCCAGAAATGGTGTGTTCGTCTAAAAAAAAGACATTACACACGTAAAAAAAAAACATGTAGCGCCATCTATGAAATCAAATTGTTCACCGTGATCAAATAATTCCTTATTTGTGAAAACATTTATTAGGGTATAGGTGCTTGAGATGCTGAGTGGCAACATTCTTGAAAGTAGATGGCGTTGTATTCAATAACGTTCTATACTTAGTAAAAGAAGTTTTACAAAGAAACACATTGCTATGATTTTTAGAAATGTTTGTCTGTCTGTCCGTTTGTTTGACCACGCATCACACAGGTGCATCGAGGATCATGTTTTGGGGTTATGGTTGGAGATTACGTGTTCATCAATTCAACGATAATGAATGGCTCAACATCGGTCAAGTGTGAGTAGTTCGGGTGACGGGAGGAGGGAGGTCATTGTCTGTCAACCGTACCTTTAGGGATATCTGACATTTTCGCGGGCGTGACACACATGACACGCTCTGTGTTTGCTTACTAAAGTGTTACAGCAGTTTTATTATTAGTATTGCGTTGTAACACTATATGAAATACACCCCATTTTTAGCCAAAATGGCAAAACAGAACCCTTATAGTTCCCTTATGTCCGTCCGTCCGCAGCTTAGCTCAGAGACTGTTAGTGCTAGAAGGTTGCAACTTTTGCATGAATAAATTACTAACGCCGATAAAGTGAAAGAACAATATCTTGAAAATCATTATTTTTTTAAGGGTACCTCTCTTATATGTAAAGTGGGGATGTGATTTTTTTCTCACCTACCTACCCCATCGTGTGTGGTATCATTAGATAGGTCTTTTAAAAAGCGTTTAGGGTTTGTGAAGACTATTTTTAGATTTAAGGATTCCTTTGTGTATAATATTAGGCTTTATAGTGAATATTTTTGTTAGAGTCAAGTGTCCCCCTGCCAGCTAAATGGTTGATGTTGGGTATGTGAAAAAATTCAGGGTAGTAGTATAAATACTAAAATTATAAGGAAAACTATCATAGTTTAGTACTTAGGCTTTACAAGTTTACGATCACATGAGAAGTAACAACATTTTCGTACAAATTCTATTAAAAATTATTAGGTAATAAGTAGATACAACTTTGAAAGAATGAAACAAAAACAACAGAAAACCCACTTCTTAAGCCGCACACCAAACTAACTATCTAAAAGAATATAACAGATCGATTTTTATTTAGTAAGTATTTAGTCAACATTACTGTTTCCAACATATTTACACAGAAGTTATTTCGTTACCTAAACTACCTTAATTTAAACCCGACTTTCACGCGAACGAAGTCGCGGGCACAGCTAGTTATATAATAAATAATATAATATAATAAAGTACAATGTAATGTTAAGTTAGTTTCACACTATAAGTAACACTATTATACAACATATTTTTGAAGCCCGGTACCATCATCGTACTGTGGCAATCAAATTTACTAAAATTGAAAATATTTCATTCGAGATATTGCATATTATAATTACGATTATTTTAACTTACTAGAATTCGCATTGAGCTGAAAAATTGTACGAATGTTGTAAACACGATTATAAATCAATTGTGAAAAGTAGTAAAATAATATTATATTGGGACAACGTCTAATCCCACCCCCATCCCCGTCTGTCCTTCCGTCCACAACTTAGATCAGAGACTGTTAGTACTAAAAAGTTGTAATTTGCATGGATGTACCTACATTTTTTACGGCGACAAATGATAAAATAAAATCTTAAAAAAAACATTTTTTTAGGGTACTTGTAAAGTGGATTTGTATTTTTTTTCTCACCTATTCATCGTGTGGGGTATCATTAGATAGGTCTTTTTAAATATAGGGATAGTGAATATCATTTTTCGATTTAGGGAGCCGTTTATGAAATACTAGCTGCCTGCCCCGTCTTCGCACGGGTGTCATATCGTAGTTTTTATTTCTTGAGTAACATTTTTGTAGGGATCTCAAATTTTTTGACAATAAAATATAGTATATGTCTAATAAAATATACCCCAAAAATGTAGCTTTCTAATGGTGAATGGATTTTCAAAATCGGTTCAGTAGTTTTTAATTTTATTCGTTACATACAAAAATACAAATCTTTCCTCTTTATAATATTAGCTCGGCAAGTAGGGTATGTAGATTAAGCCACCTTAGTGTAGAATCAAGTGTCCCTCTCCTCTTGCCAGCAAGGTAAACGGTGTTTTGTCGTTAAAACAAAATTAGGGTAGCAGTACATATACAAGGTGACTTTGAAGTCAGTCAACAAATTGATAATTCAGTACTTTTTTTTATGTCTGCAAAAATCCTCATGGATTACACATTCGTTTTGCATTGAAATATTGCCAATTAATATTGTAAAAAAATATAACAGATTTATGGTCCATCTATAATAATGTAAACAAAGCCATTGAGTAAGTTAAATTATAAAATTAACTATAAATTGCAACGTTTTTTTATTTAAACGTATCAAACCTGCACAAATCAATTAATATTCAAATTATCAAAATAATCAGGTATGCGATACAAAAATAAAATTTTTATAAAAATAAAGTATGTACCTAGCGAAAAAAAATTTTTATTTGACAACTCGCCTTGACAATTACCTTGACAACTCGCGGGTTTACTTCCTGAAGTTTGTCGACTAAATTAAAAGTCATTCTGTATTATGAAATTAAAAGGAAAACTATCACAGCTAAGTAGCACTAACAAGTTTACGAGTAACAGATGGGCTGACATGTTCCTAGAATAAAAGCCCCAAAAATAAAAGATTATAAAAAAAAAAAAAAGAGTAACAGACAACCGACTAAGTGAGAAGTAACACATTTTTTTTAACAAATTACATTGAAAATTACTTACAATATAAGTATAACGTTGTTAGTAGCATGAAACAAAAACAACGGAAAACCTACTTCTTAAAGTAGGTACCGCATTATTGATCTGGGTAGCTACGGAACCCGGACATGTTTTTTTTTAAAAGAGATATGTTTTACTATAGTAAACCTAGGTTATCAGTCATAAAGACCCGTTATTGCACTGGACCCAAGGAAAGTAGCGATGTAGTTGTAACATATGAAATGTTCTATGGCAAATTAAAGTTCTTATCGAACCATACTTTAAAACTATAACTTTAACTTTTTTGCCATTGATATATAGATCAGGACTGCGCCATAATCTCACAAAATTGACCACTCTCTAGAAAGAGACAATGCTACTATATGGACTATACCTGTCAAAGGCCGCACGAGTTTTTATAGTGTCGATAATAGTACCGGGCTTCAAAAATATGTTGTTTAATAAAGTGTGTTATTTATATTGTGAAACTGTAACTTAACATTTTTTTTTTTTTATGTTAGGTGTTAAGTGTAAGCTGTTAAGCTATTTACACCCTTGCGCGGGCTTGCGGCGAGCGTGTGCTCCTAACGTAAGTGTACCTACGTAGCCAAACTTTCGTTAGCGAAACTAACGAATATTTGACTACGGTGATATGAGTGAGTGTGTGTGCTGCATGTGCGTAGGGCGTCCCCTACTATGGGCACTCGAACCCTAGTCGTGGGCTATGCTAGGTGTTACGGGCCGGCCCGGTTGAGTAGTGACGCGGTGACGATACAGACGACCCCTACGACGAGGTCGGTATCGCGGTGAGTTGTGTCTCGCGGTGTAAGCGGCTTCCTGCGCCTTGGTGATTTCGTCGTCATCCTCGTCGAGAACGTGTCTCGGACGGCGAATGCGCGAAATGCAAGACGGTGTGTAGGAAGATGATGCCACTATGAGTGGGTTCCGATGTGCGGTGGCGGAGCCAAAGAAATTTTGAGAACAGCGCTTCATGAATTGCCTAATGGTAGGCAGACCGAGGTCTATGTGAAGGTTCTCTGTCCTACATACCAGGGAGCTCCTGTCGCTTTACGCATAAAGCGATTTTGAAGAATCTGAAATTTGCGAATCCTACAGGGGGGGACGTGAGCGAATACTGGAGATGCATACGTCATGATGGGGCGTATGCAAGCCGTATAAAGGCGGACCTTATTCCTAAGTGAGAGCTTTGAACGTTTGTTCACGAGAGAGTGTAGTCGACGACTTTGTGCCATAGCGGCCCTAGCGCGCACGGTCTTAATGTGCGGTAAGAACGAGAGAGTATCATCAAGAATAACTCCTAAGTATTTGGCTTGCATCTCCCAAGGGATCGGCTTACTGAACATACGAATGGTCGGAGGCGTGTAACTTAACATTACATTGTACTTTATTATATAACTTGGCCTGGTAACGAAAGCATATCGCGATTCAGAAACATTGTACAGCGCCATCTGTCGAACGTTAAATAAGTTATAGCCCTCACGATCTAAGTTTAAACAAATGACAACTTCACGTGGACAAGCCATCGGGAATTAGAGTATTATTCTATGAATTAATATAAATAAATTGTGAATCTCGACCAATGTATGTAATTTGAATAACATAGTTTAGTTCATTTTTTTCCAATTAATACTGAAACAAACAAATAGCGTTACTTTATGCACAGACTATAAGTCAGTCGGACGCAACTTCCATAGAAAATGCATTCAACTTCATGTTACTGCAAGATGTAGATACGGACGACGAAATAGACGGACAGACAGTGGTAACTTGTTTAACCTCGCGAATATCTCGATCTGGTGGAATCCCTCATTTTGGTACTGATTTATTGTAGTCATATCATTTTTAGTCCACGGGAAAACTTTTAATTTATTAAATAATTTATTAGAAACCTTAAAATGATTTTAAAATTCCTGCCGAATGATGTGTCACACGTTTATGTTTATTCTGAAAAAAAAAAACTTTTCGTTCGGCTTCATTCAAGGAATTGAAAAAAAAAAAATAAGGAAAAATCCAAATCCTGTATAATGAAATTAAAAGGAAAATTATCACAGCTAACTAGTCCTAACAAGTTTTTTTTTAAAATATATTTTATGTACAGACACAGCTACTTTACAATGTATAATAGTATATATCTTTGCCCTAGATTTATTTTTTGCAGACGTGAGATCGATAGGGACTTGTCGTTGGTCTAGTGGATAGTGACCCTGACTGCTAACCCGGAGGTCGTTGATTCGATCCCCACCCAGGATAAAACTTTGGGTGATAAGCAAGATGGTGTATTCAGTGTCTGGGTGTAATTTATTTTTGTATGTACCTAAAATGTATGTTTATCAGTTGTCTACTTGCCGAAGTGGGCTCTGCTGCCTAGTTTGAAATCAGATGGCGTTGTCCTAAGATATTATTATTATTACTCACACATTATTATCACCACTCTTCGCGTCTCGCTTGCATGTCTATTCGTTCGCACGCCGCAGCCCTAAGACATAAAAACGGCGAGACCAGTAGGTCTCGCCGTTTTTATGTTACAACAGTGTTGTTATGATACAGAACAGTAGGCAAAAATACAAATAAGTTGGCGCGCGCACTTCTCCCTAAATGTCTAACACAGTAGTGTTAGACATTTAGGGAGAAGTGCGCGCGCCAACTTATTTGTATTTTTGCCTACTGTTCTGTATCATAAGCTTTATGCATGTCATTATAGTTATGTAGTCTGTGCCTAAATCATAACAAAATAAACAATCTTTTCTTTTCAAATTTTATTTTTAATCGTGTTTACAACATTCGTTCTAATTTTTGTAAGGTAAAATGTTTGCGTTGACCGGACTGCCGAATTTAAAAAAACTTTCATGTCGGTCTGCGGCATGGAATAATATATATTCATTCAAAGTAACAATATTATTGCCACAGTACGGTAAAGGTACTGGGCTTCAAAAATTAAATATTGTTATTGTTTGCTATTGCTATTGTTTTAGTAAACATTACATTCTACTTTAATTTACACTTGGCCTGGTAACGAAACCATATCGCGATTCAGAAACATTGTACAGCGCCATCTACCGAACGTTAAATAAGTTATAGTCAATACTTCACGTGGACAAGCCATTGGAAATTCGAGTATTTTTCAATGAATTAATATGAATAAATTTAAGACCATTGATTGTAATTTGATTAACGTAATTTAGTTCAAATCTTCCAATTAATGCTGCAATACAGGCGTTACTATATGCACAGACTTTATGTCAGCCTGACGCAACTCCCATAGAAAAAAATTATATATGGCAATTTTCGGACATTGACTTATTCAAATGAAATAATATTTGTCAAATAATAATGTGTGTAATGTGTGTTTGTGTCAGGGTGTAATTATTTTTTAATATGTATGTATTTATAAATAATATAAGTTTAAGTGTGTGTTTATCAGTTGTCTAGTTGCCTTACTACTTTCACATTTGATTTATAATCGTGTTTACAACATTCGTACAAATTTTCGGTTTAATGCGAATTTTAGTAAGCCAAAATTATCGTAATCTAATATATAAAATTCTCGTGTCACAGTTTTCGTTGCCATACTCCTCCGAAACGGCTTGACCGATTTTGATGAAATTTTGTGTGCATATTGGGTAGGTCTGAGAATCGGACAACATCTATTTTTCATCCCCCTAAGAGTTTGTTTGTTTGTTTGAACGCGATAATCTCAGGAACTACTGGGCCGCATTGAAAAAATATTTTATTGTTGGATAGCCCTTATATCGAGGAAGGCTATAGGTTATAACATCACGCTACGACCAATAGGAGCGGAGCAGCAATGAAAAATGTTGTAAAAAAAAGAGAAAATTTACGCAGACGAAGTTGCGCGGGTCAGCTAGTTATAATATGAAATATTTTCAATTTTAGTAAATTTGATTGCCACAGTACGATGATGGTACCGAGCTTCAAAAATATGTTGTATAATAAGAGTGTTACTTATAGTGTAACTGTAACTTAACATCACATTGTACTTTGTTATATACTTGGCCTGGTAACGAAACCATATCGCGATTCAGAAACATTGTACAGCGCCATCTATCGAACGTTAAATAAGTTATATCCCTCACGATCTAAGTAGAAACAATTGACAAGTTCACGCGGACAAGCCATCGGAAATTCGAATATTTTTCTATGAATTAATATGAATAAATTGTAAATCTCGACCAATGTATGTAATTTGAATAACATAGTTTAGTTCAAATCTTTCCAATTAATAAACAAACAGCAGCGTTACTATATGCACAGACTATAAGTCAGTCGGACGTAACTCCCATAGAAAAAAAAATTAAAAGGCAATTTTTGGACACTGACATATATCTTAGTCTTTCCTTAGCCATAAAGTTATAATTCTTAGCTATGGTTAGCTAAGAACTTTATCTTCAGTCTTGGTCTCATACAAAAACTAGGTAGCTTCTTGGAACTTGAAAATAGCTGTAAAAGAATAGCTGTTTCACTTTTGCAGGGGTAAAACAGATATTCTTTGGGGGTATATATTGGTAGAACCCACCCCCTCCCATGAATTTCAAAAAAACAAAATCATGTTTAATGAACATGTGATGCCGAGACCAATTTGTGTCGACGGGTCGATGCTCGAAGTTGTTCAAGAATATATCTGTAGAAACAATGGTTGGGCAGTGTTTAGCAAACTTCGTCGAGTCTTCTCTTCGCCTGAAGCAACCGCAATGCCTGAAGACAATGTATATAACCAGTGCGTCCTACCTGTTATGACTTACGGTGCCGAAACGTAGACACTTACGGTTGGGCTAGTCCACAAATACAAAGTTGCTCAGCGGGCTATGGAGTGAGCTATGCTTGAAGTCTCTTTGAAAGAAAAAAAATCGCAACGAAGTCATCCGACAAAGAACCAAAGTTACCGACATAGCACGCAGGTTAAGCACGCTGAAGTGACAATGGGCGGCCACATTCGCCGAAGTACCGCTGGCCGATGGATCAAGAGTCTTAGAGTGGAGACCGCAACTTAGTAAACGTAATGTAGGACGACCCCAGCCAGATGGACCAACAATCTAAAGAACGTTGCCGAATTCGTTAAAGAATTAAAGAATTCTCACCACCACGGAAACTATGTACTCCACCATCGTCATGTTTTCGCGAGATCGACGTGATTCCATGATCAAATATGTACACATACAATCTTTTAAACTATGGGGCACAGACTCATAGTGTCTGTATTCATACTTCATGCTACTGCAAGATGTAGATAAGGGATAGACGGACAGACAGTGATAACTTACTTATCCTCGCAATTATCTCGATCTGCTCGGTGGCACCTGAATTAGGAATCCCTCATTTTGGTGCTGATTTATCGTAGTCATATCATTTTTAGTCCACGGGGAAACCATATAACCCAGCTTGTTACTTACATTAATTGGAGAAGATATATCTAAGTTTTGTCCATATTTCCACTCGTGTGACTTGACACAGGAACTAAAGCAAAATAAAACAAACCAAGAAATACACTTTTGTAATTCTTATTTGTAAAATGTATCTGACTGCTAGGTTTATTCTGTTAAGATCTATCTGTGCCCGCAATGCTTCGTCCGAATGAAGTTGGAGTGTTGCTTTCTGATAGTGAAAGTCCCGTCAAAATCCATGTAGCCGTTTCCAAGATTAGCCGGCACAAACAGACAGACAGAAACTGTTATTACAAACAGATACTTCAATTTTATATATTTGTCTACAAATTTCTCAAAATTTGATATTTCAATATTTACCTAAGTACACAATCGGAGAATAAGATTCATCTCACTTACAACTTTTTGATTTAATTTACATCTACTTACGCTTGTTTTCACCTCAGTGGTAAAACTTTTTACAAAGCACGACGCCAAACCAACCAAACTTAGTTCGAGTAGCTGACAGCTGGATACCAGGAAGTATTCATTCAAAGAAAACTCAAATAATAACAATTCATCAATGTCAAAAACTAAAATCTTAAAGTTGTACATTTGGTGAAAATAATTCAATTCCCTAAAGTTTTATCGGTTTGTATTGATGTTATGGTATGTACTTTCATCGCCGTACTTTGTGCCAACAATAATACCCTGTACTATCGTTGTAAATTGATTAATTATAAGAAGAAATACAGGGTCCGGTTGTCAATACCCACATTGCAAAAAACCTATGTAGTAAATAATCCATATATCATGTTTCCTACTTCGCATTACAACTAAATCGCATAATGACATAGTAGCAAAATGCCTACTTTTTCAAAATAGGTACAGTTACTAGCGTCACAAAATTACAGATAGTGCTTCATCCAGCGACCCTTTTGTTTTTGTCACCTTAATAAAGTTGGTTCATTAAAATTGTAAATGTGTGCCATGAAATACCACCATTTATTGGCCTACCGCATCATGAAGTCATCAATTCTAAGATCTTGGCAATATTTTAAATTATTTGTACGACAGTATGGAAAAGAAAAGTAAATCGAAATTGTTATCTATACTAATGCATTAGTTAGCTGTCCCGCGCAACTACGTCTGCGTAAATTTCCCCCGTTTTTGCAACATTTGTCATTGCTGCTTCGCTCCTATTGGTCGTAGCGTGATGTTATATAGCTTATAGTCTTCCTCGATAAATAGGCTATCCAACAGTGAAAGAATTTTTCAATTCGGACACGTAGTTCCTGAGATTACCGCGTTCAAACAAATAAAAAAAACTCTTCAGCTTTATAATATTATAGTATAGACTAGCTGTCCCGCGCAACTTCGTGTGCGTAAATTTTCACCGTTTTTGCAACATTTCACGTCCCTACTCCGCTCCTATTAGTCGTAGCGCGATGTTATATAGCCTATAGCCTTCCTCAATAAATGGGCTATCCAACAAAAAAAGAATTTTTCAAATCGGACCAGTAGTTCCTGAGATTAGCGCGTTTAAACAAACAAACAAACTCTTCCGCTTTATAATATTAGTATAGATTACCTACATACATGATGAGATGTTTATATAAGTATGTAAGGACATATATCTATAGCTTTAAATCCTGTTCTTACTGACCCAAAAACCTTTTTATAACACTTTTATGTTAGAAAGTTTCTTTTGTGAATTTATAGGGGATATTGAAACATAAGGAAAGCCAAAGCCGTTGGTTTCCCATGGGCACTAATCTAGAGGAAAAATATCGAATATCTGCAGTCCCTTCATGTTTCTATGGTTTATTTTATGCCCGTGTATTGCTGTGATGTTATTACTATTGTAATAGGGAATAAATTGAGTATTTTGTGTCAAATATTATTTATTCTATCATTAATGTTTATACCAAAATACGCTATAATATAACAAAACTCACTACAAAGTTACCTAGTAGACTGATTAGTTAAATTATAGTGAAAATAAAGTTCTTTACCATTTTTGTTTTCACAAAAAATGATAAGTACCTTGACTTTAAACCTAAAGGGATCGTAGTATAAATTATAAAATGCCACAACAAATAATAAACATCGTAATGATCTGTTTCTGTAAAGTATTAATGACAGAAAACACTTTATTAAATACAAAAAAATAGTACACTAAAGAAACCTATATACGCACTCTTACTGACACCTGACCGATTTTTTGAACAATGGTTACTTTATACGTGTGAAATGAATGAACAATCAGTCTTCCGTCACATTTCACAGTTGATCGTGGACCCTGTCAAATACTGCTTGATCTATTTCCCGTGGGTGATTAATTAGCCTCGTTACTGTAATTAATCACTCACAATCTCTCACATCTTACAGTGCTTGATAAAAAGCCCTCGCCATAAAGACCTCAAGGTTATATACGTTTGAATACATATTAAAAATACGTTTTAATATGGAGGATTTACGTGTACCTGTGTCAAAACCATATCGCTGCTTAAGTTCTAACACCACGTTAGTCAATAAAAACATTTTTACAAAAAAATATTACCGACTTCAAAACTAAATACAAGGAAACTAAAAAGCAAAAAATAATATACCATACCATAAAATATTTTTTCAATTCGGTCCAACCGTCGTAATCGGTGAACAAATATACAAAAAAAAACATACAGTCGAATTAAGAACCTCCTCCATTTTGAAGTCGTTTGAAAATGAGAACTTCACAGAGGACAGAAAAGACTGCATAATTTTACATAGGTTTCAGTACAATTTCATAATTTGTGTACATATCAAATTACTTACGTGGTGTTAGAACTGAAAAGACGATATTTTTTTATAATGTTTTACCTGCATCTAGCTAGGCTAAAAGTATATTGTTTAAGCAGCAACATTTACCTAAAAATATACAATGGTAAAGTGTGGTCAAGTGGTGTGTGACACTGAGTTCCTGTCTGTACCTACCTAATTGTATTAAATCGTATGGCATACAATTTGATAAAATTAGGTGCAGGTACTCAATATCACTTAGTACTGTTCGCTGCCATGCTGCTGAGATAGAACCACATCTGTCTGTAATTCTATTGCACGTTATATTGTTCTAACTAAGCAATATGGTCTAAACTCCAAGAACAATCTCAGAAAATGCTACTTTGGTATTAACTAACCATTCACAAATCGACCAATTATATTGCTGTCAATAAAATGACCACATGATTCGACATCGTTCACACCGTACAGCAACAGCGCACAGCATCTACGTAAATGTTGATAAACTTTCGCGAGCTGTACACATTATGAAAATATTTACGGGTCTTAGTCGCGTGAATAATTTAAGGTAAAATACCTTGTTTATTGCCCGACGTTTCGATCGTATTGCAACTAGTCTACGAGCAACTACGTAGTCGAGTCTTCTGCACATAGGTTAAGCATTTTTTTTTAAATATTTACTGATATTGTTGCCATTGCACCCTTTTTTATTAAATATGAATTGCAACTTAACGATAGCCGAATCAAATTACAAGAGGCAGACAGCAAACAACAGGCACAGGTCACACAGACACAGCCAACAGGGCCAGGCGCCCGTTGGACGGACGTCCAATTAAAAACTATACTCTTCACCGTTCAGTGAGCACAGAGCCGTCAAACGTGATATACCAACCTTTTGGTCACAATTTTAACATTTCCTTTATTAAAACGTACATTGTTACTGAAATATAAACTTAACGATAGATTTTATTCACAACTTCACGCGTAGGTTTCAGTTTCCGCACACCTAGAGGCGCCTAAAATACAACGTCAACTTGTTTCAGTGCGATTTTATACTTGCCCATAAAGAAGCTCATGCTAAAAATGATAACAGTCGATACAACTTGGTTTTATCCATCTGATAAAATATACAGGAATGCCATTTGTAGATTTCATCAGTAGGACCTAGTACCGACTGTACCAACCCAAATAGTTTTACTCCCTATAACTATACCTATACTACTTTTTTTTCTGCTTAAAGGCAATCTGTTCGAAAACAATAAGCCATTTTTCTGTTTGGATTTTCCAGTCTAGTGTCATTCATATATTTTTTAAGGAGACTCATTGGTCTGGCCATCCTTTTAATGTGCTCTTCCCTAATTGAATCGGGTACCCAAGCAGGGAATGTCACTACGCTTCAACCGTGTATGATGAATGCCTCCATCAGCACTCAAAGCCAATGCAAGTTCATTTTCATGCTGTAACAGTCTGTTTTGATATATAGCGCTGTGTTGACTTATTTTCAGCTTAATTGTTCTTATATTAATGTCTTAATAGATGTATTTATTACTTAAACATTACCTATACTACTGACGCACATATTCACCGATCAACACGTATATACTATAATTATAGACAAAAGATTGACCGAATTTACCGGAGTGTCACCTACTAAATTCATAGCATAGTCGGAGAACCGGAGCATGACGACAAAATGTCGTGAACCTAAAAATAAATGGGTATCTTGCTTCCATATTTTGTGATACTACTAATAAAAATATTAGTAACATCAGTAGACAAGGATTGAAATTCTACACGCTATTAAGAACCTAACACTGAGTATTGTATTTGCAATAGGTGCATACATACATATACATATCAACCCATATGATGGCCCACTGCTGGGCACGGGTCTCCCCAGTAGAACCTACTGGTATGTAGATCCTGGGGGTAATTGCCATAATCGCCACGCTTGGCGAGCGGGTTGGCGATCGCAGTAAGGCTTTAAGTACGCAGAGGACGCTGCTGCCCGTCCTCCGGAGTGAAATCCCTTAGTCGCCTTGACGACACCCACGGGAAGAGATGGGGTGGCACTATTCTTAAGCCGGCACCACACGGCACACACACATAGGTGCATGTGACAGAAAATGCTTAGTCACCGTCCAAGATTGAAACTGTATCCTGTGCATTATGATAGGGTCACACCCTAACGTAAACTTATTAACGCATGTGCAATTGGGGTACTTGGGGTTTTCAACACGAAGTATAAAAAGTTCTTCAAACAATCTTCTGTATTCACTTAGGTTTCGTATGTAACATCTATTGGAAACAGTCACAATTGATTCTAGATTTACAGTTAAGATGTAGATAAGTATATTAAATATACTTATCTACATCTTCAGTCAAATTTTGACAACATGGAGTCATCACACAAAACAAAACACCGTGGGTAAAATAAAATAAAAAAAAACCTAGGTATATACAATGACTAGGTACATTAAACCAGCTTTCAATTGGGTAGATGACTACAATAACAATAAATATTTTACACTATACAGGAAATAATAGCTTTTGCAAAAATATTCTGGAAAACAATCTTTCTTTAAAATTTTACGTTGTCATGAATTTATAAACACCAAAACAAACATTGAAACTACACGATTTGACCATAAAAAAGAATAACGTAATAGTTTTGTATTTCATATAAATTAGTACGAGGCGCATCGTTTTGACGACCTAACCAACCTTAACCTTAAATTTCCGTTAGCGCTTCATTTGTCAACCAATAGAATTGGCGTGAAAACTAAGGGTGTGCCAAAGTACTAGTATAGTATTACATTATCTGTGGCCAAAGTTATTAATCCGTACTTGAAATGGTTTTATCCCTACCAAATTGTCTCTTAGCACTGTTGTCTGTGTTTATCATAGTAATTTACTCCAGTATTAATAAATTATTTAGTATTTACAAAATTATCGCTACTAGAACTACCTGCTGACTCGGCATTGGCGGATTGGGTAAGCTGCGTACGACAGCTGTGTGAGTTTGATAACCACACGGGGCAGAGGTTTATGATGTCTTTAATTGCCAATTCCAACTTTGGATGTACGTTGTATACCTACGCTAATAGTACGTATGTAATATCCTCAGCGACACAGGACTTGTACCCTAGTATAAAAGTAAAGTGTACGATAGTTATCTTTAATTAAAATAAAGAAAGATCTAAGTATCTCTTTTCTTTTAACTAGATTCTTTTGTAAGTTTACAACAAAGCATTTTTACAGACCACTTATGAAGCTGAAGATGACGTGAAATTTTATAGCTAGGCCTTTAGAAAATTGGCTCAGAAAGGATATTCTCACAAAAAGAACGTTACGAGCCGTTCAATAACACTCAAGTTTGCGAGGATACGGTCAAACGTATGTACACTTCGTTTTATAGTAGGTAATGATGTTATATTGGAGTGAGATAGCTATCGCTTTAGCAATTGCTTTAAGGTTTGAAGAATTTACGTGATATGCTAGACTTCAATACAATAATATAACTACCAAAGATTCTATAGTCAAAATACAGTGTTATTAAGAAAGCTTTTAGAATGCAAGGATGGAAAACCAAACAAACTCGACTCGCAATCCATTATATTACCGACGTGAACCCACTCCTAACACAAGCCATAGAGCTTAGCTAAAGGGATTAACAGGATTGCTAGTAATGTGGGACCACAATCCCACATTGCTAATTATCTATAAAAAAAAACAAAGAAACTTTTCAGCTTTATAATATTAGTGACTAAAATAATAATATCGTGTCCGTCGAATCGAAAGTCCGGAAGGTGCTCGAACGGTGATCTAATTTGGCGTCGCTTTGGAGCCTGGAGTACGTTATCAACTATCTGTGTTCTGTGTGGAATACCAATACCAACACCAATACTCATAATATGACAGTTAACTACATGAATGTGGTCTTTTGTTTTTATTGAGCTTATAAATGTCAAACGACCTCGTTTTTCAGACGGCCGGGCGCAGACAGTGATAAAAAATGTCTAGGTATGATATTTTTGGGACGTAGTTCCTTTATTTTTGTATGTGATGAACTTGTTAACATGTTTGGAGATTTTGGGCTATTAGTATTATTTGATATTAGAGATTTGTATTATTTGTGGTACAGAATCTATATTTTTGAAGTGAAAACTTCTTTAGCAGCGTTGTGAACTTTTTGGGATGGGTAAAAAATGTTGAACTCGGGTCAGGACATTTGACCTTATCGAAAATTCGTAAGACGAAGGGAGAGCAATGAAAAACTGCTACAATATCATTAGAATACGAAGGTAAATTTCGCCACCATCTACAATGTTATTATAGCTCAGGTGGGAAATCGGGCGGTCCAGAAACCAGAAGACCCGAGTCCGAGTAACGATTATTTTTTTCCCTTTTTTATTTTAATTTTTGATTTGTTTTTTTTTTATTATTATGTCAGTAAGATCGAAAAATATTATTCAAATATCATCAGTATGTAACATAATGTTCAAGTTTTCACTTCTGCCGGCACTCCCGGAGTGCAGCTCGTTGTTTTTTTTTTAATAGAACATAATTCTAAGTCTCTTTTGGGATGCTTCCTCAACTGAAAATATTCAACCATATGCCTACTATTTATTGAATAAAAATAAACATTCTAATATTTTGTTGGCAAATTGATAAGAGTGGCCGCGTGATTTTATTGCCTTTTTTTTCTCCGGCTTTATTCCTGGGTGAATAAAGAATTTTGAATTTGAAACGAATTGACCAAGATAGGTCAGAAATCAGTTGAAAATATCTGCTTTGAACTGGGACAGGTCCCAATTCAACGTAGCTGTGGTCATGAGATAAATCCTTTACAATGAAAACATTTCAATTTGAGCTAAAATTTAGTACTACAAAGTAATAGAAATATATAAAACAACATTGAAAGTATATCTCGCTGTCTGTTACTACGGCTACGGCATCAGTAATGTTCTCGCTCAATCGACTTTTATGACTTGCAATATTGTGCAAGCCAGTAAGCTGGTATGACCAACTCGGCTACATTTTATACTGATGAGTATACCATGTTGTTACTCCATCCTTTTAAATACCGACCGAATAATTATTTTAACTCGTAAGATGATGTGAAGAATGGACGGTCAGTACCAATATTTTACATCGAAATAATTATAGAAAGTTGCTGCCCAGTTGCTTCTAGCTGTTACTAATCGTTAGATAGTTGCTACCCCTAGTGTTTTTAAAATAAACTGCTTTTTAAGTGGATCGGCCATTCTGACGTCAGAATGGCAGGTCACCTATCCAGTGAGAATAAACAGCTCAAATGAATCGGGTTTTTTTAAAACTAATAGTTGCTACTAATAGCTACGTTTATATAAATCGTTTTAAGCCTTAGGGATAAAAGTTATTACCAATCTACTATTTTGATACCTAAACGCCTATAGGATTAAATGAGCAAATTTGAAATCAAATACATAATTCTTATTTAATAAGTAGGCGCTCTTGTTGCAGCCCCTAACTATATATTATTTACTAGCTGACCCGCGCAACTACGTCTGCGTAAATTTTCCCCGTGTTTGCAACATTTTTCATTACTGCTCCGCTCCTATTGGTCGTAGCGTGATGTTATATAGCCAGTAGCCTTCCTCGACAACAGTAATCAATTCAGACCCGTAGTTCCTGAGAATATCGCGTTCAAACAAACAAACAAACTCTTCAATTTTTATAATATTAGTTTAAAGATAATATATTTAAAGAAAGAGAAGAAGAAGAAGAGGTACATAATATATTTTTATTAAATTGTAATGGGGATGTTGACTGTCAAGTCAAGCCAGTCTCTTTTTATGAAATGTCAAAACGACAAGCTGAGAGAAATGTGTATGGAATAGCAACCTATGACGTCATAAGTTCCTATCGTCAAATCATTACTTTTAGAATTAGTTTTCATGATTTTAAATTCAAAAACATGTTAAATTGTCAAAGCATAGTTATTTTCAGAGCATTTATCATACCTACATAAGTAAGACTTTTATTGTAGTCAACTACCCAATTGTTAATCAAGCAATTGTAGAGCCCTATGTCCAGCAGTGGACTACGATAGGCTGATGATGTTTATGTTGTTAATCAATCATTGTTTTATTTATTGCATTCATCACTTTAAATTAGTTTGGGGCTGCAACATAAAAAAAACTTAGTAGCGTAAGAGAAAACACTTCAGCAGGGTTAGGTGTGTAGGTACGGGGGACAACTCTTTAGGGACACCATTAAATTCAGCAAACCAGAGCAAAACGCATTATAGATGTCTTTAATAAACTTACACAAAAATGACCTACATAACATCATTAGGTACGACAAGCAACGGAAATTGGAAGAATTAGCATTGACACCGGATATTAAAAAATATACCTAGGTATACATATTTAAAAATGTCATAAATTTTGAACTTTTAAGCTCAGGTGACATTCCATTAATCAAACGTCAAATTTAAATTTAAAAAATAGAATCTCTCTTCACTCGACAAAAGCAATCTTTTAAACCTAACGACAACACTCGACTTACAGTTAATAAATTGCCGCGTTTTATTTAACGTAGAAATTATGAAAAACGGAACGTTTAAGGTGAGAAGGGTCATTCACGGACGACACTTGCCCCGAGCCATTTCATTTCCCTTATCATTCAATTTACAACCCTATGCCTCTTAAAATTAGATTTACTGGACGATATCCACCGGAAGCAAGGTAGCATGAGAACATTATTTGGAGGTTTTCCTTGACAACATTTTTGCTTGTCCACGAAAACCTCGCGCTAGATACAACTAGGGCAAAGTAGACTGTTCGCACACAAACTTATGTGGCCCAAAGTAACCCACACGACTCCATCTCTATGGTCTCTATAACAAGCGCCTATTTTTCTCCAAAGAAAACTCATAAAATTGATCATTTATCATGTAAGGACCCTAGACCCTAATATTGGAACCGCTGTGGGGTAGAACGTAGCCCTAAAAGGGTTCTGAAAAGATGTAAATAAAAATTACTGGGATGTAAAAAAAGATGAAACGCCACACTGAGGTTGACAAATTAATACTCAGAAAGAAACAAAGCGATGTATTATTTCTTTGTTGTAGGCTAGACGAGCAAAGGCGTTCAGTAAACAGCCATTAAATTATATTGAATTTATGTTGTAGGTAGCTAAGCGTTCCTCTCTACGCAGAAAAGCGTGTCTCTTGGAGCGAAGTGCTTAAACCCACCCACACACGAACCAACAAAATGGTTAAAATGATATGAATTGAGCGCTATTTTATTCAAATAATAATATTTTACTATTTCCACCAGAAGATGAATGAAACATTGAATTTATCAACCGCTTGTTTTGTGATCGCGAGTGAAACCAGAGAAAAGCTTCTAAAGTATTGCTAGTGATAATAAAGTTTATTAAAATTCTTTGAAATTATTTTGCAAATCATTTTATTTTAATCCATCTCCTTGAACAAGTAATTACTTAGCTTAGTAATTTGAAGCCTTTTCATTGAGGGTATAATATTGATTTGAAACTCCTTACAAACCAAACCTTGACATGGCTGTCAAACTTGACACCTTTAACGTGAAATTATGGAATATGGAAGTAACTCTAAACATAATATTGATTCCTGACAAAACCTGTTGTCCTGGTTCTTATTTATAGAAAATATAAATGTATGGGTAAAATACATTTATATTTTCTATAAATAAGAACCAGGACAACAAGTTATGGTAAAGAGCTCGCATTACGTCTCTATTGACACACAATTTTGACACATTCACGCGCGTACTTCAAACGTTATTAATACTCAGTGATCGCAAATTACGTATGTTGACATACGGTAATTGTTCCTTAAATTATACGAATGTTATAACTCAGTTTATATGCGTTAACAATTAGAAGATATTCAGAAAACAGAATATTCAGGCTGGAAGTAATTTGTCACTATTTATTTATAGTTGGAATGTTTAAGCTTCAAATTTGTCTTGAGTCAAGTTTGTTGTATTTAGAGCTTTATTGAACAGGAATATATGAATGACGTTTTAAGAGTTCATTTTTGCTTCATTAAACTTGGTAACACTGAGTTCAACTAGGCTGAATACAAAACTCTATGCAGTATGCTGAGCTGTTTTGCTTTTAAGAAATCAATTCATAGACACGCTTTTCAGGAGAGAGAGAATGTGTTGCAATGTAATTATTGCATCGTCGAAGCACGCTAGATGGCATTTATTTTATTCAAGCAGTACAGACATGCTGTCGTCATAGGTACTGGTTGATGCCTGACTAACTGGGATTACGGTAGTTACTGTGCATTTATGTTGCCAAATTAGAGTGCGGTAAGGTGTGTCTATATGTTAAACATCTTCTTCTTCTTTGAGTTTATGGCAATCTAGCCGTAACGGCTAAGTACTGCCAGTGTCAAGTATTTACATGCACAAGTCTTAGTATTTTTTACAAGTTAAAATCGGAGCTGTAAAAAGAATGGCCGGTAAGTTTGCCGCCATTATGTTAAACGTCATTGGTCTAGATTGACAAAAGAAGAACTACATATTTGTCATCGACCTTCAGCCAACATTGACTCTCAATATTATTGTTCTGTCGATATTCCCTCCCTTAATACCGGATGTCTGCGACACACATGACATGTATTCTATTTGGAAAATGGCTGCCAAGTTAGGCGGCTTCTTGTCCTGCCTCGTCATCAGTTAGGTACTAGGTAGACTTTATGTTGGCTCTTAATAAGTCTACTTGTATTTCATCTGGTAACTGCGTAATTACTTTTCTTAATAGATATTTATATAATATTCGAGGCAACATCTTTGATTGGTGTTTGATTATTGTTTTGTCTGGGTTAAATCGAGGACTGAATGACCTACGCAATGATTTATCTATGTTATAAACAGGAGCGGACATTCTATACAAGCAAAAAAGTCGAGCATGCCTTATATTATTAAAATAGTTGACCACATTACCACAGAATAAGTAATTTACTCTGTTACTAACTAGGTACAAACAAACTACGTTTTAAAAAATGCACGTTTAATTTTTGGTGGGCCGAACAAAATCGTTCGAATTTGTTCATAACATACGAACGCGACGATGCAACGAGCCATAAGCACCTATCTCGTTCGCACTCGTTGTCTTGCAATCGGGCTTTCAAACCTTTCTGTCTAACTTATTGAAAACTGTCAAATATTGATGTACAACTTAGATAGATAGATTTTTAGAAGAATCCGTAGGACGTTTTAGGCCGGGCTTCGCAGCATGAAGTTGTTCTCTGTCGCGTGAAGTTCCTCATGTGAAGAAATGTCAAAATTGTCATACGCGTGTGTCAAATAACTTTCCCGCGATTTATTTAGAAAAAATGTTGATTGGAGTTGTAAAAATGGCGGCAAACTGACAGGCCATTATTTTTACAGCTCCAAGTTTAACTTGTAAAAATTAATTTGAATACGTGATAAATTATAAGAACGAGACTATGTGCATGTAATAAGTGCATAAATACTTGACACTGGCAGAAATTAGCCGTTAAAACGGCTAGATTGCCATAAACTCAAATAAGAAGAAGAAGAATGTTGATTGATATTTAGTTTTAAAATTTCTATCTGTGTTTTGGTAAACACATAATAGGGTATTGAAGTTTTAATCGGCGTAGATAAAAGATACGTAAACGTCTCATTTGTACCTGCACAGAGTATTCATATAAATTTTAATTAAAGCAGTATAATGAAGTTTCATTTAATGATGTCCTGAGCAAACGGTTTAATATTATTTTTTTTTTTTTTTTTTTTTTCTTTTTTTTTTTTTTTTTTTTTTTTTTTTTTTTTTTTTTTTTTTTTTTTTTTTTAAAGACGACTCCCGCATTAGGGTACAAGCCCTGTGTCGCGGGGGACTTTACAAACATACAAGTCACGGACACAAAGTACCCAGACTCGGAACAACAATTTGTTGACCACACAAAGTGGTGTCCCGTGTGGGAATCGAACCCACGACCTCTTGCGTAGCAGTCGGTTACACTCCCACCGCGCCACAGAGGCAGTCAAATATTGTTTGCGATCCATTTAGGCATTAATAGCCAGTGACACGGTTTATGAGTTGAAGGATAGTTGAAATTGGTAGGGAAAGCCTGCAAAAACGAAATATAAAAACATTACGAATACATCGTTTTTAGCTCAAATTAATTTTGACCGTTTTGTCCTAGCGGATACGTGGTGTACCTTCATTTCAAAAAGCTTCATTATTAAAATAATAACAACTCCTTGATAAGATTGTATGGCTAACTCACAGAAACGTAAAAAACTTTAATACTTACAAACTTTAATGTTTAAACTTTTAACTAAAGGGTCTTCTTTAGCCTAGAATTCTTTCCAAAGCCTGCTGTCAATTTAAAGGCAATAAGTACAATGTTTAGTACCATGCTGCAAGGGCATATCCAGTATTATTCTTCGGAGGTGTTTTCGTAATTTCGTAGGGGGGTTATTTTAAAGGGTACCATTACCTACTTTTTTGCAATTTCTGGTGGGAGGAGGGGATTTCAATCTCCAAATCCTTCCCTGCTGCTATACCTTTAATCTGTGTACTTCACCAGTCGGTGGCCAGTTTAAACAAAATACCATACCCTCTTTTAAACTGTAGGTTTTTTTGTGGTAAATCATATCAGTCCAAAACTACCCCAAGGCCATTAGCTGCCCTCTTTACCCCACAGTAGTGAGCAGCCGGGCCTGTCCCTCGGGGAATAATGAACAATTACCACGCCTACCAGTGATAGCTGCGAATTGCGATATTATCAGATGCCATTCGAATTACACAAGCCATAAGTCATAGGTAATATAGCCATAAGTCATAGCCATAAGTTATAAGTCATAGGTAGGTATTTTCAGGTTAGGTGATTTAGCAGTGGTCATCTTTTCTTTATTTTATACTAGCTGACCCGCGCAACTTCGTCTTTTTCCTGAGGTAACTCTAAATATTTCTTATCTGGACACGGTTCTTCATACCTGTAAGATTAAGTAAGTAGAATTCAAAAAGAAACCGAAAAGAATGGTGTTCTATGGAGCCTCCGCCACTGTTACAGTGTAGTTCTGCTAACTAGGCATTTGAACCACTTTGAACTCATTGCTAAGAGTATGTTCAAGACCAATTTGTGACTATTTTGTTTTTCTTAATAGATCATAGATGGTATAGCTTGATTCAAATGCAAGATATTGTTTGTCGCATAAACCTACTATAAAAATGTATAATCTATACTAATATTATAAAGCTGAAGAGTTTCTTTGTTTGTCTGTTTGTTTGTTTGTACGTTGTGTTTGTTTGAACGCGGTAATATCAGGAACTAATGATCCGAATTTTAAAATTATTTTTCTGTCCCATAGTCCCAGGTAGCCCATTTATCGAGGAAGGCTATAGGCTATATAACATCACGCTACGACCAATAGGAGCAGAACAGCAATGAAAAATGTTGCAAAAACGGGGAAAATTGACGCATACGAAGTTGCGCGGGACAGCTAATTTCAAATAAAGTTCCTCAATCAAGTCACCAAGTTCAAAACACAGATAGAGTTTAAGAGAAGCCCTACTAGTGTCCACCAGTACGGATCGGTAGACTGATCGTCCATTTAAAGGGCTATCCCTTTGAACAGAGTAAGAGGAAACATAATTATGTTTATTACGAAGACATTGGCACATCCGCTGTCTGACTATAAGACTAATCTAAATAAGTGAATATCTTGTACGGACTACAAATGGATGGTGCAACGGTTAAGTAACGCCTACGCGACAAAGTTCGATTCTCGTACTAACTTTTTTTTAAGGAAAGACAACTTCCTCACAGGGGTACAGACCCAGTGTCGCGGGGACTTTAACAACATGACACTGCCTGTACTTTGTGCATGCGACGGGCACAAAGTACACCCAGACTCGAAACAACAATTCGTGGTTCACACTAAGTGGCCATGTGGGAATCGAACGCACAACCTCATGCAAGCAGTCACATAGGTACACTCCTATTGATCCACCGAGCCATTAAAATTGTATAACAATCGAATTTTTATACTGAGTCAGGATGTAATTATGATATGAGTAATTTGGTTCCTTTCCTACTGAAACCAGCAAAATATTTTCTGTACAAGTAACTAAATATTTAATAATTTTCAAATTTTGTAGTCTAATAGTTAAGGCATCGGACTAGCTATCGAGAGGTCGCGGGTTCGTATCCTACACATTATACTACCGAGGTGAACGCACTCCTAACACAAGCCATTGAGCTTAGCTGAAGAAGTTATTAGGATTGCTAGTAATTGACAAAATTATAGGGCTTCCGTTTTTGCCATTTCGGCTACGGAATCCTAAAAGAGGCACGTAACGTATGAAATATATAACTTTAGAAAATTGGAAATACCTGGTCAGATCGAAAGGGGTTACTTTAATCGACGTGCCACATGTTATCAGGCACCACATACACGTAACACATGTCAGCAATAAATCGATCAAACGTGTACACACAGTACTTACCTATTCGATATAGCGCGTACCCCAATCCTCTATAGTTTCCTTTTTGCTTAGTCGACGTCCGGTAGGTTTAGAATCGAGAGGTTCTTTTTTTCGTATCGAGTGCTGCACATCCTCAATATGAATCAATTCGTAATATCACAGATAACAATATAAAATATAAATATGTATGCTTCATGGTCTGATGCCCGCGTTGTTTTTACGCACAAAGCGTGTCGAGAGCTTTTGCGATAATGGTGTGAGGACATGTATATCATCAGCTTTATTACATAGTATTTTAATAAAAGCTTTGTCTTTTTTTTCTATAGGCAAAGGTATCCAATCGTTCTGCCATACAATGTAATCAAAAGGTTTTTATTTTATCTGTAGTGGCAAAGGTATCGCAATCGTTCTGCCATTATTTTCTGTATTTATTATTTTATCTGGTTTATCGTTTAATAGGATATTTGACTGCCACGACCGGCTACGTACGACAATAAATATTATTTTATCCACTGAATTATGTCACTCGTTGTCTCAAACTTGTATTTCATACAATTTATTAAAGAGCCTATCATTTTCAGTTTCATAAAAAGACACTGATTTGATTTGGAGGTCAAATGCATATTTATCGTAATATTGGAAGATTAAAGGTATAGACAACAGCATGGCGAGCCTAAGACACGCGATGAATAATTCGGGCACAGCTGGCCTTGGGAAAGGAGGGAAGTGAACTTCATCATTGAAGAGTACCAGACTTTAGGGACACTACTATCTACTACTTACAATGTATTCTAAAAAAACAACATAATGTTACTTAACTTTAAAATTTCTCCGATAAGTAGGTACATGAGTCAAAAAATTGATTAGGTAAGTAACTTTAAAACGTCTGAACGGATTTTTATGAAACCAGAAGAAGGATCCCTATTAAGTTGTAATCCGAAGGATTCCGCCTTTCCACTTGGACACTACGATGGGACACACTGACAGACACGGGCATTAAATTCATAATACCTTCCTTTTGTGTCGAGTGTTAAACATTTAATCGTTTATGGACATAAGAATGACTGGCATTAAACAATCTTTGCAGCCCTACTGTTATTAACTCAAAAAAATAAGACCTCTAACTATTAATAACTATGCAAAATCCACAAAAAGTTTCATCAATCATCAGATATCTACTCGGAAACATTTTCCGAATACCTAAAATTGCCGTAGAAAAAATCTGCAGTAATACGTTAATGTGTGATAGAACGAGGTCACAGTAGTTCAAGGTTAGATGCGAGTGCCAACTGCCAAGCCAATGCTTTAACCGCACCTTTCTGAATCAATACCCTGGACAGTCGCCCTACTAATGCTGGCTACAGAAGCGTTTTCAAGACACGCTCTTTAGATGACGCGAAAGAACTGGATTAGTGCTTTTTGTGCCTTTCCAGCCTTTCCTTTTAAGCTATTGCATAGCTTTTATCGCGGGCTATGAGCGCGGCGACCGAATCAAGAAATTCTGTAACGTAAATAAAACCTAACATCCCCCACTCCGCCTACCATGTAGTTTGGCCGAGCGTTCGCTTAACGTATATGTATATTGTACGACTGTACGAAGCTCGCACGGATCGAGACGAGCTGCTCCGAAATGTTATGAAAAGAAAACATTTTTTTTTATAAGTTCTTAAAAACACATTGTGCAATAGCTTTACCGCGGCAGTCCCCGAGTGCCACACAGTTTTTTTTATAAATACGACTCTCGCAGTAAGGCACAAGCCCTGTGTCGCGGGGGACTTTACAAACATACAAGTCACGGACACAAAGTACTTACACCCAGACTAGGAACAACAATTTGTGGATCCCACAAAATGGTGTCGCGTGTGGGAATGAAACCCACGACCTCTTGCGTAGCAGTCGGCAGAGGCAGTCTATACTTTGTGACTGCATTACGAATTTCTTTCATCACCGCTGTTTTAAATAGAGGAATCACATGTCTTCTAGAATACCAAATTGAGGACGTGTGATTCCCACCAATCGCTTGATCCGTGTACGTATTTATTGCAGTCCCCCCCCCTACCCGTTCCTTTTGCAAGAGAGGAGAACTGTGTTCCAGCAGTCGGATTATTACAAGGTTGAGTGAGCACTATGGACCTATCGCAATTATCTTTGACTCTGATGTTTCAGACAGACTGTTAGGTACTGACATGTATTCTTCAAAAAACACCAAGAGTGCAGAAGTTTCATCCTTCATTTCTGCTATGCGTTATTTTATATTGTATACACGTCTGCGCCATGAATTTCAGTACATACAGGCTTTAAAATATATGTTTAAGAGCAGGTGCTATTTTCCGCACAGATGTCCATGTGCACAAATGGCTTTTCGCACAAATGGATTTCCTTCTTATGTCTATTTGTTTTATACTCCTTACCCGCGCAACTTCGTCTGCGTTAATTTTCCCCGTTATTGCAACTTTTTTTTATTGCTGCTCCACTCCTATTGGTCGTAGCGTGATGTTATATAGCCTATAGACTTCCTCGCTCTTTCCTCGGGCTGTCCAACAGTAAAATAGTTTTTCAATTCGACTCAGTAGTTCCTGAGATTATCGCGTTCAAACAAATTCTTCAGCTTTATAATATTACTAGCTGTCCCGCGCAACTTCGTATGCGTAAATTTTCCCCGTTTTTGCAACATTTCACGTCGCTACTCCGCTCCTATTAGTCATAGCGCGATGATATATAGCCTATAGCCTTCCTCGATAAATGGACTATCCAACATAAAAAGAATTTTTCAAATCAGACCAGTAGTTCCTGAGATTACCGCGTTTAAACAAACAAACAAACAAACAAAGCAAACAAACAAACTCTTCCGCTTTATAATATTAGTATAGATAATCAACGACCATGGTTGTTGATTATAGTATAGATAGCTGACCCGCGCAAATTCGTCTGCGTAAATTTACCCCGTTTTGGCTACATTTTTCATTGTTGCTTCGCTCCTATAGGTCGTAGCGTGATGTTATATAGCCTAAAGCTTTTCTCGATAAATGGACTATCCAATAGTAATGTTGTTTTAATTCGACTTAGTAGTTCCAGAGATTATCTCGTTCAAACAAACACTTCAGCTTTATAATATTAGTATAACTAAATTATAAACTGAAGGTTACTTCTACAAAGTAATCTAAATCACCATTATAATCATAGCCAAAACTATTAAATCTTAAGTTGATAATTAAACTACTGGGTGGCGCAAAAGTAAAGACCCTATTTGGTTCAGCTATAACATTTTTTCTAAATTAGAAAACTAGATTTAGATTTTTTTAAATGTATATTTGTGCCATTAAATTTCGTACCATTAGGATTTAAAGATGATGTCTTTTAAATGGTGACCTCCAGAGTTGATACACATTTGAGCCCTATTTATGACATTTTGCATAACTTGCCGTAACACTTTCTGCGATATGTTCGTTATTTCTTGACGAATGTTTTCTTTTAGAGCTGCGAGAGTCTGTGGCTTGTTCACATACACCCGAGATTTCAAAAAACCCCAAAGAAAGAAGTCTGGACTGGTCAGATCGGGTGATCTTGCAGGCCAAGGCAAATCGCCAAAACGAGAGATAACTCGGCCTGGAAAAGCGTCCCTCACTAAGTCCATAGTGTCGCGCGCTGTGTGTGCCGTAGCGCCGTCTTGTTGAAACCAGATGTGCTCCAGCCCCAATTCGTCCAAACTGGGTATCAAAAACTCACGTAACATGGTTCTGTAGCGTTCTCCAGTGACAGTTATCGCATTGCCTCCAGCGTCTTCGAAAAAATAGGGTCCGATCACTCTGTCAACACAGATGCCACACCATACAGTAACTTTTAGTGGGTGTAGAGGTGTTTCTTGAATAATGCGCGGATTATCAGTGCCCCAGAACCGAGTATTCTGCTTATTGACATGCCCTGAGAGATGGAAATGCGCTTCGTCACTCATAACCAATTTTGAAGGAAAATCATCCTCTTCAAGGTTGAGGTTTATGACGCGCTGGCAGTAATCTAGACGAGCTCGGTGGTCAGCAGGCAGCAGCTGATGAGTCATTTGAGTTTTATACGGGAACATCTTTAAGTCTTTCACCAAAATACGCTGCAGGGTCCGTCTGGAAATGCCCAATTGCGTGGCACGTCGCCTCGTTGATGTTTCTGGACACTCTTCCACATCTTCGCGCACAGCATCGATATTTTCAGCTGAACGGCCTGTTCTTGGTCTCCCAGACTTAGGTCTATCCAATGTTGAGCCAGTTGCTTCAAGGCGTGTGGCAAAGCGTCGAATTGTGCGACCAATCGGTGCCGGACGGTGGGGAAATCGTCGACGAAATTCACGTTGTGTTCTTATCACTGATGAATTATTCCGTAAGAACATTGACACAATTATTCCACGTTTTTTGGGGAGTAAAACGGTCCATGTTTATTTTCAGTGTATTTTACATTTGTTCACTACACAATTTTCAACAACAGAATGACAGAAAATGTCATATAAAAAAAAAAAAGTATTTTCTTTAGTGCCACTACTTTTGCGCCACCCAGTATAACGTAGTCGTACATTTAATGTCTGCTTTGTACAGGCAAGTTGTTTACAAGAGGATAAGAACTAAGTTGTATTTGGGATTTATTGCTAAGCACATTGTCTTGTCTCACAATACCTTGGAGGCTGGCTGCTCGAGTCACTACCTTTGTAAGTTTGCGCCTGAAACTTTAATCGCTCTCATCTTAAGTTTCTAGTGTAATGGCCTATGTGTACCTACGTAACGTACAGTAATTATTACGTTTATGTGAAAACCAGGTAGTATGTCGAGCCGAATGTCACAAAACTCGCGCGGGGGAGGGTAGGGGTGGTCTAGGCAATTCTTACGTAGGTACTTAATTTGTTTCCGCAAGAAACCATCTAAAACTGAATTGAGTTTAGTAATTTTTTTTCATAATTTTTGATTATTTTGACCTTAATTGCTACCCCACCCTCCGCCTCCGTCATGCGAGCGACTCTGACACCTGAACAGTGTTAAGTCAAATGTGAAATCAACGCGAGATTAGGGACGGGGGAGTCAAGACAAATCTCACGATATCTCAACAGAGGGAAAGAAGAGGTCCAAAACTCACCAAAATCACCTCACGTAATTCATAGACGCCCCCTTATCACGATAAAAATCCTTTATCATTCTCACACGATAACTCACAAAAGGAAAGGATGGGGTCCTAAATTCGCCAAAATCACCTTACGTAATTTATGGACAAAAAGATCCCTTCTGTCCTTCTCCGGGTCTTAAACTATTTCCATACCAAATTTCATCTAAATCTGTTCAGTGGTTTAAGCGTGAATAGGTATCAGACAGACAGACAGATAGAGTTACGTTCACATTTATAATATTAGTATGGAAATATCTAAGTATGTTTTTCAGTTGTCTAGTTTCCATAGTACAGATTCTGCCAAGTTTGGGATCAGATGACATTATGTTAGTTGTGCCCCAGATATTATTATTAGTCAATGGCAATTTCATCCATTATTCAGTCCAACGCCATGTAGGTACTTAGTGTACACTTTAACTAGATAAAGACACAATATTACAATCCATTCCTATTGCCAAATACTTTTTAGTAACAATCTGTCTCTACAATTTACATTTTGTGTCGGTGACGGTATATGTTTTAAGGAAAAACTACTTTAGTTTTGTTAACTGTGAGTTTAAGCCTCTAACATTTACATTTTTTTTAAGAAGACAACATTAACACAGGCTCCACAAGTTGGCCACTCGTACAACGTGTGGATCTAGAATTATGCTCATCCCAACGTTGGCACCAATGCTATTTTACGACTGCCTCTGTGGCGCGGTGGGAGTGTATCCGACTGCTACGCAAGAGGTCGTGGATTCGATCCCCACCCAGGATAAAACTTTGCGTGATGAGCACGATGGTTTATTCTGTGTCTGGGTGTTATTTATCTATAATATGTATGTATTTAGAAATATACAAGTATGTTTATCAGTTGTCTGGTTTCCATAGTACAAGCTCTGCTTAGTTTGGGATCATATAGCGTTGTGTGAGTTGTGCCAAGATACTATTAATATTATTTTCTACGATGGACGTGTATAGTTGGGACCAACGTTGGGGCCAACGAGTGGAGCCGGCGGCATAAACTCGAATATCAACCAACCGCGTATGTGCAATGTTCTGTGCAACTAACCTATAACTACAGGTATAAGTACATAATCATTTGTTACCTATTATCATATTAGGGGTTCCTGACTCAGTAGCGACCGAGCAGATCGAGATATCTGCGAGGTTAAGCAACGTTACTATTGCCGGTCTATAGATGGGTGACCGTTTTCGAAATTTGTCACACCCTCCGCGCCTCGGATAGCACGTTAAGCCGTCGGTCCTGTGCCCAATCTCTCTCAGGTCTCATCGGATTTCCGTCACATCGGACTATGAGAGTGATGGAATAGAGAGTGCACTTGTGTCTGCGCATACACTTGTGCACTATAAATAGTCCTGCGTAGTTGATAGATAGGCTTCCGTAACCAAAATAGATTAGGAGACTATTATTATCTATACTAATATTATAAAGCGGAAGAGTTTGTTTGTTTGTATAAACGCGCTAATCTCAGGAACTACTGGTCCGATTTGAAAAATTTTTTTTTTTTTTGGATAGCCCATTTATCGAGGAAGGCTATAGGCTATATAACATCACGCTACGACTAATAGGAGCGGAGTAGCGACGAGAAATGTTGCATAAACAGGGAAAATTTATTGCGCGGGACAGCTAGTCTATACTAATATTATAAAGCGGAAGAGTTTGTTTGTTTGTTTGTTTAAACGCGCTAATCTCAGGAACTACTGGTCCGATTTGAAAAATTATTTTTTTGTTGGATAGCCCATTTATCGAGGAAGGCTATAGGCTATATAACATCACGCTACGAATAATAGGAGCGGAGCAGCAATGAGAAATGTTTCAAAAACGGGGAAAATTTACGCAGACGAAGTTGCGCGGGACAGCTAGTTTATTATAATATTATTAGGTACTTCTGAAATTCAGTGCCTACCTGAGCCCCTAACTTTCAACTTACAAACCAATTTATCTTGAAGTACCTAGCTGCTTCATTTTCATATTATTTTATGAAATGTCACATCAAACGATATTGACGTTGACAAGCAATATATCTGGTAATGTCAGTTTATAGGCAGCTTTAGACGAGCTTCAGACGTATACCTCTATATTAACTTTACTCCTAAGATGTTTTCTAAGAAAAAACCTTGTTAAGATGTTGATAAATATGCTTGTTTACTTACCTAATGTTTTATAGGTACCAGGCATTTACGATACGTTAAGAAAATTATAAATTTGTTTAACATACTATATGTACGAGTATATACGAATATTATAAATGTGAAACTCTATCTGTCTGTCTGTTACGCTTTCACGCTCAAACAGCTGAACCGATTTATGTGAAATTTGGTATGGAGACAGTTTGAGTCCCGGGCAAGGACATAGGGTAGTTTTTATCGCGATAACAGGCATTCACGCGGGCGGAGCCGCGTTCGAAAGCTAGTAAAATAATTTATTTTTGACAGAATAAGCACTTAATCTTTAGAATAATAGGACAGACATCTTCATTATAGCAGTTTGATATAAGTTTTATTATTAATGGAAATTCTTTATTAAGCATAGAAAACATTCATGGAGATTAACAGAACCCTAAAAATCACACCCCTTGCGTTGTAGTATCTATGGGACTAGAAAAAAATATATTTTTGTTTCATACTTTTTAGACCGCTATTTTTCTCGTAGTCTTTGTTTTAGTTATTTTTTTTTTTACTTATATTGCGTTGCAATGATCACAAAGCTCTGTTCCCTAATAGGTATCGGACCTGCTTCCTCTTTGCACAGTAGTCTTTCGAACTTCGTTTCATTCAAGACTGACGATTGCATAAAAGACGTTTCTTTACATTGCGGTCTTTTGCAATTTACAAGTACTTAAGTTGATTTGCAGTTAGCTTGGCCATTTTATGCGAAAATGCGACGAAAAGTGTGATTCAGAGAAGTTGGAAAAGTTCCGAGAAATATATATTTTTTAAATCTATAAAGCTGAAGTTTGTTTGTTTGTTTGAAACGTAATCTCACAACAACTGGTCCGAATTGAAAAATACTTTCACTGTTGGATAGCCCATTTATCGAGGAAGGTTATAGGCTATATAACATCACGCTACGACCAATAGGAGCCGGGCAGCAATGAGAAATGTTGCAAATACGGGGAAAATTTACGCAGACGTAACAACGTCTGCGTAAATTTTCCCCGTCCAAAACTGCGCGGGACAGCTAGTTTTGGATAAAATACATGGTTGCCTATGTAGAAAGAACAAGGTCACCAAGAAAACACGTTTTTTTTCACGTTAGAACTATCATAACTGGACATTTGGTAAATCTACTGAAATCTTTGTCAAATTCGTTACACCCGTTATGAACTTGGGGTTCCGTAAAATACAAGGTATTTGGTGGGTGTTCCGTTGTGTTTGGGCACCCCCGCTCTATACCATCGTAGTGCCCAAACGGATAGACGGATTTCAGTGCAGCTTTTTTAATTAGAAAGTAGTTTGATGAATATGTTTGACGTTTTGAAGATAATCAAGTTTTTTCTTTGATACTAAATATCCTTAACAAAAAGGCGTGAACAAAAAATATAAATTAACCTATTATCCCTGCTTAACGCAACATGGAAGACATTAAGCCATCACGGCTAATGTTACGAGGCAATAACACTGCTCCTTGTACCTCACGGCGGCTTAACCTAGCCCCAATCTTCAAGAAATGAGACGCCTAATCCCCTCTAGGTATTTATTCAGCAAAGTAAATATAAAGTAGACTGCTACGTCAATTTATAAATTACGAAGCGGCCCGTACATAAGCAGGTAGTAAGCCTGAAGAATATCTAGGTTATTTACGTACCAACCTAGATAAATATTAGTTTAAGTCCAACTGGAATAACGTATCTTTTAAATCTATACTAATATTATAAAGCTGAAGAGTTTGTTTGTTTGAACGTGATAATCTCAGGAACGGTCCGAATTGAAAAAATATTTTACTGTTGGACAGCTTATTAATCGGGGAAGACTGTATGCTATATAACATCACGCTACGACTAATAGCAGCGGAGCAGCAATGAAAAATGTTGTAAAAACGGGGAAAATTTGCGCAGACGAAGTTGCGCGGGTCAGCTAGTTTTCATATAGAGCATATCATCACTTTGATAAAGTGATTTTATCTAAAGAGAACCTTAGATATCGTTCCTGTGTGCACGATATATGTACGCCTCATGAAACCGCTATGGAAATACTTAGTGGGACAAACGATCCCACTATTTCCATTAATGGAAATACATAATAGAAATAGTGGGAGTTGGGATACACCTAATGTACCAATCTATACTACCAATAAATGCGAAAGCTTGTGAGAATGAATGTTTCTTAATTCTTCACGCAAAATTTACATGACGGATTTTGATAAAACTTTTCAATGTTAATAGCCCTTGAGCAGCGCCGGCCCTAGTCCCGAATCAAGGTACTTAGAGCGAGATTGTTTTAATGTTTTTCAGTGCTCTATGGTCGACGTTTTTACAAAACGCCTCTCAAAAGAAGTCATATTTTTAATCAAAATGGCGAAACGGAACCCTTATACCCCTTATAGTTACACCATGTCCGGCAATCCGACCGCAGCTTAGCTCAAAGATTGTTAGTGCTAGGAGGCTGTAATTTTGCATGGATACACATATTACTCACGCTGACAAAGAAAAATGTAAAATAGGAATGTGATTTTTTTTACACCTACCCCATCGTGTGAAGTATCATTAGATAGGTCTTTTAAAAACGTTTAGGAGTTCCAAATACTATTTTTAGATTTAGGGATCCGTTTGTGAAATATTAAACTTTAAATTTAATTTTTTATTAGAGTCAAGTGTGTATGTGTGTGTCCTTGCCAGCTAAATGGTTGATGTTGGGTTTGTGGAAAAGAAACCGAAATTAAAAGACAAACTATCACAGCTACCTAGTAGGCTTTACAATTTAACGAGTAACAGCAGACCACACTTGGTCTGCTGTTACTCGTTAAATTGTAAAGCCTACTTAACTCACCAGCAGTAACAAAATTTTCTTACAGATTCCATTGAAAAATACTTAAATAACGTGTGTGTGACCCGACATACACTTGCCCGGTTTTTTTATTTTCTACTAGATTGTTTCTCGCATTTTGCGTTTTGGCGCCCAATGCCACCTAGCGCCTAGGGCCTAGAGCGACCGCTCCTCTCGCTCTACCCTAAAGCCGGCCCTGCTCTGAAGCATCTATTATTTCTACCTATATTCTTTTTTTGGAAAAGTACACATAGTTAAAATAAAAATCCTAAACCTACTCTATTCTATTCATTACGGCTAAGAAATACATTTTCCTAGCCTTAGTAGGTAGGTCAAAACATTTGACTAAACCTCCTAAGAATAAAAGACAAATTGGCCTTAAAGTTAGCCTTAGTAAGGGTAGGTAGTTTAACTTACCCCACCTACCTACCTACCTACAAAGAAGAAGTTTCCTTGAAAAGGTAGTTAAGGTAAGTACGTGGGTAGTTTAAAAAACCGTAAATCGATACCATAAATGGTTACCGGTCCCTGACATTGCAAAACCGTTTTGTTACTTCCTTCTTTACTAAAATACCTACCTATATATAATATTCTTGCAGTACCTATGTATGTCTACTTAGTATTTAACCTATATCCGTAGCAAAAAAATCGTAAAAGAAAAATCTTCAGGTGGATATGCTACCTATTTTCCGTTACCCTTTTACTGCCCCAATATGCCTGCCAACTATTCACCTCACCAGTTCACTCAATTAATGGTTACTCAAACAGCTAAGTAGATACCCTACCTAAACATTTACAGATACGAAACTGGCAGATAACTTCTGGCCGACAACTAAGGATAATAATAAACACATTGTAGGTAGGGTACAATGTGCAACCTACAAGTACAAGTACCTTTTTCTTACAAGTATCCTACATCGCGACCCAATTCATCCTTAATTGAATCGACTTCAGACGGCCTTCGTACAAATTGCCAGTTAGAACTCTCACTTAAGTTTTTTCATTCGAAATACAATAAAAGCAACGATTAGTCGGGTTCACGGAACTCGTAAAAGCCTTACAGGTTCAAGACTGAGCCGGCGAACTGTAAGTGAAACACAAGTTCGGAGGAATTATTGATACAACACAACGAAATGTTTTGTCATTTTCTGGTGTAGTTCAAAGCCGGTCACGACTAAATAGAGACTAATAAAAATCAGATCAAACGCAATGCAGTAAATACTTACGTAAGTTAGCTAAATGCGGATGTCCACAAACTGTACACCAAAACACGGAGAAAATATAATTACAAACAATAAACACTTTTATAGGGAACAAAACACCAACAAATATCGCAACGGACAAAGTTTAAAACAAAATGGACACGAAAGGAAATACGAATTGTTTGGAATATTGCACTAGTTGAACAGAGATCGCGAGATTCGCAAAGAACACGGCGAGCGACAAGCGCCTGTCGTGCGGGTGAAACGCGAACTGAAGATTGTTTCCATTTTTACGAGGGACGCGGGCGTGGGGTGCAAACAGGGTAAAGCGGGGGCGCAGCCCGCCGCGACTTGAATGGACGCGCCGGCTACGCAACGCATGACGGTTTTCCGTCCGATGATCACAGAAAACGCTCCCTCGACGTTTCGCAATGAATGTTTCTCTAATTATTACGAGTTGGCATTTTGAATGTTTTCTTCTTGCTCAACAACGGAACCGTCAAGATAACGATAATTACTGAGACTTTAGAAGCGTGAAATAACGAACTTAGGACAACATGGATAAATTTAATAAGTTTGACTGCGGCAAACGGGGCATAGAGCCTTAAAGGCTGAAAGGAATATATAGCGTGCTTTTATTCTTGAAATATTTCTAAATAAAAGACGACCTTCATTGTCGGGGATATTATGAATATTTCCTTTCGACCCTAGGCTAAAAGCTTATTACAAATTTGGGAAAACGGAGCATATTTTGGCCCCGATTTCATCTGAGGGCCCGTTCCCACTTGTCGTGTGTCGGATCCCACGCGCGACACTGTAAACATCTTTCAACAACACAACATTAGTAAATCAGTTAAACATTACTCGTCTATTAAAAATCGGATGCTCTAGTGGCAGAACATTCACTAGAGCAGCCGTTTTGTAATGGCCCTAGTTGTACTGGATTTTTTAAGTTACATTTCATCACATGCAATATGTTTATTGTTTAGTATTGATAAATTAACTTTGAAAATTTCGTCAATTACATAGGAATGTTTTTGGGAACCTACAACACCCATGTTAAGCTTAGACGTAATTTGGAAGTGATCATTAAGGTCAGAGGAATGAGGGTTAAAGACGGTGAAGAGAGACAGCGGGAAACAGATTATTTCTTCACAACTATCTACTTAGGTTAGTACCTAAGTAGATAGTTGTAAAGAAATAATCAATTAAGAAATAATTCAGTGTCTGGTAGTCCAGACACTGAATTCTGGATGACGACCGGCATTCTGCAAAATCTTAGTCAACAGCATCTATCACATCACAACCTATTTCCACTTTTAAAATGGATGTATGTAGTGTACGGAGTGTACCTAGTAGATAGGTACACTCCGTACAGGTTATTGTAGATACCTAATCAGGTAAGTATTTATGTAGTTATATATGTATTTATGGTATGTATGTATTTATTTATGGTACGTATTTATGTAGGTATATTGTGTATTTATGTAAGTATGTTTAATAGGGATTTGTTATACTATTCTTTTTTTTTAATTTTTTTTTTGATTGTATGTAATATCTACAGGTTTACGGCACCTACATACTACATTTCTACATCGCCCTAAGGTAGACTGGCAGAGAATGCTTTTAGCATTAAGTCCGCCTCTGTACAATTCCGTGCATAAAGTTTTAAATAAATAAATAAATCTATTCTTAAATAATGTCTATATACCTAAAAGTCCTAATACTACTACTAAAATAGATATAAAAAACCTAAAACGCATGTGCAAAGTAAATTAAGTAACATCCATAACGTCTTAAAATGAATATGCAAAATTTTGTTTAATTTTTAAGACACCTACTACTACTACGAAGAGGACGTCATTTTACGGCATTGTGGACTAGGCATGTAATTTAGCGGTCAGTCTTTACCCTTATGCATGAAAGATACCTACTCAGGTAGGTACCTATCAGAGGCGAAAGGTTAAAACTCACAAGCCCTGTGTCGAGAGGGATTTTACAAACATACAAGTCACGAACACAAAGCACACCCAGACTCGGAACAACAATTTTTGGATCACACAAAGTGGTGTCCCGTGTGGGAATCGAACCCACGACCTCTTGCGTAGCAGTCGGACACACTCCCACCGCGCCACAGAGGCAGTCAAAATAAACCCTTTTTTAAAGGATGTCTCAATTAACATAACGCTAGACTTATTACTCTTATTAGTTTGTAATTTGTTGCCAATGCTGTCGTGGAACTCGTCTGCATTCCCCTTCGTTTAATTAAGTATTTATACTTACATAGAACAGTTATACGCAAGTTTGTTTGTTAAATATCATGACCTTGATGAAATGTAACCAAACGTATTGATTTTTTGAGTTATCACTGGCTGTCGCACGCGACTTCGTCCAGGTAAGTACCTACCTACTTACAAATTTGATTAGATTAAGCTTTCCCTATTTAATTTAATACAATCACGATAGTCTTGTTTCGATTTGGGAAAGTTTTCATTAAGTAAGTAGGTCCTACCTAAATATAAACTTCTGGTTGTCCTCTACTCGACATTTAATTTATTTAGACACACAAAAAATCTTTCCCTAACAGTTCACTAAAACAATCATTAAATCAAAACAAACAAAACAATGGTTCACGTCACGTCATGACCTCATTCGCAAACGCTTTTAAAAATATTGCTCCAATTATTTACTCGAATACGATATACGGGGACAAAGTGCATACATTCGAATGAATTAAAATCGATAATGAGCACTTCACTAAATCCAGACAGCGCGTCGCGTCAGTGCCGGGACGCAAATTAGATAGATACCGCCACCTCCCTATCACGAGCGAAAACAAACTCAAACATGCATAGATGCACATGTACACAGATCTCGGTCGAATATCAACAGATACAAGCCCTAGTTGATATATCACCGAACTTGTGTCTATGAATGCGTGAGTTTTTTGTTGAGCTGTTGTGAGCCGGTTTTCTGTACGTATGAATTCTGTCAGGGGTGCGCCACCGTGTTTGAACCGCTGCAGATAGCGAGGGGACGAACACCCTCTTAAATTGTACCCTTACTAGATTAGGTGCTTTGTTTCCTATTCTAAATACAACAAGTGCTGCCTATAGACAGTATTTGAGTACTACTGCCTAGGGAGATGTTTACTACCCTTTGACAGTAGTTGTTTTCTACGAGAGGTAGGTATCTGTATCTTATAAAATGATCTAAGGGAAGTGTAAAGGATACTTATTCAAATATTAGTGTCTTTGTTCACTATTTTTATATTTATCTTTGGTGTTAGTGCATCGTAATTTATCGAAATTCGGATTGATAATAATTATGTTTTTAGGTCTGAATAAATAAAGAAAGTAGCATAACTTAATTAGTTGAAGGTCAAAGCGAATTTCATAATTTTATTATTTGTAAATAGGTTTCCAAAAATTAAAAAATATATCTAAAATGGCGACATTTTTCGCAAAAATTGACGTCAGTTTTTTTTTACAATAATTACCTTAATATTTTTTTTTAAATTTGTTACAACATGTATCAACAAATTTATTGCCAACGAATTGTCAACGAATTGGCCATTCGAAAATGGCTATATACGTATTTTCTTTAACACGGGGTACAGGAAATTGATCACTACAAATGAAACAAAGCATTTGTAAATGTGGTACACTAACTGAAAACATGTTATAAATAGAACAATATTTAGTTCTATTTATAACATGTTTTCGATAGTGTAAAAGTATTTCGTAAGAGCGTAAATAATGCGCTTGTAAATATAAATTTATTTACTTGTTATTTTATTTTACTAAAACTTTTTCTTAAAAACCGTATGGTTTTTATAAAAAAAACATACAAAAGTAAAAGGACTAAAGTCCTATGGTGAATTGGTGACTTAGGCTCTTGTGCTGATCCACTTTTTCCGATTGTTTTTTTTATATGCAGTGCATTTTGTAGTATCGGCTGAGGATGGACCGACTTGCTCTTTACTTTTTTTTGCCGTTTATGGCTTATTTGTTGTAAAAAATATGCGTTAACAATAACTTTATGATATTAAAAGTTAGATCAAATGAATAGGTATTTATGTCAAAGTATCAATATGTGAAAGTATTGTTATGCCTTCAACAGTTATACCAAACTCGAGAGCGAAAGTATTTTAGGATAAAAAATATGCAAAAAAAAAAGAGATCCCTGAAAATAGGTATAACTTTTACACCACTCTAGGCCTAACTATAACATTTTTAACAGTGTTTCTGCTTCTGAACTATTCATGATGATTTCAAGTTACGTTACTACGTATGTATTATTTCAAACATTCATCACATAATATTAGTAAACTAGTTTTCATCCGCGGTTTCGCCCGCGTGGAGACATCCACGCATCGGTATCGGTAAAGGACATAGGTTAGTTTTTATCACGATAACCGACAGATGTCCTTTACCGATACTTAGCTATCTCCATACCAAATTTCATTTCAATCGGTTCAGCGGTTTAATCGTGAAAACGTAACGGACAGACAGAATTACTTTCACATTTTTAGTTTTTCCCCGTATTTTATCCAATTAATCCTTGGACTTCAACGAAAAATGGACGAACTGGTTCAACTGTTCTCAAGTTTTGCGATCAACAGATTTTGCGGTCCTTTTTTAGGGTTACGGAGCCAAAATGGCATAAACGGAACCCTTATAGTTTTCGTCATGTCTGTCTGTCTGTCTATCCGTCCGTATGACGGACGGCATTTTACTCAAAGACTACGCAATGAATATTGATAAAATTTTGGCGAAAAGGCGTCTTGTAGTTTGACAGCTAAATAATAAATGAAAATTATATAATACATGTTTTTTTAGCAAACATCAACGTGTGGCACATCATTCGACAGGTTTCTAAGAGACTTTTTTGATTGAGTGAATATTTTAGGAAATAATCGCTTCGTAAGTTGCATAAATTGTATTATAACCCAAGGGGGGTTATAATACAATTTATGCAACTCTCTTTGAACCGTGTGACCAAAAAATATGAAAAATATCTAAAAGGTGTTATTACAATAATTGCATTTTTGAATATTTATTGGCATAAGAAAGTCTCCGGTTCAATTCCTGCGTCTAGACTTCAAATTTTTCTATCTTTCAAAAATGCATTTATTGTAATAATAAAGTTATTGGCAAGAAATGCCTTTAAAAAATACTATAGGTAATCTAAAAGGTAGCTCTTAACAAATATTTTAAACTAAAATTATTTTGGACGTGATCAGATTTCTGACTTCGTTTCTCAACAAACTTAAGCTCTCCTGCTGGTGCAATTATTGAAATCGGATTTTTTCTCACGGCAACGGCTCTGGAGCCCTACACTGAGCACGGTCCGACATGCTCTTACTCGGTTTTATTTTTATTAATATAGATTGCTAGCTGTCGCCCGCGGCATTACCAGCGTCGATAACTTTAGCCCGTTACGGGTTTTTATTATTTTTATTTTCGCTTTCAAACGCTGAAAGACGTGTTTCTTTATCTACAAAGCCAATTTTTTACAGATTTAACTTTAAGACCAAAAAGCCAAATACGAACTTTCACAGATCTAACTTTAAAACTTACGAAGTTTTTTTGGCTCTATAAAAACTTGCAACCCCTATTTTACCCCCTGAGGGGATTTTTTTATTATTTAAATAAAAAGTCAAATACGAGCTTTCACAAATCTTACTTTAAAACTGACGGAGCTTCATACAAACTTACGACCACTATTTTTCCCCCTTATGGGTACGGAATAAGTAATAGTACTACGGTATTAAGGGATGAATTTCCAAAAATCCCTTCTTATCGGATGTCTACATTATATAAGGAATACATCCTTGGAATTTCATGTCTCTACGATCAACGGTTTAGACTGTGCGTTGATCCATCAGTCAGTCAGTCAGCCAGGACAAAGAATATCTATACTAATATTATAAAGCGGAAGAGTTTGTTTGTTTGCTTTGTTTGTTTGTTTAAACGCGCTAATCTCAGGAACTACTGGTCCGATTTGAAAAATTCTTTTTTTGTTGGATAGCCCATTTATCGAGGAAGGCTATAGGCTATATAACATCGCGCTACGACTAATAGGAGCGGAGTAGCGACGAGAAATGTTGCAAAAACGGGGAAAATTTACGCATACGAAGTTGCGCGGGACAGCTAGTTATATATACAGGGTGTAACAGAAAGGTGTGGTCAAATTTCAGCAGCGGATAGGGTACGTTATCAGTATTGCACATACCATGGTGCCATAACTGGTTGCATTATTATTACATAGTTATAGTATATTATTTTTGTCAAAATTCAGTAGTGAAAGGCGTATGGCATAAGAATTATACCTCCCCTGGTATAAAATTCGATTGTATTATTATGGCATAGAACTTTTTAAGTCATATTTTTTTTAATGAATTACTTTTTCACTCATAAATAAACGAATGAAAAAATTATAAATATTTATTTAGGGTACTCCGATTTTGATAAAATTAGGTATGTGCACTCAGTATCATGGGCACATACCAACTCTTGAATATGACCACACCTTTCTGTTACATCCTGTATAGAGAAGGGTAGGTAGGTACTCAAGAAACGCCTCTGTTCTGAGGGACGTAGGTATATGACGAAGTGTTGTCGTGATGCAGCATGATTCCCTCGAAGAGGGGAGACCAAAGGTCTCCTCTCTCGCAGATCTTGTAAAACTTTCGGCAATGCTTCGGAGTTCTTATTCACTATGTTTTTTTTTTCGTTTTCGCGGCAAGCCCCCGTGAATTGGCGCATGCGCGGTGCGCTCAAAGATGTCTGTGCGCATGCGCGATGCATTTCTAAGCGCAGCTCTCTTTATACCATTATGACAAGATTTTAACAGTAAAAAGTTCGCTTGACGCGAAAACGAAAAAAAGATAGTGAATAAGGACCCTGTTGTATACCAATCCGAGTTAACAGATCTATGATTTTCCAACATTGTCGTTGACATAAAAGACCCATACTGACGACTGTATATAATTTTCCGGATCATATTGACAAATCCACGTTTCGTCGCCCGTGATGATTCTCGAAACACATCTTGACGTTCCGTTTTCAAATCGTGGACGCATTTCGTGGTAGAGCCGCGAAATGCGTCTACGATTTGAAATTCTCACGGGCCTGTTTTTAGTGTCTGAGAGCAAACGACAATAAAGCTCGTTTCAGTAGGTAGTCCACACATTTTGTGCAGTTAATGCCGTTTGGGGGCGACCACTTCTATGGTCATCTTTAAGGTTTGTTTTACCCCTTTTCAACCGACTTCAAAACGGAGGAGGTTCTTAATTCGGCTGTGTTTGAAAGGGAATACTTCCAGATTGGTCCCATTGTCATCAAAGTTCGGTACTGATGATGAGATCTTGGAGAAATCGAGGGAACTCTTCAAATATTAAAGGCACACCTGTAGTAATTTGGGTACCTATATTTTATCGTAATTCGTGCATTTACTCTTAAAAAACACCATTGAGTGAAATAGAACTGATGATGAAGACCACAGATGACCAGCTATTCAATAATTAATATTGCGGGTTGCGATCTGAGTACAGTGTTTCGATACCAGATTCTTCGCCTTCGTCAAATCATGTAATGGAACTGATGGTCTAGTATCAGGTGAACGCCTCAAAAATCAACGGCTCTGTATCGCAAAATGCAACATTTTGTAAAAAGAAATGCGCAGTTTGGATTATGCTATTGTAACATAAATCAACTACAAACCAATATACTAAAAAGTGATAAATAAAAACTTTTTAGTATATTGGTTGGTGCTTAAACATAAAACTACATTTCCTGGCACCAACTACAAAATGTTTAATTATTTTTGTTTTAATACCTACATTATTTTTTGCTTTTTAATTTTTTTTTTTTGGAAAAAAGTTTTTATAAATTTACTGAACCATCTAAAGCTTTTGCTCGAGATGGGGCAGGCTCCTCTAACGCTGATTGTAATCGTAACACTAAAATGATCGCAGTTAAGCTCCATCGTTGCATAGAAAAACCGTTGTAGTAAAATGACTAAAACATCATTACTTTTTTTAGCCTATGAGACCTACGTAGCGTATTTCTTTGTAGAAACAGATGGAAACAACTGTGAAGCCCTACACTGAGCATGGTTCGGCATTCTCTTGCCCGGTTATTTTATTATGTACCTTAGATTTAAATAAAAATATATACAAACCTTGTCCTAACAATAAAGAACCAAACAAAAAAAGGAGTAACCAATTTGGTGCAATTGTTCTGAAGACTGAAGTTATGCGAGTACTTACATACATTTCGGAGATTCATATTAGCGGTTAAGTATTCGAATTAACATTGTACTCGTAGTAATCGATCAAAATGTGGTACGTTTACCTTGAGCAAGGTAAAGTCCGACTTTATTTTAATCATTTCGATTACACAAATGCCACTGCATCATTGATACTAACCACACTAACACTTTGCACACAAGACTATAAAAATAGCGACAAGTCTATCGGAAGACGTGTTGTCGCTTCGACTGCTCGATTAAGACTGATTTTCCGTAGTATTAGTTTACTCTTTGGACTGATTACTTTCTCTGTGGACCGTTGAATGAGACCAACTGCCCAACGACCGGCACTTCAAACGTAAACATCAAACTAAAATCACGCCATCTTGCAGCAGCCATATTTACATAAGTCAATAGACTTGCTATAAAATGAAAACTGATGTTAGGTAAACGGAAATCAATTAGCGATTTAATAATTCTCCGATCCGGCCTTTCTGACCTTCGCCCGTCCTCGTATGTATGTCTGTAAGAAAAGGTTTAACATAGAAATAAACTCCTTACTTAGTATCAAATCTGATTTAATTATAAAAAAAACCGTACACCGAACAGAACTCTTAATAAAAATTATAGCCAAATCAGAGCATCGTTGATTACTTGATTCAAATCATTAAATCGCAAACTAAATTTCATGTGATTCACTTCTACCGATTAGACAAATGTGGAGTTCGTCGAGGGGTACACCATTGGGGTCAACTGTGGAAGTCTACTATGGGGTCTAATATGGTATCGCTGGTTAAGAGATAATTATACCACTGGTTAAGCGGCGGTGTTTCAGAATCGTTGATTTAAACAGTACGGACCTGTCACTAATTTATGTAATAGGTTGAGTAGCGCTGGTCAAGTGCTGTTGTAACATTGTGTTGTAGAATACTGGTTAAGTACTTCCTGGATAGTTTTATTACTGGACAGCATTGTTAAGTAATATGTTTGTGGGATGACTATGTTTGTGTGATAGTCACAGGGATTACTATGTTTATGTAGTAGTCACTGGGATGACTGTGTTTGTGTGATAGTCATAGGGATGACGGTTTGTGTGATATTCATAGGAATGACTATGTTTATGTGATAGTCACAGAGATGACTGAATAAATGTAATAGTCACAGGGATGACTATGTTTAATATGTTTAGCACAGAGAAGCCTATGACAGTAGTTGTAATGGTTAAGGGTAGATTACGCGACACAGGGTTCGGCTCTCTCAAACATTTATATAGAAAACCTAAATATTAGGACACGAAAAAATTGTGTCACTAGTCTAAGAGTTTTTCTAGTAGATGAAATAAAGAAATTTAAGGATATGTCTTAATATGATCCCGCAAATAAACCTTGAAGTTGCGGAAAAACGCAAAAACGAGCATTTTCGTATTGTCATAGTCATGGCGTTCGTAATCTAACATATGTACGAACGAATATTCTACTTTATTTTGACCTGCGCTACAGTATAGAGGCCTATTTTAGGTTATAGAAGTACCTACTAGAAGGAGGTCACTAATGTTAAAAACGTGGAATTTTCGTTCCAAGCAAAAGCATTAATGGATTCCTTTTTGAAATTTGAAACTATCCTGACAGCCTTCACAAGTGTGCTTAGTAATCGGAATGCCATTGGTGAAATAGATTAAACTGAGAGTCTAACTATAGACGAGTGAGTTGAAGTTTATATTGTGATGGAACAGTGCCGCAGGTTGAGTTGTAGCTGTAGCTCAATAGAAATCGGTATCTACTAGTATCCATGAGTACGCGGTATTGCAATAAATTCTGGTAGATGTCTGATTTTTTTATAAAACCATGAAGTTGGGAGAGGCTTGGCGACCCAGTTAGATACGCATTTGAATGGTTAAGTAAGTTAAGTAACTGGAGGTTACTGGTTTACAAGTGACTACAACATCTACTCGCTTCAATTCCGAAATTAAATAATCCTGTGCACCTCACAACTATTTAAAGTTTTGGGACACGCGAGATAAAATTTATAACGACGGATTACACACACAACATCCTTATAGGATAAGATTTGAACAACTTCTCGACGAGATGGCCTCGAAAGCATATTAGAACAAAAACTACTCACCTTTGTCCTGTACTCATATACCTACCAGAGATCCGTCGTCCTATCCATTAATTCAGACACAGAAACGCCCGAGATGGATAATGCCCGGTAATGTAGGATTGGGCCCCACATTACTAGCAATTAGATGCCTCTGTGGCGTCGTGGGAGTATGTCCAACTGCTACGCAAGAGGTCGAGGATTCAATTCCCACACTGGACACCACTTTGTGTGATCCAAAAATTGTTGTTCCGAGTCTGGGTGTACTTTGTGTCCGTGACTTGTATGTTTGTAAAGTCCCCCGCGACACAGGGCTTGTACCCAACGACGGAAGTCATCTTTAAAAAAAACATCTTGCTGGGGTAGTTATAATGGGTAGGAACCCGAGACCTCACGATTGCGAGTCCAATGCCTTAGCCAATAAGCTACCGGCGCGCCGCTTCAATTATTTAATCTTAAAATTGATATTATTGGCACTCGGGACCGCTGCCGCGGTACGCTCGCTTTACAAGGGGTCTAAAGTAAATCTAACAATCAAATCGATTTAGCCTACCTACTATTTCTAGCAGCTGCCGAGTGCCTTAAAATATTTAGGTACCTACGCGATTCTGTAATACTTGTCGGACATAATGAATGGACAAAAAACTTGGACGAAATATCGACAACATACGTTCCAAATTCAATCTAATAAACTGAACACAGATATAGAGTGGGCGTACCTACTCTAAATTTGTGACCTTAAAATTGGCGTCGAGAGGGATAGGAAAAATAATTAAAAACACAATATTGAATCCTATTGTTTCTTTTATAGCCCATGTTATTTTTTAAACGAAAATTTCCTTCCAATGCACTCTAAAACAAAATATTTTAAAGTGCGTTTAGTTAATACAACATTTGTAACAATACTTTGTCTGCAAGAAAAAATACGGTTATAGTAATATCCGTACCGTACTTGATAAAATAATTTGCTGAAGATAATCAGTCTTGATTAATCAATAATTCTATAATATTTTTTGGTTATAATAACTCGGGACAATGAAAAGTTTATGTAAACTCAAAGTTTGGCGTTCAAAGTTGATGCAATAATTAAACGTACACTTCGTTTTGAGTTTTCACAGCCGCTGTGTCTGCTGTTTGGTTTTACAATCATTCAATTTTATTATTGTGGACATGTTTTGAAAGTAATTATTTGCATAAAAATTGCCATTGAATATATCCTTCACTGGAATTAATCGAATAGGTAAGTCGACAATCAATCGGAATGAGACTACTTACACTGAATAACAATTCACCAAGTAACAATTTTGTATATAACATTTTATCGATCGCTATTATTTAATGTAAATACTATACATTATATCATCATTGTGATTTGCGTTCATCTTAGTCTCTCTTTTGCCCCACATTGATTTTTTTATTTCAGGTTATTATCGACCTGTCAAGGAGACATTTTTTCGTGAAGCTGTACTTGCAAAATTCGCAAAATAGGAGACGAAAACCCTTTTAGGTTTTCTAATTTCATATCGAATCTGCCACCAATAGTAAGTTGAATATATTTTTTATTAAATTTTATCCTTTTAGCCTTCGTTTTTATGTATAAGCTTTCTATTTGATAAATGAAGTGTATAGGTAAACATTCTAGCACTGTGATGGCAAGTGGGATAGTATTATCAGATCCTATAGATGTCACTCATCTTTAAATAGCATATCCCTTAAGGTGTATACGTCTTTTTATCATTTAAATTAGAGTATTCAAAATTATAACCTCTAAATGTATACAATGTTTTCAATATCATATGTTTGTCCCACCCAGCTGTTGAGACTTCTAACTCTATCAAAGTTAATATGAATTAGTCAAAAAAACACCAATTGTTGTAATTTTTAAGCAAACTGTTAGGGTTTTCAAGCAGCCTATGTAATCAACTTCTTAATTATAGACAGTGATTGAAATGGACATAAATAAGAAGTTATATTCTTAGATGAAATGAGTATTAGTTATTTGAAGCTTAAGTAATAATAATATCTTGGGACAACTCACACAACATCATCTGATCCTAAACTAAGTACAGCTCGTGCAATGGCAACTGATAAACATACTTATATAATTCTAAATACATTCATTATAGATTAGAATCTTGCTTTTGAAATGTTAATAAAGATGATGCTCATAAGAATTTATAACCATTGACAATAATAATATCTTGGGACAACTCACACAAAGCTTTCTGATCCCAAACTAAGCAGAGCTTGTACTATAGAAACCAGACAAATGATAAACATACTTATATATTTCTAAATACATATATATTATAGACTAGCTGTCCCGCGCAACTTCGTATGTGTAATTTTTTCCCGTTTTTGCAACATTTCTCGTCGCTGCTCCGCTCCTATTAGTCGTAGCGCGATGTTATATAGCCTATAGCCTTCCTTGATAAATGGGCTATCCAACAAAATTTTTCAAATCGGACCAGTTGTTCCTGAGATTAGCGCGTTTAAACAAACAAACAAACTCTTCCGCTTTATAATATTAGTATAGATAAATAACATCCAGACACAGAATAAACCAAACAATAGAATAACAATTTATCACCATAACCATTGGTGTTGTGGTTTGGCATGATGCGCTAGAAGTGTATTAGTTTCAAATATAATGAATCCTACTATAATAAATAATATGTTTATACTTATCTTGGCAATATTACCTACTCTTTGATAAAATCTGTAATACTGTAAAAAAAAAAATCAAAGTAGCTAACAAATTTGCTAGTTAGTAATTTGTAAAGCATTTTTATGCAAATTTTATACATATTAAAGACTAATTTTTCTCCATACATTTAATACTTGCTTGTATTCACCCTTTCAAATGGGGCTGTAAAGGTGTTACTGCAAGTGAGATATACAAGTAACGTAAGTTCCACAAAAGGGGTATCCAATAGCATGGGAAGGCAATGCCCGCCTAACCCTGATTACAAATAGCAGAATACTCAAATGTTCTACTGAAGCCTCCCTTCATCTCGGACCCCGGAGCATGTACAGTGCAAGCAATGTACAAAGTTCAGTCAGCACTTTACCTTTGTCACCCAGCCTTATATTCAGTACAGTTACATCATTCATACTGTTTACTTGTACTCACTATTATCAATCAATCAATCAGCCTGTATCAGTCCACTGCTGGACATAGGCCTCTCCTAACTAACGCCACAACATCGGAGGACCAGATGCCTCTGCATCCAATTCATTTCATCTGGCTGGGGGTCATCCTACCTTATGGTTACCAAGTCGCAGTCTCCACTCTAGGGCTGGTTTGCTCCATCTCCCATTGATCCTTTGGCAAATGTGGCCAGCCCATTACCACTTCATTGTGCTTAACCTGCTATGTCGGTAACTTTGGTTCTTTGGAGGATGACCTTGTTGCTATTATTTATTTATTTTATTTATTAAGCTTTATATTCCATGACAAGTATTACAGTATTAGAAGTAGTATGTAGTGGTGAAGTTTGTTGCTATTATATCAATCAATAAATAACAATTCAATCAGTTCTATCATTCAATATTCTCGTGTTGTGTGGGCAACAAACCATACATAACAAATGCCTAGGCATTTGTTATGTATGCATTAGGACATCATGGGGTCAAATACTTAAACATCACTTAATCTTGAAACACCTTCAACTCTTTTATTGTCATTGTCACTTGAAGGTGAAAAGCAGTGACAGATGTAACTGATGGAATTTTTCATCACAACTATTTTGATTATTTTATTAAGGGGAATTGACATTGACAGGATTTCGCAGATTTGAGATTCTGCTTCAATTTGAAATATGCATAGTTTTCAGCATGACTCACAAATTCTTTGAGTTTATGGTGGACAGGATACTAACTTTGAGATTTGCACAACAGCATTTATGTCAATATTCTCATTAAATTGATTTAACAATGTCTTATAATTGGATTCTCTAATAATTTGTTTTATCAGCAATATTATAAAGTTATGAGTAATCAATATTGTACTGCATAAAAACAACTTGTGTGAATAACATAGTGCATAATTACAAATACTGGTCAAATCATTCATTGGATTGTGTCATCAATATGTTTATTATAACTGGTTTGTCAGCAAGATAATCTTAAGTTAGTAATTATTCTTGTTTAGTATTTATTGGTTGTACCTAGTGGATGTAGTTATTGCAATGAAAGATGGGCTACTAAAGATAAAGACTACTAAGCAAATTGCGAAAACTGACTCAGTACTAATTATTTTAAATTTTTACACACATAAGAAGTAATATGATTATACATATGTGTATAATCATATTACTTCTAATGTGTGTAAAAATTGGCCATATTGACTGGCCTGTTCGTCTAGTGGTTAATGAGTGACCCTGACTGCGGAGCCGGAGGTCGTGGATCCGATCCCCACCCAGGATCTTGTGTGATGAGCATGATGGTTTATTCCGTGTCTGGGTGTTATTTTTATAATATGTATGTATTTAGAAATATATAAGTATGTTTATCAGTTGTTTGGTTGCCTTAGTACAAGCTCTGCTTAGTTTGGGATCAGATAGCGTTGTTGAAGTTGTCCCAAGATATTATTATTATCTGGACTCTGGACTTTATTGCCTGAAATATTTAATGGTACAAACTTTTTATTTCATATCTATACTAATATTATAAAGCTGAAGAATTTGTTTGTTTGAACGCAGTAATCTCAGGAACTACCACCGATCCGAATTCAAAAACTATTTCACTGTTGGATAGCCCACTTATCGAGGAAGGCTATATAACATCACGCTACGACCAATAGGAGCGGAGCAGCAATGAAAAATGTTTTAAAAACTGGGAAAATTTACGCAGACGAAGTTGCACGGGACAGCTTTAAATATTTCGATTAAGTCCCGAGAATAATCTAAGCCGTCCTAAGATTATTAGACATTTGAGTATTCATCATATCATATTAACCCAAATGATGTCCCTCTGGTGGCCATGGGTCTCTTCAATAGAAATAGTAGAACATTTGAGTATTCTGCTAATTTGTATTCAGGGTTAGGTGGGCATCATCTTCCCTTGCTCTTGGGTGCCCTTTTTGTGCTACAATTTAAGAAAAGTGTTACTTTAAAAGTGACTTGTACATCTGACTTGCAACAGCCTACTTGCAATATCACCCTTCCAACCCCATTTTAGATGGGAATTACACTTTTATTTTGTTTAAAAATTTCATGCAATTAAGTCCCAATAATATTGTGATATGGCTCAGTACTTATGGAGAGAACTATCATATTAGTTTACATATTTGTAGACGCAGCCATATCTTGTTGACCAATATTAATTTATTTAAATATAACTGGGTTTGGTTTGTGTTCAGATGGAACACTTCTTTGTGTAATCCACAAATTACTATTGCGAGTCTGGGTGTAATAAAAAAACCAATGTCAATAATGTATTACAAAAACGTTCCTAAATATTTCTTTTTCGAAAAATAATAATTATAACAAACCAAAAGTTTTAATATTCATTTTTTCTTTAGATTCGTTATAAACATAAATATAGGAGAGGTTCGGCCGATTCTTATTTTCTCTTACATTGGGGTAGGGATAGTGTTTGAAATTGGCCAAAATAGTTTTACGTTATTAATTAATGGATGTGTGTGCAACAAAATGTACTTACTTGAAAGTATAGATAACATGTAAATGCAGAAGTAAATGTAAATTTAAGTTAAATACTGGGAACTTACAGACCTTAATTATTTATCAAACAATGTACCATACCTTTAAAGACCATTTTTCCTTGAACTTGAGATTCAAGGAATCAGACAGTTAATTGATATTCACAAACATGCTACAATTTAATTTATGACTTGTGTTCCATTTATGTATTCTGTGGCCATGTACCTTATGAACAATGTATTTGAACGGACTTTGTATATAACCTTTAGCAACTTTCAAGCTGCCTCCTAGCCAAATTTCATACAAATCGGACCAGTATACACAGGATGACTTTTAATTCAGTCGACAAACTTTAGACCATAAACCCGCGTGTGTAGGTAATATAAAAATTTTAAAAAAATCGTTAGGTACTTTATATACATAACTAGCCGTGCCCGAGACTTTGTCCGCTTGAAATTGCAGTGCTGCTCTCTCCCTATTGACGTTAGCATGATGCTACCTAAGTTACTCCATACATCCTTAGCTCTCTAACAGTAAAAGTCCGTGTTTGAATTGTATGTGCACCTGATTAAATTGATAATTTGATTATTAATGGATTTGTTTGTCAAAAATAATAAAACATATTTTCAGTTTATTTGTTTGTTTTACCACCTCAATGGCTCTGTTTACATTATTATTAATGTACCATAAAATCTGTTTCTTTTTTTCCAATTTTATTGTAATAGCAATATTTTAAAACTAATGTGTTACAAGTACTGAATCACCCTTATCAATTTATCTAATGATTTCAAGGTCCCTGTATATATAGAAACAAAAGTGTTTTTTTCAACAGACCAGTAGGTACTATCCAGCACAATGTTTACAAGGTTGAATTAGCAAAAGTTTCAGTTAAAACAACTATATTATATGGCAGACTGTAGGCTGATAATCTGATTTGTATCTTTATTTTTAAACTAGCTGACCCGCGCAACTTGGTTTGCGTAAATTTCCCCCGCTTTTGCAACATTTCTTATTGCTGCTCCGCTCCTATTGGTCGTAGCGTAATGTTATATAGCCTATAGCCTTCCTCGATAAATGGGCTATCCAACATTAAAACAATTTTTCAATTCGGATCAGTAGTTCCTGAGATTACCGCGTTCAAACAAACAAACTCTTCAGCTTTATAATATTAGTGTAGATTTAAAAGCGGCAGTAGTGAATCTTACCCATTATAAATCCGACGTGAACCCACTCCTAACACAAGCCACTGAGCTTAGCTGGTGGAGTTAACATGATTGCTACAAATGTGGGACTACAATCCCACATTGCTAGTAATCTTAAAAAAAAAATATATTTCGACTGCTACAGTATACCTGAAAATGTCGCAGGTTGTTATGTTGGATGCACCTTTCATCGCAGGGTAATTGTTGTTTAGGTTGTTAGTAATCGCAAATTACTTTCAATCTTTCCTACTTCATCCTCTAGCTAAGCTAAATGGCTTGTGTTTTACCCACATTTCTAGTTATCATTTTTATTAAAAAAAAATACATGCATGCCTGTTCGTGTCAATAATTTCTTCCTCAATTTCAGCCCTCATTAGGGTATTTGTTCATGATTATTTTTTAATTGACCAATAAAATCTTATGTATAAATGTCAGTTTGTTGTCCAGGGTGGTGGAGCGATGCCACGCTCCAGTAAACGTACGCGGAGCGGCGCTCCCGCGAACGGGGGCGAAGTCCTGCCGGGGGCGACCGCGATAGAAGAACACCACCACCATAAGAGATCTAGAAATAGCAGGTAATATCATCCACATACACACTTAAGCATATCTTAGGATTCTTGGACATGTTTCTGTAATATTTGCGCCGGTAGCATTTTTCGGTGTAGTAGGTATGATGTAGATGCATCTATAAATTAATTTTTGTAGATTTTTTTTATAGTATAGGATTATACTACATCGAAAAAACTCTTCAAAAATTACCGTTAAAACAATCGTACTATAAACCTTACAGGCTAATTATAGAATTTTATACGACGACTTTATTTTTACGATTTTATAACGACGTTTCGAGCGTGTTGCAATACGGTCGAAACGTCGGGCAATAAACAAAGGTATTTAGCCTTAAAATAAAATATTTACGCGATTAAGACCCGTAGCTTATAAAATTCTATAATGTGTACAAATCGCGAAAGTTTACGAACATATATCTTACAGGCTAATGCCGTGACATGTATGTTTTAAAGTCCCCCGCGACACAGGGTTTGTACCCTAATGCCCCATTCTTATAATGTCATATTCCATAGTCTTAAAAAAAACCGACAGGGGGGTGCAATGGGATGTACACAATACAGGATGTAGATGCATTTACATCATACTACACCGAAAAATCTTGCACTGAAAGAATGAAACTGGCACCTAAGTAGTGTTGTAACCTGCATTCTGGCGGCGCCCATGTTTCGTTATATATCCTAGAAGCCTGAAGCTGTGTTAGCTCGGGCTTTAAATTGCTACATAAATAAGTAACTAATTAAATCTTTTTAATATTCCAGTTCACGTCGACATTCCAAATCAGAAGACACAAGTTTTAGCGTAAAGAAATGTTTAGCTTGGTTTAAAGAATACACATCAGTTACAGAACCGGATGTTTTAGGTGAGTCATTTATTAGATATTTATCTTTTATTAACGAAATTACCACTTTGTCCGCGTAACTAATATGTATATCCATGCCAAATTACCGCTTTCTAGTACTATTAGGTGTGCCTGAGCTAATTTGGAGACAGACAGACGGACGGAGCGGCGAGAGAAACTATAAGTATTCCGTTTTGGCATTTTGACTGCGGAACCCTAAAAGCTGTATACAGCATGGATCAGATACTACCTAACCCCTCTAACTGAGGAAAACACCCAATAGGGTGGGAAGTACACACGCCTTTTTCGATTGCGAATTGATGACTGCCACAACGTTTGAAACAGTGAGACTAGCCTCAGTGTACAGCATACTGCTCACAGTAGCAGATTGGTGGGATAGCCCGATGTTGGAACATTGGGTACGCCTACATGCAAATGTCGAGCGGTGGTTGTAGCATAGATACTAGCAAGTACTAACATTAGTTATTTAAAATCATGTATACTAACAAAATGGACTGTCTGAAATAAAAAAAGTTATTATTATTATTATTTAAGTGTTGTGCTAGTCATCAATTAAAAATGTAAATGGCATGTTGAACTACCATTTCAACATGCGATATGGCGCATCTTACCGCAGGCTGTGGCTTGAACCCCCCCCCCCCCCCCCCGTAGCCGGCACTGGTATTCATTGTTAGTAGTCATAGCGTTCAAGCATCTCTGCTGTGATTAACAACAACCTTTGTCTTTCTCTAGCCATTATCAAAATAATTCTATTAATAGCATGCACCTATTTCTAGTCTTTTTTTTTCACTTTTATGGCATTTTTGCGATCTAAATTTATAAAGGGTTTGTGACAATATAGGAGGTTTCCTTTTTTTTTACAATGACAGCTCCCACAAGCCCTGTATCGCGGCTTTACAAACATTCAATTCACGAAAACAAGTAAAGTTCACCCATAATTGGATCAACAATTTGTGGATCATACAAAGTGGTGTTCCGTCTGGGAATCTAACCCACTTCCTCTTGCGCAACAGTCGCACATACTCCCACCGCGTCACTAAACAGTCAATTCTATAATTTCCCCTCGAAGACCTTTATTCTTAGCATATTCATGTGGTATATAGTACAGGTAATTTTAACAACACAGTCCAATAAAGCTGCTTCCCCATTAAGTGGAAGAACTTCTGACATGATTTGTTCCTAGAACGTGATATTAACACCATGACAGTACCTACCCTCTGCTCGTTCACTCCTTGGAAACCATGGTCAGTCAGCCAGTTAATAGTGCCTTTAACAAATACCTTTTGTATTTATAGCTGTTAATTATAATGTTCCAGGTCCTGAAGGTATGGAAAAGTTTTGTGAAGACTTAAGTGTTGATCCAGAGAATGTTGTAATGTTGGTTATAGCATATAAAATGGGAGCAAAACAAATGGGATATTTTACACAAGACGAATGGATAAAAGGTAATTTTTATTTCACATTTTCTGGATTTTTTTTCCATGGAGGACAATGTTTATGTATTAAAAGTGTGTGTGCGTGCGTGAGTGCATGCGTGCGTGCGTATGTGTGTGTGTGTGTTTATGTGGCGTTACAGTAGTAACAGGGTTAATATTCCTCCTATTGAAACAATTCAGTCAGTCTACAACTGCTCCATTCGTACCATACCCTTCATTTGTACTAAGGCCGCGCACGATATTAAATGTTTACTAACAAACGAAATTATAGGGTTTTCACGTCACAGCATTTTTTAAAAATTAAATATAACCTATCGAAATTCCGCTCTTGTTATGATTTCACATTAAGAACTGTTTATGTAGTACAAAGTAACTACGGAATATATAATACTAGCTGACCCACGCAACTTCGTCTGCGTAAATTTTCCCTTTTTTCTTCCTTTTTTTTTTTTACAACATTTTTCATTGCTGCTCCGCTCCTATTGGTCGTAGCGTGATGTTATAACCTATAGCCTTCCTCGATAAATGGGCTATCCAACAATAAAATATTTTTTCAATGCGGCCCAGTAGTTCCTGAGATTATCGCGTTCAAACAAACAAACAAACTCTTAGGGGGATGAAAAATAGATGTTGTCCGATTCTCAGACCTACCCAATATGCACACAAAATTTCATCAAAATCGGTCAAGCTGTTTCGGAGGAGTATGGCAACGAAAACTGTGACACGAGAATTTTATATATTAGAAGAGATATTTTCGACCGGAGAGGAAAAATGATTAAATTACTAAAATGGCTATTAAAAAATAAGGGTTGATCGTAGAAGGGTGAAAATTGAGGATTGTATGTATTGTTGTATGTTGTATCATAAAAAAATAGAAATTAAAAATTTTGTCTAAAAAATAAAAAAAAAACAATTTAGGGGTGGACTACCGCTAACATTTAGGGGGATGAAAAATAGATGTTGTTCGATTCTTAGACCTACCCAATATGTACACAAAATTTCATCAAAATCGGTCAAGCCGTTTCGGAGGAGTATGGCAACGAAAACTGTGACACGAGAATTTTATATATTAGATAGTGATTTGCCCAGAATTAATTATTTAGCAATTTTCAACTTTGCTTAAACAAATGACAACCCTGTCTTTGACACTTTTGACAGTCATTAAACATTGTTTAATTTTTTCATTTGTTATTAAACATTTTACATCGTGCGCGGCTCTATTATACACTAACGCCACTTCGGACGGTTTTTGAACTGTTATTTACAGCTTATAGTTGATATATTTTTTAACTTCTCTCCCATAGTATAAGAGCGTCCTTCTGGCCTGTATTCTCCATGCTTTTTTCTTAATATTTTGCTTCGACACCCAAAATTTCTATAATTTGCTTTTTACCTATTCCAGGTTTAACAGAATTACAATGTGACGGCGTGCACAAATTGCAGAACAAAATAGAAAACCTCCGCAATTTACTCAATGATCCCTATATGTTTAAGGCTATATACCGATATTCTTATGACTTTGCTAGGGTAAGTTTACTTCACATTTCTTTTTAATTGATGGTAGAATACATAGTTTCCATTGTGGGCGTAATGTGCAGAGTATAAGACGCGTCATCTCTTCTATATAGAGGCGAATTTGCGTTGTTGGACCGCCTAGGCCCGCGGGTGCAAATAAGCCGTCAAATAAATATTTGCCCAGCTTGTGTTACATTTTTTTTCATTATTGACCGCTCCTAAAATCTAGCCGCTTTAACCCCGGGCCTATTGTGCCTTAGGACAAATCCGCCTCTGCTTCTATAAATGTATAATTTGAAATGTCGCGTTTGGGCCTCTTGGGACTCGTTGCATAGCGAGGTCTCCTTACTTTTCGTATGAATGTCCTTTTAGAGAACCACTTCAGTGCTTTTATGTCTTTTCTGTTTGTCGATGAGGAATTGTTACTACTATCTTTGAAATTATTTTTTTATTATGAAAATATAATTATATATTACGGGTCTTAATCGCGTAGACGCGTAGTAGAACGGGTAGATTGTAGAGTCTACCCGTGACCACGACCGTTGCAATACGGTCGAAACGTCGGGCAATAAACAATGTATTGATACCTTAAATTATTCACGCGATTAAGACCCGTAATATTTTTTTTCATTTTCATAGCGAAACACTATCAACATTTATTTTTTACTCACGACGGAATGGAGATTGTTTCACATTTGTTGCCATTTACCTCAATGTATGTAAATGTAATATGTAGTAGTAAAGTGTGTTAAATAAAATACATTTTAAAATGATAACATAAAATAGTATGGCGGAGGACCGGATATTGTGGCGTAGATAAATTAGGAGAGGCCTCTGTCCAACAGTGGACAGATTCAGGCTGATTGATTAATTGAAGATAAAATAGTTGACGGCTCAACATTGAGCTCATCAGGGGACCTGTGCTTAGTGCGCGTTTGGCTCTCTGGTTCGTTGCGGGCCAATCGGAGCGCCAAACGTCCTAAACGTGTCGATCGCGTTAACGTTAGACAAATTTGCATGCATGCGTCCTGCTGTCTACGCGTTCGTGACCCCCGTGTCGATCGCTCGCTATCCCCGTATTCGCTGGACACTTTGGCCGACAACTGCCACCCAGCGTTGTCAGATCTTATGTAATAGTAACTAATGGGTCTTTCCATAAGAAAACTCCAAATTCAAATTAAAAAGCGCGCTGCATGGTTTCAGTTTGTCCATGAAAATCTGATTGGTCCATGTCACAGGCTTGTCTATGACATATCACTGACATTACAGAAAAGAGATAGATATTGACTGAACAGTTGTGTTGTCTCTTTCTAAAGAGTGGTCAATTTTGTAAGGGGCTTGTAAGGGTCCTTATTGTTTTTTGTTGTTTATTGATGTTTTTTTTATATTCCCCAGGACAAAGACCAGCGTTCCCTAGACACAGGCACGGCTCGCGCCCTACTGGGCGTGCTACTGCCGCGCTGGGCGCTACGGCCGGCGTTAGCGGAGTTCCTGCAGAGAGAGCGGAGGTACCGCGTGGTCAACCGCGACCAGTGGTGCAACATACTGGAGTTCAGCCGCACTGTTGATACGCAGCTCACTACCTACGACGCAGATGGCGCTTGTAAGTATAGTACAACCGCGACCAGTGTCAAAGTCAAAGTACTTTATTCACTTAGGTTACAAAATGCAACGCTCATGAACAGTGCTGCAACAGATGGCACTTGTAAGTATAGTATAGTATTGATTAAAGTCAAATTACTGTCATCAAATGGAAGTCTTGTTGTTATCAGTGGTACTCTGCCCAGTGTACTAGTACTAATAGAGGTCAGTGGTAACATCACATGTAATATGTTACAGTCAGCTGATTATAATCAGCTCGGCGAACCTTGATCCCTATGACAGTTCATACTAGTGACGGGTCGTGTCGATATATCGCAACTTTTTATAGGCAAAGGCGTGACTTGCATTCAGCCACATCGATAAACATGTTTTTAAAATATAATCTACATTACTATAATTATAATGCTTGTTATATTTACAAGTATCCGTGTATTTGTATATGGGGTTGCCAATATTCCGATGCAGAGGTAACATGGTCGGACTGTATAATTTTAATGTGAATTAAAATTTTAGTTATAGCAACACTATCTGATCTGTCACTACGCTAGTACTGTCAGTTCGCTACGCCAGTACGAGTCTTGTATGCGCCACGTGTTTTGTTGTGTCATCGGAATCCTTTGTTTGTTACTATTGTTGTTTTCTGTTTTTGTTATTGTTGCTGTTTTGTTTTTGTTGGTGTTTCAAAATGCCGAAAAGACTGAGAAAAACTGTACTCAACAGTGAAACGCGGGAGTTTGTTGTACGCTTGCGTGACTATTTTGCTCGCGAACTACAAAATGGCGGACCTTTGTTGCCACTTGACAACGTACGCGACCGTGTTGCTGATGCTTTGGGAATTGGCAAAGCTACCGTTTCCCGAATTACAAAGGAGAAGTTCGGCGAATCGTCGATGGAGGAGAACAAACTATCAACTCCAAAGAAGAAAAAACATAATAGGGCACGACCCGTAACTAACCCCGATGATTTCGACATGGCAGCGATACGAAACCATATTTACGGCTATTATTTTCGAGGTGAACTGCCGACTTGCACAAAATTATTAGCGTCGCTGAAATCGGTTGATTTATTTAAAGGTGGATTCACTTCTCTCAGACAGGTTATAAAAAAATGTGGATTTCGTTATGGGAAGTGTGACAAAAGAAAAGTGATAATGGAGCGGAAGGACATTGGATTGATGAGGTGTGATTTTCTACGACAAATAAAAAACATCGAGAACTGGGACAAGGTGGTTTATCTGGACGAAACGTGGCTCAACGCCAATCACTCAGTCTCCAAAACATGGACAGACGACACAGAGAAATCCTGTACCAAAGCACCAGAAAGCAAGGGCCAGCGTTTGATTATCTGCCACGCTGGCACAGCCAAAGGTTTTGTACCTAACTGCTTGTGGGCCTTCAAATCCGTGAAAACAAGTGATTATCACGAAGAGATGAATTTTGAGAATTTCAAGAAATGGTTCACAAAACTATTAGACAATTTAAACGAGCCCCACTACATTTTAATGGACAACGCCCCATACCACTCTGTGCAAATTAATAAAGCGCCTACCGCGAACAACAATAAAGGCGAAAAAATAGAGTGGCTGCAAAACAATGGTGTGGCAGCTAATACTCAAATGCTGAAAAAGGAATTAGTTAGATTGTTGAACCTTCATAAACAGCAAACAAAGAAGAAATATTTCTTGGATGAGATGGCAAAATCAAAAGGGCACACCGTGATTCGGCTACCGCCCTACCACTGCCAATATAATGCAATCGAAATGATATGGGCGCAGATCAAAGGTGGGTTGATTTGTATTTATTTTAACATGTTTTTATTTAGGTCACTGGTGACTGTCTAGTCGGCTAGTACTATTTAAAGTAAATGTACTTACCCCGATCTCGCTCTTTGACTTTGCATCATTTTCAATCTAAACCATATTATTGTTTCAGGTTGTGCAGCCAGGCTTAACACCACTCCGCCATTCACAGCTAATAAAATGCTTACGTTGCTACAAGAGGCATGTAGTCAAGTGACTCCGGACAATTGGAGGAAAGTGGTTGAAAAGACGAAAAAACTATGCTTAGATGATTGGAATCGAGACGTGCGATACGACAATATAGTAGACCAGCCGTTTTTAATAAACATAGGAGAAAGCAGCTGCAGTTCGGATTCCGAGTCTGAGACGCAATCGGTGACATCATTGTCAGATTCAGATTAATGTATATTAAAAAATCATAAATAAACCGCTTTTGTTTTATTTGAGTAGGTATATACAATAAATTTGTTAAATCTCCTTTATTTTATTATCGCAAACAACTTAAATGATTATAAATCTGACACTAAGAGCGTAGGTACTCTATTGATGTATTTTGTACACTCGTTTCCATTTTCGATATTTGTTTATCGATACTTTTCCACACTAGTCGATATCTTCCAAACGGAGTAACTTTTGCAGGACGTCAACGTAAAGTCTGATTGAGATAATTTCTTGTAAGTGTTAATAATTATTATAATTCTAACGGGATATTATTGTAATTGCATATATCTGCCTAAAATTAATAAATATCATTTTTAGACACCGCCAATTCGATTATAATATAACGGTGACGCTACTACAAGGTTGTGTCGTGGGAATAACTGTCAGTGTCATAGGGATCAAGGTTCGCCGAGACTATTATAGTAAAAAGCAAAGCTTCTGAGAATGCATTCTCTCACGCTTGTTGAGGTCTGTGTTTGCATTCTCCGCTCATTTATGAGCTAATAGTTCCATAGCACCCTGTAAAGTAAACATTGGATTACTTTACAAGGTGGACAAATTGGGGAATTAATACTTTGGTTATGGTGTTGCATAATACGTACAGTGATATTCTAGTGCAAGGACTGATAACAATATCCCGTCAAGCACTATAACTTTGCTCCCCACTCAAATTTTATAAAATAACTAGCTGTCCCCCGCAACTTCGTGTGCACAAATTTTTCCCGTTTTTGCCACATTTTTCATTGCTATATGAGGTGTTAAAAAATTAAGTGCAAGCATTTTAAGTGCTATTTAAAAAATAATTACAAAAACAAAAACCGTGTTTAACAATTCGTTTTAAAGTCATGCGCTATTTTCTTTACTTTCATAAATAAAATCATCTCAAATCATATGCGCACTGTACCTCGGATCACTGAACGCGCGCATTTAAAACAGCTGATTTTAATTTTCCTATCAGATTTCTCAAATTTAGACTCACAATTTATACACACGATCCATATAAAAGTTTTATGCTCAATTGTATTTTTAGGTGAAAAAAAACGCTTATTTTTATTTTATTTTTTTATTTTATAGATATTCAATACCCATCACGTACACGAAATTCGTGCAGTATTTTTTTTAAAAACCTTGTAGATGTCAATCATACAGTGTATGAGCTAACGGGCACAATGTGGTGTATTCCAGGGCCGGTGATGTTAGACGAGTTCGTAGAGTGGCTGCGCGCCGAGCGAGCCGCCGACTCCGCCATGGCGCCCGCCAGCTGAGGTACGCGCGCACGCTGAGCGCACCGCTGACCAACTGCGCACGAGCGCCAAGCGTCCACCGCGACCCGACATCGTCGAGAACGAGATCACTTCATATTTTTGTCATTATGTAACGCTACTTCGGTGACGTCATCTCGTTCTCGTTGATGTCCCGGTCACGGTGATGCTGGACAAACGCTCTTATCGATAAACCGCGGTAGTAAAATTCTAGATGGCGCCACTAGCACACGAATAAAAAGTCAAATGTCATTGGACATGATGGACACCGTAGTCATAGAGAATGGACTCAGAGTTCTGTATCCTGGTGAGAGAAACAAAACAATCGTACAGCCGGTAGTTCCTTTTTTAGAAATTTTAATCCACGTCATGTCTATGTCTATGATATTTTATGCGCCTTACAATTTAGATGTACAGACCTACAAAAAAAAGACAGGTATTGGCCGCACAGTCGCTTTGTCTCTTTTTAGTGAGTAGTCAATTTTGTGAGGCTATATCGGTCAGTCGCAATCTCTGTCTTCTAGAAAGTATATTAATCAGAATTCTAGAGAAAGAACTACTGCCTGTGCCTGACGATTGTTTTGTCTGTCTGTCTATGACTAGCTATGGCAGATGGAATCAACAACTGAACACATACTTGAATAAATAAATAATACCTACTTTAAATTATTCATGTTCAATCAATTATTAGGCGTGTGCGAGTATACACTGCATTTAGATCTTCATGGTTCATACCCTAACTATATTATGCAAAAATAATTCATCTAAAGCCGCTTATATGCGTCCATTACCTACTTTCACCGGACAACGGACAGAAATCGTCTAGTAGCTATTACACCATTGACGTACGGATGTGGACTGCGCCATAACGTGACAAAATTGACCAGTCTCTAGAAAGAGATAACGCTACTTTGTGGACAATACGGCCGCTCGAGTTTTTTCTCTCTTTCACGCTTCGCAGTCAATAGTTACTTTTTAATTGAAAGGGATGGCGTGGTCCAGGTCTATACGTCAATGGTTTACACTTTAACACCCTTTTACTTGTATACACGAACGTATATTCGCAAAACGGAACGGCGTCCGTCGCACCGAGGTACGCCCGTATACAAACGTAAGACAACGGCTGTATACAATCAGTCTGAAAGCTAGTGGCGCCTTCATGAAACAATACAGGATAATATAATAATTGCATTTTTGAAAGATAGACAAATTTGAAGACCAGACTCAGGAATCGAACCCGAGACTTCCTACCTTTTAAATTTTTCTATCTTTCAAAAATGCAATTATTGTATTTGTAAAGTAATTGGCAAGAAATGCCTATTAAAATTACTTCAATACAGGATAGTGTTCTAATTGTAGAAAATAAACTCTCCTGAAACTAAATTTTTATTGATTGAAAGCAGTTTTACCTTCCTGGTTAATCTTTACGAGGCTTTTCTTTAAGGTAAATAAGACTTGCTTCACCACTGCAGTGTTACCTCGCATAGAGTTTCGGTCTCTCGCATAGAATGCTCAAACGTCGCATACTACAATCGCCAACTCGCTCGCCAGGCGTGGCTATTATGGCAATGACGCCCACGCACCCAGGATCCTTTTTCGGAAGGGGATTTTAGTAATTTCCGGGGGGGGGGGGGGTTGTACAATTGATTAAACATCGGCCAAAGAAGTACTGTGTACCTTTTTGCAATTTTAGGGGGACGAGTCCCCAAATCCCCCCTGGGTACGCCCACGCCCCCAGGATCCATAATCAGTAGGTTCTACTGTAACTGCCCAGCAGTGGACATCATTTGGGTTGATATGAACTTATTTGGTCTTAAGACGCCGATAATTCTCATGGTGTGACTGTCACGTAAAGGTGAATAGTGGCGATTAAAATAATTTTGAGCATCTCTAAGTTAAGCACGTTTGAGTATTCAAGGTAAAATAACTTACAATATCAATTATAGTTGTTTATGTAACCATAGATAATATGGGCCAAACTTTTTCGCGGGAATATAGGTGATGCGCAATCGTTTTGTATTGGAACGATTTTCTTATACGACTACGGCGATGTAAGGCTACTGATTTGAGTATTGTAAGAGAAAGAGAAGAGAGAGAGAGAGAGAAGATACAGGGAAATGTTATCTTAGTGGTGAGTGAGATAGAAATATCGTTTAAGTAGTTTTGCTCTTTCTTTGTCATTATTTAATTTATTGTAACAGTTTTGTCTGATTCTTACTTATAACATGATAGAAGATAATTAGTAATTGTTTCTCACTTCAGTAAGCCTTTTTGTAGACATGGTACCAATATGTAAACAACATTGTTTGTGATTTAAATTTATTGTTATTTGAATGTCAAATGATGACATATTGTCTTCGATATACAAAGAGAGTTGTCTTATTTAAAAATAAAACATATTATTCTCTTTATTACAACTATAAAGTTGTTGTACGACAAGTCATCATTAAATACAACTATGTAGGTAATACATGTATTTTTGGGGATTGGATGGGACATACAAATTTTGTTTCTTTAAGACTTTAATATAACAATATAATGTATATGCCATAGGTAGCTATGTAATCAGTACCATATCTACAACGTCGCAAGTCGCATACCTTGCAATATTCCAACTAAAATCATTTCACAAACTCACTAACCAAATCTTTAGTATCTAATACATGAGCCATAAAGAGTTTGTTACGTAGTTGATTAGCAGTGAATAATGCAGGGACATAATTATTACTTCTGTAATATTTATCGCAGGTGATATTCGCTTAAACGTGCGATTTTGTAAAATAAATAAAAAAATATGTAAGGATGATAGCACACTCATGTTTTTGAAGCCAATTGATTGTAAATGAAAACAAAATACGCAGCTCTTAAATTGCCAATGCTATGTATGTGCTGTAGCCCTAAGAACTTTGTATTTTACGCTAGCGTTGTCTCACTCGCACTTTATATTTTGTACTCATTTTGTTGGCACATAAACTTTTTTTTTTTCTTTTAAACAATGCTAGTGTAAAACACATTCTGCCACTTATGCCAAAATGAGTAAACGAGAGAATGTTTTAGTGTGTTTGTTTAGTACGAATAAAAACTAATTTATCTACGATATCGGCGATTCTCTTCGTTGTATGAGTTAGTTAGATATTGTAAACTAATATGTATCGGTATTAGACAATAACAAGCGGGCATTGTTTACAAAAAAAAGTATTTCTTAGTTTAAAAAGTCTCGTTTTTATACAATCTTGCGCATTCAGAATGGGATTAATCTTTGCAATGAATTTTAGTTATAGTCCGAGAGCTGATTTTTGGGGAGGTATTTGAGGCACACTGAAAACAGAAGACTTATCTAATACTTCTTTTATATTTTACTATGATTAATGATAATTCATTAATTCTTTATTATAAATAATATCCTATTATGTACAATTTCTGCGTTCCTCAAATATATATTTTTCAATTTCCTGCAAAAAATCCAAATGCCTCAAGCATTTTTTTTTTCTTTAAAAAAAAAATTAGATTATCTTAAAAAACAAGGGTTAATCGATTTCACCCAGTTATCCACCAGCCAGGTCTGTGGTTCTGTGCTTGGGTATCTTACGGGACTACACAAGCCTTCAGCGTGACTCAAAATACCTACCCAAAAATTACCATCAGCTCTCCTACTATATACCTAGAAGTGCTCTAATGATGATATTGTTTACTAATGATTTGTTTTTCTTCTGTAGTTATGTCGTGTCACGCGAGTTAGCCGACGCAACGACAGCCCGAGTGAGTTTTGATCCCATTCTGACGCTCAGATTATTCCTTACAACTACCCTCATATAACTCATTTAAGCAAAGCATGCTGCACTATTTCAAACTTATTTTAATAATTTCTTTCACAAAATATGTAAATAAATATAAATTTAATATTCTATACATTGGCCAATAAGAGGAGCATGATATAATATACGGCCGAGAATTTTGTATTTTATATATATTAATTTGTCGTATTAGTGAACTAAATGTAATTTTACGTGTATATTTTAGCAATTATTTTAGATGTATGTATATTATGTTTCTCCCTTGCTCCTCATTTGTAACAAATATATTTCAATTAATAAAAGCAATCTCATATGTATGAAACAGGTTAAAAGAGGAATTATTATATAAATAAAATATGCCCACCGAACTGATGTTATGAAAAATATTATCAATAAAAACAGTACAATAGAACGAGTACTCTCTTTTAATAGACAGTTGTATTTATTTTTGATCCAGCAGATACTTGGTGGGATAAGTATATGATTGCAATCAGACAAAGTGCTTAATATCTGGTAACAGATTGAGATGGCCTTACAACTGATTTTGAACACAATGCATAGAATAATACTGTTATTTGGTCATGTGCAACACATCTATAGCATTTTATCTTAATTTTGATTAAGGAAAATTTAATCAATAAGCGTATTAGTTAATACTTTAATAGAAATCTTATTTTGTTTGTTTTTTAAGATGAAATTTTAAATGCTAGAGATGTATTGCACATGAGTCTCAACGAAAAATAGACTTATCCATACTATTACACACGCAAAGTTTAGACTGGACTAATGAGGCCACTACAAATCATGTTCCAATAGACTAGGTCTGTGTCTAGTCTAATAAACTAGGCTTAGGTGTAGATATCGTTTTATATAAGACGTGTAGGTAGTATATTCAAATTCTCTGATTGTAAGTGAAATGTTTCTCTGTAAAAACCGTGTATACAAAATTAACCTCGAAACTTTAGGCCGCTGTACCGGATGTTATTACATGAGGAATAAATAAAAATATTTGAAAATAAACAAGTGTGTTTTGTTTACCAAATCATTATTTTAAATGTAATTTGTGTAATGCTCTTATTAAATAATTTCATTACTGTAACTGTTGTTTCATTGTTGTTGTCAGAATAATAATATCTATAAATGTTGGGACAACTCGCACAACGCCATCTGATCTCAAACTAAGCAGAGCTTGTACTATGGAAACCAGACAACTGATAAACATACTTATATATTTATAAATACATACATATTATAGATAAATAACGTAGCAGTCTGATACATTCCCACCACGCCACATAGGCAGAAAGTCGAGTCCACATATTATTATTAACCAGTGGAAAATCTCTCGGAAAGTCTGTACAACATTTTCAGTACATAACAAAAGCACATCATAGATAGTTGATGAGGGATGAGCTTCTGTAAACCTCAAATCACACCAAGACGCCAGCAATGGGCGGCCAGTGTCGTACTGACGAACTTAGTATGTATATATATATATATATATTTATATAGATATATATATATATATTTTTTTTAAGTCTTTATTTATTTAAGAAACCTTTAACAGATTGTTATGTTGGTTCTATTGTAACCTGATCTTAATATCTACATCTTAAATTTTAACTAACAAATAAAGTAACATAGCCTCTGGAGACATTGGTTTAGAGAGAATTACATTAAATAAACCTACATCTAATTTATTTAAATTAAATTTACATATTAGGCACCTCCTTTCAGAATCATTCCTGACATCACATATTGTGCGATTCGGCGAATCTACTTTTTTCCTATGAAATGCAAAAGCTCCCAATGGCAGTTTGTATATTTGGTGAAGGTGAAACGGTGGAGCCACTGGCCACTGACAAGACGCGCGAGGCTTCTCGACGCGCCAATGCGCGACCTTTTTGAGCTCTTCATACGACACTGGTCTTTTATGTATGTAGATAAAGCTAAAAATTCTTTCACACTGAAAGTGCTCGACGCGTCGCTGCCGGCTACTGGCATGCACCCTAAAGGCGAAAGTTTGTGTGTGAGTGTGTATGTTTGTTACTTCTTCACGTCTAAACGGCTGGAGTGATTGGTAGGGAGTTAGCTGACACCCTGGATTAACACAGGCTAATAAACCGTAGGGCACAGCTCTAGCTGTGCCCTGCGGTTTATTAGCCTGTGTAGTAGATAAAGCTAAAAATTCTTCTACACAGAAGGTGTTCGACGCGTCGCTGCCGACTACTGGGATGCCGGTGTGAATAGAGCCAGAAGTTGTTACAGTCTATATATAGACTGCTTGCATTGGAAGGTTATAAGAAAAAAAAACTGCTAAAAATAAATTTTATTTATTTACAATATCGGTCTGCTTTCATCTTACTCCTACGATCTAGAAGTGTCTCGTGCAGGATGCCCTCTTTCTTGGCCACCTTCAGCTCTTTTACACCGCCGTCGTTCAGGCGGAGTTTCTTGTCTTGGAATTTTTGAAACTTCTTGCTAAAACAAATAATCAGATCATCAAATAACGGACCAGTACCTTAAAGCTTAGTACAGGTCTGTCATAATAATAAGATTTAAAGAAACCAGTAAACGGATTCTACTGCAAAACATGCCTCTTGATAACAGCGGTGTGAGGCAGTATCCACATTATATAACTCAAGATGATAGGTTTAGATCCTGAATTGGGATTAGAACGGTTTGGGCCCTTTCGCGTTTAGGCCCGCCGAAAAAAACATTCGCTATATGTCCCATTCGCGTTATGTGCCGTTCGCCTTAAGTCCCTTTCGCATTATGTCTCGCTCGCGTTATGTCCCTTTCGCATTATGTCCCGTTAGCGTTATGTCCCGTCCGCAATTTGTCGATAGGTATAATAATCTACTGTCTTTTGACCGTGGTCTCGTCTGCATTCTTTTTTTTTCATAAATGTATGGTTGGTATAAGTACTTGATGAAAAGTCCCTATGTCGTTTTGTGGTACGTAAAAGCATTTCAAAACAAGCAAACAATATAATCACTTTCGCAATATAACGTCTTCAATTGAATATTTATAATTTTCAGGGACCCTACGTATGTTTCCTGATCGCATTTATTTAAGACATCGTTGCACACCTAAACAAAAAAAAAATTAACGTTTTAAGAAATAAAAGAGACAACACCCCACACGATGGGGTAGGTTAGGAAATTCCTCAAGATTATTATACCACTTTGTCAGCGTAATTAATATGTATATCCATGCTAAATTGGAGCTTTCTAGTAGTAAAGGTCCCTGAGCTAACCTGGGGACAGACAGACGAACATACGGACGGACACAGCGAAGCTATAAGGGTTCCTAGTTTAAAAAAAGAGATCAGATCCGCGAGCAAAATACAGTAGAATGAATATATTGCAAACGAGATAAATTACAATATATTCACAAGGGACATGTCGCGAAAGGGGCATATCGCGAACGGGGCGTACTGCGAAAGGCCCATATCGCGAACGGGACATATCGCTAATCGTTGAGGCTTTTACTAGCGAGCCCAATCGCGAAAGGGCCCAAACCGTCCTAATCCCTGAATTGCATAAGTGAAGTTTGCAGCTGCTATTATATGTATTGTTGTTAATGTTATCCACGCGGCTGTGTCTTTTGTGTTAGGAGGATTTAACAACATACCGCCACATGTGCATCAATTTGCAACACCAGGAGGTCTACATTAACTCAATGAAAACAAAGTTTCAATTAAAAATGAGGTGGTAATATACAGAGCCAGGAACATCAATTCAATCCACTTGTGTCTGAAAATCATCTTGTGCTTATCCAAAAATTTTTAACAAAAGTCCCTGCAAACTTAAGAAATTTAAGAATAAGCAAGTTTATGAATTTCGTTTTAAAGAGAGTAGGCCTCAAAGGCAAAGGTTTAAAATTTTCCTGAGGTAACCCTATATGAAAATGTATCTTGTTAGAGATGGTTTTTGCACATATAATATTAACTAAATACAATTTAAAGGGAAGCCGAAAATAATGGTATTCTAAGGACCCCCACCACTGGTATTGTATCTGGATAGAGGCCGGGATGTGTAGCCCGGAAGTCCCTGTGACCTAAAAGATCTATTGTCACACTCCGCCACTAGTAGGCCTACAGGGTATCACTCAACACAACACAATGTGTGTCGCGTAACAAACACTGTCTGAATAAAAGCTTTTTTAGGTAGTTTAATAATACTCACACATAATTAACTTCAACCTGTGACAAGTCAGCCTGTTCCTCATCGGGTATCATAGATTTGTTGACCTCCTTGGTCTTGTTGCTCCTTATGTTACAGAACTCTTGTTGCCCTGCCGATGTGGTCTGAGCTATCACAGAGTCATCCTCTGGGTCTACTGACATGAACTTGTTTATAGAACTCAGGATTGCTGTTTTACCTGGAAATTATGAAGCAGTTGGCTCATATTCATAATGATTGTCTTGATTCTGTAATTGTTCATAGTAAAGGCTTCCAAATGTGTGTAGTTAATAGTATGGGTTCCCTAGAACAAATTTTAAAATTATATATATCCCATACCTGTTTTTTTCACTAACATACCACTATATGAAGTTGTTGTATACCGACTACTTAATAGTATCATTTTAAAATTTGTTTTAGGGAACCCATACTATAGAGCTTTATAGAATTCCCCTATTTATACTAATAATATAAAGCTGTAGAGTATGTTTGTTGAAAAAAACTTTTCGTTGAATAGCCCATTTATTGAGGCTTTATAACATCACACCATGATCAATAAGAGCAGAGCAACAATGTAAAATGTTGCAAAAACATACAATTACTAAAATTAAGCATACAATTACTAATTGGTTGTGTGGGTTGGTTAGTTCATAATACATCAATTACTATCATATATGTATTTGTCTTTAATTTATTTATCAAATAAAGACTTGATGTCTTTATTTTATTAATTATATTTCTATAAAAGGCTTTACACATAACTGTAGGTTATTTATGGTTAATATTGTAAACAAAAACAAGTATTTTATAGTATTGGGGCTTGTTTCCTTTTATTTACTACAGTTGGATCAACGTAACTAGGTCGGACTGAAGTAGGCAACAAGTGGTTGCGCAGATGCATTTTTTGGAAGTAAATGGTGACAGGAAGCGGGGGGCAGGTAGTGGTAACTAAACCAAGATAAATGAGATGAGATTACGCATTACATTGTCATATTTATATAAGAACACTATGAACTCATTTAAATAGTGTTCTTATATTGTTGAATTAAAATTATGTTAGTATTTTTAATCGATTTAACATAATTAATCGTTTTCGTAAGTAATTTTAGGGTCGCATCTCTTCAACATGGGCGAAAGTGATAAGAACCTAACTTCAATCCAGTCAAGTTATGTTGATCATACTGTAAGTCTACATACTTAGTAACCACTTTATAGAACTTATAGACAACTCACCATCTTCCCACACTGGCTCCCACTGTTCCATAGGTCCAACAGCATCAGACCTTCCTATTACCATTCCCTCCTTGCTAACACCTAAGTACTTCCCATAGCCTGACTTCAGAGCAAACTTGTTTTCCCCTGCAGGGAAAGCTGTAAAGATTTCTTCAGGTGAAGGACCATCACCTTCGTCATGAGGAGCTCCTATGGTAAATAAGCCATTGTCTAATGCAGACACATAGGCATTGTTTCCAAACTCTATAGATATAGAACCAGTAACATCATCTATCTTTGCCACTTTCCACCAACCACCATGTTTGATTAAATCATCATCTACTTTCGAACCTTCAGAATTTTTGCTTTTATCGCTCTTGTGCTTTCGTTTTTTTGCTCTGAAAATAAAAACATTTTAAGCGTGGAAAACTTGGTTAATATGTTGCATTTTGTGTAGGTACTCACTTTGGTTTATCTCCTTTTAATATTAATTTTCCACGTTTAACAGCCGAATATTCGTCAGCCATTTTTCAGTAACAAAATAATAAAGCTATGTTTGTTTTTATTAAGTACCTATCTCTATTTTTGTTTTCGTTTATGTTAAAATGACAATTACAATTGTACTCAATTAGTGTTGCCAAACCTGATTATTGAAAACTACACATACCAAGAAAGTGCCCTATTCACGATCAACATATTTGTCAAATTTCACATGTTCCACCGCCTTGTTTAAAGTGTTTGTCAAACAATCTACAATATTTAGACACTATCTGCACTATATACACATTATATAAACAATGAACGTGTTTGTGTGAAAAAACGATTGTCAAATCCCCGAAACTCTTCACCAACTTGAACTTTAACGCGGGTTTACGTTTTATCGTGGTGATCTGTGTATCTGTGTCTGCCTGCATCATCCATCTGAGCTAACCTAACCTAAAGCCCTCCATCCGGAAGGGATTTGAATGTGGTTTCATTGGAACGTAGTTCCAGCAGCATAGTTATAGCACGTTTTTATTTACGGGCTGAGAGGATAGACGGAAAAGAGTGTTACATGTTGACATCGATCAAAAATTATCATCACCATCATTATGTGACCCTAGAATAAGGAGGTCGAGAAAAATAAGTTGTTCGTATTTTTGTAAAAGGTTGTAATGTTAAACTAGCTGTGTGTATTAAATGTGTGACAATTTTTAAAATGTTATATTCTTCCAGATTTTATTGTATAATGTGATTGCCGTTTTGAAGAGTTTTTTAATGTTAAGTGAAATTATAATTACTTACTACATAACTAGCTTTAAAATTTCGTTTTTATTATTTCACACGTTGGTGACAATTGATTTTTACTAGCTTGTATTTTATTACCAAAAGATGTGCAATGATGAAAAGTTTTCAAAATTTACACGTTACTCCATCGCACATCTGCCCTTGGCAGAATTGTCGACAACGGCTTAATAGCCATTAAAAAAAATCAAAAGTTATTAAAATACAAGTACAAGTAGATTTATGGCCCAATTTAGTAGGAGCGAAATAGGTAGGTCTACTGAAAAGTTGGTAGATATGGCAACACTGAGACAAAAGATCAATGGTGATGTCCAGTGATGGCCAAAGAGTATTTTTATTAGTGAACTGAGTGTCTCAACTTTGAATTCATAGAATCGATTGAAATTGATAATTAAGAAAGTTTCCATAATTATAATCTCGGCATAATGTAATATATATTTTGCAACCAATCAATCAGACTCTTCTTCTTGCTTATTGGATTTCTTTTATATTTAGTTTCCAGATTATTTCGCAATCAAATCAATCTCCGTCCTGTCGTGTAATATTTTTCTAATCGATTTTAAAGAAAATCGATTTGTATTCTCAAGTCTCAATAAACATAGAGATATCAGCTTCTTGCACATACCTATAATGCCCATTTTACTAATTAAAAATTGATATCTGTCTCTGTTTTCTGTAAAGTAGAGTTGTTCCTCTGTAATGAAATGTTGTAAAGTTACTTTATTTAATTAAAATGAATATTAATTTAATATATAATAAAATTCATTTTAAATATTTAGCGTCTTTCATTACCGAACGTAGTTTCAACTCATGCCATACGCCTGCCATAGACAACAAATTCTGTACACACGCCATTTTGTAATTTTGAGCATGTTGACTCTGCTACGAAAATGATTTTCTTTTCGCAAATTAATTATTGTGGCGTTGTAATTTAATTAGTGAACAAAAGCAAAACACCAAAATGGATATGCCGGAAGTTAAATCGTTCAACGCGGAGGTATATATTGAACTACAGAGTCTAACTCTAACTAATGTTCCGTGGCATCTTACTAACATTTTTTTCCTTACAGTTATCCGGGTTGTACGACAACAAGCCGCCTATATCGAAGGCGAAGATGAGTGCTATCACCAGAGGTGCTATAAAGGCCATAAAGTTCTATAAACATGTAGTGCACAGTGTTGAAAAGTTCATACAAAAGTGCAAGCCAGAGTACAAAGTGCCTGGTCTTTACGTGATAGATTCGATTGTGAGACAGTCCCGGCACCAGTTTGGACAAGACAAGGATGTCTTCGCTCCTCGGTTTGCCAAGAACATGCAGCAAACATTTGCAAACCTGTTCAGATGTCCTCCAGAAGATAAGGTTAGTTACATAAAATTACTGTTTTAGGTTATAATCTGTCCCTCTCTTATCTATGTAACTGAACAAGTACAAAAGGAATGAACAAGGCACTAGTATTTGTGATAATACATGGTTCTGAGAAGTTTTTGAAACATAATTGAGTATGGTTTTATGTTACACTGCAAACAAACATGTTTGTATTGTAAACAATCTTAAAAAATAATACCTCAATCTGTAATGCTTATAAGAAATTAGCTATGGACTTCTGTTTAATGCAACTGCCTTATAAATATTGTAAAAATAACTTGTACAAACTATAGGAAATATTTCAAAACCTAAATGTTTCTGTTTGTTGCATAAATGATATATCAAAAGTAACTAATTATCATCTTATTCTTGTTTCTATGTCCAAAATCAGTAAAATAATATATATTGTATCAATAGTTCAAGAGGAAAAAAAGGAGCACATAACTAATAAAATGTCAATTGTTAAAATTTGTCAACTAAAACCATATAAACAGTCAATTTTGTATAACTATTAAAGAACATAGGTTAATTTTGAATAGGTATAACTAAAGCAGGATGGATAAAGAGTGTGGGTTGGGGGCAGCAGACACTAATATTTAATTATATTTTGTGTATAAAAATATTTGTTAGATAAATGCAATTTGCTTCCAATGGGTTAAGAACGCATCAAAGAGTTGCCAACTTAATTTTTTTAGCCCTTAAATTAAAATCAAAATCTTCTAAAATTTTCACAACTAATATTTGAAAAGCCTCCTAAAGGAAACCAGCCAAGCACAAGCGGTCAAGTGTGATTCGCTCATGCAAATGTGTGCTGTGAACTTTAGCTGGTGTAAAGAATTCTGATGTTACCAAATAAATCCGAAAATTTATCCATGTACATAATAAAGCCCTTTCAGGGGGAAACTCCCAAGTATGCCACCATGCTTTTGGTTGGCTGAAGACTACCCTAGTATAGGTGACTTTACAAAGAACATTTGTAAAGTCACCTATACTAGGAGCAAAGAACATTTGTAAAGTCACCTATACTAGGAGCAAAGAACATTTGTAAAGTCACTTATACTAGGAGCAAAGAACATTTGTAAAGTCACTTATACTAGGAGCAAAGAACATTTGTAAAGTCACCTATACTAGGAGCAAAGAACATTTGTAAAGTCACCTATACTAGGAGCAAAGAACATTTGTAAAGTCACCTATACTAGGAGCAAAGAACATTTGTAAAGTCACCTATACTAGGAGCAAAGAACATTTCTAAAGTCACCTATACTAGGAGCAAAGAACATTTGTAAAGTCACCTATACTAGGAGCAAAGAACATTTGTAAAGTCACCTATACTAGGAGCAAAGAACATTTGTAAAGTCACCTATGCTAGGAGCAAAGAACATTTGTAAAGTCACCTATACTAGGAGCTTTAATTACCATGGAAACCATCTCAGTCAATATCTGCCATGTTTCTTTTTTTTATATCCCAAATATAATTCCTAACATTTAACATTTGGCTCACTTGTGTGTACCTTATTGCAGTGCAAATAAAAATTCTGATGCATCTTTTATACTTTTGCAGCGCAATATCATCAGAGTGCTGAACCTGTGGCAGAAGAACAATGTGTTTAGCCCACAAGTGATCCAGCCACTGCTGGACATGGCCGATCCCAACCATCCTTTGCATCAAGAAATACAACAGCAACAAAATAACACAGCAAATGGTAAGAAAAAAAGCAGCTATTTTGACACTAACTTGTGCTAATTAAAATACTCTCAACACATGACACAAAAATATTTTCTCTAAACCAGAGCTAAATGTGAACCCATCCATTTATCTGTTTTGTTTTCAAAAAATTCTAAATTCCTTATTCACTTATGGTGCAAAACAACAGTTGTGATAGACATGTAATGCCAAGTTCACAAACAATAGGTAAAGCCTGAGAAAAGAAGAAGGCAATATAAACTCACAGCCTGTTTTTTTAAATTCCTTTTTGTTTTTATTTTGCCACAAACAGATACACAGATACTTGTGATAAAGTTATAACACCCCTCTGTTTGATAAGATATGAAGTTATTACTTTCAAAATGGTTGATTAGATTTTTATTTAACATCCTAATGAAATCAGTTTTTTTTTTTAAATTAAAATAACTCCTTATAAATTGGTCCACAGATATATTCAATGTAAACTTGTAATAATAAAAATAAATAATGACTTAATTTTGTGACATTTCAGGAAGCAGCTTGAATCTGAATTCTTCAGATAACAAAATGTCTCCTGGGCAACACAGTCCACAAGCATCATCTCCAATGGGTGGCGATCAGGTAATATTTGAACACATGCAGCTATTAGAGTCATTCCCAGGTCTTTTTTGTGCAATATTTTTTTCCAATAATTTCGAATAACTTGTCCTGAATTCGCTTAACGGGTGGATATACATATTAATAGATGAATGGCTAAGGCATCGGACTCGCAATCGTGAGGTCGCGGTTTCGAATCCTACCCATTATACTACCAATGTGAATCCACTCCTAACACAAGCCTTTGAGCTTAGCTGGAAGGATTAACAAGATTGCAAGTAATGTGGGACTTAATCCCCCTTTGATACTTATCATTAAAAAAAAATGTTTATGCAATATTGCTAGATACTCAAAAATCATACAGTTGTACCTAGTAATTCAGAATCACTCTGGGCTAGTGGTTTATGGTTGTTTATTTATAGTTACTTGCCAAGTTTAAAATTGTCACAAGATACTTTTAGCTCATAGAAAGAATCATTCATGATCTATCTGCACAGCATTCTGCAGCACAATCGGCACTTGTAAATTAAACTACACTATTACACTTCAAATACAAGTGTTAACGTTAAATAGTGGAGCTAAACATGTCTTCTCTGGTATTTCTAAAGTAAACTCATGGCAATGTCCTTGCTTTAACAACAGCCTTTCGCTTCCCCACAGTTCCAAGACGAGCCAGACTCCCAACCAAAGTTCAACCGGAAGCTTCTAAATGACTTCGAGTATGAGAGTGAAGACGATGCGCCACCAGACACGGGCCACAGCGGACACAGCTCGCACACGAGCCACGCCAGCCACTCGCACGCAACACACGCGACACACGGGGGTCACTCCTCACAGCACAATGCACAGAACACTACTGATGCTCTCGGCAGGTTAGCTTTGTATATACTCAATCTGAAAGCTGTAGTACTACTTTAATTTTTTATTCTTGGGTATAAAGAACAGAGTTTAATTACTATCTACCCTTTAAGGGTCAACTTAATGACTGCATTGAAAGTTGTAGGCCCATATAACAAAAAAAAAATATCCAGAGATGATTCCAAGTCTGGGTGTAATATATCATAAAATTTTGCACAAGAGATTGTTACCAAGTGAAGAACTTAGTTTTAAATTGTCACACAGCAACAAGTTTTTAATAGTTTTTTGATAATAATTTAATGGGACATAAATAAATAATGTTTATAATATTGCTATCTTGTTACAGTATACTAACAAACCCAGAGATAATGAGACAACTACAAAGCTTGCAAGCTCAGATGCAGATGATGACTGGAATGCAGATGCCTGTAAGTCGAACATGTTTTTTTTGCCAAGTAAAATGTTTAATGGCATATTATTATGTTAAATTCTGACTAAATTTATTACTAGAACAATGCTTCGGAGCCGAAAAGCCGTTCTTACTAGTTTGGTGGCTTCTTTCGCGGGAAATTTATTATTTTTCCTTTTTAAAGTAGTCAAAATTTCATCCGTTTTGGTGTGATTGAATAACAAACACACATTCATCCAAACTTTTGCACTTTTATTAGTAGTAAAATCTCGTGTCACGGTATGTTTTTTAACTTCTCCAAAATGGCTAGACCGATTTTAATTGTTTTTTTATAAGAATGGGTTGTAAAGTTTTTTTTTTTAAATTACGTGGGAAAATTACACAAATGAAGTTGCGTGTATCAGTTAGTTTACTATAATACATGTGTATGTATTACAGAATCTGATGCCTATGATGTCCGACATGCAAATGCAACAAAATCAAAATCAAGGCCTTCCATTTATGGTACGTATTGCGATAAACAGTCTTATCATATTCGCGTAACAACAACAATTTAAATGACGTCATAACTAAAACATTCAGAAGAAGAATAATATTACTAGAGATGATAATAGTTAATTATGACTACATGGTGGCGCGGTGGGAGTGTGTCCGACTGCTACGCAAAAGGTCGTGGGTTCGATTCCCACATGGCACTTTGTGTGATCCACATATTGTTGTTCCTAGTCTGGATGTACTTTGTGTCTGTGAGGTGTATGTTTGTAAAGTCCCCCGCAACAAAGGGCTACTATACATTACTGCAGGACTCTTCTTAAAAAGGTCATATAAATAAAAAAAAATCTGTATTATACAGGGAGTAACAGAAAGGTGTGGTCGAATTTCAGCAGCGGATAGGGTATGTTATCAGTATTGCACCTACCATGGTGCCATAGCCGATTGCATTATTATTACGTAGTTATAGTATATTTACTTTTTGTCAAAAATCAGTAGTGAAAGGCGTATGGCATAAGAATTATACCTCCCCTGGTACAAAATTCGATTGGATTATGATGGCACAGAACTTTTTAAGTCATACTTTTTTAAATTAATAAGTTTTTCATTCATAAATAAACAAATGAATAAATAATAAATATATTTTTAGTGTACTCCGATTATGATAAAATTAGTTATGTGCACTCAGTATCATGGGCACAAACTAACCCTTGAAAATGACCACACCTTTCTCTTACACCCTGTATAAAGACACGGACATCCATCTATAAAATTGCAAAAATGTGTATGCCATTTTGTTTGTTACCTTTTAGTAAGATTTTTTTTTAAATTATGTAGTATTGTTTTTTTCTTTATGAAATTTGGCAAGGAGATATTATTATGTGATATCCTGATGAGGAACTCATTTTCGCAAACTTATTATCTGTCATTTTAGTAGAATGGTATAATAAAAATGTGTGTGTTTGTTTCCAGTCTTCACAACAAGATAACCAGAAACAATCAGAACACAAAGATGACATGGGCAACAATGAGTCTGACATAGAATTTGTTGAGACTGGCCCTCAAGTTATAGAAATACCTGATGCCAATGATTCTAGGTAAGACAATCGCTTTTTTGATACCCTCAGTATATTATAAATTTTCAGAAGACTAGAAATTGGTTGACCAGTCACTTTCAAAATCGATTAGTCACCCAAAACGATTAACTTTCTTTAGTATTTATTTTTTGTTAAAATTGTAGAGATGCCAGGTAAATTGTGAAAAACCTACCTTACATGCTCAATATTATTGTGTCAACATCTTCATATTGACTGCCTCTGTGGCGCGGTGGGAATGTCTGCGACTGCTACGCAAGAGGTCGTGGGTTCGATCCCCACCCAGGATAAAACTTTGTGTGACGAGCACGATGGTTTATTCTGTGTCTGGATGTAATTTATCTATAATATGTATGTATTTAGAAATACATAAGAATGTTTATCAGTTGTCTGGTTGCCATAGTACAAGCTCTGCTTAGTTTGGGATCAGATGACGTTGTGTGAGTTGTCCCAAGATATTATTATTATTGTTCATCATCATCTCTTGCTGTTAAACGGCCCATAGGCATTGATGATACCAATCCCAAGATTTGGAATGTATCAAAAAAAGCTGCACGACCTACTACTCTCGAGCCTGAGGTACCTTTACACATTACAAATAGGTTCAGTAACCTGTCTACTGAAAATATGTTAACTTCCAACACCATGGAAACAGGTTTCGGTGCTTCGTCATCTAGCAGAAGAAGAGGCAATACCTGCTTTTAACATAACTATGAAACCCGAATGGATACATGAATACATAAAAACAATTATTGCCCGACACAAGAAGGAGTTCCATCTAGAGTACAAAGGCAAAAATAAAAATGTCTGTATATCCTCATACATCCAATGGCCATTAAACACTGAAATTGGGTTTTTGTTCAGAAAATATATCTTTTCATACTTTTCCTGCAAGTATCGAAGAATTTATTTGGCCTACCAGATTTTGTTAATGAGTTTCTTTCTACCGAACCAGTGTTCCTTGGTTTTCCTAACGCCAAGGTACGTAAGTTGAAGGTTGCCGAAGGTAAAGACACGACAAGGAAGCCAATTCACGTATTTAAAGCAGTACAGTTGCAGTTATGTTTCGATTAAAACGGCCATTTTCGTATTCTTGCAACTTTGTGATCGATCTCAAAAACGCTTGCGTCAAGTATGCGTCTCGAGAGCGCAATAAAGTGCTATAGTATCTAGTGCAGCTCCCAGCAGGAGCAGACGTCTCCAAATTTAAGCAAATAAAATTTTCTGTTTGTAGCGTTAAGTATCATAAAGAGACCAAATATGGTACACAATGTTACCAATGTCAGTTGTTTGGTTACTCGTCATTCAACTGCGATTTACCGCCAAGATGCGTCAAATGCACAGAAGGCCTTACTAAAGAATGCCCCAAGAATGACCATATAAAATCCGCCGAATGTTGCAATTGTGGTGAAGATCACCCTGCAATCTACCAATAATGCAAACAACGTATGATCTATTTAGAAAAAAATGCATATTTGAAGTGAAAAAATCAAAACTGCAAACGAAAACCGTCGTGCCCAACTTTATGCTAAAGTGGATGATCGTTCCTGGAATAGGATTGCTTCCACCTCAAGTGCAAATACTGAAAATATTAAGCCCTTGCCCATGGAGCCTGCAGCTATGGATCATACTACATCTGAAATGCTGACCATACTCAAAACCGTTAAAAAACGATTTTATAAAATGTGACAAAGTTTATATTAATATTGACACATCTTGGTCAATAATGTATCTATAGGCCTTGTCAAAATTATTCCTTCTTATTTATTACATTGGCCAATCTGTATTCATATTGGGGATAGTGTTTCAACATCAAGATTTATACCTGCAGGCGTAGGGTTCACTACTTGGCCCTCAGTTTTTTATACTATTCATCCACGACCTACCCAAACAGGCTCAATCCCATTTGGCTTGTTTTGTTGATGACACAGCGTCATTTACCACTAGCGCAGACACCGACTTAATCGTACAAAGGCTACAACTATCGTTGGATCTCATCTCGTTCTTCACAAAGTGGAAACTAAAATTAAATATACCAAAACTGAAGCTCTAATGTTAACACGTAAACCTAAAAACAGGTAAAGGTCGGAGATTTCTCTACCCTGGCGGTCATTGGTTAAATACCTTGGGTTGATATTTGATAACAAAATAAACTGGACTAAAAATACAGATGCGTTACGACTTGAAAGGAATAAGATCTCATAATGCGCTCTATCGAATTCTAAACCGTAATCAAATCCTAAACCTACACAACGGTAATAAGACTTTGCATTTCTTACGCTGCCCCCGTATAGAGCAGCACCTGCGAAACGACTACGATGCTACAGTTAGTACAAAAAAAACTACTATCCCATCACTTGATTCTGTATGAATAACAAAGGTGCATCGACTATATGGCCGGACTGGTCTTAATAAGTTCAACTAAATATAGATTACTAGTGTATGTATTTTTGATTAGTGTTATGTAAATGTTATACCGTTTGTATCATGTTGTGCCTCCAATGCCCTTATTAACTGTTTCACAGGTATTTACTTAGCTGTTAGCCATATTGTAAGAATTATCATTGGTGTTATATTTGATTAAAGATTATGTTTAATTGTATTTTATAGGCACGTAGCCTGCAGAATACAATTTTTTCCACATGTAAAGGGACAACGGAAACGGAAACATCAAAATCTAAAATATTGACCATGTAAGGTCCGCTTATGGAGTATATTGTCGTTTCAGGGCATATTATTATGACTCAAAAGTATTGCTCCAATAATATTGACCGTGTAAGGTCCACTTATGCAGTATATTGTCATTGAGGGCATATTATATTTAGTCAATAGTATTGCTCCAATAAGTAAGGTCCACTTAAAGACTAGGAAGAACCCAAATGCTTCTCACACTCAGTTCGACAACTATTTATGTTGCACACACTGTTAGAAACTAACACAAGCTTATATTATACTGTCACGAAACACAACACTTTTGTGACGAAAGCACAATGTGTGTCCAAGACAATCTTGTTCTTAATTTGCCCATAGATCGTTTTCGGATCTTGGGAGATTTTTATACAATAGATTAAGTAAATGGTAGCTAAATATTTAGTTAGTGTTGATCATGTAGAAACAGAAAATTGTCTAATTGCGCTAAAATAAATAAATAGGTAGTTGGTACGTATAAACGTGCTTATACTTGCACACCTATCCACATAAACACACACCACACACACACCACACATAACGCACACCACACATAACACACACCACACATAACACACACCACACATAACACACACCACACACACACCACACATAACACACACCACACATAACACACACACACCACGCACAAACGGATATGGAGATGGACACACTCCGTTATAATATATTTTTTTAATGGTGACGGTTATTGTGCTTGTTTATTTTAAGGATTCAAAATCTCTATTGTAGATATACGATTGTGGAACACCTTGTTAGTGTAAAAGTTAATTACATTAAATTATAATTTGGTCTGGCCTGACTGGCCTGTCGGTCTAGAGGTTAGTGACCTTGACTGCTAAGCCGGAGGTCGTGGGTTCGATCCCTACACGATGGTTTACTCTGTGTCTAAACACTTAAATAATTTAAATAAGATAAATTCTAATCATGTTTATCAGTTGCCTGGTTGCCATAGTACAAGCTCTGCTTAGTTTGGGATGAGACTTTGAGTTTGACTTTGTGTAAGTTATACCAAGATATTATTATTAATTGCGAGAGTGACACTGAGTACATCAAAATTAAAGAATAGAAATAAAAAGGCGGCTTTTTGTTGCTAAAGTATTTCAATGATTAGTCTTAAGGTTCATTTCCGTGCAACGCGACCGATCGCGAGCCGCTCGCGGCTTACGACAAGCGGCTGAGGTAAGCGACAGACGCGCGCGGCCGACGACTGTCGTAGGCCTGCGCGCGCACTGTGAATATTGTCGCATCGGCCGCGAGCGTCAGCCGCTTGTCGTAAGCCGCGAGCGGCTCGCGATCGGCCGCGATGCTCGGAAATGAACCTTTAAGCAGTCTTGGGTTTTGGATTTGTATTAACCAATACGTTTGTCAGCAGTCCATCCCCCAAGTCCCGGCGGCACCGCTCGCGCTCCAAGTCCCCGCGGCGCCGGCGCCGCTCGCGGTCGCGCTCGCGCTCGCCGCGCCGTCGCCGGGACCGCGAGCGGGAAAGGGAAAGGGATAGAGAAAGGTAAATATCTATTTAAACATACTTATATTATAAAACGTGAAAGTAACTCTTGTCTGTCTTCTGTTACCTTTTCACGCTTAAACCACTAAACTGATTTAGATGAAATTTGGTATGGAGATAGTTTAAGGACATAGGATAGTAGAAACGCGATAAAGGGGCGTCCATATATTACGTGAGGTGATTTTGGCGAATTTTGGACATCTCCTTCCCTCTCTCTGATCAGATATTGTGAGATTAGGCTTAACCCGAAGGGGGTTAAGCCTAATCTGACAAAGGTTTCACATTTGACTCAATGTTGGTCAAGTGTGTGTTGCTCGCATGACAGAGGAGTGCCAGCAATGGATGTCAAAATTATAAAAAATAAATACTAAATTTAATCCAGATTTAAATGTTTTTTTACGAAAAAAATTACGTCAGATTTTCGGAATACAAAATGTATTAAATATAATCAAATCTAAAAAAAACTTAGTTCAGTGGCTTGCGGATATACGATATCTATCAACCCACACTAGGTCGGCGTGGGTTAAAAGATATTGAATAAATAAAAATTCTTTTATTTTTTTATATCAGAATTAATATTTTGTATTTAATCATTCGTTACCAGTACTTTGGCCAATGTTTAGGCACATAATAATAGTTTTTACCTTTGTTGTAAGTAGATGCTCCTACTATGTTGTACCCACTAAGACTAATTTTACTTTATCTCATGTTCCAAGTTTTTAATAATGTAATTTGCATCAGTTGTTTAACATGGTGTATAGTATATTAATGGCAGCACCTTGTCACCATATCAAGTTTATAAACATTTGTTAAATTGACAATTTGAAAAGAGTATCCGCCAGTTTTTATTGCCTAAATCTTTTCTCCGGCTCTACCTATTGTTTGCGAATTTGGCATTACATGTAGAATCCCGACATATCACAAGTGTTGTTTTGTGTGTTCCTAAGTGAATAATGAATTTTGAATCATATGTCTTCGAATTTGTACGGTGCAACACCGCACATTTCTGCGCTCACGTTATGCGTGCTCAGCATTCATATTTTCATGCATTAGGCAAACGCGTCTAACAACCTGTCCACGTTTAACCCGCGGTCGACTCACATCATTATCCATCAAATATTACTAGATCATGTTTCAGTGAAATAAACCGGTTATTATAAACCATTCAGTTTTTACTTTAACTATAACTAACTATCAACAACTAAAGAAGTGTAAACCGTAATTTTCTCACAATGTTTTAACACTTGAAAACGGACAACAAAGATGTTTTACAAATTTCACAAAACACAACACTAACACAAAAATTTAAACTGTAAGTTGACTGATCTTATTGTTATTGTGTTCTTGAGTAATATCTGTGTTCTTATTGTTACAGAGAAAGAGACAAAGAAAGAGATAGAGATAAGGACAGAGAAAAGAATTACAAAGAAAAAGAGGCAGAAAGAGAAAAACAGAGAGAACGGGAGAAGAAAGGTTTACCGCCGATCAAGAAAGAAAATCTTAGTGGTGAGTGTTCTTATGTTTAAAATAATACATAGTAGACAACGGTTATATTAATTGACTATCTTTTGCCCGCGGCTCCGCCCGCGTTTATGTCGGGCGAAAAATTATATCGCGATAAAAAGTATCCTATGTTTTCGCAAAGTCTATCGACAACAATAGGGATCTCTATAGTATACCTTAAACAAAACGGCAGCGCACGTCAAATATTAACTTTTTGGCAAAATTTTGATACCTTGGATTACATTATTGTATATTTTTTGTAGGGAAATCTAATTTAAAAAAAAGTGGTTGTTTGTAAAGTCGAGTTACGGACGATAATTTTACGTGATAACGTCATAAGAGAACATTGATGACATTGTAATTAACAACCAAGCCTGTGAGAGCCATTTTTTATATAAACAAATAATAATGACAATTTAATGACATTGTAATAAACAACCACTAAAAAACCACTAAAACTATCACAGGCATGTGATAGTTTTAGTGGACCCGGGCGCATGCGCGCACTGCGCCGGCCACAATACTTCAACCTATCAGCAGGCGGAACGTGACGGACCGTGACACTTTTTCGTGTGTGTACCCGGTCATCGATTTATAAGTTGTTTTTACGTCAAAAAAACATCCTATGTTACTCGGTGATAATATTAATGTTAGCTATCTAATGGTAAAATAATTTTTAAAATCAGTTGTTTGGCCGTTAACGGTTGATTGAAAGATGTTTCTTTATCTACAAAGTCGTCAAATTTTCACAGAATTTCACAGATTGACAGACTCTAAACAGTTACATAACTCTAAACTTACTTTTCCTTTTGGAAAATCAACCCCTAAGGTTGATTTTCCAAAAAAACACTGAAACCTGCGCTTCGCTTTATTTAAACAAAAAGCCAAATACGAAATTTCAAACATCTAACCTCTAAACTGAGTAGGACAATAACAAAAACCTATTTTACCCCAGGAGATAAATTTCTAAAAATTATGAAGTAGGTATTTTTATAAATTTGAAACGAAAAAGTCAAATACGAAATTTCACACGTTCACATTACACATCACTTCCTTCAACACTGATAGAGTTTCATAAAAACTTTGACACCCCCTTTCCAACCCCTTAGGATCGGATGCCTACATTATACCTAGTTCGGGCATAAGTTGTTACAAATGAAAATGCATTTTTTTTAATGAAGTAATGTAATATTACTAAAACTTATATGTACATATTTATTAAAGTCTCAGCAAAAAATAAAAATAATATACTATCCAAAATGGCCACCTTTGGCTTTTATACAGGCCTTTAATCTGTGTGGCCACGAATCTATAGATTTACGCACTGTTTCTATGGGAAATTTCGCCACTGCTTGCTTCAGAGATTTTTTATATTAGTGAATGTCGCCGTGTCGTTTAGAGCAAGCTATGTCCTCTAAAACTCACCATAATTTGTAGTCTAAAGGGTTGAGGTCTGGGCTAGATAAGGGACAGTCTTCAGCTCTAATTAAGTCCGGAACGTTGGTTTCAAGCCAGGCTTGGGTAGTTCGTGCATTCTGACCAGGTGCAGAGTCCTGCTGGAAAGTCCACGGTACATTTTTAAAAAGTGTATTGCTGAGTGGTTTCACAACACGATCCAACACTCCTTTTTCACAAAAATGTAGCTTTGTGACGCCTTGATAAGACGCGCCCCACCAAACCATCACTGCCGCAGGATGATGACGGCGCTGTACTTTTCCGATCACTTGAGCAGCTTCTTTAGAACTGTGATGAACACTTTATCATTTTGCTTATTGTAGTACTCTTCAATCGTGATTTTTTTTTCATCGGTAAAGAGGATATTTCTGTGCCCTTCACCTGCGTATCGCGACAGAAGGCGATTTGATCGATCCACTCTCTTTAATTGTAAAGATTGATTTAGGGCATGTCGTGTAGTCCCAGCGGGAATCTTCATTTCTCGCGATATGATTTTTTGCTTCCAAATAGGATTTCGACGAATTCTGGCTTTAACAGCATTAACAGCCTTTGTAGTTCTAACAGCACGCGGCCGCCTTGATCTTTTATGGTCTTCGATAGAGGAAGTGTTGTTGTATCTTTTGATAGTACGATATACGAACATACGACTGACCAAGCTTTTGAAGTGTGTTTGTTAAGTTGTGCAAGGCGATCTCCGCAATCCTATTTTCTTAAACACCCCAATCCATATTGTAATTTAATAATGAACACAAAAAAATATGTGAAATCGCGCGAAATCGAAAGAATTTTTAAAAATAATAATCGCGTTCTAAATTCAAAGTAATTAAAAAGTTAAAAAAAAGAAAAGTTTTTATGTAACAGTATTTATGGTCGGACTAGTGATCGTCAATCAACAAATGCCTCACAAAATTGACCACTCTCTAGAACAGCGTTTCCCAAAGTAGGTTCCGTGAAACCCAGAAGTTCCGTTGAAAAGTTACCAGGGTTCCGCGAAATAAATATGTATTGGATTTAAAAAAAACGTGATTGCATGTGTAGAAATAAAAACCAAACATGTTGGATAATTCCAATGTGTCCATTTATGATAGTCCTCATTTTATTTGGAAATACATTTGGTAAATCTACTGAGATCTTTGTCAGATTAATTAGTAAATTATTTTGTCGTTAATAATAATGGTCTCCTAACCGATGTCGGTTGGTGACCAATCTTATCTGAGACTAGCCACTACGCAGGAGAATTGTAGTGGACAAGTATATGTGCAGACACAAGTGCACTCTCTTTTCCTTTACTCATAACCCGATGGGATGGAAATCCAACACGACCGGAGAGAGATTGGGCGCAGGACGACATATCGAGATATTTCTATCTCTATCTGCTCGGTCGCCACTGAGTCGGGGCCCCTTTCATTTTATTGTTATCGATTGTGTGTTTGTTCCCAGTATGCAGCACTACTCTATGGGTAGGCCATTTATCCAAGCTGGCGACCCCAGAGGAGCTGTCAGACCTGTTCGGTGCTCACGGCGGAGTGGCCGCCATCGACGTGGTGGCGCCCAGAGGTTGTGCCTTCGTTGTTATGGAGAGACGGAGAGATGCGAGTAAAGCCATCGCTAAACTCAACAGGCATAAGCTGCATTCTAAGGAGATTACTGTTAGTACACATATGCTACTTATTATCGTGTTTATTGATTTGCTAGCTGTGCCCACGACTTCGTCCGCGTGAAGTTGCAGTGCTGCCCACTCCCTGTAGATGTTAGCTTGATGATAGCCTTACTGTTGGATAGCCCATTTATCGAGGAAGGCTATAGGCTATATAACATAACGCTACGACTAACAGGAGCGGAGCAGCAATGAAAATTGTTGCAAAAACGGAAAAAAAATATGCAAACAAAGTTGCGCGGGTCAGCTAATCTTTTATATTAGGGAATTAAAAAATATTATGCTACAAGAGCCAAGAGCCATTGGATTTTAATGGCGCACTGGAGACACATCACATCATTCATTATCAGTTGCTTAAATTTGTCGAAGAGAAAACACTATATCTCTGTCACAATAATGCGATTGGATATGGCATCATGGTAGATGCATAAACTCATGAAATATTTTCACGAATATTTCAAGTTTTTCATTATTTGAAAGTTAGTATACGAGGATGTGGTCGCAGGTGGCGTGGGCGCCGGGCAAGGGCGTGAAGGGGCGCGAGTGGAAGGACTACTGGGAGGCGGAGCTGGGCGTGTCGTACCTGCCATGGGGCGCGCTGCACGCGCGCTGGGCGCTGGGCGCGCTGTCGCTGGACGCGCTGGAGGACGGCGGCGCCGTGGACGAGGACACGCTGCCGCCCTGGCTGCCGCCGAGGGTATGTGCGGTTATAGCCTTTGTGCCATATGCGTTTAGGGGCAACCTTGCAGCACCAAGAGGAGATCTCGAAGGGAGCGCTTTGTACCAGGATGTTGCTAAATTCCTACTATAATAATTTTTATGTGTGTATATAGACGAGAATTAGTTACAACTATTATTACCGCAGGGGTAAGTGCGATAATAGTATTTATTTCATTAGAGTTTAGGTTTGTTTTCATGTGAAACTTCTAGGTAAAGCATCCCCAAGACACCAGAAATACGAGAGCCAAATCGGTTCGGTTTGGCCATTGACGTAGAGAATAGGACTACGCCATAACCTAACAAAATTAACCACCTTTGGAAAGAGACAACGCTACTTTCTGGACAATACCTGTCAAAGGTCGCACGAGTTTTTTTCTCTCTTTCACGCTTTGCAGTCAATTTTTACTTTTTAATTGAAAGGGGTGGCGCAGCCCTGGTCTATACGTCAATGAGTTTGGCTCTCGTATTTCTTTTTTAAAACTTAGCATAGGTATTCAGTTTAAAGCCTGTGACTAAAGGCCAACAACCAACCATGCATTCGTAACTCTTTTTTTAGTTCGGTCAAGATATCTAAGTTAAGGTGCATACACACGATCACTTTTAACTGTCAGTTTTATTTGACAGTAAAAACTGACGTCCCTTGTACACTGAACTGTCATTTTTCGTCGTACACACACTCAGTTTTTACTTCCAGTTTAAAATGTTCAGTTGAAACTGACAGTTAAAAGTGATCATGTGTAGCCACTATTATGCAGAATGGTCATTCTATTTTACATACATACATATCAACCCACATGATGTCCCACTGCTGGGCACGGGTCTCCCCAGTACCCTGGGGGTAATTGCCATAATCGCCACGCTTGGCGAGCGGGTTGGCGATCGCAGTAAGGCTTTAAAATACACAGAGGACGCTGCTGCCCGCCCTCCGGTGGTAAATCCCTTAGTCGCCTTGACGACACCCACGGGAAGTGATGGGGTGGTACTATTCTTAAGCCGGTACCACACGGCCTATTATTATTACATTCTATTTTATTACAGCCTAACTATTTAGGTCAGAAAACTTATTGGAACTATACGAACGAGCAGTTTTAGTTACTTACATTTCCTCATAGACAACTGCTATTTGAAATCAGATTTAGATTTGAGAAATCTTTCGACAGATCCTTCCCAAATCAATGATGGAGAACATCACAATGCTGACCGGCATGCCGGCCGCCGGCCCCGCCATCATGCCGGCGCTGCCAGGCGCGAGCCTGTCCAGCCTGCCGCCCGGCAACCTGCCCTTGCCCCCCGCGAGCCTGGCGGGAGCGCTGCCGCCCGTGAGCCTGGCGCCGAACCTGACGACGTTGGCAGGCCCCAACCTGTCGCTGCCGCCCAACATGCCGGCGCCTAACGCGATGGCGATGCAAGTGTCGAGGATGCCGCCTCCCGGGTAACACTTTATTTATTAAAGACTAGTTGCACACTGGCTTCGCACGGATGTATTTTTAACAGATTTCTTTTTACTTTCCGTACATTTTATTTTTCTTTTAAACATACATATCTTGTCTGGACAGTAATGAACTTAACAGAAATATAATTATCCAAAAAGAAAAAAAGCGTTTATTTGTTGCACCGTTGGAAGTACACAGCCATAACAATATAAAAAAATAACATTAAGCATTAAAATTTAAATTGATTGAATAAAATATTATAGTTAAGTGAATGAAGTTTTGCGCTTACTTACATTTGGCCGATTCATTTTTATTTATATAGATTTATCAAATGAACTATTCAAACAATAAAATTCATTCTATCAAGCATTATAGTTCGTAAAATATAGCTTGATACCTGTGACGTTTGTCAGAATGACATGTAATAGGTATGGGACGTCTTTCGTATTTTATCGATATTTATATGGAATGAGTTTATTAAAAAAAATACATTTTAACGATATTGAAAGAAAGAAAAAAGGAAATGAAAGATGAATTTGAAGGTATTTAAAAGTTTAATTGTTAAATGGTGTACAGCCGAGATCAACTTCCAAGTCGAATTCTGATTCATCACTGGAGCAGTCCTGTAGATTAATAATTAATTCTTGATCGCATATGTTGTCAAATTGAATATCGCGCTCCCAATCTTTTTGAATCACATTTTTTGTCTTCTCAACTACCTTTTTCCAATCATCAGCATTTACATGTACACAAGCTTCATGTAGTAATGTCAACATTTTGTTCGCTGTGAAAGGCGGTGCTACATTATGTCTGGCAGCGTAACCTAGAAAAAAAAGGTATTCGATCAAACAAAAAACCTACTACATTCTTTGTAAGCTTTTTATATATGTTTTTTTAGATTATACGAACCTTTGACTTGAGCCCAGATTAGTTCTATTGCATTGTAATGGCAATGATATGGTGGTAAACGGATGACGGTGTGGCCCATTTCCTTTGCAATTTCGTCTATAATATATCTTGGAGTGGGGGGCTTATGAATGCTTACTAATCTTAGCAATTCTTTCTTGAGCATGCTGTTGTCGGCTTTTACTCCTTTGTTTTGCAGCCAAGTAATAATTTCAATTTTACGATTGCTTGTCGTAGGCGCCTTATCTTTTTGTACTGAATGATACGGAGCGTTGTCCATCAGAATAAAATGTGGTTCACTCAAATTATTTAGAAGAGTTAGAAACCACTCCTTAAATTTTGTAAAATCCATTTCTTCATGGTACTCTGTTGTTTTTACTGATTTAAACGCCAGTAAACAATTGGGCACAAAACCAGACGATGTCCCCGCATGAGTAATTATTAATCTTTGTCCTTTGCCTTCGGGCACCTTGGTGGTAGACTCCGCTTTATCGTCTGTCCACGATCTTGAAACAGTGTGGTTTGCGTTGAGCCATGTTTCATCAAGAAAAACCACTTTATTCCAATCTGTTATATTTTTGACTTTGCGCAAAAAGTCAATTCGGGTCAAAGCAATGTCCGTTCGCTCCATTAAAATTTTTCTTTTATCGCTTTTCTTATAAGCAAAGCCGATTTTTTTCAATATTTTGGACAACGATGGTGGACTTCCTTTAAATAAATCCGCGTCTTTAAGCGAAACGGATACTTTTTTTAACGTGGGAAATTCACCACGTGCGTAATACGCATATATATGATTTCGAATTGCGGCAGCATCAAAGTCGTCAATTTCGGTGACTGGCGAAACTCTCTTCCTTTTTTTATTCATATCAACCCACATGATGGCCCACTGCTGGGCACGGGTCTCCCCAGTAGAACCTACAAGTATGTAGATCCTGGGGGTAATTGCCATAATCGCCACGCTTGGCGAGCGGGTTGGCGATCGCAGTAAGGCTTTAAATACGCAAAGGACGCTGCAGCCCGTCCTCTGGGGTGAAATCCCTTAGTCGCCTTGACGACACCCACGGGTAGAGATGGGGTGGTACTATTCTTAAGCCGGCACCACACGGCTACAAAATACATCTATATCTATGATATACCTTTTTTTATTAGGAGTCGATAATATTTTACCTCCCTCATCTTCGGCCACCATCTCCTTTGACGATTCTCCATACTTTTCTTTGCTAATTCGAGACACTGTAGCTCGTCCGATACCAAGAGCGTCAGCAACTCTATTGCACACTTGCTCCAACGGTAGTAGCGGTCCGCCATTTTGATTCTCGCGCTCAAAATACTCACGCAAACGAATCACAAACTCGCGACTTTCGCTATTCAAAACAGTTTTTTTTGTTCTTTTCGGCATTGTGGTGCAAAAAAAAACAAATAACTAGAAATAACAACAAAACTTAACAAAGCAACAGTAATAACGACAAAACAATATTAATCACGTAGCGGTAGCGTATACAAGGCGTGGGCACTCGTACTGACTCAAAAAAGATGGCGCCCGCTTGATCGCTGCATGCGAAAGCAGTAGGTATTGCAAGACTAAAAAAATACGAATTCGTTGTGAAAAAACGATTAGATATAATCATTTATACAATTTATATTAATGAAATTGTCATACATTTATTTTATCGATATTCGCTGGCCAGTCGATTACACATCCCTACCAGGCTGCGAAAAGAGTTTACGAAGTAAGCTAACAAAAAAATATAAATAATAAAATATAATAAATATTTTAAATTACCTTTGTTTATACTAGTATCTCCTTGATAACAAGTTCTATTTGAAAAAAGTGTTCTAGATTTCTATACAAATGTCTTATTAATATTTAAAAAATTAAAACTTTTCCAACAACAAATTTATTGTAGCAGTCTTTTAAACGTAGTCTCTAAAGTCACAGGTATCAAGCTATATTTTACGAACTATAATAAAACTTTTCTTTTAAATAATTTTATAGACTATCATATGTTCTTCAACTCACAATGTTGTTTTTTTATCCAGATTTCAAGCGCTGTAGATAATTTGTGTGATGCAAATAGGGATCAAATATTTTTTATTATGTTTAATATATTATATATGTGGTTTAAAATAAATAATATTGTTCCAGTATGCCAGCGGGTATGCCGCCCGGCATGTCGGCGGGCTTGCCGCCCGGCATCCGGCCGCCCAGCTTGCCTGCAGGCGTTCCAGGTCTATATACTGTCATTACTAACGTATACAGGTTGTCCCAAAGCTATGCACTCGAAGACACGGAGGGAAAATACCTTAAATATTGTAGATGAAACATTTACTGAAAGGAGACTTTATTTTGATTATGAAAATATATAATTTACGGGTCCTAATAGCGTGAATGATGAAACTACATTGTTCATTTTGAATTTGAAAATAATTCGAACTGCATTCAAAGATTTTTAAATAATCGCCTGTCTGGACAGGGAATCAAAACCGCAGAATAAAATAAAAAAAATATACTTGTATTTTTAAGATACCAAACAAAGGGTCAATCATTAGGATTATTTCTTACTTTTGGGACACCCTATATACCGATGGTTTATTCCACATTGTTCACCTGGGTGATATTTGGTGTCCTCATTTCTCCTTAGAATCATTGCACTCAAGTGATATCACATTTGTTCATCTTGGTACCGTAATCACCTAGGTGAAGAGGCTTTTTTAAATATTGTACGTGACTCCAACTATGTCTATTTTGTGCACTCTGGTGATACCACCAAGGTGAACAAATATGTGTATACTAAATGACACAATGACTGAAACTGAATAACGTTTTGTTTTTGTACTCGGACGCAAAGTGAGGAGTGTTTAAGTGAGTTTAAGTGTGCATCTGAATGTTTGTTTGTATGTCTGAGTATGTGTCTGTATGTCGTAGCGTCCGGGTGCACGAATTTGAATGTGGTGTTCTTTAAAAAAGAAATAGGCACCTGTCCCACCGGCGGCGATGAGCGAGAAGTGAGTAACGATTTTATCGCTCAAGAATCATGCAATAGATGTATATCATATATCATAGATATAGATGTATTTTGTAGATCCCGACCTTGTAAACAAAAGAGATGCAGTATAGAGCGAGAACTCCCGGTAGTGGCAACGGTCAGCGATCAACTATTAATATATGTATCTCTTTAGATCTATACATTCAAGCGGTGGTAGCCTAATGGCGGGTTCGAATCCTACCCATTATACTACCGACGTGAACCCACTCCTAACACAAGCCATAGAACTTAGCTGGAGGGGTTAACAGGATTGCTAGTAATATGGGACCACAATCCCACATTGCTCAAAAACATACATCCTTTTTTTTTTTAAAGATAACTAGTATCTTTAAAAAAAAAAAGGATGTATGTTTTTGAGCGATAAAATAGCTACTCGCTTTCTCGCCGTTGGTGGGACAGGTGCCTTAATGATGTTGAATGTATATATGAATGTTTAATGTTAAATAGAATGTGAAGAATATGGAAATAATTTACACTTGAATGTATACAATGTGTCACAGAAATAATTGTTAAATTGAGCAACTCTGACTAATTTTATCACGACCTAAGTCCCCTAAAATTTAACAATATCTTTCTAATATATCAAAATTTCGCGCCACGGCACGGTGCTTGTAGTCGAAAAAGAATTTTTCAATTTGGACCAGTAGTTCCAGAGATTACCGCGTTCAAACAAACAAACAAACTCTTCGGCTTTATAATATTAGAGTATAGATTTAATAAATGTAATAAAAATTGGACATGGCACCATGAAAGGCTCAATACTTATACCACACCCTTTTTGGTGTGAAAATTTGACCCCAAGTTACCGTTATACGTTGCACGTCATATGAGACGTCAGAGTCACATTTTATTTTGTGTAGGTTTACAAAGTGATGCAGGTGTTCCTTGTACAGGTCCGATGTTGCGCTTCCCGCCCGGCATGCCGCCCCAGTCTATCCCGCAGCCCGGTGAGTTTGTATCTTATTGGATTGCACATTTTTATTAAATACTAGCGGCCCGCTCCGGCTTCGCACGGATATAAAATAAATATATGGATGTTATTGTACATATAAACCTTCCTCTTTAATCACACTATCTATTAAAAAAAAATAACCGCATCAAAATCTGTTGCGTAGTTTTAAAGATTTAAGCATACATAGGGGGATATAGGGACAGAGAAAGCGACTTTGTTTTATACTATGTAGTGATTAACATTAAATATCGTCAATTGTAGCATTTTTTTAAGAACTGTTATTACTATTATTTGTCTTAAAGCTCTTTACAATTAAAACCATCACTTGTATTGTCATGTGAGATTCTTCGAAATTAAAAAAAAAAACATGATTTATGGAAAAGAAAATGAATCGAATAAGGTTTTCTTGTATACAAATTGTATAGCTCTATCGGACTGCCTCTGTGGCGTAATGGGAGTGTGTCCGACTGCTATGCGCGGGTTCGATCCCCACCCAGGATCAAACTTTGTGTGATGAGCACGATAGTTTATTCTGTGTCTGGGTGTTATTTATCTATAATTATGTATGTATTTAGAAATATATAAGTATGTTTATCAGTTGTCTGGTTTCTATAGTACAAGCTATGCTTAGTTTGGGATCAGATAGCGCTGTGTGAGTTGTCCCAAGGTATTATTATAGATTATGTAGCATTGACATGTTAAACCTTGGGCAAACAGCACGCGTACTTAGCGCACATCAAGACAAGTACCAAATCGTAGTAATGTTGCGTATTTTATATGTTGAACGGTATCAGAAGTGTTTGCTACAACACAACACAGTGTTATAGCGCGGCGCTAGTTCGGAATGCTTTGGCGTTGGCATTCGCTAAGTACGCAAAATGTGTGTTGAAGGTTTTATGTAATTAATGCAATGATTCCATTTTTGAAAGATAAAAAATATTTAAAGTCCAGATCCAGGGATTCAACTCGAGACTTCCGTATGCCAAGCCGGGGCCGGAATCGAATTATCAAAACGTGTAGTTTCCATTTGTTCTTTGGAATATGACGTTATAGGACAAAACAACACATTTTTCCCTAAAATTACATGCTAACTAATTACCTGAGTTTACCGCCATACTTTAGTCTCGGGTGAAAAATTAGTATGTAATAAAGTATTTAACTGAAGTGAAATCAGTATTTTTTGAATAAACGTTAAAACAACCGGTTCCTTACAAGTTTGTATGAAATGTTAGCATGTGACATTACGTTTTCTATGGCCAAATCATTTACTTTTAATATTCCTTTTTATGATTAACATATTTTTTTTGAACATCTTATGACATATTATTGCCATATATTTTATTTTATTTTGTTATGGAATAATAATCATGATCAAATCATCATCTATGATGTCATATTCCATAGAACAAAAGGGAACTACCCCCATCAGGGGGTCAATTCACGTATTTAAAACATTTTTAAAATCGATCCCACAGTTACAATAATACGAAAATGGCCGTTTTAATCGAAACTTAACTGCAACTGCACCGCTTTAAATACGTGAACTGACCCGCTGGACTATGTCAATAAAGCTATTTTTTGTTATGGCAGGCATGGTGGGCGGGTTCCTGAGCAGCCTGCTGGGCGTGGGCGCGCTGGTGGGCGGCGTGCCGCTGCTGCAGCACGCGCCGCTGCACACGCCGCCGCACGCGCACGCTCTGGTGAGACACACACACAATACTCACGTTTCAGTTTGACGTTTGCTCGCTGACTATACTTGTGTATTGTGCGCTCACAACGTGACTCCTTTGGCCTCTCAATGTTGGCACCACTGCGCGTAAGCAGGACGGATATAAAATGTTACCGGCTGCAGACATTATGCCCATATTATGGGGAAATTATATTTCAGTTTACTGTCTAAATTGCATCACATTTTTAAACTGCATCCTTTTTATAATACGCGCGTCTTTTCTAAATTAATAATTAATTTGTTAATCGGAATTGTTTAATAAAATCTAAACCCCTCTTTACTAATCGCTATTTCCTCTTAAGAGACTATAATCAGCTCGGCGAACCTTGATCCCTATGACAGTTCATACTAGTGACGGGTCGTGTCGATATATCGCAACTTTTTATAGGCAAAGGCGTGACTTGCATTCAGCCACATCGATAAACATGTTTTTAAAATATAATCTACATTACTATAATTATAATGCTTGTTATATTTACAAGTATCCGTGTATTTGTATATGGGATTGCCAATATTCCGATGCAGAGGTAACATGGTCGGACTGTATAATTTTAATGTGAATTAAAATTTTAGTTATAGCAACACTATCTGATCTGTCACTACGCTAGTACTGTCAGTTCGCTACGCCAGTACGAGTCTTGTATGCGCCACGTGTTTTGTTGTGTCATCGGAATCCTTTGTTTGTTACTATTGTTGTTTTCTGTTTTTGTTATTGTTGCTGTTTTGTTTTTGTTGGTGTTTCAAAATGCCGAAAAGACTGAGAAAAACTGTACTCAACAGTGAAACGCGGGAGTTTGTTGTACGCTTGCGTGACTATTTTGCTCGCGAACTACAAAATGGCGGACCTTTGTTGCCACTTGACAACGTACGCGACCGTGTTGCTGATGCTTTGGGAATTGGCAAAGCTACCGTTTCCCGAATTACAAAGGAGAAGTTCGGCGAATCGTCGATGGAGGAGAACAAACTATCAACTCCAAAGAAGAAAAAACATAATAGGGCACGACCCGTAACTAACCCCGATGATTTCGACATGGCAGCGATACGAAACCATATTTACGGCTATTATTTTCGAGGTGAACTGCCGACTTGCACAAAATTATTAGCGTCGCTGAAATCGGTTGATTTATTTAAAGGTGGATTCACTTCTCTCAGACAGGTTATAAAAAAATGTGGATTTCGTTATGGGAAGTGTGACAAAAGAAAAGTGATAATGGAGCGGAAGGACATTGGATTGATGAGGTGTGATTTTCTACGACAAATAAAAAACATCGAGAGCTGGGACAAGGTGGTTTATCTGGACGAAACGTGGCTCAACGCCAATCACTCAGTCTCCAAAACATGGACAGACGACACAGAGAAATCCTGTACCAAAGCACCAGAAGGCAAGGGCCAGCGTTTGATTATCTGCCACGCTGGCACAGCCAAAGGTTTTGTACCTAACTGCTTGTGGGCCTTCAAATCCGTGAAAACAAGTGATTATCACGAAGAGATGAATTTTGAGAATTTCAAGAAATGGTTCACAAAACTATTAGACAATTTACCACCACTCCGCCATTTACAGCTAATAAAATGCTTACGTTGCTACAAGAGGCATGTAGTCAAGTGACTCCGGACAATTGGAGGAAAGTGGTTGAAAAGACGAAAAAACTATGCTTAGATGATTGGAATCGAGACGTGCGATACGACAATATAGTAGACCAGCCGTTTTTAATAAACATAGGAGAAAGCAGCTGCAGTTCGGATTCCGAGTCTGAGACGCAATCGGTGACATCATTGTCAGATTCAGATTAATGTATATTAAAAAATCATAAATAAACCGCTTTTGTTTTATTTGAGTAGGTATATACAATAAATTTGTTAAATCTCCTTTATTTTATTATCGCAAACAACTTAAATGATTATAAATCTGACACTAAGAGCGTAGGTACTCTATTGATGTATTTTGTACACTCGTTTCCATTTTCGATATTTGTTTATCGATACTTTTCCGCACTAGTCGATATCTTCCAAACGGAGTAACTTTTGCAGGACGTCAACGTAAAGTCTGATTGAGATAATTTCTTGTAAGTGTTAATAATTATTATAATTCTAACGGGATATTATTGTAATTGCATATATCTGCCTAAAATTAATAAATATCATTTTTAGACACCGCCAATTCGATTATAATATAACGGTGACGCTACTACAAGGTTGTGTCGTGGGAATAACTGTCAGTGTCATAGGGATCAAGGTTCGCCGAGACTATTATAATATAGCACTGACAACTATGACAGATAATTACGTCAATATTACCAGGAAATCACACTTTTTGTCTTGTCAATGTACTGACGGTCTTTCCACTACGCAGTTGCCTAAATATTCTGGTAACGTAATAGGGTAAATGATAAGTGAACAATTGGCAACATCATATCCATAACTATCAACTATCAGACCAAAGGACATAATAATTGTGAACGGATTTTAAACAAGGATACCACCAGCCATTTGTCATAAATTTCAAAAAACAGGACGGTCATTCGATTCGGCATTTGCAATTGGTGTCATTTCGTACGGAGCCAGTCCAGTGTACTAGACTATATAAGTCATTGCGCAAGTACTACACCTTGCGTGCGAGTGATCATACAATTATGACGGAATAGACGAGGCACTATTCATTTCGGCAGAATAGATGAGGTACTCCTCGACATACTCTGTTTCCCGCTTTAGTAAATGACAGTTCTAAGTGAAAGGAAAGAATAGAAGCTGTTGGGTTTCGAACTCAGATGTGAGAGTGAGCTGCTTTTCCACTCTTCTGGTTCTGGTTTTGCTCGAAGGACCAAATGTTGGGCCCGAACTCAGATGTGAGAGTGAGCTGCTTTTCCACTCTTCTGGTTCTGGTTTTGCTCGAAGGACCAAATGTTGGGCCCGAACTCAGATGTGAGAGTGAGCTGCTTTTCCACTCTTCTGGTTCTGGTTTTGCTCGAAGGACCAAATGTTGGGCCCGAACTCAGATGTGAGAGTGAGCTGCTTTTCCACTCTTCTGGTTCTGGTTTTGCTCGAAGGACCAAATGTTGGGTCTCGAACTCAGATGTGATTGTGAGCTGCTTTTCCACTCTTCTGGTTCTAGTTTTGCTCGAAGGACCAAATGTTGGGCCCGAACTCAGATGTGAGAGTGAGCTGCTTTTCCACTCTTCTGGTTCTGGTTTTGCTCGAAGGACCAAATGTTGGGCCCGAACTCAGATGTGAGAGTGAGCTGCTTTTCCACTCTTCTGGTTCTGGTTTTGCTCGAAGGACCAAATGTTGGGTCTCGAACTCAGATGTGATTGTGAGCTGCTTTTCCACTCTTCTGGTTCTAGTTTTGCTCGAAGGACCAAATGTTGGGTCTCGAACTCAGATGTGAGAGTGAGCTGCTTTTCCACTCTTCTGGTTCTGGTTTTGCTCGAAGGACCAAATGTTGGGTCTCGAACTCAGATGTGAGAGTGAGCTGCTTTTCCACTCTTCTGGTTCTGGTATTGCTCGAAGGACCAAATGTTGGGGTTTTATCCCAACAGTGATTGTTTGTTAGTGATAAGCCGAAGCTCGTAAAATGTTTGTTTGTTGAAATGAGTAGACGTGTAACACGGTAAACAGGTTTATTGCTACTAAATTATTATTGTATATTTAGGGAACTAATATTATTAAAAGGCTAAACCTATAAAAGGCAGCGAGCGCGGCCATCTTTTTTTAGTCGTTCGTTAGCTCTCGTTGAGGACGGTAGTGTTTGACGTGACTTGTGAGTGTTATTTTTGGTAAAGGTGTGATTAAGTTTGTAAGTACATAGATGTATTTTGTTTATTTAAGTGATTGGTGTTTTGTTTAGTATTTTTAATAATTTATTTGATTAATTGATTCCATTTTTATTGTAATAAATCATAATTATAATAGGGCGTAAGAGTGTTGTTTTTTTTTAATTATTTCCACCGTAGAATCCTAAATTCAGAAGTGGGATGTCTACCCACATAGCCCACTATTTTTCGTTTCATTTTTTCGTTGTTGACTGCTTGAATAAAACACCAAACACCCGTTATTTTTCAAATCTAATCTTTTGCCCGTTATTTTTGTTTGTGTGTAAATATGGCTGATAGACAGCAAAGATCTCTTAACAAGTCGCGTCAACACGAAAGGGACCGTCGATCTCGCGACAGGTCTCGTTCTTGGAGTAGGCCTCGCTCTAGAAATAGGTCTCGTTCTCCGTATAGATCTAGACCGAGAAGTAGATCGCGATCGGATCGCTACCCTCGTAATCGAAACTCTGTAATGCAACATACGTTACAATCGATTTTGTCTCGTTTAAATACACTCGAAACCGAACGTTCCGCGTTACATAGCGCGTCTGATGGCCAGCTAGTTCAAAATAGTGCGTCATTAAGGTCAAATACACCTCCCATGGCCACTTCAGAGAGACAACAGGCCCTTCAGGCTAAAGAATCAATGTCTGAAATTCCGTTATCAAGTTGCACCCACACGTCAAATATACCCGCGTTTGACAACACAGCAGTTGAAAGTCAAAGCATTAATGCGCGCGATAATGACGAACATTTAATGACAGCGTCTGCGCGAATGCTAGCCGAAGCCATTAGGTCAGTAAATTCGGAAAGAAGTCAAAGGTATTTCGTGTCTAACTTCGACCCCGCTATTCACGACATAGACGTGTGGTGCGAAGAGGTTGAAAGGGCTAGGTCTTCCAATAATTGGGGTGATTCGGAATGCCTATCACGCGTATCAATATGTCTTAAGGGCGATGCACGAAGTTGGTTAAACGAATGGGTGACTAATGACCGAACGTGGACCAATTTCATTAAGGAATTTAAACCCTTGTGTCCACGGAAGCTAGATTACGCAAACATCCTCTACGACGCGATGCGTGAAACATCCGATAAGTATAGTACTTACGCCGAATATGCGCGGAGGACGTTGTTACGCCTTAAAATAGTTAAAGGACTGAGTGACGAACTGAGTACTCTGATAGTTATTCGCGGCATCACAGATCCCCAAGTTAAAGCCTCTGCAGCTAATGCCAACCTACAGGCTAACGACTTAGTTTCTTTTCTATCAGTTTACGCCAAGCCTACCCGCACCAAAACAGATCGTCAACATTCTATTTCTAAGCCAAGCTCTAGTAGGCCTTTTAATACGAAGTGTTTTAACTGCGGACGGCAGGGACATAAATCCAGGCACTGTACCCTGAGGCCCAAAACAGATCAGACTTCAAATCAGGCTAACAGTAGCGCCAATAAGTTAGTTTGCAATTTTTGTAAGAAACCGGGACATAGTGAAGACGTCTGTTTCGCTAAGGATAGGTCAGGCTCTCGTAATAAGCGAAACATAAACTTATGTAATCCACCTGTAGTCGATTCTTGGCGAAGTAACGATCTTAAAACTGCAATAGTGCAGGGTATCCCCGTCGATGTTCTTATTGATAGTGGCGCATTGAACATCTCATTAGTTTCCTCTGATGTGTTGAAATACTTCACATGTGAACGTAAACCTAGGTCTTGTATTTTAAAGGGAATCAGTGACGCGGTTGTCCAGGCGGACTCTTATGTTACATTGACGATCGAGTTCGACGAAATATCCATTGAAGCCGATTTTGTCGTGGTACCGCAACTGAAAACCCCCTTTATTATAGGGACCGACATTCTCAACCGTGACGGTATCACATACATCCGCACCAAGGATAGACAGTATCTGACCCGAGCCATTGACAAGGTTGTCCATGCTGCATCCCTTGATGAGATTTCACAGATTAACACACCCCTTACAGGCTCGGAGCTTGAATGCCTCCTAGGCTTAATTAAACAGTTTTCAAGTTACTTTATCTCGGGAACTGCATCAACAACTGTGACAACTGGCAAAATGTCAATCAAGGTTACGGACGATACACCCGTCGCTTACCGACCATATAAACTATCACACTCAGAGAAACTCAAAGTCCGCGAAATCATACGCGATCTTAAAGATAAGGGCATTATCCGCGAGTCCAATTCTGAGTATGCGAGTCCTATTAAATTAGTTAAGAAAAAAGACGGAAGCGACAGGATGTGCGTCGATTATAGGGCACTCAATCGTCTGACTGTTAGAGATCGGTACTCTTTGCCACTCATAGACGACCACATAGATAGATTGGGAAACTTTAAATACTTAAGCAGCCTTGACATGGCCACTGGATTCCATCAAATGTGCTTTGTATGAGTTATAGTATCGATGAGGGTATTCAGTTGCTGGAAAAAGTGTTGCGAACGTTGACAGGATCAGGCTTTTCTATAAACCTGCGAACGTGCTCGTTTTTGTCAACTGAGTTGGAATACCTGGGCCGTGTCGTTAGTCAGGGTCAGGTAAGGCCGAGTCCCCGTAAAATTAAAGCTCTAGTAGACGCACCGGCCCCCCGGAACATCACCAAACAAAAGACGACGCAGACTTCAGCCTTAAAGCTTCTGGTGGGCACAGACGCTACTACGCCTGTCATCCGTACGCTGATCCGTGACGTGGCCATCGAAACATCGCAAAACTACGAAGGTCGGCGAGAGTTGGGCAGAAGTAGAGCTTCCCAACTGCTGACACGAAATCAAGCCAAGCAAGATGCCTACGTTAACCGACAGCGACGGGCACCACGCACGTTTAGTGTCGGCGACATGGCCTTCGTAATTAAATATTCTCAGTCCACAGGAAAACTAGACCCCGGCATGCGCGGTCCCTATCGTGTGATTAAAGTGCTACCCAGCGGCCGTTACCAGTTAAAACTTATTAGTGGCTCGTATGGCAAAACCACACAGGCGGCCGCTGAGTACATGATACCCTGGAACGGCGAGTGGTGTCCAGAGTCATGTGCAGCCTTCTTTGACGGTGAGACTAGAGTTACGTTATGCGTGCCGATTTGGTGAGTTACTTTACTGTTAAACATTTAATTGTCTCAATCTCATTTATTTATTTACTAAATTCACAAAATAAATGATTACATGAATACAATAGTAGATTAGCTTCCTGATCGGCGCATATATCCAATGCTCGAATATACGTGTTGGACGTGCGATTCAGTGATGCCTCCGTCCACACACGTAATGGACGTGCGATTCAGTGATGCCTCCGTCCACACATGTTATGGACGTGCGATTCAGTGATGCCTCCGTCCACACATGTAAAGGACGTGCGATTCAGTGATGCCTCCGTCCACACATGTAAAGGACGTGCGATTCAGTGATGCCTCCGTCCACACATGTAAAGGACGTGCGATTCAGTGATGCCTCCGTCCACACATGTAAAGGACGTGCGATTCAGTGATGCCTCCGTCCGCGTAGACATACCTATAATGAGAGGTTATGGTCTATGGAGTGTTGACGTGCGATTCAGAGATGCCTCCGTCAACCCCAGTCAGTGGGGACGCCTACTGGCTGGTCTGTTCACAGATGCAGTGCTACATCACCAGAAGCTCGCTACGCCGGTTGCGAAAACTATGGGATCCGATGAGAGCTCTCATTAAATGAAATGCCTATTTTTATAGATCGCATGAGTTTTGCATGTGTATTTATTATGCCAGCAGTCTCTTAAATGCAGTAATATTTCAGATGACGAAGCATGTGCCGTCATCGCAGGACCATCATCCATGCTTGACCGAGCCGAACCTGAGGCAACTGTCTCCACCGACGCAGACGAGCATCCAGTACGCGCCGAGGACGACGCATCGTCAGGATAGGCCGATTTAGGGAACTAATATTATTAAAAGGCTAAACCTATAAAAGGCAGCGAGCGCGGCCATCTTTTTTTAGTCGTTCGTTAGCTCTCGTTGAGGACGGTAGTGTTTGACGTGACTTGTGAGTGTTATTTTTGGTAAAGGTGTGATTAAGTTTGTAAGTACATAGATGTATTTTGTTTATTTAAGTGATTGGTGTTTTGTTTAGTATTTTTAATAATTTATTTGATTAATTGATTCCATTTTTATTGTAATAAATCATAATTATAATAGGGCGTAAGAGTGTTGTTTTTTTTTAATTATTTCCACCGTAGAATCCTAAATGTATAATATAAAAATACTTAGTTCTAAAATGCTGAGCGTTATTACTGTAATTGGACCAAGTTACGCAGGTGTGACGTATGTGTAAAAGGTTAATGTACGGTGTAACTCGTACAGAAGCATAAGAAAGTGCGATTCGGTGCGACCAGAAAACAAATTGATGTTAACCATATACAGAGTAGTCACTTTGGTAAAATCATGGACGTAGAACGCCCTTAATATTAGACTTAGTTTTAATACGAAATTTTGCGGTAACGATAACATCGCTCAGGGGCCAAGTCGAATCGCTCGGATGACGGAAGGATGCAATCGACTTACATCCTTCCGTCACCATATAACACGTTACATAGATGACAACTTTGTTTTTAGTTCTCATTTTATTTTGGTTTCTGTTTGGTTCCCCAGCAGCGGGCGGGCTCGGCGCCGCACAGCGACGACGCCATGGAGCTGGACGCGGACGAGCTCGGCGACGCGCCGCCCGCGCTGCTGCCCGACCAGGTAACACTCCTAACTACTGTAAAGCTATTGGGTTTGAGGTATCAGTTCATTTTGGAAAAAGGGTCTCTTGCGTACATACATTTCGGCAATTCATTTTTATTCATACCAGGTTATTTTTGTTTTTTTTTTTAAATAATAGGTTCACAAACTAAAAGCACACTTTTAACTTAATGGGAAACAAGGCAGTTTATAGACACAACATTGGTTTGTGTTCTAAAATAGTGAACACATCATGCACATTACTTTGATGTTATAGAAGATCTCTAGTGGTCGTTCGATCTATATTAATTATAAATTAAAAGTAAAAATAACTTAGATAACTTAAATAATACAAATTAAAATATTCAAATCAAATAAAATAAAGAGACAAGAAAAAAAAAAACTAAATATTGTGACTATAATGCAAACCTAATGTGTCAGTGCAGAATAGCTCTGTGAATTTTCCATGGAAGATATCAAACTAATTTCTAATACAATTGTAGGCTGAACCCATTATATAGAGAGGACTGTGAGTGCCTGCATTAGTCCGAGCTCGAGGAAGCGAAACTGTTTTGCGGTTACATAGACGACTACCCGAACGTGGAACAGCAAAATGTACCCTTGCTAATATATCCTTACAATCAATTTAACCATTTATGACTTTATAACAAAAATATTAAAACTGCTGCTTTTCGCCGCGAGCTCAAGGTTGACATTTTGAAATATTTGAGTCTAGATTGGTAAGAAACAAGGGATTTACATGTATTTGTTTTGTAAGCAAGGTGTTATAGAAATTTCTTTTGAACTTGTTCAACTCTATTTGTGTATACAGCATACGTAGGATTCCATACAGGACTTGAGTATTCAAGAATACTGCGTACTAAACAGTTAAAAACTGGAACAATTACATTAGGATCCTGAAATGATCTAAGTTGTCTTGATATAAAACCAGCCAATTTGTTTGCCTTTTTAACGACGGTATCTATGTGCATTCTAAAACTTAGTTGTGCATCCAGATTTACCCCAAGATCACGTATAACCGATACTTCACTTAAAGCACAACCATTAACTTTATAAATCCCGACATTCGGTTTCCTCTTCTTGAATCCAATGTAAAAACATTTGCTGTGATTTAAAACCATACGATCATCACTACACCATCGGTAAATGATCGATTTCTGTTTGTAAAAAGATCATATCAGACTGATTTTTGACCGTAGTGTATAGTTTTAGATCGTCGGCATATAACTTAAAATTGCATTTAATGGTTTTAGCCAGGTCGTTTATGAATATTAAAAAAAACAATGGGCCGATGTGCGAGCCTTGTGGTACTCCTGAGGGTATGTCATAAGGCAGTGATTCATACCCGCTTACAGCCCCAAATTGAGACCTATTCAGCAAATATGATTCACACCAACGAAGCAACGAACCATGGATACCCATGTTTTGAATTTTCTTAAGCAAAATATCATGATCTATAATATCAAATGCCTTACTGAAGTCGGTATAAATGGCATGTATTTCGTCACCATTATCCACTGTGTCCGCAATATCACTGACAAAGCTTACCAAATTTGAAGTTGTTGATCTTTTTGGATGAAAGCCATGTTGTGACGGATGTAATTGTTGCTTGATGTCAATAAATTTTCGTCCGGACCATGGACTCTAAGACCGGGAGCAGGTAAAATAGAGACGGGTCTATAATTTGGTACTGTAGCTTGATCATCTTTTTGATAGGGTGTACTCGTGCAAAGCTCAAATCAATAGAGATTCATTTTTATATTAGTAGTTTTAAGTTCTAAATGTAATATTCAGTGTTATTTTGTGTAAATATTACACAAAGTTAGCTAATAAGTAGATTGACTTTTATATATTTTTTCAAATTTTGTATGTAAGGCGCACGGCGTACATAAAAAAAAAAATATAATTTTAGATTAAAGTTTGTACGCAAGGCTTGAAGGTGTTCTATATGCACCACGTTATTCTTGGTATAGTGCAAACCTAAAAGTAATTTTATCAGAATCAGTAACGCAATTCAGTGAGGTAGTTTTTTAGAATTAATTAATTTATTAATCATTCTAACAGTCCAAATCCTATTCACAATGTGATGTGAAATGTGATCATCACTTATTTTTATTTTATAATAATATGGATTACGTACTACGGGACGCAATGAGTACGATAGCGCGAAGAACACAAGACAACTTGAATGTCTTATAACTCTGCAAGTTTTCAATATTCTCATTTTCTTTCTTGAAGTAAAAATCTTGTTGGGGTGTCTGGGCTACGCACTTTTCAATAAATAATCTTGTATATTATTTTTTGTTCGAAAGAGATTTATTCCGAAATGGTCCCATGTACATTTCTTAAAGATTGATGATGAGTTTCGGAGAAAGACAACGAAATGAAAAACCACTCAAAAAATGCCAACAAATCAACTGTGACTGAAGGTTAGATGTTTTTTTGTGAAAAAAGTGTCTTTATTTTTCCACCCAGATCCAAGCGTTATTATCAAAACCACCTCCAAGCTTCAACGCATCGGAGCCTCCACCGGGCTTCAACATATCAGAACCGCCACCGTTCAACGTGAACCAACCACCTCCCTCCACTGAAGACAAGCAAGAAGACGATAGGAAAGATAGAGATAGAGATAGGAGGGACAGAGACCGCGATAGGAGAGAAAGAGGAGATAGGGGAGATAGGAGGGACAGGGATCGCAGGGATCGAGACCGTGGGAGGGACAGAGACAGGTAAGGTTTTGCTTTTATAATATTACTAGCTGTCCCACTCAACTTCGTATGCGTAATTTTTCCCCGTTTTTGAAACATTTCTCGTCGCTTCTCCGCTTCTATTAGTCGTAGCGCGATGTTATATAGCCTATAGCCTTCCTCAATAAATGGGCTATCCAACAAAAAAAGAATTTTTCAAATCGGACCAGTAGATCCTGAGATTAGCGCGTTTAAACAAACAAACAAACTTTTCCGCTTTATAATATTAGTATAGATAATGGTAATAATGGTCGGCTAGGAAGCCGATGTAAGTTACGGCGGCCAATCAATTAGAGACTAGCCAACTACGCAGGAGATATTAAAGTGCACAAGTGTATGCGCAGACACAAGTGCACTCTCTATTTCCTCACTCTCATAGTCCGATGCGACGTAAAATCCGACACAGCTAGAGAGAGAGAGAGATTGGGCACAGGACCGACGGCTTAGGGGCCTCTCCAAGGCACGAAGGAGTATGACAATGTTAGAAAGTGGTCAACCATCTATGGACCGCCAGTTACATTGCTTAACCTCGCAGATATTTCAATCTGCTCGGTCGCCACTGAGTCAAGGACCCCTCCACAACTTATTTAAAATATTATACTTGATATGAATCGTGAGCTAATGTTATTGATTGGTTTAAACTAGTATGTTTGTGCTATAGTTGGCTACTTGTTTGCGCGGAGACTTGTTTTGTTACGAATTGTTAAATGTGAACACTTGAAAGAGCTGTCCTGTAAAACTGTAGAGGGGTTATTCCTAATCTGACATGAAATCCTAATCCGGTGTTGGGTTAGGTTAGGAATTATAATAAGTGCTCTTAACCTGACCCGATTTTACGGGTATATTTTAACTTCGTCTAGGTACATTTTTCCCGTTTTCGCAACATTTCTCATTGCTGCTCCGCTCCTATTCGTGATGTTATATAGCCTATAGCCTTCCTCGATAAATGGGCTATCCAACAGTGAAAGAATTTTTAATTCGGATCCTAAGATTACCGAGTTCAAACAAACAAACAAACAAACTCTTCAACTTTATAATATTAATATAGATTTACGAACCGCGTACCTACCGTACAGGTACGCCATTTGGACCCTTATATTGTTTTATTGATATTACGAAACGTAGTAGTGTAATTCGTAAATATACCACATAAATATACCCATTGTATGATCGGGTCAGGTTAGAAATAATCGCGTAAAACTATTTCTATGACAATTCAATTCTATTACTTTATTTGCAAATTGAATTTTATCATTCGATTTCTCCATCATCCATGAAATTCTGAAGTCACAGTCACATAATTGGCCGTGTGGTACCGGCTTAAGAATAGTATCACCCCGTCTCTTCCCGTGGGTGTCGTCAAGGCGACTAAGGGATTTCACATCGGAGGACGGGCAGCAGCGTCCTCTGCGTACTTACAGCCTTACTGCGATCGCCAACCCGCTCGCCAAGCGTGGCGATTATGGCAATTACCCCCAGGATCTACATACTAGTAGGTTCTAATGGGGAGACCCGTGTCCAGCAGTGGGCCATCAAATGGGTTGATATGAAGTCACAATATATGAGCCAGTTACGGACAGCAGCAATGAGCGCGACAAGGACAAAGTTATAACGATTTTATATGTTTTATCTTTGTTGCTCAATAGTATAGCTTTCTGGAGTTACGAACCAGGCCGTGGAAAAGATCGTAGTCATAAACTGAATCCGAAGTATTATAGAACAGTGTAGTCTTGTGTAGTCGATGATTAATAATATAAATATTTGTGTTTAGGGGTGAAAGAGACGACCGACGAGACCGCGATAGGGACCGCGGTCGTGACAGGAGAGACCGGGACAAAGATAGAGACAGAGAAAGGGATAGATTCCCTAACAGAGGACCCGAAAACAACAACAGGTGAGAGAGTTAAAACGCATTTCTGTAACAGTAAACGAAATTGAACATGCTTCCAATATTTTTCTATTTACTATATTTTTGAATGGAGCTTGAACAATCGAGACTCATTGTGGTACGCATCAGTGGTGATCCTAGCCCTTTGAGAGAGGGCAAACTCCAGATACATTAAAAAAAAAAAGATTCATACTCAAAACATTTGGACAAAAAACCCTGAGCGAATAGACACAGGCTGTTGCTTAGAATATTACTGATATTATAGACATGTCATTCTGAAAGTATTTCAGTTGATGGCTGGTTAATAAGTGTTTTTTTCTTAATCATATTGAAAAATAACGATATAAAATATTGACCGCGGATGTATTCACTAATCTATTCCTTAAGTATCTATTTTTTTTTATATCTAATCAGTTTGAATCATAAATAACCCCTTTTTTATTTTTTAATTATTTGTCTAACTTATGCAGTTCTTGCGAGCGGACTTTGATTATCTTCAAAAATCATCTGCATTTTAATAATACAATAAAGCCATTTTTGAAAGAGAGAAAAGATTGAGGTCCAGACCCAGGAATCGAACCCTAGGCTTCCGTATGCCAAACCGGGGCCGGAATCGAACTACTTATCTGGACTGTTACTAGACTTTTTTTTTTCTATCCCTTCCTGCACGCGAGTTGGATCCTTGCTTGCGCCATCTAGCTGCTAGTTAAAGAACTCTATTGATCATACTGAATCACTTTGAAATCATCTGAAATGAACATATAATTTCACAAAACGAAACTAATCGCGTGCTTAAATTATTATTATTATTAGATATTTGACCTTTTATTTATGCTACGTAAAATTAGCCTCTGAATACTGGGATATTGTTTTAACACTATAATCTGTTACACAGAGAACGCAGCCGCGAGAAATCACCTCGTACAGCGACCACCAATGAAAACCCAGAGAAGAGTCTGCAAGAGCGCCTTTGGGAGATGGCCAACGGCAAGCCGCGCGACGACAAGCGCGAGGAGTTCGACGCCGAGCGCGAGCAGCCGCGCGACCGAGCGCCGCTCATCGACCGCGTGCCGCCGCGACACGACCCCCCTGCGCCTGCTCTCGATGCTGGTGAGACTCTCATCTTGTTTATATTAGAAAAAAGCAACCTGACCCAATTTCGCATGGATTTTTATCTCCCATCTGTACACATATCGACCTACCCGAAAAACAAAGTTATATCTGCAAAATCTTCACTTTACGCAAAAAAAATCTCCTATTTGCTAACATAACTTTGTTCTTCGGATAGATTGATATAAACCTTTTGGAAGAAATGATTTAATATAATAATTGCATATTTGAAAGATAGAAAATTTGAAGTCCAGACCCAGGAATCGAATCCGAGGCTCCCGTATGCCAAACCGGGGCCGGAATCGAACCATCTAACCTGGACTATGTTACCAAACCTCAAAATCTATCCTTCCTACACGCGAGTCAGGCCTTCGCTTGCACCATCTAGTCGATAGTTTGAGAACTATTTTGCGGCCTTTCCTATTGCTTTGTTACAGAGAGCATTTTAAACAAATTATGATGTCGCAGGTATTATAGGCATTTCTTGCCACTTACTTTATTAATACAATAATTAATTAAGCGGCGGTAGCCTAATAGCTAAGGCATCGGTCTCGCAATCGTGAGGTCGTGGGTTCTAATCCTACCTATTATACTACCGACGTGAACCCAATCCTAACACAAGCTATAGAGCTTAACTGAAGGGGTTAACAGGACTGATGTGGGACCACAATCCCAAATTGCTAGATAACTTAAAAAAAGAAAGAATAATTGCATTTTTTAATATAGATGCAATTATTGTATTAAAAATGTAATTGGCAAGAAATGCCCATAAATGCACTGCACTTAGGCCATTGATCCCCTATAGTACTTACTAGCACGCTGGAGTTGCTTCCGCCGACTCTAGACTTTTATTTGATTTTGACATTTGGTATGCTCAAAGGATGGAATACTCGTGTATACAACGGACATTTGTCGTAAGTGTCAAAGCTAAAAGGACGCCTGCGCCCTGTAATTGTTTTTTTTAAAGGTAAAATCTAGCAATCTTGTTAACCCCTCCAGCTAAGCTTAAGGCATGTGTTAGGAGTGGGTTCACGTCGGTAGTATAATGGACTAGCTGTCCCGCGCTACTTCGTCTGCGTAAATTTTCCCCGTTTTTGCAACATTTCTCATTGCTGCTCCGCTCCTATTGGTCGTAGCGTGATGTTATATAGCCTATAGCCTTTGTAATGGGCTATCCAACAGTGAAGAATTTTTCAATTCGGACCAGTAGTTACTGAGATTGCCACGTTCAAACTAACTCTTCAGCTTTATAATATTAGTATAGATAGGATTCGAATCAAAGCCGAAGTAGTTAAAAATATATTTATAGATATTTTTTAGTTAGGTATATTCTCATGTATGTAATTTTTTATGAGATAAAAATCTTAGATTTGGTTCGGCACAAAAAAATACTGTCATTTTGTATGGGGTCCAGTCGATTTGAAATAGTGATAAATGCCGACACGAGCGTCTGGAAGCGAGGGTTGTCGCAAATAAACTATGTGTTGCTATTAATTTAATTAACGTCTATAAAGACGGCAGCCCTGGATACTGAGACCACACTGTGTACGTATATCCTTGTACCGTGCCCCTTGCGTTGCGTCCCTCAACCCCTGCGCGATTACTCCGTCTAGACGGCTTCATCGAACGACTGTTTAGGCGACATTCATTTATTACGTAAAACGATTTAAGTAGGGGTAGACAATGTCTCTTTTTTACCTACAAGGAGAGAGAGTCTTGGTTGTTCTTTCGTAAGATTACAAAAATACCCAAAGTTAAGATTCTTATTTAATTTGAAAATAAAACCAAAGATTATAATTACAAAGAAAAATAAATGTTGGTACCTACAAAACAAACGTTCCTAAAAATGTTTCTTTGAACAATAAAAGTTAAAAAAAAACCTTCTTATAATAATTCTTAGGTAATAAATATTAAACAGGGGGGAGGTAATAAATGCTTTTACATCGGGATAATTATATCATCTATATTTTATGACATGTTCAACGTTTATTTGTATGCCATTGAAAAGTGGCTACACGTCACAAATTTTAGAATCAAATTATTTCAAAGACCTTCATAGTACAGGTTCCCTAGAACAAATTTTAAAATGATACATATCAAGCTGAAATTGCCATGGTAGCTTCGTTTTGACTAGATGCCCAACTTTTTGTATACGACAATTTTATATAGTGGTACCTCCGTTAGTGCAAAAAAACAGATGTTAAATATGACAACAAACTTAACTTTACCGTTGGAAAACTATTATCACCATACATCAATATATGCCGCAGTTTACCAACCTCAAATAAAATTGTTATTAAAAAATTACTTTTATGTTGCAACGATTATGGCTTATACTTGTGTTAAGTGCCATATAACTTGTAGTAAACCTGTCTTTTTTACTAACGGAACACTATGTGATATTTTCTCTGGACTAAAACGGATAGGAGGGTGTTAAAAACATACATAAATGAATGGCGCCTTAGACCACTGTGCTAGTCCTACCCAGGTTCAATAACCCCCCCCCCCCCCCACAGGTGCGGACCCCCCCGGGCCCGCGGGCGAGGGCTGGACGCCAGCGCGCGCCCCCCCTCCGCACCTCGCGCCACCATTCCGCGCCGGTATGTCACACGCATTCTTGTAGCTGCCCATCACTTGGTTTTAAACTTCCACCATTTTTATACATACTAGATATACAAGGTTATTTTTGGTATAGTGCAAAGCTCAGACACCCCAACAAGATTTTTACTTCAAGAAATCATATAAAAAAAGAATTAAAATATTGAAAACTTGCATAGTTATAAGCCATGCAAGACGTTTTATGTTCTTCGCGTTATCGCGCATAACGTCCCGTAGTATGTAATCCATGGTTATTATTGAAAAATAAGTGTTGATAACATTTTACATCGTGTTGTGAACAGAATTTGAACTGGTAGACTGATTAGTAAATCAATTAATAAATAGAAAAATATAACATAGTTCTAAAACTACCACATTGGATTGTGTTACTGATTCTGAGCAACCTACTTTTAGGTTTGCACTATACCAAGAATAACGTTGTATGTCGGGTCTTAATCGCGTAAATTATTTAAACGTTTCGAAACGTAATACGTATCTTAATAATTCACGCGATTAAGTCCCGATATATAAATACCTATTTAACATCCCTCACTTGCTTCAATGCCTCAGATTTAGAGTAAGGTAGTATAGACGTACCTAGATTCATTTTTAAATAAGGAAGTTCAACATTAACCAAGATTCTATTGTTAACCAAGATTCTATTGTTAAAATGGCTTCGAAATGAGATTATAATGTTCCGAATTTTGAATTTATAGATTACTCCGAATCTGTCAAGGCCCTATTTTAATAACACTTTTTCTTGTTAAATATTAGATTAACAAATAATATGCACTATATTAAAATTACATTAATTAGTTGTCAGTTTTGATCAAAACGCCGAATCAAATAAATTAACATATAATTAACTATTTCTTTTCTCACTCTATTTCCTTCTCCATCATTCATAATAAATAATGTCTATGCATGAAATACCTATGCATTAATTTGTCGTTTGCTTTTTAATTACGTTTAATATTTTTTACTGCGATTTTCATAACAAATTATTTTTTATTCATTTAAAAATATTTATAGTTATAGTTAAAGTTAGTATTTTATAATGAATATTTACCAACAACATTTTCATCACACTAATGATTTCTTATAGTTAGTTTCGTAACCAGTAAAATACATGTATTTTATTTACTTTTTATAACTTTAAAAACAATGTGTTATAAGTGCTGTATAGAAAATCGATATTATATTCTTTTACCAACCATGCTAAAATAGATTTGGAGACACTGAAATAACTTTGATGCCACCTAAACACTTTAACATTACAAATTACTTATTAACTCTCTAAATACCCTTTCAAATATTTCTATTTGTTGGTGAAAACTTCCATAAAAGTAAAAGCACACTGATCAACTAGGAAAGAGAACGGCACCATATCAACTCGAGCCATGCAGTATTATTTGTATGAAACCTTCTGCAACGAATACTAATTGTATTTGTAACATAATCACCTCGCTTTGGGACAAATCACGAATTGATGATAGCGTGGCGGCGGCTTTCTGAGTTGATTAGTGTGCTTTATTATTTAATCTCACATAGATTAGTTGCATGCTTTATTATTGGAATACTTTTGGTGATCCTAAATTCTCAATTTGTTAACATTTTTCATCATTTTATATTATATTTATTTAAATATTTTATACTTTATTTCTTCTTTTCATCATTGCTATCATTTCTTTCATGGGTGATGGATATTGTTTATTAAAGTAGTTGTAAAATCAAGGAGTAATATCAATAAAAGGCATTTTAATTTGCAGAATTGAGAATGAGGGGACCACCTAGGCAACCAATGCAAGGTACGGCTAGCTTTGTTTCACTAAAGTCTAGCTTAAACCGACCAGTTTGATTAATTGAACTGATTGTTAGAGTCAAAAAATCGCAGCTTAGTTTTCATGGAACAATGTTTGCAAGTCTATGTGAACAGCAATGAATAAGGAAATGTTTACTTAATGTTGCCGTAATAAAAATAATATAATAATCATATTGAAAATTTTTTGTCCCGATAAGCAACATAAAAAAATAAGTACTCTCAAGCGGCCATGAAAGTTACAAAAGTGGTTGATGTGTTGCTTTAAAAAGTCTGTACCTCTAGTGAAAAGTATACAAAAATGTTTATGAAAAGGTGTAAACCGATTAAGAATCTAGGCCATTCAAATTATATGAGCTTAATTTTAAGCATGCTGATAGTTTTTTATGTCTCCTGCAAAGTAACAAATTTGGAATTGTACCTACCCATTTTCTCTTAACATACAGAAATTAACTATAATTTTATCATAAAAATAGTCAACAATTTTCTAGTCCAAATTGATTTCAACATACTTTTAATCTTACTTCTAGAATCTAAGCTTATATTCCAACTGCATCTTTTTCAGGACCTTGGATGGATGGACCAGGACCGGGACCGGGACCATTCGGACCACGCTTCAACGGAATGGGACCACCGTTCAATCGTCCTCCCTTCGACGGTCCCCGGCCACCGTTCGATGGAGCTCCAATGTTCGAAGGCGGGCCGGGCGGCCCGCGCTTCGAACGTCCACCTTTCGGGAGAATGCCCTTCGACGCGATTAACCGTCCTCCATTCGATGGCCCTCGCCCGCCATTCGACGGTCCCCGCCCGCCATTTGACGGCCCGCGACCTCCGTTCGACGGTCCCCGACCACCGTTCGATGCCCCGCGACAGTTCGACGGACCGCCCTTCGACGGAGATCGACCTCCGTTCGACGGACCGCCGCGGTTCGACGGTCCACCGGAGTTCTTTGACCGAGGACGGCGTTTCGATGATCGCGAACAGTTTCCGGATAGGGGGTGGGGCGGAGGTGACCGCGGCGACCGCGAGCGTGACCGCGACTGGGGTGACCGCGACCGTGGTCGCCCCGAATGGGACGACCGACGACGGGATAGAAGACCTAGAGGAGAACAAGACGATAGGTTTAACAGAGACCGTAACGATAGGAGAAGGACGTACGATGATAACAGATCCAGGAGGACATCGGAGACTGGGAGACAAGACGCAAGACAAACAGACAATCCTAGGCAACCTGACACTCCCAAGCAGACTGACACACCTAGAGAGACGGATACGCCAAAACCAACCGAGTCTTCCAAACCAATTGAACCTCCAAAACCGACTGATGCTCCGAAAGATGAGAGAAACTCCAGGCGGGAAAGAGATAGGAAATCTAGATGGGGAGCGGCTGAAGAAGCGGCAGAAACTACAGAGAGCAGTGAGCCAACCGCTATTGATAACGAAAATCCTTCAGAAGAAATGGATGTACAAAATGAATCTAGTGATGCTGGCAAGAGTATGGAAGTTGCAGAGCGTCTTGAAAGCTCTCACGAAGAAAATGTAGAGTCGGAGCGTGAAACCCCAGCATCTGAACAACGGGAGAGGAGAGAATCTGCTAGAGAAGAATCTTACGATGATGCAACACATTCTGAGCCCGCTCAACAAACAGACATAATTGAAAATACTTACGAAGAGGAGAAAAATTATGAAAGGCAGGAGCACATTGAACCAAGACATCCTTCGCCTGTAGATAGAGAACCGCCAATTGAAGAAGTGAGAGTGGAACCTCCACCAGGGTTATACGACGCGGGCGAATCCATCGATACGAGTTTCTCGATACCTCTAGTAGAAAATGATATACAGCCTACCGTTGAAAAGGACATAGAACCAGCGATAGAGGCACCGAAAGCCGTGGATATGTTCAGTCCAGAGAGGGAACAGAAGCAGGAAGCTGGTGAAGACAAGGTCGTGGAGAGCAAGGAGGGAGCCTGACATCGGCGCATGTGGAAGGCCGGCTATTTCCAGTGGAAATGATTCGGGTGACGTCAGCGAGCAGCACCGCCACTGTGCAGCCGCGCTTTGTCGCGCAACAGTCGCGCTACGGTCGCGCCGCAGTCGCGCAACAGTCGTGCCACAGTCGCGCCACAGTCGCACTACGACCGCCGACAAAGCGTGGCTACACTGCCCGTTATAACGCCAAAGATATTTTTTTATACACAAAACAGAGTTAAAATATACGAGTGCCTTATTGGTTACCAAAGTGGTGTTTTGTTTTGATCGCCGGCGCGCAGCGGGTGAAGAGGAACGCGCCTGGGCGCTCAAGTCGAGTGACCCGGGCCAGGTACGGTTGCTACAGATACCATTCCACGCGCGTCTAGAACAATTGCACCGCCAACCTACTAACTGTACATAGTTGCAACATGTCCGCGGAATCCACCTTTATAAACTTAGTCGCGAATACTCATTTATCTGTCGACATTTGCATGTTGCAACTAAATAATTGAACCATAGTCATTTTTGCACAATTGTACTCGGCGAGCGTCTTTCTTTTATTATTTCATAATGTCAAAATGGAATCAAGTAATAGTAATGTATAAAGTATATTATTTTTACTATTTATAATGTTACAGTTTGATTTGATTCTTGAATAAACGAATGGTTGCCATTTTGACATATTATTATCGCTAGCAATGTGTGCAAAATACCTCAACGGCGGCCGCGTCACCCGAATCAGCCCTGGATATACACGGAAGGAAGCAGCAAGAACGAACGATCTTCTACGACCGTCACACGGACACGTTTAGCTAATGCGTTACGTCATAACGACGACTACTTTTATTATGTTCTTCATCATTTTTATTTTTATTAACTTCGATATCTCGAATTGTATTTGTGTATACTTTTTTTTTGCCAACGTCGGTTGCTCTAACTATTTAACTTTTGGCCACCAAACGATTTGTTGTTACCGATTCGCACTTTCTAAATCTATCATTGACTCATTGTTCTAGGTAATTTGGTGGCGGTAGGGAATGGTTTAAAGTAACGAATATTTAAATCTATTTGATAGATATTAACATGTTTTATAAATTTATATAGGCACTATATTTCTGTAGTTACATTGTTTATGAATTTAGGTTTTATCATAGGCTGGCAATAAGTATATTTTAATTGAAAAACACTTACGCAAGGATGCGATGTGTATGCTTACTAGTATCGGTGTTTATATGTAACATATTTTTATAAAATTACAATGTGAGTCTTATTATATGATTGAATTTACTACTCCATTTAATTTGAAACATTTCAATGTTAGGTATATTTTAGCTGTGTAGATAAACATTATAATTTCTTTGCATGCTTCAATGTTTGTCATTTTTGCTTGAATAAAATTTTATAAAATTCATTGGAGCCATGTTTGATTAGATACCGTACAAGTGTGATGCAGCATGTCACCGCAGGTCCATAGTCGACGTGCGAGGCCAATTTTGCACACATTGACTAGTTTGTGCGTTGTTTTTGTTGTCATTTCAGCTTTCCACAAGCCTCGTACAGCCGTCGACATTTACTTATGATAAAAGTAAAAGTTTCAGTGGACCAGATGCTGCAAATTGATCCTGTTATATACCTCAAAACAACAATAATACCAATTATGTAATAAAGATACAAAAACTATTTGTAATGTGCACCCAAAACTGTTCTGTAAATTTACCTGTGGACGCATCCTTATTATTCTTTAATTTATCCCTAAACCACTGATGGCTCAGAGGTAACGGTTCCACTTAGGCCGCAAGCTCAAACCCCAAACAGTGTGCGTTCCCGGGATCATTTTGGAGGAGGGGGGGGGGGGATTTAGGCGGAAAAATTTGACTAAACTAGACTCAGTTTACCGCACTCCTCAAATGCACTTAGTTCGAGCGAGACGCCTAGATAGTATTTTACGTGAGAGTGCGAGAGTGAAGAGAACATTTTCGCAATTGCTGCCGTCGCCGCGTGCCTATTTTACGTGACAATGTTAGCTTAAGACGCGTTTATTATTTTGCGCATATTACCTACCTAAAACGTCATCGAAACAAACAAAATTAACAGCCAAATGTGTACTGTGTGTGTACCAACCTTTTTTCAAATTTCGGGGGGTTACAATCCCATAATCCCCCCCCCCCCTGGGTATGCCAATACCCAATTAAAAATCGATGAAGGAAAACATGCGGACACTGGCATGACCTAGAGCCAAAAAAATTATGACAAGTGGCATCCTCACACCCACTGGGGCCTTGTGGGATTGCGTTTTGTACCCGCTCTCAGAGAGCCTGGAAAGAACCGAGTTAATATATTTAACTAAATATATTAATTTATCTTATACAAATTTATCTATACTACTACTAAAAAGCTGAAGAGTTTGTTTGAACGCGGAACTACCGATCCGAATCGAAAAATTCTTACACTGTTGGATAGCCCATTTATCGAGGAAGGCTATATCACGCTACGACCAAAAGGAGCGGAGCAGCAATGAGAAATGTTGCAAAAACGGGGAAAAAATACGTAAACGAAATTGCGCGGGACAGCGAGTATAAGATATATTGTAAAAAAAATATTTAAAACAAGCTTTATATATATAATCAAAACTATTTTAAATTACATCCATAATATTAACTACAATATATTTACTAAAATAAAATAAAAAATAAGGACAACACTGTTATGCGTCAAAGAATTCCTCCCCATTGATGTCAACAGGTAATGTTCCCAGAAGGCTAACCAATCCTATTGACACCCATCTCGCCGAACTACACAATCTGCCATTATAATAAGCCCTTTTATCACCTGTACTTAGTTTAGCTAAAAAAAAAAAATTTATTATAAGAAAAATATCTTTTATTAGCAATTTATTCTTGGTAGTAGCTATAGGGTGAATTGTGGAAACACGTCTGGCAACTCCACCACCAGTAGGGCTGAACGACATTCGAAAATACCAACTTTCGTATCGATATTGCTGTACGTTTGACGTACTGCGTACACAAATTTTAATCCCCTCGCAGACGTTCGATTTCCTGATTAGGAAACCGAACGTCTGCGAGGAAATTCAGATTTGGGAACCTGAATGATCTGCTTACATACAAAATGTTTAAAAAGCGCACACGTTTCCATGCGGGAAAAAACCTAGTTTTTGTTTTCAAATTCTCGCCGTTCGTTGGGGTTGTAAGAACGGCAAAAACTTTGATCTCATCCCGAACGCAGCACCCGCGTACATTTTGGTTCGGTCGTCGCACACGAAGGGAAATTTTCGTTCAGAATCGCGTTAACCCTGCATCGATTGGACGCCTACATACCTCGACCCGTTCGTTCTCTACTGTTTATCGTAATGCAATGTGTGAGGCTGTAAATTTTAGAAAAACATCCATGCATATGGGATAATAATAAGACCGACTATCACCAATAGAGTCGTAGGCCATTATGAAGCTCATCGAAGGATGTCATTGACATCCTGTATGTAATATTTGAAGAACTCGTCTGAATGTGTTCGCAATTTTGCCCTTTTCGGATAATCTCTGAGTATTCTACGGGTGTTCCCAATAACGACGATTACTTACTCTTCTTGTTTAGCGCCAGTAAAAGTGCAATGGTCGTCGTCCTTAATAACGTGCTTTCACGAAAGTGTCACTTTATGTACTGCGGGTCAATTCACATAGGGGCGTCTAAACGGGCCATTTTTACGGCAATTTGTGGCGGCACTATTGGCGACTTATTGCCCAACCATCACAAAAATGTAACTGCTGGCCAAGTAATCTATGGTTAGGCAATGTATGGCAATATGTCGGCAATAGTATGGCGCATGACCCAGACTCATAAGCGGGCAACATAACCCAGCAACAATAGCCAAACTCTATGACATATAATTTGGTTGAACTGTCTGACATCTGAAAATTTTTGATATTGACTATGACTAGAATTATGAAAACTTTCAGATGCTCTTTGTTTCTGTTGTTCTCTTGTTTCATCCAAGTCAAGTTTGTTTTTAAAAAAACTAGGAAGTAAATAAGAAATTATTTATTTATTCATTTATTGCACAATGTTGTTACAGGCAGTCCTTAAACATACATAGACCCCTTATGGGTGCTGCAAAACTTACAAACTAATTAAATTAATGACTAGATATTAGGTACTACATACTATTCAGAAATATAATATTATAATGCATCTTGCATATCTATACTAATATTATAAAGCGGAAGAGTTTATTTGTTTGTTTGTTTGTGTAAACGCGCTAATCTCAGGATCTACTGGTCTGATTTGAAAAATTCTTTTTTTGTTGGATAGCCCATATATAACATCGCGCTACGACTAATAGGAGCGGAGAAGAGACGAGAAAGGTTTAAAAAACGGGGAAAAATTACGCATACGAAGTTGCGCGGGACAGCTAGTATATTATATAGTATTATAATTTAATAAGTAATATAAGTAATAAGTTTATTTCCAGAAAAAATTACAAAATACATCACAATAATATTGTTTAAAATTATTATACTATACAGCAAAGTACTTGCTGTATAGTATAATAATTTTAAAGTACACTTATTTGTGATATTTGACGTGACTCCTTGCACTAGGCTAAGCCTGTCCCGCAAGGAGCCCAACTTACAGTTTCTGACTATGAGTAGGTACATGGAAGTATTTCGTAAAATATTAGAACAATGTGAAAAATATTAAAATAAATAAAAGAAAAATCAAATAAACAGGGTTAGGTAAATCTTCGAACCTATGATACATAATTAACAAAATAAAGGACATAACAAGTTAGTAACAGAGTATTAAACTTATGCTAGTTGTCTAAGTAGGTTTTCCGATTGGTCGTAAGTCCAAGTTAGGAGTTCTTTAATGTGTTTGCATTTAGCCTGATAAAACGACAGGGTGTGCAAGTTACATGATTTGATAATTTTATTATACACTTAATGTTGAAGGTATCTACAGAATCTTTTAGCGAATGTAGTCTAACTCTAATAGTCGGTAAACTTAAAATACGCTTATTCATTCTGTTATCATTGCAGAAAGAAGAGGCGTTTAAAACTTCCTTAAGAGTCAATAGAGTATTTTTTTTTATAAATAGTCTTCTGACACTGAGTACTTGTGTGTCATCGTGAACTTGGATAGTTGGGTACCGGAATGGCTTTGCTAATAAAGTTTTCAATACGGCTCGCTGTGCTCTCTCCAGTAACATTAGATGTGTCGCGGCAATACCACCCCAGGCTAAGATACAGTACTCAAGTAACGACTGTCCAAGCGATTTATAAACCATGATTAGCAAGCAAGTCGGGGCCACATCGCGTAATTGTTTCATAATATATATAAGCTTTCTGGTTCTTGCAGCCATGGTTTCGACATGCTCCTTAAAGGTCAGTTTTGGTCTAATAAATAACTCCCAAGTATTTTATACTATTAGTACGCTTTATTGCCATGCAGCAGCAATTTACTACGTCTGAGTTGCAAGTATGGGTTATTAATTTAATTTCAGGCGGAGGAGCTGAGTGTTTAATTTAATTATGTACTTAGTGTTTGATGAGATACCAACCAAATGTTAGAAACCCACATTTAACCCTTAAATGCATAGAACTTTCAAAATTCGGGAAAAAAATATATGTGATAGGTTTTTAGGTCTAGATAATAGGAAAAATAGTAAAAAAAATCCAATTCATGTTTTTATATATATATTTATTTATATAAACTAAGTATTGTTTTCGATACATTATGCATTTAGGTACTGTATATTCCTATAAGTAGGTTAAGGTAGGTAGTTCTTCGAGTATTAGAAATCTGTACATGAATGAAATGAAGTAAAGCAGTCTTTACTTTTTTTTGAGCACAAATACACTTTGCACTTACTACAGTATATTATACTAAGTAACTTGCACCCAGGCATCATACATCTCATCCTGGTATCCCCTCGTTTTTGGTCATGCTCGAAACCGTCAAGGCGAAGTTCCCGTGGCGGTTTCTGCTGACATACCACACCCTTTCTTATCTTGGTTCTTGGTCCTTCTTCAACGCTATCACTTGGGCGACCCCTGGTAGGTGGAGGAGTATACTTGCAGAGACAGTCTGCCAACTCTGACCGAAAATCTGCAAGTTTCATTATACACTTGGGATTTTCTCCTCTTTCTAAAGAAACTTTCTTGTAGAGTACCCAAGAGTTTATTACGGTGAGATCCAAAATATGGAAAAAAATTCTCATGTACCACTTGCGACTTTTCATCCGGATCCGGTACCTCCCTAAATATGAGTCCATGAGATCAACGCCACCCATGTGTGCGTTGTATTCCTTTACCAAGTTAGGACATGCGATGGTTACTCTTTTCTTCTCCTTCTTGTCATACCTTTGAATTTGACCCACAGGTTCTGCACCTACGTAGGTAGAAGCCAAAGTGACCGGCTTGTTATCCTTCCAAGATACAGCTGTTACATCTACACCATCGATACTAGTGACATTCTCTTCATAGGTGCCACGAGACTGCTTCAATAACTGTTCCTTCGCCATGAGTTTGCATTCTTTTCCCAACCTATTCCTCTGAATTGTACCTAAGGTGTAAATGCCTTCTCCTGCCAGATATACCATGAGTGGAATCGACGTATAGTTATCAAAGTACACAATATGATTTTGATGTCTGGGAACAACTCTTACTAATTTGATGACAGTTTGAGCAACTGGTCCTAGATCTGGTTCACCTAGTAATTTATCTGTATCCGATTTACCTGATTAGATGATAAATCTATACGCGTATCCAAGCAGGCTACATAACATGAAGAGCTTGAAACCCCATTTATAGGGCTTGTTTGGCAAATATTGTTTCATAAAATGGCCGATTTTGGTCGCGCACATTTGCTCGTCGATTGATAATCTCTGATCTATTGGGATAGAAGAAAATTTGTCATTCAAATGATCTATGACTGGACGCAGCTTATGAAGACGGTCATGCTTTGGATCACTGACGGGTAGGTGGTCGTTGTTGTCGTTGAAATGCAGCACTTTTCGAATCCTCTCGAATCTATTCACCGTCATGGCTTCTTTGATAGGAAGAAATCCAAATTTTCCCCAATACGATCTTACACTAGGGTAGTGATAGACAGACATAAATATTAAAATCCCTAAAAACTTTCTAAGTTCATCAACAGTCAAATTTTCAGGTCTATTTGGTTGTTTTTGAATTGAATATTTTATACTTTCAGCAACAATTCTATCCATGAAGTCTTTGGTAAAGTAATAAGTAAAAAAGTCATATGGAGTTCTAAATTCTCTAATTTGTGTGTCAAAAGAAGTATTTCCAGTGAATATCAACCTGTCTGCATTGAATATCAAAGAGTCTTTTTTCCAAATAAGATTTCTTCTGTTAGAAAATCCAGGTAGTCTACTTGTGCTGGGAGCAATGAAACTCGAATTCTCAGATGCAGCGTCGCTGATTAGAGGTGGATCAACATTGTCAGTGTTGTCAATACGAACCATTTCTACGTTTGTTGACTGGTCTTGCGCGATGTCTTGAGTGTCTACTTCGGCTCTGTCATCGATATCGCCTTCTAACTCGGCCTCCAATGCTTCACGAGAAGGATAGAAATCTAGATCATCGCTGTCAGATTCCTCATCGTCTGAAGAGAGTTCTCCGTTTTCTAGCTGCCGCAAAAAGTCCTCAATTCTCTTTTCAGACATGACTGAAAATGAATAAAAATAACACATACACCATACATGCAAAGCGAAAGTATGAAACACAGTATGAAATTGGCTGAAACTCAAGCAAATAGGTGTATTTATTTCAATTATAATGGTTTTTGTTATATTATTAAAATATATTTATACATTTTTATAAATCGTCTCATAACTACTGATAAATTAGTAGTTTTCATTACCTTTACATTATCATAAAGTGAAATTAGCATTTTGTTCAATAAAACATGCAGTAAATGCATAATGTATCGTTTTCGATACAAATAAAAAACTCTCCAAATATAATAGTTTTTGTGAATATAGTTGATAAATAATAGCAGAGAAAAGAAATTGAAACACTTACCTTATGCTAGTAATTTTTCCAACAAGAATATTTTAACGATTTTCACGTAAAAAACCGATTGAAATTATCGATCTTGCAAGAAAATCTTTTATTCATACACCACACACAAAAAACCTTCCCGAGTCCAAAATGGCGCCACGAATCCCAGCTGTCACATTTTTTTTATAATTTGAATGAATGTCGATGGTTTTCTGTGTGTCAAAAATATCATTGCCATATAAATAAACTACTTTATTGGCTACAAAAATTCATGTCTCGATTTCGATACTATATGCACTTAAGGGTTAACACATATCGAAGCTAGGGCCATCAATAATGGCTTTGTAGAGTTGGTTCAAAATGAAAGGTCGCAAAAATATCGTGACCATACTCTGGTATTCATGATTAAAGGGATATTTCTCCTTGGTGACAGTTAGTTAGTCAGTTAGTATGAAGTAATAGCTTGGCTTATTACTTCATTAAAAGTACAAGCAGTAGAGCTTGTACAATTAATAAAAGATATTGTATTGGAAGAGAAGCAGGATCGTCGCCATTAGATCTTATGTGTGACCAAGGTCTCACCTTTCGAACTGGTCTTGGTAATTCAAAAAGCAGTACAGAACATAAGTACTTATATTTTATGATAGCTAAAGATGTTGGCACATGGAAAGACATCAAGTTTATTTATAACATAAACAGCAAATTGGGTCACACTAGAGCGCTGCCTAAATTGAATGTGTATCATGTCATCCCCAACAAAATAAAAAAATATATAGTAAATGTGCAGCACAAGTGCTTAGTGCTTGGACAGCTGCAATGTTGAAATACACAAATACTTCTAGAAAGTAAACTTAATTCTCTTATAACCTCGTGTAATAGCAACCATAACTTCAGAAAAAAGTACAAAACAAAACCCTAGTCTAGTTCAAAGCACCTGTAACTTCCTATATCTACCAATTAACTACCTGCTGCTTATATAGATGCCAGTATGCTACGATTAATCGATTTTTAATAATAAATTATTTACCAAATAATCTCTGTTGCCTTCATAAAAATATGAACAATTCTTTACATAAATCTACGACATAATCCAATAGAACTGTAATAAAATAGAAAAAAGGAAATACAAGCGTAAATTTATTTTTTATTTAATAACAAAATAAAATCAGGAGATGAGAATCGATACACAAATTCAAAATCTTTATTATGTTATGATATGACTGGCAACACCGAAGCTTACAAATAAAACAACAAATAACTGTCAAAATTATTTATTATGATTTTTACCTTTATTCATAAATTAAAAGTACTCTCTACCGAGAATGGTTCGTTATGACTTACGCACCAGCGCCGGCGCTTGTTTTTAGATGCAACTGAAGCCATGGTGAATGTTCTTAGTGGCTGGATGTCACCAAAATAGGTAACTAAATCTGCTGTGCTGCCTACACACACAATTCATGATTTTGAAACTTTCAATTCATCTCTTGGACTTGATAATACAATAAGTAGCCTTTCGGACCCACGCTACCACCGCCGATACCACTGGTGGTAGCGTGGGTCCGAAACGATACCACCAAACCAGAAATAGTGATGAGACCAATTTGAATTGAATGTAGGTACCTAACTAATAAGATTTTTTTTCCAAGTAGATACATTAACGCCTTTCAGACTCGTGGCTTAAACATGAACATGAACATCACAAAACAAACGAAGATCGAGAAACAATTGAACATGGCTATTGTATTTAGGTAGGTACGGGATGTAAAAAAAACTAGTTAAAACTGCAAGCGAATTTGGTCTTTATTAACATTAATAATTTTATAAATATGATAAAATACGTTTATAATAAATTGTCAATTAGGTCGAAATTAGGATGTATAGTACATATTTCATAAAACTTGAAGCAAGCACCATTCACTGTGTATCGTTTTATCAAGCTTTCAATTCTCAAACTTCCTAATGTTTCTATATATACATATTAAAAGTAACAAATGTTTTTATTACAGATCATAAACACGTTTGCGCAACATGTTGGATGACTGCTACGAGAAATGTGCATAGGTATAATTCAGCAATTTGTTAACAGACATGTTAACAATTTGAATTTGGAATAATATCATATTGTCTTGTTTTCAGAATGTATCTCTTACCAGTACCACCTCCAGCACTAGGGACATTAATGGGAAGATTAGGTGATGAAGTACCTTCTGCAAGTGTTGCATTAAGTATTTACTTGGAGAAATTGCATAGAAGTAGTCTGTGTCATAAGCCGAAAGCCATTGGAACGGTATATGTCTAAGGCAAGAGAGTGCATGAGCCTGCAGATGGCACCTGGCGATGGTGGCAGAAGTTGATTTGAGGAGCAGAATAATACCTGAGAGCTTATTTGGAAATCCTGATCTGCTCAATGAAATCGAGCCTGCTATTATCATTTGTGATGCAACATAATATGTTTATCTGCAAACCAGTAGCAACTATTCTTTTATTAAAGACATACATATACAGGGTGGGCAGAAAATCGTGGATCAAACGGAATAGGGCAATAGTTGGGGTTATTTGCAGAAAAAAAATACTCTGGGGCAAAGCCCTAACTTGATCTCCCTAAAAGTTATGGCTTTTTTTGTGTTTTTTTAAAAAAATACCAAAATTTGTAATAAATAGCCAATTAGAGTAAAATGGGTATCTAATTTAAAATAATAATTGTTGTTTAATTGCTTCTAACACATGTGTGATCACTATAAAAGTGCATTTATGGCAGTAGGTACTATAATTTATAAGCATTTGCACCTTTTTCGATATCTTTGAATTTTCGCAAAAAATTTATTATAAGTTTAGAAGCATAATGTGAAAATAAAATGTACTACCAAAAATTAACCCTATACAAAAAAAAGTTGCCTATTTAATGACGATTAAAACGAGGTACAATGTTTAACTGTTTGTTGCTACAAACAGATTTTATTCGTAGAAAGATAGTAAATTGAAGGATAGTAAAAAAAATAGCTAGAATATTGTCTTAATTTTTTATTTAGTAATAACATTACATCTAGTTACAATAACTGTTCGAAATGCCTTCCTCTCGCGGCAATACACATGCGACAACGTCTAATGAAGTTACTTCGCAACCTACGAAATGCAGTTCTGTTCCGTTTGACGCTTTCTTTCGCTATTTCGATTTTGTTTCTTAGCTCTTGCACTGACTGGTTCTCCTTATCATACACCATCTCTTTAATGTATCCCCATAAAAAAAAATCTAAGGGGCAACGCAAATAGAAGACGGCGAGACGAAGGTACGGTACAGACACGGCGCAGATACGGTGCAGGCGCGATATCTGCGCAAACAGACGCGGGGACGGTACGGCACAGAGTATTATTATACAAGGTGCTATTTAGTGGAAATAACATTTAATAGGTACACCTCCTTTCGGTTTTTTTTCGAATACTAATTCCCTCCTTTTGTATCATTATAATTCCTATGTACAGTCGAGAGCACATCAAGTGTAACATTGCGCTACGAAAGCCGCCACTATTACAAGTGCAATAAAGGCGTGCTCAAGGTCAAACTGTATAGCTTGATGTGCTGTCGACTGTACTTATGTTTGCAATATGTAACCGCTATGTTTGCTATTTAACTACTTTAAAATACGAATAACATCGAAATACATAAATCAAATCATAATAAGTTAAATTACATCGGATTTTCATTAAAATCATGGATTAAGGCTGATTTACATTGATACAGTAGCTGGCGCCAGCTACTGTATCAATGTAAATCAGCCTTTAAATATCCATATGGACGAAAATTTGAACAGTTTAAAATATATCGCTACGTATCTTTGTTCATACTGTAGGTATATAATGCGAGACGCCGCTTGCGCCTACATCTGCTGGCGACGTGGCGGGGGGCGAGGAGCGGCGTGCCTGCGCCGTCCGCTTGCCGCCTTCAGTCACGAACAAAAGATAACGCAAGACGCACGTCGCTTCGTATACAGGATGCGTGACGATATTGAGTTTAATATTGAGTTTTGCGAGTTAATTGAGCAATACCCGAATATCTATGACTACACTAAGACAGGGTACAGTAACAGAAATGTGCAAGACAAAATATGGCAAGAAATAGCAATAAAAGTCGGTGCAACAGGTATGTATTTTATTTAAATTTTAAACATTAGGTATGTCTAGTCTGAAACGGAATCGGAGATCGTTGTGTTAGATATGTTGTAAGATATTCCCTGATATGGTAGGGATTTTCTCCCATTAATCGCATGTTAATGTTTGCTCCTATCAAATTATTTCTAAACCGTGGATTTGATTTTTTACCATCACATGTGCGAATTACGTTATGCAACACACACATTGCTTTTATAATATTATCAACATATTCTGGTTTGCAGCAAATAGGCGTGTAAAGTCCACCAAACTTTGACGCTAACATACCATAGGCACATTCTACTGACTTACGTGCCCTTGACAACCTGTTATTATAAGCTCTTCTCTCATTAGTCAATTGATTTCGACCATATGGTCTCATAATATTTCTTTTTAGTGGAAAAGCTTCATCTACCACAAAATAAAAGGGCACATTCTGTGTTTCTCCAGGCAAAGGTGTAGGGTTCGGTAAATCGAGATCGCCTAGATCCATAGCTTGTCCAAAAGAGCTAACTTGTAATACTCGCCCATCACTATTTCGGCCGTATTCACCAACATCTATAGTTAAAAAGAAACCATCTGCATCTACAACTGCTAACAATACAATAGAGAAATATCCCTTATAATTTATGAAAGTCGAACCCGAGTTGATGGGCGCTGTAATTCTAATATGCTTTCCATCTAAACTCCCAACACAATTCGGTAAATTCCAGAGAGTGTAAAACCGTTCAGCAACTTCTACCCATTTTTGTCGTGTAGGTACAGGCATATATTCCGGCTGTAGGCATTCCCACAAAACGCTAGAGGTTTCATGCACAATTTGCCGGACGGTACTGCCTCCTCTCAATACATATCCAGAAAGTGATGTAAACGAACAGCCATCTGAGTAGTATCTGTAACAAAAATAAAATAGCAATAAGTATGTAACATTTGTGTGTTTAGATTGAGGTGCCACTTTTCGCATCGTAAAGTGGCTAATGGAGTTATTTAGTAGTAGTTTAGAAAATTTTGTAGAACGGATATTGGATTTTGTATTAGAATACTTCAAAAGTTAAATGAATATAAAGGTGGCACCTCAATCTAACTGTTTGCATTGAGGTGCCACTCAGAACTGGGAAAATTATGGATGAAATTTTATCAAAATTTTGTATTATTTTGTAGTACTCCAGAATTCTGGAGTACTACGAAATTTTGATGAAAACTCATCCATAATATTCCCAGTTCTGAGTGGTACCTCAATCCAAACAGATTGAGGTGCCACCTTTATATTCATTTAACTTTTGAAGTATTCTAATACAAAATCCAATATCCGTTCTACAAAATTTCCTAAACTACTACTAAATAACTCCATTAGCCACTTTACGATGCGAAAAGTGGCACCTCAATCTAAACACACATTGTAACTAATCTCCTTAAATATTTTTCAGCCCAAGAATGTAAAGAACGGTGGAAGAATATTCGATGTAGTTACAGCAAAAACAAGAAAAGGCTAGATTTGCCATCTGGATCAGGTGCAAAGACGATTAAAGAGTACTACCTTTCACCACATCTACATTTTTTAGACAATTACTTGAAGTCCCGACCAACCAAAAGCAATCTAAGCAAATATGATTGCACAGACGGTAATGATAGTGAAGAAGTCGATGAGACACTGTTTACTGGTCAACTAGCTTCTGAAAACACAAATTCGGATTCCATCTCCAATCAATCCACGCCAACACCGCCACTGCTACCACTATTAAATAAATCTAGGGCAATCTCTTTAAAAGATGTTAATAAATCAGCACATGAATATTTCAGTCAAAGAGCATTACAAATGAAGACCATACATAGAGCTGAGCCTGAAACAGACAGCGATCTAGCTTTTTTTCAAAGCATGCTTCCAGATATGAAATCAATGACACCAGCCCAAAAACGAAGATTTAAAATGGGCGTTCTCAATTTATCAGAGCAAATTTTAAATGACCCAGTACCTAGTTATCCTAGGACACAGCCGTATTATCCACGAACACCTTCTCGAGAGACAGATTATGATCCTAATGAAGGTGCAACCCAGCAGACTCTTACATCCAGAGCTAATACAAGTCCAGCACCTTCGTTTACCTCGACTCAGCAGACAGCTAAACATACTGCAGCAGCTAACAAAAATCCGGAAACTCAGCTGACTTTGATATCCGGAGAGTATATAAATCCAGCACCACCGGCGGCAGTGGCTGTAATTGAACAAATAGCTGGGCCTTCAAGACACCGAACTTATGATGAGAAAGCTTATTATCAACTCAGCATTTCAGAATATCAGCAAACGCGGACACCGGGAGCTTATGAAAGAGCACAATCCTTAGCACCTCCGGCAACTCCAACTACATTATGTTTGCCAATATTTTCACCAATAACTCCAGCTACACCTCACCCGAATCCAGAGACATCTATCCAATCTCATGAAGACGAAATAAGTGATTTTAATGAGAACTATCCAATGCCTTGAACTTTATTTATAAATGGCTCTTAGTGCGACAGCTAGCTTGAGTAGTCATGTGCTGTCCCTGTCCGCATGCGCTGATTCTGTATTGTGAGATAAGGACAGCACATGATGACAGCTTGACAGATACTCAAATTAGCTGTAACACTGAGAGCAATTTATAAATACTAATTGTAGCAAAGATGCTAAACCAAAAACATTTTCAATGAATATTATCTTTTGATTTGTCAATAAAAGTTTGATCTGTAAAAAATAGTTTCACTTACCTTAAAGTTATCAGTAGTCTTTCTTCAGGGCTGATTGGTTTTCTCCAATTTGTAACTTGCTTCCGAAGTCCTTCTCTTACTTTTGACAATACGATATGGTAACATTCCAGTGACATTTTATAAACTGTGCGAAAACGATCAGGATATTCATATAATGTTTCCATTATTTTATAGTACCTGTGCTCTTCTGCATTTCTCCACACTGGATGTATCCAATACCTTCTTGGTCTTTGCTGTAAATTAATAATCTGTAGCAAAGCCAGTGCATCTTCATCTTCGTCTGAAGAGGAATACATGTCTTATCCCGTCAATATCACGCTCTATAATGACTTAACTTGCCGTATCGTCCCCGCGTCTGTTTGCGCAGATATCGCGCCTGCACCGTATCTGCGCCGTGTCTGTACCGTACCTTCGTCTCGCCGTCTTCTATTTGCGTTGCCCCTAATGGATTTAGATCCGGTGATCGCGGTGGCCATTGGACTGGTCCCCCTCGACCAATCCAACGATTTGGGTAATGGTCGTTTAAATGCTCTCGGACTGCACGAGCGTAGTGTGGTGGAGCGCCATCGTGTTGTAGCCACATGTTTTCAACATCACTTGAAAGTTCAGCTTGGCGCAAAATTTCTGGTAAATTATTTTGTATAAAGTGTAAGTACTGAGCGCCGTTCAATCTAGGTGGCATTTCAAATGTTATCAGCTTTTCATCAATTATCCCAGCCCACATGTTGATGCTGAACTGATGTTGAAAGCGATCACTTCTAATTATGTTAGGATTTACGACGGCGTAATAATGTAGATTATGAATATTAAATATTCCTGTTCTTCTAAAACTTGACTCATCAGACCACAAAATTTTATTGAAAAATTGCGGGTCATCTCTGTGACGTTGTAGCATTTCTCTGCAAAACTGCATTCTGTTTTCATAGTCTGCCGGTAGTAGTGCTTGGACACGTCGTACGTGGTATGGATGTAATTGATTTCTTTTTATGTATCGTCGTACTACTGATCTTGAAATGCCCAAATCGCGTGATATGCGACGCTGACTCACGGTTGGGTCATTTTCTATTTCACGTAACACTTGTTCTTCTACTTGATCATCGTGAATTGCTGGCCGACCACGACCATCTCCTGTATTATGCTGACCAGGTAAGTGGCCTTCTGTGTACGAATTGTGTACGCGGATAAAAATTCTGTAGTCAGGAAAACGGTCACGGTTCGGGTAACGTTGACGATATTCTCTAGCAGCAGCCCGAGCATTTCCGTCACAAAATCCATAGAGGTAATGCATATCTGCATACTCTCGCTGGGTGTACTCCACTCTTCTTACGTTAGCCATTTTTCAATTTGATAGGCAGGTAACTAAAAGTCCGTATAGCAGGCACAGGTCACAGGTAAGCAATAAATCACAGTCCGTATAGCAAGCGTGGTTCACAAGTAGGCAATCGATCACGAAGTCTGAGAAAATGCAGTATTCGCCAGATAATTCACAAAAAAACAACCAACAACACGTGTGTAATAACAAGCAGGTAGCGAGTCACTAGGTGGAAAGGGTCGGACACAATGGCGCCGCCACGCGCCCATCGAAGCCACCCGCTAGCCGCAAACAATAGGCGTACACGCATCAAGCGCGTGATCTATGATCCTAGGTGCGAAAGAGACACAAGTTGTCCCTTTCTTTTCAATGTTCGAGCAATGTTTTACGAAGAGCTGATATGAAACAATGAATAATAAGCATGATCTAGTGTCTAATTTAAACTATCGATTAAAGCGACACAAAAAAAGCCATAACTTTTAGGGAGATCAAGTTAGGGCTTTGCCCCAGAGTATTTTTTTTCTGCAAATAACCCCAACTATTGCCCTATTCCGTTTGATCCACGATTTTCTGCCCACCCTGTATATCAGAATTTAGTAAAGCCATTTACGGTATGTTATGATGGTCATATTCTAGATTGAGTTGGCAATTGGGACATATCAACAGCCCGGTCATACTATGTGGTAAGCAAAGATGTGGTGAGCATGTATGAATAAATGGCACCTACACATTAGAAGTAAATAATGAAATTAAGAGCACCCTAGTGTAAGTGAGAGCTTAAAATTAATATCAATTCGTTTTATCATAAACTAGGCTTGTAGAAAGCATTAACTGAAAATATTTCAATTATCGTTTTTTACAAGCCTAGTTTATGATAAAACAAAATGATATGATAATTTTAAGCTTTGACTTGCGACCTCATACAGAGGAGTACTCACTTATGCATGTTTGTATGGTAGAATCATTGACTAGGGTGCCCTTAAAGATGTTATCCCTCTAATTATAGGTATTTATTTAGAAAGAGAGTAAAGTCCAGACATATTGATAGCAGAACTTATTTTACTAATTTATTATTAAAATGTTGTCAATACTATAGATGCTATCTCAGGTTATTGCTGCAGTTGTTGGAAATATAACTGTAGGTTGCTGTGCCCATGTTGACACTGACATGGTATTTGGGCGGGAGTACATAGATATGATGAGATATATCTACCCCAGGCTAAGTTTTTGGATGACATATTCGATAAATACTCTTATGTAAAAACCAAACTGTGTACTTTAACTAATAAAACATTTGATCCTAAATTATTTGCCTTTTTATTTATTTTCAAGCTGTTTCCAGAATTTGGTAAATGTGGTAAGAACCATGTTCAGAAAATTGTAATGTATATGAGAAAAAATATGTTGTGTTTATTGTAAGTACTGGAAAAGTTATTGTATAAAAAGTAAAAACATATACAGAGTGCACAGGCGCTAGGTTAACCTATGCAGCATAAAGTTATACCTTAAGATAAACACAAACTATGGAATATGTAAAGGAAAATATATTTAAATTAAATAATATAATATTTATTTTATTTTCTCATTACAAAGGTTCGTGAATTGTAAATGTTATCATTGATGGCAATGATTGACGATGGGTTAACTCACTTTGTCGACTTGGTGTCCAGCAGTACACGACAACAATTCTATTGCTTGAGTGCGATCTGATGTGGACTCGCCGCGCTCCTCTGTTGTGTGTGGTTGTGGAGACATTGCTTGACCTTGAGGGTGCCACACAGTCCTATGAATAAGCCACCAAGTAATAAAATTGCATACATGGTGTACCTAATGATGGCTTTCGTGGGATTCTGCTCTCACATTCAACGCCTCTTGTTGGGTTTTTACAATTTCCAGGCAGTGCTTGATGTGATTCAGTTGTTTAGAATTTGCGCTTCACATATCGATGTCGTTGCTTTATGCTGTAAGTATATGGGTAAGGTCAAGGTGCACAGTATCTATTCATTTTCGTTCAAATGTTCGCACGATGTTACATCACTGTAAGTGGCAGTAGTACAAATAATTTGATGTTGTAACTATTCCCATCGCCGCTCCGCAATTTCGTGTAGGTACTGGTGTCAGTCGGTGGTCGATTCAGTTCATAGGTACTGCTCATTGGAGACCATAGGCAGTTCACTTTAAATATTAAGACTATAGAGGTCAGTGTTCTTATAGTTCGTAAAATATAGCTTGATACCTGTGACGTTTGTCAGAATGACATGTAATAGGTATGGGACGTCTTTCGTATTTTATCGATATTTATATGGAATGAGTTTATTAAAAAAAATACATTTTAACGATATTGAAAGAAAGAAAAAAGGAAATGAAAGATGAATTTGAAGGTATTTAAAAGTTTAATTGTCAAATGGTGTACAGCCGAGATCAACTTCCAAGTCGAATTCTGATTCATCACTGGAGCAGTCCTGTAGATTAATAATTAATTCTTCATCGCATATGTTGTCAAATTGAATATCGCGCTCCCAATCTTTTTGAACCACATTTTTTGTCTTCTCAACTACCTTTTTCCAATCATCAGCATTTACATGTACACAAGCTTCATGTAGTAATGTCAACATTTTGTTCGCTGTGAAAGGCGGTGCTACATTATGTCTGGCAGCGTAACCTAGAAAAAAAAGGTATTCGATCAAACAAAAAACCTACTACATTCTTTGTAAGCTTTTTATATATGTTTTTTTAGATTATACGAACCTTTGACTTGAGCCCAGATTAGTTCTATTGCATTGTAATGGCAATGATATGGTGGTAAACGGATGACGGTGTGGCCCATTTCCTTTGCAATTTCGTCTATAATATATCTTGGAGTGGGGGGCTTATGAATGCTTACTAATCTTAGCAATTCTTTCTTGAGCATGCTGTTGTCGGCTTTTACTCCTTTGTTTTGCAGCCAAGTAATAATTTCAATTTTACGATTGCTTGTCGTAGGCGCCTTATCTTTTTGTACTGAATGATACGGAGCGTTGTCCATCAGAATAAAATGTGGTTCACTCAAATTATTTAGAAGAGTTAGAAACCACTCCTTAAATTTTGTAAAATCCATTTCTTCATGGTACTCTGTTGTTTTTACTGATTTAAACGCCAGTAAACAATTGGGCACAAAACCAGACGATGTCCCCGCATGAGTAATTATTAATCTTTGTCCTTTGCCTTCGGGCACCTTGGTGGTAGACTCCGCTTTATCGTCTGTCCACGATCTTGAAACAGTGTGGTTTGCGTTGATCCATGTTTCATCAAGAAAAACCACTTTATTCCAATCTGTTATATTTTTGACTTTGCGCAAAAAGTCAATTCGGGTCAAAGCAATGTCTGTTCGCTCCATTAAAATTTTTCTTTTATCGCTTTTCTTATAAGCAAAGCCGATTTTTTTCAATATTTTGGACAACGATGGTGGACTTCCTTTAAATAAATCCGCGTCTTTAAGCGAAACGGATACTTTTTTTAACGTGGGAAATTCACCACGTGCGTAATACGCATATATATGATTTCGAATTGCGGCAGCATCAAAGTCGTCAATTTCGGTGACTGGCGAAACTCTCTTCCTTTTTTTATTAGGAGTCGATAATATTTTACCTCCCTCATCTTCGGCCACCATCTTCTTTGACGATTCTCCATACTTTTCTTTGCTAATTCGAGACACTGTAGCTCGTCCGATACCAAGAGCGTCAGCAACTCTATTGCACACTTGCTCCAACGGTAGTAGCGGTCCGCCATTTTGATTCTCGCGCTCAAAATACTCACGCAAACGAATCACAAACTCGCGACTTTCGCTATTCAAAACAGTTTTTTTTGTTCTTTTCGGCATTGTGGTGCAAAAAAAAACAAATAACTAGAAATAACAACAAAACTTAACAAAGCAACAGTAATAACGACAAAACAATATTAATCACGTAGCGGTAGCGTATACAAGGCGTGGGCACTCGTACTGACTCAAAAAAGATGGCGCCCGCTTGATCGCTGCATGCGAAAGCAGTAGGTATTGCAAGACTAAAAAAATACGAATTCGTTGTGAAAAAACGATTAGATATAATCATTTATACAATTTATATTAATGAAATTGTCATACATTTATTTTATCGATATTCGCTGGCCAGTCGATTACACATCCCTACCAGGCTGCGAAAAGAGTTTACGAAGTAAGCTAACAAAAAAATATAAATAATAAAATATAATAAATATTTTAAATTACCTTTGTTTATACTAGTATCTCCTTGATAACAAGTTCTATTTGAAAAAAGTGTTCTAGATTTCTATACAAATGTCTTATTAATATTTAAAAAATTAAAACTTTTCCAACAACAAATTTATTGTAGCAGTCTTTTAAACGTAGTCTCTAAAGTCACAGGTATCAAGCTATATTTTACGAACTATAGTTGACTTCATTTTTCAGTACCTATCAAAGACGACAAACCTTTTTTAAAATAACCTAAAACAACATGACACCTGACTACACAGAATTTAGCAATAAGTCACTGCGTCACCCACAGCAAACTTCATGTCGCGTAGACAAGGATAAACCATGCCATAATGCGAAAAATCTATAGCTCAACGATCGCCGGGCAACCTATCACATCAATTGACCAATATTGGTGTCCATACAAAACATGTATTGCCATATGGTCGGAACATTACGTCAATATTACGGTCTTGCCAGTATTGCTAGCAATGTTGCCGGCCACAGCATTGCCGCCACAAATTGCCGTGAAAAATGGCCCGTTTAGACGCCCCAAAGCAATGCAGTTGCAGTTAAGTTTCGATTAAAACGGCCATTTTCGTATTCTTGTAACTTTGGGATCGATCTTAAAAACGCTTGCGCACCGTACTTGAATGTCGTTACCGCATTCTCGAGACGCATACTTGACGCAAGAGTATTTGCAATCGATCCCAAGAATACAAAAATGGCCGTTTTAATCAACTGCACTGCTTTCAATACGTGAATTGACCCCTTATTCGTATAAAATTCCTTATACAAAAAACCGGGACGTCGTATCATGAAATTCTGAATCTGAATTCCTGATTCCTGCGGCCCGGGTTAATGATAGGGACTGATGCCAATTGCCACATTAAACCGTTATTTTAAAATAAATTTAGTGGCTATATGAGCCCTTTGAGTCTTTTTCTCACGGGTAGGCCAAAGGCAGTGGCGAATGCTCCTTAGAACACGATTCCCTTTAGTTTACCTTTCTTAGATCCCTGATATTAAAACAATATTTTTTATTTACCTATAAACTCTCTAACAATACGTCCATACGTCTCTTCGCCACTGGCCGAAGGTGTGACATTTTTATATGTGGACTGACAGTTCTATTATATTGTTGTTGTAACCTAAGTAATTAAGTAAAATAAAAAGCTAAAAACTTACTGTCATTTCTATTTGTTCAAAATCCATCCGGCAATGTCGCATCGCTATCGGTATCTGTACTTTTCACACGCATTTGTTGCATTCCTCCTACCCTTGATGAGAAAAATTCTGAAATGGCTTCATAAAGCTATGTATTGCTATGTATTTATTATAGTATCTCGACCTGGACCGCGCAATCCCATTCAATTTTAAAGTTAATATTGACTGCAAAGCGTGAAAGAAAAAAACTCGTGCGGCCTTGTCTCATTAAAACATTGATGTCATTGTATTAAACAACGATGCCTGTGACAGTTTTAGTGGACCCGGGTTCGTACTCAGCCATGAGGGGGAGGTGAGCAGTAACGTCGCACCTTTTCCACTTTTTCGATTTGTAAGACGATATCACGTCAATAATGCTCAAAGCAAATTAAGTATTTGCTTTGAGCATTATTGATATATTTCTCCATTTATGCTATTAAAATCAGTAGATTATTTAAAAATAAGGAAAATAAGATCTACCAAAGGAATATTATATATTATCTATTATTAAATTAATAGATATGGCCGCACTATTTACCAACTATTTATGTGGGGGTGACAAACGGACCTTTTATTATTTTTTAAATTTATACCGATTAAATACCACCGTGTGGTGCCGGCTTAAGAATAGTACCACCCCATCTCTTCCCGTGGGTGTCGTCAAGGCGACTAAGGGATTTCACTCCGGAGGACGGGCAGCAGCGTCCTCTGCGTACTTAAAGCCTTACTGCGATCGCCAACCCGCTCGCCAAGCGTGGCGATTATGGCAATTACCCCCAGGATCTACATACCAGTAGGTTCTACTGGGGAGACCCGTGCCCAGCAGTGGGCCATCATATGGGATGATATGTAAATACCACTACAGATATATATATCGGTATTTTGATATTGATACCAAATTTACATCCCTAGCCAGGTTGGTTTGACAGTAATGACTCTAATGACAGTATGTTTTGAGGTTTGTTTTGTTTGTATGAATCAGAACTTTAGAAAATTGTTGACCGATTCTCATTGTGTGAAAATACTGTGAAATTATGGAAGGTATTCAAGTAATAACTCAAGATTTTGTGAATGTTCACATCACAAAGTCTGATAGCGAAGATGCGGCGCCCGTGGAACGGCGGTTCAAGAAAGGGATCACTGTTGCCGAATTTAAGGTTACAGTGATTCACACATTTTGTAATTTATGTTCTGTTTTTTTTGTTTTGAAACTAGCGGCTTGCTGTTGGTGTTTCCTCCACTAGCTATGCATATAATATGCATGTGTACGTATAAACCATCTGGAAAAATGATCTGAACGATAGTGAAAACTACATCAAATTCTGTTGCGTAATTCGAAGATTTAAGTATTCGACTTATCCAATTTTTGGTAAAAGTAGATATTTTTTAGCTGAATCCCCCGCACCTGTTTTGCCTTAGGTACAGAGCGAGATAGCGCAAATTTAAAAATTATTCGGTTTATTTAATGTTGTAGCTGCAATCAGTGTACCTTTATGCAGATGTCACTGTTTTTAACGTTGTTTATATTTTTTATATGTAAAATATTTTTCTTTTTTTTTGTTATAGGTACATAATTGCTTAACTTACCTACAGCTCGCAGTTATATACTTTTATATTAAAATCTATAATAGGTTTTCTTTACGCAGATGTCTTTAGAGCATTCTTAAACTCTTTACTGTCATGTGAACAAGTCTGAAGGACAAGTATTGTATTGATGCAACCATAGTTTTGATACCAATTTTGGCCCAATCAGAAGTAAAAACAAATTTTAATCTTGTGTTGTTAAAAGGCTCAAGCTTCATGAGTCTTCCCTCTATGGGCACACTTTTCAAAATGTTACCCAGATTCATTTAAAAATTCAAACAAAACCTTGTCCTTTTTGGGGGTGTCATATAATAATAATAATAATAATATCTTGGGACAGCTCACACAACGTTATCTGATCCCAAACTAAGCAGAGCTTGTACTATGGAAACCAGACAACTGATAAACATACTTAAATATTTCTAAATACATACATATTATAGATAAATAACACCCAGACACAGAATAAACCATCGTGCTCATCTCACAAAGTTTTATCCTGGGTGGGGATCGAACCCACAACCTCTTGCGTAGCAGTCGGATACACTCCCACCGCGCCACAGAGGCAGTCGGCATATAAGACATACAAACATTGTATAACTTCAAATTTATGATATAAATATGACATATTTACAGACAAAACTTGAACTGGTGACAGGAGGCTCAGCAGCCACTATGAAGTTAAAGATCTATGATGTCAAGAATAATTACGTGTGTGATATAGACAAGGATGAGGCTCTGCTCGGCTCGTATCCCATAGACGATGGGACGAGGATACATGTGGTGGATAAGTTCACTCTTCTTAATGATTTCGGTGCAAGTGACAGTGCGGAGAGGTAAGTTGGAATACTTGTGATTCTTGAAACTGAAACATACATATGGATTAGATGTAAAATAGTATTGAAAAGGTAATTATTTGAATAACTACAAGACTGCATAAATTCGCCTTTTTTTTTATACAGCAAAATATAAGCGAAAAGAAACAATAGGTTTACCTTTTTTTTTTTAATTAACAGAGAAGCAGCTTGTGTGCCTGATGGTCAAGCATCACACTAGCCCATAACCATTTCAGTGCCACCTACATTCTTGTTTGACAATGATCTGAATTTCACTTCACCGCATTCCTCATTTGAGACCTTAATTCATAAATCTCATTGTCCAGTAATGTACACTTGCTGCGGTGTCCTACAACTACACAGTGATGCGTTAACATCACTATTTCACAGAAAATAACACTGTTATGGTATCCACCAAGACAGCGTATGGCTTAGACAATCAAAGAAATGCAAATGAAAGTAAATTTAATGAAATAAATTAACAAACCACTTTTTTTTTAAAGAATTAATTCTATAATATCTCTATTATAAAAAGTTGTACAGAAAAAGAAAAAGAAATAGCTTTATAATTTTGTATTGAAGAGACTTAAAATAAATTCAGACTTCAAAGAAATGTGCAGTTCACACATTTTTTGGAACAAACTGATTTATAAGACTATCAAATCTAATAAAACCAACAATATTATACAAAATTACATTATGCATTTTAATTAATTAAATTACAAGGTAAGAACTGTATGGAGCCTAATAAAATGATTAAAAGATTAAAATTGTCTCCAATGGTCACAGATTCCGTCTTTCCGAAGAGGAGTATGAAAAGAAAGGAGACACTCTACGCTCATTCTTACAACGTAATAGACTGGGCAAGTACAATGAAGAGGAGATGACCAAGATGAAGGAACAACAACAAAAGGAGTTAGAAGACGAAGCCAGGTGATGAACTAATTATGGATTTTTTTTTTATAACCGTTCCGGTCTTTGGAGATAACATTTTCAGTTTAGTAGTAGATGAGGGGTCCCTGACTTAGTGGCGACCGAGCAGATCGAGATATCTGCAAGGTAAAGTAAAATTGCCACTATCGATCCATAGATGGGTGACCAATTTCGACTAGTGTAACATCTCTTCGTGCCTCAAAGAGCATGTTAAGTGTCAATCCTGCGCCTAATGTCTGTCCCATCGAACTATGAGAGTGAGGGAATAGAGAGAGCACTTGTGTCTGCATATACACTTGTGCACTATTTTATCTCCTGCATAGTTGGTTAGTCTCTAATGAAATTGGCCACTGTAAACGACACCATTTAGACCATTACGAGTATCGATATCGAGGTCCTATTTGAGGAACCGGTTCTTTCGGTTCCAACTTAAGTCAGAACCGGGTTACCTGTTTTCTTCGGTTTTACATAATCAAATCAAACAAAACAACGACAAATCAGTTAGTACATATTTATTGATTGATTTTCCATGTATTTATTCTATAATTACTGAAGCCTCAAAAGTTTTATAGATAACTTAAAGGACCATTTGGAGTATTTTTAGTACATAGCTTATGCCTGCGCTTCATAATCTAGTTTGCCTTTTAAATGGGAACATTTGACTTGAGCTCTATGGCATGGCGAGTAAAATTAAGATCTGGCTGGAACAGGATGGCAAAAAAATCAATTGGGCAATACTTAACCTTCCTTGGACTTGATCGAATAATTGAAAATAAAATTATAGAAAATAAATTGAAAATAATATAATAGTCAAATTGATCCAGCCGTTATCGAGTGTGAGTTATGTTCAGGCCACAAGCACGTATCTAAAACGTCTTTGCTTTAAACTGTCGCATTGTAGTGGGTCCAAGTGTTATTCTTGTAAATTAATTTAATATTAATTAAATAAATAATTGTTGATAATACCTGAGCTGAATAGAGAATAGAGGTGTTTCGACGTGAATCACAGCGTTGACTAAACACTTCTTCTAGCAAACAAATAGTGATTTTGTAAGTTCTTATTGCTCTTTTACACTCAAATATTTTGATCGATGCAAAAATCTAAATGATTTACTTTGTCGATACTTTAAATAACAAGAACATAATCTTCTTGCCATAATGATCGCAATCTTAATTTTATCCACCGCCGTTCTAAAAAGGAACCTGGTGCTTATAGCGAACCACTGTCGTAGGTTCTTTAACCATGAAGTGCGTCGTCTACCTGTTCTACGGCGGCCCTGATCTTCCTCTGCATTATTAATTGTATTTTCTTTTCCGCATTATATGTCCAAGATAAAGAAGTTTTGGAGGTTAAATTGTGTTTAGAACTTTTGCCTTTAACATTCTCCTGTAGACCCACAATTCGAATGATTGTATTCTAACGTTTCCGTAATAGATCATGCTTCGATGCCATACCTGAGAATGGAAAATATGTTATCTTTTCCATTCTCAGGTATGGCGTTGAATTTAATCAAAACATCAAGCTTGCTTCTTATACATATTTGAAATTCAATGATCACGTCCGCCGGCATCCAATTGCTTTGAAAATTACCTAGCTAGTCTCGTAACGATTCTAACAATACTCCAATCAACTATCTGATCAGTCGTTTGGAAGTTGATGGTGGAATAAAGAAACTCACAGACATATATACATACTTGGAGCCTCACAATAAATGGCAAGCTTAGGTAAGCTGCATAAGCATGCATACCGACAATGGCGCAGGCATAATCTAGTTTTCAATAAATACTAAGATTATTTAGATACCTTAAAGGTACATTTACGGTACCTATCTAAATAATGTTATGACTTCAAAAATTATAGAATATACGGATAAATACAAGGAAAATCAAATACTTTTTAATAAATTTGTCTTCAGAACCAAAAGAAACGAAAAAAACAGGTTTTGGTATTTTAGAACCGGTTCTTTTTCAAACCCCCAGAACCGGGGATTCCCGTCTTTTTGGAAAATACATAGTAACCACTGTCTATGAGTGTGAAATCGACCGTACGTGCTTTGGTTTGCAATTCTTGCAAATAAAAATTAACTAAAAGTTCTACAAAAATAAAAAAATCTCATCTAATGCCACAATAGTAATATGACTGTCATTGGCTTCGCTTATACTTTATCTACATCTACACAATTTATTACCATATAGTTAAATGGGTGAGGTCTAAACTCAACCGACCATAACTAATATCTGGAATTGAAATAGCCATGATAGTATTTCCGGTCAACAATCGAAATTACGAATCATCTAAATTCTTTATATACTTATAACTTCCTATTTATTGCATGTGCTAAGTAAGACATATTTTTCAGACTTAGTTGCATAATATCTGTTTCGCAGAATGTCTCCCTCGCAAAATATGTTTCTGTAACTTTAAATAAAATATTAGATTTTAAATAAAGTTTTTTATACATATTATATATATTTCGGTGCAATCGAAACGCCCGGTAATTAAAAGGTAAGTACCTCTAAATAATTCACGCGATAAAGTCCCGAAATATATCTCGAAAAATATATATCGAATTAAAAAAATAAAGATTTATTTTGCAACAATATTGATTTTATATTTTATTCAAATTGTAGAGAGACATTGTGCGAACGAGACATTTTGCAAAAGATACATTATGCGACTAAGCCATTTTTTACTGCTGAAATTAAAGTTAAATAATCAACAATGTTAATATGTAGGCTGGCAGAGTCCGTACTGGTAGGAACTCGGTGCGAGGTGGCCGTTCCTCAGCAGCCCGTGCGGCGCGCCACCGTGCGGTACAACGGGGCGCTCGACGGCGCTAAAGGACTGTGGATCGGGGTGCAGTACGACGAGCCGAGGGGAAAAAATGACGGATCGTTAGTATACTACATTTATATTCAATTCAAAATTCTTTATTCACTTAGGATGCAAAACAACTCTTGTGAAGTTGTGATACGTCTGGATTCTACATGTACATGTAATGCCAAGTTCGCAAACAATAGGTAAAGCCGGAGAAAAGATCCTGGCAATAAAAACTCGTGGCCAATATATATAATAATTTTTCCCGTTTTTGCAACATTTCTCATTGCTTCGGTGCTATTGGTCGTAGCGTGATGTTATATATCTCATAGCCTTCCTCGATAAATGGGCTATACAAGAGTGAAAAAATTTCAATTCGGACTAGTAGTTCCTGAGATTACCGTGTTCAAACAAACAAACAAACTCTTCAGCTTTATAATATTAGTATGTATGAGAGAGCATATATTATGATAGTAATACTCTTTGATAAATCGCTTATAATTCTTTTGAATTTCATTTTAACCTTTAGACTACTATTATCCCATAGCAGTCTTCTTTCTAAGATTGTTTAGATTTAAGATAAAAAAAACCGTGATTAATATTATCTTTTTTTTTCCAGTGTAAACGGTAAGCGTTACTTCACATGCCCACCAAAATACGGCGGTTTTGTCAAACCAGTATACGTGACTGTGGGAGACTTCCCTGAAGAGGAGTTCGATCTGGATGACGAGATATGATTGCGGACATACAGACAAGACGGATATACCGTTGATTTATGTAGAACTTTAGTTATTTTGTCGATGCTTTAGGGAACGCCACACTATGTAATAGAAAATGAAGATCAATATACCACTTATAGCATAGTGATCTTTATTTTCTACTAGCTTTCGCTCGCGGCTCTGCCCGCGTGTATGGCGGTTATCGCGATTAAAATGTCTATCCTATGTCCTTCCCCAGGACTCAAATTTCATCTAAATCGGTTTAGCTGTTTGAACGTGAAAGCGTAACAGACAGACAGACAGAGTTACTTTTACATTTATAATATTGGTATGGATTTCATAGTGTACAAATTCGTATTATACATAAGAATTCCCGCGTCTACATGCATATTCTCAAGCTTTCTACGAATTTGTGTACTAATATAAAGAAAATAGAGGCCAAAATGTTATGCAACATTTTGAGAATACGCTTCAGTTTTGCATATTTGGCGTATAGATATTAACTCGAATTTCAATGAAAAAGTTCTGACATAAATCAGCGTTTTATAAAATGGCTGATGATATTTTTGTATTGGCACTGTGAGCTTGCTGGCAGGCTACTTGTACACGGCTTTAACAATTGTTTAAAATACATAATATTAATGCTTTATTAATAATCATCATGGTTTGAAAGAAGGGAGACAGATAGATTTTCGAGAAATTTTACTTGATTTTACAACATTTTTTGATAGAAACTTGTTGTTATGTGCTATCTCCATTTTGACTGAAGAGCTTCGATCAATAATGACATACATACAAACTGCTCACGAACTAAATCAGACCTCAGATTAACCATTTTGACTGCATTACTTACTATGTGATAAATGTTCCGAATATATTGGGTGATAGTGGAGTTGCGATATAACAAAACTGGCTTCCGCCCGAGGTTACGCCCGCGTGTATGTCGATTATTGCGATAACAACTATCTTATGTCCTTTCCCGGAACTCAAACTATCATCATCATCATCATCAGCCTATCGCAGTCCACTGCTGGACATAGGCCTCTCCAATTGCACGCCACTTTGTTCTATCTTCGGCCTTTCGCATCCAGCTCGTCATCGAGGTCGTCCTACACTACGTTTGCCGAGTCGCGGTCTCCACTCAAGAACTAGTTTACCCCAACGGTTATCGGTTCTTCGGCTAATATGGCCAGCCCACAGCCACTTCAGCTTGCTAACGTTGTAGGATATGTCAATAACTTTGGTTCTCTGCCGAACCGAGTTACTTCTACATTTATGAAACGGTTTGAGTATTTTTGAAAAATAATTGAAACAAAATATTAATGTTTCCTTGGGTGATATAGGTGGGGGGGGGGGGGGGGGGAATAATTTCACCCGATACCCCCCTAAGTACAGAAGGTTTTCCCTTTGCCGGATTGCCCTGCTTTAGATCGCGCCCTGTTTATGATATAAGTACCTATTGACTTATAACACTGCTTTATTAACTCTTAATTACCTTGTCAAAAGCAATTTCATTAACAAAATAATATACTGTATTGTAAAGAGCCCATTTACCAATCACAAAAATGTTGTACAATCAAGTACGGATGCGCCTAAATTGTGATCTCATGTTGGTACCTCGTTTGGAGTTTTTTTTAATAATTTTGAATGAAGTTTGTGCACTATTGATTATGAAAAATTTATATTATAGCAGATAGATATTTCTAGAATTGATTTTATACGTATATAGAACTGGGTAGAGAGTACAGTTGTATAACTAAAAACTGCATATCAGTGTAACTTTACAAGTATACTCGTTAAATTCGGAGCTGTAAAAATAATGGCAGGACAGGTTGGTTATTTGTCCTAACTGTCATAAGTGTCAAACGGTCATTCTATTTTGCATAAAAAAGGCTGTTACGCTATTTTTCAATAAATTTGATTCAGAGCTTCTGTCAATTACGAAGCACTGTTGTAACCCAGTCAACAAAATACCACATTTAGTCTACTGTAAATTCCAGAAATCTTCTTTTGATAAGTAGCTTTTTCTATAAAAACACACGGGACTTCCTAGCACTTTTGACATTGGCAGAATTGTCGACATCGGCACTGCTTGCCATAAATAAAAAATTGAATTGAAGGCTGTTACATTGTACGGGGCAGTCAGTCTAGCGTACTTTCCAGAGGCAAAGGGTATTTTTTTTTCTAAGGTAACCCCATACAAAAGTATGTCTAGCTGGACACGACACGACTGAAAGGGAAACCGAAAGTAACAGTGTTCTATGGACCCTCCGACACTGGTACTTTCCATAGATGTGGTAACTTCCCTATTGGTACAATTTCCCCATTTGTATGATCAACAAATTGTTGTTCCGAGTCTGAGTGTATTTAATACCCGTGATTTGTATGTCTACAAAGTTCTCTGATATAGAGATTATGCTATAGTATCTTTCAGTTGAACCTAGGCATATTATCTGAAACATTTGAAGTAAAAGCAAATATTGTTGTTGTTCAACAGAAAGTACTTTGTGTTATTGTCAACATTCCAATAAGGATGATATTCAATACTCCGTTGTGTTAGCTGCTTATTTATAGTTTGTAATTTTCTATTATAATATACTTACTTATTCTTAATTTTTTTTATAATAAAATGTATAACATTGTTGACCGATTTTCATTTTGAAATCCCTGATCACCCAGAGTTGATTTAGTTACTATAATTATAAAAATTAGGAACGAAAAACTACGTAAATATATTTTTGTAGTTTTTAACTTCCTTTGTTTACCTACGTTTGTTTTTATACAGGGTGTCTCAAAATTATGCCACACTTAGGAAAAATACCCTAAATATTGAAGATTAAACTTACCTTAAACATTTTACTGAAAGAATACTTCATTTTGATTTTATAAATTATTCAAGGATTTTTAAAATAATGGCCTGTCTGGACCGTGAATCGCACCCGCCTAATGCGAAAAAGCACCTGTATTTTTACGACATCAATCCAAAGGATAATTTTTTTCTAAATAACATAGTATCTTAAAATAAAGTATGCCACTCATAGTTTTAAAAAGCAAAGCTATAACGTCAGTTTTTATACATATTTTCTCTTTATTATATATATTTAAATATATATATATATATACTAGCGGTGCCCCGCGGTTTATTAGCCTATGTGTTAATCCAGGGTGTCAGCTAACTCCATACCAAGTTTTATTAAAATCGCTCCAGCCGTTTAGAAGTGAAGAAGTAACAAACATACACACTCACAAACTTTCGCCTTTATAATATTAGTGTGATGTTCCATTTTCTCCTCCACAATTTTCTCATTAGTGAAACTAACTAAATATGTAACAATCATGTCCCAAAATAAAACAAACAACTACACAGTACAAAACTATTCATTTATTATCTAAAACTTCCTCCTCTTCAATATCTCGGGTCGCCAGTTGATGGGATGCGTCTCTTCCGAGGCAGTATCGTCCTCGCGGTAGATCTTGATGGTCTTGTCCGCCTCCGTGGTGATGAGGCGTGAGCCCGACTGGTCGAACGTCATCGCGAAGATACCGGCTTCGGAGTCCATTGAGCCGGGCTGGACTGCCGCCTGTAGTCAAATGGTTATAGTATTATTTACAAGCTTTCTTATTTAAAGGTGCGAAAATAAGACGAAAACATCTACCTATAGAGGATGTAACAGAAAGGTGTGGTCATATTCAAGGGTTGGTATGTGCTCAAGATACTGAGTGCACATACCTAATTTAATCAAAATCAGAGTACCCTAAAAAATTATTAAGGCGCTGACAACAGCCAAATAGGCTTATCCTAAACAATTTTTTAGCCAAATCTACGTAGTTTGTGACGGCAGAAAAAATATATGTTAATCTTGAACATATTTCTAAGAACCCTGTTGTATTCAAAACACGAATTTGATTTTTTTTCTCGATAAAAAAAAAATACAAACTAACCTCTTAAAATGATCTTCTAACAAAAATATCTGTATTACTTAACAACGTACGTTGGTAAAATAATTAACAATAACGTATCATGTTATAATACAGAATCTAGTTGTTTTTTATTTTCGACTACTCGACTTATTTTCAAGTAATTAATTGTTTTATGGTTTATAATTAGTTACGAGCGCTGCGTGATCGCGCTTCTCTTTCTTTTATAAGCAATCTGACAGTGATCGCAGAGACGCGCAGCTAGACGGACGTATGTCGCTTTGCCTCGCCATCCATTCACTTCATATTTTGTTTGTTGTTTGAAAAATTATAGACATTGGTAAAGAATATAAAATTAATAAATATACTATTAATTTATACTATCTAAGTTGTTAATTTAAATATAATTACTTCTAAGTTTAAAAATATTTGTTACTATAATTGGGAAACAAACAAAAATGTCGGAGGCCAGCAAAAAGCGCTTCTATACCAACAAACAAAAACATCTCATGGAAGTAGTAAAGTAAGTATTATATTTTTCATATTGACAAAATATTGCACGAACAGAAGTGAAATCGTAACCAAACCAAAAAGCTACACTAAGCTGTTTTGTACAACGTATAGCGAATATTCATCTGCAACTGTGAAGCTCGTTTGGTCTAGCGGTATCTGCGTTGGTTCAGAATATCAAGTTCGAATCGGGTTCGAAACCTAGGTTCACCTGTTCAATTTTTGTATTTATTTTTAATATTTTCTTTTATCTTTTCAGTAAAAAGAAACGTTTGGCGAATAGTTCAGAAGCAGGTGAAACTTCGGAAAGTTTTTCATCAATAAGTTTGTAATAAGTACCTACATACTAATATAGATAATAATTTTATTATTTATATTACATTAACACATTACACAAAAAGAATCGCCACATGGACAAAGAGGATCCCCTTTACATTTTAGAAAGATAGTTACAAACAAGTATAATGATAAACTATCACATTTGCATAGACCTATGACTATCTTAGAACTGGCCTAATAGGAAAATACTCCTAAAGTACTTGTAGCTTTATCCATTGTTTCTTGCCCTTTCCATACAAATAGTTGTGTAGGTTTTAGTATTTTTTACCTATATATGGCGATCTATACATACTGAAGTGTCTGTTCCTAATGTCAAAATAGCAGTTTTTTACTAAATGCTATGAAAGTACGCATAGTACTTAAAACAAAAATACAGTTTTTTTTTATCTGGCTGTCTGTCTGTGTGTTTGTTTCGACAAATCTCCAAAACGGCTGTACGGAGATTGACAGGACTCACTGTCAGACAGCTAATGATGTAAGGAGTAACTTAGGCTACGTCCACAGCTAGTCTACAGCTAGTTAGACATAATAGGTAAGATTAGTGCTGAAGAAAGTTTTTCTAAGTTTAAATGTAATAAATATTTTGTACAGATTAGAAAATGTGGCTGTTGCAGTTACATTAGAAAAAGATGTTATAATTCCTCTAGAAAATGTTACCAGGTAAAGATGATGCCCAAGTGATATGAAACTTCCTCATGATCGTTCTTATACTTCTTATGTTATTGTGAGTCATAGTTTTTTTCCACCACTGGTTTGAAGTATCGGCAAAGGTATCTGAGACAGTTGAATCCACCGATAATATTCATAAACTTGAGGTAAATATTATTATTTTGAATAGGTTGTCGAAGATAAAATCTGGCAGTTAGTATTTAGTTACTAACGCATAGATAAGCTTTAAGTATTATTTTTTTTAGACTGCTACAAGTCACCCTGCACAACAAAAAATCCTTAAAAATATTATTATTATTATTACATCGGACGACGAATAAACTTATCGCATTTATTTTAAAATCTTCAGAATATTTCTCGCCCTTATCCCTAAACCCTTGGGTTGTAATTTAAAACACATTAATTTGGTAGGAGAAAACATAAATGGATTCTTGTCGAAGTTCACTCTTTTGTGTAGGATGTGCAATTTAAAATTTATCATTAAAAGTGATTCCAGTGACGAAAATTATTTACCAGTGAATTATTGTGCTGTAGCAGGTATGTTATCAATTTTCGGAGGACTTCAAACTTGGAAGAATTTTCTTCAGCTCTAACTTTACCTTATGTCAAATAAATAATAATATTATTAATAAAAAATAATATATATTATTAACTATCTGTGCAAATAAATAAAATTGAAGAGTCTGTTTGTAATATCAAAATAACAGTTTTATGCATATATATTAATTATTATGGACAATATATATCCATAATAATTACTGATAACAAAAATAGAGTTTTTTTTTGTCTGTCTGTCTGTCTGTTTGTTCCGGCAAATATCCGAGAGCAAATAAATTATAATTATGCAAAAATATTTAAAATGTTGCTAATATATTTTCGAGTTTTATTTTTCTTTCTTTTATATTGTTTTGAAGTTCATAGCAAATAAAGTCTCCTGAAATAATTAAAAATACAAACGTATTAAATATTTATTGTTTTTTTTTAATCGCCCTGTCTAATTTCTTTCTAGTTCTTCATATAGAACAAAAAATAAAGCGCCATCTATTGGTTTATTGTTTATTATTGACCGCGTCCTTGTGTTGGTAGTTCGCTGTTTTTACCGTCCTTTATCAATGGCACTAGGACATCGGAGAAATAGTGGGCGTGGCTAAAATAGTGAAACATCGAAGTTCAGTAGCTGTTGTCAGCGTCTTAAGCTATTGCATAGCTTCTATCGCGGGCCTTGAGCGCGGGGACCGAATCCAGAAATTCCGTAACGAAAAAACCTCACGCTCCCCACTCCGACAGGCACAGCGGTGATACTTTTTAGTTTTGCCATCTAACGATGAATATCAGAACTTTTAATGACTTTTTTTTAAATTAAAAAAAATTAAAAAAATTTTTAAAGAAAAAAAAAATTAAAAACATTGTTTTGTTATAATTAAAAAAAAAATATTTTTTTTTTAATTCCTTTTTTTGTAATTTAAAAATAAAATTAAAGAAAAAAAAATTAAAAACATTGTTTTTTATAATGAAATTTTTTTTTTTTTAATTGCTTAATTTTATAAAAATACTATGCAATAGCTTTACCGCGGCAGTCCTCGAGTGCCACACATTTTTTTTTATTTTTTATTTTTTCATTCGTTTATTAATGAGTGAAAAAGTTATTAATTAAAAAAAGTATGACTTAAAAAGTTCTATGCCATAATAATACAATCGAATTTTGTAATGGGAGGTATAATTCTTATGCCATACGCCTTTCACTACTGAATTTTGACAAAAAGTAAAATAACTTTGTAATAATAATGCAACCAGCTATGACGCCATGGTAGGTGCAATACTGACAACATACACTATCCGCTGCTGAAATTTGACCACACCTTTCTGTTACACCCTGTATATCCTTCACATAGGTGAGTTATGTATGAAAAAAAACCAAATTGAAATTAAATTATGAGGTTTGGTAGGAAAGCAATCACAATGAATCTTCTGACTTTGGTTTCATCATAAAATGTCATCACCTCCTTTTAAGTGGGCAATTTATCTTTGAGATCACCAAAAAGGGTTTTTAATTATTCCAAGTGTGTTGACAAAGAATGAAACAATGCTTTTGATTGATTTCGATGGCGCAAATCAAATGAACGAACTCTATTGCAATGAGGGACACCTGTTTATATCTATCTTTATATAACTTCATTCTGAACCCACAACAATCAACTGATTTAAATTAGTCACTACTTTTGGGCAACAAAATGTTACTTAGAAGAAGACGATACTGATTTGTACTATAATATATTTTTTTATCTATAATATGTATGTATTTAGAAATATATAAGTATGTTTATCATTCTGGTTGCCACAGTACAAGCTCTGCTTAGTTTCGGATCAGATAGCATTGTGTGAATTGTCCTAAGATATTATTATTATAAAAAACGAACCTGTAATCTCTGGAAGTTATACCCGGTCCTCCAATCCCAGAAATACATAGTTCCATTATCACCTCCGCTGACCAACACTCCTTCAGGATTCACCGCCATACAGTTCACTATAGCATTATGTCCTGACAAGTTCTGAATGAACTTCCCTTCAGGGCACTTCCATTGTTTGATGTTGTCGGGCGAAGCCGACGCAAATGTGTATAGCGTCGGGTGTACCACTATGGAGCGCACTGATTTCTTGTGGTTTGTTAGAGTGCACAGTGACTTGCCAGCTGCTAAGTCCCAAAGGCGAATCGTTGAGTCGTGTGAGCCGGTTATAATCTGAAAAATAAAAAGATTTTTCCTCAGCAACAACAGTTTAGAGAGATAAGCCACTGTCATGCCCTCAGAGCCGACTTGAGTATAAGATAAGACAACAGTAATGAAAACGTTAGAAATTGAACAATAAGCTAGTTTTAAACAAAACCTAAATTGAAATTTAGATTTTTTATTATTAATATTGTCCGCATGTCCCATATACAGTACATACTACATACCTGTGGTTCAGCCGCCTGGCAAGCGAGCGACGCGATAGTATCGGTGTGTCCACTGAGCGTGTGCACGTTAGCTTTGGTGCGCATGTCCCATATACAGTACATACTACATACCTGTGGTTCAGCCGCCTGGCAAGCGAGCGACGCGATAGTATCGGTGTGTCCACTGAGCGTGTGCACGTTAGCTTTGGTGCGCATGTCCCATATACAGTACATACTACATACCTGTGGTTCAGCCGCCTGGCAAGCGAGCGACGCGATAGTATCGGTGTGTCCACTGAGCGTGTGCACGTTAGCTTTGGTGCGCATGTCCCATATACAGTACATACTACATACCTGTGGTTCAGCCGCCTGGCAAGCGAGCGACGCGATAGTATCGGTGTGTCCACTGAGCGTGTGCACGTTAGCTTTGGTGCGCATGTCCCATATACAGTACATACTACATACCTGTGGTTCAGCCGCCTGGCAAGCGAGCGACGCGATAGTATCGGTGTGTCCACTGAGCGTGTGCACGTTAGCTTTGGTGCGCATGTCCCATATACAGTACATACTACATACCTGTGGTTCAGCCGCCTGGCAAGCGAGCGACGCGATAGTATCGGTGTGTCCACTGAGCGTGTGCACGTTAGCTTTGGTGCGCATGTCCCATATACAGTACATACTACATACCTGTGGTTCAGCCGCCTGGCAAGCGAGCGACGCGATAGTATCGGTGTGTCCACTGAGCGTGTGCACGTTAGCTTTGGTGCGCATGTCCCATATACAGTACATACTACATACCTGTGGTTCAGCCGCCTGGCAAGCGAGCGACGCGATAGTATCGGTGTGTCCACTGAGCGTGTGCACGTTAGCTTTGGTGCGCATGTCCCATATACAGTACATACTACATACCTGTGGTTCAGCCGCCTGGCAAGCGAGCGACGCGATAGTATCGGTGTGTCCACTGAGCGTGTGCACGTTAGCTTTGGTGCGCATGTCCCATATACAGTACATACTACATACCTGTGGTTCAGCCGCCTGGCAAGCGAGCGACGCGATAGTATCGGTGTGTCCACTGAGCGTGTGCACGTTAGCTTTGGTGCGCATGTCCCATATACAGTACATACTACATACCTGTGGTTCAGCCGCCTGGCAAGCGAGCGACGCGATAGTATCGGTGTGTCCACTGAGCGTGTGCACGTTAGCTTTGGTGCGCATGTCCCATATACAGTACATACTACATACCTGTGGTTCAGCCGCCTGGCAAGCGAGCGACGCGATAGTATCGGTGTGTCCACTGAGCGTGTGCACGTTAGCTTTGGTGCGCATGTCCCACACTCGCGCGGTGCCGTCCCGGCCGGCCGTTACTAGTACGTCGATGGTGGGGTGCAGCGAGATTGTGTACACTGCTGATAGGTGCCCGTGGTAGTGGCGGATCACCTGTATCAATATGATTATGTCAAACTTTGTATCACGGTCTTCTTGGGCCTGACAAATCTAAGGGTTTGTTCCAATATGCTCTGTATCACTGTAAGGTGTGACATCAATTTAGTATTTATACTGTGAAGCCATTCCTTTATAATTAGCTATACTGGTTACTGTTTAAAACGGAACACAGTCCAGTATACTGTCATCCACGTTTATATATAATATGAAAAACTTATAAGATCAACAAAAAAATAAATCTGAATGTAGTTATATTTAAAAATTGAATATTCAATTGAATTAATGTCTAATCTGCATAAAGTCTGATCAATAGAAATTAATTTAAATTTCTGGTTGCTTTTGATCAAGCATATACATTTTCTTGTTTAAAAATCATTAATAAGATATACAATACCTTATTATATTCTAAGTCCCAACATTTAACTTGTCTGTCTTCACCACAACTAAATAAATATGGATGTCTAGCCGACACTGCAAGCCCTGAAACCAAAAATACATGTTACCAGTCTCAAAAACATAGATAATATAATGGACTATTCTCTAATAAAGTAAATAAGATATACCTCTTACAGTGCTGACATGTCCTGTGAGTGACACTTTCAGTTTGCCGCTGGCTAAGTCCCAAATTTTGATCACTCTGTCTGCAGCACCTGCAGAAATCAGTGAAGTAAATGTAATAACTCTGTAAACAACCATCATTGTTACCAACTCCTAAAATGGAATGCAATCAGTGCCGGCTCAAGGCCAGATTTAGTTTGAAGGAAGATCAAATTTCGGCAAATCAAAATGGGTCAAGTGTGAGTCCCACATATCTACTATCCCTATATATACGAACCAGGCCTGAATGCAATTAAAAAGTAGATAGAAATGTGATTTGAAACGATTATAAGAATTAAATACTTTATTATTTCATTTGCCAAAGAATTAATAATTATAAAGATCAATTATCAATTTTACATTAACAAAAAAAGGTTTTTTTTTTATTATGGACACTGCCTCAGGCAATATTTACTGGACTAATATTTCAACTAGATACTTATTCTAACACTTGGGGTTTGGATTCTTTTTGATAAATTACAACTTTAGACAAAATAATAATAGAATAAATTAAAAAGCAATATTTACCAGTAGCAAACCACTCATTGCCAGGTTCAACTGCCACACATCTGACCCATCCTAGATGGCCAGATATAACTCTGAACAGTTTCCAAGGTGCATGCCATTTGGGTTTTGGCATTGCTGGGGGCTTGCGTGGAACTGCTAGAGCACCTGCTGGGACCGGTGTGGGAGTGGGGCCTGTGAATGGGACTAGGGCTCCTTCTGAACCCAGGGCTGCTGATTCTGCTATTTCTGTTGGGAGGAAATAACGGAGTGTAAAGAAAAGATTCTGATAATTTAGTGATTTAAATGAAAAGCAAAATAACATTTTTTGTGTTAATATCAGTGTAATAATTCTTCCTTTTGTAAATAAGTAAACCTTATGGATTGCTTGATGTCACAACTATACTAAGGCCACGCATGATGTGAAATATTTACGAACAAACCAAATTGTTGGGTTTTCACGTCACTGCAATTTTCGTCAATCTATACAAATATTACAATGCCAAAGAGTTTGTTTGTTTGGTTGAATGTGATAATCTAACATCATGCTACAACCAATAGGAACAGAGCAGCAATTAAAAATGTTGTAAAAGCATGGTAAATTGATGCAGACGAAGTTGCACACTTCAGCTAGCACGGCTTTAGTTAGCCAGGTGACTATTCAACCTTTTTGCAACTATGTAGTTGTGTTGTTGGTCATAGTCAACCTATTTCTAACAATTTTGACCAAAGAGTACAATTAATATTTAGTTGATATTTATCATTATGGCCAAGACTGATGCTGGTTTGATATAGTCTCAAATGTTTTACCATATATTAAAAAAATATATATTGCAAGTTGGCTTACCTGTGTCATGTGCCACATCAGGCAAGCTTCTAATGTCATGTTGTTTTACTGCCTGTGCTTGTTGCACTGTGTCCATTACTTGCCCATAGCTGTCACGGGCTTTCACTCCTTTTAGAATCTTCTCACTGAAACATTTGTGGAAAATTCAAAATGGTACTGGCAAATGTATATGTCTATGTTGCATTGACACTTTGCAAGGCTATTATATTTTTACTAATTCACACATTTTTGAAGCATATCTGAAGACTGAATGGTAAAGGTAATAAAATCTGAATGTTTTAGACTGTTTTCAATTTAACATTCTTAAAAATGAAACCATATTTTAGGTTAATGTTTTCAGTTTATCGGTAAATTTTAAATTCTCTCATAGTGAGACAGAAACAAACTTATGACCTCTTCAATTTCACTTTGGCTGCTTACTTAGTTTGTTCTTAAATAACAGCAATAATTGGCCAAAAAAATGTCTAATACTACAGTTAGGTTGTTAAATCATTATGGATATAATACTTACGCTTTATCATCTATTGGCGGCAACAATCCTTGGTTAGCAAGGAACATATCGTGAGATCTCTTCAAAGACCTAAACACTAGCGTGTGCACAGAATGTTTCATCACTTCCTCCGTCATTTTGGCTTATATTATTTTATTACTACTATATTTAAAACTTGTATTTGTCACAAAACGTTATTTGAATGCTGGAATTGCTTTACTATTTATAAATATTCATATTATAATCAAAAATACAACAAACAGAATGCAGCACGAGAAGCGCGTCTTGTCATTTGTCAAAGTCAAGTCAAGATGACAATAAAGTGACATGACATTTTAATTTCGTTCAGAAATTGTGATTTTAGGTCTATTCCTGTACATATTCTGGTTATTTTAGCTGGTAACTTTAAATCTACGACAGACAAGTGTAAATGTGATCTATCGAACTATTTCCTTTTTGAACTGACATAAAGTTTCTTCGGCAGTACTTGAACTAAAATTGGAAGATACAGAGAAGATTAGCACGGCCCCTGCACAAGGATGACACGCAAAATCGTGAAGCGTTCCACATTTTTAATACTATTCCACTTTTTTGATTCTATGTAGGTATCTCATTTTAAGTGAGCTGTTGTAGTTCATATGAGAAATAAATATCTTTAAACCAAAACCACCAAATAAAGGCATGCTGTTTTTCTTGTATTCATGTTTAAACAACTTACACACTGCCATATTGCTCAATACAGGTATGCACTGACCATACAAGAAATCAGTGCGGGTATGCTACAAACATGTAGGTACTTATGTAACAGCACATTTCTTTATGCAAACATATTTTTTTTTTGTTAAATGTGTAATTAATTAGAAGAAAACAGTACTAAATTGTTATTATTTTATTGACAAGTACAAAAATTCGTCATACATAAGTATATAAAAACAAAATATTTAATTGGTTTAATAGTTGCTATGTTTTTATTGAGTAAAATAGACATGAAAGACTATGTCACACCGTGCTACAATGACTAGAGAAAGTGACTGAAGACTAGACTAGTGGCGTAATAGCATTTACATAGCGAATACAGAGCTGCTATTTCAATTAAAAATAGTTCTAAAATAATTTTATTTACAAAAAAATAACAAAATATAAATAGATACATTTACGTTCGGATACATTGATTATTTATGGACACCGATGCAATATATCAAGCTTGGCTCTATTACAGTATATTAAACTGTACTACATTTTTCACATTTGTATACTTCTTTCGATAAATTAAATATTCGCTACAATAAATACGAAAAAAATCAAAATTGAATTAGGCTAGGCAGCGTTATTCACGTCGAAAGAAGTACAAAATCATTATTTTATTTATGAACGTCCCATTAAAACATCACTATTGAATTAGAAGCGTTAAGTCCTGAGAATTGTGAAAGTTAGGTGTAACGTCCACACACATCAGAAAAGAGTGGTCCTCAAACGAGACGATCGACATTCGAGTTCTCAATCGATTGCCAATCGTAATCGATATCGGCTCTATCGGCGACGGAGAATACCGCGCCAGTCTCGGTTCAGATGGCCGATTTTTCTGGATTATTCGCATCGCTTACTCGGCGGGAATGTGGGGCTCTTCGTAGCGTACGAGGTTGGAGATTCAATGGGGGTAAATTTGGACGTTCGATCCTTGTGGGAGATGAGACTAAAGGCCTTGTTCCACGTCGCAGGGTATCCATTCCATTCCTGAAGTATTCCTCAGTCCTATCGCTATAACTTTCGATTAAAGGTGCTGGGTCTTCGTATTCGACGTTGAAGTGTCTGGTGATCGCCAGGTCTTCTGGTGGTCCAAGCTTGTATAGAGGAGGTTCTACGCATTCGTAGTGATGGTCCTCGGTCTCGTCGTGAGGGTACGTGTCTGCGACGAAGTGCCTCGTACCTCGGGGTGTCAGGGCTGCCCAGAGGACACGAGAGTCTAGAGCTGCACCCCCGTACAGTGCATTGGAGCCTGATGCTTTGCCAGTGCCGCTTTTGCATCCGCCACGGGCCCTGTTTGAAAAAAAGGGTGTTAAGTAAATGACCTCCATTTTAGTTAATAGACATAGTCAGTTCGTATATACTTATATTTTCGTGTAAAATGTAAAATGATATGATATACTCGATTTTGATTACGGCAGTCAACTTTGAAGGATTTATGTGAATAAATTACAATTATTTTTTCTTAACTCGTTTACACTACTACATACCAGTGCGGTCCTAAAGTTTCTGGCTGGACAAATATGGTGGCTAAAAAAACAATTCTATGTAACTGTCATTTATTTTGCTTTTTCGCCATCTGCCTTTTATTGTGTACCAGATGTACTAAAATTTCATAAAGTTAAAAAAACATGAAATTTTAAACGTTGGGGACATCCTTTATGAAGAAAGAGGTGTCACAATAGATCTTTGAGATCGCAGCGATTCCGGGCAATTCATCTTGGGTTCTATCGAAATACAATACAATACATAAACGAAAGTGTCGTCTTACTCTCTACACTTGAGCAGGAAGAGCGCCAGCAGCGCAGCGATGCAGAGCACCGCGATGCAGCAAGTGATGAGCACCAGGAACCATGTGTCATCGCTCGCCGCCGGCTCTGGAACCACCACTATGTTGTACTTCAGTTACTGCTTTTTATTACTTAACAACTAAATTTATATATATATGTTTCGGGTCCATTTTGCCGACTAAATCTCTGTGCCAAATTTCATATAAATCCGATTAGGTAGGTAACCGTTGTGGCGGGATTGGTAGTAGGTATCAATGTTCTGTGATCCATACATCCAAACTTTTGCATTTGTGATACTTAATAGTATAAATAGTTATGATTAGATATTTTCCGTTAAAAGAAGGTAAGAATTTGTGAAAAACAAAGAAAAATCTTTCGAGTAAAGTTCAAGTAAAGTATACTAGGCTTATGCTTTGGGGTCGCGGAAGAATTTACAAACATGCATTTGACGGACATAATGAATATTCAGACTCGGTATAAATCGACTAAACCTGACTGCTAAATTAGAAGTTTCCCCACCCAGGATAAAACTTTGTGTAATGAACACGAAGGTTTATTCTGTGTAATTTATCTATATAATATGAATGTATTTAGAAATATAATAATAAGATTTATGATAAAGATGGCTCTGCCATGGGCGTACCCAAAGTACGCGGGAGATTGAACACCCCTCCCCCCCTGAAATTGCAAAAAGGTAGGTAGGTGAGGTAGGTACATTTTTTTTTATATACAATGATTTTGTTGTATATTAAAAATAAATCAGGCAGTGCACCTGATGGTAAGCCTCACGCTAGTCCATAATCAGCGCCACCATATTCCTTGTTTGGCAAAGATCTGAATGACAGCGCATCGTGCTCCTCATTTGAGACATTCGTTTGTAAATCACATTTGCCCAGTAATTGCACTTGCTACAGTGCCCTTCAACCGAAACACTAAACCGATCTAGAATCTAGTTTAAATTAGGTATGGAATGGAGATAGTTTAAGTCCAGAGGAAGAACAAAGGATAGTTTTATCACGGTAACTGACAGTCACGCAGACGGAACCGCGGGCAAAAGCTAGAAGGCTTTAAAAAATCTAGTTAGAAATAAATAGAATCTCACCGTGCCGCGGCAGCTCATGATATTCGACTCCAGGAAACAGCGCGTTCTCCTCATTATTCCTATTGGGGGGACACTTGTAGGCTCGGCAGGAGGGCGTGAGGTTCGCCATACTCGCTAGGAACGAGGGTAGTGGCGGCGGCGGCGGCATGTGCAGGATCGAGTCCGGTGGGGGGCCCAGCGATAGGCATTCTGCCCCGCAAGACATGCTGAGAAAAATACATAGACATTAGAAATGTGTAAGGATTTTCTTCCTCAGGCTCGTAACAGACGTTTAAACTGGAAAAGCGATTGACACCGTATCGCATCGCTGTGCGCCGTCAACTGTTCGTGAGCTTGTACCGAGGCGAGACGATTACGTTACGAATCAGATTGGTGTGTGTTGCATCAGGGAGTTTCATACAAAGAATACTGAACAGCTCAAGTTGATAGAGGTGTTGATCCCTTTCCTAGTTGATATGTGTGCTGTGACCTTTATCCAAACTAATTATAAATGTGAAAGTAGCTTTGTCTGTCTGTTTAGTTTTCACGCTTATACGGCAGAACCGATTTCGATGAAATTTTGTATGGAGATACTTAGAGTCCTGGAAATGGACATTGGATATATTGATATACATAACATTTTAACTGGCGAATGTTTTGTTTCCCCATCTCTTCCCGTGGGTGTCGTCAAGACGACTAAGGGATGTACCTAACACCGAAAGACAGACAGCAGCGCCCTCTGCCCTCTGCTCTCTACTTTAAACCTTACTGCGATCGCCAACCCGCTCACCAAGCGTGGCGATTATGGCAACTTTTTTTTTTAATGACTACCCCAGTAGGGTACAAGCCCTGTGTCGTGGGGGATTTTACAAACATACAAGTCACGACACGGACACAAAGTACACCCAGACTCGTAACAACCATTTCTGGATCAAACAAAGTTGTGTCCCGTGTGGGAATCGAACCCACGACCTCTTGCATAGCAGTCGGTCACACCCCCACCGCCCCCACAGGCAGTCTGTTGCTCCTCGTCGCTGTTCCTCGTTAACTTGTAAAGCCTACTTAGCTGTGATAGTTTTGATTTAAATTTCAGTAAATATACTACTACTGTGATTATTTTCCACATACCCAACATCAACCATTTAGTTAGCAGGGGGCACACTTGATTCTAACAAAAATTTGCACTTTAAAGCTTAATATTTCACAAACAGATCCCTAAATCTTAAAATGGTCTTTATAACCCCTAAACGTTTTTAAAAGACCTATCTATTGATATCATACACTATAGGGTAGGTGAGAAAAAAAAATCACAACCCCACTTTATATATAGGGGAGGTACCCCAAAAAAAGGTTTTTCAAGATTTTATTCTTCCACATCTTCCACAAATGTTTTGAGACAAATGTTCGTGTTTTGGTTTTTTCTCTTCTCTCAGATATTATTCGGTAGGTATTATTTTTCTAGTTTTCTTCTTTGAATCACAAAGCCTCTTTCTTGTCCAGTTATCAAGTACCTACCTACACTGTTTTACACGTTAAACGCGGAGCTGTAAAAATGACGACATGTTTGAAGCCATGTTTACAACTCAAATGTTTTTATTCGCCATGTTTTGTTCGTTCGTGCGTACACGGCTTTACAATTGCACAGACATACCTACACAAAGATACGCACTTTAAAAATAATAATCGCATTTTGTTTAAGAAATACACAACAAATTCCATCTTTACCCTTAAATACTCAATACCTATCAGTATTGTAATAAGTAAAAAGTATACTTCTGCAGTAAATGAATACCGCTTAAATTAAAAAAAAAAACACGCGTCTTTTGCATAAAAAATATACACAACAAATCCTATCCCTACCCTTAATATTATACCTATTAATATTGTAATAAAAAGCATAGTTTCAGAGCTGCGGTGAATTAATCCCCGTTAAACTTAAAAAAAAACCTATCTTGTATAAACAATAAAGCTGCTTTGAATTGATTAGACCCCTTTTTCTGTCGGCGGCTAATCCTTATAAGCTGAGAGGTTCATAGGTACTCGTATAAAGCATAACAATTTAACTGTCGTAAGACAGACAAGGCACTATTTAAAATGTAGGTAGGTATTTTTCCTATGTCACGGAAACAAATGAAAATTATTTAATCATACAAAGAAAAACACCCTACGTTTTAAACAGGTAGAATTCTTATAAAATACACTACAGTTTCAATGAAACTTTATCCTGAACAGTAAACAAAACATTAAAATAACAAACAAACTCACTTTAAATGATTATTTATAGAATTTTCACACAAAACAGATGCACTTTACACTGAACTCGGGTTACACTTGCTAAAAATTTGGTCCACGGGATGCAGAGCGCAGGCGCGACCCTGTACTACAACATTCACAAGCCACTAACAAACCGAAAGATAACTCCAATGCTGTGCTTTAGATTACTGGTTTTTACAACTTCGCCTGTTCTATTTTGTGAATAAAACCAGTAATGGTTGCGAAATTCGATAACTTCTTACGTCATTTTGACATTAACAAATAGTAACATAATAAGGGGAGCATTATTGATTCACGCACGCGCGGGAAGGGATTCGCGACCCTTATATGAAGGGTGTAAATGAAAAGTTATGAATAGAACGTTACAAATTCTTTCTATCTCAGTCTTTCGTATTAGTTTCTGTATATTATAGAAGAGTACAGACGATACTTAACGCATGGCTATAGAAATTGCAAATTAGGAGTTAGAAATTCATAGTTTACTTCCTTTTAATTAACTGTTTTGTGAATAGGGGTCAAAGTTGTGCATTCTTTAATGATATAATTATTATGGTCAGACATTATGATATGAAGGAAGGTCCCTATTATATTTTCTAACTTAGGTTAAAAAGAGGGGTATACTGAGTTCAAAGTTAATGACTGTTTGTGACATCTTAGCTGCTAAATATATGGACGGATTTGTTTTTACAGGCGGGACTATAATCTACCGAGAAAGTTGCAGACTGCTATAGGCGCTTGTCCCACCGAAGGCGAGAAAGCGATCAGCAAGTAGCGATTTTATCGTATTTTATGTAGATCCCTTGTAAACAAAAGAGATACAGATATTCTTGATCGTTGATTGTCACACTGCCGGCGAGCACTCACTCTGTACTCCATCTCTTTTGTTTACACGGGCGGGATCTACAATACATGTCAGTTGTAAGAAGGGGAGGACCAATCTCCTGCCTAAACACTCCGATCCAGTGTCAAAATTCTCAAATTACCCCCAAAAAAAGGTGATTCAATCGAGTCTGGGGGGCAATTGCGTGGCCCCCCTTGTATCCGCGCCTGTCTTGAGCGATAAAATCGCTACACGCCGTTGGTGGGACAGGAGTCTTCGACATACGGGTCCCAAGCTATTTGTTGTACAGTTATTCTACTTCTATGTCACATAATAAATAATGTGTCTTGGACGTGTTTAAGGAAGGTTTTCAGACCGTGATCTGTGCATGACGTTCTCTGGTTTAGCCAGACAGAGACAGTCTTATGACTGCCTCTGTGGCGCGGTGGGAGTGTGTCCGATTGCTACGCAAGAGGTCGTGGGTTCGATTCCCACACGGGACACCACTTTGTGTGATCTACAAATTGTTGTTTCGGGTCTGGGTGTGCTTTGTGTCCGTGACCCGTATGTTGTAAAGTCCCCCGCGACACAGGGTTTGTACCCTACTGTGGGAGTCGTCTTTTCTAAAAAAAAAAAACAACAAAATGTCTTACTTTCACATCTACCTATAATATTAATCTCGATAAGTCGTGATATGATAATTTATTATTTTTGACGTAATAATGTCACATAAATCGATGACCGGATACATGCACGAAAAAGTGTCACGATTCATCACGTTCCGCCTGCTGATAGGCTGAAATATTGCGGCCGTCGGGCCCGGGCGTGCGCATGCGGATCCACTAAAGCTGTCACAGGCATGATTGTTGTCAATATTTTCCTATGACGTTATCACGTAAAATAGTCTGTAAACTGACTTTACAGACAACAATTATTTGCCCAACTAATATACCTAGATATCGGTGGAGGGTCCTTAAAACACCATTTTATTCGGCTTCCTTTGAAGGTACAAAAAGACACACAACAAGATAGATTTTGTATCGGGTTACCGCAGGAAAACTTTAACCCTTCGTCTCTGCTAGGTATACCTACATTATATTAGTAGGAATATATTTAGAAAAGGTTAAAACACAAACTAAATAACTGTAACGTTCAAGTGACATTACTTGTTCCACGAACTATCTAGTATGTTAGACAAGTAGTTATTAGTTAAAGGTCATGTTGCTCGGATGTGGGGCAACCGGTTCGTATCCCAGACACGTTTTGTAGACAACTTTGTAGCGCCGTGTGAATTTATTATGAGGGATGAAAATAACACGCGAAAAATCGAAATCATTTTCTATTATAAAATACATACTAATATTTGTAGGCATTAAAAATAGACTAATTACTTTATCATTCTATGGTGTAATATATATAATATTTGTGTACCCAGAGACGAATTTGGGGGTTAAAGCACCCCTCCCTTCCCACAAATGGCGAAAACGTATTTGAGATCGATCCCAAAGTTACAATAATACAAAAATGGCCGTTTTAATCGAAACTTAACTGCAACTGCACTGCTTTGTTTACGTGAATTGACCCCTTGGTGAGAGTGTGTGCGACTGCTGCGCTAAAGGTCGTGGGTTCGATTCCCACACAAGACTGTGTGATCTACAAATTGTTATTCTCTGGGTGTGCGTTGTGTCCGTTAATCGTGTGTTTGTTATTTCCTCGGTGTCACCGGACTTGAACAATACGTACTGCGCGAGATACGTCTTAAAAAAAAAATTTGCTAATTTCCCGCCCGGATATTTATATTAATCTATACTAATATTGGAAAGAGGAAAGATTTGATTGTTTGTTTGCATTGAATAGGCTCCAAAACTCCTGGCCCGTTTTTTAAAATCTTTTACCATTAGAAAGCTATATTATCGGGGAGTAACATCGGCTATATTTTATTGTCAAAAAATTAAAGATCCCTACGAAAATTACAATAATGTAACTCAAGGTATAGAAAGCTACGATATGACACCCGTGCGAATACTTTGGTGTTTGCGTAAAGAAAAAACCAGGCAAGGGTATGTCGGACCACGTACAATGTAGGGTCCGTATTACCAATCCGAACAATGCTACTTAAGAAGAGGGTTTTCTGTTGTATTTGTTTCATACTACTAACGAACAACGTTATACTTAATAATAATTAGCAATGAAATTGCACGAAAATTTTGTTACTTCTCATTTGATCAGCTGTTAATCGTAGACTTGTAAAGCCTACTTAGTTGTGATAGTTTGCAGTTTTAATAATTCAGTTTTTTTTTATAATAAATTCTTGTTGTTTATGTACCTACTTATTCTAAAATAAGGTTATCCTAAACATACGTGATGTTAAACAGAAAGTTGCTATTTCACCTCTTCTTCTCTCTATTTACGCAATCTCTAAGTGAATTAACATGAGGCAGACATTCGCAAAAAGCTTTCCGGAAATTAAATTAGGCTGTACGCATTAGAACGGCTTTCGCCTAACTCTTAACAAAGTGAATATGATACTTTCTCTTTGATTATTTTGAATTTGGAATTTATTTCACTGGAGAATATTTTAATGTCATGTCTATGACTGTTGTCAGTTAAATTATCATATCACCATTGACGTATAGACCTAGACCACGGCATCCCTTTCAATTAAAAAGTAAATATTGACTGCAAAGCGCGAAAGAGAGAAAAAGCTTGTGTGGCCCTGTCTCTTTGACAGGTATTGTCCACAAAGTAGCGTTATCTTTTTCTAGAGAGTGGTCAATTTTGTGAGGTTATGGCGTAGTCCAGGTCTATATGTCAATGCGATCATCACATTGATCTCGAATATCCACAACTCTTGAAACGTCCGGAGCACCGAACTTAGTTAAAGAAACTCCTAAAACTCTTCAATAGAGGTTGAAGTACCACCGACTGAACCGCTCAAGTACTTGGTCTCTCAGTCAAATCAAATCAACTACGACCGCTTTTATACATCACTTCAATATACAACGTGAAATCAAAAGATAAAAATATTATAAAAGGCTTTTTATTTTGTTGAATTTATTTACTGAGAAGCTAAGCGGATCGTATATTAACGGGTTTTAAGGTTTCGTAGCCGATATGGCAACTACGAAACCCATAGTTGCGTCATGTCCGTCTGTCTGTCCGTCCTTATGTCACAGACATATTACTCAAAGACTACTTAATGGATATATGAAATTTGGTACATAAAAGTCTTGTATAAGACGCTACTTAGTTTGATAGTAATTAATAAAAAAATATATTACTTATTATTTTTTAAGGGGAGCACAGAAGCTGTTTTCTTTTTTATCAAACATCAACGTGTGGCACATCGTTCATTCATTTTGAGGCCTCTAATTTTTTTTTCATTAAGTTAATTTTTTTGGAAAATAATCGCTCCGAAAGTTGCATAAATTGTGCCCCCCTTAACTTTTGAACCGTGGGTCCAAAAAATATGACAAAGTCACAAAGGTACCGCTTAATAAATACTTTAAACTAAAATTATTTACAACATGATCAAATAAACTGTCATTGAGTTATTGCCGAAAAACTGCATTTCTCCTACTGGTGTAATTATTCAAATCGGATTTTTTCATAGGTAGTGTATTTATTTGCAATAACGTCTGCGGATCCGACATGCTTTTGCCTATTTTATTAAGCTATGAAGTGAAAGATAATGAAGGGTTTGTAAAAAGGCAACAAATGAAGCTGTCATAATTTTCTTAGCTTTGCATTTAACGTGTGAAAATACACGAAACACATCCAAAATCTATAAGACTTCAGTTTGTGCCACTGCACAGAGACTCGGTCTTATGGATTTTGCACTTGAAGTAAGGTGCAAAAGACCGAGTCTCTGTGCCTTTAAAGAGAACAATAAATAAATACTATAGCTAAATGAAAATCAATTCAAAAATAAGAATAAAAACCAAACGGGAAAAGTAAGTACCTATATAAGTAAAAACGCTCTATGCACAATAAATTGCAAAAATATTGTCCATTTACACATTAGTCAAAAAAAAGAAGGACTTAGGTAGGTATGTGGCTAAGCCGCATATTAATTTATATCTGCAAGTAAATATATAACGAAAAATAATAACTTCTTCAAAAGTAAACTAGCAACAACTTATAAAACATCCTTTTGGCGTTAGAAGGCGCAGAGAGATACTTCTTTCGTTGAAAAGATTAGGTACCTACAATAAAGAAATAAAGCATTAACTGCTGTACTCACAGTCGTATAATGCTTACATAAATAATTCAAATTTTGTCACTAAAGAATTATTTAATAAGCTTTAAATGACTCTGAATGCGGCAATTAGTATTTAAGATTTATTGTATTAAGTGTAGAATTATTTTAAACATCATATTAAAATTATACAAACATCGCTTCAATTAAATGTTAACCGTAAAACGTAAAATGTATTTTCTATTTTCAACTTTTTCTGTTTGAAGTGTAACTTTTTCACTAAATAATCTACGGACGAGGGCAACAATCTCTCACTTTGCTTTCAAAACAAGAAATTTTTAATTAAAGTTACAGAAATACCGCGAGCAGCCGGTGCGTGCTACCATTGGCTACCATAAATTCGCCAAAATGAAAACAAACATTACATAAAGCGGCGGCCATTGGTATGACGTCAACAAGATGGCGAAACCATTGATAAAGGCGCGATGGCGGCTGAAAGCCGGCTTCGCGCGCTTTGCGCATGACCACAGATATTCTACCATTGATAGAGTGTGGAGAACTTTATGCCTTACGACAAGCTTTCAATTTTAATAATAGTCTTATCGACTTTATACCAAAACAGATACGAATGTTCTCTGTTTTAGGGTTCCATAGCCAAAATGGTAAAACTGAACCCTTTTAGTTTCGCCATGTCCGTGAGTCTGTCCGCAACTTAGCTCAGAGACTGTTAGTGCTAGAAGGCTGTAATTTCGGATGAATACACATATTACTTTGCCGACAAAGTGAAAGAATAAAATCTTGAATAACATTTTTTTTCAGGGATTTTTTTCTCACCTACCCCATCTTTAGATAGATATTTTAAAAATGTGATGATTTATTTATATTTAGGGATCCGTTTCTAAAACATTAAGCTTTAAAGTGCAAATTTTGTTAGAGTCAAGTGTGGGTATGTGAAAAAAAATCACGAAAGTAGTATATATAATGAAATTAAAGGGAAAACTATCACAGCTAAGTAGGCTTTACAACCTAACGAATAACAGCAGACCAAAGTGAGAAGTAACAAAATTTTCATACAGATTCCATTGAAAAATACATACTAATGTTTGTTAGTACGTAGTATGAAACAAAAACAACAGAAACCCCACTTCTTAAGCGCACATTGTGCGTGGCCTGACATGCACTTGCCCGGTTTTATACTTATCCTGACAAAACCACCTTTACTTTTACTTTACTTGTATATTGTGCAGTTTAATTTTAAAAATATATGCAAAATCTTTGTTTTTAACTAGTTGACTCAAGGCTACGAAAACAAGTTTATTATGTGCTTGCAAGAAGTTCCTATTTATTTATATCTAAAGATTAATAGTATCAAAATCGTACCCTCTAAACAGGTTTTCAACAGTGCAGAATCTGCCTCTTTTGACGGCACACTACATAGGCTGTATCAGATACCGCCTTAGCCGTCGACCGAGCGGACGACTGCTTGCACGGGAAAAAGCCGCGAACTTTACATTTGAATTTCGTATATCGAACGCTTTCGTTTTCATATTTAATTCTTTTGTTTGACTAAATTTTTATTTCGCATCATAGACTATATTAAATACTTTTTGGTGAATCTTGAAGATTTGTTGAGAAACGTGGTAAGTTTTAGACATAGGAAAATATTTATTTTAATTAAGTTTTATTTCACGGAAAACTGTTATAAAGTTTTAATTTGAAATAATTTCAAAATATATTTTTATACTTTGTGATTATCTACGAATTTGGAATCATTTTTCCGCTTTCGATTTTCATTATTAGGTAGCCCTAATATGTGTGTGTGTATAAAAATAAAACTACTTACCGAGAAATGTAATACTTGAACGCGTCCACATAATCAACTTTATTTTTCTGTAAATCTACATCTATACAACTTTTTGAAACGACTTTTTATAGAGATTACATGGTCTACGAAGCGTAGCACATTAGCTACGGTTTTTGCGCTACGCGCTACGTATTCATGTACCGTGAAAGCTTAATGTAGGTACACAGCATTTTTTCGTATCGCAAAATGAGTTTTGCCGAGTGAGTAAAGAGGTATTATTTAAAAATGGGCACAATTTTATATATCGCGATTTTTGATTGATGATTTTAATAGTCAAAGTTTTTTTTTTATTCGTTTTATATTTTGTGTAACGCGTTTTATCTGTGGTAACTAGTAATTCTATATTTAAAAGGATTAGCATAACTACTGTAAAGAAGTTACTAGCTCATACTAGCGATGCAGGAGTGTTTTCTACTGCTGTGCCAGAGGTTGTGGGAGTCGATTCCCATACAGGGTAGTGTTTGTAAGATTCAAAAATGTTGGTTTTGACTTTGTGGACTTCTTCGTGTCTGTTAATCGTATATTTGTAAAGGCCTCATGATATACAATTTTATAGTTGTGTTTAAAAAAATACGGTTTTCGAGACAGAGATGGATTAACGAGTTCTTTCACATGTCTTATTATTATGTTTATGAAAGCGAAAAAGCGTATCAGAAACACTACTTTGAAGACTTCTTACAGCTAGAACTATCTATGGTATTTTATCCCCTTAATCGCATAATACCAGAATCGCTAAATATCAGATTCGCAATATACCAGACTCTCAAAACACCAGAATCAAATCACCTGTACCAAACAAATCTTTTGCTATTCTATTATCAGTGTGACTGTTTTTAATATCCATTGATAGACATTTTCATAATGACTTTTTAATTGCTCTAAGATTTTTCAAAGCTAAATCTATTTTAAGATATTTTCGTTCGTTCTACAGTTCGTTCAGATAAATAGATTATGAAGAATGAACGGGACATTAAAGGATTCTTTGTGAAGCGATGAATAATATCTGAGATGATAGCTCCTTTTAGCTGCTAATCGGTTGGGTCATTACAGCTAGGCACACATCCGAGGATGGATGCCGTTGCCATTCAGTTTAAAAAGAAAAAAAAAACTTTTTTTGAATGCTAGGCATGAATATGGTACATTGACGTATAGACCTGGACCGCGCCATCTCTTTCAATTAAAAAGTAAATATTGACTGCAAAGCGTAAAAAAGACGAAAAAATCGTGTGACAGGTGTTGTCCACAAAGTAGCGTTGTCTCTTTCTAGAGAGTGCTCAATTTTGTGAGGTTATGGCGCAGTCATGTTCTCTACGTCAATGATATGGCATAAATTGAACATTTGACAACTATGACATATTTTTTTACTCTAACTCTGTAATAGTACGTTTTTAAAATATATTCGTTCACAATTTAAAGTAATTAATTATGAATTTACAATCATCAAAACAAATACTAAAATTAAATTATGTGACCATAAAGAATTGTAACGTTTCAATCCTGTATTTCACACGAACTTCTACGGGATGTATCGTTTTGAAGTTTCTCTAAAAGAGATTGATTTAGGTTTTTTAGTGGCTTCACGTCGAAAGGATAATAAGTAGAACTCACGACCTTTAGATAGCGAGTCCGATGCCTTAACCACAAGGTCACTTTAGTTATCTGTCAAATACCCTGTTGCGAGATTGCACACCGCTTTTTTATCTATGGTTTGTATGTGCACAGATTATCAAGTGTAATCTATTGTTATCATTAATTTGTTATCTATACATTGAATATTACAATATTATTTATGATAGGTATTGACTGCACAGCAGTTTTTTTTTAAAACGACTCCCGCTTTAGGGTACAATCCCTGTGTCGCGGGGGACTTTACAAACATACAAGTCAGGGACAAAAAGTACATCCAGACTCGGAACAATAATTTGTGGATTACACAAAGTGGTGTCCCGTGTGGTAATCGAACCCACGACCTCTTGCGTAGCAGTCGGACACACTCCCACCGCGCCACAGAGGCAGTCAGTGCCGGTGAAGACATTTGATTCTTGTAATTGTAATTTTGTAAAAAGAAATTTAGTTACTGAACTAACTGTGTGATGTGAACCTTGCCAGCAATGAAATCCTTAAAATTCCATACTAATATTATAAATGTGAAAGTAACTCTATCTGTCAGTCTGTCTGTTACACTTTCACGCTCAAACAGCTAAACCGATTTAGATGAAATTTGGTATGGAGATAGTTTGAGTCCCGGGGAAGGACATTTTGTAATTTTTTTATCGCGATAACCGACATCCACGCTATTGGAGCCGCGAGCGAAAGCTAGTTACTAATAAATGCTAAAGTAAAAGGGAATAACTTTAGCTATTTATGAATGACTAATTTTATATTTAAATATGTTTCGCTGTATACCAAACTAACAGTGTCAGTAATTATTTTATGAAGTAGTGGTGTTAATATCACTGTGTTTCAGTTGAAGTGCACTGTAGCAAGTGTAATTACTGGGTAAATCAGACTTATAAACTAATGTGTCAATTAATGGTCACATTCAGATCTTTGCCAAGCAAGGCTTTGGGTGTCTCTGATACTGTTATGGGCTAGCGTGACGCTTACCATCAGGTGCTCGACCAGGGGGCTTAGACAAATGCCACACGCTTCTTTTTTGGCACACGCTACTGTTGTTTTTGGTCCACCAATCCAGCAGCAGTCACGTGACGTATTGTCAACTATATGTCAAATGCATACATTTTCCCGCGTTAGCGTGTGCGGAAAAAGTATCGTGTGGTATTTGTCTAAGCCTCCTGATCGTCTTTTCATTTCATAGTATAAAAAAAACAATAAGTAAAGTTGAAAGAAACTTTGTATCTAGATCAAAGAAAAATAATCAAAGCCCAGAAAATAAACAAATAAATCGTTATGACAGGCTGTATGTGACATCGTATGTCATATTTCACAGATAAAATACGTAGGTATTCTTGTACAAAGAATAAATAAGACGTATTAGATATTATTTATGTATTCGGCGTGTGGAGGCGCCGGTATCCATGTTGGATAAGCATTATGTCCTCAATATGTCGCCACGCTTACAGAATATATTACGCGACAGGTGGCCCTGTCTATTAATATTTTAGGAGATATGCGTGATAATATCTATATGGAGACCACGCTACAAATACCTAGTGTTGACTGCCTGTTGGTCTAGTGGTTAGTGACCCTGACTGCTAAGCCGGAGGTCGTGGGTTCGATCTCAGGGAAAAACTTTGTGTGAGTACGTGGTTTATTCTGTCTGTGTCTGGGTGTAATTTATCTACAATATGTTTGTATTTGTAAATATTATGTATGTTTATCAGTTGTCTGGTTGAAATAGTACAAGCTCTGCTTAGTTTGGAATTACTTGTATATTAAATATTATTATTATTACTGTTGATAAATTCGTGATTATTACTCATTATCTATTCTCAGTCTAGTCTTGTATGCTGGACAGGATAGCGCCGAAAACAACAAAACATACATTTGATTTTGACATATGGACAGTCATTTGACAAATCATATGGATATACTTGTGTAACAAGGTTATCAACAACGGCCATTTGTCATAAGTGTCAAAAAGTTCATAGAACGGTCATTTGATTCGGTATTTGAAATTGCTGTCATTTTGTACGAGGTAGCCAGCGTACTAGTACGAGAAAGCTATAGACTCACAGACCCTCTATCTAATATATAAAATTCTCGTGTCACAGTTTTCGTTGCCATACTCCTCCGAAACGGCTTGACCGATTTTGATGAAGTTTTTTGTGCTTATCCGGTATCTATAAGAATCGGCCAACATCTATTTTTCATACCCCTAAGAGTTTGTTTGTTTGTTTGAATGCGATAATCTCAGGAACTACTGGGCTGCACTGAAAAAAATATTTTATTGTTGGATAGCCCATTTATCGAGGAAGGCTATAGGTTATAACATCACGCTACGACCAATAGGAGCGGAGCAGCAATGAAAAATGTTATAAAAAAAAGGAAGAAAAAAGGGAAAATTACAATCTATTATTCATGCCCCTAAGTGATAAGGGTTATCCACCCCTAACATTTATAACTATACTATAATATTAGAAGAGAGAGAAGAGTTTGTTTGTTTGTTTGAACGCGATAATCTCAGAAACTACGGGTCCATATTGAAAAAAATATTTTACTTTTAGATAGCCCATTTATCGAGGAATGCTATAGGCTATAAAACATCGCGCTACAACTAATGGGAGCGGAGCAGCAAGTAAAAATGTTTGCAAAAATGGGGAAAATTTACGCAGACGAAGTTGCGCGGGTCAGCTAGTCAACTATATAGTGGTGAGTGAATCTAGAGCTGTCATGTACCCACGGCCGTTGCAACACGGTGGAAATGGTCGTCGGGCTATAAATAACATTATTCACGCCATTAAGCTCTGTATTCTACAACGTTATTTTTCGTATAGCGCTAAGCTCAGACACCCTAAGATTTTTATATTAAGAAATCATATAAAAAATTAAAAATTAAATTAAAATATTGAAAACTTGCAGATTTATAAAACTATTAAATTCGCAGTATCGTGCTCATTGCGTAGCGTACGTACTAAAACCATGGTTAATATTAACATTACACATCACATTGTGAATAGAATTTGGGCTGTTACAATGATAAAAAAACGTGGTCCAAAAACGACCCCATTGAATTGTATTATTGATTCTAAGCAAACGAATTCCAGCTTTGCACTTGTATATAATTGTATAATATTTTTGAAGTCAAAATACTTGACTATAATTTAGGTACTTTAAAAAAAAGTGTATTCCGTATTTCCATAGACATAGAGAATGTCTGCCTTATAAAATTGATCATGTTCCCTTGGAACCCTTATAGTTTAGCTATGTCCCCCCGTCCGCAGCTTCGCTCAGAGACTGTTAGTGCTAGAAGACTGTAATTTTGCATAGATACACATATTACTTATGCCGACAAAGTGAAAGAATCAAATTTTGAAAAAAAAAAATGTTAGTGTTAAGTGTGTCCCCCCCTGCCAATTAAATGGTTGAAGTTGGGTATGTGACAAAAAATGTATAGTGAAATTAAAAGGAAAACTATTACAGCTAAGTAGGCTTTACAACTTAACGAATAACAGCAGACCAAGTGAGAAGTAACAAAATTTTCCTACAGATTCCATTGAAAAGTACTTTTATAACGTTGTTAGTAGTATAAAACAAAAATAAAAGAAAACCCATTTCTTAAGCCGCATTATTCGGATCGGGGACTATGGAACCTTACATGTGTGGCCCGACATGCACTTGCCCGGTTTTTTTTAATAATGTCAAAGTGACATGGCAACTAAGATATTATAATATACATAAGTATATGACGTGAACCAACCAGATTTCTAAAAAGTCAGTTTCAACTACTGGCCGCACGACTGTTTTGTCTCTCTTATAGAGTAAACTGGTGTAAAAGTACTCAAGATCTACTCTACATTATCTTACGGCCGGTCTCAATAAGTTATCTACCGTTAACTGTATGTTAAAATAACTCTAGTAAATACTTGAGACCGGCCGCGGCCGTTAGTACGTCACTCATAAAAAAAAAACAAAATAGACAGGCATAGCCAAAAACGTGTACTTCACATAAAAAGCAACAAGCGAAGGCGCCATGTTGGCAGCCTCTATACACTTAAACTTACTTTACGATGTAGGTATTCCATTGCCGTTAACATAGCCACGGAAAGAACTTATATGAGCTTTTAGCCATAGTAACTGTAAGATCACTTTATTTTAAAAATAGTTTTATGTTATGGGACCGCCTACTGTTAGCGTTAATGAATTCTCTCTGACCCCCTTATCTATATCTATATTAAAAAGCTGAAGAGTTTGTTTGTTTGTTTGAACGCGATGATCTCAGGAACTTCTGGTTCGAATTGAAAAAGTATTTTTGTGTTGGATAGCCCATTTGTCGAGGAAGGTATAACATCACGCTATGATCAAAAGGAGCGGAGCAGCAATGAAAAATGTTGCAAAAAATAAATATTCCTTTTGAGAGCTTCCGTTGCGGGCGCTGCGTAAACACAACATGTATGACGGATTTGTCACCTTGAAAAGTTCTATATAAAAGTCCCCACTATTAGCTTTTGTATGGTAATCAAATTTGTTCCAAAATAATGCATTTATTTTCGAAAGTGTTCTAATAAACATGGTATTAACTATTTAATTTTGAACAATACTGCTCTTACTTCATTTGATTTCAAAGAATATCTTAAGAGATATCATAGTTTTAAAATATTACATAACAAAATCAGGCGCGGATACAGAACTTTGTTTAGGGACAACAATTGGCTCAACTGGCCAAGCGTGAATTGTTTACATGACTGAGGGGAGGCATTAGATTCAACACCGGTACATCGACCACCACCGCCAAGGGGAGGGCGGGGGAGGGATATGCCGCCACACAAATACCTATATCATATTATTTTATGCCTATATTTTATTTTTTGACCACAGTATCGTATCGTAGCCACCCAGCGTTCCTCTATTATTCCTGTTTCACTCTTACCGATCATAGCGTGGTGTACCCTAAAATAGACTATGTTAAATTTTTAAAGTTAATAAAAAAAAGTATTACACATTACAGACATGCATCATTTTAAATTAGAATTGTAGGTACCAAATTTTGTAAAATTTGATCAATGCTCTCAAGTAGTTCGTGGATAAAACACCATCCACTAAAGAAAATTGCAGTCCAAACATAACGCGGGCAAAGCCGCGGGCGTGAATGAAGCGTGAAAGAAAAAGAAAATGTCATCGGCTTTTCCCTTGGAACTACCGCCTGACTTAATTTTATTTTTCAAATAAAATAAACTTTATTCTTGTGGTAGTTTGACGTTTTCAAACAATAATTGATTTGGTTTTACGAAATAAAGATATTTAAGTTTGAGTATAATGACTGACTCATTATACTCCAACTTAAATATCTTTATTTTTAATAAGGCTTTAATTTTTAATATACATCGTGAATTTGTTTTCATTTTGGAGCCGAAAATGTTGAACTCCATATCAATAACCTAGTCCATAAAATAAAAACATCGGTTTAATTTTTTTAATAAAAAAAAATACACTGGTGAAAAACAATTATTATTACGTGAAATCGATCGAGTAGCGCCACTACAAGTGCTTATTTATTTTCCAAAAACGACATTAATTTTTATAAATAACTAGCTGTCCCGCTTAACTTCGTATGTGTAATTTTTTCCCGTTTTTGCAACATTTCTCATTGCTGCTCCGCTCCTATTGGTCGTGGCGTGATGTTATAATATGGCCTTCTTCGATAAATGGGCTATCCAACAGTGAAATAATTTTTCAATTCATGAGATTTTCGCGTTCAAACAAATAAACTCTTTAGCTTTATAATATATCTTTAAACGAGCAATTCTTGTATATATATACATAAATATATAATCTGAATCTCGGCAACGGCTCCAGCGATTTTCTTAAAATTTTGTATGCAGAGGGTTTTGGGGGCGATAAATCGATCTAGCTAGGTTTCATTAAACAAAAAACGTCGTTTTGCCTGTATTTTCAAGCAATGAAAAACTGCTACAATATCATTAGAATACAAAGGTAAATTTCGCCACGACCGAAATCTTATATCTTTAAACGAGCAATTCTTGTATATATATACCTATATATATAATCTGAATCTCGGCAATGGCTCCAGCGATTTTCATGAAATTTAGTATGTAGGGGATTTTGGGGGAGATAAATCGATCTAGCTAGAATTCATTTTTGGAAAACGTCGTTTAAAAAAAATAACGAGCGAAGTTCGGTCATCCAGGTACTAATACTAATATAGATATTAATATTTTCTTAAACCGATATTTTTTATAGACTAGATTTTTCAAAATTTCGGCAAAAAAAGGACTACAAAATCACGGGGTATACCTAAAATAAAAACTGGGTCATCAATAATTAAAATCGCAAATATCATGTTCCATAGACAATACAAAACAATTTTGCAAAAAGTATATAATTCGAATAAATAAAAATTTGAATCCAGACTCAGGAATCGAACCCGAGACTTCCAAAAATTTTTCTATCTTTAAAAATGCAATTATTGTATTTGTAAAGTCTTTAGCAAGAAATGCCTATAAAAATTACTTCAATATTCGGCCTGCGTCATCATAATTTGTTAAAAATGCTCTCTGTAACGAAGCAATAACAAAAGCCGTGATAGTTCTTTAACTTCCGACTAGATGGCGCTACGGGGGCCTAACCCGTAAAAGCATTAAGAGATAGAAGAATTTGATATCTAGTAACATAGTCCAGATAGGTGGTTCGCTTCTGGCCCCGGTTTGGCTACGGAAGTCTCGGGTTCGATTCCTGAGTCTGGATTCAAATTTTTCTATCTTTAAAAATGCAATTATTGTATTTGTAAAGTCTTTAGCAAGAAATGCCTATAAAAATTACTTCAATATTCGGCCTGCGTCATCATAATTTGTTAAAAATGCTCTCTGTAACGAAGCAATAACAAAAGCCGTGATAGTTCTTTAACTTCCGACTAGATGGCGCTACGGGGGCCTAACCCGTAAAAGCATTAAGAGATAGAAGAATTTGATATCTAGTAACATAGTCCAGATAGGTGGTTCGCTTCTGGCCCCGGTTTGGCTACGGAAGTCTCGGGTTCGATTCCTGAGTCTGGATTCAAATTTTTCTATCTTTAAAAATGCAATTATTGTATTTGTAAAGTCTTTAGCAAGAAATGCCTATAAAAATTACTTCGATTATTTCGTTAGTCCATCTGTTCTTTGGACGTCCTCTGCTCCTTTTACCAATTGGTCCTTTCCATATTGTTGATTCTAATGTCCATCTTTTGTCTTTGTATCTTGCTAGGTGCCCTGCCCATCGCCACTTTAGTGTTAAAGCGTATTGCAGAGCATCTATGAGCTTTGTTTTATTTCTTATGTATTCGTTTCTTATTTTGTGTATTCTCCTTATTTTCAGTAGACTCCTTTCCATCGCTCTCTGGCACGTCACGCGCTTAGTTTTTATTTTGGTGTTGTATGCCCAAGTTTGACAACCGTATGTGAGCGTCGGTAAAATGCAAGTGTCCAATACAATCTTTTTGAGGTGAAGAGGAAAGGCGCCTTTTAGAATTTCTTTCAGAAACTTTTTCCAACTCATGTTTACTCTGCATTCTATCTCTTCTTCATCATTATTGTCTTCAAATGTTATTTGTTTCCCTAGGTATGTATATTTATTTACGTATTCCAGTGGCTTACCATGTAGGCTTATTGTGTTAGTGTTGCTGTTTGTCATTACTTTCGTCTTGTCTTCGTTCATTTTGAGACCCACTTTTTTACTTTTTTCACTTAGTGAGCATATCATTTTTTCCAGTTTCTTGCTTGTTTCAGCGAAGAGGGCGATATCATCAGCGAATCTTAGGTGTGTAAGTTGCCTCCCATTTACTGTGATTCCCTCTGACTGCCAATTTAGATGATCGAAGATAAGTTGTAGTACTGCTATAAAAAGTTTTGGGGACAGAGGATCACCTTGTCTCACTCCTCGGCAGATTGGTACTTTCGGGACACGTTTTTCCATTTTAACTCTGCTGGAACTACCTTCGTATATGTTTTTTAGTGTTATTATGTAATTTCCATGAATGTGGCATTTTTTCAGGGCTTCCCATATGGAGTTGTGTGAAATCGTGTCAAGCGCTTTAGCGTAGTCTATGTAGGCTATGTACAGTGGTCTATTGAATTCTTTATATTTTTCTACGACTTGTTGTATAACGTGTATGTGGTCCATTGTAGAAAAGCTGGAGCGAAAGCCTGCTTGTTCAATCGACTGGTGTTTGTCGATTTTTGGACTCAGTCTGCTTTGTATAATTGACGTAAATAGTTTGTACACACTAGGAAGAAGGCTAATAGGCCTATAGTTGCCCATATCTTTTGGGTCTCCTTTTTTGTAGAGTAGGATAATGTCGGAACTCTTCCACTGTTCTGGCACTTGTCCTGTGTCTAAAACTTTATTGAATAAGTAGGTGAGTGGGCGACTTAGCAGATGAGAACCAAATTTCAGAGCCTCATTTTGTATACCATCTGGTCCGGGACTCTTGTCATTTTTAATCCTCTTAATGTGTTTGGTGACTTCCATAATGCTTACAGGTGGTATATCGCCGTCGTTCAAAATGATTTCGTAGTTTTCATAAGATGTAGTAGAGTAGGAATGAGTCGAGTTTGAAGCGGTGTTGTTTTTCTTTTCATAGAGTAGTTTATAGGATTCTGTAGCACAATTTATGATATCCTCTCTGGTCTTGGTATCTTTAGTTTTTGTTCTTATGTTCTGGAACCAATTTTTGTGTGTTGTTAGCTGTTTGTATGCTCTTTTGGTACTTCTATATGTATGTAGGTTGCTTTCTATTATTTTATTTCTATATTGTTGGAAGTCTTTTCTGATGGCTTTACTTGTTGTTTTATATAATGTACTTAGTTCTTTTTTCATTTCCTTAGTTTTATGATTTATTTTTATAATTTCTGCTCGTCTTGTCAGCAAATCCCGTGTGTTTTTGCTGAGAATTTTGTGAACGCGGTCTGCTTTTACGTCGTTTCTATTTGATGCCGTACTCTTATTAATGATATTCTCTAAAGCATCGTATAGTGTTTGAACATCGTCGTCTTCGTTTTGCGTATTTAAAGTTCGTATGTTTTGTTCTAGATTTTTTAGATAACAGCTGATATCTTCTGTGGTTTTTAGTGACTTTGGTTGCGGTTTAAAGGATGCTCTACTTTTCTTTTGTTTTTCTAGCAGGTACGTAGCTCTAACAAGGCGGTGGTCCGATCTAAATCCTAAGCCATGGAGAACTTCTATATTCCTTATCTTTTAGGGTTCATTTGTTAAGATAAAATCTATTTCATTTTTGGTTTTTTCGTTGGGAGAGATCCATGTCCATTTACGGTTGTTTCTCATTTTAAAGTAGGTATTCATAATGGACAGTTTATTTTCTAAGGCGTATTGAACGAGCTTTTCTCCTCTCTTCTTTACTTCTTTTCCCATATCCAAATTTTCCCATAGCTAGGTTTTCTTTCATTTTCTTTTGGCCAACTTGTGCATTGAAGTCTCCTATGATAAGAACATTTCCTCCTGCTTCGTTTTGTGCTGTTTCCAAGGTTTCATAGAAAGAGTTGATATCTTGTTCTGTTGCTCTCTCCGTCGGGGCGTATACTTGTATTATACAAAGTAATTTGTTTTCATATTTCATTTGCAGTAAAGCGACTCGTTCGGAGAAACCTGAGAAGTTTAGTATCTTGTTTTTGTGCTCTTTTTTAATTAAGAAACCTACTCCGTGTAATCCTGGCGTTTCTCCTTTGTAGCAAAAGATATAATCATCATGTTCTTCAATATTGCAGTCCATTCTTCTTACTTCTGCGAGGCCGAGTATATCAATTTTGATTTTCTGTAGTGAATATATCAGTTCTCTGATCCTAGCGATCTCACATTAAGTGTTCCAATTTTGAGTGACTTAATCATTTCCTTTGTGTAAACTGGAGGGTTGTGGTCATTTTCCCCCACGGGGACCAGCCGGCTTGGGGGAGGTTTATTTGAGGTTTTGAATAGCAAGTTGTTTAGATTATTGCAGTTTTTCCGGTCGCTGGTGTCCTTTCGTTGCTAGCTACAATTTTTTTCCTTCAGAGAGTTGCTTCTGGGGCGAGACAGAAGATCAAACGCGTTCTTTGCAGCGATTTTCTTGGGGCCTACCGAAGATGGATGGCTCTGTGCGTTGGTCTTTGAATTAGGGGAGAAAGAGGATTCTCTCTTTCTCTTTTCACGACTCAAATCACTTTGTTTCTTGACTATAATTCTGTCCCCACGTAGGTAAGCGATATTGCCTTTGTTTCTTTCTTTTTCTACTCTAGGCTGCAGTGACTTTCTTATTACCCAAACGTTTCTTTTGTAAAATCTTCTTTTATGTACATTCCTTGAGGAAACTTATTTTTATTTTTCAGAATTTCATTTCTTCTCCAATTTGTTGTGAGACAAATAAGGATAGGCCGAGTTCCCTTGCTGTTCTTGATTACAATCCTATAGGTTTTATTGATTTTATGCTCTTGTATATTAAGTGCGAGGTGCGAGTTGATCTTTTCTTTCATGAATTTTACAATATTGAATTCATCTTCGCTTCCTTCCCTTATTCCAAAGAAAAGCAAGTTTTTCATTTTCTTCTGTATTTCTAAACTTTTAATTTTTTCTTTCAGTTCTGAAACTTCGATATGTATCAGTTTATTCTGCTCGTCCAGTTTTTTAAATTTTTCATCCCTTTGCTGCATAATGTTCCGTGTAACAGACTCTGTAATAGTCACCGTTTGTCTCTCCATTTGCTCTTAAATTTTTTCCAGTAAAGTTTGCATTTGACTATCCATTTCTTGTATTAAAATTCAAATGTCACTTCAAAAGTTTAAAATCCGCGCACAATTGTTTTGTGTGTAGTAGTTTTCAAATTGTATATATGGCAACACTTTACCTGTCAGATTCAGTTAGTAAGGTTGGCTAGCTTGTATTGTGAGTTGTACTATTCCAATAAATTTTCTTTTGAGGGTACCTTGTTAGATATTTTCTCAGCTGATATTTCACTTCACGGTGGATTTTGTTGCGCGAATTTTATCTTCCTGCACTTTCCGTAGCGTAGTTCTTGATAATAATCCAGTCTTGTGGTGTTGACATGAGATTAAACACAATTTTAGCAATATTTGTCGCGAGTGACTTTCGGTACGTCTGTAGTTGTTTTTTTTTTTTTTTTTTTTACGACGGTTGTTATGTAAACGTAAATCACAATTACAAAATAAAACGGTAGGTACTCTGGTCTGGATGCGCGAGTCCTCTCCTACTCACACTTGGCCGGGTTTCTGAAAGGTGTGATGTTTTCGTCGTGGAATACAGACAAGTATTTTTTTTAAATGTCATTTTGATTAATTTCACTTTATAATCAATTTTAAATAGTACTCTTTTTATAAAGCTTCTCGTTTTTTACGCAGAAATGCAGTTATATCAACCCATATGATGTCCCACTGCTGGGCACTGGTCTCCCCAGTAGAACCTACTTATTATAGATCCTGAGGGTATTTACCATAATCGCCACGCTTGGCGAGCGGGTTGGCGATCGCAGTACAGCACGTCCTCCAATGTGAAATCCCTTAGTCGCCTTGACGACACCCACGTTAAGAGATGGGGGAGAAACGCAGTTATCTATTGCGTTTTTGATTTTATTACGGTTTAGAAGTACTTAAAAATATTTTATATACTACAGGTCTTAATCGCGTGAATAATTTAAAGTAAAATACCTTGTGATTACCAGTCTAGCCGTGACCACGGCCGTTGCAATACGGTCGAAACGTCGGGCAATAATCATTTTATGGGATAAGACCCATATATAAATAAATATTTTTAAATGTTGATTATCTTTCGCAATTTGTACACATTATAAAATTGTATATTTTATAATGTGTACAAATTGCGAAAATTTGAAATTTTAGCATTGCAAATGACACTTTAAGAATTTCACTATTATACAATATATAATTATATTAATCTTTCGCAATTTGTACACATTATAAAATATATAATTTTATAATGTGTACAAATTGTGAAAGTTTATCAACATTTAAAAATATTTATTTATATCAATAGAATCATTGGACAAAAGTTTGTATAATAGTGAAATTCTTATAGTGTCATTTGCAATGCTAAACGGGTCTAGAGCTCGGGCGAAATTAATGAAGATGTACTCGTAGTTAGTTTTAATTCAATTAATTCGCCTGTTAAAACAGATTTCGATGGAAAAGCTAATTTCAAAGGATTTGCGGGAGTTTGACTCTAAAATATTAAAGTCAACAGTGTTATTATTGTTGATAAAGTCGTTTTTAATTGATTTTGATGTTCCTAAAAGGGGTTATAAATCAAACAGTTATGTAGATTAATATCACCGATATAGTAAGTACCGTTCGTTTATGATTAGTGAGTTAATAAATTGTCGATTGACTGACATCTAATAAAACCTCATATAAAAATGATATCCTGCCTTCCGGTGTATTCACACATCAACAGAAGAAACTGTATTATTTAATTAAAGGGATTTCTTTTGTAAGTTACACCAGGAATGAAGAAGACTTTCAGGCAATTTAAACTCTAGATCCGGGCGCTGAGTAAAATTAATTTATAAAAACATAACCCTTTCTTGCAGTTAGGTAAAAAGACACGAATTTTGTCGTTAGCTTGAATTACTACAAAATTCGTGTCTTAATAGATCTTGATTAAATTAAAAAAAGCGGCGGTAGCCTAATGGCTCAGGCATCGGACTCGCAATCTTGAGATCGCGGGGTCGAATCTTACCCATTATACTAATGATGTGAATACGGCTTTAAAATAAAATATTTACGCGATTAAGACCCGCAGCTTATAAAATTCTATAGCGAAAGCTTACGAACATATTTATAGATAGGTATCTTTACAATTATTTTACTGCGTACAAAATGCCTGCCTTCAAATACCTAGTCTTTGAACCAAAAGTCTTATTTACAAACACAAATAAGATTTACTTTCAAAGAAACAGATGAAATACTCGTAAAACTTACGAGTAGGTTATATATTTTCTCATAAAATCCCATAACCTTACCTTACCTTAAAGGTCTACATTATAATAACAATTAAAACATAAAGCCGAGTTGTTTCATTGTACTTATAATACCTGAGGCCTTCCCCGCTAAGAGTAAAGTTGAATAATGGAAAATGTTGCCTAAATTACTTTAATATAAGACCTCTAACAGACGAACGTTCATTTTGAATTGTCTAGGTACCTCATATCTATATCTATACTCATATAATACAGCTGTAGAGGTTGTTTGTTTAAACTCACTAAATATCTGCGAAAGTATTAGGGCGATTTAGATAAAATTTGGTGTCTAGCTTGAGTAGTGATTGCAATACCGCAACTCATCTTTGAAATTGTACTACAGATTTTTATGTAAAAATCAACTTTTATTAAACATTTCTTACAATGCAACAGAAATTATTTGTTTTCTATTAATTAAGTATAAGTAATTAGTAATTGGTTTTCGTGAATTCATTTTCAAATGTTTAGCCTAGTTTAATAGTTTTGTTTAATTTTACCCTTACTCCTAACAACAATTTTATATTTTAGTTTAGTCTTCTATACTAATATTATAAAGCTGAAGAGTTTGTTTGTTTGAACGCGGCAATCTCATGCGTGATCCCGTTTTGCGGGATTGCAATCCCTAAGCTTGAGAAAGGTTGGGTTGGCTGCTTTTTTATTGCCATACGTTTAATGAGCTCAAAATGGGAAGTAAAACCTAGTTCTTATACTTAGTTAGTTTTATTGGTTACTACTGGAACTAAAATATAGTTCCTAAACCAGGTAGAGATGGCTATTTTAAACGCATTAATTTACTAACTATATTTACAGAAAGCTGAAAAAAGTCGAGCGGAAATTAAATTCTATATAATCAAGAGATGTCCATTTTCCCGTAAAAAATGAATAGGTATCAGACAATTGCGTGTCGTCTATAGAGGCCTAAAAGCTTTATATTTAGAAATTTACCTTTAAAAAGAAAGAAAATAAAGTAAAGTTAAATACACGGAATTCAACTCCCACGCACTGATGTACACGATTATAGTAAACATTCTAAAATAGCTTTGAATTATTTTTTATTTATTCGCTAAAGGTCACCCTTGTTTGACATTTATTCCAATAGTATTAACATACATTTTTCTTCTTTTATTAATTTATGTTACTTTTAGAACTGTTACCTGTATCTTTATACAACTTTTACTTTTTTAAGTGTCTTAATATTTTTAATATCTTTCACTTTACTGCCCATGGTTTTGAATAACGGTAAAAAAGTATCCTATATCACTATTTCAAATGAGCAGAAAATGAAAACGTGCAAAAAATAGAAACGTGAACGTTTTCGTTTTCTGCCCGCACAAGCATCTTTTTTATTTTGTTTAAAAGAAAACTAGTAATGTGGGATTATGGGTTCCGCATTATTAACAATTCTGTTAACCTCCTGTTAAGCTAGATGGCTTGTCTTACGAGTGTGTTCACGTCGGTAGTAGGTATAATGGGTAGGATTTGAACCCGCGATCTCAAGTCAAGTCTGATGACTTAGCTATTAGGTTACCGCCGCTTCAAGCATCATGTGAAATCAGCTGTATTTAAGGGCCGATATGACTTAGTGACCTTCAATAAAAAGCCTTCTGAAAAGGCCAGCAACTGTTGACGTATTACCTAATGTGTATAATTATGATTATCTACATTCACATCGATATTTACACAGAATTATATATTTAAATAGTCGTTAAATTCAGCCTTGTAATCAGTTGCTATGGAAGTACTTATGGTCGTTTTGTATCGTATAACTAGGTCATTAATTATGTATTGTTTCCACGCGCATTTACGCAGCTCTAACAAATGCTGAAAGCTCGTAATTATGATTGTTTATTGATATAAATCGCTGTTCCGATGAGTTGCAGACTTACAGACAATTATATTTCACCGGCTTTTGTCCGTTCGTTCTCGTAAAGTTTGTTCATAACATTGGGGTGTTTACTGACCAACGTTACGTTTAGACGGGTGGCAAGTAGTCCGGAAAGTAACTCGGTTAGCAGCCCGATATGGGTCGCCGGTATACGGTTTGAATGCAGCATGTGAGCATTCGCGGCGAGCAGCGAGTGACTTGTTGCTCGCGTAGTTACATTACACATTAGATATATTTCGGGACTTAATCGCGTGAATTATTTAAAGGTACGAACGGTATCGAATTGCACCGATCGTGGTCACGGGTCGACAGTTGACCATGACCGGTGCAATTCAATCGAAATGTCGGGTAAATAAAATGTTCGTACCTTTAAATAATTCACACGATTAAGTCCCAAAATATATCTAATATGTATAAAAATCGCCAAAGTTTATAAACATGTTACCTTATAACATCGTATATTACATCGCATAACGTTAGTCAGTACCCCCCTTTAGAGCAAGAGTTTTCTAAAATTCTTTCTTCGGAAAAAAAAACGAAATGTTACATAATTTTTAAGCGAAAGGTTCTGTTTTTTTTTATAAATGTTCGATTGTTATTACAACCTACACCCGGTGTTTTAACACCGATCGAAGCTATGTAAACTCACATATAGGTATTTTAATACTTCATCGGTTAAGACTTCATCCGTATGAATTTAGCCCATCGTTTGCATTTTTCCATTCAGTGAAGCATTTGCAGATAAGCCCGTTCGAAAAAAATCCTTTATTTTATACAGTTTTCAGATTTAAATAACAAATGGTAACAATGTTCGACATTTAAGAACGCCGCTTCTAATCCTTTAAGACTAGAATATAAGGCTAAAAAGAAAACTTAAAAAAAGTATAAAAACACTAAAACCTTTTTGCTATTCAGCTCAGCTTTAGACCGTTTCTTATTTTAAAAATCCATTTCAAATAAATGCCAAAACACGCCAGTCTGTGATTAAGGTTAATCTCATTACGGCCGTTTTTACTTTTTGAGTGACAGAATTCGAAAATAGAAAGTTTTAGCGCAACATTTGAAATTTGAATTTGGAATATATTTGGACAAAATTAGACTTAGATGACAACAATCAGATATGACAATTTTTATTTTTTATCTCATACCGCCGTATTTAATACCCTTGCCAGTCCAGCCGCACACTCGTCGAGTGGCATGGGAACACTGACCTCTATGCGCTGGCTACCCCGTACCAACTGACAGCAATTTCAAATGCCGAATCGAATGTCCTGTGAACTTTTTGACGGAGTTGTAAAAATGGCGGCAAACTGACCGGCCATTATTTTTACAGCTCCGAGTTAAACTTGTAAAAAATGATTTGAATACGTGATAATTGAATAAGAACGAGACTTTGTGCTTTTAATAAGCGCATAAATACTTGACACTGGCAGAAATTAGCCGTTAAAACGGCTAGATTGCCAAAAACTGAAAGAAGAAGAAGAAGTATATACTTTCATTTGATTTTGGCAAGTGACCGTCCAAATGTCAAAATTAAAACAAAGTCTTGTTGTTGTCGGCGGTCACTTATCTAGTGTACGTTATGCCAGTGTCATTGACCTCTAGAGTAGGTACTAGACCTACTCTAGAGGTCAATGACACTGGCATAACGTTTGAATAGGTTAAGGTATACATCTTGAGGAAAGGAACCATACATTGAAAGACATGTGAGATTTACATGGGTGGATCCCAAAATTTTAATTGGGGGGTCGGGCGGGGGGCATAGGCGTCAAAGAAATTCAGTACACAAAACAACCGTTTGGGTGGGTTGGCACCCTCCTCCTAAACTGTTGGATCCGGATCCGCCTATGTCTACCAGTATGCACATGTACTGGACGCGCGTGTTGCATTATATTACCATCTTATCATTATATACCATATCTAACGGCCGTTTTCAATGTTTGATCGATTTGGCTACTAGTGACATATGTCTTGACATGAGTCCATGGGTTTTTCTATATCAATGCATAAGCTCCATACGGTATATGTCAAATTTCTATCTCTAGTAATAATAATAATCTTCCTTGCCGGTTTCGGTTACACTGTCTGCTAATTTGGACTTCTACGTGGGCTTTGTTGATTTAGCCTTTCGTGAGTTTGAAGATGGTTAATATGGCCATTTTTTTAAAACGTTCGGTGACACTTTACACTTTAGACATTTCAGAACATCGCCGTCATAATTTTAGGTTATAGCCGTAGGTGGTCTGGCTTTGAGCTTATCCCTTTTGTCTTCAAGTTTTTTTTTGCGCTGGTGTTCGAAACCATGGATGCTCTCCACTCAGAGCTGTTTCTATCCCATTTAGAGGGATCGATCTCGGAAGCTTTCATATGTCTTTATGACTGCCTCTGTGGCGCGGTGGGAGTGCATCCGACTGCACACAAGAGGTCGTGGGTTCGATCCCCACCCAGGATAAAACTTTGTGTGATGAGCACGGTGGTTTATTCTGTGTCTGGGTGTTATTTATCTATAATATGTTTAGAAATATATAAGTATGTTTATCAGTTGTCTGGTTTCCATAGTACAAGCCCTGCTTAGTTTGAGATCAGATAGCGTTGTGTGCGTTGTACAAAGATATTAAAATACAAGCTAGTATCTTTAATATCTTTGTACATGGTAAGACGTAGTTGCGCGGGACAGCCGTCCCGCGCAACTACGTCTGCGTAAATTTCCCCGTTTTTGCAACATATCTCATTGCTGCTCCGCTTCTATTGGTTGTAGCGTAATTTTAAATGTCGATAAATGGGCTATCCAACTGTGAAAGAATTTTTTGATTCGGATCTGTAGTTCCTGAGATTACCGCGTTCAAACAAACAAACAAACTCGTCAGCTTTATAATATTAGTATAGATTATATTATATCTTTAAATCTTAGCAGTTGCCCGTCCTGCTTTCGCTTGACTTTTGTAATTCACAGTACAATACAAGACTGCCTCTGTGGCGCGGTGGGAATGTATCCGACTGCTACGCAAGAGGTCGTGGGTTCGATCCCCACCCAGGATAAAACTTTGTGTGATGAGCACGATGGTTTATTCTGTGTCTGGGTGTTATTTATCTATAATATGTATGTATTTAGAAATATATAAGTATGTTTATCAGTTGTCTGGTTTCCATAGTACAAGCTCTGCTTAGTTTGGGATCAGATGGCGTTGTGTGAGTTGTCCCAAGATATTATTATTATTATTATTATTATATTATTAATATACGTTTAGCCAGCCTTTTATTAGGCATTCGGAATAAATGGCCACAAAAACGTAGCTGGCGCCGCATCAGGTATGCCTCAGGTGTTGGCCTGCGTAATATTTCCATGTTCCTAACGCAATCAGATCAGTAGATGCCCATGATGTATCGAAGGCATTGCATATGAAACCGATCCAGAGTGCGAACTTGTTTTCGGTATAAACACCAAGGGCACGGTGGACAACAATTTTGGTCGCTATCTTGAGATCATGGCAATGAAATACTTTACGTCTCAGCTTACCAAATGCAACCGCAGCAGAGTGAACTCTGGCGTTTATTTCAGCATCAAGGTTACATTTTACTTTTGTATTCCCCAGGTACTTAAACTTCTCCACGGGTTTCTATCTCTAGTAGCCAAATCGAAACGATAAAAGAATGATTATGTTAACTTTTTGAAAACATCGCAAATCATTGCGAGCACTCTTAACAACTGCGAATTTATTGCCCTATAAAACAGGTAATGGTTATCGAAATGAGATGTACTATCTATTGGTATGTAAGTAGGGGGAATACAGGCAACACAGTAGTAGCTTTGGGCACATGTCGTACCGCCTGAGCAATGAGCGAGAAGCGAGTAGCGATTTTATTGCTCAAGAAACGTACAATAGAGGTATAATGTAGATCCCGTCCGTGTAAACAAAAGAGATGCGATCAATTATTGATGTCTGTGTTTTGTTTACACGGTATCTACATACGTATATAAGTTTCTTATGCGATAAAATCGCTACTCGCTTTCTCGCCGTTGGTGGGACAAGTTCCTTATAGATATTTCCTTCGGCAACGACATATAGAAATTGTTTACGAACAAGAAATCTCGGAACACCTCGGAACTTTGGTCTGAAATCACTGTCATATGATCTCTATGTGTGCGTTGTTTGAATGCGTTTGTACAAAATACCGAGAGATAAGCCTTCGCCAAACATCGGCCAGGGCGTGCCAACTACTGAGACGGAACGGGCCAGCATTGTCAAAAGGGACACGGAAAAGATGAAACATGATTGAAGGTGTACAGTCAGTGCAACACTTGCGGGATCGTCATGCCCGCAGTATAACATCCACGCCGCGACGTCGTACTTCCCATTTGTTCTATGGGACATCATAGGACAAACCAAGAAGTTTTTATCTCATTTTATACTATACAGTACCTATTTGTTGACGTGAACCCATTCCTAACACAAGCCTTTGAGCTTAGCTGGAAGGGTTAACAGGATTGCTCATAAAAAAAAACTTTTTCGAAATTTGTTCCGACCTTCCGTGTACCATTCATATGTATAATGTAGTATCTCCGTTCGCAAGCAATAGGAAGGTAAGGCTAGAGAAAAGAACAAGGCAATGAAAACTCGCGACCATACTTTTCAAAGCATTAGGCGGTAGCCTAATGGCTAAGGCGTCGGTTTAGCAATAGTAAGGTCGCGGGTTCGAATCTTACCCATTATTCTATCGACGTGAACCCACTCCTAACACAAGCCTTTGAGCTTAGCTGGAGGGGTGAACAAGATTACTATTTATAGTTTTATATAAAAAAAACTTTTTGTTCAAAATTATTTTGTTTCAACTTCAAAGGATTTCAAAGTATTTTAAAAACAAACGAAGAAATTCTAAATATAACATTCTAGAAATAAAAATACCAACAATGATATTCAAATTTTCAGAAATTGCTATTAATAACTCTGTCAGCCTCTAATGTTGTCCTAGACAAAAAGAAAATGGCTGCGGGCAGGCAAACAGAGCTGCATTCGTAAATTCCATTCGTCTGGGAATATTCCAGTAATTAGTTTTTGTTTTTAATTGACATTTAGTGACTTGCTAAGAGTTACACAGTTCTGCTCTTTGGCAAATATATAAAGTTTGTGTTGTTTTATTTATCATTCTTGTGGATTACATTTGTTAGTATTGTAATAAGCCCTCACTTCATTTTTTTATTATGTACATGTTGAAGATGTGTTGCACTCATTGAGGTCGATATAATTATTTACCTTTGCATTTATTATGTTGTATAATTGAACCGTATTGCAACGGCCGTGGTCACGGGTAGACTCAGTCTACCCGTGACCACGGCCGTTGCAATACGGTCGAAACGTCGGGCAATAAATAAGGTATTTTACCTTAAATTATTCACGCGATTAAGACCCGTATATATATTTTAATAATGTGTACAAATCGCAAAAGTTTATCAATAATTTGCATAAGTCCTGTATGTTGAAGCGGCGGTAGTCATATGGATAAGGCATCGGATTCGCAATCATAAGGTCGAATCGAATCCTACTAAATAAACTACCGACGTGAACCCACTCCCAACACAAGCCATTGAGCTTAGCTGGAGAGGTCCAACTAAGCATTCATTAGGTACACAGTGCAAAACTTTGACCTGTCCTTGACCAGTATTGTGTGCGTATATATGTCATTCTAAGACAATGGACGTCTTTCCCCCAGTGACAAGGCTAATTTGACCATCATTACTTATCACGACTTTGTGATTATAACAAACAAAAATAGCTGGGCATGGGATATTTCAATGTCTCTTTCTATAGTGTGAGTGTCGTTTTGAGTTTTTATCCGCCTTCAAAAGGGGCGGTTCTTTATACTCTCGAAAGCTAGTGATCCTATTTAAAGAGGGTTTTCGTTTTTTATTCAACTGCATATTTTTCTGGGAAGGTTTTAGTGTACAAAACGTTGTCTTAGCTTACAAAACACCAGAGATATAGAGTAAAACATCGGAGTGAGTCAGCGAAATTTGCGTTTAGTGATGTGCTTGATATTTTTCCTTTGATATACATATGAAGGCGGGTATTTTTTCTTAAGAATTTTGAGATTGATTCTCAAGATCTACAGAAATTTGTAAAAAACATTGTAATTATGACAAAATCACTCTCTGGTGTTTCTGATCTGGTGGTTTTGATGATTATAAATACTAAATCATGTTAAATTAACACATCCTCGTCTTTTTAGTGTTTCGACAGCAAACGTTGGATCAGTAGTTTTAGTCTTTAACTCCGGTGTCTTCTACCCTAGGGCAATGCTTTAGGCACTAAAATCTTCCCAGAAAATATGTTGTCGAATAGCAAAAACCCCATTCAAATCGGATCAGTAGCTTTCAAGAAAATCGCAAACATACATTCTTACACTCATACCCGTATTCATATTTAACAGAGAACCTCGTTTTCATTGTTTACAAACACGTAGAGCTAATAAAAAACGTGGTAAAAAAACCAATTACATTATGACTAGCATCAAACGTTGGACTTTACGATCGGGAGCCATATTTGAAATATTTTAACGACATGACTACTACTTTAATATCGCTACGTCATGTAAGCGTAGCCACGTAGCCGTCTACGAGGCCGTAGCTCGTAGCCTAATTACGTGCTATGAAATATGTGGTTTATCAATGTTGTGTTTCACGTTGATGTCAAAATAGCTTTCCATGTTTGTTGTCCATGTTTAAATACATAAAGGGAATCGTACCGCAGGAGCTGATTTTTAGGTTCTGTAGTAAACAAGGAATCCTTATAGTTTCGTTTCGTCCATCTTTCTGTCCTCGGGTTAGCTCATAAACCTACTAAAAAGCAAAAATATATGTACATATCAGTTACGCCGACAAATTGTATTTTTTAGGGTTCCCTAATGTGGTAAAAAAATCACATCCCTACGTTACGGAATGTGGGCAAGTGATTTTTTTCTTACCTACCCCATCGTGTGGGGTGTCGTTGGTTAGGTTTTTTCTCAATACGAGGTTGTAAAGACTATTTTTCGACTTAGGAATCTGTTTATGAAATAATAAGCTTTAAAGTATTCCTTCATTCATTTGTTACTACTACTAGCTTTTGGCCCGCGATTCTGCCCACGATTTTATCAAAATGTGTTCGCCGCATGAACTCTCATTTATTATTTCAACTCAGTACCTCGCAAATAGGTTCTATCGCACGAAGATTCAATCTATCTCTAAATCAAACTTCTACCATAATTGGTATATTGGTTTAGGTGTGAACTGACAAACAGGGAGACACACTGACCTCTATAAGTAGTACTCGTTGGACTGGTACTTCGTACAAAGTGACAACAATATCAATGACCGTCGTCGTGTGGAATCAAATGACCGTTTTGTGAACTTTTTTGACATTACAAATACAATAATTGCATTTTTATAAAGTAATTGGCAAGAAATGCCTATAAAAATTACTTCAATATTCGGCCTGCGACATCATAATTTGTTAAAATGCTCTCTGTAACGAAGCAATAACAAAAGCCGTGTAGTTCTTTAACTACCGGCTAGATGACGCAAGCGAGGGCCCAACTCGCGAGCATCAAGGGATAGAAAAATTAGAGGTCTAGTAACATATTCCAGATAGGTGGTTCGATTCCGGCTCCGGTTTGGCTACGGAAGTCTCGGGTTCGATTCCTGGGTCTGGACTTCAAATTTTTCTATCTTTCAAAAATGCAATTATTGCATTTGTAAAGTAATTGGTAGGAAATGTCTATAAAAATAACTTTTTTGACACTTAAGACAAATAGCCGTTGTTGTTGTCCTTGTTTTTTATAGACTTGTCAATTTACCGTCCAACAAATCAAATAGAAGGAAAGAAAGAAAGAAAGAAATAATTTATTTCACACACAATTTACACACATAAAATAACAACACATTATCAAAAAAAAACACGTACTTATATTTAGTTATAGTTTAGAGTTTTAAAAAGCTTGCCATTTCAATCACGACCGATATCACTTTGGACTTTAGTAAAACAAACCAACTTCATGACCTCAATTCTAAAAATAAATATATAAAACTTTGTAGCGGTTTTAAATAAACTTTTTATTTGCGAACAAAAAACCAATTAAAAAGTTTTGGACCATACTGTTTCAAATATTTTTAATTTGACAGTCATGCTAGCTATTTAAATATATTGTGCGTACTTCATTGTAAATAATAGGATGACTTAACAACTTAGTTGAATTAATTGACAACGTTCCCCTGCTCCCAAAGGTCACTGGATTGGACTGAATGCGGATAGGCGGAAGGCCGGGTGTTGTGAATTGAGGCGTAATATATATGTCAGAGGATTATTAGATTGCTAATTGATTTCCGTTGACCTTACATCTGTTTTCACTAGTCCCTAGGAAGGGAACTCCACTTTATTTTTAACCTTGGGTATGTAAACCACAATTAATCCGGCATCACTGCCGTCACCTACGAGTATGTGCCAACCAACTCTTACTTGCTACACCAACTTATGCAGAACGCTGCACTCCAAATACCTCAAAATCTTCGACCAGAGGTTATTGTGCCACCGAGGGTGTAGGTTTAGTACAGCCCTATTCCCTAGACCACTGTTTCACTGTCTTCATTGACTCATTTTAAACACAGCCGCCATGATGGCGTGACATTCGTTTGACGTTTGTATTTTAAACTACCAGTGGTGGTGCAGTCGGTCTTATTCGTCAGTCTTGGTCGGGCGGGCGAAGTGACACGGCGTTTTCCAATGGACCTGCCGCTATTTTTATAGTCGTGTGCGAAAGGGTTAGTGTGGTTATAGTGTCTGTAATGCAGTGGCATTTGTGTAATCGAAATGATTAGAACAGTTAACGGATTTTACTTTGCTCTAGGTACCCGTGTTTGTATGATCTGATACCATAATGTTAATTCGAATACTGAGCCGCTAATAGCCCATGCGTTTCAACGTATATACTTTTTAAAGTTATTTAACAATGTGGAATTGTGGTCCCACATTACTAGCAATTCTGTTAACTTCTCCAACTATTGTGCTTGGCTTGTGGATGGAGTGGGTTCATGTGGGTAGTATAATGGGTAGTACACCATTGCGAGCCCGATGCCTTAACGATTAGGCTACTGCTTCTTCAACAAATTAGGAGAGGCTTATGACCAGCAGTGAACTGATACAGAATGATGACAATGATGAAGATGAACGTTCAAAGCAGGGACACAGGCCTCTTCTCTGAGGGAGAAGTATGCTTAGTTTTGTTTTTCTTCTACTAGACTAGCTTTCGACCTTGGCTCCGCACGCGTGGACGTCGGTTATCGCGATAAAAAATGTTCTATATCCTAGCCCGGGACTCAATCTATTTCTATAGCAAATTGTATCTAAATTGTTTCAGCGGTTTTAGTTTGAAACTGTAACAGACAGATAGATGATATTTTTACTTTTTAAACATTAGTTTCGATATGTTTAACTAAATAACAGTATTATAACTAAGTAACTAACGAATGTTTTGTCTTTGTTTATGATTCTATTTTTAAAACATAAAAAATGAAAACGTATTCGGAATTTTAAAAACTGTCACTTAATTATGTTTATGAAGGTGGAAGTTGTAAAAATGGCGGCAAACTGAGATGTAGTTAATTTTACAGTTCCGCGTTTAACGTGTAAAATATCCTCGAAATACGTGATAACTAGATAAGAACGAGACTTTGTGATTCAAGAAGGAAACTTGAAAGAAAATAACTTAAAACTGGCGAATGCACAGAACGTGCGAGTCATAATCCCTACCGAGTAATGTCGGCGGTAAGAGAGAAGAAAACAGGGCAAGAGCATGTCGGACCATGCTCAGTGTAGGGTTCCGCAGACTTAAATAATTGCATCAGCAGAAGAGCTTATGTTCTTGGCACTTACGTACAAACACTTAGGTACTTACAATAACTCAATGACGGTATATTCGATCATGTCTGAAATAATTTTAGTTTAAAGTATTTATTTAGCGCTACCGCGATTTTTCACACACAATTTACACAAATTTCGGAGCAATAATTTCCAAAAATATTCACTAAATCAAAAAGTTTAAGTTAGAAACCTTAAAATGTTTTTAAAAGACCTGTCAAATGATGTGCCACACGTTAGTGTTAGCTAAAAAAAAATTACAGCTATCTGTTACATGTATGGAGTGCCCCCCTAGAAATATTTATTTTTATTATTTAGCTATCAAACTAAGTGCCGCTACTTAGTTTATTACGAAACACCTTTTCATAAAATTTTATCAATATTCATTGAGTAGTCTTTAAGTAAAATGCCTTTGATACATACGGATATGACGAAACTATAAGGGTTCCGTTTTTGCTATTTTGGCTACGGAACCCTTAAAAAGAAACCCTTAAAAGGAGGTAGGTTCTGAGTATTGAACGGCTCATAAGTCGGATCCGTTACTAATGGCTGAGCACTACTCTCACTTAATTAAAAAGTTTATAATTATACCTTAACACGATATGGTATCGATTAAAAATATTATTACGTTGTAGAACAACAAAGAACACGATATTAAAACGTGAGGAGAAAAACCTTATAATGGAATGATGTTCCACACGTTGATATGTGCTCAATAAAACAAATGTCAGCTTCTGTTATATGTGCCTCCCTAAAAATATTTGTTTTTATTATTTAGCTATTAAACTAAGTAGCGGCTAGGTACTTACCTAGCCGCTACTTAGTTTGATAGCTGTTGACATGAAGTAAGTAAGTTAAGTTCTAAGTACTACAAGATACCTTTTCACTAAATTTAATCAATATTCATTGGGTAGTCTTTGAGTAAAATGTCTGTGACATATGGACGGACAGACAAACAGACGGTCATGATGAAACTATAAGGGTTCCGTTTTTGTCTACGGAACCCTAAAAACAATTTGTGCTTAAATATTGGCCTTAATCGTCATCTATCTGAGAACTGAAGAGTTTGTTTGTTTGAACACTATAATCACAAGAACTACTGGTCCGAATTGAACAAATATTTTATTGTTAGATAGCCCATTTATTGAAGAAGGCTATATAATATCACGCTACAACCAATAGGAGCCGAAAAAGGTTGCAAAAACGGGGAAAATTTATGCAGACGAAGTTAAGCTAAGCTAGTATAATATAATTCTATTTTTTCTAGCTTTCAAAGTTGCAATTATTGTTTTTGTAAAGTAATTGGCGAGAAATTCCTATAAAAATACTTCAATAAAATTCTAATGTATTAAAACCCGTAGGTACTCTGTATAAATGTCAATTTATTTATAGCCACACGCAAACAACGTTCAGAAATAGCCTCACAACATTACTATTAATATTATATCATTTTGTCGAACGAATCAGGATCAATAAATAATTCTATGTTGGATATTACGTCTCCTTTAGGAAGACGGACGATATAAATAAACATTTTGTTAGATATTTCTTGTTATATAGAGTCAAGAAGTCTGTTTGTCTGTCATTGACATTATAGTCATTTAACGGTCATGTTGTAACACTATAATAATATAAAATCTTGGGACAATAGCTAAACTAGGCAGAGCCTGTACCAAACAACTGATACCAGCTAACATACTTATATATTTCTAAATATATACATATTATAGATATTTTTTTTTAAAAAGATAACTAGCAATGTGGGATTGTGTCCCACATTACTAGCAATCTTGTTAACCCCTCCAGCTAAGGCTTGTGTTAAGAGTGGGTTCACGTCGGTAGTATAATGGGTAGGATTCGAACCCGCGACCTCACGATTGCGAGACCGATGCCTTAGCACCTTACACCTACAGAATAAATCATCGTGTTGATCGCACAAAGTGTTATCCCGGGTGGGGATCGAAGCCACGACCTTCGGTTTAGCAGTCAGTGTCACCAACCACTAGACCAACAGGCCATTCAATCAGTTATTAATTATGAGAATATTTGCTTCCCATTGTTATATATTTTTTTACATAAATCCATAATTATTTTCCATTTATTTTTCACTCTTTTGACATTATTAAAAGTGGTTCGACATTTAATATGGGACATTATAATTCAAGTCTCTTTATTTTGTGTTAGTTATTATAATGTATGTATTTTAAACCCTTCGGCCGTCTATAGAACCGGGGTTTCGGAACTGGTTCCGTACGAGGCTTTTAATTTACTTGTATGGAACTGGTTCCGTACGAGGCTTTTATTTTACTTGTATGGAACTGGTTCCGTACGAGGCTTTTAATTTACTTGTATGGAACTGCTGGACCTCGTTTACCGAAAAACGCTTAACATGGCGGCCGTGACTGTCCACGGTGTATTTTCTCCGTGAAAGAAAACTCTTTTATGATAACTGGCCTGTTAAATGAATAAATTAAAACATCATCCGTCAAATGATCTTATGACAACTATAATATTAATATAAAGTGCAATAGGTCAATGAATGTTTATTCTCTTAGAAAAGTGTTTATTTCCGTTGCTTATACATAATAGGAGTGCATTCTGCCTACACTCGTCTTTGAAATGTCAGTGTTAAGAGATATTGAATTTATTTCAACGCGAAGAGGAGGTATTGCCCTTTTATTTGAAGGTCGCAAATATCATCGCAAAAAAAATTACACAAATGGTAATACAATATGGCTCTGTTCCAATTACAATAATGGTTGCAATGGGAGTATTAATTTAAACCAAAAGAACGAAGTGGACCATGATAAAAACAAAACACATAATGTGGACTGTATACCAAACGAAGCCCAAAATAAAGTAATTAAGGCACTTGACAAGCTCAAAGACAAGACTGGCTCCAATTTTGATTCAATACAAAAACAATATGATGAGATGGTATACAATCTAGAAACTGAAGGCGTGCATTTCATGGCGGAAATACCAGGATTTCCAAATAAAAAAACAGGTTTATTCAATAACCGAAACAAAATATTAGGTGTGCCAAAGATGCGTTTTTCATCATCTAGTGACGTAACAGTTCCAAAAAAGTTTCAGGATTTCTTGCTAGCTGACTACAATGGTGAAAGTGATGGAAAAAGAATTCTTATATTCTGTCGTAAAGATGTCAGATCCATGATTAAAAGCTTCAGCCATATATTGTGTGATGGCACTTTTAAATCCTGCCCAAACGGTTTCAGGCAGTTATATTCAATCCATGCTCATAACGAGAAAAGTAAATCCGTGACTCCGATAATTTTTTGTTTACTACCTGATAAAAGCCAGGAAACATATGCGATCCTCTTTCGTCTCATTAAATCAGTCTTTCCTGTCTGGAAACCATTGAAAGTAACAATGGACTACGAGAAGGCCGCAATGAATGCAGTAGCCAAAGTATATAATGGCATTGAAATCAAAGGATGCTATTTTCATTACAATAGATGCCTGTTTCGTAAAGCCAAGCAGTTCAAAATTTCAACGCCGGTTAAGCAACGACACGTGTCACGATGTGCTGGAATTGCACGTTTGCCAGCGGAACTCACAGCGAGTGGAATCGAATATGTAATGCGTAAAAGCCCGCCTGGTACAGAGATTGAAAAATTTAACGCATATTTCAAAACCCAATGGCTTGAAAAAACTAATTTCAACAAAACTTGTTGTTGCAACAAGGAGCAACTACGAACGACAAATAATTTGGAAGGATGGCACAGCCGGATCAATCGTTATATTGAAAAAAAAAACACCACAATTGCAAATTTACTAGACATATTGATCAAAGAAACGATAAAAAGTTTTTAACAAAAAATATTACCGACTTCAAAAATAAATACAAGGCAACTAAAAAAGCAAAAAATAATATACCTAGAATAACAAAAACAAATTAAACATTTTGAAGTTGGTGCCATGAAATAGTAGTCTTTATGTTTTATTCGGCACCAACTTCAAAATGTTTAATTTGTTTTTGTTATTCTAGGTATATTATTTTTTGCTTTTTTAGTTGCCTTGTATTTATTTTTGAAGTCGGTAATATTTTTTGTTAAAAACTTTTTATTTCTCACTTTTTAGTGGGCTAGTTTATAATTCACTTATGTTACAATAGGCTTATGTCATCTGCTCAAATCCTTTTACGAAATATTGCTTGCCCCGATGCAGGGCCGTTAATTGTTGAGGAGTTCACTATCAGCTTTATTACATTGTATAATAGTAGTATATCGAGATTAAAGTGCTACTCAATACCATATTAAAGTACTTAATTGAATCGCAAACTGTGAAATATTGAATAGGTCTGCTCGTAATTTTTGGTCTTCATTAGTTCCACTTCATCAATTGGTGTTTTTTAAGAGTAAATGCACGAATCACTATGAAATATACCTAAATCACTGTAGGTGTGCTTTTAATATTTTAAGAGTTCCCTCGATTTCTCCAGGATCCCATCATCAGATCGTGATCTGATAGCAATGGGACCAACTTGGAAGTATACCCTTTCAAACACAAAAACAATTTTTCAAATCGGTCCAGCCGTCTTTGCGTAATCGGTGAACAAACATACAAAAAAAAAAAAAAAAAAAAAAAAAAAAAAAAAAAAAAAAAACACCTCCTTTTTGAAGTCGGTTGAAAATCACTAATATTTTCAAAACCAACTCTAAGAAGGCGAAAATCTATCTTGAAATTGACCATGAAATTGATAGTGCAGTTAGCGATTTAAAAAGCGGCTTAATAACTGTTGGCCTCTGCGTTGAGTTAATTTCCCCTTACGCTTTTAAATTTTAAGATCGTTTCTTAGGTAAAGAGGATATTTTAGTTAATTACAAACGGTATTGCCGGGGTAAATTTTACTCGGTAGGACCAAAAGTTAAAACAGAAGTAAAGATTTATGTTTACTTTATAGTTGTTTAATTTATTTCTAATATTACAATACAATGGGGTTAATTAGGTATTGGTTGTAATCGAGACACGCGTCAAAATCCGTTGCAAAAACGGACTTAAGTCTATTTTAGACCTATCTTTGTCTCTATTTCAGTTCCGTTCACGGCTGATGGAATACGATAATTACTTGATTGGAACCAGTTCCATACAAGTAAAATAAAAGCCTCGTACGGAACCAGTTCCATACAAGTAAATTAAAAGCCTCGTACGGAACCAGTTCCGAAACCCCGGTTCTATAGACGGCCGAAGGGATTTTAAACGTATACTTAACCATTACTGTATGAAAAAGCACACCCTTAAAGGGTGAAAATGCAGCGCTTTTTTATATTCGTCTCTACCAGCTTGTACCCAACTGTATTTTGCAAATAAATGATTTGTATTTGTGCAAGGTGGCATATGGCATATGACGACGACTATCTTCAAAACATTGACGAGAATATAATTATTATTCTTGTTTCACGCCGTCGGATAAATGCAATTTATGTCATACTTCTTTTAATATTCCTTTTTTTTACATGTCAAAAAGAGTTTGGAGGGAGAAAGTTTATATATTATCTCTTCACGTGTCGGATGTCCGTCTCATTGGAATTATCAGTGTAAATATGTTTGTATTTACGTATGTTCCACCTTAGCGCCTAAACTACTCATCTGATTTCGATGAATGAGGTATCAATCGATTTATGATCCGGGTGACATAGGCTACATTTTCTCCCATTATGATGATCACAGTAAATGGGGTATATCAACTTATTGTTTTTTAATATACTGTGTTTGGTATCAAATGAAAGGACTTAATTAGCACATTTATTGGTATCAAATAAATGTGCTAATTAAGTCCTTTCATTTGATAAAACACATTGATAGTTTTGTTTGTATTAACTCCTTAATTGCGTAGGTAGTATCCTTCATAAAATATAGTTTAGACGTTACAATATTTTTTCTTCTTTTGGTTGACAGTAAAATCTCTATGACAATAAGTATTTGTGATTGTTTGGGGCGAAGAGAATATAGTTTAGGTTTTGAATCGTTGTAAAAACCAAAGGTCACATGTCAATGGTCAAAGCAACTATCTATGAATGTGGGATTTTGGTCCCACATTACTAGCAATCCTGTTAACCCCTCCAGCTAAGCTCTATGGCTTCTGTTAGGAGTGGGTTCACATCGGTAGTATAATGGCCAGGATTCGAACCCACGACCTCACGATTGCGAGACCGATGCCTTAGCCATTAGGCTACCGCCGCTTATATCGTCGGCTATATCGTCGTATCGTCCCGCCATCAACTGTTCGTGAGCATATCCCGAGGTGAGGCGATTACGAATCTGTTAAGAGTGCGTAGTTGGGAGTTTCATACAAAGAATACTGAACGGCTCGGGACGATACGGTGTTGGTCCCTGTCCAAGTTGATCAGTGTACCTTAAACGTGGAGCTGTGTAATTGATGATAGCTTAGTTCGCAGCTATTTTCGCAACTGTTCTCCCAGGTATTTATAGAATGGTAAATCTTCCTCATTACCGACGACCTCCATTACTCATTTGAGTAATCCTTCAGGCTCTATTAGTGTCATCCACGTGGCGGCTAATTTTAGCTCGACAACCTGACTTTGAATTATTACAGGGCTAACCAAGAGTGTTTAAATATATACGAATATAAAGAGCCTTATCTAAAATAACATACACCTACAGAGAGTTAATTTTAAATATATTTGAAACAACCTTTATTTGTATTTTAAATATCTAATTAATACGTCTAGCAAAAAGTTTGTGTGGGTGAAGGATGGAGAAATTTGGGGTCTAGTAACATAGTCCAGATACGTGGTTCGATATCTGAGTCGGGACTTTAAAAAATTCTATTATTCAAAAATGCAATTATTGTATTAAGTTTGTGTATGATTACGAACCTACCTGTACCTACCTTTTTGCTATTTTGAAACGGGAGGGGGGGGGGGATCAACACCCAAAGCCCCCTTTCTAGGTACCCCTATGCCGTTAGTGGTCCCAAATGGACTATTTGTCACAGTTGGGTGAATTTAACGGAAAGGCAAACGCAGCAAACGATTAAAACTATACCGAATATAGATATAATCACAATGATTTGAGTCGCCGAAATATTCATTTAGGTATTTGTGTTCTACATTCCGTGATTATAATATTCGTGTCCAAAACGAACTTGTGGGACGAAATTTATTCATATTTTTACTTTATGAATGAAATCATTCTTTGGTGACAGACCCATTACTGAAAACCATTCAAATGTTTTATAAAAACAATTGTTTTCAAAGAAACGACATTATTATTTTAATCCAAGGCGCTAAAGAAAGGCAGAATATATATTTACATAAATCTGTGAACGTATACAAGACGGATAAGATTTTAAATAACTCTGTTTTTCGAAATTTAAAATAACTGTTTGTATATTTGTTATACACTGGGGCTAATCAAAGTCAAGATATTCGTTACTTATAATTTATTCGTGCGTACAGTAGCGCGGTCGACGGTGGATTGACAATATTATTTCATTAAAACTACACTACATTATAAACAGTAATCGCCTACACAAAATCAATAGCAATTAATCCGATGCGTTTAAAACGAGACGATATTTGAGAGGCGCTTAGCCGCAACATATTCCCGGCCGTTGAAAGGTTACGTCCTTTCAACCCCTTAATTCATCAGCAGTTGGTAGTGGGCAGAGTCGTGTGAAGGGTCTTCTCACGCAGCCTCTTGTAGTCTTGATCTCTGCTACACGGGCCACTCCATCAGGTCCATGAAATAGCCGTAGAACACGTCCTAGACGCCAGTTTAGCGGAGGCACGTTATCTTCTGCTAAAAGTACCATGTCTCCAACATTGAGCTGCCCATTGCCTTTACGCCATTTAGTACGCTGCTGAAGCTCCGACAGGTACTCTTTCTGCCATCTTTGCCAAAAGTGACGCCTTATTCTCTCTATTCGTTCATATCTGTTCATATTGTTGATGTCATCTCTGCCATCCAAGGTTGGCCAGGGTAACGCAGTTAGCGGACGTCCTATGATGAAATGCCCTGGGGATAAGGAAAGGAGGTCATTAGGACAGGACGACAGGGGACACAAGGGACGGCTATTAAGAATCGCCTCCACTTGTGCAAACAAAGTCATAATCTCTTCTAGAGTTAAATGAGTATTGCCGATAACTCTTTTGATATGGTATTTGGCCGATTTTACACCAGCCTCCCAAATGCCGCCGAAATGAGGAGCGTAAGTAGGAATGAAACTAAACAAAATGCCTTGCTGACTTGCAAAATGAGATATAGGTTCCTTGTTTTGTTCTATAAAACTCCCGATTTCCTTTGCGGCAGCTACAAAATTACGCCCATTGTCGCTGAATATTTCCGATGGTTTTCCTCTGCGTGCAATAAATCGTCTGAGTGTCATTACAAATGCATCCTTAGTTAAATCACTGACGGCCTCAAGATGAATGCATTTGTAACGCAAACATACAAAAATACACATGTAACATTTTAACAGGCGACTTCCACGCCCTTTCTTATTTATAATAAAAAATGGTCCAGCGAAGTCCAAACCCACAGACAAGAACGGAAAGTCTGGAGTGACACGCTGCGACGGCAAGTTGCCCATCTTAGGACATAGTGTTTTGCCATTTACTCTCCTGCATCGTACGCAGTTGTTAACAGTACGCCTTGCGAGATACCTACCATTAACAGGCCAGACTACTTCTCTGATAGTCGCTAGCAACAACTGCGGACCCGCGTGTAAATTAATAATATGTTCTTTTGTAAAATATAATTTAGTCAGCTTATGTGAGGCGTGCAGAAGTATCGGATGCCTTTTCTCATAATCACACGCTGACGCATCTATTCGACCACCGACTCTAATTAAATTATCCTTATCTAAGAACGGAGATAATGATAAAATTTTACTTTTAGATGGTAACTGTTTACCTTTTACAAGCAGATTAAATTCAACATTAAAAGACTCACGCTGGGCAATAAGGCACAGCGTATGAAACGATTCTAATAATTCATCTGCAGTAACTATACCTATTCTTTTATTGAAAGAATTACGAATATTAAATATGAATCTACGAATGTATGCAACAACCTTCTGAAGTTTGTTAAACGACGAAAAATTATCAAAATTAATAAATTTGTCTTCAATTATTGTAGACGTATGCGCCTTTATCTCGGGCAAATTATCTAACTGCACTTCCTTTAATATAGGCCAATGTGATTCGTCTTCATGCAAAAACTGAGGGCCGGACCACCACAGATCCATGGCCAGTAGATTTTTAGCGTCTACTCCCCTTGAAATTAAATCAGCCGGATTCATCGCAGTCGGTACATAACGCCAAGAAGATGCCTTAGTCAACTCTACGATTTCGCAAGCACGATTTGCGGCAAACATTTTTAATTTTGTTGGATTGCAATTTATCCAACCCAAAACAACACTTGAGTCACACCAATGCACTAATCTTGTCGGAGCATACCGCAGAGAGTCAGTTACAGACTTGCACAACTTAGCTGCTACTAATGCAGCGCATAACTCAAGGCGGGGTATTGTCGTAGGTTTTAAAGGCGACACCTTTGACTTAGCGCATAAAAGCTTGACAGCACAGTGACCGTTACCATCAATTGACCTTAAATAAATACATGCACCATATGCGCGCTGAGAGGCGTCACTAAATGAATGCAATTCAATACTATGGGGTTTATCACACAAAACTAATCTAGGAATTTGAACCGTTGTTAACCACATTACATTATTAGTAAAATTAAGCCAATCGTTTTTTAAATCTTCTGTAACCGGTTCATCCCAATCCAACCCTTGCTGCCATATTTTTTGTAAAATAATTTTAGGCAGAATAATCACTGGACTTAAAATACCTAAAGGATCGAATATTTTAAACGAATTAGACATTACAAGTCGTTTTGTTATGACCATTTCTTTATCCAGCGTGAAATGTTTAATCGGAAAATATAACATGTCACTGGATGGAATCCAGCCAAGGCCAAGTGTACTGGAAGACTCACTGATTGTTAAATTATCCTCATGATTTATGTTCAAATTCTGAAATATTGCTGAATTATTGCATTTATATTTTCTTAAATTAAGTTGACCATTTTTTAGAGCTTTAGCTACACACGTTTGTATATGCAGTAAATCCATTTCATTGTCGGCACCTGTTATAAGGTCGTCGACGTAGAAATCCTTCTGAATTATATTTCTGATCAACTCATCATCCTGTTCCTCACCTAACTGCCATAAACAACGTGTACTTAGGTAGCTTGCACTAGCTGTGCCATATGTAAGCGTATTTAATTCGAACTTCTTGATTGGCTGAGCTTCGTTCTCTCGCCATAAAATATTTTGTAAACTGCGGTCACTTTCATCTACGAGAATCTGGCGGTACATTTTTTCAATGTCCCCGGTTAACAGATATTTGTATTGTCTAGCACGTATTAAGATAGCAAACAATGAATCTTGCAACGTAGGGCCTACCATTAAGATATTATTCAATGAAACTCCCGACGTAGAAGCTGCGGAGCCATCAAAAACTACCCGCAATTTAGTAGACTCGCTTTCGTGCTTTAGCACAGCGTGGTGACATAAAAAATACGATATTCGTTTCTCATCTTTAGCTAATGAGAGATGTCCTAATTCGGCGTACTCATTTATAAACTTGGTATATTCGGACTTTAATTCCGGATTTTTATTAAACCGTTTTTCTAAACAATGTAATCGTTTCTTAGCTAATCTATAAGTATCTCCGAGGCAGTCTGGAGTGTCCTTAAGTGGAAGTTTCACACGAAATCTACCATTGACTTCTCTACGAGTGTGAGCAATAAAATGTTGCTCACAAACCCTTTCACTTTCACTAATGATACGCCTAGTAGGAATTTCTTCTAACTCCCAAAATTTGGTGATTAAATTATCAAAATTGCTTTGGTTTGATTCTTTACCTATGATTGCATGATTACAATGAATAGGTGGGCTAACATTTGCATATACGGGACCGGATATAATCCAGCCTAGATGCGTGTTTCTTAAAAATGGATTTTGAGGGCCAAGGGAAATCTGTTCGTCACCCAATATGTCCCAAAATAGGTCGGCGCCTATTAAGACGTCGACCGATGCTGGCTGATTAAACGTTGGATCAGCTAACATTATGTTTTTAGGTAGGTTCAATGATTGTGCATTGACCGGAAACTTCGGTATTAAACCGGTTAATTCATTTAAGACAAGGCAGGCACAATTAGCACTGTAATTTTTAGTCAATGAATTTATTTGAATATTACAACTTTCTGAAATGCACGAAGTAACGGTATTACCGATTCCTATGACCTTTAGTGAGTCAATTGGGAATGATGAAATGGAAATTTTATCCTTTAATGTCTTGGAAATAAAAGACGATTGACTACCACAATCTAGAAGCGCTCGAACCTTGGTCCTTTGGTTGGTCAATGGATCCGAGACCTCAATTATTGCCGTCGATAATAGAATTTGACTAGAACTTCGCTTTGAAAAACTAGAAATTGTTTCACAACTATTGTTACTAGGATTATTTAATGAGACATAATTATTAGCATTATCTGATATCACTGGGCGGTGCAGTAGTGAGTGATGCCTCTTATTGCACTCGCGGCACGAACCCATGCGACATGCACCTACATGGTGTCCCTGCCTTAAACAGTTAACACATAATTTGTATTTGTTAACTTCTTTCATCCTTTCATCTACGCTTCTTGACTTAAATATGGAGCAGTCGAAAATCCTGTGATTTTCACCACAAATGATACACAAATACGCATTAGGATTGTTAGGCTTGTTAGATTTAGTGTGAGAAGAGGCAAACGATTTGGTATACGCATTTTGGATAGGTTTGTGATTGCTCGCGACAGCGTTACGCGTATTGGCTATAGGGGGCTTAGACATAGTGTTGTAGCTATCATGTTTGTTACGATTTAATGATTCTAGAACATCTGCACGATCAGTCATAAATCTGTAAAATTGGTCTAATGTTGGAGTATCACTGGGCAAATTGTTTCGATATTCTTCCCACTTAGTTAAAGTGTTGCCATCCAACTTTGATGACAGCATAAAAATAATCAGAACGTCCCATTTGTCGGTGGGTTGTCCTAAGCTGGCCAAGGCACGTAAATTTTTTGTGACATGGTCCACTAGGAACCTTAATGACCTTTCCGATTCACGTGGAAGCTGCTTTACGTTAAACAACGAATTTAAATGATGATTTATTAAAATTCTTTTATTATTATATCGATTGCAAAGCAACTGCCATGCCTCGGTATAGTTAGCCGACGATACTTCAAGATTCGATATGATTCTGGCAGCATCGCCTTCCAAGTACGACAACAGGTAATGGAATTTATGAACAGGTGATATACGTTCATTTCTGTGAATTAGACTCTCAAACGTATCGCGAAACTCCAACCATCGGAAATAAGCGCCATCAAATTTGGCTATTTGTATTTGAGGTAATTTTAAACCCGCTGCGTGGCTATCCGAGCAGCAAGAACTGTCGTAAATAGATGTACGCCTCTGATCGCTATCTATTTTCGAAAATTTAGCTAATAAAGTCTTCGCGGTGGCAATATTAACAATAATATCACGATCGATTACATCACGTTCATCAATTTCAGCGGACAAATTATCAGAATTTAACACCTCAATCTCATTCTGCAAGTCATCAACCCTCACTGACAATGCCTCAAATTTTGCAAGTTTCAATGTTAATTCAGTTAATTGTATGTTATTTAATACAGAGACATTGGTTAAACTGTTCAAATAATTCTTAAATTTAGTTATTTGTCCTTTAGCCGACGATCTTTTTGTAATTAAACGTTTCAAAGAATCCTTATCGTCGCTAGACATTGTAAGTAAATATTAAATTCAATAAACTACAAAAACAAACTATAAAACTACTATTGTGTTGTAATTAAACAAAGACTGGCTCACGCTCCTCGACTCGGCGACACAGGTGATAAGAAACCGGTTCGCTCGCCCAGCTGATTGCAAGCGCGGAGATAATGCAGCCGCTTCCGGCCGTCGATATTAACCTGAAATTGTCGGCGGTTTGGCTAAGTATATATCACCAAAATAGTGTTAGCAACCTAATAGGTCACCAACGCTTAATATACCTAAAGGCAGGTGGTTAGAAAAAAAAAAAAATGCTTATATTATCTTTCGATATTACAAGTCCATAAAGAATACTATTTTGAAACAAATAACTAATTTACTTTAATATTTCCCGAAATATTATGAATTTATGTTAAAATTTTAAATTAATGAACAAAGAAACCACTTATAATTTTTTCATAAATATGAAGGTAGGCAATTTCTAAAAAAAAAAATACAATGATATTGCACTTTTTTCAGAGATTACAATTTATAATTTGCACAAATGAATTTGACTTTTAATTAACTCGTTGTATGAATTTAGTAAGGAATTTGGTATGGGATATTTGGAAGATTCACTAAATAGGAAAGAAAGGGCCACTCATCTGGTTTTGCAGAAGACCGAAGCGCGATGAGATTCTTTCGCCAAATCTGTTCGCATCAGCTCAGAACTCGTAGATGATCCTGGCTGGACCTCGATTCTTGAACGCCTTTCTTCAATCTTCAATTACGCCAACGATGGTTGCACGCCAATCGGCCGGTGTTACGTTGGCGAAATTTTCCCGTATTTCGTCGCGATTTTCTTCTTAATTGTATTTTCTTAATTGTATGTTCCCCTCATGGGCCACCAATATGTATATTTGTTATACACTGGGGCTAATCAAAGTCAAGATATTCGTTACTTATAATTTATTCGTGCGTACAGTAGCGCGGTCGACGGTGGATTGACAATATTATTTCATTAAAACTACACTACATTATAAACAGTAATCGCCTACACAAAATCAATAGCAATTAATCCGATGCGTTTAAAACGAGACGATATTTGAGAGGCGCTTAGCCGCAACACTGTTTTTTTTTGTACTAAGAACAAAAAGTTTAGCTGTCAAACCATAAATTCGGATTTAATCTTTCGTATTGCACAGCTCTGAAAACAACAAATGAGTTGATGGCATCGCTACGTGATGCGATCTGTGCTTTTTTTCGAAATTTAAGAAGAAATGAAGTTGTAAAAATGGCGGCAAATTGACATGTCGCTATTTTTACAGCTCCGTGTTTAAAGTGTGAAACAGTGGAAAATATACTTGAAATACGTGATAACTGGACAAGAACGAGACTTTGTGATTGAAAGAAGAAAACTAGAAAGAAATTATACTTGAAACTGGCGTATGCACATAATATGCGAGCCATAATCTCTACCGATTAATGTTGGAGGAAAGAGAAAAAAAAAAGAAGAAATGTGTAAGCAGATCGATAGATCAAAGCAGCCGTGCTACGTTAGTTAATATTCAAAATTGTAGATTAGATAAGGATAGGCCAAGACTGATACAAGCTCAAGGCACAAGAAAAAAAATCTGTGTTAAAAAGTTTCATTGTATAATATTAATAACTTGATGCATGAAAGTAGATATAGAACAGAAATCTCATTTTTATAAAGTTCAATCGTCTTAAAGGAAAATGTAGATATATTTTACCAGTATTTTATCGCCGATAAAAAGTAGATATTAACAGCAGAAACGCAATTTGTGACTTAATTGACTTTTTAATGAGATTGTGAGTTACTCTATCCCACTCTCACCCTCTCACGGCGCGGCGGTCAAAAAATAATTAAGCGCTGTTCTCTATGTAAATAATTAAACCTTTTTATGCCAGTGCCTTTTACTTCTTGGATAAGTAAAAAAATGGACTCTACTAACATGAATCTAAACCAAAACTAAGCTAGGCGTGGCGTAAAAAAAATATGGGTGAAAAAATGGTGGAAGCTAAGTATTTTTTTTTTAATTGCTGCCTCTGCGGCGCTGTGCGAGTATGTCCGACGGTTACGCAAGACGTCGTGGGTTCGATTTCCACACGGGATTTTCAAATTGTTGTTCCGAGTCTGGGTGTACTTTGTGTCCGTGACTTGCATGTTTGTAAAGTCCCCCGCGACACAGGTCTTGTACCCTACTGAGGGAAAAAACCACTTAATTTTTTGACTTGTTCTTTTAGTTGTTTTGTCTACTTGAGTAGGTACTTTTAAATTTCTCGAAATGACGTATAAATTATTTCTTAGTCGTCTGTAAAGAAATTTAAAAAGAATGTTGTAAGGAAGTCGGTTTACGGCATTGACGTATAGACCAGGACTGTGCCATCCTTATCAATTAAAAAGTAAAAATTTACTGCAAAGCGTGAAAGAGAGAGAAAAAACTAGTGCGGCCTTTGACAGGTATTTTCCAGAAAGTAGCGTTGTCTTTTTCTAGAGGTGGTCAATTTTGTGAGGTTATGGCGATCGCCGTACGCGTTGCTTAGCAACCAATCAATAACGTTAGTTCCGATGGTATCGCATGTCATGTCGCTTCATATTTAAAAGACGTTAATTTGTCAAAAATATATTCGCGCCAAAAGCACAACCAACAAAATAAAGAACTATAAATTTACAAAACAAAAAACAAACTATAAGTTTAAGATGTTCTTATATATACTTTTAATTGAATCGTCGTTCAAATCGTCTGTGAGCACAACCAGAATATCGATCGTACAAGGTCACGGGCACTCTTTCGTTGATAAATGAGTACGTCTGCTTGCATCCTGCCATTACTTTGCCTACCTACCTCGGCTGACGGCGCGTGACGTCACAGAGATTACCCTGTCAACTTAGATTGTCTGTGGTTTGACAAATTGACATGACAGTGTGTACTGGGCCGGATTTGAGGTTTCGGGGTTTTGGTATGCATATATTTGTATGGGTAACAGCTGATGTTTAGTAGAAGTGTAGCGCCTATGGTTGTTTTAATACCCAATATGCAACTGATTAAAGGCGTTTTGCTTAACCTAAGTAAGTGCTTTAGGCATTATTTTTACGGATTAAGAAATTCCATCACTTATTAAAATGTGACCTTGATGATCTTTGCAAGGTCCATCTATCTCTTTAATCGTCGTCGGCATATCCTTCAGATAATAATAATAATATAATAATATTATCTGGGGACAACTCACACAACGCTCAGAGCTTGTACTATGGAAACCAGACAACTGATAAACATACTTATACACATTTCTAACTACATACATATTATACCTTGATAAATTACACCCAGACACAGAATAAACCATCGTGCTCATCACACAATGTTTTATCCTGGGTGGGGATCGAACCCACGACCTCTTGCGTAGCAGTCGGACATACTCCCACGGCGCCACAGAGGCAGTCAAAGATGAGACAGGTTCAACTAGGTATTCATAATGTGGACTCCATTTCAATCCTATTTATTTATTAGTTGGACCTTCAACAAATACACAGAAACCTGTAATTATACATTCTAGATTTACAAATCACTAGTACTCCCTCAATTATTGAAAGCCACATAATACATATTAGTAGGTAAACATATTATTGAGAAATAAAATACAAAGTTGAAAAACAAGTACATGACAACGTATAAATAGATTGAGCAATCTTTGAAGTTTGTATTTAGTCGAACGTCACATGAAAATAAAATAAAATAAATGCTATCATTTAAGCTTGAAATGTTGTCTCCAAAATTATTATACATACTAGCTGTGCCCCGCGGTGTTACCCGCGGCTTGTTAGCCTATGTGTTAATCCAGGGTGTCAGCTAAGTCCATACCAAATTTTATTAAAATCGCTTCAGCCGTTTAGACGTGAAGAAGTAACAAACATACACACTCACATACTCACAAACTTTCGCCTTTATAATATTAGTGTGATTACCTTAGAGGTGTCAAAATAAACCGACACTTAATTTTTCTTGTATAGGGATGTTGACTGTCAAGTCAAATCTGTCTATTTTTATAAAAAGTCAACAAGACAAGCTCTATAGAAATGTTTATGGAAAAACAAACTATGACGTCGTAAGTTCCTATCGTCAAATCATTACTTTTAGTATGCGTTTTCATGCTTAAAAATTAAAAAAAAAACATGTTAAGAACACTTATATACAGAGCATTTTAAGATCTACTATTACCTGTTTAGTATAAAATAATTTACTTTTATTGTAGTCAACTGCCCAATTACCTACTTATTTATACCTCACAAAAGCCACAACCTCACAACTGATATTTCCCCTGGCTTTGAGGATAAGCGGTACACAGACCTGACCTGACATATCGATTAAACCAAAATAGTCTGGTATCGACACTTGAGACCAGTTTAATTTAAGTACATTTAGACGTCTGATCTCGATTGCTTATTTCAGCTTGCTTAGCTTAGCTTCTGTGTTTGAGGTTGCGCGCAGAGGCTTAACGATGGCTTGCTTAGAGAAAAAGTATATTTTTTAAGAATTCAATCTACCAAAAAGGTTTTTCGTTTTTTAAGGACTACCATAAAGCAACCAATGTCGCCATTAGGCAACCAATGTGATGGATAGATTAAATTGGCTTATGGCAACTTTATGTTAATGCATCGCCAATACTGTTTTTTTTTTAAATTTCGTTTAATTTTACCTAGTTAAATATCTGTAAGTTATATCATTTATGCAGGGAGCTTAATTAATATTTCGTGAGCCATTTTTATATTAAAGATATAAACGTATCTAATTTAAAAAATGCCTGTCTTTCATAATCCAAGTGCGTACATGACATTTGGAACAATTATGTACTTAGGTCTAAATCTTTAATTGTTGTCAAAGGGCAATACAATGCGAGTGTAATGACCTTTTGACGATAATCATGCGATGGTCAAGGGCGGTACATACCTACATGGTACAGTACGTACCTAGTAAAATAAAAATATAAAGATGATTTTTCAGTGAACTAGACTTGGTGCCTCTAAGCGTCAATGAATATATAAAAGTTTTCTTTATTGTTCAATCGTCTTCTTTTTTTTTAATTGATGAAAATCTAGGCAATTTATGAGATAATTTCTGCAAGTTCGTATTTTTATTGCGCAAAGTTATTACACAAAGTTTCGCTCTTATCGATTTTAAACTTAATTTTCATGAATTTGCACGAGTTAAACGCGGAGCTGTGAAAATAATAAGTAGCTCGGTTTGCCTTCATTTTCACAACTCCTAAACCATCGTCATTGTTGGCAAGTTGTGCCTTACCCCTCATTTACTGGATATTCAGTTGTTTTAATAAATTCACTTATGCCCTTGGGTTCTGCTATAAATATAAACAACGCCCACTTAATTGTTCATAATTAAATATGCATACTAATAGCGGTTAAAGTTCAACAGTCTGTATATATTTGCTTTTTGGGGCGCCAGATTGAAATGTTAAGCAAGACATAAAGTTTAATAAACTAACATTTCATAGACTATTTAATTTTATATCGTAGAGTTTGAGTTCTTACAAAACCTCTTTGCTCCTAGGATAATAAATATAGGCTGTAAAAATGCCATTAGATGTTAAAAAAGTTTAAGTAGGTACTAAAAATAAACTTTGACGGCAGATTTATGGCTTACAGTGGGTGGCCAGTGACATTCTAAGTGAAAAAAGGTTCAGAAAAACCGGGCAAGAGTATCGGACCATGCTCAGTGTAGGGTTCCGCAGCCTTGAACAATTGCATCAGCAGAAGAGCGTATATTCGTGGACGTTAGGCCCTTTTGTTGAGAAACGCAGTTTTTTGGCCATAACTCAATGACGGTATATCCGATCTTATCCGAAATAATTTTAGATTAAAGTATTTATTAAGCGCTAAAAATTAATGGGGGGGGGGACAACTTTCGTAGCTATTATTTCCAAAAATAATTACTCAATCAAAAAAGTTTATTAGAAACCTCAAATAATTTTTTAAAGGCCTGTAGAATGATGTGCCACACGTTGATGTTTGCTAAAAAAAAAACCAGCTTCTGTTACATGTATGGAGTGCCCCCCCTAAAAATATTTATTATTATTATTTACCTATCAAACTAAGTAGCGGCTACTACAAGACACCTTTACTCCAAATTTCATCAAGATTCAATGAGTAGTCTTTGAGTAAAATGCCTGTGACATACGGACGGACAGACAGACAGACAGACAGACAGACGGACAGATAGACAGACAGACGGACATGACGAAACTATAAGGGTTCCGTTTTTGCCATTTTGGCTACGGAACCCTAAAAAGTACATAGTACCTTCTTAACTAAACGACAGACCTCTTGCAAAGTTTTATAAGCGCTTGAAGACTGGAAAAACATTGCTAAATTATATCCACAAAGTAAAGAGACCGGGCAGTGGTCAAGCTGAACAATATTGAAAGAAGTTTTATCCTTAGAACAAAGTATGAGTGGGCATTGTCCGAGGATTCTTTCATTTTGTTGACACTTGCTGACCTTAGAAGAAAGGCCATTCTTCCCGTCACGGGACGCCCTTAATTTATTTGGTTGTCGACTTATAACGTGCTGGATTTACGCGTGACTTTCTTTGTTCAGTAGCTCTAATATAGTCTAGTTCAAGTAACGCAATATTTCATAGATTCTGGCTCTTCTTGTGCGAATTTTGCAAGAGCTAATGACTTTATATGATACTAGCTGACCGGCGCCAGTTCGTTTGCGTCATTTGCTGCTCCTATTGGTAGTAGCGTGATGTTATATAGCCTGACATTCACAAACAACGTGGTTTCCTATTGCTGAAAGAATTTCAGAAATCGGTTTAGTAGATCTAAAGATTACCCCACTCCTCCACCCGCTCACAAACTCACAACATTACAAACTCACAAACCTTAATTCTTTATAACATTAGCATTAATATTAGTATAGATTAAATTATATTACTATATTTGACTGCTAAAATATTAAAATAGAGAAAAACATTGTCAATGCATGTTTATTCATCGAGGAATACTGTATAACATAACGCTACGACCAATACAAGCGGAGCACCAGTAAAAAAAATATTGTAAGACAGAGGAAAATTTCCGCAGACAAAGTCAGCTACTGCTTTATTAGTTAGTTTTAGCCCACGGCTTTGCTCGAGTTAGGTTACTATTCGCTCAAGTGCTGGTTACTTTTAAAATGCTACAGACTGAGTTTCAGTTCTCCGAAATTGTTTAATTTTACTTAAATTAACAAAAGTTGAAAACAGTTACATACAGTAGCTATAGTTCTCTTCATTAACTATTCATAAAGTTCTGAATAAGTGTTGTTGTAAACTGAAAGTTTTCAAGAACGAGGTTTCACGGAATCTTGAACCTCTTTAAATATAATAATAGTATTTCATTATATTTTATAGGTTTACTAAACTTATGCCCGCGGCTTCGCCCGCGGGATGATGCCAGAATGTTACCGACAAAGTGGTATACTAACTTTGCGCCACCACATTAGGGGGTGAATTTTCAAAAATCCTTTCTTAGTGCTCCCCTATCCTATATAAAAGGAATCCCTGTGCAATATTTCAACTTTCTAACCCTTATAGTTTAGGCCCTGCGTAGATTGTCAGTCAGCTTCTCCTTTTATATATTCATGATAGATAATTAGGTATGTAATCGCTTTGTATTTACAGGAAAACATAATGAGTAAAACTAAGAAGACTAGACTGAAGAATGGAGTCAACCAAGAGTCAACGCTATAGATCTTTTAGAACAAATTTGAATTTATATGATATTTGACATTTTGGTGCGAGCGTCTTTCTATTTCGTGACTATGGTAACTATGATTTGACACTATGCTTATAAAGAGAAGCTGGATCTCTTTTTAAAGCGAGGTGACACGATAACCTCTTAGGTATTTTGAGTTGAGTCTCCATTCTATACTATGAGTTCCTGGAATAAAACCATTACAAGAACTTTCAAAATTACCTATAAAGTTTATAGGTAATTTCGAGAAATATCCAAAATTTTCATCTCTTTTTAAAGTATCGAGATTGCCAGCTATTTTCCAGTCAATTTCTGCCTTTACTATAACAGCCTAAAATACTGATTTTGATATGTTAAATGCGGAACCTGAATTGCCTAGTTGAAAATCAGCGTCAGGCGTTAGCCTGGCATATGCTGAACTAGGTCCTAATTATATAAATATAAGGACGTATTTTTTTTAATTTTTATATTGGAATGTGTTGTTATTTTATAATGTACGTTCTGTTTTTTTTTTGTTTGTAATGTGTAAAATTGTATTTATGTCGAAATAAATTATTTCCAATCTTATATTATTTCTTATTTAGAAATGTGAAAATCATGACACCTTCACCTTCACAGCTCTTAAAAATTGTCATTTTTTTCTCTCGTTTTCGGTAGGATTATGGCTCGCACATGCACGCAGGCTGTGCATCCGCCAGTTTCAAGTTTATTTTCTTTCTAGTTTTCTTTTTTGAATGACAAAGTCCCGTTCTTATCCAGTTAACACGTGTTTCAAGTATACACTTTACACGTTAAACGCGGTGCTGTAAAAATAATGACATGTCCTTTTTGCCGCCATTTTCACCACTCTTAAAAATTGTTTGAATCATTTATTTTTCCCTTTTCCCACCAATAAAGCAAAGTATATATTTCTTTCTAGTTCACAATCTTTGAACCACAAAGTATTTTACACTGTTTTATACGTTAAGTACGGAGCTGTAAAAATAGCTACATGTAAGTTTGCCGCCATTTTTACAACTTGTTTTTTTTTTTTTTTTATATATAACTAGTAATGTGGGATCGAGTCCCTCATTACTAGTAATCCTGTTAACTCCTCCAGCTAAGCTCAAAGGCTTGTGTTAGGAGTGGGTTCACGTCGGTAGTGTAATGGGTAGGATTCGAACCAGTGACCTCACGATTTCGAGGCCTTAGCCATTAGGCTACTGCTCCATGAACTAACTTCACAAACAAATAAACTGTTCGAATTTCAAATTCCAAACACACAACGATTCATTGAATAGGTATCTATAGTTAACTGTGGCGCGACCGATCGATGCTCTGACGTCATTCGCTCTCTTACCGCGCGACTATAGACTTATCCATACTAGTATAGACGTGTGATATTTATGCTGAATCAATTGGAAATGAAAGAAAAACAGTATTAGAGTGGAATATTGGAACTTTTATGTGTTCTTTTTGAAGTTGAACATAAAAGGCTTTTGTGTTTGAGTCTTTAATGGCTGAAAATATAAAAATCCCATAAGAAAGACTTGATTTAATTTAATAATTTCTTTCCTCAGCGCTTAAAACGTATTCTATGTATGTACCAAAACTCCATCAAAAGCGATTCAACTGTTGGTTCTAACTTTTTTTTATACAAGGTGCCATACATTTTTGCACTTGAAAATACCTTAAAAAAAACTTCAAGTACGTTGTATTAAAATATTATTTTATTATAAATAAAATTTATAAATGTGGCCGCCATCTTGCCGCTGGCATCCTCAAACCCACTCGTGGCTATACTACGAAATGAGGAGACGAACTGGTCGTGCGCCTGATGGTAACCGTCACGCTAGCCTATAACAGTATCAGTCAGCCAACCAAATCCTTGTTTGGCAAAGATCTGAATGTCACCACACCGCGCTCCTCATTTGAGACATTAGTTCATATGTCTCATTTGCCCAGTAATTACACTTGCTACAGTGCCCTTTAACCGAAACACTACGATGTGTTATCATCACTATTTCACGGAAGAATAACTGGCACTCTTGTTGTACCCACTAAGACGTCCTATGGTTTAAACCTACCACTGTATCGCGTGATTTAGGCTAGCAAAGGTAAGCAGGCACTTAGTGCTATCATTAGAAATTCATTCTTCAATATTATAAATAACCTACAGACAAACTTCTCGTTTGATCGGAAATCCGCGCCTCCTACATAACTTTTAACACTGCAACAACTAGTGCAACTTTAGAAATAGAATACCTAGGCAAGCGAGTGGGCTAGAAAAGATAATGTTGTACATTGTCTTTTACAAGATACGAGTATTAAAGACCCCTGTTTGTAGCAAATTCTCGTAATTTTCAAGACATACCTTTAGTAATTTTTGTATTAGCCTATTAGCCTATTAGTCTAGTAACCATTAGACCAATAGACCTGTGAGAATCGAAGGCTTAGCAGTAAGAATCACTAACCAGTGATTTCTACTGTTAAGCCTTCGATTCCCACTCCGGATAAATCTTTAATGTGTTGATTTTCGATAGTTTAATATTTATGCTGTGCTGCTATTTAGGATGAAGACAAGCCCAACAAATCAAAGAACTTTAAAAATTTGCCAAAAAAACTTTACTTTGACTCTATCTAGCCGGCTAGATGGCGCATGCGAGGGGCCCAAGTCGCGAGCATAAAAGGAGAGAAAAAATTGAGTTCTAGTAACATAGTCCAGATAGGTGGTTCGATTCCGGCCCCGGTTTGGCATACGGAAGTCTCGGGTTCGATTCCTGGGTCTGGACTTCAAATTTTTCTATCTTTCAAAAATGAAATTATTGTATTTATCATTATAATTGCCACCCATTGAGAAGTTATCAATGGCGTAACTAACACGACTTTGTTTTATAAGTATGAGATTTGAATCAGAAAATGATTGATCAAATTGACCGTAACGTTCAAAGAAATCTATCACAAAACAAGTGTTTGTGGAATTCAATATGAAGTATATTGGAAAGGGATAAGTAGATGGCTCACTGAATCTCATTGACGACGCGACGATTGGAATGAGACCTAGTGTGACGTCTGTGACGATTGCTCATCTCATTTACATTTTATACGTATTGTCTTACTTATCTGTGATGGTAATTTAAAAGTAATTATATTATCTACAAGCATACGCCCGCGTGGCAATATACCCTATTGCTCTGGTTCTAAGGGAAGTAGCGTGATGAAGTATTTGTCCCGCGCAAATTCGTCTGCGTAAATTTTCGCCGTTTTTGCAACATTTCTCATTGCTGCTCCGCTCCTATTGGTCGTAGCGTGATGTTAAATAGCCCATAGCCTTCCTTGATAAATGGGCTATCCAACAGTGAAATATTTTTTCAATTCTGATCAGTAGTTCCTGAGATTAATAATAATAATATCTTGGGACAACTCACGCAACGTCATTTGATCCCAAACTAAGCAGAGCTTCTACTATGGTAAATAGACAACTGATAAACATACTTATATATTTCTAAATACATACATATTATAGATAAATTACACCCAGACACAGAATAAACCATCGTGCTCATCACACTATCTAACACTAAAATCATTTTTTTATTTGAACCAGTAGTTCCTGAGATTATCGCGTTCAAACAAACCAGACAATTGATAAACATACTTATATATTTTTTTAAATACATACATTACATCCAGACACAGAATATACCATCGTGCTCATCACACTAAGTTTTATCCTGGGTGGGGATCGAACCCACGACCTATACGGTTTAGCAGTCAGGATCACTAACTACTAGACCAACAGGCCAGTCAAATTATCGCGTTCAAACAAACAAACTCTTCAGCTTTATGTATTTATTATTATTACAACTATCATCGTGCATCACTTTTCGCAAAATCATCGCACTAGTTTTTGTTGCTCATCAGCTGAACGAGATGAAAAGCGTACTGATAAAGGTTTGTTAATAAATATGAAATTAGATTTACTGAAGAACCTACTCGTAGTTTGTTGTCTAGTTCGAGCTTAGTACTAGCACTATCTCCGGTTTAACCGTGCCGTTTGAATATTGTTCGTAAATCGGGACCGTACGCTTCACAGAGCACGAATAGTGTGATGGCGCCTTCACTATTATCATATAAATATGTCTATCGATATATTACTGTAACTCATTTTCACGTAAAACGATTTTATTGACTAACATATAACCAAAGAAATAAAATATATTATCTTGGGACAACTCACACAACGTCATCTGATCCCAACTAAGCTCAGCTTGTACTATGGCAAACAGATAACTAATACACATACTTATATATTTCAAAATACATACATATCAATACTAATATTATTAAGCTGAAGAGTTTGTTTGAACGTGGTAATCTCAGGAACTACTGGTCCGAATTGAAAAAATAGTGTTTTGTTGTGTAGCTTATTTATCGAGGAAGACTATAGGCTATATAACATCACGCTACGACCAATACAAGCGGAGCAGCAATGAAAAATGTTGCAAAAACAACAAATTTACGCTGACGAAGTTGCGCGGGACAGCTAGTTATAGATAAATTACACCCAAACACAGAATAAACCACCGTGCTCATCACTAAACATATATATCAACCCATATGATGGCCCACTGCTGGGCACGGGTCTCCCCTGTAGAACCTACTGGTATGTAGATCCTGGGGGTAATTGCCATAATCGCCACGCTTGGCGAGCGGGTTGGCGATCGCAGTAAGGCTTTAATTTCGCAGAGGACGCTGCTGCCCGTCCTCCGGGGTGAAATCCCTTAGTCGCCTTGACGACACCCACGGGAAGAGATGGGGTGGTACTATTCTTAAGCCGGCACCACACGGTTACACTAATTTATTTTTAGTTACACTAAACATACATTTCTTTATTAAAATAAAATCCTACAAGTCGTTTGATTGATATGAATCATATATTTTGCAAGAGAAAACTAATATAAAGAAGGTTCACACGAGCAAAGTCGTTGTATTTTTTAAAGATAACTAACAATTTGTTTCGCACATCACCTACTACCTAGCAATCTTTTTAACCCCAAATTGCTTCTGTTAGAAGTGGGTTCACGTCGCTATTAGGTATGTAATGTAGGTAGTGTTCGCACGAATTTATTTCTACAGAAAACTATATAGACAAACGTGATACACAATACATATATAGGTAGGTCACTCAGACTCATTTATTGTTGCTATATCGCTCTCGTGTATCAATATATTTCCAAAGATACCTTTTGTAACGAGAAAAATATCCCAGATAAGTTTTTATATTGCTATTCTCAGATTACAAGAAATATTTTCCTTCAATAGACGGACGATTAGTTGTTTTGACACAATTCTGTTTAGGAAGGAACACACTGGGAACATTGATGATTTTTTCACGCTTGATGAAGTCACGCACGAAGTCAGTATAGAATTATTTCGTTTTAATTTAATTCGTGCATCGTAACATCATTAATTACGTAACGTATTAAATAAAATTGAACTTATATCTATACTAATATTATAAAGCTGAAGAACTACTGATCCGAATTGAAAAATTATTTTACTGTTGGTTAGCCTATTTATCAAGGAAGGTTATAGAATATATAACATCACGCTACTCCTAATACGAGTGGAGCAGCAATGAGAAATGTTGCAAAAACGGGAAAAATTTACCCAGACAAAGTTGCCCGGGTCAGCTAGTATTTAATATTAAGCACATATAGTTTTTACATTGTAAGTGTATGCTCCTACTATGTTTTACCCACTGAGGTTGATATATTCAATCTCATGTACTCCTCTTTAAATTTTTTTATCTCTTGTTCTTGCATCAGTACTCCAATATAGTGTATTCTATAATATGATTATAGTAGCACCTTACCTACTTAAACAGTTTATAAACAAAGAAAAATTGTAAACATTGGCAATTCGAAAAGAGTGGCCGCGAGTTTTTATTGCCTCGTTCTTTATTCGGCTGTACTTTTTTGTTTGCGAACAGGCATTACATATAAATGTAGAATCGACTTTTCACAAGTGTAGTATTTTGTTTCCTAAGTGAATAAAGATTTTTTATTATTATTATTGATTTCGACGGTATAGAGTTCTTATATACCTATAATAGAAATCTGTTAAGTCGTTTAGAAGGTAGGTACGTCGATGTGCCCGCTTCTAAATCAACTTTTTAAAGTTGAAATTCTTTGATATTACAACTTTTTGTTCCTGGTGAATACTCACCTTTACCCAGATAACATCCCCTCGAGTGCACACGTACTCTCAAATAAAGCTACTAACAAACGATTTACTTTATAAAATCCCGAGGCACCGAACGTTTCCCTCACTTACCCTTTAAATCTTCAATTTATTGGCACTCCTGCTTTATGCCCAAGAGTGTTTAGAAGGTTTAGTAATAAAAACTCTTTTTAAGTTGCTTTATTTTTCTAGACACGAACCTATCTCAATGGAGATGGACCATTGGCTGAAGAGATGGTCGACTGTGCTTTAATATTGTAAAAAAAAGAAAGCCGAATGCTAAAGCTCCAGTTCTTAAAATGGTGGAAAATGGAGGAGTCATTGTTTCTACAACTCCGCGTAAAAGTACATATACAGTACGATCAACGTATCTTGACCGGATTGAAGTTAGGTTTTTATCACTTTCGCGCATGTCATAGAGATGCGACCCTAAAATTACTTACGAAAATGATTAATCGATTAAAAATACTAACAACATTTTAATTCAACAATATAAAAACACTATTTAAATGAGTTCATAAAAGTTTAAATTTAGAACAGTTACAGTAAATAATAAAGAAACTTTGAAAACAATTTCTTTACCAAACGAATCACAAAAAAACATGAACTAGTAATACTAATTATGACAATGTAATGCGTAATCGCATCTCTAATTCTCTTGGTTTAGTTACCGTCCCCGCCCCCCGCTTCCTGTCACCATTTACTTCCAAAAAATGCATCTGCATAAAAGAGCGCTTTTAAATGCTTTCAGCCGTTTAGTTTTTCAGGATAGTCCTGTAAAACATCAAGTTCCCACAAATATCAAAATGCTTCTGTGGCGCGATGGTAGTACATCCGACTGCTACGCAAGAGGTCGTGGGTTCGATTCCCACACGCGACACTTTGTGTGATCCACAAATTGTTGTCCCGAGTCTGGGTGTACTTTGTGTCTGTGACTTTTGTATATTTGTAAAGTCCCCCGCGACACAGGCCTTGTACCACATAGCGGGAGTCGTCTAAATTTAAAAAAAAATACGAATTTCATAACAAGTAAAAAATCCTTGTATTATAATAATCTGCCACAACAATACGACTAGGTAGAGCTCGTTATTCGCCCCCTTCTGTGATTACAAGCGGCTCATAGTACATGAGTCGTTATATGTTGGAAACTACATAACAACTCTTTGAGAACACTTGTAGCCAAGTTCTCGCAAAACTATACAGAAGATTATACTTGTACCTACATGACAAGTACCAAATTAGTTACGTCAAAAGCAAGCGAACAGGGATGAATCTTTTACTACATTGCCTTTGTGAAAGTTTAATAAATAAATAGATCTTTGTAGGGTGGTGGACTGTAGTCTAGTAGTTAAGGCATTGGAATTGCAATTCTAACATTATACTACCCACTCAGCTTTGCTGAAGGGATTAACAATATTGCTAGTTTGCAATATATGTTTGTAAACTTTTGTAATTTTTACATATTATAGAATTGTATAAGCTACGGGTCTTAATCGCGTAAATATTTTATTTTAAAGCTAAATACCTTTGTTTATTGCCCGACGTTTCGACCGTATTGCAACGGCCGTGGTCACGGGTAGTGACCACGGCCGTCGGCTAGTTATCTTTAAAAAAATCTTTATTAACAGTAATGATGTAGTAACTTCCGAATACTTAATTAACTTAAAGTATATCTGTCTCGGCCGTGTGGTGCCGGCTTAAGAATAGTACCACCCCATCTCTACCCGTGGGTGTCGTCAAGGCGACTAAGGGATTTCACCCCGGAGGACGGGCAGCAGCGTCCTCTGCGTACTTAAAGCCCTACTGCGATCGCCAACCCGCTCGCCAAGCGTGGCGATTATGGCAATTACCCCCAGGATCTACATACTAGTAGGTTCTACTGGGGAGACCCGTGCCCAGCAGTGGGCCATCTTATGGGTTGATATGTATATCTGTCACCAGCACCACTATAGGTGACAGAAATAAGTTGATTGATAGTCTTGATATATATATATTTTGGTAAATAAATCTATACTAATATTATAAAGCTGAAGAGTTTGTTTGTTTGTTTGTTTGAACGCGGTAATCTCAGGAACTACTGGTCCGAATTAAAAAAAAAAATCATTATAGATAGCCCATTAATCGAGGAACACGAACATCACGCTGCGACTAATATTATAAAGCTGAAGAGTTTGTTTGTTTGAACGCGGTAATCTGAGATTACCGCGTTCAAACAAACAAACTTTTTTTTTAATTCGGACCAGTAGTTCCTGAGGAACTACTGGTCCGAATTAAAAAAAAATTTCATTGTAGATAGCCCATTAATCGAGGAACACGAACATCACGCTGCGACTAATATTATAAAGCTGAAGAGTTTGTTTGTTTGAACGCGGTAATCTGAGATTACCGCGTTCAAACAAACAAACTTTTTTTTTAATTCGGTCCGAATTAAAAAAAAAATTCATTGTAGATAGCCCATTAATCGAGGAACACGAACATCACGCTACGACCAATAGGAAAGCAGCAGCAATGTGAAATGTTGCAAAAACGGTAAAAAATTACGCAGACGAAGTTGCGCGGGACAGCTAGTACACAATAAGAATACACTATTATATAATTTTATGAGCTACGGGTCATAATCGCGTAAATATTTTAATTTAAGGCTAAAAACCTTTGTTTTTGCCCGACGTTTCGACCGTATTGCAACGACCGTGTTCACGGGTAGAAACGTCGCCATAAACAAAGGTATTTAGCCTTAAAATAAAATATTTACACGATTAAGACCCGTAGCTTATCAAATTCTATAATATGTACAAATCGAAAAGTTTACGAACATATATTGCAAGAGAATGCACTAAATTAAGTTTTTGTTATTTGTCTGTCTAGCGTAGGTACAATTCGTTTTGAGGTAAACATTTACGATAAACACATAGTTTACTTGTGGTCTAGACACCTTAGATACTTTCATAAACACTTTCCTACTAAGTACAAAAACCTTCTACGGATTCATCAAAGCAGGCAATTCAGTTATTTTCCACTTTAGCTTCGTGGTAACAAATAACAACCAAGTACAAACTCGTAATTTAAGTACGTTCGTGGGAAGTAAAAATAGGTTCAATTAAAGGGTCTTTCAAATAGAGCGGGTCGATATTAATAATCTGTGGCGGCCATTTTGATTTGGCGGCATCTGTCAAATCTGTTTTTTCTTATTCAGTCACTGATGCCAAATCACCATGGCAAGTTACACGGTTGAGCAGCATGTGCAAATGATAAAACTTTATTATCAAAATGAGTGTTCGTTAGTGAAAACGTTGCGCGCATTGCGCCCATTTTACGGCAGACGCGGTGGCCCTTTAAAGTCTACTCTCCAACGATTGGTGACTAAATTCGAGACGACCGGTTCGGTAAACAACCAACCAACACCTTTACGTCAAAGGAACGCCAGATCGGCCAAGAACATCGCCGCTGTACGTGAGAGTGTTCAGGAGACTCCGAAGCAGTCGATTTCTCGCCGTGCACAAGAACTCGGCCTTTCGCAGACTTCAACTTGGAGAATTTTGCGTCGGGACTTGGGTCTGCATCCATACAAGATCCAACTGACCCAGGAGCTCAAAGTTAATGACCATAGACAACGCCGTGTGTTCGCTGAATGGGCGTCGGAACGCTTGGAAGAGGACCCCGATTTTGGCCAAAAAATAATCTTTAGCGACGAGGCACATTTTTGGATGAATGGTTTTGTTAATAAGCAAAATTGCCGTATATGGGATGACCACAACCCACATGAGGTTCACCAGATAGCAATGCATCCACAAAAAGTAACTGTTTGGTACGGATTTTGGTCTGGCGGCGTCATTGGTCTGTACTTCTTCGAAAACGAAGTTGGCGAGGCCAGCACCGTCAACGGTGAGCGCTACAGATCAATGATAAACAATTTCTTTTGGCTTAAATTGAACAATATGGACGTGAATGACATGTGGTTCCAGCAAGATGGCGCTACTTGCCACACAGCGAACGACACAATCGACATTCTGCATGAACGGTTTGCGGGTAGGGTTATCTCTCGCAGAGGTGACGTGAATTGGCCACCAAGATCGTGTGATTTGACTCCGCTAGACTTTTTCTTGTGGGGTTTTCTGAAGTCGCAGGTCTATGCCAATAAACCACATTCGACCGTTGCCCTGAAAGCCAACATAACGCAGGCCATCGCTCAGATTCAGCCGGATCTATGCAGCAGAGTTATTAAAAATTGGACCTCTCGGATTTGTGCCACCATGCGAAGCCGCGGCGGACATTTGAACGATGTCATATTTCATGCATAATGGCATAAACGGGCCTTTCAAATAAAAAATAAATTTCGTTAATATCTCACACACATCTAGTTTTATTCAATTTTAACATCGACCCGTCTTTGTTGAAAGACCCTTTAGATAACGCCTACGTAGTGTTAAATTTATTGCAAACGTTTAGCGAAAATAGTTTATTTTTAGCTATGTGGGAAGATAATAGGTACGTAAAGAGTATACAAAGTTGGTATACAATACTTGCGTTGCTTTATTAATTGGTTTTGATTATCTCGACAGTAGCTCAGTTTAAATGTGAAGTTCTTTATTTATCAGCCATTAAATGTTCCCAGAGTCTGGAATAATATCTTAATAATATCTTGGGACAACTCACACAAGGTTATCTGATCCCAAACTAAGCAGAGCTTGTACTATGGAAACCAGACAACTAATAAACATACTTATATATTTCTAAATACATACATATCTATACTAATATTATAAAGCGGAAGAGTTTGTTTGTTTGCTTTGTTTGTTTGTTTGTTTGTTTAAACGCGCTAATCTCAGGAACTACTGGTCCGATTTGAAAAAATCTTTTTTTTGTTGGATAGCCCATTTATCGAGGAAGGCTATAGGCGATATAACATCGCGCTACGACTAATAGGAGCAGAATAGCGACGTGAAATGTTGCAAAAACCGGTAAAATTTACGCATACGAAGTTGCGCGAGACAGCTAGTTATAGATAAATAACACCCAGACACAGAATAAACCATCGTACTCATCTCACAAAGTTGTATCCTGCGTGGGGATCAAACCCTTGCAGTTGGATACACTCCCACCGCGCCACAGACGCAGTCCAAGAATGAATACAGAACTCCTTTTTAAAAGAAGGTACAGACTGTTATCCACCACACAGGCTCATTACGGTGCTGTGGATATCATACCTATATCTTCCAATTTATGGTTCTACTCATATCTTGTTTAGGTTTCTTTACAGTGGCAGTCTAACCTTTTTTATTTTTTACTTGTGCCAAATCTACTATACCTACATACCTACCTACTATCCACGAGCTAAACGGTTACCCCTAGGGATTTAAACAAACGTAAAAAATAATCCCACCTCGTCGAATGCATGAAAGATGGATATGTCGGAATCTCTATATCTATGGTCAAAGGTGAGGTTATCCTTGTCCCCTGTCAAATGTGTTTTCTTCATCTCTGGTGTACTTTGGTAGTCTTTCATAAATTTTGCCAGTAATCTAGCTGTACAAAAAAACTGAGTTTTATCAATGGTATCCGGATTTCACATTGATGTAGAGACCAAGACGACCAAGACAACCTCACAAAATTGACCACTATCTAGAAAGGGACAACGCTACTTTGTGGACAACACATGTCAAAGGCCGCGCGAGTTTTTTTCTCTCTTTCACGCTTTACAGTCAATATTTACTTTTTAATTGAAAGGGATGGCACGGTCCAGGTATATGTACAGTACGATCAACGTAACTAGGCCGGACTGAAGTACACACAAGTGGTTATCCGTTCAGATGCACTCAAGTGACTTTTGTCCCTTTTATTATTTTGCCGTAGAGCGCACCCAAGTGACTTTTGTCCCTTTTCGTTCATGTGCGATAAGTCGTCTAAATATGTCTGTTTCTTTCTGTCCCATGATGTTTTAATATTTTTTTCTCTTTTCTACGCGTATCTTCGTACATCTTTTCATGCTACTAAATTGAAAATATTTCCGCATCGGTTCATTCCGAAAAAAAAAAAATGTCAAAACGTAGCAGACAGAGTTACTTTCACTTTTATCTATTATATAAAATTCTCGTGTCGCGGTGTTTGTTGTTAAACTCCTCCGAAACGGCTCGACCGATACGCATACCCCTAAGAGTTTGTTTGTTTGTTTGAACGCGATAATCTCAGGAACTACTGGGCCGCATTGAAAAAATATTTTATTGTTGGATATTCCATTTATCGAGGAAGGGTATAACATCACGCTACGACCAATAGGAGCGGAGCAGCAATGAAAAATGTTGTAAAAAAGGGAAAATTTACAGAGACGAAGTTGCGCGGGTCAGCTAGTCTATTATATAAAATCTCGTGTCGCGGTGTTTGTTGTTAAACTCCTCCGAAACGGCTCGACCGATTTTCATGAAATTTTGTGTGCATATTGGGTAGGTCTGAGAATCGGACAACATCTATTTTTCATACCCCTAAGTTTTAAGGGTAGTCCACCCCTAATTTTTTATTTTTAGGTAATTTTTATTTTTTTAAGAATCCGGATTCAAAAATACATACAACCCTGAATTTTCACCCTTCTACGATCAACCCCTATTTTTTTATTTACCCCTATTTTGCAAAAACGGGTTAATTTGACGCAGACGAAGTTGCGAGGGTCAGCTAGTAATATATAATATTAGCGGTACTTGTTTTTAAATATACAACCTAGTGATTGAACTTTTTAAATACTATAGTGAACGTGTTGTAATCTCTCATTGACTATACTGTAGGAGATATTTGTGGTGAGCTGGCTCGAATATTTTTAAATATTAAGCGCTTTATGTACCTGACTGTAAGTTGTAACTATATCCATATGTCGGAACTATATGTATATCCGTTAATCAGATCTACCATACAATTATACTCTTACATACAAATAAATACATGTACTACTTTATTATGTATGGAATTATGAAGAGTATATTAAGGCTTTATGAATATAAACTCGCCGATACAGCACTCTAAATGTATTTATAACGAGCCGTCGTCAGCCGTATGCAGGCACGGATAGGGTTGCCAGAGATAAAGATAATATTACTTGACATTAAAAACCCTAAAACAAGACAGATTAGGTATTTAAAAAGCGGCTGAACTCATAATTTTCATTAAAACAAGCTAAGAACCAACAAGGAAGACAGAGTTGTCACTATACTACCTTTGGGCCTGTTCGGGCATAGACCCGGCTTCCCTCTTGTTACCATAAGGTGGCGCAAAAGTAATCTAATTACTATTTTGTTAAAAAGAAAAAAAAACGACAAAAATGACATGTATAATTGAAAATGCAAAATTTATGATAATAAGTCAAAAATGGGTATCGCTCAAATCACCACCTCTTGAGTTGATATATATTATTTTTTTTAATATATTTATTGTGCTCTTTTATAATTGTATTGTGCTCGTTTTATGGCATTTCGAATGGTTGCTCTGCAAATCTTTATTTCTACGTCAATATTAGCTTTCAAAATGGCTTAAAAGGTTTGTGCTTTAAAGTGGTAAACGCGAGACTTAATCTCCAAAGGTTCCCAAATCTGGCGCCATTCCTGGATGGCCAGTTAAAATCTCCAAAACGGGAGATCATTGGCCCTGAAATGGGTGTATGGATGTGTCCCAAAATCTTAATTGTTTTCTGAACTATGTGAGGTGTTGCTGCGATCTATTGACTATTGTATACAATTTGTTTTACGAGCTGTTACCCGTGGTCCCACTGCTACATCATCTTCAAATAAACATTTAATTTCTAACAAAGTGAATGGCAATTCAAATTAGGACCCGAGGACTAAGTTTTTAAAAATAGTTTTTTTAAATGTAAAACGTGGTAGCCCTAAGCGTAACTTGGTGACCTGTGAGCCTGTCTCGTTCAAAAGGTTACAATTTATTCTTAGTTCGGCCAACGTTGAATTTGTTAGTGCTTCCGAACGAAACCGCCGCGGGCTGCTGGCTAACAGATTCAGATCTAAAATAAACACTGTCTGGAGGTTACTTCTGTTTATTCGTTTATGGAATTGCTGAAGTGGGAGAATTTAATTTAAATGTTTGCAAATAAATGTCTGTTAACATTTTATCGTTTGTGTTTAAGTTATTTCTTTGAAAATAAAGTTTGAAACGTTTTTTGTCAAGACAGTTAATTTACTCGACAGTTTTTTATCCACAAAATAAATAAATGTCTATCTGATGTTGTTGTACCTTCGTTTTGCATGTCTAGAAACTTGCTTGAATCAGTTGTAAAAATTGAACATTTTCACAGTTCCGAATAAAACTTATAATAATATAGTCTTATATATTATATTAATATAGTCTTATAGTCTATACTTACATCCTGATACCCTTACACATTCCTGAGAAAAAGGGTGGTTTGATCGACAACATTAGACAAGTATTTTTTTTTCCTTTTGAGGTAACTAAACGATAATTCAAGAGCACATTAATTAAGTCTTAGATTTATTTTCATTGAACTACAATACAACCCAAAGAAAACACATAAATAGAAATATAAATTATTCTATTGTTCAAAGCCGACATTTCAAAACTTCTCCAAATACATATATAGATATTAGTTTCATAATTTTAAAGTTACTCTCCTGTTATGAAGCGGATTCTGTTTGATTTCCCGCGGGCACGCGGGCGTTGTGGAACTATATTAGAGCCGCCATCTTGATAATTGTGTCAAATATAACGAAGTGCTATGCTTTTACTAGATTTTGCTGCGACTTCCCGATTTTGCTGGGTGTTCAACGACTTCTACTTTGAAGTCAGTGAACACCCTTAGGGATGAAATTTCCTTTTTAGTTACTCAATGAACTTTGCAAAAAAAAATTAGCTTCTTAAAAGATGCGAGTCAGAAGCGCTTTATTATGTTCATCAAGATTCATTAATGCCGCCGACTGCATTAAATTATATAATGATGTAGGGGATCTTGTTTCCATCTTTTTTGGGCAGGCGGGTTTTTGTATTTTTAAATTTATATTTTTAGTTTATACTTTTAAGTAGTTGTAGGATTTAACAACTAACTTTTATCACAGCTATTATCAAGTATTGACAATTGAAAAAAGAAAGGTGGCTAACTAACTTTTTTAGTATTACAGTCATAATCATGTTATATCTTTTTGAAATGCTCAAGATGAGCCCTTTAGTTTGATAGATAGATATCGCAGTATTCAAAACATTTTTTTTCTCACTTCTTTATTTTGACATCTCACAGCCGCCATGTTTGTTTTTTTCACATGAAACATATCTAAAAACACTTGGGCGGTCAAGACGAATCTAACGACGTCTTAATTGTATAAATCCATTTAGTGGATTCTGAGATATCAGGTAATAAAGAACAGAATATACATATATACATACATAGGTACAAGATACGCTCTTGACAAAATGTATGAAAGAAAATATAACGCACAGTCTTAAAAAATATGCAGGTAAACAAACTATGTATCCTTTGAGTGTGGGAGACGGGGGAAGCAGAGAGTGACCATATCATACACTGCTACTCATTATTATTTTGTGATAATACTCTCCCACCGATGGAATCTACCATTCCTATTGAACCCATAGTTATACTTTCATGAACAATACACGAACGCTATTTGTCGATTCCATCGATCACAACACAATGCAAAATTGCAACTACAACAAAATTACACTATACCTACCATTAAGCAGGTCATAATGCTTAGCATTCTTAGCTGTAGATATTCTAACACATATTGCTACATTAGTTTATATTCAAAAATACCTTAACATTGTAGTACCTGACAGTAGGGATGATGAATTATCGTAATTTATTTTCATTCTAGTATACAATTCTACTTGTCACTGTAGGACGCGGTACAGGGGATCATTGCTACCTATTTATATGCTAATGACGATTGACGTCATATCCGAGGTATCGTTAAAGGTTATGTCCGTCTCTTTCGCACGTTATTACAATTTCTGTATGGCTTTGTAGGCTAACCGAAGTTATTATGCTGTAATATTTTATTAGATACTAGTTGACTCGCGCAACTTCGTCTGCGTAAATTTCCCCTGTTTTTGCAACATTTTTTATTGCTGCTCCACTCCTACTGAGATCATCACGTTCAAACAAACAAACTCTTCAGCTTTATAATAATACTAGCTGAGCCGCGCAACTTCGTATGCGTAAATTTTCCCCGTTTTTGTAACATTTTCATTGCTGCTCCACTCCTATTGGTCGTAGCGTGATGTATAGCCTTCCTTAGCTTGAGCCTTCCTCGATAAATGGGCTATCCAACAGTAAAGATTTTTTCAATTCGGACCCGTAGTTCCTGAGATTATCGCATTCAAACAAACACACAAACAAACTCTTCAGCTTTATAATATTAGTATAGATATAGATAGATATATGGAGTGTGAAATATTAATAGAATACCTTTTACCTAACCGCGACGCTTTGATCGAATAGTATCGATCGTGGTCACGGATCGAATTTTAAAAAAACAATGGTAGTATATGTTCGTAAGCTTTTGCGATATGCACACATTATAGAATTTTATAAGCCGTATTGCAACGGCCGTGGTCACTGGTAGACTGCCTACCCATGACCACGGCTGTTGCAATACGGTCGAAACTTCGGGCAATAAACAAAGGTATTTAGCCTTAAAATAAAATATTTACGCGATTAAGACCCGTAGTTAGTAGTAGTATTTTATTCTTGCTAGGATTTTTAATTTGTCAAACGAGCTGATTAAAGAGCTAGTTAATTTAATGACCCAAAAATAACTTAAAACGTAGTAACTTCATACCTACATTAATTATTAACAGTAATTCTTCGTAAGCCACCTTAAGCCTGTGTCTAAAAAAATCTCAAGTTTTACTATGAACAGTTCCGAACATAGTCGAAGGTTTATCGACCTCTTTATTGAAAAAGTGATGAACTCCCAATGAATCGGTTTCGTCTCTCCTAATAACGTATATTAAGTCCAGTGCAAATACAATTCGAAGTCGGTAAGTCCACATGGAATGTGTACAGTGTCCGAACTCTGCAATATTAAACTTGGCTCGGATTTCTCGGTAAAGGAATCTGGCCATACCATCCGTACAGCCAGAGAAATGAATAAAGAATACTATTTTAAATATGGCGTACGGCATGTTGGCGCGAATTTTGTAACCTTTTAAAAAATGTAATTCAACACTGAATAATAAAATGCGTTTAAATTGTTACTGGAATGTTAAGGAAAATACCTACAGACTTTCTAAAGTTATATTCTTTGACATGTACCTGCCTACTTTATATTTAACCGTTTTTTTCGCTTTGCAAAAAAAGCAGAAATAGGTTTAAAAAACTATATCGTGTAATATTAATATGTAACAAGTTAATGTGTGCTGTGTACGCATTATTAATGGCCATACAAATGAATATGAAACTTAGGTATACTATTAAAAAATATAACCGACTTCAAAATTATATAAATATAATGCAACTAAAACGGATAAAATAATATAAAACAACAAAAAATAAATAAAATTTTGAAGTTGGTGCCATGAAATAGTAGCTTTTTATGTTTTATTTGGCACCAACTTCAAAATCTTTTTATATGTTAAAATTCTTTTACAACAATTTGTTTCTTCCTATGCAGGGCCATTAATTGTTGAGGAGCTACATGGTGTAATAGTAGTATGACGATGGAGTGCTAAGCAATAGTAATTTAATCGCAAACTGTGATATTGAATAGTTCCGCTGGTCATCTATGGTCTTCATCATCAGTTCCATTTCACCAATTGGTACTTTTGAGAGTTTACTCTCATAAAATATGTCTAAATCACTATTGTTGGCCTTTAATATTTAAAGAGTTCCCTCGATTTCTTTAAGATCCCACACTCAGATCCTCATCAGATCTGATGACAATAGGACCAATTTAAAAGTATACCCTTTGAAATACAAAAAGATTTTTTCAAATCGGTCCAGCCGTCTTCGCGTAATTGTGTACCAAACACAAAAAGTCCGCTTGTGACCACGGCCGGTGCAACCTGGTCGAAACGTCAAGCAATTTTAAGGTAAACAATGCGCGTTAATTCCCGTTTAATAAATAGTTATAATCAATACACATACATTCGAAATGAGAACCTCTTCCTTTTTTGAATTCGCTTGAAAAGTAGCTAAGTTTTCTATAAAAAAGTACCTAATGGTTTTTACATCGAATCTCAATTATTTGACAGCTACGGTGCTACCCAGTAACGTATGCTTTTGTTAGGTATTCAAAACCATTTCCTGGCAGACTATACCTACCTATACAAAGAATGCATCGTTAAGTATTAATTAGTCTCGCTAAAACTTAATAAACCGGGCAAGAGCACGTCGTCGGACCAAGCTCAGTGTAGGGTTCCGCAGCCTTAAATAATTGCATCAGCAGAAGAGCGTATGTTCTTAGCACTTACGCCTTTTTGTTGGGAAAAGCAGTTTTTCGGCTATAACTTAATGACAGTATATCCGATCATGTCCGAAATAATTTTTAAAGTATTTATTGAGTGGTATCTTTGTGATTTTTTTCATATTATTTGGTCACACAATTTATGTATATATACATAAATTGTATATACAACTTTCGGATCAATTATTTCCAAAAATATTCACTCAATTAAAAAAGTTTATTAGAAACCTTATAATGTTTTTAAAAGACCTGTCGAATGATGTGCCACACGGTGATGCTAGCCGAAAAAAACGGCTTCATGTATGGAGCTATAAATATTTATTTTTATTATTTAGCTATCAAACTAAGTAGCAGCCACTAGAAGACACCTTTTCACCATATTTCATCAATATTCATTGAATAGCCTCTGAGTAAAATGTCTGTGACATACGGACGGACAGACAGACAGACGGACATGACGAAACTATAAGGGTTACGTTTTTTGCCATTTTGGCTACGGAACCCTAAAACGACTTAATAGATTTGATGTTTTTGTTTGCTGCAGCTGAAAAATCGAAAATTTCAAAATTGGTAAGAAATTTTGTATGAGAAATAGCAATAGGTATATTTCATTTTGGGTGGTACGAAGTTCAACTTGTTGGTCCAGTATATCGTAGAACTATATCGTATACATAATTACTTGTTCCTATAAAATTGTTCTCTGCCATTGGTTTTCCAGCAAGTAAATAAATAAATAAAACATCGTCACCACAGTACAAGTTCAAACAGGATGTATGCCACACGACGGACGCCGGCCAATATTAGATACCCTCCACCGGATCCCCGGCACCGCCCGGACGTGACGTCATTCAATTAAAATATAACTGCACACTGACGCACATACTGTCGTTCGGAAATTACGGACACCTTGTATGGCCATAATGTTTAGTACCGGTGTTGGGTGGATATTAGGTGATAATGCTAATTGGATTGCCTTTTTGCGTAGTTAAATGAACGGTGTATGCGTGTATTGTTTTCATGTTTCGTTCCTTTTTTCAAGGATTTTTACATCAAAGTAACCTATGAATACCTAAACACTACAATTTTACTGTGGGATGTGTTCTTTTTCTCTTCCTAATCTTCTTATTTAGGTATAAGTTGATAGTAGTTTAGGTGATTACCCCCTTAAGGGATGAATTTTCAAAAATCAGATTGTATTGACATCGGTCCTTGATAAGTGTGCGAGGTTTCAGTTAAATCCGACGTTCTGAAGTGGGCAAAAAACACGTTCAAAGATTCGGCGGAAAAATAATGAAAAAATAAGCGGCGTGGTGCTCTTTTTTGGTATGGGTACTAGTATAGTATTATATTATCTGTGGTATGGGTAAAAAATGTTAAACTCGCGTCAGGATCACGTGATCCAGCTCGAAAATTCGTAGATCACGTGACCCTGATCGAAAATTCGTAAGACGGAGGGAGAGCAATGAAAAACTTCTACAATATAATATATCAATACAATCTACAATGTCCATCCACAATGTTTTAAGGTCGAAAATCGGGCGGTCCAGAAGCCAGAAGACCCCAGTTCGAGTCCGAGTAACGATTATTTTTTTCCCTTTTTTAGGGTTCCGTGGCCAAAATGGTAAAACGGAACCCTTGTAGTTTCGCCATATCTGTCCGTCCGTGCGCACCTTTGCTCAGAGACTGTTAGTGCTAGCAGGCTGTAATTTTACATTGATACACGTATTACTTACGCCTATAAAGTGAAAGAATAAAATCTTCCAAAAATGTTTTTCTATGGTACCCTTTATATAAAGTGGCAGCGTGTTTTTTTTTTTCATCAATCCCATCGTGTCGGATATCATTAGATAGGTCTTTTTATTTGTAAAAACGTTTAGGGGTTGGAAAGACGGTTTTTAGATTTAGGGATCCGTTTGTAAAATATTAAGCTTTAAAGTGCAAATTTTTGTTTAGAGTCAAGTGTCCCCCCCTGCCAGCTAAATGGTTGATGTTGGGTATGTGAAAAATTTCACGGAGTAGTATATATAGTGAAATTAAAAGGAAAACTATCACAGCTAAGTAGGCTTTACAAGTTTGCGAGTAACAGCTGATCAAGCACATTATTCGGGGACTACGGAACTCTACATTGTGCGCAGCCCGACATGCATTTGCCCGGTTTTATTTTAATTTTAGATTTTTTTATTTTTGTTTTATTATTTTATATTTATTTATTATTACGTCAGTAAGATCGAAAAATATTATTCCAACTTCATCATGTTTTTTTTCTGAAAGATAAACTTTTTAATTGTCATGTCGTTGTCATTGCCATTTTTTAAAATTGTCATGTTGATAGATGCATATTGTATTTAACCACATATTATTCCCAAAAAAAAAATCCCTAACCATTTCAAAATATTCAAAAATACATAACGTTAATGTTCCAGTTTTAATTTCTGCCGGCACTCCCGGAGTGCAACCCGTTTTTCTAAACGCGGAGAAGGCAAAAATATATTCCAAGAATCGAGTTCAACGTCATTCAGTTGAAATATTTCACCCCTTGTTCACGATTTATTAAAGCAGTTAGTTACTTTCGTTCTGAAATGTCCCCGTAGCTGTAGAATATAATAACGTTTAATTATACCAATTATTGTGAACACGCGAAAATGTCGTTTGAAGACGACGGATATGCAAATATTCTGTTTAGCTATTGATATGAATATTAGTAAGATATTTGTTATTATTAAATTTGTACTTGCTTTGTGGTGAAAGGAATTTCTTAAATTTATAGTAGGACTAACTCAAACAGGCTACCGTAAGCGACTAAAAAAAATGGAGCATTGTCGTAGAAACTAAGACTGCGCCATCCATTTCAATTAAAAAGTAAATATTGACTGCAAAGCGTGAAAGATAAAAAAAAAATCGTGCAGCCTTTGACAAGTATTAGGTATCCACAAAGTAGCGTTGTCTATTTCTAGACAGTGGTCAATTTTATGAGGTTATGTATGGCGCAGTCCTGTTCTCTATGTCAATGGTCTGCACACAACAAACTGAATTTCCAGTAGCCAGCAACTACTGACTAGATGTTCTCACTGAAGGACACACTCGACATGTCACTACAAAAATTCTGCAATCATATATTCTAGATGCATAAAATTAAAAAAAAAATGGTTTGAAATTGCCTATCCTAAGCAAATTTTCTGAGTGGGTACTTTCTATATTAATATTATAAAGAAGTAAGTTTTGTGGTTGTAGGCTGGATCTATTGAACCAATTTTGAAAATTATTTTAACAATATACGCTATTTGTGAGTGTCAAAGGCTATTTAACATCACGGTACAACCAATAGGAGCTGAGCATCAATTAAAAATGTTGCAAAAATAACAAAAAAATGATGCTAACGAAGTTGGGGTCAACTAGTTACTGATAAAAATATTTGTTTTTGCTTCAGCTCATAATTTCAATATATAGGTACTATTTATTGGTGTACGTGTTTATAATTTATAATTATATGCAAATGAGCCTCTTAACAGACAAGGCGGTTTGGTATTGTTTGATTGTGTCATCGATTAAGAGCTTGCAGGGATTCGTGATCAAACTATGAACTATTTGGGCAAACGCCTTTGGTTAATTTTTTGACTGCCTCTGTGGTGCGGCGGTATTCGACTGCTACGCAAGAGGTTCGATCCCCACCCAGGATAAAACTTTGTGTGATGAGCACGAAGGTTTATTCTGTGTCTGGGTGTTATTTATCTATAATATGTATGTATTTAGAAATATATAAGTGTGTTTATCAGTTGTCTGGTTTCCATAGTACAAGCTCTGCTTAGTTTGGGATCAGATAGCGTTGTGTAAGTTATCCCAAGATATTATTATATTATTATAATAATTAATTTTATAGGCTAATTATTTCAGCTTTTCTTAATGCTTTCGCTGTTATAGTACTTTAAAATAACTTATGGACTATCTATTAGCACGGGACGTGAGTATTTTTTTTTTAATTTGGACCAGTAGTTTCTGAGATAATCGCGTTCAAACAAACTCTTTAGCTTTATAATATTAGTATAGATTTTTCCACCTAAATAGGTGTATATGTACAAAATTGTTAAATAAAATATTAAAAATAAAAAATTGATCGAACCAAGTCTTTTTGAAGCTATTAATTCATTTAGTACACATGTCACTAGAAGCTATTAGGTTAGAAAATCTGCTGGCTTGTCATCTAATCAAAAATAAGAAAATGAAATTAATTTTTAATAACAGAACACAACCAGAAATTGAATTTTAAACCGTCGCCCGCTCTTGGACGACTTTCGTTTCGTCCATTTCAAAAGCTCTTACACAAATTGAAATCGATTTTATCTCGAAAGGGTGGGTTTTCCACAGGTATCCAAATTTGAATCGTAATAATGAAAGTGGACTTAGGTATTGCGTGGTTTTGAAACAAACAAGACCTATTTGAATAGGTCGCATGATACATATCTACATGCTTGTTTGATAGGCAATGGGTAGATAGAGTGATGAACGGTGTGTATGTGTGTGCATGGGCGTACCCAGCTTTTGACACAAAGGGGGGGACAGATTGTTTTGCCCTGGGCCCCTATTTTCAATTTGCGCGCCAAAGTTTATAGAATTGTTTTCTTACCTAAATTACACCAGTGTCACAGCTCGACAAGGGAGGGGGGAAGAGGAGACCCCCCTTCCAGATGAACTGATTCCGGTCAGAAACAGAAGAGTGACAGCTCACAGCATATCAAGTCTTTGCGTGAGTCGAGAAAGGTTTCACAAATCACTGCACAAACAGCCTAAACTGGCTGCGCGAGCTGGCGAGCGACAAGTAAATTTAGAAGCCAGTGGGGTGAGCTGGGCTTCAGCTTGACCTTATATGTCACTGCACGAATAATAAGGGGGCCTAGCGCAATCCTCAAAGTTAATGTGCAAGTAGAGGAGTTTTACTCAAACTTAGAAGTCACTGAGCAAGCAGCGCGAATTTAAAAGTAACTGCACAAGTTTGTGGCCCAGGTCGATCTTAAAGGTACCCCAAAAGCAAAGAAATGCAATGCGAATTTAGAAGTACTGCGCTGCGATAGCTAGCTGGCGCAGCGTGAACTTATAAGCAACCGAACGATTCGGATGCCGCAGCGATATCTTGAGTCACTGAGAGCGGAGAGAAGCACAGTGTGTATTTAGAATCGATAACGTAAAAGATGTACGCAGACCAGTTTTAAGTATCACTGCATGAGCAGAGGGGCAGGAATGTAATCACTGTCCCTCTAAAAACGAACAAAGAAGCCATTGAGCGAGCTGGAACTACAGCGCTGTCTTAGAAACTACTTAAAAGTCTCCCTTAAAAGTTACTGCTCAGAAAGAAAGAAAGATAGACCACCTCAATGCGGGCGTACGACAGGGATGCATAATATCACCTCTTCTGATTGATGTCTACACCGAGCTTGTAATGCGAATCACTCTCGAAAGTATTGCGTATTGGTGGATACAATATTGCGATCTTGCGAAACCCAGATGACACCACCAGATGACCAGAATATAATCATTGTTTTTCGTCAGGTTTAGGGCCTATACTTCACAATGAACCACGATTTTACAATGGTAAAATAGTGTGTAGGTTACGGTCCTAACTTTAAAAACAGTGGCAGGTGGTTAACGGTAAACATTTTAAAATATATTTCAAAAGTGATATTACAAAGTTTTTAGTGTAACGGAAGCCACGAGCGGGAGTTTATTAGCATATTACAAATCACCCTGTAGATTTATCACGTATGTCACCTACAGATTCATGAATTTCCAAGTCTTACATACATTTGTTCCGTGTTAATGGACAATAACCCCCACAGTTAGACTCATGAATGTCAAGTCACACCTCATCGACGCGTCTAACACTGCCCCCCCCCCCCATCGTACACTTGCCACTTTTGCTTCATGTGCCCCCTCCCTCAGGACATGATCCTGGATCCGCGCCTGCTGTGAATGTCGGTTTAAGATTTGATTTAGATATTATCAAAATATATAATAAATATATTTTCATAATGTGTACAAATCGCGAAAGTTTATTTTTCATGGTTGGCAATAGTAACAAATACCTACTGTCACTAAAGTGAACTTTACCAACTATAATATCAAACGTCATTAACGTACCTATTGACGTCACAATATTGGACAAACATCAATAGTTGACCGACGTCCAACATCATCAAATGTTTGTCATCGTACAAGGTTAAACGTATCGGTTCATTTGTAACGATTTATTTATTCATAGGATATCGTTCGGTTGTCATGGGTATTGTACCAATCGATTTGTTTTTAACCTCGAATCAAACTATCGATTCTATATCGAGTAATAGATATGTGTATGGGAAATTAAAGGGTAGTAATTGTACCAATATAGTAAATTGTATGATTTTCTCGAAATCATACTAAGTAACTCACACCACAAACTTAAAACAATATCCCAAATAGGCTATTACACCTATTTTTTAAAAGAGTCTCAATTAAATTCTATAGTGGTAATTAGCCACTAAATAAAAACACATTTTTTTTATTCAATCGATAAGAGTCTTAAAAATGCATTTAAATTTTACATTTTTATTTGGCGAAAACGCTGAACGCAGTACTCCATATATCTCTGTAAACAAATGTGCTGGCGTTTTGAATGACATTACGCCGATCAGTTGACAATTGTCACTTTTTAGTTTACACAGCAGTATGACGTTGCAACATGACGGCTACTATTTCATGGTGTTATAAAACAGATTAAAAAAACTGAAAACTTTGAAACTAACATTTTTGGGCTACTTTTTACCTAAACTATATCAATAATATATTTATAGATTTTTTCTCTTATAGAGCAAAATAACCTATTAGACGGAACCTGGTCTACGATGGCAGTCGGACAACTGATAAACCCTATATTTCTAAACACTTACCAGTATAAGTTGTACCCAGACACAGAATAAACAATTAGGCTCATCATTCAAAGGTTTATCGGGAATTAATGAACCCACAACCGTAATCAGGATCAAAGTCACTACACCACAAGACCAACAAGCCAGTTGAAGTAGGTAAATTCTTTTTGTGAAGAGACATTAAGGTATTATTGTTTCACCTTCTCCCAACCACCTCACTCATTGCGAGGAAATCGCCGGCCCTTTGGGAGGCTTACACGGGGAATTAGACTTAGATCAAACACGGAGGCCCTTTGAGATTTTGAATCTACATTACTGAGATAGCACATATAAAGACATTTATTATTTAGGTACTAGCAACCCAGTCCGGCTTACGTGTGTACGAATGAGGCAAATAAGACCTAAGTTTTGTACGATTTTCCAATTGTGTCTCACGCAAACTTTGACATTACCAAACAAACAACAAAAAATAATTAGCTAAATAGATAGATGCAGCCGTTCTGGGTCCTTATTCACTATCTTTTTTTTCTTTTTTGTGTCAAGCCCGCGCTTTTAACTGTCAAAATCTTGTCATAATGGTTTAAAGAGAGCTGCACTTAGAAATGCATCGCGCATGCGCGCGGATATCTTTGAGCCCACCGCACATACGTCAATTCGCGCGGGCTTGCCGTGAAAACGAAAAAAAACATAGTGAATAACGACCCTGATGTGACGCGCTTACCTACTATGCGTTTCAAATGAGAAGATAATCGCGATCGTGTCAACTTCACTCTGTACTTGTCAAAATTGTACCGCTAGCAACAATAACTCCCAAGTCGGGTAAAGTACGTATGTGTATTATGGTAATGGACGTAATATTTATTTTCTTTGAACTATGTAGATACCTACCTAACATTTTTCTTTATTATAATATTATTAGTATTCTTTATTATTCAATAAACACGAAACAGAAATAAGTAAATAGGCAAAAATAAATATAAGATTAATCTACACTTCAGTGGCCTTTCAGTCAGACGTAATATTTTTTTTACATAAAACATAATAAATAGTAAAATACAGTACTTAAAAATAGTTCATTAGAGTAGGCAGGTACTTCTGTGTAATACTAATGACACCTTTTTACAAATCATTTTATTGCTGACCTTACGCGACACAATGAAGTTGCAGTCGTATTGCGAAACAAAATATCATCATGACAGTTATCAACTCATTTGAAACGCATAGTACATGGGTACATTCGGCAATTTATTTTTAAGAGCTAAACTAAGCTCGCACTCTAGGCTCTCTCTGTCTAAAAGCCTTTTTATTGCGGTATAACAACGATATAAATAACGCCTTTGTAACAAAGTCTCTGCTGTCACTGCCGTAGACAGGCCATTAGCTTTTTCACTTTGTCCAGCTTTCTTTGGAAAAGGTGTCTTTTGTATTAGAAAGTAATACAATCATTTCTTAGTATGGCGAGCAAACAGTGTTTTAAGTACAATATCGATGTTTTACATTATCCTCAGAAGGAGAACGCAAGGCCAGACAGTACAGCACTATGTGCAGCACAGACTGTCCTTACCTTGGTGCCTGCAAGGTGCTTCTTTACGTCTCTTTTGAAAGACCCCATGTCGTAGGTAGGGGGGAACACATGTGCTGGTATTACACTCATCCCCAAAGATACGGGGCTGATTAAAAGTAGATAATCTTCTTGTTATTAGGTCTGTTTCTTCTTTTTGGCGTTTCCTTACCAAATAAACAGGTACTCAATTGAGTTATTTGTAGGTGGTAAACAATATACACTATGTATATTTAATCCCTGTTCGACCCGTTAATGTGTTGTTAGGTATCATGTTCCCATTCGATTTAAGTATATATTTTTAAGGACGAAATAAAAAAAAACTTGGTAGAAGTCATACGGGAAAACGTGGAGGCGGAAAAGATTGCTTTAATGAATCATGTTGATAAAAAATCTTGAAAATTTACACATTTCGACGAAATCGGGTAATCGGAATTTTAATATTCAATAAAAATCCTTTTAACGGATTTATATGTTTTCGATTTTTATTAGGATTGTTCACAGAATACCCTACACCCCTTTCGGGTGGGACAGGGATTAATACATCTTGTATATGTGTGTCCTAGAAAGTGGCTGCATCAACTGCATTATCGAAGGCAGTCATCATCAATTGGCGGGTTAAATGTTTACATAGTTTTTATGTTCCAATAAATGTTTTTATTATTATTTTATTATTAATCGTTCTGTGTGCAGCTGGTCGTACTATTTATCGCATTCCAATACTCGCAGACGAAGTCTCGCGCAAGACCTAGTTGATACTAAAAACAACTACATTAATTATACATTTCCCAATGAATACAAAACTCGTCGCGAGAACTGCCAACATCCCTAAAACGTCAATAAGGTCCTGTCATTCAAACATCCCCAACAGGTACATTCCCTTTAATATTCATCATATGCCGTGAGCACAAATGTGATAAGTATAGATCGCCTCCCTATAACGAGCGAAAATAGGCTCACGCATACATTGACGCACACGTACACATATCTCGGTCGAACATCAACCAAAACAGCCCTCTAAATAACCCTGACCTCTGTAGTAGATACTGGTACGCTGGTCTGCCTATCCCCGTACAAAGTGATAGCAATTTTAAATGTCGAAAGAAATAGCGTCCTGATAACTTTTTTTGACACATTTGACACAAATGGCCGTTGTTTCTTTTTTAAGTGATAACGTCGATGACTTAAAAAAACACGTGACACTTTTTGTCATGTGTTTTTTTTCCTCTTCCCTCCTATATTCGGTAGGGATTTTGGCCCGTACATTCTGTGCATACGCCAGTTTCAAGTTTATATTCTTCCTAGTTTTCTTCTCTGAATCGCAAAGTCTTGTTCTTGTCCAATTATGACGTGACACAACATGTCAGTTTGCCGTCATTTTTAAAACTCTCAAGAGTCACGTCATTGATTGGTTGCTAAACAACGCGAATGGTGATATGTCATCAAAGTTTTCTTATGACGTTATCACGTAAAATGATCGCCCGTAAACCGACTTTACAGACAACCAAACGCGGAGCTGTAAAAATAACTACAGGTCAGTCTGCCGCCATTTTTAAAACTCCTTGTTGTTATTCTTTTTACACAAGCATAGACTTCCATTTCATTTTAACAACTTACCGTCCAAATGTCGAAATCAATTGTTGTGGTCGGCGGTAGCCTGTCCAGTGTGCTACTACCTACTATAGTGGAAAATCATTGACGTAGAGACCAGAACTGCGCCATAACCTCACAAAATTGACCTCTCTCTAGAAAGAGACAACCTACATTGTGGACAATACCTGTCAAAAGGCTGCACGAGTTTTTAAGCTATTGGGACCGAATCCAGAAATTCCGTAACGAAAAAACCTCACGCTGCCCACTCCGACGGGCACAGCGGTGATACTTTTTACTTTTGCCATCTATCAATGAATAGCAGAACTTTTAATGATTTTTATTTAATTTAAAAAAAAAACTTTTTTAAAAACAAAAAAAAAAATTTTTTTTTAATTGCTGTTTTTAAATTATAAAAAAAACATTTTTTTTAAAGAAAAAAAATATTCAAACATTGTTTTTTAATAATTAAAAAAAAAAACACTTAAAAATATATATATTTTTTTTAAATTGCTTAAGTTGATAAAAATACTATGCAATAGCTTTACCGCGGCAGTCCCCGAGTGCCACACATTTTTTTTTTTCTCCCTATTTACTTTTTAATTGAAAGGGATGGCACGGTCCAGGTCTATACGTCAATGACGGAAACAGCACAAATTGAGATTATTGTTCGTGTGCATCTGTGTACGTATACTTGTTGTTGAGTTGTGAGCCGACCTTTTGTATCTATGTATTCTATAACTTCAACGTGGGTGTGAAATTGAACGAACTTTATGGAGCTGACGAGGTATTGTTCGATATCTATTTTCGTATCAATTTATGGATACAATTATGATGTTTTTCTTTGTATTCCTTTATGAAAGGTACTTGGCTGTTAATAAGGCTTTTATGAACATATGGGTCCAATACGCAGAAGCCTTCAAGTTATTATAAGTTTGAGGACTGGCAAAAAAAACGGTGCAGCGTCAATACGCTGTGAGTTTCGGCGTTTCATGACACAGTGCGACAAACTGAGAAGTTCATTAAATAACGGTAATATTCCCATTACAAAACTGCCTCTGTGGCGCGGTGCGAGTGTGTCCGACTCCTACGCAAGGGTGATTCCCATTAGTTCTATAGAACTGTGACGTCATAGAACTGTTGAAACGTTTTTCTCCCTGTTTTTCTATGATAGATCAGATGCAATTAAATTTGTCCCATTTGTTCCATAGAAAAAATAATACTTTTGCTTAATTAGAAACCTCGATCTCCATGTTCTACAAGTTCCCTTTTTACATGTTCCTAAATGCCTTTCACACATTTTTTATTCCAACTCCTATTTTACATAACCAGTTTTACTACGCACTGGACCTTAGTGTCCTATATCGGAACAAATTTATAAAAGGAATTATACAATATTACAGTTGAATGTTGCAATAAAACAAGCTAAATCATTTAAAGCAATTAGTTTTATTAACCATAATTAAAATAAAAACCAAACTTATTGGTAAATAACAAATATATTAATTCACTCAATAAACATTAACGAGGGTCTATAGCTCTCTAATTAGTGTATTAACGATACTGGTGTAAATCTTAGGAAATTTATTTTTCTTAATTACATCGGCAAAGAAAAGCTCAGCAGCCAAGACTGTTCCGGTTTCTGCAACCATGTCAATGTGGACATATTCAGTTTGTGTTGTTGCAGAAGTGGTGCTTACCTTTGTCTGGGTACCGCGATTTAGGTATAGATCTGGTGTACTGTCTGTACTTCTTACGTCTCCTTTCGCGAAATAGTTCATTTGTGAGGGAATAATAATATCATCCTCTGGTTGAGTAAAGGTATCATATCGAATATTGAGAATACTTTGGCTTTCCATATTGTCCATATTGTCAAAAATGTACAAGATTTACTTTTGCGGCACAATTATCTCTTTAAATAAAAATATTTTATATGCTTATAGTAAAATTGGCAAATGACAGTCATTGACATGTGATGTAAAATAAAAAAAGGCTATACCAATTCTTTGTTTGCCAGCCATTGTTTAAAGAGATAGCATAGCAGTAGACAACCACTTCTACTATAGAAAGAAAAATAAATAGGTACCTACTTGGAGAACTTTAACGATAGCGTCGGTGAGTTTTATTATTAATTAAAAACAAAAGTTTGTTCATAAAAAGTTCAACAGTAATATCACCAACAATTAATTGTAATTGCGTATTTTGCAAAAAGCGGTCTCTGGTAATATTATTTGACGAGCGTTTTTTTTGGTCAGAGTTCAATATTTTTATAGCTTGAATATCAAAAAATGCTGCGTCTTCTACAAGCTTTTTTTAAAAAAATTGAATCTGTGCGGGCTTCCTTTTAAAATATCCATTAAATTGGTGGTGCCAGGACTCCACGGCGTTTGTGGTTCTATGTTGCATACCGAAGCAGCACCAACTCCTTCGTAATCGATCTCTAATCCAAAATTTAGACATATACGTTATAAAGTTTAGTAGTCTATCATCGTTATCTGTTAGTGATTGTATATAAGCCCACCCCTCATCAAATTTGTCATAGGGCAACAATGGTAATGTGCAACATAAGGAAACAATCCACTTGTAACTAATATCCTGGGTCAATTTTAACCTCTTTGCTTTTTTCCATAATGCTCGAGTGAAGTGGAAATAACATCCATGATGCTTCGCATTTCGAAAAACGTTAGTGATGGCTGCTATAGCGGCCATTTCAAAGTCTGTGACAAATTCTGAAGGTTTCCATGCGGGAAACTGTGATTGTATTAACTGTAGCATTATTTGATACGTTTTTTTCGTTTTATTAGTAACGAGAACATAAATTAAGGGAATTATGTTCGTTGCAGTTTCTGAAGATCCGAGATCACCATGGATAGAATATAATTCAACAAAAGGCCTCGGGCAAGCTTTGTACGTACCATCACAAAAGTATATTTTCATAAAATTGTGTTTTAACAATTCCCGTGCCTTTAAAGAGCAAAAAAGGATGATTCGAGTGTTATCATTTTTGTAATCCGCCAGAACAAAATTGATACTCTGTGACGGTATTTCCACATCTAAAGCATCTTCGCAGCACAACCTTTCTACTTGGGCATGCTGATTTCTTTTGCGATATAAAGTCGATTTTAATGAATCAAGTGATGGTATTTGCTTAACTAAGTGTATACCTTCATCCTTAAGCGAAACTACAGTTTTCTTATAAATAGCTGGTATTGTGTCTTCACCTTGGACTGCCTCGGCAATACAATCCGCTATCGTATTTTTAATAATAAGCTCATTAACATCAGGGATACAATGACCGGAATGTTGTTTTACTTTATTTATTTTTTTAACCGCCTGAAACGTAAATAAAAAAAATGGTTAATGGTTTGCCATAATACTTAATCAATAGAAACCGTCGGTTCTTTGTTTCGTAATGACACAAAATATGCAAGTACTCGCCAATGAAATAGTTATACTGCCAATACATTTATTAGTTTTATATTTGCTACACCGCCATATATTGTCTCCGCTCCGATATTCGATTTGTTTGTAGTATTCATATTTCTCAAGCTCTAACACCGTACCTCTACCTCTTCTTTTAAATAAAATATCCCCATATTTAACCTCCATTTCACACACTTCAAGGAAAGGTCAAGCGAAATGAAATAACACAAGTATTTATGACAAGTGTCAATGCAATTATTCATAATCATAATAGATAAAAGATCTGTTCAGCTAATTATTCCTCCTTTGAATATAAAAGAGATTAGATAACTATAACGACTCATCACAAAATAGAACAAATAGGACAAAATGTGTTAACAGTTCTATCGTAGTTCTATGGAACAAATGGGACAAATTTAGTTGCATCTGATCTATCATAGAAAAACAGGGACAAAAATGTTTCAACAGTTCTATGACGTCACAGTTCTATAGAACTAATGGGAGTCACCGCTACGCAAGAGGTCGTGGGTTCGATTCCCACACGGGACACCACTTTGTGTGATCCACAAATTGTTGTTCCGAGTCTGGGTGTACTTTGTTTCCGTGACTTGTATATTTGTAAAGTCCCCCGCGACAAAGGGCTTGTACCCTACTGCGGGAGACGTCTTTTCTAAAAAAAAGGAGATTATCTTGAAAATGGCTAATCAGATTTTCACCAGCCAAAATAAAAACCACCCGAATTACATTTTCTAAAAAAAAAAACTGCACTCTGCACTCTACAGCAGTATAATCATCCCAACATTTTTTTTATACAGCGTTATTCTTGTTAACCTGAAAGTAGGTTGCTCAAAATCAGTAACACAAGTTTGTGAACCATGTTGTATTTTTTAATTCATTTATTTATTAATCAATCATTAATTAATTCATTCATTAATCATTTTAACATTCTAATTCCTGTTCACAACGTGATGTAAAATGTAATCATCACTTATGTTTTAATAATCACCATGAATTACATACTACGGGGCACAATGAGCACGATGCGCGAAGAACAATATAGGTAAAACTTAAATGGCTTATAACACTGTAAGTTTTCAATATTTTTATTTTATTTTTTTATATGATTTCTTGAAATAAAAATCTTGTTGGGGTGTCTGAGCTTTGCACTATATCAAAAATAACCTTGTATAATACAGATTAAAATTCATCTTCTCATTGTTGTTGTAAGTAGTCTAATGATCGATGCACTAATCTACTGTTTCTTCTACCAAAGGGTTTGCAGACGCGAGGAAAGCCGCGAGCAAAAGCTATTATTAATATAAGGGTGTAATTTCAGCCGCATTTCGTGTCTATATGATCAATGTACTGAACACTTGGACAGTTTGATATCTGATAATATTGATAACCTGTCAAGAGCGGAGTCGAGTTGTACATGATGTTATCTCTTCATACGAGTACCTACGTAATTATATACCTACATAGGGCCTTATTTATACGAGTGGGTATAATACTTCTCTACCTACCATCATGTGTACATAAACGTATTTGTTTTTGGTTTGTTTCCATCAGATTCACTGTTACAAGTTATTATTTTGGATTTTAATGACCTGGGGTCTTACCATGAACTCTTATAGCAGGTCAATTTTAGATGAAAATTAAACTGTCCTGCTAATTTTAATAATCTGCCAAAAAGCAGGCGAGTCAGCGATGACGTCACTAAACCGGCGAGAAACCGGCAAGCGGCCTATTGTCTATTTGTCAATTCTTTGCATTTGACAGCAGGTTAGAAGCTGTCATGCGCCTATTTTAGACCTTTAGCTTACCTCGCTTCGCTTACTTGGTCGCTTGGACCTTTAAGTCACGTCTCATTTTATTTTACATAACACTGCATTTGCACTCATAGGGTATATTTCGGTAATTTAACACGTAAAACGCGGAGCTGTAAAAATAGCGACATGTTAGTTTGCCGCCATTTTCACAACTTACTGATAAAGGCATTTAAAGATGGAACTGTTATTGTGCGTTCATCAATGTGCCCCTTGACTTGTCAATGTTGGCGCCACTGCGCGTAAGCAGGATTGATATAAAATGTATATTATCTTCAAACATTATGCCTATAGGGGGAAAAAAATCCATTCAACTGTCAGAATCTGATTAATTAAACAATTATGAATGACCAGGGGAATTGTGTACACTCATTTTTAATCATACGTCTCTTTGTTAAATTAATATTAAACAGGTTAATGTTTTTTTAGTCTTTTTTATTTATTTATTTAACACAGCCTTCATAACCCTAACCTAATGCAATGGTTGTAGACTTACAATTATTGGATTACATATACGTGAAAATACTACACACGGCATTGTAGGTATAATGCGAAGTTATCAGCAAACTACAAATATTTGTAATAGCTAGGAAACCAAACAAGATTTATCAACATCGGAGAAAATGCGACTACTTTTGCACAAACTAATTTACGTGTAAATAAACCCAACATTATTCTTCTTCCATACATTTAGAGTTTTTCCATTTTTTATCTAATGAGACAAATTGAATGTCTGACAGAATTTGACACCAAGTTCGCAAAAGGTAATACGCTGTGAGTTCTTAGCTTTATATGACTAAAATTATTTTTGAAAAAAAATACAATTTCGTGAAAACTTTATTAAAATGGAATAACAGACGGTGTTGGAGGTTCTTAGTATCTAAACTAAAAGTGAAAGATATCACAAAATAAAAACGTCGAGATTATTTTATTATATTAGTTATCACCTCAATACTTTACACATAGTTTGTTCAGTTCTCTAACGATAGATATCTATCTATAGCAAATTAATTTAAGTACCTACAATTGAAAAAAAACCTAGTACACTAATAAAGCATCAACAACTAAGAGGGTTGTTATTCCTAAGTCGTTTATTTGCAAAACCCCACTTGAAATCAAAACAGTACCCATTATTATCATGACAAGTAATCCAATCGTGCCATTACATAGATCGAAGGGATTACGCATTAAGATCACGAGAAAATAAATCAATCTATCTTCAAATATTTCGTCAAACAAGCCTCTTGAATTTTGTTTACGTATCTAAGGGTCTCTAATCTTCTTTCCTCTGGTATTATTTACAAATAGATAATTATTTATAACTAGATTTAGCTCGGGGCTTCGCCTGCGTGGATTTCAGTTATCGCGATAGAAACAAAACATTACATAATAAGTAGGTAGATTGGCGCGGAACAAATAAGGATCTACGTCAGCTATTGTTGTAGTCTGTGGACCACAATACTGACATTCTTGTAGGCAATTTTGCTTGTCACATGCAGCAATATTTTGAGTTATCAAATAACAATACTAGATAACAGTTACTTCTCATACATATAAATTATATTTAGCAACGACATATTAAAGAACATTGTGGAAGTAAACTACTAACTAGAAAATATAAAATTAAAGTAACTACGGACAATATAAAATTTATACATTAATAAAACAAATAAAGATAACATTTGACTGCCTCTGTGGCGCGGTGGGAGTGTATCCGACTGCTACGCAAGAGGTCGTGGGTTCGATCCCCACCTAGGATAAAACTTTGTGTGATGAGCACGATGGTTTATTCTGTGTCTGGGTGTTATTTATCTATATATGTATTTAAAAATATATAAGTATGTTTATCAGTTGTCTGGTTTCCATAGTACAAGCTCTGCTTAGTTTGGGATCAGATAGCGTTGTGTGAGTTGTCCCAAGATATTATTATTATTATTATTATTTAAAACAACACTTTTGTGTAGTGCATCTCGTGCAACGAAACGCACTCGACGCGACGCGTCCATCCCTGGGACTCATACCATCTCCCTACCAAATTTCATCTAAATCGGTTTAGCAGTTAAAAACTTATCAGACAGAGTTACCTCCACATTTATAGTATTTGTTTTGATTGACATTGAAGATATTAAAAAAACTGACCCGCGCAACTTCGTTTGTGTAATTTTTTCCCGCTTCTGCAACATTTTTCATTGATGCTCCGCTCCTATTGATCGTAGCGTGATGTTGTATATGCTTTGACACTCACAAATAACGTGGCTTTCTAGAAAACAAATAATAATAATATATTTATTCCTTTCAAAAAGGTACAGTATTAGTAAGTATATTAACATATTCATAAGATAAGGAGCGTAAGATTTAAGTACCTTAGTGAGAGCTGGAATCCGTACTAGGTACGAAACCAGTGTGACAGATCTCCAGGCTCACACCTCGGATGTAAAAAGTACAAGCTAATAGAATATTATATAAACAAGAATAGAAGAACTTGTGTTGCTAAGAACAGAGAGGAAAAGATAACCTACAATATAAACTACAATAGTGCATGTGTGTGGGATGTGTGTGTGTGTGTGTGTGTGTGTGTGTGTGTGTGTGAAATAGTGAATAAGGACCCAGTTAAGCAAAACGTTAGCTCTCTAGGCGAAAACATCATTACGCTTGAAACAGTAGATATACTCCAGACTCATAATAGTTTATTTATTTAATAATTTATGTACACACTGTAAAAACAATTATAAATGACATAATACAATTGAGTACAAAGGTACTGCTTATTTCTAAAGAAATTTCTGCCAGCAGACCTGCGAAAGGAAAAGTGTAGAAGAATAATGTAGACTAATAGTGTGCGAGAGTTAAAAGAAGGTAATAAATATGCTAGCGTCTTAAACTAAGAAATATAACTATATATACATACAAATATCTAAATATATACTTATATAAATACATAATGCTTATGCTTATAAATAAATACATATTAATACATAAATATATAGTTTAGTGTACTTAGCTTGCATTTTATTTCTCAGTCATTAGACACACTCTCTATAGGTAGGTACTAATGGGCAAGAACAACAGTTCTTCAGACTTGCCGATTAGTAACCCGAGACATTATTATTTATTATTTTGTAATTTAATCAAAATAATAATCACCTGCCACCCTTTTCTCTTAACCACCCAAAGGTTGACGAGTAGAGAATGCCTATGGCATGTCCGCCACTATTTATACTATAATCGTGATTTTTTTCACATACCCAACATCAACCATTTAGCTGGCAACAAAAAAAACCACTTTAAAGCTTAATATGCAACCGGATCCCTAAATCTAAAAATCGTCTTCCCAACTCCTAAACATTTTTTGAAAGACCTTACTAATAATATCCCACACGATGGGGTAGCTGAGCAAAAAAATCACACCCCCACTTTACATATAGGGTAAAAGTAAAAGAATAAAATCTTTAAAAAAAAAACTAGGGTACCTCTAGTTTTTTTTTTAAGATTTTATTCTTTAACTTTGTATATGTAATATGTGTATCCATGCAAAATTACAGCCTCCTAGCACTAACAGTATCTGAGCAAAGGTGCGGACGGACGCACGAACGGTCATGGCAAAACTATAAGGATTCCGTTTTTCCATTTTGGCTACGGAACCCTAAAAAGGTGGCAAAAAAGATAAGATAACCCACGGGTGGGTTTGATCCCTGCCAAACCCCCGCGTAATTACTAAAAGGAAGGTACACAGTACACATTTGGCCAGTGTTTCGTCAATTGTACAACCTAACTCCTGAAAAATGATTCTGGGTATACCCATGCTCTGCGGAGATGAATCGTCAGCCAGTCAGTCAAGACATGTCATTTGATAGGGTTGGAAAAGGTTAGACTTACATGCGGTGAGAAATTGTTACTGGTACCTATAGATTTTTGAGTGTTCTTTTATAGATTGCATGGATCGCACTGTTCGTGCCTGTCCCGTTTCCCGCCTGTGTAACAGAAGCATAAAACTAGTAACATCTGTAAACTTAAAAGCAGTCCACATTGGACCATGAAAATGCATTCCACTCATACCAGAACAAATAAACTGGCGAGCACTGGCTACATTGCACTCGTTGTAAACTTTATTATCTCTTACTGAAGCTAAATTGCTTTTATATCTGCAGCGATTGAGTCAGGATGTGATACAATTGCATAAATCGAGAGTAGAAATATTATAGCTTTTTTAATTGACTAAGTTTCGTTTTCTTGTTTATCTTTTGTTATAGTTTTTTAAAAGGTTTTATTTAGCTTGACCCAGTAGGTATACTTACCTATATGTTCGTTTGCTTCAAATCTAGCAAGAGCATTTTTTCCATAAGCATTTTATTTCATTTCGCAACCGTGAGTTCGCGGGTTCGAATCCTATCCATTATACTACCGACGTGAACCTACTCCTAACACAAGCCTTTGAGCTTAGCTGGAGGGGTTACCCAGATTGCTAGTAATGTGGGACCCAAATTGCTAGCTATCTTATTATTAAAAAAAAAAATCTGGTTTCGTAGAAGTAGTTGAAAAAACTTAATCTTATGAAACTTTGCAAATATACTAGGTTCCCGTGACAATACAATATTATGATTTTGATTGGTTGTTAAGCAACGCGAATGGCGATATGACATCAATGTTTTCCTAATCTAAATGTGTAAATGTTATCACGTAAAATTATCGTCCGTAAACCGACTTTAAAAACTACATTAGGTACTGGTTTTTGGCTCACTGGCTTGACCTTTTACGAACTTAGCATATGTAATTACTGGGCCAATGAGACTTATTTTTACTGTCCTTATGATGTCTTAAATGAGGAGCGCGGTATGATGACATTTAGATCTTTGCTGAACAAGAATTGAAGTGGCACTAATACTGTTATGGGCTAGCGTGACGCTTACCATCAGGCGCACGACCTGCTCGTCTCCTCATTACGTAGTAGGTATAAAACAACTGTCATACGTTAAGAAAATTTGCATTTTGTTACCAAAGAGAATACCTAAAGTACTTTGTCTTTGTTAGTTAGTCTCTGTTGAATCTCATTGGCCAATATCTTTTCCTTGCAGTCGGGTAAAAATGGTTTGGAAGACGTTAGTAGGTAGGCACTAAATCTACCCTTTAGTCCGATATAAACACAGTTTAGAATTTTATAAGCTACGGGTCTTGATCGCGTAAATGTTTTATTTTAAGGCTAAATACCTTTGTTTTATTGCCCGACATTTCGACCGTATTGCGTCGGTTGAAACGCGTTTAAGACCCGTAACTTATAAAATTCTATAATATGTACAAACCGCGAATGTTTACGAACATATAGGTATATGTTCGTAAACATTCGCGATTTGTACATACAAACACAGTAAACATTGAATACCTCAACAAGCTATTTATTTGGCAAATAGTATTTTTCCACATCGAGAATAAAGATTTATTTCTAAGAAATTCATGCCTCTAAGTTACCTGATGAAAGCTTTCATATTTCTCAAGGCTGTTACCTTAGTAACATATAAGAATCTTCAAGAGTGTTACAATGACGTAAACGGTATCGATATAGCTAAAAATAGATGTTATAAAGCCGGGAACTGTCAATTACCTACAACGTGGAGTGTGGCTGTCACAATCATTTTGTGTAGATGTGAAGTGATGCCGATATTTGTCGATATTGATCTACGAATCCGATTAATGTAGTGATACCTACCAATCATTTTAGTGTTTCGTAGCCAAAATGGCCAAACGGAATCCTTATAATTTCGCCATGTCCGTCCGTCCGTCCGCAGCTTAGCTCAGAGACTGTTAGTGCTAAAAGGTTGTAATTTTGCGTGGATACACATATTACTTACACCGACAATACAGCTCTTTTTTTAAACTGGTGGGTTTTTTTACTTGAAACATCATTGGTTTGTGTACATTTCAATTTCTATTGGACTTTGCTTATTTCTGATTGACGGAAACAATGCGTCTTCCAAATCTCTAGCAAAAGGCATGATACTGTCAAAACCGCCATAAAATGACTTACTTAGTACGTACGTGGTGTTAGCACCACTTACCTGAGTCAAGCCTGAGCCTGAGTGATCGATATCATCGTTTAAATTCTAAAACTTAAACGACGATATCGATCTTTAACTATAACATTCACTTGATAAACGAACAGCGCGAGCGTCAGAGCTAGTCTGATTATTTGTTTCTATTAGCAGTGATTTTGTGATAAAGAAAACCACATGGAAAGCACCAGCGACGCGAGAACGAGAAGGAAAATAATTGCTGTCCCTTATCCGCACCGCATCTATCTTCCGCGGACGGCTTCAGCGACGCGAGAACAGGACGGAGATACACTCCTACCTTGACTGCCATAAATCATCTCTGAGGTAAACAATAAACTCATATTTTTTACTTTATCACTAAGAACGGGTATTAACATTGAACCTATATTATGGCATCGTCATTGAACAAATCTGTATCGGAGTCGGAGATTAATATTATTGGGAATGAAAAAATTAAGACGCCACCTAATTATGTTTTTCAAAGGACTAAAAGAAGTCGTGAGGAAACTTGTATTGGGGAACAGCTAGACGCATTCAGGATGGAAATAAAAGATATGATGTCGTCTTTCTTAGATAAACAAGGAAACGAGACCCAAAAAGTTACTGAAACGTTAAAACAAATTCAACAAACAAATCTTGCCATAACAAGTTCGTTGGAGTTCCTCATGTCCCAAAACAAGGATCTTGAAAAAAAGATAACACAGTTAGAGCAGCAGAGAAGAGATGACAATAAATATATCACACTCTTAGAGAGTAAAATTGAAGACATAGAAATAGGAAGTCGCAAAGCAAATTTTGTTATTAAAAACGTTCCAAAATCTACTAACGAGTCTAAAGAAGATCTAGTTGCAATGATATCGTGTCTTTCCCAGACCATTGGCTGTCCCATAGTTAAAAGTGATATTAAGGACGCTTATAGAGTGCGCGGGAGAAATAATGAAAACATGAATGCGCCAATCGTTGTGGAAACTGGATCTACTTTCATCAAAAACGATATTTTAAAGATGGGAAGGACGTTTAATATCAAACACAAAACCAAATTGTGCTGCAAGCATCTCGGCTTCAAATCTAAAGAAGATACACCTATTTTCCTATCAGAGCATCTGACTATCAAAGGATCTAGACTACATTTTCTGGCCCGGGATCTAACAAAATCTGGAACATACAAATATTGCTGGACTGCGTATGGTAAAGTTTATGTCAGAAAGGACGATCAATCACCTATCATAAATATTAGAACTGAAGAACAAATTCAACAGCTCATCACGAAGGCATGACTACCCCTTACTCAGATTTCGTTTTTTATTTCCTATATATCAGTATCTGTAATTATTGATTGGTTTATACATTTACTAACTATCTCATATCAAACTCTCACGGTCTTTAATCATAAGCTAGAAATAATCAATATTTGTAAACATGTCATACTTACCCTTATAATAACTTTTACACATATATACTTACGTGAACCTAGCTTAGATAACACTAAACGCCTACACAGTCAATACAAGTCATACATCATAATTACATCACTCATATTTTTTTTCCTTACATATAAATCACACAAATTACACACACCCACAAACAAAAACATCTCACAAAAGTTCTTAGTACATTTATTAAAACCAATTAAAAACAATTTACTTTTTTATAAATCATACACAATACGTTTTAACTCACAGCCACACATTAGACAATTAATAAATAACAAAAGTTACTTAAAAAGTCCATATTACAACGTCATATATTACATAAATAAAACAGGGAAACTAGAAGAATACTCCTTTTTGTTATACTATACCTGTATAAAACTGGTAAAATTAATACATTTACCCACCAAAATACTAACATATAGAAACTATAATTCTCTTGAAAAACTTCGTAATGAGTGACACATTACACAAAATCAATGAAATAGACAGTATAGAAATTGCGACCAGTATTGAATGTGATTATTCAAATCTCACAGATCATGTTGCTGTCAATAGGAACGACCTAACTATATTCTCACAGAACATCAGGAGCATTTACCGTAATTTCGATGACTTAGCTATCATGTTATCTACTTTTAAGTTTGAAACCGACATTTTAATTTTAACAGAATGTAGATTAAACCACAATAAACCCATACCACAACTCACCAATTATAATTCTTTCTACTCATCACACCAGGCTAACCAAAACGATGGTGTAGTTGTGTATGTTAAAAATACATTAAACAGTAAAATTAACGAAATCCAATTGTCTCAAGCGACATGTCTACAAGTTGAAATTAACAATAATATTATCCTAGGCATATATCGTTCTCCATCACATTCTAATATTGACAGCTTCATTAACTCACTCAGTTTACATTTAGACTCACTTGGATCACAGAAAAATTGCATAATAGCAGGAGATATCAACATAAACATTAGGCCAAAAGACACAGAGACGACACAGGACCAAAAAACCCGCCTTACTTACCTCAATGCATTGTCAACATATGGCATTTTACCTGGTCACATCTTACCTACCAGAGATCAAAATTGCCTGGATCACTTTATGTTAAGAATAAATAAAAAAAAGACTTGTGCAACAATTGCTATTTTAAATACAACTATAACCGACCACTATACCACATTCTTAGCTATTTCTAAAATTAAAAATAAATCGGTCCCAAATAAAACTACTACGACAATAAACTATGAACAAGCAAAAAAATATCTACAAGAAAAAAATCTGTCAGAACTACTATTTTGTAACGACCCCGACCTTTTAATAGACCTTCTCATAAATAAATTGATTAATGCGATCCAAAATAATCTTAAGATCTCTAAAATTCCGAACTGTAAGCAAATAATCAAACCTTGGATCACTCCGGGACTTCTCCGTTGTATAAGAAATCGTAATAAACTACAAAAAAAATATAGAAGCAATCCATTTAATGAAATTCTAAAAATCACATATACTAGATACAGAAATTACATTAATAATTTGATTAAAAAAATAAAGAGGAAATACGAAAGAGAACTTCTAATAAATTCTGTAACAAATACTAAATTACTATGGAAAAATGTGAAATCGATTACTTATTCAAATACACAAAAAAATCAGAGTGAGGATTTATTACACACTAAATCATCTCCACACGAATCGGTAAATTTTGTAAATAATTATTTTGTAAACATTGGAAGAGAATTGGCTGAGAAAATCCAACCTAGTACTGTTAATAAAATTACACACAGCAAAACATATGGGCGGATTAACTCTTTTGTATTGTTTGATACTGACCCGTTAGAAGTAGAAAAAGTTATTATGAGCTTAAAACCAGACAGTGCCCCAGGTTGGGATGGTGTATCTACTAAGTTCCTAAAGTACATTATTACAGAGATCACTCCAATTCTTACGCACTTCACAAACCTTTGTTTTAAAACCGGTGTTTTCCCAGCTCCACTGAAACAATCAATTGTTACTCCCGTGCACAAGGGGGGGAATACAGACGATGTCAACAATTATAGGCCAATCTCGGTGTTACCATCCATATCTAAAGTACTTGAAAAACTATTGAATAATAGGCTCATAAACTATCTTAACAAATTTAACGTTATATCATCTTCACAATTTGGTTTTAGACGTGGAGTGTCCACAGAAGATGCAATCTCTACTCTCAGTTCTTTAGTAACAGATAAAGTTGACCAGTCAAATAGATGTCTTACTGTCTTTATTGACCTAAAAAAAGCCTTTGACACCGTCTGTATTCCAGCCCTAGTGTCCAAATTGGAGAGTATTGGAATTAGGGGAATACCTCTCAACCTCTTAAAAGACTACTTGTCAAATAGGAAACAGAAGGTTAAGATAGGTCAGTATACCAGTGATGAAGTGTGTGTCTCCTACGGCGTCCCGCAAGGGAGCGTGCTGGGACCTACTTTATTCCTGGTATACATCAATGACCTATGCAGTCTCACCTCTAAGAATGCTAAGATTATCTCTTATGCAGACGATACAGCAGTTACCGTCTATGGAAATAACTGGGAGGTTGTTAAAGCTTACACTGAGAAAGCCATGGTCCAAATAGCTAATTGGCTCAGAGATAATTTGCTTACTTTGAACACAACTAAAACAAACTTCATATGCTTTAGTAAGACCAAACAATTACAACCAAATGAAAACTTTAACATCAAAGTACATTCGTGTAAAATTGAAAATAGCTGTAGATGTCCTATGATTACTAAAGTCACCCATACAAAATACTTAGGTGTTATAGTTGATCAACATTTATCTTGGTACAAACATCTTGAACATGTCACCAGCAGAATTCGAAAATTAAGTTGGATTTTCAAAACATTGAGATACGTAGTACCAACTAACATTGACAAAACAGATAGCAACCCCAGAAATGTATTAAATGAAATCTATATTGCCCTGGCACAATCAGTACTAGTTTATTGCATTTCTATATGGGGTGGTGCAGCAAAATCTCAATTCATACATGTCGAACGCGGACAACGAGCCCTATTGAAAATAATGTATTTTAAAAGAATAAGATTCTCTACTGATAGGCTATATGAAATTAGTGGCGTGCTTACTGTCAGAAAATTATATATATATGCCTTAGTATTAAAAATACATAAAACGCTGCACTATGATGCTAGCATTACTGCAAAAAGACGAAAAGACAGAGTTGTACAAATTCCACAAACTGACTCTAAGTTCGCTTCTCGACAGTACGTGAAACGTTCTGCTCAACTATATAATAGGGTAAATAAAGGCATATATATATACAACAAAAATCTTCATGACTGTAGAATAATGTTATTACAATGGCTAAAACCTCTTACATATACGGCAACCGAATTACTTCTACAATAATCAAGCTGACAACTCTGAACTAGCTGGATTTACACACCAACACACACACACACACACACACACACACACACACACACACACACACACACACACACACACACACACACAAACACACACACACACACACACACACACACACACACACACACACACAACTCACTAAAATATAATAAAAACACAAATAAAATCTTTTATCCATACTCACCATAAAATAACCTTAATTTATAATACCTATGTTTGTACATTAAACTTCATATATATCACCATTTTATGTTATGCAAGAGCGGAGTCTCCTAACACGGGCATTATTTTGCTTAAAAGGAGGCTCTAATCAAAAATTCTATTTGTAAAACACTTTGTTAATTCAATAAAAATATTTGTATTTGTATTTGTATTTGTAACATAATAATTATATCTAACAGTATTCTGATGGTATTGTCATTGTCTGCAGGTATTGTTGAAGCATGCGTCTCGTGATGCCAGGATGTATCCACGACGCTCGCAACATCCCCGCGCTGCGCGTCTTTGTGCTCGTGATCGCTATGGCGCTCTATTTGACTATGGGTAAGATATTTTAGCTGAATTATTTCACAGGAGCAGTGTCTATACACCTCGGAACGCAGTTGTGTAGATACGACTGTACACTATGTAAAACTTTGTGGGGTCCATAAATAATTAACTGTTCCGTCAATTGTAATGGTAGATAAATGAAAATAGGGTTCTTTTATTAACTGACCTCGCCCGTTACGAAACCTATGAGACAAGTTGATGTATTTTGGATTTGTCAATTCATCCCTAAGTTAATAAAGGTAGTTAGGTAGTTAGTAGTTAGTTTACCTAGGCGAAAAAGAAAAACCGCACTTAGCCTCCTGATTGGGCCATTGTGCGTGTTGTACTAAAACGCCAGCGCTTGTCCAAATTACTGCAGGCTTCCTGAAGGGATGTTGGTGATGCTAGGAGTCGTACCCATAGTTCAGTTACAGTGCCACACTCGGTGAGCACGTGTATTGGTGTTTCTTCTCCTATAAATGAAGGTAGACGAATAGCGGGAACGGCGGCTGAACCGATGATTACGAACTTGAGTTTGGTTGCGGCTTTGATCCCCACACAGAATACATCTTTGTGTCATCCACAAATTGTTGTTCCTCAGCCTAGTACACCTAGAGTCTAGGTGTTCCAGACTAAGGAACAACAATTCTAAAAGGTCGACTTTATGTCCCAGTACATTGAATTGCAAAGATCCCTCGTCAAAACAAATTGTTAAGTAAGAAAGCTATCCAATCAAAGAACATAAACTTCTTGCTACATCCACTTACATTTTTGTAAAGTACTTAGGTACATTAGAAATAAGTATTAAATTTCCCACCACCTTTCGTAATATATATAACATCAAGCTTTATTTCTTACTACACCACGTTTTATTTCTTAGCTAGGGTTGTCGCTAGCAACATTTTTTATTAAACAAATTGGGTATGTGCATGTCGGGCCACGCACAATGTAGGCTTCCGTAGTCCCCCTCCCCCTCCCATCTGAATAATGCGGCTTAAAAAGTAAGTTTTCTGTTGTTTTTGTTTCATACTTACAACGTTGTACCTACTTAATAATAATTTCTAATGGAATTTGTACGAGAATTTTGTTACTCCTCATTTGATCAGCTGTTACTCGTAAACTTGCAAAGCCTGCTTAGCTGTGATAGTTTTCCTTTTTATTTTACTATATATACTACTACCGTGATTTTTTTCACATACCTTAATTTTTTTATTCACAAACGGATCCCTAAATCTAAATATGGTCTTCACAACTCCGTTTTTCAAAGACCTATCATAAGATACCCACGCGATGAGGTAAGTAAGAAAAACATACCCATCCCTACTTTACATATAGGGCAGATAACCTCAAAAAAATGTTTTTTAACATTTTATTCTTTCACTTTGTAGCGGATGGACGGACACACTTGGCTAAACTATAAGGGTTCCCTTTTGCCATTTTGGCTACGGAACCTTAAAAAAGAAACAACCCACAACGGAGATAAATGTTTATGTGACTCAAAAGGACGAGTGACCAAAGAAAAATTTTCTCCGTTCTGTCATGTACCTCCGACAGTTAAAAATCTCTCGGCGAACTTGACAAAGTACAAATGCAAAAAGGTACTCGTACAACAATTTCAACATCGAGCTCTCGACACTCAGGCCCATCTGTGGCACCATGTCTTTTCTCTAAAGTGGTATCATACATACAGCAATTACTGTAGTTCATAGACCGTATACGCATCAAGCGCCCCCAGAACCAAAATCCTGGATCGACAATACCAAAGATATTACAGACGCTTTATTGATAATGTAACCCTGATAATCCCCGGCTAAAGCCGATACGAATTTATCCGTATTGTAAGGAAGTTTTGATTTCTTTCTTGCTGAAGTTGGCGTATACTCAGTTAAGCATGGTGTATGGTGCAAAGGACATTTTCTCTTTGTTGCAAATCTGATGACGGGTTGCAAATTAACTACAGTTTTGTTATCCTTTAAAGCTCACGCCATTAGTTAGTGCAGATACAATGGGGGCAACAGGGATTCTTTTAAGGAATCTACACACTAAACCCGCCAACACAAATCGTTGACTTTTTTATCGGCGAGTTGGTCGGCGACTTTACATATTGTTGAAGTAGAAAAACTTTGTACGAAATGAGTAACTTTTTTGGTAGTAGTCGAGTGTGGGCGGGCAAATGTGCGCGTACGCAAGTCGCTGACATGCCATGTGACATGCGACAGGCGCGAGTACAAGTCACCGACATGATTCTTTTGAAATAAATCCGTCGGTATCAAGCTGCCGGGCTGTGTCGGCGGGTTTAGTGTGTAGACTGGCGTGACTTTTATAATATACTTTCATATCTCTAGTTTACTTTATAAAATAAACGTCTCGGAAAAAAAACAGTGTTCTAAGTTGTAAGGTTTACTGGGACCTTGTTTTATTATATCTAAGATGAGCACAGATGGCATTCAAGACCGCAACATCCTATAATTACTTCCGATTCAAAACTAGCAATGTGGGATTGAGGGCCCACATTACTAGCAATCATGTTAACCCCTCAATGGCTTGTGAAATTACAAACAGATACTTTTAATTTTCGTTATTTGTATAAAGAAGATTATCTCACTGTTGACAACCCTACTTAGATGTAATAAGTATAGAGTATAATAATTCATCTCTCCATTTGAGAATAACTTGAGAAAATACTCGAGAATTTTCTTAATTTCATCTCCCACTTCGTTCATAAATCGTTTTGAACTTGAAAAAACTTATCGATCTGTTTTTGCACTCACGTCGATATAAATTACCTTTTGATTTTCGCCTTCTTTGAGTTCTGTTGATTTTATACGCTACGAGTCTTAATCGCGTAAATATTTTATTTTAAGGCTATATACCTTCATTTTATTGCCCGATGTTTCGACCATATTGCGACGGCCGTGATCACGGGTAGACTAACCATGACCAAGGCCATTTCAATACTTACGGTCTTAATCGCGTAAAAATATTAACGCGATTAAAACTCGTAGCTTAAAAAAATCTTTGTGTGTACAAATCGCGAAAGTTTACAAACATATTTTGTTAAACCTTTAATAATTAAAGTAATACTAGACCTTCTTAAATGTTATCTTACCACTTGAACCCATTATACGAGTACCTATATAGTATCAGTTTTAAATCGATTGATTAATAACACGTGTATCTTGAGCAGCAAAATTTCTTGGAAATTGTGTCGTAACATTTTAATGGAATAATTACATTTTGTATTTAATCTATAAACTAATATTATAAAGCTGAAGAGTTTGTTTATTTGTTTTAACGCGGTTATCTCAGGAACTACTGGTCCGATTTGAAGAATTCTTTTTTTTGTTGGACAATCCATTTATCGAGGAAGGCTATAGGCTATATAACATCGCGCTACGACTAATAGGAGCGGAGCAGCGACGAGAAATGTTGCAAAATGAGGAAAATTTACGCATACGAAGTTGCGCGGGACAGCTAGTCTAATATAATAAAGCTGAAGAGTTTGTTTGTTTGTTTGAACGCGATAATCTCAGAAACTACTGGTCCGAATTGAAAAAATCTTTTTCTGTTGGGTAGCCCATTTATCTAGGAAGGCTATAGGCTATATAACATCACGCTACGATCAATAGGAGCGGAGCAGCAATAAAAATGTTACAAAAACGGGGAAAATGGACGCATACGAAGTTCGCGCCAATGCGTGCAAATTACCCACGGCTCGGTCGAATTAAAGGCATGTTGGTACTAACTAGGGATGTTACGGAGGAGGTCTTATCGGAAGTTGGAGTCGGAGTTTTTAAATTTGTTTTGTCGAAGTCGGAGGTGAAGACAACTATGTTGAAATAAGTCTTATGATAACAAGATGAATAAAGAAACATTATTTAATTATTCATATTAAATGGGTGAAGGAAAAATTCGCTTGGTCGGGACCAAGCGAATTTATTATATATAAAATTATTTTATTATAAAGGACCGGCCGCCGCGCGCTAGGTACCTTCGATAAAAACCTCCGATTTAAAAGTATCGGAGCCGAAGTCGGAGGTGGAAAATCTGTAACATCCATGATACACAGTAGATACTTAGTAGATTTACTACTACATCCTACAACACAATTGCACTTTACAAATAACAAGCTGATCCCTGCGGCCCTTCTGCGGCCATGATAAAATTGGTTTAAAATAAAAAAAAAAACACTTGTGTTATCGTTTATGAAAAATCAGCCCCTTAGAGGGTTAAATAGGATTGCAAGTTTGTAGAAAATTGCGGCAATTTTAAAGTTAGTTCTGTGATATTTCGTATTTGGCTTTTTGGTTTCAAATATTGCATTTTTTAACAAAGTGGGAGACGAAAAATGTGTTTAAGGTGTTTCAGCGTTTTCAAATCAAACCAAATCAAATCAAATCAAATTATTTTATTGTGAACCATAGGTACAGAGGATGTTATATAATATTAAATTAGCACAGCTATGTCCCGCCTTTTAGGCATACAATATATTAAAAAAAAAAAAAGCATCTAAGCAATAACAAAACATAAAAAACAGGAAAAGAAAAATGGAGCAAAATCAAAATAAAATCAGTTAAAGTGAAAAATACAATAAAAATAGTTATAAATGTCATCAATATCCATTACAATTACAAATCATGATATTATATTATTAAATTAACAAATTAAAATTAAAAAGATAGGTACACAAAAATAATAGTAATTTAATTAAAATTTAGTTAAAAATGTACAGTTATCTTACAAACTACAACTTATCATCTAAGAACTCCTTAACAGTGTAATAACATTTGGTGACTAATAATTGATGGAGTTTATTTTTAAATATATTTAAAATATCAATGTTCCTAATCTCTGGCGGTAATTTGTTATAAATTTTAGGACCCAAACAAAAAACACTGTCATGCAACAATTGGGTCTTACTAGAAACTATTGCTAACTTATCATTATGTCTTGCTCTAGTGCGATATTCGAACAGTTCTACATTCAATTTAACAAATATAGCAACTTCATAGATAAATAGGCATGGAAATGATAACAGTTTTAATTTTATAAAATATGGTTTACAAGAGTCACATTGCTGTAAATTGCACATACTTCTAATACAACGCTTTTGAGCAATAAACGTCCGTTCTTTTTCAGTTGACATTCCCCAAAAGATTACTCCATATCGTAACGTGCTTTCTACGTAACCATAGTAAGCAGTTAATAGTGCGGGCTCGTTTACTATTTTGCTTAACCTATAGAGGGCATATGAGAATTGGCTCAACTTTTTGCAAACATGTTCGACGTGATGTTTCCAATTTACTTTGTTATCGATGTGTAATCCTAAGAATTTTGTATTATCTATTTCGTGAATTTTTGTATTTAGGTAAGATACATTTAAAGTGTTGTCTAATCTATTACGTTGTTTAAAGTTCATAATTTTGGTTTTATCCAAGTTAATTTGTAGGTCATTTCGATTAAGCCATTCTATTATTAATGATAAAGATGTATTAATGTCATGTTCTAATTGAGTTATATTATTATTAGTATATAAAATAGTGCTATCATCTGCAAATAATGTCATTTTATGTGTCGTTATTTTAGGCATATCATTAATATAAATTAGGAACAGGAGTGGCCCCAATATACTACCTTGAGGAATGCCTGAGTATACATTTTTCACGTTAGAACTGTGCGTTTCTTCAGTTTTAGTAGAGATAGTAACTCTTTTTATTTCTGTATATTGTTTTCTGTTACTTAAATAAGATTGGATTAGTTTATATACATTACCCCTAACACCATACGCATATAATTTGTTGAGTAGGATTTTATGATTGACATGATCAAACGCTTTTGACATATCCATATAGAGAGCTACTGTTGGAGACCTTTTGTCCATATTTGTTAATACGTCATGTAAGAAGTTATAAATTGCTGAATTAATTGATTTATTTTTTCGAAATCCATATTGACATGTTGTAAATAAGTTATTACTTTCAAAGAAATTATAAATACAATTATATATGATTCTTTCAAATATTTTGGAATACACGGGTAATAGGGCGATAGGTCTGTAATTGTTTATTTCCGATTTGCTTTCTTTTTTATGGAGAGGTTTAATGACTGCCATTTTCAAATTGTCTGGATAGATACCATGCTCTACGCATATATTTATAATATGGCTCAGTGGACTGGCAATAAGAACCGCTACGTCTTTTACAATTTGTGTGGTAATATCATCATATCCTGCACTATACGTATTTTTCAAAGATAGTATTACTGTAAAGATATCATGTGGTATTACGGGTGGCATAAATACAGATTTAAGATTGTATGTTATTTTGGAATAATTTGATCGTGATTTCGGTAGTATATTGCATTTTGCTATGTCAACAAAGTGATCATTGAGGGAATTAACTATAACTTTGGGGTTTGTAATTACTTGATTATTGATAATGAGTTTTTCAATACCTTCTTTCGGATAATTAATTTTGATGTCATTAATTACTTTCCACGTTGCTTTGCTCTTATTTGTAGATGAATTAATGAAATTATTATTTTGAGATTTTTTAGTGAGACTTATGATTTTTTTATATCGTTTGGCGTACATCTCAAATTTGGTCTTGTTTTCTTTATTAGAGTGTGCTCTATATTGCCATAGCAATATGCGTTTTCGTTTACTACAAGCTTGTATACCCTTTGATATCCATTTAGGTTTAGTAGAAGTGTTTACTCGAATTTTTTTGACTGGGAATGACAAATTATATATTAAGGTAAATAAATCCAGAAACGAATTATAAGCATCGTTAGGGTTAGTAGATTCAAAAACACAGTGAAAAGAAATTTGCTGTAAGTATTTAAAAAATATATTTCTGTTAACTTTATTAAAGCAGCGTTTCGGCACTAACCAATGTTTTAATGTACTTGTCTTTTTTACTGGACAAGTTAATATTTGGGCAGAATGATCTGAAAAAGCAAAGTCGGCGATAACGCCTGTACACCCCCGAATATTATGGGCAATATTATCAAGGCATGTATTACTAATGCCACGTGTAGGTTGGTTAAACTGCAGTAATAAGTTAAAACCTAAAAGTAATTCTATGAAATCTTTACTTACGCCCTTAGACTTATCTAACGTATCCACATTAAAATCCCCACACATAATAATTTTTTTCACATTAGTTGACAGTTTCGTAAGACTTTTGCATAAGATCAAAAAGAAAGTATTTATTGAGCTTATAATTCTGCTTGGTGTTCTGTAGATACATAAAATATAAATTTTGTGTAGGGTTAATTCAATACCAGAACATTCGATTATGTTAGTCATCGACATTTTGTTTATTTCTTTTAGAGGCTTAAACTGAAATTCATTCTTTAACAAAATGCATGAGCCTCCATGCCTGCTTGGTCTCATAAAGATAGATGCTAGCCTATAACCTGGTATTATATTAAATATATCGTCACCTTCTATCATGTTATGTTCGGTTATACAAATAATATCCACTGGAGTCCCCTTTAACACTAATTCATTCAATATCACCGTTAGCATATCTGACTTATTGAGTAATCCATTTATATTCTGGTGAAATACTCTTAAATGTTTATAAAAGAAATAACTGGTTAGGGATTACATTATCGATATTGGTTTTTATTTCTGGAGAATTATTATGAATTTCCTTACCTAGTGAGTCACAGCTGTTGATGACGATGCCAGTTTGGGTACATTTGTCAACACGGTTTGTATTAAAATTATTAGTTAAATTGATTTGTTGTAATTGTTGATATTGCTGTTTTTTATTATAATAATCTATTCGGAGAATTTCTCTTAGTAGAGATTTCGCCACATTTAATGCATAAATCGACCTGAATGGTATAAATTTGGAGTAATGCATATCTAAAAATATTGAATTCTTATGTCTATTACAGATAAACCTTAAGAGATAGTTCAGTTTAATTTCTCGTAGATGATTATTGTATGGCACCTCGGTAAAAATTATATTGGTATTTGTTATTGTTGATATCCAGGACTGTACGGTATATTCTAAATCTAACGGATTTTTATCATGACAGCCTCCCAAGATAATCACAAAGTCACGATCAGTAAGAGTTTTAATGTCTGTTGATAGTGTAGATAATATGTTGCAAAGTGTTGCGCCCGATTTTGTGAACGAGAACACGGCGAAATCGTTTCCAAGAAGATTTTGTAATGTTTCGCGCAAACCGTGCCCCTGATCATCAGCCAATACAATCACTCTTCTCTTCGGTGTATTGCTCTTCATATTCTGTAAGGGGTTGTAATTTTTCTCTGCTACCTTCTTTTCACTATTATCCGCAATATTTTTAATATGTATAGGAGACGGTGTTAATATTTTTTCGTGTGGTTCCTGTTGTTTATACATATTGTTTGATGTGGTTTGGTAATCTGAATCTATCCGTCCGCTGTTTAACTGCGATTGGATCATGGGGTTCAGCGGGCTGTTGACCAAACTATCGGTTAAACGACGACTTTTGTATTCTTTGCGTTTAGCTTTCCTAATCGACGATATTGGGCTGGAGCATAACTGTTTCAAAATTTCTATTTCTTTTTGAAATTGGCGTATTTGGATTTTCAAATCATTGTTTTCTAAAATAACATTTTCAAGTTCATTTTGCGTGACATCTAAACTTGATTTTAGTGATTGAAATTCTAGGTTCATTGTTTCTATAATATTGGAATGTTTAGATGGTATCTCCAGGCTTTTGATTGATAAATCCAATGTTGTGGAGTCTATTGAACTATTTGTGCTCAAACTTTCATAAGATTTTGTTCTTGGAATTTGTTTACGTCTTACAGTGACATTATTTTCTGCCATATTAGATGCCCTCTAGTGAAATTATGCAGCGCTTGTATGTAGTTACGTCGATCGATAGTGTTAAATGAGAGTAGTTCCGGTGTGATAAAATAGATGGCTTTGCTTTGCAGTTATTGCTATCGAACGATTCGGAAAATCAACCCTTAAATGGTTACAATAGAAGTTACAGTTTTATATGAAACTCCGTTAGTTTGAACCTTTGAAAAATTTGACCTGTAAAAAATTGTATTTGGCTTTGTGGTTGTAAATAAATAAACACATGTTTCAGCGTTTTGGTTGAAAGCAACCCTTAACGGGGTAAAGTTATATACGCGGGTTAAAGTTATCCACAAAATATTAGAACGTATAAATAATACGAGTAAACATTTTGGGTGTAGCGAAAAATCTTGCTGTTCTTTAAATGTTTATTCGGCACCATAGATAAGACCAGGGCGGACCTTTCCTCCCATTACCTGTACGGGCATTCTATTAACGCACAACACGCCTGACAATTCTCGCCACTTCATCCAACTGGTACTGAGGTGGTGGGTTATATCAATGGTCCCGTCGCTTGACACAACAGGGCCTTGAAGTAATCGGCTTTCTTTAATTGTTGGCTTTGTATATTGACAGAGTGTGGCTGTGGAGTGTTTCCCTCCTTCTGATTTTCATTCCAGCGGTCTCTTAGGTGATTCTCCAGCGTTCGAACAACTCTTCTAGTTCTACGTGGTTGTCTCTTCTTAAAGAAATTAATTGGACCACATTTACAAGATGAATTTGTTTTAAATTGCAGACCAGGTTGGTGCGTAAACTCTCATGACAAAAGTAGCTAGATCTTTTATGTGTTCTGATGGTTTTGTGGTTTCTAAGTACCAACAAAGTACGCTGTTAGCGCAATCAAACATCGACAATATGTCAGTCTAATTGGGTCTTTATTTGTTAAGTTTGGAGAGACTTTAACTGCGAAAATTACAAAGCACATTGGCATAGATTTTTTATTTTTTATTTACATAGATTTACCAACATATGTTAACACCATTAGGTACATTTTATAACAATGACAGTGCAAATTACAGATAGGCCATGTGTAACAAACAATTATAGGTAAATACAGCATTTGCAGAAAATAAACAGCTTAAACTAAACTACTAACTAAAAATGAGTTATGAGTATTTTTGATTGTGTGAGAAAGATACTTCATCAGGATATTGGGAACCGACCAAGCGAATCAAAATGAATACCAACTAAATCACTACAGTCGTTCAACAGTCTGCAGAATCTAGGTAATGATGAGTTAACACCCAGTTGTGTTCTTCTACGTGGCGGATAAAAAGGCATTAAGCAATACCGGGGATACCTAGCTGGTACCTACACGATAGCTCACTTTGCTCAAGAGCCCCGGACAGTCGACAATACCGTTTAAGACCTTGTACATGAAGATACAGTCAGTAAGTTCGCTACGACTAGACAGAGTGGTCATTTTAAATTTCGTGAGCTTATGCCTGTAAGAAGCCCTTTTTATGTCTCGACTGCAATTTCGGACTAAGTGCCACCTATATCTCTTTTGAACCCTTTCCAGTCGCAACAAATGTGTTGCATAGTGTGGTCTCCATACGACACTGCAGTATTCCAGGGTGCTTCTGACTAGGCAATTGTACAATACAATTTTTGGTCTAGCGGTACGAAAGATGTATCTATTCCTTGATTGATACTTTAAGTTGGTGCTTGATCTGTGGAGATGGGTGCGATTGTCTCTATTTTATGTTATGGCATTTACTCTTGATGGATCCCCAAACACATCACATCGTAAATATTTTCGAATTATAGGCGTTTTAAGCAAAGTACACTTTTAGTTTGTAGTGATTTTAAATAAAAATATTAATAAATTAAAGAAAATGAATGCCAAATTATTAAAAAAGTAATGAAATCACACATTAGATATGACCGTACCTACAGTATACTTAAATGCCATATTTATAATCTTAAGTTTTATATAACTTTTGGGTTCGACATACGACTTTAGGGGAAAATTGAAGATCTTTAAGAATATACTTCTCCGGCGATGTGCCACCTTAAGATGACTGTTGATTACTCGTAGACTTTTGATTTTTGGTATGAATTAAGCTTTAATATAGGGTAATTGTTGAAAAAATATTTATTCACTTCATCCTAAACAATAACCAAACTAATTACTAAAGAAAAATACTCACCATAGAATCAAATTGTACCTACAGACGGTCAGGCGAACGAACTCAATACATTTATATACTTTCAAAGTCGTCTTTACCATCAAAAATCGCTTTTACGTAAAACTAAATTAAGTAGTTCATCAAATAAAGTATTGCGAAGCCGCTTTTACAAATAGACATACCTACCTACATTCATTTGAGCTAAGGATTTACAGTTTTTATTTAATAAAAATATACAAACGAATGTCAAGTCGTATTCGTTTTATGATTACCTATATTCGTATTTCGTCCGCCGTGTGGTGCCGGCTTAAGAATAGTACCACCCCATCTCTTCCCATGGGTGTCGTCAAGGCGACTAAGGGATTTCACCCCGGAGGACGGGCAGCAGCGTCCTCTGCGTACTTAAAGCCTTACTGCGATCGCCAACCCGCTCGCCAAGCGTGGCGATTATGGCAATTACCCCCAGGATCTACATACTAGTAGGTTCTACTGGGGAGACCCGTGCCCAGCAGTGGGCCATCATATGGGTTGATATGTATGTATATGTATGTATTTCGTCCAAGATATAACTATGTAGGCTCATCTTCAGTCCCTATCTTGGATGAAATAAATACTTCATCAGTTCGTTTAATCCTTTCATAATTTACTAATTCAGTAATTGATAACTTGAGATTTAAGGGTTGATGTATATACCCTATACCTATAATGACTTTGTTGCAGCGCCTACTAACCATTAATGGCAATATTATAAGGAATCTTTGTCCGCGTCAAAATCGTATTATTGTTATAGTTATATTTTAGTTTTTAATATAAAGCGTGGCTCGACTAGCACGTTAAGCCGTCGATCCTGCGCCCAATCTCTCTCCGGTCGTGTCGAATTTCCGTCCCCTGGGACAGTGAAAGTGAGGCAATAGAGAATGCACTTGTGTGCACGTAATATCTCCTGAGTAGTTGGTGAGTCACTAATGAGAATAGCCGCCGTAACCGATATTGGTTTATGAACCGCCTTTATTCAATTCACTTGCTGTAGATATGTAACTCGATCTCCTGTACATACGTAACTACATCGCTATTATAGAATAAAAAGAAGAATAGAATATTAAGAAATGAAAATATTTCGAAAACATTCAGATTCTGAAAATTTAATACTCATATTCATCCAACTGACCGTTTAAAATATTCTGAAATATTAGGTACCTATATGAAGACTTGTTGTTATTTAGATAGATATTTATTTCAACTGTTGCAAAAACATGTTTTCAGAAACACTTAGATTTTGTTACTGAAACTGTATTTTCGCCATTTTTTCGTAGATTTATATTAATGTTGATTAATTTCCGAGATTTGTACACATTATAAAAATATATATATTACGGGGACCGTATTGCAACGGCCGTGGTCACGGGTAGTCTACCCGTGACGACGGCCGTTGCTATACGGTCGAAACATACGTCGTCGGGAAAATGAAATAAATGGTAATAATGAAAAATTTGGGGGATTTATAACTTAACTAGCTGTCCCGGCGAACTTTGGACCGCCCCGTTATTTTTTTGTTATTTTCTTTTTTTTTACGTAAGAACCTTCTACAAAGTATTAGAAAATTTAAAAAAAGTATGAATGAAATCGGTAAAGTCGTTAGTCTCTAGTTATCTCGTGACCAAGGGAAATAGGGATTATTATTATTTAATTAGATTATACAATAAAGTAAAGAATGTTAAAACAAAGGTATTTTTTATGGCTTTGTACTTTGACTTTTGTTCTAAAACTATGTTTCGTTTGCTAGGTGCGTCGGTGTTTCAAGCTCTCGAGAGTCCTCTGGAGCGGAAGACGACAGATGAACTGGAACGGCTGAAGATGGAGTTTGTTAAACTTCATCCTTGTGTTACTGGTAAGTCGATTATAATTTTTATATTTTTTTATGTTTAAAGGGAGGAGAGGGGCGGGAGGAGGATTTGGCTTAGCTGCTGTTTAGTTCATTGTACCACTGTTTCTGCGTGAAACGTACCTAGCAACGGATATCCGTTGTCATAAACTTTCACATTTATCTACAACGTGTAACTGAAAACGGTTGTCAAATTTCAGCAGCGGATAGTGTATGTTGTTAGTATTGCATCTACCATGGTGCTATAGCTGATTGCATTATTAATACATAGTTAAAACATTTTCTGGCAAATGTCAGTAGGTACAAATAATTAAATCCAACTAGGAAAATAAAAATAAATAATAGTTTAAAAAAATAAAAAAACACTATTTTCCAAATAGCTGTACCTACCTACTAAATGGTAAAAAATAATCTTCGATAAGTTTAAAAAAATAGAGTACACCACAAGCAGCCCATGCTTACAAAAATGTGTTTTTTTAGTATTTGAAACTATGTTATAACTCCGTCATGCATATATACACAGGTTTCCAAAATTCTTTAATTTTTCGAAAGAGTTTTATTTCGAAATCTTGAACCAAAACATAAAGCCTCGGACAATTACAATTCGCGCCACCTAAGTTTGCGTTCGTGAAGTATTCGAATGTAGTTCCGCAAAGGGACGTCGTTCCCCTCCTCGTCCCGTCTCCTTCATCCCCTCCGATACCTAAATTCGAGTTGTGCGCAGCTTCCGCGCCAACATCAAACACGCAAACTTAGCTGGCGACATGTGTAAGTAGGTAGTAGGTACTTATAGCGCCTGTCACAAAAAAATAGCAAAGTAACCAATACGCGACTATATCAATTTCATAAGACTCAACCTTTCACGGAACAAGAAATGCGTAATCTAAGTTAGTTTTATTATGTGTCTGAATGTACTTTGTGTCTTTAATATGAATGTTTACATTTTTCCCAACTACTCGGCGATTATAACAAACCCTTATCTACATCTACACTAATCTACACTAATATTATAAAAAGGAAAGATTGATATTTTTGTATGTAACGAATAAACTTAAAAAGTACTGGACCGATTTTAATAATTCTTTTTTTGTTGGATAGCCCATTTATCGAGGAAGGCTATAGGCTATATAACATCACGCTACGGCCAATAGAAGCGGGGCAGCAATGAAAAATGTTGCTAAAACAGTCAGCTAGTTATTAGATACTAGCTGACACGCGCTTAAACTGTAGAAACATATCACGTATATCACCTATAATAACATCCGATTACTCGTGAAATTGTGTCATTATACCAAACAATATATACTAACACTAGCTGTCCCGCGCAACTTCGTATGCGTAAATTTTCCCCGTTTTTGCAACATTTCTCGTCGCTGCTCTGCTCCTATTAGTCGTAGCGCGATGTTATATAGCCTATAGCCTTCCTCGATAAATGGGCTATCCAACAAAAAAAGAATTTTTCAAATCAGACCAGTAGATCCTGAGATTAGCGCGTTTAAACAAACAAACAAACAAACAAACAAACTCTTCCGCTTTATAATATTAGTATACCTATAGATATACAGATAGCCAGCTCCCTGCAACGAAAACAGACGCGCACGTACACAGATCTCGGTCGAATCGTCAAGCAAGGTAGCGTACGTTGGGGGTCTTCCATTAATCACATGAGGCTCGAAATTGGTTTGGAAAAATCACAAAATATCACCAGCGGGTGTAGTGAGATATCACGTGTATTTTTTCGAGTCGTGTCGTGACTCCTCAGACTTCACCGGTGTTAAATCAGTTGCATCCCCCACCCGTTGTGCTAGCGATTCACACTTGACCACTGCACCCCCTCACCCTCTCTACCGTCGTTCAAGGCTCACAAAGTCGTGCGAAAATTATTGGGATATTGTTTGTAAAAAATACACTTGATGTTTTGTATGTTAAACTTACCACCTATCAGCAGAGGGGAAGAGGGGTCAAAAGTGGCTAATAACATCACATGGTTTATGGACGTCCTCTTATGATCACGTGGAGATAAGCGTGGATTTCTTGTTGCGCTCTGAGCCGGCTTTGTACTTATATATTATTTATCAGAGACACGCCTTCTCTTACAAGTACTTACACCTTTTACCTACTCACTAGTTGTCCACGCAACTTCGTCTGCGTCAATTTTCCCCGTTTTTGCAACATTTTTCATTGCTGCTCTGCTCCTATTGGTCGTAGCGCGATCTTATAAAGCCTTCCTCGATAAATGAGCTACCCAACAGAAAAATATTTTTTCAATTCGGACCAGTAGTTTCTGAGATTACCGCGTTCAAACAAACAAACTCTTCAGCTTTACAATATTAGTATAGATAACCAAACAAACAGGTAAAAAAAGATAAATATTAGTTATAGTTATATAGCCTTTATTCTTCCTCGATGAATGGGCTATCCAACAGCGAAAGAGTTTTTCAATTCGGACCAGTAGTTCCTGAGATTACCTCGTTCAAACAAACAAACAAACTCTTCAGCTTTATAATATTAGTATAGATAAGCATAGATAACCTAGCTGACATCTAGATATTAAATATTACGCATCTTGTTCTAGACTAGTTAAGGGCTGAAGGAATTTAACAAATGACGCACAATTTCCCAGCATACTTTATGAAGATGAAAATGAACCAGACTACGTTGAGATAACTAGGTCATAGAATCCTCCCTCTAATTAATGTATGAAGGAAAAATTATCTCAAATCTATACTAATATTATAAAGCTGAAGAGTTTGTTTGTTTGAACGCGATAATCTCAGGAATTACTGATCCGAATTGAAAAATTCTTTCACTGTTGGATAGCCTATTTATCGAGGAAGGTTATAGGCTATAGAACATCACGCTACAGCTAACAGGAGCGGAGCTGCAATTTATTTATTTATTTATTCTTACAGAAAGCTTACAGACTAATTGTTACCTAAACATATTTTTAATATGGATATTATTGTTGCTATTTACAAGCTTCCGCATGTAGATAAACAAAGGTTTACAAATATAATAAGATTTTTTTTTCATTAATCCAGTGAAAAAGAGAAGATAAAATTATACTTAATCAATAATTAATAGAATTGGTGCTGTTATCAAGAAAATATTGCCATACATTTATCAGGTAGTTAGTTAGTTTCTTTCCGTTAGTTGCCTTACATTGCCAAAATAATCGTTTGCAAGAATTTGCCTAATTTTTTGGTTTCTTGTACAGAATAAGTCGATGTCATAGTTCGATGATATTTTATTAAACTCTGAAGCACTACGTAAACGGAAGGTATTTTTTCTGTAATTGGTTGTTGCAAAGGGTACCTCCAGTAAAGGACGCTTTTTAAGTTTGTTCTGATTTGTCCTAACATGTATTTTGCTTAGTAGTGCTGGGCAATCAGCAAAACCCTGAGCAGTTTTGACTAGCACGCTAATGTCATTTATATCACGACTGTTTTCTAAGGGCATACAATAGTATTTCTTACAACAATGTTCATAGTCATATGAACGTTGGTGTGCTTTATAGTCCGAATAGCGTAGAATTTTTTTTTGGACAATCTCAATACGAGATTTATAAACCTCATACTGTGGGTTCCAAACTTGACTGCGCGTACTCCAGATGACTCCGTACGTATGAACAGTAGAGAACTTTTATTGGTTTTAGAGAACGAAATTCAGAGCAGGTCCTAATAAAACCAAGGGCTTTGGTCGCTCTTTTTATAATGCTATCCACATGATTATCAAATAAGAGCTTATTGTCATGGATTACACCTAAATCTCTTATGCTATTAACTATAACATTTTTTTGACATGTACTCAGACTGGAGCAAACGGTTTTGCCTAGAATAAGTTATATGGAAACATTTTGATACATTCAACTCAAGTTTATTAGTAGCGCAGTATAATACAAAATTATCAAGGTCTGATTGAAGATTTATGACATCGGATTGATTACGCACTGACTTTAATCTCATATCAATCAACATCTTCGGAAAAATTAAAACAGGATTTAATGTCAATTATAAATAAAGTGAAAAGTAGTGGTCCAAGAATGGAGCCTTGCGGAACACCTGACGGAACTGAGCGCCACCCGGAGGCGTAACCACCCAATACTACTGCCTGTGCTCGATTGTCTATGTAGGATGCGAACCATCGAAACAGGTCACCGTGTATACCCCGCATCCAACAGCTTCCATAATAGAACTCGGTGATTTATACGATCAAGATATTTTTTATAATCTGTGTAATTTTGCAATGATAAATGTTGCAAAAACGAGGAAAATTTGCGCAGACAAAATTGCGCGGAGAGTATAGAAATAGAAATATATAAGTATGTTTATCGGTTGTCTGGTTTCCATAGTACAAGCTCTGCTTAGTTTGGGATCAGATAGCTTTGTGTGAGTTGTCCCAAGATATTATTATTATTATTATAAAAAATCGTGCTCATCACACAAAGTTTTATGCTGGGTAGGGATCGAACCCACAACCACAGGCTTAGCATTTAGCGAACCACTAGACCGACAGGCTGTTCTGTTTACCGTCAGAAAAATGAACTAATGTCTTTCTTCCACTATCTTTGTTTGCCACCATATCTTATCATCTATAACGTAGCATAAATATACATATATCATGACATAATTTGTTATTATTGCATTGTATTTAATTGAGGGGAAAGTGTAAATATGATTTTATAAGTAACTTTCGTCATGAGGTCAGCTTTCATGATAATCTTTTGAGCTTTGACTCGTAGAGTAGGTAGTAGTTCCTATATTACCCGACTGCGTAAATAAATAAATAATCTTGGGACAACTCACACAACGCTATCCCAAACTAAGCAGAGCTTGTACTATGGAAACCAGACAACTGATAAACATACTTATATATTTCTAAATACATACATATTATAGATAAATAACACCCAGACACAGAATAAACCTTCGTGTTATAAACACAAAGTTTTATCCTGGGTGGGGATCGAACCCACGACCTCTTGCGTAGCAGTCGAATTCACTCCTACCGCGCCACCAGCCACAGAGGCAGTCATAGTAAGAAGGAGAGTTATGTTTTTCGAGTGTATGTATGTATGTATATTTCTTTGGCACGGCCTATAGCCTAAACGGCTTGATGGATTTTAGCTTGAGAGGTGTCGTTAGATTCGTGTTTCCGTCTTTTAAATTTTTAAATTTGTTTTTTTAATTAAACTTATGGCAAAATCAACGGTGCAATAAGACGTGCGGCCGTGGGCAGATGCGCCACACCACCAGGCCTAAAACACAAAAGAAAATATCAAGAAATAATGGGAAATTACAAGGCTAGGATTTTTTGAAAATTACTATGTGTACATAAACAAGAAATTTACTAAAATGGTAAGTATTTATAATATAAACGAGTGCACGGAATACGCAAATGTGTCTATTTAAAGGCTAATTTCAACTGCCAGGGTCAAGTATATAATGTAACAACACTTTAACTGCATGTAATTCAAGTATTTTTTCATGTTAAATGCGGAGTTCAAGAGTCAAAATAATGACAAATCAGTTTTCCGCCATTTTCACAACTCCTCGTAGGTATGTACTTTGTAGTGAACTGAGTTTAAAAGTAAGAAGAAAAAATGTACGTAAAGTCCTCATCCAAATAATCCTATTCGGATTACTTGGACGAGGACTTAAATAATAATAATAATAGCTTTTATTTAAACAACCCTAAAAACATTATCTTAAACTAGTATGCTATGAGTATAAATATAAATAAGTACTTCATTAATTATTAGACTTAAAATTAATTGTTGTCACCGGTAGTGAGATTGTCTTGCGTTTCCGTAAAGGCCTACCCTAAAGTTTGCCACATTTTTCGATCTTGGGGTGATGGGTCTTTTTCGCCTAAGTAAGCACCATAATATTCTTCTGATATCGTCTTCCCACCTAAGACGCTGTCTTCCTTTCTTTCTTTTAGGAACACCATTCGGTTACGTCTTTATGTTTTTGACGTGACAACGTCTTATAATTCGATAGAGCCGGCAGAACGCACGAAAAAACATGACTCATGAGGCGTTACCTCGCTCTGAGGCGTTCCATTTAAGTGCAAGCGAGAGCGCGGAACGAGCGACAAAGAGGCACAATCGGCCTCCGCGTTCGGCAGCGTTCGACATCTGTCTCTCTCCTACTTGAGTGATACAATAATACATTTACATGTTTTCGTAAAAACTATGTACATTGTAAAAATAAAAAAATAAAAATTGTCATAATTGTATTTATGCGTACAAATAAATGTAACTTGATCAATTCAATTGTGATTTCCATTTACCTCCTTCTCTATATCCATACTAAATATCTATCAAACAAATTTAATTAAAATTTTCTTTTGAAAAATGAAACCATTCCATCAGTATTTTCTTATGACGTTGTCATGTTCAACTATCATCAGTAAACCGACTTTACAGACAACCGTTTTTTTTTTGTTTAAATGGCGACTCCCGCTGTAGTCCCAAGCCCTGTGTCGCGGGGGACTTTACAAACAAACAAGTCACGGACACAAAGTACACCTTGACTCGGAACAACAATTTGTGGATCACACAGAGTGTTGTCCCGGGCGGGAATAGAACCCACGACCTCTTGCGTAGCAGTAGGACACACTCCCATCGCGCCAAAGAGGCAGTCTATGGGTCTATGAGGAGTATGATGCGGATGGATGCGGACTTTACGTCATAATAAATGTATGGAAGCCTTTAAATGTAAAAAAAGGAGAGAGGTGTCATATGTACAACCACTTGGAATGTAGTTCCTTTTGCTATATCTTTTTTGTGTTTTATTGAAATTGTTTATGGTTTTGTATTTTTTAACACATATTACACACCGCCTATTTGACAACAAACATTACAACCTTTATTAAAAATACAAACAACCCATTTAACACAATCTCCTTACTCTAAATTTACATAATCACAAATAACAGATTTTTGATCGATGTCAATATGTAACACTTTTTCCGTCTGGCCTCTCAGCTCGCAAACAAAAACATGCTATAAGGAACTACGTTCCAATAGGATATGTCTCATAATAATTAAAAAAAATATTGATACCGTTTTACTCATTAGGTAACGTTCTTTCCATATATAAGTATTTTCGATATCTCACTTTCGTACTAGTAGCAATTACATTTGCGTAATTATAATTAACATATCAGTTTGTAATTTCAAAATAATAGCTAAGTTAATTAAAATTAATTAATAGGGTATAGCCTGGTATAGCAAATAATACCAAGTACCTAACTATTACTACGTAGATAAAGGTATATTTCGCACCTGCATCCAAATCTTTTTTTGTGTTTTTTTTTTATCAGTTACCACAGGTAATTACACTACACTTAGATAGTTTCTTATACCTACATATGTGGTACTTATAATGAAATATAACATGAACCACATGAACTTTCTATACGGTGCGGTGCGGTGTGGTGTCCAGTGTCGCAAGAAACGATATTATTGTCTTCCATTAGTCATCATTACAGCAATTATTAAAATAATTATTCTAAAGGTACATTTTACTATGATTAAATATTAGATACCATCATATCTTGGGTACTTAACAAACCAGAATAGGGCAACCATTATCTACTTGTTGTTTTATTTTGTCATCGTTGCGTGGACGCAATTCCTCGGCCAGTCAACGATCGGCCACCGTCGCGCGAGCTCGATTCAAGCGCTCAGGCATCCGCCATATTTAAAACCAAGTAGTGTCTCTAAAATGCATCAAAATGGTGATATTTAAACTCGAAAATTGTCGCCGAGATACTAAAGTGACGGAAACATTCGCGCTTTTCTTTGAACCTAATCATCCTAAGAGGTTTTTCAAGTACAGTTGACCATAATCTCGCTCGTTCCGGGATTTTAGGTTTGTGTTCTGGAACTGTGAAGTACCGACAAACCGTTTAGAAAAAAAAGTATTCGAGCTCGCATTTTACTAAACTTATTAATCAGGATTTATGTGGACTTACTATGGACCTTTAAATTAAAAAAAAACATCTTCGTAATTCGTTTCGCGCGTTAAATTAGAGACTGACATTACTTTTTTAAAAATGGAAAAGGCAAAGTATACACGTATTCAGTCCTACGGGAGTATGAGTTCTGCTAGAAGTGACGATGACATGACGGTGCACAGCCAATTATTTCCTTACCCGAAAAAAATGGTGGTCGAAAGGGAAATATTGTATGAAGAAGAGCATCCTCCGTTCCAGCCTTTAATTGCGACGAGTAGGCTGTTTGGAAAGGCAAGATTTACATTTCTACTGGTCTTCTTCGTGATATTTTACATCGTGTATTTGGCATCTGGAGCTCTCGTCTTCTCGGCTTTGGAAGCTCCTTTGGAGAATCAAATAAGACTTGACGTCATCAGGGCTAAGGCAGACTTTTTGGCGCGTCATCCCGATATCACAGGTAAGTTTTTTTTTTTTAATGGGAACATAGATCATAATAAAAGGTAGTTTAGGTATGAAGATACCCGCAAAATGGCGCATTTCTAGGCGCCATTGTGCAAGAACTCTGTAAATATTTGAAGCGTCTGCAATACCTAGCGAACAATGCAGAAGTTTTTCGTTCTATTAAAGATAGTTCAGAAGACGTAGTATTGCGGCAAAGAAGAAAACTTTAAAGGAACATTTTGGAATGAAAATTATATTTAAAAAATATTTATATGCTTTGTACGACTGTCTTGTTTATGTTTAAGTATCAGAATAATTATATAAGTACCTAGCTTATGCCCGCAGCTCCGTCCGCGTGGCAATATACGATATTGCTCAGGTCCTACGTAGAGTGATGATATATAGCCTATAACTTAATCCGGACATTCCCATGTCCGAATTGCGTTGGGAGAAGAAGTTGTTCCCAAATTTCAATAGAATCTGATAGATGTCGGCGTAAGTAATATGTGTTTATTACTTACGCCGACATCTTGAAAAATATTTTTTTGAGGTACCTCCCCTATACGTATATAAAAAGAGGAGGTGTGATTTAGGGATCCGTTTGTGTAATATTAAGCTTTAAAGTGCAGTGCAAATTTTTGTTAGAGACAAGTTCGGGGACATATATATATGTCCCCGACAGATATATATTATAGTGAAATAAAACAATCACAGCTAAGTTGCTTAACAAGTTTAAGACTAACAGCTGATTTATTTGAAAATTTTTATACAAATTCCATTTAAAATTATTATTAAGATAACGTTGCAAGTATGAAACAAAAACAACAGAAACCCCCCTTCTTAGGCTGCATTATTCGGATGGTGGGGGGGGGGGACTACGAAACCCTACATTGTGCGTGGCCCGACATGCACTTGCCGACATGGTTTCTTTTAAATATCTTCAATGTACAGACACAGCTATTTTACAATTTTATAATTACATAGAGATTATTTTTTTTTATCAGATTATCTTTATTTTAGTAGATAGCAATTGTTTATGTATTTTGTTTACGTAAGTTATTTTTTCTAATCGTTTCTTGGCCTATCGACTATGATGGATATCGACTTAATAAATACGTATCTACTAAAAGATTAAAAAATTGCGGAAAGAGATTTTCTTACTCCATGAATTAAAGAAATGTAGGTAGTCATATAATTTGTAAACAATTTAATTTTCTTAGATTCACCATACTTTGACGCATTTTATTCAGTCAGTATAGTTCAAACTCCAAAGTTTAAAACTCAAAACTATGCAATGCAAGTTATAACCCCGCAGCTCGTCAGTTCTCAAGTTTAATATTTATTTTAAAGTATGCTTTTGACAAAATTTAAAATTATTTTGCTTAGGTATACCAGTTTACGAGTTAAATTAAAAACTAAAGGGGTGAAACGTGGGTAGTTTTCTTAGCGTTTCGACACCAAACATTATAATAAAGTAAACATGTATGTATTATATAAATGTGGCCCAGAAAGCGACCACGTCAACTGCATTGTCGGATGCAGCCATTACAGTTGGATCAACGTACGGATTGAAGTTAAAGGTGACAGGAAGCGTGAGGCGGGGTCGGTAACTAAACCAAGAGAATTAGAGATGCGATTACGCATCACATTGTCATAATTAGTATTAGGTCCTAACTCATGTTTTTTGTGATTATTTTCGTAAGGAAATTGTTTTTCAAACTTTCTTTAGTATTTACTGTAACTGTTCTAAATTTAAACTATTATGAACTCGTATAAATAGTGTTTTTTATATTGTTAAATTAAAATTTTGTTAGTATTTTTAATCGTTTTCGTAAGTAATTTTAGGGTCGCATCTATATTATGCTATTTTTTTTTGTAATGTTAAACAGTTATGTTCCCCATTGTAATTACCATCTAGTCTACAGAGATTAATAAGTAATTTGAGTTTGACGTAAACTACTAAAAATATTATTTACTAAAAATATTATTTTAAGTTCATGTCCATTAACACTATTCTTATTGTTTCTATTAACATGAAGACACTCTGTTCTTGTGTTCTTTAATTACCCTGCACTGCACTGTTACACTATATTATGGTCACTACACTAACTCAAAAGGTTTGGTCCTTTTCAGTCTTCTCACTATGTCCGTGTTGTCATATAATATACCTCATATTATATGAACCTAACTTCAATCCAGCCGAGTTACGTTGATCCAGCTGTAAGTCATTCATTGGACACATAGGGTATGATGTAAGTCCAGTTTCAACACAGACAATGACCCACCATTGTCTGTGTTGCACCGCACAGGCAACTGAAGTTGGTACCCGAAGAGAATTCCCACTTAAGCATGTTTTCATTGGTCCGGCCGACCTATATCAGAGATGTTATTACGGCGAAATAGTAAGCCAAATCGTATTATTGGTAATCATCAGTAATTCGATTTGCCTACGTTATAATTACTATCTTTGTGCCAAATTTTAACCTAATCAATTCAGCTATACGCTGACGTATCATCTGTCACCATTTCTTTTTATAAAAAGTACTAAGAATTATAAGAATAGGAAGATAATATTCATTATTTATAACGTGACTAATTATAATAAGTAGGTACCTACTACTTATTATAATTAGGTAGGTACGTTAGATAATTAATTAGGCCTTATCTGTAGTCCTAGATACAGTAAATACGAAATAGTTTTAATAAATCTGTATCTTCAGTGGAAGGTACATGAGTTATCTACTTATTGTATATTTAGCAATAGATAATGTCTGACAATTTATCAAGTGTATTATTAGCTGAATGTGTTAACATTGTTGTAGAATTTGAAATGAAAATGAAATGAAAATCTTTATTTGTAAGAAATATGGTAAAAACGATGGCAAATAAACTTGGGTATCAAATTTTAATCAATATCAACATAAGGTTATCTAAGCCACGATGAAACGTTATTTGTAAATATAAAGATATTAAAAATACCTACACTCATACATAACATATGGTAACTGTTTGATATACAGCCAAACATATACAGTTACTAATTTTATATTTATAAAATTAGTCATAATATAGTAATCGTAAATAGCTAAAGTTTTACCCTTTTACTTTAGCATTTATTAGTAATTTTTAAGGATTTAACTCCTAGCAACATTGATTTGCCGGAAATGCATTCTTGGGTGCACCCAACATTAGAATTACATGTCAATTTATACTTCCGTTCAGATATTATCATCACGCTGTTAGCTCAGTGACTAAATTTCTTTTTACAAAATTATAATTACAAGAATGAAATGTCTTCACTGACAGTAACAATTATCCAATTTATTCCGAATATAATAAACTATTTTTATTGCAAGATATTAAATAAAAATCCAGCCATGGTAACAATTATGTAAATATCCAATTTATTCCGATTGCAAAAATTAACAATTTTTTATCGCAAAAATAATTATAATATTTGATAAACAGTTAAACATTATATTAACATTTAATGAGAACCTACATAAGTTGGTATGTAGTATAGTTTTAGATTACAAACGATATTAATGGATTACAAAAACATGAAACATACATTATGTACCTACTTAGTAGGTACAAACATTAAGTTGATAATTCATATTTCAATTATTATCAATATTTATTAAAATGAAAATTTACAATGTTACTAAATACATTATGCTAGATTACCCTACGAACTAACTATATACAAACTATTAACATTATTTACAACTTATCTAGTAAACTACAAAAAAAGAAATACTTTTGTAATCCTTTAAAGGGAGTCACAATCAGTTTAGGCGTCGAAGAATTTCTCCCTATCGATGTCAACTGGTAGAGTGCCCAGAATGCTGGCAGCATTGCCACGTTGTATGGCAATGCTTATTCTCTGTGCAAAGAAAAGTCCAGTCTTCTGGTCACGAGATGTACTGACTTAGTACGTATGTATAACTGACCCGCACAACTTTGTCTGTGCCATTTTCCCCGTTTTTGCAACATTTTTCATTGATGCTCAGCTCCTATTGGTCGTAGCGTTATGTTATGTAGCCTATAGCCTTCCTCCATAAATGGGCTATCCAACACTAAAATACTTTTTCAATACGAACCAGTACTTCCTGAGATTATCGCCTTCCAACAAACAAACAAACTCTTCAGCTCTAACATATTAGTATAGATAAAACTCCGGAACCTTGCACAATCTAAATTGGTGTCAATTCTTTATACTTATAAACTTGTTCTAATAAAATATGCTTAAATATAAAACCTGATCAACACGTTATACAAACTTTGTTTACTTATCGTTAGCTAAATAGCCATAATTAAGTAGGACTAGTACATAAATACGTTTTTAGAAGATTGATGCACATATTTTTATACCTTTTTCGATTTGTACACATACTTTAAGGTAAATACGTTTTTTATTGCCGACATTTCGCCGCTATGGCTGTGGTCATGGGTAGACAGTGTACCCTGTAACCTGTGATTAAGACGCTCCCCCGTGCAAAACCCAGCGCTAGCTGTTTTTTTGCTAAGCTATCTGCTCTTTATCCAAAAAGAAATATCAACAAATAAAAATACATTAAATTTCTACATCATTTTGACTCTAAAATTTGTTAAAGGAGTACCTATAATGTTTATTTAATCTCCTCACAACGAAACCACAGAAATGTGAAATAATTATTGATAAAATGTATTTCCTCGTAAAGTACCATTTTCTTTGATTTGCTAGTTACACTAATGGATAGGCCATGTAATAAAAAACATTGTGTTAGAAACATTTTTTGTACGACAATAATTTTATTTTATAAAGATTTTACAGTGCGGCTAAGAGAGAACGAATGATCAAGGTTATTTGGTCAGGGTACGGCCTTAGAACAGCGTCACAAGAGCCTCAGCATTTCAGCTGGTGACCCTCTCCGCGGACGCTGTATCGCCTGGGACGCGATTTAGGTGGCGCGAGCATGCCCAGAACTTCCGCCACCCTCTCGACCTAACTGAGAGAACCCACAGGAATGACTAGTCAACACGTGCCACATCGGTTGCAGTTCCTGACTAGTGTCTTACGGGATTTTGTTTCGGATTCCCCTCTATTCGCACTGTTTATGTTTGAGGTGTATTTCCCTTAGTCGAGTTTTACGATACTCTTAGGATAAGATGGGGTGATGACACTTTGTATTCTTAGTCCGTCACAACCCGGATCTGTGCGGTAGCGAGACCCGGGACCACGGCCGTTGCAATACGGTTAGACTGTCGAAATAGTTCACAACTATGTTCGAGATGCAAATATGATATTAATCTCTGCAATAGGTAAAGAAAGCTAGGCCATAGTGGGTTTCATCATTTTAATTTACAAACCAATAGGAACAGATCATTTCTACAAAATAAATCAAGTCAGGTCTCAACTGTTTTATTAGGTTTTTTTTACACCAATCATTACCTACATACGTAAAACTATACCGCGGCGTCAGTGAAATTAAGTGTGTCGCCAATGATTATCTACTATTTACATAGACAGCAATTATGAAACATCGTAACCATTATAGCTAAAATTGTGTTTTTGTGTTAGTGATGTCTAACCAGGAATTTAGCCCGTTTGGACGTAATCAAACAGCAATGAGCAGCCACCCGCCGACGCCAACTCGGCATGGTCACTCTCGAGACGAAAAGCAAACTCTGCCCACGGAAGTAGTACCTACTTCGGAGATCCAGAGATGGATGGGGTCTATTGACACCCTTTTGAATGAAGTGTGTTCTATAGTCTCCGAGGGAAAAATGAACTCGGACCAGAAGCTCCGGGTCACTAATCTTTGTCGCAAAGTCACGAGTGGGACATCCCAGATGGCTGTTCTATATCAAGCGCTAAAACAAAAGACTATGCAAGCGCATGCGACCATTCAGCACCTAGAGGAACAGCTCGAAGTAGAAAATTCTCTTCGGCAGTTTAAAGAAGTCATTGAAAATAAGATAAATCTAGTACAAAACAATTCTTTTGCTGACATGGTAAAAAAAGGTGCCGATAGCTTTATTCGTCCTAATAACTGGAGCTCTGTGGCCATATATCCCAACGATAAGACGAAAACGAGTGATGATACTAAATCTCTCGTGCAAAAAATTATTTCACCCGAGGAACTGAAACTACGCATTCGTGGCCTGAAGAAAGTAAGGAATGGAGGCGTTCTTATTAGTACCGAGTGTAAAGGAGATATTGAAAAGTTAAAGAAGTCAGAGAAATTTGCTTGTTCCGGCCTGACTGTAGAAGAACCAACGAAACGCCGCCCTAGGATCACTATCATAGGTGTCCCTGTAGCCCTCAGTGAAAAAGATGTTTATGATTGTTTATACGACCAAAACATTGCTGAGAAGTTTCCAACTGAAACACGCGAGTCCTTTTTGAAGACTATCAGATTGAGTCACAAATCTGGTAAGAAAAACTTCTTGACCTGTAACTATATATTAGAAGTTCCTGCCAATATTCGAAAAGCGCTTATCAATCAAGGACGTATTTTTATAAATTGGACGTCATGCCCTGTTAGAGACTTCACATTAGTCACCAGGTGTTTTAATTGCCAGCAGTTTGGACACGCAGCCAAGTTCTGCCGAGAATCCAGCCCGACTTGTAACCACTGCGGAAATCTGGGTCATTCCTCTAAGGAATGTAGTAATAGAGACTCTCCTCCGAATTGTGCGACGTGCAAACGTTTTAAACGAAAATGTGACCATCAAACTGGGGATGCAAACTGTCCAGCACGTAAACACGCAGAGGATAGATATATTAACTCAATTAACTATGAAACTGCATAACGCTTCATTAACATTTGTTTTAAATATCTTTATGTTTTGCTAGTTTGTAAATTATTGTAGTTAGTATTCACAAGTCTATATTATATTCATTAAAATTATCTATTTCTGACATAAATTTTGTAAGCGCAGCAATATCAAAACTAACCTTGTAAGTGACATACTTATTCGTAACGTAAATTTTTGCCTATTCAAACGATGTGAAATATTTGTTATGTTATTTTATTAACGCTACATTAAGCAATAAATTGTACATAATATTATAATCACATATCAAGAGCAACTATAGTGACAATAAACTGCTAATTTTAAAATTATATTGTACTTTTTTGTAATTTAGATTAGGTATAGTATAGTACGTATACGTGTAAATATGACATTTTATTTTGTTCATTTTCTTTTCTGTTTGTGAAAATAGATAGATATTTGTATTAAGTGTTATATATAATAGAAACACAGGTTTATATTTAATCTACTCGAGATATGCCTATCTTGTAATTGAATAGGCTCACCTACTATAAGTTATAGCTCAATATATTTTCTAATTTTCTTGGCTTAATACTTTTATTATATCATTAGGTTGTGGGTTCGATTCCCACTCAGGACAAACCTTTGTGTGAGCAACACAAAAGTTTATTCTGTGTCTGGGTGTAATTTATTTATAATAAATATATATTTATAAATATATAATATACATATTAAGTATGTTTATCGGTTGTCTGGTTGCCATAGTACAGGCTCCGCCTAGTTTGGGATCAGATGACCGAGTGTGGGTTGTCGTAAGATGTTATTAGTTAGATGTTATTATATATTTACTGCCATTGTATGCTTTTTTGTGTGTTAAAGTTTTCTTAATAAATATTGTTATTGTTAAATATTGTAAATGCAAAAACGAATAAATGCTTCGTAGTTGCCATCGTGATAATATGTAGTAGTACATTAAAAACTCAATGGTAGTTGCTAAATTATTATTACGTTGAAGCAATATAAATATTAGCAGAAACTAATCGTTTTCCTTTTGATTTTGCGGTTTTATGAAACCGTTTTATTTACAAATAAAAATAAAATTTGAATTAGAAAACATGTTTTGTGTTTTCCGTTAGGTAATGTCAAATCACTACATAGTATAAAACAAAGTTGCTTTCTCTGTCCCTATATCCCTATGTATGCTTAAATCTTTAAAACTACGCAACGGATTTTGATACGGTTTTTTAATAGATAGGGTGATTGAAGAGGAAGGTTTATATGTATAATAACATCCATTTAATATTGGAGAAATAAGAAGCAGAGCAGCAATAAGAAATGTTGCAAAAACGGGGAAAATTTACGCAGACGAAGTTGCGCAGGTCAGCTAATAAATAATAAAATAAAATGTATTAAAAAAATAAAGCAGAACAAGTTCTTTTTTGTACTACCTACCACGCGGTTCTAATCTAGGTAGGTATAGTATAACTTATATACTATACATTTTACACTCTAGGCAAACTATTTCAAATTATCTACAACATACTCCAAAAGTAATAATGCGCATAGAAATCTTCGGAAATCTTCGTCATTGTTCGGCAACGGTCGTATTACCCGAGCGTCGAAAGACGATATTTATATAGAGTGGTTAAGAGCAATTTCTCTATGCCTAATTTTATATATTATGTGTTTTGTGCTAAAACAGATTTGATTTACCTGTAACGAAATTTGATTCGATAATTCCATGTAAGTAAATAGCGAAAACGCTACAATCATTGTTGGAGTGATTAGTTTTCAAGTGTCTTACCGAAGTTGGTGTAATTATGGAGGAAAAGGTTTAAATAACATAAGGTTTTATTAGAAGGAGAAAAAAACGTTTTCAAATAGAGGTTTACATAAAATATAATCAAAATCTCAGTTCAAATTTGTTTACAGCACTAATCATTCCAGAAAAATAATACAATTATAAAAAAATTAATCAGAATCGAGGAAGACCTCTATTCCCGACATCGCAGATTCATCAGAAGTTTCATTATGCTCTTGTTCATTTACACTTTCCTCACTGCTATCACCTGTGTAAATAATCAGTTTATCGGAATAACTATCGATTCTTGGCTCAAATTTTCTATATTCATCTTCGCATTGAACCGCATGATCAGAAACTTTTTTCCATTCTTCTGGTCCTATTTTATTGATTTTTTCTAATATAGCATCTTTAACTGACGTCACAGTCATTGCAATATTTCTCTTGGCCACGTGTTGCTTTATTTGGGACCAAATATTTTCAATAGGGTTAAAATCGGGATGATATGGTGGCAATCGTATAATTTTATGCCCATGTTCCTCCATTATACGGTCAATGGCAAATTCTGTGTAATTTTCTTTGTATCTTTGTATAATTTTATACAAATCGGGTTTCAGTTTCTTTGGGTCATGCGGAATGTTGTGTTGTTGTAACCAAGCTGTCATTTGTGGTTTAGATGTGTTTGAGTTTGGTGGTTTCACAGACAGCTTATTATGATATGGGGCGTTGTCTATTACCAACACACTATTAGGAGGCAAGTTGGGAATCAATTGATTGCGTAGCCAAGTTTGATAACGTTCCGCGTTTATTTCTTTATGATAGTCACCTTCTGAGTCGACACATTTATGTAACATTAGAGCCCCTGGGACGAAGCCTTTTTCATTGCCTGCGTGTACAATAATTATTCGCTCTCCTTTGGAAATGGGTTGTTTGATACCTTTTTTGTTGCTATCTTGCCAAGTTTTACCCTTAGTATGTGATGTGTGCACATACGACTCGTCCATAAATACTATGTTTCTACCAGAACTCCTCAGCTGTTGTATTTCTCTGAGATATTTGATCCTTTTTAGGCGTATATCATGTTTTTCCATAAGTAATTGTCTGTTATTATCAGTTTTCAGAAACCTAAACCCCATGTCTTTCAAGATCAACCTTAAAGTCTCGGCACAGCCTTTGAAATTAATAGCTTCGATCAACTTTATTCTTAAATTATTTACAGTTGGGAGTTCTTTCAGCGTCAATTGAAAATTGTATATCATATTACGAATAACACAGTAGTCGAAATCATCAAGTACCAGCCGAAATCTACTTTTAGGTCTTCCTTTTTTCGGTGTAGAAAATTTCTTTGATTGATTATGTTTTTTTTCGTTTAAGATATTACTCAAAGTTCGTCGCGAAATTCCTGTAGCTTTTGTAACACGGTCTTGAATTTTTTTAAAATAACCATCATGGTCTCTGTTGAAAACATTGGCTTCATTTAAGAAATAAAGGTACACATTAAATACCATTTGCCGTGCTTGTGAATTAAGCGGTTTTCCACGTTTAAATTTATCCATTTTGGAAGAATTCGTCTGAAAGAAAATGGCATGGGCAGAGTTAGGTATATATTTTTTATGCATGTTTATCTATTTATTTAATTTAAATAAATCTCATTTTTTAAATGTTTTTCTAGTACTTAATATGTATTTAATGTAGGTATTTTATTTTTTTAATATTAAAAAAACGTGAAATATGTTATTTATTTTCCTTTTTTCAAAATATACTATTTAAATCTGAATAAGCTAATTAATGTTGAAATTATATTTACCAAGAAGGGTGTGTAATAGCAGCTCTATATATTTCCACAAATAGAGAACACGTGCAGTCACTACCAATATATAAAGACGACTGACAGACATTTCGCTGACCGGCGACAGCTGCCGAACGCCCGATTTGTTTTCGATTGTGCACACATGATATTGACTCCTATCTCTTTTAAACAAGGTGCAAAATGCAAATGCCTTGTTTAGGGCTCTTACGATTCCATGATTCGAGTGTTTCCGGGAATACGACAATTAGCGAAGATCTGCATGTGCATTATTAATTTGGGAGTACTGTACCTACGCAATACACATGGACAAACATGCGTCACGTTCTCGACACAGTTAAATTAATTAACTAATTACTTACCTACATAACTGTGAACTTTAACCCAATTATATTGGTGTGTTGTCAGCGTTTTAATAAATAAACATTTATTTAAAACCCATATAAGATCCTTTAATGCAAGGACTCCCAAACTTTTAACATAACGAACACCCACCAAATATCTTTGGGGGTGAGAAGATGTTCCAAATGTCCAGTAGGAAACCAAATAAAATGAGAACTGTCATATCTGGACACATTCAAAATCAAAATCAAAAAACCTTATTCATTTAAAGAATGATTCTACATTTTATGCCAAGTTCGCAAGAGTAAAGCCGTGAGAAAAGAACTTGGTAATAAAAACTCATGGCCACTTTTTTTAAATGCCATTTTTTACAATTCCTATATTTTGTATACTAGCTGTCCCGCGCAACTTCGTATGCATAAATTTTCCCCGTTTTTGCAACATTTCTCATCGCTGCTCCGCTCCTATAAGTCGCAGCGTGATGTTATATAGACTATAGCCTTCCTCGATAAATGGGCTATCCTAACAGTGAAAGAATTTTTTAAATCGAGCCAGTAGTTCCTGAGATTACCGCGTTCAAACAAACTCTTCAGCTTTATAATATTAGTATAGATATACAGTAAAGCCAGTAAGGTGCTGCAACCATTACACCATGAAACTATTACCTAAGTAAACTGGTATAATCAAGTTTTAAATGAATTAGCCTCCGGTGTGTTGTGGACATTATGCAACGTGTTTTGTTCTTTCTACGCAAGCTATCACTTTTTTTTTTAATTGGAAAAGAAGTCGTGATTCCCGGAGCCCTGGTGCCTTTTCTACAGAACCCTTGGTTCCGAGGAACTCCGAGGATATATAATAATAATAATATCTTGGGCTAACTCACACAACGCTATCTGATCCCAAACTAAGCAGAGCTTGTACTATGAAAACCACACAACTGATAAACATACGTATATATTTCTAAATACATACATAATATAGATAAATAACACCCAGACACAGAATAAACCATCATGATCATCACACAAAGTTTTATCCTGGGTGGTGATCGAACCCACAACCTCTGGCATAGCAGTCGGTTACACTCCCACCGCGCCGCAGAGGCAGTCAGATTAAAGCTGATACCCTGACCTATTAACAAAAGGTCTACTCTTTAGCTCTTTTCTATAAAAATCCGGTGTAATCGGAACGGTTCTTTAAATTTGACTGCCTCTGTGGCGCGGTGGGAGTGTATCCGACTGCTACGCAAAAGGTCGTGGGTTCGATTCCCACACGGGACACTACTTTGTATGATCCACAAAACGTTGTTCCGAGTCTGGGTGTACTTTGTGTCCGTGACTTGTATGTTTGTAAAGTCCCCCGTGACACAGGGCTTGTACCCTACTGCGGGAGTCGACATAAAAAAAAAAAAAATTGCTGCTGTTTGGAAGAAAGATAACCAATTTTAAGAGAATTGGTTAGGGTTTTTTGATGTCCTAACATTAGCCGGTTTCAAATAATTATATTTACGAAGCTTCGTCAGTTGTGACGGCGTCGCTAAAAAATCTAACCGACTTTGGAAGTTACAAACGCCATCATTGTGTATATATAACTTGAGTAAAAAATATATTTTAATACCGAACAGTCAAGTTCTTCACTAAATGCACTAGATACTATAAATGTGAATGACCAAATATCAATCCAAGTCATGGCCGTATTTTAAAACAGACATCTGTTCAAACCTGTTTTATTTATACTAATATTATAAAGCTGAAGAGTTTGTTTGTTTGTTTGAACGCGGTAATCTCAGGAACGACTGATCTGAATTGAAAAATTATTTTACTATTGGATAGCCCATTTATCGAGGAAGGCTATAGGCTATATAACATCACGCTACGACCAATAGGAGCGGAGCAGTAATGAAAAATATTGCAAAAACGGGGAAAATTTACGCCGACGAAGTTGCGCGGGTCAGCTAGTATCAAATAAAGTTGAATTTAATAATATTGATATAAACAACTTATTCAAGAATGTCGTAATTTTTAAGATACGAGTGTGTGTTAATATATCTATACTAATATTATAAAGCGGAAGAGTTTGTTTGTTTGTTTAAACGCGCTAATCTCAGGAACTACTGGTCCGATTTAAAAAAACTTTTTTGTTGGATAGCCCATTTATCGAGGAAAGCTACAGGCTATATAACATCACGCTACGACTAATAGGAGCGGAGTAGCGACGAGAAATGTTACAAAAACGGGCAAAATTTACGCAATTAAATTGCGCGGGACAGCTAGTAAATTATAAAGGTTTATCTTCAACACAAATGTAATTTTGTTCAGTAATAAATGTCTAATGTCTACAATACCTATGAATTGTTGTTGCATCATCTTTTTCCTGCGACTTCGCTCACGTTAAGTTTCTTTACTCTCTTGGCTCGAGTAGGTATCCTAGATACCTTTCTTATAATTCAATTTTCAATTTCAATTCACTTATTCAATAAACAATTATACAATTGTGTCTGAATGGAATCATAATAATAACATAATAATCATATTAAAAAAAACACAAAAAAAGTCATACATAACATTAACATCCGATATGAATAAAAATTAAAATTTTGAGTAGGTATGTGAAATTAAAAATTAATAATAATAATAGAATTAAAGATAAATAGTTGCACATATGTATTTATGTCAAGTTTATATATTACCATTAACACAACCAAATTCATCTATTGAATAATAACACTTCTCCAAAAGAAAAGCTTTAAGCTTTTTTTTTTAATACGTTATAATAAAATATTGCTGTAAAATTGTTTAATTGCTAACCTAGGTAAGCCGAAAATAAATATTGTGAAACATTGTATAACATTTCAAGCTGTACTTGAAATGTTATACAATGTTTCACAATATTTATTTTCGGCTCTATCTTATTACTCAGACACATTCTCCTTGAACTTTCCCTTGCTTTTCTTTCATCTTCCGTTTCAAAATTCGTTATATGTCTACCCAAATAACTTAGTACTGTCAATATGTAAAGACTCGGTACTGTAAGAATTGAAAATCTTTGAAAATATTCCCGACATGTTACCCACTGAGGAATGCGAACAATTGTCCTTATTGCTCTTTTTTGAAGTATAAACGCTCTTTCACAATTATATTTATAACTATTACCCCAAAATTGAATACTGTGATACAATTTTATCGTAAAAGATAATTTTCTAAAATTAATGGATAAGACTACTTTTATTTACATTTTTACTTTAACATATCTAAAATTAACAAATTGTTGATAACCTCACCTTCGGCTGTTCTTATCAATGCCCCCAATATTCGGGGTCCAGGGTCAGACAATGATTGTGCCGCTAAATGAATACCAACACCACGTGTAGGTTTTTTAATCAATTTGGGTAGCCAACAGGGTTAACATGCAATCGTCATGTTGTCTTGTCTACTATGCGTTTCAAATGAGAAGAAATCGCGATCGCGACAACCGCTAGCAACGAAAACTCTCAAGTCGGGTAAAGTACGTATGTGTATGGTAATAGAACGGACGTATCTAATATTTATTTTCTTTGAACTATGTAAACATTTTTCTTTTCTATAATATTATTAGTATTCTTTATTATTTAATAAACACTAAACAGAAATAAGTAAATAGGCAAAATATAAGAATATTCTACACTTTAGTGGCCTTTCAGTCAGACGTAATTTTTTTTTAACTAAAACATAATAAATAGTAAAATACAGGGTTTATATATAGTTTATTAGAGTAGGTAGATACTTCTGTGTAATACTAATGACACCTTTTTACAAATCATTTTATTGCTGACCTTACATCATACAATTAAGTTGCAGTCGTAATGCGAAACAAAATGCATAGTAGCTTGCTGCGTCATGTTGTCACTAAGGTGAGAGGAGCGGGATCGATTATTATAAATAAAAAAATATAAATATTTGGTATAAAACAAATATGGTGGTTTGACAGTCAGTAGATGTATAACGTCGAAGTATGAATGAAATTATTTTCTCTCGAACGAATGAGTGAATGATCTTAATCGTATTACGATTACGCCTAAGATTAAATATTAATCATGTACAATCTGGATTAAATGGACCAAAATAGTGTTTTTTTTTGTTTCAATCAGAAAAAAAATTGCGTAATATTTGCCGAGACCCCCCTCTCTCCAACGTAAGATTAGATGAGATTTGACTCGACCCCTTCCCCCCCCCTTAAACAGCTCACGTTTTTTATGAACGCCCCCGAATGTACCTTCACCAACATGTTACTTACCTATTATTTACAAAATCAATAGTAAAACAAACTGGGAGTTAACTAAGCAGACCTTCTCGGCCCATTTCCCAGGCACCTTGTTACAAGTTCAGTTTGTTTTAAGTTCAACAAAGTTATTTTTGTACCCGCCATATTAAATTGGTTGGAGCTCGGGTCTGTTCGAGGTTTGTATGCTTAACTACTAAATGAAGGACGTGATCACATTCTGACACGTGGAGTAGGGGTTTTATTTTTAGATTTGATATTTAGATTGTGGAGATAATCTGGAACTTACTTAATCATACTCATAATAAAACAGTTAAAGTTTGAGGGAAAGAATGTATGGATGTTCTTCTTGGTCCTCGTCTATTCCAGTTACATAATAATAACGGTAGGAATATCTACACTAATTTTGTATGTAACGAATAAACTCCAAAAGTACTGCACCGATTTTAATAATTCTTTTTTTGTTGGATAGCCCATTTATCGAGGAAGGCTATAGGCTATATAACATCGCGCTACGACTAATAGGAGCGGAGCAGCGACGAGAAATGTTGCAAAAACGGGGAAAATTTACGCATACGAAGTTGCGCGGGACAGCTAGTGAGTGATAAAGTGGAAATGGGCTGTACATTTTGCACGAACTAAGGATCAAAGATGGATAACATTAATAACTAAATGGAGAGGACCAGTAGGTAAAAGAAGGAAAGGAAGGCCGGTGTAAAGATGGCAAGACGAATTGAGAGAATGGATGAACCAGGCAAGAGATAGAAAGAAATGGCAGTGTATGGAGGAAGCCTTTCTCTCTAAGAGAGTCCTCAAGACCTAAGTTATTATATTTTTTAGAATAATAAGATTGAAATATATGTGAAGAGGAAATAAAGGCTATATTATTATTATATAAGTGATATTGTAGTGCTTTGTTGTTATGTCACATCCAAAATGGGAGTCAAATCCCGTACCTACAGCATTAAGCTTCTTATTTTCTGGTTCAATACGTATACCTTGGCATATTCTTAGGTACGAATTCCCTTACTCACAATATGTTTTCTAATGTTTAGTCTTTCTATTTTCAAAATACAAAAACATTACATACTGTACGTATTTTTAGGGAGGCTAACATATATAAATTTTCTAATTGCTAATTAAAGGCTGAAGACCTATAATAATAATATTTAGTTAGCATAAGTTTATTTTTTTTAGATAAAAGAATATTTGTGATGAATATGAAATCGCAAAGTAATATCACACAGTACCAAATTGCGTTTAGAAGTGCCTACGATTTTTATAGAAGGCTTTTGATGTCTCGACGAAATAATTCCTTTGACGGAGGCTGTGTGGAGCGCACTTGGAGCTTCGTAATGGAATGATTAGAATTTATATATTCTATAGAGAGGAACAATCATTTATAGGCGCTTTACGAGACTTGTTATATGTATACAACGTTATTCTTGGGAATTTTTTGCTCAGAATCAGTAACACAATTGAACAGGGTAGTAAACCATGTTATATTTTACAATTAATTAATTAATCAATCATTAAATAATTCATTAATTATTTTAACCGTCTAATTCCTGTTCACAATGTGATGTGAAATGTAATCATTACTTATTTTTAATAATCATGGATTACGTACTACGGGACGCAATGAGAACCCACTCTCTCCAACGCGAAGCGATATAAGCGATATCGCGAAGAACACAAGACAACTTGAATGGCTTATAACTCTGCAAGTTTTCAATATATATTATATATATATATGTATCGTGAATATTATAATATCATTGATTTATAGCACGATAGATGGAAAACCAATATTTAGATAGATATGTACTCAGTCGGGCGTTTCGATAAACACAAAATTTTCCACGCGATCGGAAAGCAATCAAAACTGGGTTGTTTTTTATCTGTTTGTCAACTTATCATTACTTTTTTATACTCGTGTATTTTTATAGCAGACTCGTCTATCTGCCTACATTAGTTCTGTGATAGACTTGAATACCTAAGGCTTTTTATTAGGTTTAACCACCCTCATCTTTTGCCTGCTTTTCACTCTATTAGGGTCAATGCTCTTCAAAATAAAAATGTAACTTTTATTGCGACATCTTATTCTATTCGAGAGCTTCATAAATAACCATGTTTTTATTGTATTTTCTAAACGTGAGTTTTACAGTAGGTTTAAAAAACATAGAGCTTGTTTAGCCGTTCAATCAAGACTCCTGAATGAGACTGACTGCCACCGTCTCGGCATTTTAAATCTAAACATCAAACAACCACGCCATAATGGCTGCCATGTTTTAATCAAGTCAATACACCGCCATTTAATCAAAACAGATGTAGTAGTCAACGGAAATCAATTAGCGATTTAATAATAACATACATTAGACTTCCTTCTTTTCTACTGAAACTTTGAACCTACAATCAATTCTTTAGAAATATTGGCTCCATTATCCTCAAAAACGTAAACACATTATCGTATCAAGTACCAGGAGTGCATAAACGTCGGCTGGTAGCAACAACCGGCAGTAACAAAATATATAGCGCATATCGGCTGCCACACCCCCTGCCTGACCTCCACAACTATCTCCTAGTTAAGCTAATACTACGCAAACTTACTGAGCGGGAATCGACGAAAACTATGTAAATAAAATTAGGAATCGCTGGGGAGGAAACAGACGTATTGTTTTAAAACTTTTGCGATTTTTATACATATTAAATATATTTCGGGACTTAATCGCGTGAATTAATTAAAGGAACGAACCGATTAAGTCCCGAAATATATGTAATAAGGAAACAAACGTAGTTTTTATCTATAATTATGTATATATTAAGTATCATTATTATTTTTGTAGAAACAGCAACCGTTATTATTATTTTATTGTTATTACGACCGTTAGAAAGGATTTTCCAAAATTCACACCTTAAGGGGATGAAATAAGGGTTCAAACTTAAAGCAGGCGAAGCCGCGGGTAAAAGCATCTTGACTAACATCAACGCAACGTAGTAAAAAAAGCCATGTCAACTGCCTTATCAAAGGTCACCAAGTCCGATATAAGATAACAGAATACCGTACAAAACTCTTTTGACGCACGCACACATAGATATTGTCACAGACGCGGAGAATCGGAACAAGACGGACAAGAGACAGAGCGAGTGCCACGCTCACGCACTGCAGATGCCGCGTTGGGCCCGTCATGCCCGTCATGCCCGTTTGTGCGCGCGTTTGACTGTAGGTATAAAAGTCGTGATACATACATGAACATTCTATCTGTACTCTCTATTTTGTTGTAAAATGGATCCCCATTAATGCGAATTGCAACGCACAAGAAATTCAAGTTAATACCCGACGAGAATCCCCACCTAAGCATGTTTCATGATTAACTGTTCTGAGTAGAAGTATCTTTATTGAAATATAACTACGTAATATTGATTTGATTACCTATTTATCTATTAGCACAACAGATAACATTTATCTATATCAGTAATACCTACACTTCAATATTTACTTATGTCGACAGCGTAATAAACATCGTAGGTAGTAAAACCATGTTAATATCTTTGATATGATCATTTTTAATTGACAAGCTTATAGTACTGGCAATGTACGACATATGATAAAAAGCTGATATGATATTGAAAATTACTGAACAGTTTTGGTCAAATATAGTCAAAACCATTTCGATTAAACCAGGACAAAAAAAAACGGGCAAGAGCATGTCGGACGATGCTCAGTGTAGGGTTCCGCAGCCTTAAATAATTGATCTTACGATCTTTTGTTGAGAAAAACAGTTTTTCGGCTATATCTCAATGACGGTATATCTGATCATGTTCGAAATAATTTTAGTTTAAAGTATTTGTTAAGCGCTACCTTTGTGGATTTTCATATTTTTTGGTCACAATTTATGCAACTTCCGGAGCGATTATTTCCAAAAATATTTAGTTAAAAAAGTTTGTTAGAAACCTTAAAATGTTTTTAAAAGACATGTCGAATTATGTACCACGCGTTGATGTTAGCCGTGTATTCACATAACAGAACCTGATTTTTTTTTTGCCTCCCCTAAAATTATTTATTTTTATTATTTAGCTATCAAACTAAGTAGCGGCCACTATAAGACACCTTTACACCAAATTTCATCAATATTCATTATTAAGTCTCTGGGTAAAATGCCTGTGCAAATTTTGCCTATTGCAAATTTTACACCTAAGAAACTAACGATACGATACGATCTTCTGTTCTTCTTATAAACAGAGCTTGGGTCGTACCTTGAACTCTTATAGCTGGTCAATCTTATACGAAAAATAAACTGTCCTGCTAATTTCGTACCATAATCTGCCAAAAAGCAGACGTCTTTGCACTTGACAGCAGTACAGCTACTGACATGCGTCAGGTGAAAACATGACGTTGAACTGCCCCGCATTTGAATTTGGATGTATATGGTACGGCTTGTACAGGGATCACAAATTCACAATGAATCTATACTAATATTATAAATGAGAAAGTTGGATGTATGGATGGATTTTGTTATTAAATCACGCCACAGCGGATAAACGGATCTGGTCGAAATTTGCAACAGAGATAGATTATGGTCTGCAATAGCAAAAAGGCTACTTTTTAACGCGGAAAAATGTTCCCGTGAGATAAATTGATTTTCAAAATTATTTTTCGTTTGGAAACCAATTTCAGAAAAAAAAAATGGTTTTCTGGAAATTCTTTACGAAGGGAAAACTCCCGCTGGTATTATTAATTTTTCGTTTGAAAACTAGTTTCAGAAAAAGGTTTTTTTTTATGGAAATTGGTTTCGAAAGTAGCCGAAGCGAAATAATGTCCTTGTAAATATGAATCATTACCAAAAATAGACTATTACAGCGTGAAAACGCCGCTTCCGCTTCTCCTATCACCACACCTCAGGTCAGTTGACCCAGCTAGCGATCGTTAGCACAGATCGCGGAGAAATGCATCGACCCCATCTGCGCACTATCCTGTTACAATTTACACTTTCATTGTGCCTCCGTGACAGATTTATTTCTTCGATAACGTGAGCAATGCCCTGAGGGGGGGGGGGGGAAGACGCAGTTGTAATACTTGTAACATCGTTATAGTACGTTGGCGTGTGATTGTCTGTGTTTACAAACCATTGAGATATGTTTATTGTGTACCGATTTCAATAATGAAAGGGTTATCAGTTCGGTCGTATTTTCTCATTTAAAGTGTTTTTAAAGACCGATTTTAATGGTTTTTTGGTTGGTTTGCTTAGTTTGTTCCGGTCGTTGATGAATATGATGATTACAAATTAAATTAGGTATTTATTTTACACATCAATCAATCAGCCTGAATCAGTCCACTGCTGGACATTTAACATAACTTACGCCACAACATCCCTTCCTCCACCTTCCGCATCCAATTAATTCCAGCGACTTTCTTTAAGTCGTCAGTCCATCTGGCTGCCTTATCATACCTTACGTTTACCAAGTCGTGGTCTCCACTCTAGGACTCGGTCCTTCGGCAAATGTGGCCAGCCCATTGCCACATCAGCGTGCTTAACCTGTATGTCGATAACTTTGGTTGATTGTCGGATGACCTCGTTGCTAATTTTATCCTTTAAAGAGACTCCAAGCATAGCTCGCTCCATAGCCAGCTTCTGACTTTGAATCTGTGGACTAGTCCAACCATAAGTATCCATGTCTTGGCACCGTAGGTCATAACTGGTAGGACGCACTGGTTGTATACCTTGGTCTTCAGGCATTGCGGTAGAGGCAAAGAGAAGACTCGACGAAGTTTGCTATACGCTGCCCAAACCAATCGGATCCTCCTGTCGATTTTTATACATAATCTTCGGAATTAATAATAAAAATCTCTAGGTACTTTCTACTATTTTTTTAATCACCAGCACTAGGGTACAAGGACTTTATAAACATTGCAATCCTGTGTGGAAATCGAACCCACAGCCTCTAAGCTCTACTCCCACTGGGCCACCGAACCAGTACACACCACAATTGTGGAAAAACACGTATGTACGACCTATTTTGTGACTAAGTTTCTTTATCGGTTATCCTACTAGTAACGGTTATCAGCTTTTCCTACTAATGACGTCAAACACCTATACCTACATTATACAGATTTCATTTCCTTACAATACAAGTATTTACTGATAAAATTAGATAAATAGGTATTAATTGTACTGTGTATGTGTTGGTGCTACTGGTGACTTTATTTAGACCCATAAGAAAGGTACAACATGTTTTGTGTCGCGGGGAATTTTTAAACACAAACCACAGACATTGTGTCTGTAGACAGCCACCAATTGTTGATAAATCTATAAGGCCGGGGCAAAAGTGTTTTCGTATTTTTCATACAAAGAACAAAAAATAGATATATTTTTTTAGGGTACCGTAGCCAAAATGGCAAAAACGGAACCCTTATAATTTTGTCATGTCCTACTCAATGAATATTAATGAAATAGACACCTTTTTACCTAATTTCATTCGGACGGACGGACAGACAGACACAGACAGATGGACATGACAAAACTGTCCGTCCGTATGTCACAGGCATTTTACTCAAAGACTACTTAATGAATATTAATGAAATTAGGTAAAAAGGTATCTTGTAGTAACCGCTACATAGTTTGATAGCTAAATAATAAATTAAAAATATTTTTTGGGAGGGCACTCCATATACTTATGTAACAGAAGCAGATTTTTTTTTTTAGCAAACGTCAGCGTGTGGTATATCATTCGACAGGTCTTTCAAAAACATTTTAAGGTTTCTAATTTTTTTTTGGAAATAATTTTGAGTCCGATCCGAAAGTTGCATAAATGTGTCCCCCCTCCCCTTAGCTTTTGAACCGTGTGACAAAAATATGGAAAAAATCACAAAGGTAGCGCTTAATAAATACTTTAAACTTAAATTATTTAGGACATGAACGGATATACCGTCATTGAGTTATGGCTGAAAAACTACGTTTCTCAACAAAATGGCGTAAGTGCCATGAACATACGCTCTTCTGCTGATGCAATTATTCAAGGCTGCGTAACCCTGCACTGAGCATGTTCCGACATGCTCTTTCCCGGTTTTATTTCATTTATTTGTAATGTATGTGGCGTTTTGATCGATGACTTGTTTCCATCTTGTGGGTAGTGCCATGATTCCATTGCTGTAAAAATGTTGAGATTTTTGATAAAAAAATCTGACTGGTAGTTTTCAGTGCTATTTTGAGGTTAACTTTATGCTTCCTACAGAGTTCTGAAGTGACCGAAATAGGTAGAAATCTGATGGAGCAAAATCAGGGCTATACGGAGGATGCATCAACACATCCCAGCCAAACTCTCTCAATTTTTGCTGGGTGGCTATAGATGAGTGCGGTCTGGCGTTGTCATGATGGAACACCACGCCCTTCCTGTTTACCAGGTTTTTCTCAATGGCTTCTTTTAACCTCATCAGTTGCTGACAGTGGAGGTCAGAATCGATAGTTTACTCGGCGGCAAAAGCACATATTCCTTTCCAATCCCATCATACACACAGCATCACTTTGTTCCGAGTCAGGCAGGGCTTTCAGCTAGTCGATAATATGTTGACAAATCGATTAAAAAACTACAACCTAATATGCAGCAGTCCTACCAACACAGTCCCACTAAATGCGCAAACGCTATTGGCCGATTCATTTTAGTTTGATCGTCTGGTAGATAAATGCCACGAGATAATCAAGGGATGTGTTAATATCGCGACATTTCGATCGAATTACATCGAGTTCGAGTTACAGTCACTGTAATTTAACCGAAAGGTCAGGATATCGAAGATATTTATCAGAAATGGTAACGCGGTTGAGAGAAACGTAATCTATGTACGTATTTTAATGACAATGCTATAAGATGTGAGTACAACTACATGGTAAAGGAATACATGGTAAATATTAGTTCAATCTCTCCTATTAATTATTGAAATCAGCCTTGAAAAACGTTCTTGTTCGTGGCGAGGTGAAACAGCTCCGTGGCGCTTTTGACTCCGGTCCACTCTCGGATGTTTCGAAGCCACGACAATTTACGATGGCCTATTCCACTTCTGCCCATTTCCTTTTTGAATGAATTTTGACATATTTTGTATGGAGCTTATGTCAAATATACCTCTAGTAGCCAAATCCATCGATAGATAGATTTTTGAGACCGGCCGTAAAAGAGGAGATGAGTAGGTCGTGCCCCTGATGGTAAGCGTCACGCTAGCCTCTAATTCCACCAACCGGACTCTTGCGGCCTGCGGTTGGTGGACATCGTACATTAACAGAATTAGTGCCAGTTTGCAGTGGGAGTGAGTATAGCCGACTGCTACGCAAGAGGTCGTGGGTTCGATCCCCACGCAGGATAAAACTTTGTGTAATGAGCACGATGGTTTATTCTTTGTCTGGGTGTTATTTATCTTATAATATGTATGCATTTAGAAATATGTAAGTATGTTTATCAGTTGCCTGGTTTCCATAATACAAGATCTGCTTAGTTTTGGATCAGCGTTTTAGCGTTTTGTTAGTTATTCCAAGATATGATTATATTATTATTATTATATTATTATTATTATCTGAATGTCACCGCCACTCATCGCACTGCGATCCTTATTTGAGACACCATAATGAAATTATATTTTTTATTTATCAAACATTTCACATTTCTACCTATTCGTCAAAAACTCGTGTTTTTGACGAATAGGTAGAAATGTTTGATGATGGAGCCGGAGCGGGGTTTTTCGTACTTAGGTATTTTTTAGTTTTGAAAACTGTATCTAATAATTTGGTAATAGATAAGTGTAATATTTTAGAAGGTAGGTATCTTGTTAGTAGGTATCCGTACGATATTAATAGGTATGCCTCGATAATCGATTATATCGGAGGCGAAATCGATTAACCCCTCAAATAATTGGTTTTCTCACCCCCGTAGACACGTCTTATATAACCCTGTGAGCTTCGGTAAAAATAGAATCATTTGCGTCATCGCAATATTTATCATCGATATAACTTTTGGGGTGACCGGAGTAATTAGATATGGTTGCTGTAGAAACGTCTGTTTTTCTATTGTTTTAGGTAGTACCTAATGATCTCTAAACAAATAGCAGTTGATTAGTTAAATGTTGTTTTGTTTTCTTCTGTTGAATTTAGAATTATCTGTCAGGGAATCAGGCAAAAGACTATCTAACAAATTAATTCATATTTATCAATAATTAAAACTGTTTATCTACCTGTTAGGTCTATTTCTCACGAAGTTCAGAACCGAAAAAGAGTTAGGTAGATAGGTCTTGTGGGGGCCGAGAATTATTACAAACTAGATGTCCCGCGCAACTTCGTCTGCGTAAATTTTCCCTGTTTTTGCAACATTTCTCATTGCTGCTTCGCTGCTATTGGTTATATAGCATATAGCTTTCCTCGAGAAATGGGCAATCCAACAGTAAAATAATTTTTCAATTCGGATCAGTAGTTCCTGAGATTACTGCGTTTAAACAAACAAACTCTTCAGCTTTATAATATTAGTATAGATTATAAGTACAAGGCAAGGCAAGGCTGATTTGTGACCAAAAAACTTACGTCGTTCATTTTGTTGCTGCGTTTCTGTTCTTTGTAATGAAGTAACTAAAAAACTGATTGAACTGGAGCGATACAAGCAACGCAAAGCGGGCTGTTCTGGTCCAAATTGCTTGCTGTTAGTTAAAACCTGGTCTTCAAAATCTAAATGTAAATTAAATCATACTCTTTTACCTTAGGTATGTGGAGTACAATAGGGTAGATGACTGTCAAGTCAAATCAGCATCTTTTTATGAAACGTCAAAACGATGCGCCCCTTACTAATTTATATGAAATACAAATCAATGACGGTAGGGTCAAATCATTTAATTTTAATGTTTATAAATTCAAGACCACATAAAATTGTGGAGAAACATAGTTTTTCAGAACATTTTTGCAAATGCTATTTCCTGAATTGTGTAAAATAATTTATTGTTATTGTAGACCCAATTATATACGTAAATTTGTCTTCTGTAAGCCTATCATTTAAATACGTAGATTATATTGATAAATAATTTAATACCACCGTTTTAATATTCAATTGGCCTTCAACATTTCACAACTTTCCATATCAAAATAATATAGTTGCTCAAATAATGCGTAGATAGTGTTAAAAACAACGAATTGGACCTGATAACACACCTTCTTGTTGGTTAATATTGAAATCTTTGAAAAAATATTGGGTTGATTAGGTGCTTTTTTTAATCCTCTAATTAAAAAAAACAAAATTATGGCTGGTTATGCATAAGGTACCTACACAAAATACCGAGAGTAAAGAAAGTTCACTCAAGCACCGCACACATAGATACACATAATTCACGACAGGCGCGGATTCAAGGGGTGCCCCCTTGGACAGGGGTAATTGCCCCCCATTCTCTCCTCGCCCCTAAGACTCGACTGAAAGACTTTTATTTATTTTGTTGGGGAATTTTGAGATTTGTGCATCTTGTATTAGAAATGTAAAAATCACAAAAGTTTTCAAAAAAAGTGTTTATCTAAAAGTAGGTATTACTTTTATTATTATTATTAGGATATCCTAAGTCTATGGTCTACGTTATGCCACGGCTACGGCCACTGTTGACGAATCACTACCTTCGCTAATCACAGTAGCAAAGGAAACCTATTGTATTGATGGTTTCCTCATGATGTTTCGTAACAACGAATCATGTAAAAAGGTTATCATCGCACTATCCTTAAAACACGGTCCATAGACGATAGACTATCTAAATGTCAAATGTCAAAGATGCATTTGCGCGCATCCCACTTTCCCGCCGCCATTTTGTGACGTCAGGATTAAATGTCATAATATTGACCGATCTTGGAGTCAAAGTAGGTTATCTATTGTACCCCCAGGATCGTTGTACGACAGAGTCAGAGTACACTCTTAATTAATTGGTATAATTAGTTATTGTAATTTACCGACGTTCTATAGATAAGGGAAGAGGAATGTGCGGGATTTTTTTATTCCGTTGTGTAAAATATATGACTCCATTCTCCGTAAAGGTCGTGGGGTGTAGGGTTATCTTCCTGTTTACGATTAAAGCCGCTATAGTTCCTACTTATTTAACTCGATGTACCTTTCTTTTCTTTCAGTAAATCTCGCGGTCTCGTAGTCAAAACGTTTAAGCGGTAGAAAGAATGAAGGTGTCATAAGTGCTCTTCTGCTGACATCCTCATTTTAAACATAAAAGCCTGCTTAACTCTAGCTGCTGTTTAAATATTAAGGGGGCATTAAAACGAGCGAATTAATAATTTAGCACTACGCACATAGTGACACGGACGCCCACCTCGCTCTTTCGCACACAACCATTACTTGCCAGTTGTGCAGGAGCGCAGGATAAAATAAAGTCGAATGAATATTCGTACGTAGGTACATATGTTAGATTTCAAAGTCAAAAGTCAAACTACTTTATATACTTAGCTTACAAAATGCAACGCTTATGAACGTCTGACAAAATTTGGAATCGAATGATTCTACATTTAATGCCAAGTTCGCAAGAGTAAAACCGTGAGAAAAGAACTTGGCAATAAAAACTCATGGCCATTTTTATTAAATGCCAACTTTTACAATGTATTTGTTTATAAATACAGTTATGCCAGTAATGTGCTGCAACCCGTTCTATATATATACCCATGAAACTCACGCAAGCCGTAATTATAGTACGTAAAGTAGGCATAATCAAGTTTTAAATGAATTAGCCTCCTATGGTGTGGATGTGAGCATCTATGACAATACGAAAATCCTAGTTGTTACATTTTTCCGCAACTTAAAGATTTATTTACGGGATCATATTATGACATACCTATCCTTAAATTTCTTCCTATCATCTACTAGAAAACTCTTTGTTTAGTCACACAATATTGTTCGTGTTCTAATATTTAAGTTTTCTATATAATTTTTTGACAGAATCGAACCCTGTTTTGCGTAATCTTCTCTTCACCGCATTTTTTTCATAAATTAATTAATGTTTCCCGCACTTACCACAGGGTATGTAAGTAAAATAAAACCATAGAGAAAATTACTTGAATTTTTTATACGACACGTAGTGTTTGGCAACGGCACACTTTATTCAGCCAACGAGAAATAAGCGACTTACTGAAATAATACCGTGTGACTACAACGGTTACTTATCTAAATCCCGACGTATATAAAACCAAAATTATTAATCTATCTAGATGATAAAGTACCAAGAAAAAATCAATGTCTTTTAATATAGGTACTACAAATTGTAAAAATACAATATTCTCTTCTTAGAGCAGTGTAACTACTTACATCTTACAAAACACTGCATTAAAACAACTACTGCTTTGTTATTGTCCTTCTGATGCAGTCAGATATCAAAACACTAGTTTTTGTGAGTAAAATAGCCAAACAGTACTACATAACAACCAACAAATACGTTATTTTTACATAGCAAACAATCTTTTCCACCAAAATCTTCTCAAAGTTACTTTTCACATCCATATGATTGTCATACACAAGAAATAATAAAAAAAATCCTTTGATCTCAAATTATATTTACAATATGTAATTTAGTGAAGTATCTGGAGTGCTTAATAACGACTACCAACATAGCTGTCACTGTCGTGAAGAATCTTTCTCCTGTTACAGGATGCTGTCAGGCTTAATTTCCTCCTTTCATTTCTTGTGACGTGTTCCCATTTCCTTTTGCCATCTTTATGGCACCAATTTGCTGTAGTTACACTAAGATTATGATATTTATTTGATACTCTTTGTGTTCTCTTGTTTCGCGTTAATCTGATCACTGAACGTCTCATAGTTTTGGCCTACATATCTCGCAAAGTTAGGAAAGTTGATGGCAAATTAATCTTCATTTGCTCTGTACTCATTTTATGGTTTTCTTTTCTTAATGTGTATTCAGCCATTTTTGTTAAAGTTTCTACAGCAACGTTTCTAAAAAGTTTCTTCAACTCAGTCTAAGATATGTACTGAATCGTACTTCACCATGAGACCCGGTGGCGGTATTTTATTGTCTTTTATATTATTATTTTATTTTTGTTTCGAGCAGTGTGGTGAAATAAATTATGCAAAATTTACGCACGACAGCTTAGATTATTAAACGCGTGATTCACAGTATGACACTGTATGAAGCCTTGTATGGCTTAAGTTGGCTACCAGAAGTAACCGGAACTGAGGGCTTAGACAAGGTACATTCGTTCCATGGCGAATTCGATAACGCCATTCCAATCGTTTGCAAAAAGAATGAAAAAATGTCTATGGTCTCCACCGCAAACGTCAAATTCTATACTACATAAAATTATTTTCCATTATTGACATCGCTATTCGAATGTGTCTTGATGGCGCAGTGGTAGATTCGGCGGTAGATATACGAACGCAGTTTAAGAGGTTGTCAGATCTATAAATGTTGATTCTGAGTGCGTGTACTTTGTGTCCGATAAACTGTAGGTACGTTTGTAAAGACTACAGATTATTGTCCCAAGATTACCTATTCTCAAATACTGGAGTTGTCTTTGAAAGAAAGAAAACAATATTAAACATAGGTAGATATTAGGAAATATAAAATTAAGGATTGTGAACAGTAGCCAACAACACACGGCCTGCCTAATCCGACCATTTCACCGTTGTGGCGTCGACTTTGTACCTTCTGAAACTTTTAATTAGTCGCTGTCCAAGATTTTAACACGTTACTGTATAAAAGGCTTTTATTTTAATTACACGATGTAAGCTGGAACGAACATGAATGTTATATTTCCATCCGTAAAATATTTCAGTCGGTTATTATTGTACACGTATTATTAAAATGCCATTTCAAAAACCTTTAGTAACTCAATTGCCGTAGGTAGGTACCTACTCTCTCGTCGATTTTATGGGAAAAGTAAGCATTAAAGCGTGTTATATAAATTTCGGGACTTAATCGCGTGAATTATTTAAAGGTACGAACGAACCTTTTATTTACCCGACGTTTCGATCGAATTGCGCCGATCGTGGTCACGGATCGATACGATCGGTGCATTTCGATCGATACATCGGGTAAATAAAGGTTCGTACCTTTAAATAATTAACGCGATTAAGTCCCGAAATATATTTAATATGTATAAAAATCGCTAAAGTTTAAAAACAATTAAAGTGTGTTTTTCTTTTGATAAGTGCCTATTACAAATTGGAAACAGCAAGTTTCACAAAAAAATTAGTTGTTCAATAATACCAATTTTTTTGTACCTACTTGAGGTATATGTATTTGAGGTAGTGTCGAAATGTATGTTTTTTGCGGCATAAATAGCCGTATCTTTTTTGCGTTAGCTTAGTAGTTTTCACAGCTTCTAGGGACTGGAGATCTGACTACTAATATAGTTTTAATTTCAACCCAATACCTCCACGTGTTGTCTTGACAGACAGACGGACGGACAAACAACAAACTGATCCTAAAAATGTTCCGTTTTTTTCCTTTTGAGGTACGGTACCCTAAAAATTGAGGAAAGCTAGAATTTTACGTGCCTACTGCGTACTTAGATACAATTTGAACATAGCTTCAACTAAACAAAATGTAAGATTTACGTTTAAATTATATTTTGTTGTATATGTAGGCAATTGTACAGCAGTTTGCGGTTCGCAATTTACATACAACTCACCGCAACGTATATTTCATTCTGTGTATTATTCACGAACCCTGTTGGGCACCTACTACTGCGAATTAAAACAAAACCCCGTGTAATCGCTTAACTCCACACTATTATAAATGCGCCACGTAATATAAACACTTCCTGAAGTCCTCTTAGGATTATTTATATACTAGCTATCCCGCGCAACTTCGTATGCGTAAATTTTCCCCGTTTTTGCAACATTTTTCATTGCTGCTCAGCTCCTATTGGTCGTAGTGTGATGTTATATAGCCTATAGCCTTCCTTGATAAATGAGCTACCCAACAAACAAACAAAAATTCAATTCGGACAAGTCGTTTCTGAGATTACCGCGTTCAAACAAACAAACTCATCAGCTTTATAATATTAGTATAGATACTGGTATAGTATTATATTATCTGTGGTATAGATAAACAAACAAACAGGTAAACAATATAAATTTGACTCCACAGGAGAGAGATTAGGCGCAGAACTGAATGCTGATCCTCTTTGAGCCATGGACGTGGACTGACATATCTTGAAAATGGTTGCCTATACCTTCCTAAGGGTAATATTTGATATCTCTGTACACCACAGTCACCTCTCATAAAATAAGATGTTTTTTTTTTTTAATCAATTTCCCCAAGTTACCTTTTAAAACTTATGGCAACACCTACGATACATTAAAACCTCTATGCGACCTTCTTTAGGTCGTCGATCCACCTGGCTGGGGGCTAGCCTACCTTACGTTTACCAAGTCGCGGTCATCACTCTAGGATCCTGCTTTAGCAGACATCAGTCCCTCGGCCTTCGGCAAATATGGCCTGCTCGTTCCACTTCAGCGTGCTTAACCTGCGAGCTGCTATATCGAACTTTGGTTTATTGGCAAATAAACGCAAAAGAGGTCTTACTTAATATATTTTTTCGTTATTTCTCCGATGTGTTTATTTAAGAACCATTAAACTAACAAATCCCAATAGGTCTAAATCTATATTAATATAATATTATAAAGTTGAAGAGTTTGTTTGTTTTTTTTTAACGCGATAATCTCCTCGTCCGAATTGAAAAAAATCTTTTACTGTTGGATAGCCCATTTATCAACGAAGGCTATATAACATCATGCTGCGACTAATAGGAGCGGAGCAGTAACGTTGTAAAAATGGGAAAATATTACGCAGACGAAGACAGAATTTATTTGATTTCTACCTAACCAAACCTTGTTTATACTCTACTAAAGCAACGTTCACCTCAGTTACCTACACGCGTATACATATATTTAATCATAGAATTAAATGTAACCGCTAACGTACAAACAAACCACATTCAATTTTCCCTTATATAAATAACGTAAATCCCTATACTAATTGAAATTCGTAAGTTTAAAACGGAATTATAAAGGGCGAAAACATTCATTCGCTATTTTTGTTTTTTCTTTGCCTCCTATAACGAATGTTCTACGTGACAGACTTGAGAGTTTTGTGTAGTATCTTTATAATAAGGTAGGCTCGATCTTAACTAATATTTCGAATGAGAGAGTAGCTTTAACTTTTTGGTTGTCATTGGTAAAACTATAGACGAAATATGATAAACTTTGATACGGACTATAAAGATTATATTATGATTTTAAATAAGAAGACGGAGAAAGAGAAGTACCTAGTAGGTACCTAACAAGCTTTTGTTTATATACATACGAAAAAAATGCTTAATTACGGCCGGTGTCAATAATCTAGGTAGGATTTTGACATATTTTGTATGAGGTATACCGCTAGTAGCCAAATCCATCAATAGGTAGATTATTGAGACCGGCCGTTAGAGTTTCATTTAAGGAGGTGCACCTTAAATTTATATTTACCTATAATTTATTTGACCTATAAAGTCAGTTTTATACGAGTACCTATAACACTCCTGTTTTTGCTAAGAGAACTTAACATAAAACTGAACTAAAATGAAAGCTCTCAATCTTTACAGACGATGATCTGGAGTCACTCTTGGAGCAAGTGGTCCGAGCCAGCAACCGCGGCGTGGTCGCCTCTCGGAATATGAGCGGCGGACCCAACTGGAGCTTCGGGCAGTCACTGTTCTTCTCGTCTACTGTCGTCACCACCATCGGTAAGTTAGTGGTCCGAGCTATCAACGTACTCGGTGGGCCCAACTGGGAATAAACCCTGTGACGTTAGGACTCTATCCTGAAATACAATTTATAGATCATAAATAGTAGTATCTTGTGTAGAGAGTGAAATCTTTTGACTTTACTACAGGCTAACAGCCAAGCGCGGATCCAAAACTTTGTTCAGGGGGGCAACGTGTGGCTCAACCGGCCAAGTGTGAATCGCTCGCATGAGAGGAGGGCATAGGGTTTATTTGACCTAACTCCGGTACACCAACCACCGCCGCAGAGGGGGAGGGAATTACCTGTCAATACACGCCAATATATTGTCAAATTTTCCCAAAAAAGGTTTAGCCGAGTCTGGAAGAGGGGGCAATTGACCCTGTTGTCCAATGGGGCAATTGTCCCCTTGGATCCGTGTCTGCTAACAGCAAGCTGTCTTATTTTAATTGCTTTGCTATTATACCTTGTTAGTCTCTTCTTCCTTGTCGATTCACTCTTGGCAGATTGGTCGTGGTCATCATGTAGCAGTCAGATTTCGGGCAACTATAATCCGCTTCACAACCTGTTAGTGCCTACCAGTAAATGATGTTTTTTTTCCAGGTTATGGTCACGTTACTCCTCTCACGAAGCCAGGCAAGCTGTTCTGCATGATGTACGCACTCCTTGGCATACCATTAACGCTGGTACTCCTATCAGCCCTGGTGGAACGACTGCTACTGCCCGCGACTGCACTGCTCAGAGCTCTCAACGCATCTCTTGGACATTTGTATAGACCATTCACTATACGACTGGTGCATTTAATGATCATTGGTGAGGACCTAAACGTCTTTATTTTGACTCAAGTCTTTTCGCTTGTCGTAAGACGCGCTCGGCCTGCGATCGGCCGCGATGGAAGTAAACCTTTACGCTAGGGCGGTTCTTCATATGGCCTCATTAGGCTGTAACACAGGTCCTTTGGATATAAAGGGTCCTCAGCTCCCATTAAAGACACTAGAAAATAGTAACATGACTTCATTGGAACTTTAAAGAAAATACTTTTCTGCTGGTTTTCAGTTTAGTTTGGTTAGACCAGAGTTTCTCAAACTGTGCGATCCTGTGTTAAAAGCGGCGGTAGCTTAATGGCTAAGGCATCGGTCTCACAATCGTGAGGACGCGGGTTCGAATCCTACCCATTATACTACCCACTCCTAATACAAACCATTGAGCTTAGCTGAGGGGTTAATAGGATTGCTAGTAATGTGGGACCAGAAATCCCACATTGCTAGTTATCTTTAAAAAAAAAAAAGGTCCACGTAGATACCAACGTAACCAGGTTGACTATCCAAACAGCACATTCTTCTCATTAGTAGCCAACCTCGCACAATCACGATAAACTCTCAAGGGCTCAAAAGGCAGCTCAAATTTTAGTAAAAATAAGTTTTTTAAAGCCCCAATTTAGACTAACACTATTGTTAGTCTCGCTTCAAAATGTGAAATATGTATTATCACAGATAATATAATACTATACAAGTAGTATTATATAACTATACGTTGAAGAATACGTAGGTACCTAAGCAAAGCTACATCCATAGATATGAGACTCAACTCGTTTCAACTGATGCCGTTTTAACTGATTTTTACCCGACTGCGCAAGAAGGAGGGTAATGTTTGTTTGTATGTATGTATATTTCTTTGGCACGCTCTAGAGCTTAAATGGCTTGATGGATTTTAGCTTGAAAGGTATCATAAGTGACTTTCACTCTGCACGCAAGTTGGGCCCTCGCTTGCGCCGTCTAGCCGCTAGTTAAAGAACTATCACGGCTTTTGTTATTGCTTCGTTACAGAGAGCATTCGATTGATTCCTGGGCCAGGACTTCAATTTTTTCTATCTTTCAAAAATGCAGTTATTGTATTTCTACAAGTTTACTGTATTATCCGATTTGTGAACCATTAATTTTTTTTTAAAGTTACCAAAGTTGTAAGCAGTCGGGTTTTTTGTTTTGTAATAATTTCGCTTGTTAGTTAACGCCATACTTACTCGTATAAATACATTTTTTTTGTTACAGTATTAATATTGGTGATATTCTTCCTGGTGATACCGGCGAGCGTGTTCGCGTACTTGGAGCCGGAATGGGAGTTCCTGGACTCGTTCTATTACTGCTTCATATCACTAACGACTATCGGCCTGGGCGACTACATTCCCGGGGACGCGCCCGGACAAGTTCTGCGGCCTATCTACAAAGTTGCTACTACTTGTAAGTTCCAAGATTAGTGGTTTGAAAATGTGCTGTCATCATTTTTTTGGCTCTGCATTTAACGTGTATAAAATGCATGAAATTAGTGCAAAATTCGTTATTTTTCCAGTTTATTTTTATTAAGGCGTACAATGTAGGGTATGGGTACTGGAACACAAGCAGAAATCGGCTAGGATACCATCACTTTAAAAGCAATAAGAAGAGGAAGTTCTGTTCTTTACTTTAGCCACGTGTTTCCGCGAAGTAGTGATATCTTTAGTGTGCATATAATGCAGTTACATTGAGCCGTATTTAGTTGCATTTAACATAACAACACACATGGCTTCAGGCTTCAATGGTCCTTTCACAAAAACCAGATTTAAAATTTGTGGATAAAGAATGTCTGCTTAACATTTTCTTGTTCTAAAATATGAATAGGTACTGAAGATGCAAAAGAATTCCCCTTAATCCTTAATCTCCATAATTACCTGCTTAAATGTAATAGTAAAGGTACCTGTTAACCTTCTTCTTCTTCTTCTTCTTCTTTGAATTTATGGCAATCTAGCCGTTTAAACGGCTAATTTCTGCCAGTGTCAAGTATTTATGCGCTTATTACATGCACAAAGTCTCGTTCTTAGTCAATAATCACGTATTCAAATCATTTTTTACAAGTTAAACTCGGAGCTGTAAAAATAATGGCTGGTCAGTTTGCCGCCATTTTTACAACTCCTACCTGTTAACCTTACACTATTGACTCAACCTTGCAATGTGAGTCGCTCGCATGACGGGGTGTACTCAAAATTCCCAAAAAAAAAATAAAAAAATCCTGTTACCGTTGGATCCACGCCTGACTGTAACCTCTTTGGAATAAACCTTTTAAACAAAATTTTACGTAAGTATATAGTAATTCTACATTTTTTTGTTTCAGTCTACTTACTGGTCGGTTTAACATTCCTGATGCTGACGTTGACAGTCTTCTACGACATTCCGCAACTGAACCTGAGTACTGTGTTTTCTTCTGTCAAACTTGACGAGGACCCTGAGAAGATGCGACTTAGTGGGTCCGGGGTCGTTTGCCCAGGGTACGGCATCGGTGGGCTCGTGATGAGGGATGATTACAACCATCATGATCAACGCCGCTCCGTCGTCCACATTCGACCACATCTCGATGATAGCCCCAGCCCTGAGGATACTACGCCAGTTCACGCGAGGGACATCCGGGTCCATTAAATTGTTTTTTGAATGGGTTGAGCGTGAATTATTGGCTATTTGGTGCTATGGATGGCGCAATGTGGAACGATGCTTAAATGTTCTTTTTTTAAAGTTTCGATATCTTTTTTTTATTGAATGTGTATCCATTCTGTTAAATAAAAACTCTTTAGTATACATAAAAAATGTGCACAGTCGTTCTACGTTGCCAATATCCGGTTAATAGCGGCCAATGTTTTAAAATGTTTGCTCATGTCGAAATTCTTCAAAAATTAAAAAAAATAAAAATGGGCGCGATAACATTATTGTATAAGTTTACTGTTTTAGTGTTTAGGTCATATCTACATATTTGATGTTCAAAAATTTTCTCGAAGTGTGTCTTAATTTCTTTACATTCCCTTTGTCTGCTACCGTCCTAAAAAATTGCGATAATTTTTAATCAGTTTGAGTCTTTAAAAGAGATATTACAGTCTGCTGGTAAATAGCTATGATAATAAGACTGAAAAGGTTTTTCAAATATTCAAACTTTTCTAATTCATTTTTTAGATTTTTGTACCTGCCACTCAAAATTTGGCGGATAAAAGCAAAGTAAATATTGACGAAAACAATGTAATATCTAAACAGACTGACTAACAACATGTCCTTCTATATGTATACGTTTTACATTCACCTAAAATATAAGAAACTTTCTAATGTAATCCACATCCATAATCCAATACCTTCAAAAATGAGGACATATCAAATTTAAAAAATAACGTTTTACTATTCTTGCCATAACAAAAAAAAACAAAATCCTAATCAACAATTCGAATATCACGATCTTCCAAACTATCCTTTGAGAAAACAGCTAAAATATTAACATTACACATATTACCTGTATAATAAATATTACCTAACATATAAATAATAAAAATATGCATAGAACTATGTACTTATAAAAAAAAATGACGTATCAATTATGTGTGATAGATGACCAATATCTTTGTAGTATCATTGGAATTAATAATATAAATAAATAAATATTTATATTACATATATATTATATCTGTAGAAATTTAACTTCTGTATAAATAAAAATTTCAACATAAAATGTTTTCATAAAATTGTAATAAAATTATATATTATAGGATGGTAGAGCAAACGTTTATATTTACTTGTGCAAAATAAAATTTATAAAAAAATGTCTTTAAGGTGTGTAGATTTGTGACTTAGAGCCTATGCACACAATTTTTTAGTTCCGAAATGAGTGGTTGGTGGCGCCTTTAAAGTTTTTGTGTCTGATTAATTTTTAAAATCTAATGGCGGTGAGTAGTCCACATATAAATTTACTTTTGCATGTTCCATGAACTGCGTGGCTGTGACTTTGAAACTTTTACATAAATGTTTATCAAATTTTTGCTCATAAAGTAGCTTTGGATTTTTTGTTACATTTTCTTACCAATTTTTATTTTAAAATCATTTGAAACGAAACGCAAACGATGACAATATAATTACTGAAAACTTATGAAGAGATTATAAAAATAAAATGTATCTATACTAAAATTATCTATTTTGTTAAAGGAATACATAGATTCTCTACCTATTACTTCCTCCTATATGTATGAAAAGGATTGAAAATCATTCTGTTTAATAGATATTCTAAATATCTTTAATTTAAGCAAATTATTTACAGGGAACATTTTATGGTATATGCACTGCATCACTTATTTATATACTTACTTAAAAACAAAAAAAACGGTGTGTATTGAATGTTAGAATATAAATAGTTAAGTAAATAAATTATTTCTAAGTAAAATCTAAGCATGTTAATGTAATGTAATAATGTTCGTACAACTCAGTAAATACATCTTATAATAGTTTGTTTTAGTAATAGATTGTAGTGCATAGAGTTGAAACACAAAATGCCTTCAATGGATAACCGCATTAAATATAGAAACAAACTATATCCAAAGTAACTCGTAAATAAATCAGCTTGAAAACGTATATCTATCATTGTTTTATTTAAATTTGATTGCTTTATTTAGTTCTAAGCGAGTCCAACATTACCTCAACTAGTATAGTATTATATTATCTGTGCTCAAACTAACCTAACCTAAGTATACTCCTTGACCTTTTTTTTTTGGTTTGGCGGGAAAATTTCCTGACCAACCCCTGCCCCCCCGCCCATCGTCCGGGGAAGACGATGGAGGTACTGTGGGGCTTGTACCTACTAAAAATCCGCCGTATATCGCTCGCCACCTTCTTGAACAGGCCACCGGAATTTGTTATACCGGCGGCGATCCGCCCAGTGGCAATGCCCGGACGCAATGTTGTTGCGTTCCGGGCATTTCACACCTACGCGGCCCCTGGATACACACAGGGTGCCGCGCCTCCACGGTAGGCCGCGAGCGGGGCAGATTACTTCGTATGGCCGCCCGCAGCGCCTATGATGAAGATGACGTCCTCGCAGAAGGATGCGACCGCATTCCACGACCCTTCGCTCCGGACCATGGACAGAGCCACGGCCGGCAACGAGAGGTCACTTCCGACCACTACGGTGAGAACTCGACGGTGCCCCTCCCAAGCCGGACAATGCTGGAGGGTGTGCTGTGCCGAGTCCTCACCGAAGTATACTCTTTGACCTAACCCAACCCACTCTCACAAGTCATAAATTCATTCATCTGATGTACCTACCTATTGATAGACTAAAAGTTTATCTCCTTCCAATCACACAGATACAAGTTCGCGCCACATAAGTTTGCGTTTGTAAAGTTGTATTCGAATGTATGTTGTTCTGCACAGGGACGTCGTTTTTTTAAATTTGAGTTGAGCGCAACTTACGGGCCAAGATCAGACACGCAAACTTAGCTGGCCACATGTGTACCAAAGAGCATGTAAAATAATGTGTACCGTTAGCGATAGGCACCTGTGATTTTTTAAAATTATTGTTAGGAAATGAGGCCCTCCATAATTGATGTCTGTTGCAAAAGGTGCTATAAGGTATTTCTCGTTTTAAGCTATTGCATAGCGAACGAATCAAAAAATTCCGTAACGAAAATAAAACCTAACACCCCCACTCCGCCTACCATGTAGCTCAGCCGAGCGTTCGCATAACGTACAGTTGGACCAACGTAACTAGGCCGGACTTAAGTAGGCGACAAGTGGTTGCGTAGATGCATTTTTTGGAAGTAAATGGTGACAGGAAGCGGGGGGGGCGGGGGCGGTAACTAAACCAAGAGAATTAGAGATGCGATTACGCTTTACATTGTCATAATTAGTATTACTAACTCATGTTTTTTTGTGATTATTTTCGTAAATAAATTGTTTTTCAAAGTTTCTTCAGTATTTACTGTAACTGTTCTAAATCAAAACTTTTATGAACTCATATAAATAGTGTTTTTATATTGTTTAATTAAAATGTTGTTAATATTTTTAATTGATTAAACATAATTAATCGTTTTCGTAAGTAATTTTAGGGTCGCATCTCTATGTCATGCGCGAAAGTGATAAAAACCTAACTTCAATCCGGTCAAGTTACGTTGATCGTACTGTATATGTATATGGTACGACTGTACGAAGCTCGCACGAAAAGAAAAAAAAATACTGCATAAATAAAAAATAAATAATTATAATTGCGTAAGTTGATAAAAAATGCTATGAAATAGCTTTACCGCAGCAGTCCCCGAGTGCCACACATTTGTTTATTATTTTTTTAAATTTTGGTATGCTTTCTTATAATAAGAATTATTTACATTTGAAAAAATATTTTTAGTGGGACATTTGAATTTTCATACACAACGATTCCCAATGGTTTGTATTTAGTCATTTTTAAAATTAATTATTAAATGTACCTACCTACTTATGTCCATTATTTTGATAAATTTTGTTATTATATAAAACTAGCGGCCCGCTCCGCACGGGTATAAAATATATGGATGTTGTGATTTTATTATACACTAGCTGTCTCGCGCAACTTCGTATGCGTAATTTCTCCCCGTTTTTGAAACATTTCTCGTCGCTTCTCCGCTCCTATTAGTCGTAGCGCTATGTTATATAGCCTATAGCCTTCGTCGATAAATGGGCTATCCAACAAAAAAAGAATTTTTCAAATCGGACCAGTAGTTCCTGAGATTAGCGCGTTTAAACAAACAAACAAAGCAAACAAACAAACTCTTCCGCTTTATAATATTAGTATAGATATAAACCTTCCTCTTCAATCACTCTATATAAGTATTAAAAAAAACCGCATCAAAATCCGTTACGTAGTTTTAAAGATTTAGGCATACATAGGGATATAGGGACAGAGAAAGCGACTTTGTTTTATACTATCTATACTAATATTATAAAGCGGAAGAGTTTGTTTGTTTGCTTTGTTTGTTTGTTTGTTTGTTTAAACGCGCTAATCTCAGGAACTACTGGTCCGATTTGAAAAATTCTTTTTTTGTTGGATAGCCCATTTATCGTGGAAGGCTATAAGCTATATAACATCGCGCTACGACTAATAGGAGCAGAGTAGCGACGTGAAATGTTGCAAATACGGGGAAAATTTACGCATACGAAGTTGCGCGGGACAGCTAGTTAGTGATAAATGTGCTCCTCAGATGCAATTATTCAATACGCAGAAGGAAATAATTTATGTACTTGCAGAAGTCATGTATAAACGCAACGGGACCCACTGAAAACCTGTTAGTGGCTAAAAAAAATATACGCATGAAATACGAAAGTTCATACCTACGTCCTGTTTACGTACGTTCACTTTTTGTAGTTACTTTGGCTACTGCCAATTATGATTTTGCAAAATCATTTTAAGAAGAATTATTGTTTTTTAGACTTAGAAATAAACAATAATAAATCTATTATTAAAATATTCTATTTAATATATTATATTTTAAGGTACATCGTAATAAACGTCTCAGTTATTGTACATAGAGTGAAACGAAACGCATTTTCTAACCTCTTAAAATTGTGATTGTGTGTGACATTGCGAACAGCCGGTTTTCCATAATTCTGAAATATTTTTATCGAGTTTAATAAAATAAACCATTTAGTTTAGTATGATGATGAAGCTATTTTCTTAATAATTGTGAATTACTTCTAGCTATCGCGCTAAAGTTTCGATATAAGTTCACATGTGCTAATATTTATCTACGAACATGGATTCTCCAGTATCTGCTTTTGTGATTTATAAAAATAACAAGTCAACAAACCAGGCTAAGAAGCAAAAGAAGAGGAACAAATCTAAACAACCTCCAAACATAAATAAATCTAATGTTGATGAAATAGCCAAGGAGATAGCTCAAAAAATTAAAAGAAAACAACATAAGCTCAAGGAAACCAAGAATATAGTGAAAAAGAAACAACATAAAAAGAAAAAGGCAAAAAAAGAAATTAGAAATAAAAGACCAGAGACAAAAGTTCTTCTTCCAAGACAGGAAGAAGTTCCAGTACTTGTTCATGTGCCAGTATCTCACAATTACCCTTTAGATGATTCAGATCATTCAGAGACTGAAATAGAGCAGTCATTGTCACAGATAACTAACGCCGCTTACCAGATAAGTGATGATGGCTCAAGTACTGGCAGTATTGAATTCGTTCCGACACAAACAGACAGTGTGGAAGAAGGCCTCAAAGTTTTTAAATGGATGATAGCACCTTATGACCCTGATGAGTTCCTCACAAGAGTATGGGAAAAGAAACCTTTACATATAGCTAGAAAAAAGCCTGAATACTACAAGGAAATAATAAATACACCTGTCATAGATGACATGCTTCGAAAAGAAAACATACAATTTACAAAAAACATAGATGTTACGTCTTACGTGGATGGTAAACGAGACACTCACAATCCTGAAGGCAGAGCACACCCACATTTAGTTTGGGACTATTATTTAAATGGATGTAGTGTGAGATTACTAAATCCACAGACCTACATACCAAAATTACATTTACTAAATGCTACCATGCAAGAATTTTTCAATTCATTTGTTGGTGCTAATGCTTATTTAACACCACCGGATAGCCAAGGTTTTGCTCCTCATTATGACGACATTGAAGCTTTCATTTTGCAAGCTGAGGGGAAAAAACACTGGCGTTTATACAAACCACTTGAGGACAATGAAGTTTTACCGAGAACGTCATCTAAAAATTTTGACCAAAATGAAATTGGTGAACCAATTCTTGAAGTAACATTAGAAGCTGGAGATATGCTTTACTTTCCCAGAGGATATATACATCAGGGAGTCACTATAGATGGAGAACATTCTCTTCACATTACTATAAGCATGTACCAGAAACATTCCTGGGCAGATCTGTTTGAAAAAATGCTCCCAGCGGCTTTACAAATGGCGGTAATAGAAAACGTAGAATTAAGACGAGGTCTGCCTTTCAATATTTATGACCACTTTGGTCTTGTACATTCAGATTCTAACACTCCTGTTAGGAAACAGATCGAAGGGGTTATAAAGTCACTTTTTGAAATAATTAAAAATCATTTGCCTATGGATGAAGCTGTCGATCAAATGCATAAAAACTTCCTACATGCAGCTTTACCACCTGTTTTAAACGATATAGAAAAGGCTGTTACCGTATTTGGTGACGCAGATGTAATGATAGAAAATGGTCAGGTGGTTAACAGGGTTGAAATTGGTCTTGATACAAAAATAAGACTACTACGTAAGAATATTCTGAGAATGGTGTCTGAAGATAAAATTAGATTGTATTATTATATTGAAAATTCATTAGAATATCACGGTAATGAGTTGCCATATTTAGAGATTGAAGAGGAATTTGCTCCAGCAATAGAAACATTGATAATTTCATATCCAGTGTATGTGTCAGTTGAAAATCTGGAGTTGTCCAATGATGCTGACAAGTTACAAATAGCTGATGCCTTGTGGAGTAGGGGGCTAATTATGACAGAGTATCCCTTAGAAAATATTGATGATGATTAATTGTTTGATTAAAAATACTTACTGTTTGAAATTTATGTACTTTTATTTTGTCTAATGTTGTTATTAACTCATTGTCACCCTTACAATTCTTCTGCGATATGCGAATTTACAGCGAAGATCGCAGCAGAGATTGATTTAGCAGAAATTGATTCGGACTCCAAAAGTTGACAGCAAATACGTCGCTAGGGCATGTAATATCTATCACATATCAATTTTATCACACCTATATATTTGCCAAATATTCTTGATTAAATCTCTACAAGGTGTAAATTAATCTCTGTCCAAACCGAAAGGAAGGGTAGGTAGGTAGGTGTAGGTATTCAGTTAACAAAGCTAAAAAAAGGACAAATAAATTATAGCAATTAAAATGATTTTTATTGAGTATTAAAATTCACGATTTAAGTCGAGATTCGTCGAAATGTGTAAATTTTCAAGATTTTTTATCGACATAGTTTGCAAAAAGCCTCTTTACAATCAAAACAATATTTTCTTTTCTTTATAGAAAGAAAAAAAAAGTTTTATATTATATATTTATTTATTTTATTTTTTATTTAGCCCGTTAAACTGGGTGAGAGATTTAATCTTTATGGCTATATTGTTTGGTTAAAGGATGTCTCTCAAGTCAGTGAGTCTTTTGGCAAAGGTCTCCATTGCTTCCTTGAGCAACTCTCCTCTATTTGGGTCGCGCAGTAAGTTTCAGCTCATCTTCCCAGCGTATTAGTTGTCATCCTCGACGCCTTTTCCATCTCTTGGATACAAATTCGTTATACATTGGCTCTACTTTTCTTGGGTAGATCTCAACATACGGCCGGTCCATCTCCATCTCTATTTTTTCCAGGATATCGGTTAATTTGGTCTTTGCTCATTGTTATTTCTATCTTGCCTTCTTGTTCCTGTCATGCTTCGTTCCATACCTCTCTGGCACTTTGTCTCTATGGTATTTTGGAAGGGGCCATGTTTCGCAGCCGTAAGTGACAGTGAGAAAGTAATCTCCACGTTTTATATGTGATGCATGGAAGAATACAATAATACAAGCTAATCTATATGGCAACGAAAAGTATTTAACAATTTCCTTGAGAGACAAGTATCTTTTCCACCCATTATGTATCCTCTTATTTATTTCCTTGGTTGTTTGGTCTCTAGGGTAAATGAGCTGGCCCAAATAGCAATACTCATCGACATATTCTAATTGTTGTCCTTGGATTTTTATATTATAACAAAAAATGATAAATCGAATGGGAACATGATACCTAACACATTGCGGGTCGGACAGGGATTAATATACATACTGTTTAATCTATACTAATATTATAAAGTTTGTTTGAACGCGGTAAGTAATCTCAGGAACTACCTACTGATCCGAATTAAAAAGCTCTTTTACTGTTGGATAGCCCATTTATCAAGAAAGGCTATAGGCTATATAACATCACGCTACGACCAATCGGAGCGGAGCAGCAATAAAAAAATGTTGCAATTACGGGGAAAATTTACGCATACGAAGCTGGTTAATATATAAACAAATTAATGGTTACTTAAGAGTGTGCAGTAAACCGCACAATAAATACACCCTAAAAATTCTTAAATCATTATATTTATTTTAAATTGCATATAAATTTGTGGACTTTCTGTTACAATAGTACTCTCGAACTGATATTTTTGTATAAAACGCTAAAATTATGTTTTACAACTATTGTACCAGAGTGCCTGACAATGTCGCAAACATTCACATCACTCAAGGAGGTACACTTTATAAACAGAAAATACACACACAATAATTTATATTCTAAGCTTAATCTTTTCTCTTCAAGAAATTAACCTATTTAAAGATAGGTACCACTAAAATGTAGGTACTTAGATTTTCTAATGTTCACACACACTCTCACGCTCGGGATGAGCCAGTTGATAACAACATAATGTAAATTGAAAACAATTTAACAAAAAAAATAAACGAGGACCTCACCGCAATTGTATAAAACAACCTTACAATATAGTCACGTAACAGAATGTAGATTTAATGTTAACTAGTGAGAAAAGAAATCGACTTACAAAGTACGCGCTAATATGTCAAATTCTCGATATATAAAATCTTTAATTATCGCGTTAACAGACGATCATGTCGTTGGAATCGACCAACATTTGAGCGTTAGGCACATGTCCCACCAACGACGATTAGCGAGAAGCGAGTAGCGATTTATCGCTCAAGAAACGTACAACAGATGTATTTTGTAAATCCTGTCGGTGTAAACAAAAGAGATGCCAGTATAGAGCGAGTACTCGCGGGCAGTGTGAACACTCGGCGATCAACTATCAATATATGTATCTCTTTCGTTTACACGGGATCTACATAAGTATGTACGTGTCTCGAGAGATAAAATCGCTACTCGCCGTTGGTCGGACAGGTGCCTAAGTCATCAAACGACATAAAGGCATGTTAAAACACTACCGAGCACAAAATACCAAGTGTATAGTAGCAAAGCTTCATAACGCGCTTGACCAACACACAGACATAGCTTACGGACACCGAATCTCGGAACATAGCGGTCCGAGAGTCCATGAACTATGTCTATGTGCATGCGTTGTATGAATCTTTCCTTCTGTACTCTCGATAATATGTACTACTACATTCCGTCGGTCGGACAATTGAAAATGAAAATGGCGGCAAACTGACATGTCATTATTTTCACAGCTCCGCGTTTTAATGTGGAAATTATACTTGAAATATTTGTTAATTGGATAAGAATAAGAACTTTGTAATTCAAAGGAGAAATATAGAAAGAAAATAAACTTGAAACTGCACAGAATGTGCGAGCCATAATCCCCACGAAGAAACGAACGGAAGAAAGAGGAAAAAAAATGCATTTTTTTTCTCTTTCTTAAGTTCGTATATTCGTTGTATATTATTTATTTTTAAGTTGAAAATGACCATACGTTTTGTAATACGCTCTACTTAAAGACATGCATCGTTTTCTACATAGCTTACTTACAGTATAAATCGATTTATTTGCCCAAAAGTATAGATTCTTCCGGTCGCAAAGTACGCCCGAGTTCCGTGGACTTAATTACTACAACGTCGAACTAGTAAGTACATAATTCGATGTAACACACCTACAGAACTACACGAGCGCGCACTATTAACCAAAGTTGGTAAATTCTCTAGCTGCGGTAAATATATTTCATTTAACTATTAGATATTTTAAGTTTTTTCAACAGTAGGCAGTGATCTATAACATTTGGTATTTGACTGTTCGCCAGTTACAAAATTTCCACATGTTTGGTCCAATCTGGATGATAAAACATATTATCGAAGACATTTTTGAAATTTCTTCAATATTTTATTATTGTGTGACAATTCCCACATACCGCGACAGCACATTTTCTATATCTTAATTCAAAAATAAACACTGATCATATCAAAATATATTTTTATGTGAAGCGAAAACGTCCAATGATAAAAACATTATCTGATAAAATTTTAAATTCTTTGTACTGATATACAATAATCCCATCGCAATATCTAATTGAATACTACGCAAACTTTAGAATTTTTAGCCTAATCTTAATTTATTAAAAAAAATGAAACATTAAATCTATTGCCTAAATTTTAAAGAGGGTAAAATACCTCATTATGTCTTATCGATCTTTAATTATTTAAGGATCATCTACATTTATGCGCATTTATTTCTATTTTAAAATCGTGTATAATTTAATTTACGAGAATAGCAATATGTTACTGAGTTTTAATAATAAAATATTACGTTGTAAATTGAACTGTACAGAGACAACAACAAGTAATAAGATTATTACTTCAAAAAGTTTAATATTTAGTAATGTCAATTGTAAACTAATACTGCGGATAAATGTAGCTATATCCTTAAGAACTTCATGGTGTTCATGTTACCTTATTTGTATATATTTACAATAAATGAAAGTTCTTACATAATAGTTAGTTCGCGTTAGTAAAACTATAATAACCTGTTAATTCTCGCCCATCAGCCACAAACCACATTTATTACTCCGTACAATTTCTGTAATGTGATGTTCTTTCTCTAGGTACTACACTAAAGCAATCTTACACTACACGACTATAACCTCTTCCTTATATTCCATATAATATAAAAAGTCAATATTTTAATTTCCTATTTATCGCTTATCGCTTGCCGAGGTAGAACAGTATTATATAACTAATCTCTTCTCTCAAGTCATTTCGTTAATATTAATACGAAGATATTGCATTTTTAACAATTCCACAATTAACACGAATTCTTTTTCATGTAGTGTAAGGTCGCATGAAAGTTCATTATTGCTTTTACGTTACTGTTCACACATATAAAAAGATTTTATATAAAAATTAGACATAATAACTCAGTATGGCAACACTGAGTTCTAGAAAAAAAGTTTATATTGTAACATTTCCCGCCAAATATGACGTAAGCGACTTCGGTGAATACCATAGTAACCGTTGCCACAAAATTTCTAAACTCAAAAACGTTGAGTTTCATTGTCTTCTTAAAAACAAAGAACTTATCAAATAGATGTAAGTATTTGAAAGAAAAAAAACACAAATTGTGCTATCAGTTATTATTACACTGTACTTCTTTTCATAATATAAAGAAATATATTTAAACGTTAATATACCAGATTCCAGCAAAATATAAAATTACAATAAACCATGATTATGCAGATAGTGGGTGACCCATAATAAATATCTACTAAAAAGATAACTTATTATTTCTAACTTAAAATTAAACTCGGATACTGTATATAGTTCATTATTTCATTTTTATTTCAAAAACCATTTAGTGCCTTTATGGTAGGCGGATTTTGTGTTCGCTAAAATAAAAAATGTATTCTATCTCTCTCTCTATTCTCTTTAAGTTCTATCTCTTTTACGCTAGTCCTAACGCCATACATTCTTAGGCTTTTATAGAGACAAGTAGTAGATAAACATTCATAGTCAACTACCCAATTCAATTAATTTTGCAACAGTATTCAAGTAAAATTTCAAGTTAGAGTTAAACAATCCAGCCATTCTCAACACCGGGGCTTGGGAACTAAATTGAACGGTTAAGACACTTAACATAGTACACGATTGGTCACAAAGTTCTTTGACAGTGCAACTGTCTATCGGCTCGGAGGCACGACGTGTATTATTTCTTCGCCGGCGGTTTCCTCGGCGTGCGGGTGGTCTTGCCGGTCGATGTCGATGGGGTTGGCACTATGGGCGATGCTTTCGTCTCTGAGAAAAAAAAAGGTTATTAAAACCATACTGGAAATTAAATTATAACAAGCTTTATAATATTTTAAATGTGCAGTACTCTGAAACACCTATCTTTACACTAAAGTCGTTTTTTTTATTTTTTATTAAAGACGACTCCCGCAGTAGTGTACAAGCACAAACTAACAAGAACAAAATAACCTATAACTAAATTAAATCAATCGTTTTTTTTTAAAGACAACTCCCGCAGTAGTGTACAAGCCCTGTGTCGCGGGGGACTTTACAAACATACAAGTCACGGACACAAAGTACACCCAGACTCGGAACAAAAATTTGTGGATCACAAAAAGTGGTGTCCCGTGTGGGAATCGAATATAGCGGTCGGACGTACTCCCACCGCGCCACAGAGGCAGTCAATGGAATGTGCAATGTTTAATAACAAAGTTGATTACGAACCATTACAAAAATATAACCAAGTTAATGGTTGCTAAGCAACTTTGTTGTTAAACATTTGACATCCATTTCGGTTAAGTATAGAATAGGGGTAAATGAAAAATAAATGTCCCCATTTCCAGCCGATCGCTCAGACTATTGCCAAAACAGGGTGTACACCCTGTTTCAGTCAGGGGGTCACAATTTGGGGGATTTTATAGTTATATTGGCACAGTTCGAACAATTTAAGTGTACAATTTAGAGTTGGACACCGATCGATGTGCATCACCAGGCGCAGACTTCATCTATCCAGATACAGTAGTCGCCTGCTCAAAACGCCTTATAAAATCTATATCATTAATATCCTGAAAGGAGACAAAATTCTGTTGGGGTAATGCACACATGTTTCCGATATCTTACTACTTTTCCGGTATGAAGGTTATGTTCCGTACTTCTCTAATAAATGTAAAAAGTGGCTCGAAAAACATCTAAATATACTTGCAACAAGCCTAATAAACCACAACCAGTAACGTCTTCGGAGAAAGGACATATTGTAGTATACACAATGTGTTTGATTGAGAGTAGTAGATGCAAAATTTGTTTACAATCAATGAGTGATTAACATTGAAATACATACTCTTATTATTTCAATATTAATCTCTCAATGAAATGAAATTATTTAATTCGCACAAAATAGAGTACATAGTAGATGGTCAGGTACAGTAATGGTCCTTCTATTTTGCCATAAGCGGAATGTGAAAGTACTTGTAATTTAAGAATTCAAAAAATTGTTTGTAAACAAAGTTTGCATGCCTTACAGTAGAATCACCTGAAACCTGTATATTCAATAACTTTACTCTGTAACAGTTTTTCTTCAAAATAAAAGTTTGATTGATTGAGAGTGCCGGTTCTCAATGGAAGAGTGGAGAGCACTTATCCTGGACCACCCAGGGACCTTCATAATATCTGCTTATTCTACTGACTAATGTTTGCAGATTGGCACAGAGAAACAAAAACATTCTGTACTATATGTTCGTAAACTTTCGGGATTTGTACACATTATTGAATTTTATAAACTACGGTTCTTAATCGCGTAAATATTTTATTTTAAGGCTAAAATACCTTTGCTTATTGCCCGACGTCAGTCTACCTGTGACCACGACCGTTGCAATACGGTTGAAACGTCAGGCAATAAACAAAGGTATTTAACCTTAAAATAAAATACTTACGCGATTAAGACCCGTAGCTTATAAAATTCTATAACATTCTGTACTCTCGGCATTTTATGTCACTCTAATGTGTAAAAGTTAGTATATTCCTAAGTCAGTTAGTTAAATACCTTTAACATTCCTCCTACCCTTACGAGTGGGTGTAGCTACCGGCGACTCTTTCTGCTTGATGGGTGTCCTCTTCGGTGTACTCTTCGGCTTAGACTTCTCGCTGACGGCCGTCGCGGTCTGACGCAACCCAACATACTTAGTATACAACGTCAAGTATTAAAATCATTTTGAAAAAACATACAGCACACACGATTAATAAAGATTTATGTTTCTTGATACTTTAATGTTTGAAATTTGAATAATAATAATAATAGTTTATTTCTATGTTACTTATATAAAATTTTAAAAATTGAGAAACAAAAATCTTTTTGTTCTTATTTTGAACTGTCAGGGGTTTTGCACATTAAGGTTACTATTTAATATGTTATGGGCCACCACACATTGATTTTATATAAGTTTCGGCAACTCGTGGCTAAAGTACCAAAACTAGCAAATACAAAAAATGTTTTTTCTTTTTTTGATAAAAGTATGTAGAAATTATTTGCCAGTGTCAACTGCACAAGAATCGTATCAACTTTACACGTAGTTTTAAAGTATTAGACAAAGCTGTCAAAATTATGAGAAAACAGTTTGGCGCCATTTTATTTGCACCCATAGACATAGACTGGACTGCGCTATAAAGGTTTAGAAAGGGACAACGCGACCGTGCGGCCAATACCTCTATTGTCTGTGATGTTAAAGTGACATGACATAGACATAAACCGTGATTGGTCCACCCAATCAGATGTCTAAAGAGAGACGACTACTGGCCGCTCGATAGTTTTATCTCTCTCACGCTTAGTCAGTGACCCTGACTGCTGAGTCAGAGGTCGTGGGTTCGATCCCCACCCAGAATAAAACTTTGTGTGATGAGAACGATGATTTATTGTGTCTGTGGTTGTTAATTATCTATAGTATGTAAGTATTTAGAAATATATAAGTATGTATATCAGTTCTGTGGTTGTTATAGTACAAACTCTGCTTATACATAAAACGGAAGGCGCAGTCTAGTCTTTCTCAAGGTGTTGTGAAAATGGCGGCAAACTGACTTGTCATTATTTTCCCATCTCACCATTTAGCGTGTAAAAAATACATTAAATCTATACATACTAATATTATAAAGCTGAAGAGTTTGTTTGTTTGAACGCGATAATCTCAGGAACTATTGGTCCGAATTAAAAAAATCATTTACTGTTGGATAGTCAATTTATCGAGGAAGGCTATAGGCTATATAACAACGCTACGACCTATAGGAGCGGAGCAGCAATTAATAATGTAGCAAAAAGGGGAAAAAATGACGCATACGAAGTTGCGCGGGTCAGCTAAAATATTATAAATGTGAAAGTAACTCTGTATGTCTGTCTGTTACGCTTTCACGCTCAAACTACTGAACCGATTTAGATGAAATTTGGCATGGAGATGGTTTGAGTCCCGGGGAAGGACATAGGATAGTTTTTATCGCGATAACCGACATCCACGCGGGCGGAGCCGCGGGCGAAAGCTAGTATGTGATAAATCGATAAGACAGTATTTTTGCTGTTAAAATGTACAATAAACACTTGACACTGGCCTGTATAATTACTAGTACGCTAAGACTGGCTACCTTGTACAAAATGATAGCAATTTCAAATGTCTAACTTTTTTGCTGTTATCCTTGTTACACAAGTTTACATCTTCCAATGATCATAAAATATCAAAATTAAATAAAAGTCTCGTTTTGTCTCTCCAGCGTACAAGTACTAGAGAGTATATGTTCGTAAACTTTCGCGATTTGTACACATTATAGAATTTTATATGGTCACGGGTAGACTCCCCGTGTGAAGTCTACCCGTGACCACGGCCGTTGTAATACGGTCGAAACGTCGGACAATAAACAAAGGTATTTAGCTTTAAAATAAAATATTTACGCGATTAAGACCCGTAGCTTATAAAATTCTATAATAAGTACTAGAGAGGTCAGCAACCTGCTAAATTTAAAGAAGTTGATACCACAGCTTATAGAGAAGCAAGTAATATCAAGAGTATTTGCTTGCGCGTTTATATGGAATTTTTGTTTGTGCATAATGGTGCAATACCCCTGATTTCATATCAAATCTCATTTAACACTCAAACACATATAACAATCATGCAATACTGCATGCCATATACTTAATTGAAAAACAGCAAATAATAGAAGAATAACAGCTAATAAAGATAAAAATAATAAAATTTAGAACACAATAAGCAAGCAATGTTTATGAATGAAGATGAATGAACAGTATGATAGATTTGAATCTAGAGTTTTAGTTCAGAAATTGTAGTTTTCTAAATAGTATCGGAAGTATAGTGCATGCTTCTCCTAAGTATCAAAGATTGCAAATTTAAATTTTTAATCTCACGTCTCTTTCTAATGATAGCTATAAGAAAAAGATAAAGGAAATTCTGACATTAGTTTTTTTTAATTATCGCAAAGGGACAAAAGATTTTTTAATCACGCCACAATGCCTGCACTACTTATTTTGATTTAAATAGAAACTGTATGTATAACTAGGATTGAGTATTAATTTAAACATTAAATATTCCTATCCTTTTCTTTTAACAGTAGTTAGAAAAAGCTGAAGTGTGATTAAAACTTTTTTTGTAACATGAAATTGCACCATGGTGTCTCCCTATAAACCTATGTAAAATTTGTTTAGTCTTAGTGCGAATCTTTATTCAATAAACTTTCAAAATATATGCCAAAACTAAAATAACCTCTTTATTCAAAATTATGAATTGCTTAGTACAATTTCAATGTAATATTTATCGTAATTATGTAATAAGTACCGTAATTTTTTTTTTAAATAAATTACGGTAAAATAATTATTTTATTAACAGAACTTAGCACAATAGTCTATGAATAAAGATGTTAATAGTTTTTTTTTTAATCATGCAATCACCATGCATCCCAATCACCCATACATATTTTAGTTATATAGTCCAAGAAGGTTTTAATGCCTTTATTTTAAATAAGAATAAAATTAAATACTTTTTGTGTAAGTAATACATAACGAAATAATATGTTTTTTCTGCAATTCTATATTTAAAATTGACAAGACCTTTAACTCTTTTTAACCCTATACTTGACGATGTGCATTTAAATGCACACTTTTTAAAAAAAAATCTCGACGCGAAAATAAGTTTACTTTTTCATTTTTTTTTCCCACATTCACCAAGTGAATGCTTGTATTGAACATTAAAAATATTACTGAGCACTGGCAACACTTGATATAGTCAGTAGGTCGCAAGATGACGGAGCGTGCGCGTGCGTCTACTGCATACAAGGTAAGAATCGATTGAAATCCTATTTTTTTACATAAAAAAAGAAAAAAGAAGGGATAAAAATAGTACCTAAATATACAGTTTTGTCAATGAATTATAAATTTTGTCAATTTGAATTAGTTTACTTGGTCCAATATTCGTGTTATTTTGTATGTACCTTTAAATGCACATTGCCAAATTGATAACATATTTACCCGCATTTGGTTGTGTGCATTTGTAGATACATTGCCAGTTCAGAAGACATTAACATTGATTCAAAATAATATTATGAATTTCAATTAAATTATTACTTATTGATGATTTATTTATATTTCTTTATTGTTATAGCCTGCTACAATAACTTCGAAAATTTTGGCATTGGTACCTAAGGCTGGTATTGGTTCCGACATAGAGAAAAGTGGTTCTTCGGAAGATGAACTTGATTATGCGCGCGAATTGGTGGGAAACAGGATTGTTGAAGATTCTGACGAATCTTCAGACCCACCATCATTGGGATCTTCATTTGAAAACCTTAATTTACTATCTGACAGTGATGAAAATACTACTTGTAGGTATAACAAGTTCAAGGATTGACTGAGATATTAATTCGGATCATCAATTACCTACCATATCTAACTCTGGTCCAGATTCACCATCCATATTACCTTCTGTTACTATTCTAGCTGTGTCAGATAAAAACATTATATCTGGACCATCGTTTAACTTACCGCAATTTTCACCGATTGCTGGTCCAAGTAATTCTAGCACTGCATCTCCATCTAGTGCTACTCGATCAAGGAAAAAAGCTACAGCTGTTGTTGTCAAAAAGAAACTTGTGCTTGTGAAGCGAATAGACACGAAATGGGTTTGCAAGAATACATTTGCGGGTAGAGCATATATTCGAGATAAAACGTTTTCACCGTCAGTGTCACTACAATCTAAGTCACCATTAGAATACTTCCGAATGTTTTTTGATGACGACCTTATAGAATGAATGGTTCAGGAAACAAACAACAACAACAGTACAACACTGAATGTTACAACGGATGAAATTAGAGATTTCATTGCAATTCACTTATTGATGGGCCTAGTTAACATGCCTGCTTACACTGACTATTGGTCGAAGAAGCTGCGAAACTGAAAGATTTTCGATATGCCATTAGTAATGATCTCATCACCTTTCAAAGAGCTAAGGAGATTTCTAATACATCCAGAGGTTCGCATTTTGTTACACCTCAAACATCTTATTATGGCCGATTTGATCAAATTGGGCACTTGCCATCATTTACAAATAAAGGCAGATGCAAAAATTGTATAAAAAGTCAAACTAAATTCATGTGTGTAAAATGCAAAGTTCATCTTTGTGCGGTAGAAGGTCGTAATTGTTTTTATGATTATCACACAAAGTCAGGTTAATTATTTTACTAAACCAAACCAATTGTTTAGGTGATATTATAGTATCACAATGTTGTTTGATCTAAAACATCAAATTTAATTATTGATATGTCTGATTATTGATCTCATTATTGATAACATTTACCTATTAAGTATTAAATGCCTTAATTATGGTAAACTACTATCAACTACTATACTACATTACAACTTTCTATATACTATATTACAACTTTCATGGTACATTTTAGTTGTTTTTTTTTTATAATTTAGTACATTCAGATTCAAAACTCACATATTTGATTAAAACTGATTATTTTGGTGTCTTTATTGCTTATTTTTGATGTATTTAACAAAAATTTCATTATTTTAAAACCTATTTTATTTTTTTCCTGAACATGGCAATGTATATTTTAGTGCACACGCCTTTTCAACGGTGTTAACTCGTCGAAGCTGGCAATGTGCATTTAAATACACATGCTTTATTTCCAAAAATACAATATTTTTTTTTTTTTTTGTATTTTTTACATGTTTTTAATACCTAACATATCCATTATATATGGAAAATACAGCGATTATATACATTTAAAAAGCTTGCCAAGTAAAGGGTTAAAGTGTGTTCCAAATTATACACACGTAATATGTGCATGGACACATATAATATTAATGGACCATGTGTGTGTGGAATGGCGAATGAATAAAGAAAATAACCAATATACCTTGACCCAAAAATAACTGGCCGTATGTATTACACTGGAATTTAACTTGCTTCATATACAATTTACCACAACTATGTAAGTATTGTCAATAATCTTTCTGGGAATATAAAAATAGCTTCAGGTCCGTTAATCAATCTTGAGAACTTTAAGAGAGAAAAGTTAATTATAATAAAATATTTTTGTTAAAACTATTATTATAATAATTATTATTTATTTTTTCTCATCGCAATTTATTACACACTTTTTACATATCAATTTACAATGGGCTAGTTTCCAACTAGTCATTACAACATCTCTTTGAGAAATGTCAAAAGGCCGATTTTTTGGAGATTTCATACAAATAGCGGACTATGACGTCACTATTCTTTTATAGTCAAATCGCTCCTTTATATGATATTTAAGACAAAATGTAGAAAGAAATTATACGTTTGTATTTTAAATTCTAGTTTTATTTAATAATTAGGCTTTTAGATTTTTTTTATTTACCTAGGAAACAAGCCTATTGTTGCCTTTTTATAATTAGGCTGGTGTTTGTTGGAACTGGTGTCTGAATTAGGTGTGAGCCTGTGTCAATTATCTATACTATAAAGAGGTAAAGTTTGTGAGGTTGTAGGGGGTATATATAATAAATAATAGAAAATCACGTTATTTGTCCGTGTCATACACATACGTTTAGGAATTGGCGCAACTTCAACATTTTGGTGATTTGTCCAAATATATTTTTTTTTTTATTTGATCTTTGTCAACCTGTCAAAATCCTTTTAGCAAAGTTTACATTTTGTCAAATAAACTTTGCCTTCCGTATATTTGCGATTACTTAGTTATAACTACACGAAAGATTTCGTTACGTTTTTGAACTACAATGGGGATGTGGACTGTCACATCAAAACAATATCTTTTATGAAATGTCAAAACGACACGCTCTATAGAAATTTGTATAGAATACTGAAGCGCGACGTCACAACTCAGTATTTGTATAGAATACTGCGGCGTGACGTTACAACTCAGTATTTGTATAGAATACTGCGGCGTGACGTTACAACTCAGTATTTGTATAGAATACTGCGGCGTGACGTTACAACTCAGTATTTGTATAGAATACTGCGGAGTGACGTTACAACTAAGTATTTGTATAGAATACTGCGGCGTGACGTTACAACTCAGTATTTGTATAGAATACTGCGGCGTGACGTTACAACTCAGTATTTGTATAGAATACTGCGGCGTGACGTTACTACTCAGTATTTGTATAGAATACTGCGGCGTGACGTTACAACTCAGTATTTGTATAGAATACTGCGGCGTGACGTTACAACTCAGTATTTGTATAGAATACTGATGCGTGACGTCACTACTCAGGATCAGCCAAATCATTACTTATAGTATTTGTTTTGATGATTATAAATTCGTACACGCGTTAAATTGTGGAATAACACATTTGTTTAGATCTCGTTATGACGTACTATTATCTGATTACTGATATTTAATTGTTTTTAATGTAGTTATCATCCCAATTTGACTGGCCTGTTGGTCTAGTGGTTAGTGACTCTGACTGGCCGAAGACAGTGGGTTCAATCCCCACCCATTATACAACTTTAGTGTGATGAGCATGTTGGTTTATTCTGTGTCTCGGTGTAATTTTTTCTATTATATGTATGTATAAATATTATAAAGCTGAAGAGTTTGTTTGTTTGAACGAGATAATCTTAGGAACTTATAGTCCGAATTTAAAAATTCTTTTACTTTTAGATAGCCCATTTATCTAGGAAGGTTACAGGCTACATAACAACACGTCGCGACCAATAGGAGCGAAGCAGCAATGAAAAATATTGTAAAAACGGGAAATATTTACGTAGACGAAGTTGCGCGGGTCAGCTAGTATACATATATAGAAAGTGAAGACAAGCCCGGGTGAGATCGACGCAGGTCTCTAGCTTTAAATAAATAGTTGACACCGTTCGCTACTTTCAATATCTAAATAATCATCAAGAAAGATTTTTGACAATAATTACTTGTAGTAATGTAAACTGTACAAAATTTATAGCATGCATATAACCGATAGAATAGTAAAGTCCATTGATATATCTCTTTGCACTCCATATATCATTGTTACTTCCATTTCTCTAACTAATACAACTCCTTGATAACATATGCTGTGGGCGCGTCTGGTAGGCTGTAGGTTTGATTTTAATAATAGAAAATATGTTTTAAAAGCTGTGATATGCGTTTAGATTATATTAAACTGCAATATTTGAATAGAGAATAGTTATAGCCATGTTGTTTTGTTTATAGTCTTGTTTCAACAAAGGGAAATTAATTACATTGCCGAAATTTTCGGTATTTGATGTACCTACAATTTCCATAAAAAATGTATTACAAAAAGGAATACGTATCGTAAAAAAGATGTTACACTAGTTTCTCAAACTATCGGCTAGATGGCGCAAGCGAGGGCCTGACTCGCGTGCAGGAAAAATAGAGGATTTTGAGGTTTGGTAACATAGTCCCGGTTAGATAGTTCGATTCCGGAAGTCACGGTCTCGATTCCAGGGTCTGGACTTAACATTTTTCTATCTTACAAAAATTCAATTATTTAATTAATAAAGATGTTAAACTCTTTTAGCCACAACCTCTATAGTTCTTTTTTTATATTGGATGAATATATTGTCGACATTGCTAAATTTAAATTGTCCCGTTTTTTTATAACCCCTCATGTCTGTGACACAAGCACGAATAGTGCAGACCCAAGAAAAAAAAATTGAATTGTTCTAATTTCAAATATAATTCTAAAACACATCACAGTCATTTCGCATTTCAAGACCGCCTTGCCAGACACATATCTGTCTCACTCGCACATAACAGCGACACAGATAACCCACAGCGTCACACACACTCTTACGACCGAAATCAATATTCAATCACTATTTCCATACATTGAGAGTCATTTTTGTACAGTTTGAATTATGAAATTGTTTTTTTTTTATTTTATTTTTTTTGGTAAAGGACACTGTCAATATGGTTTGGTTGAGTATTAATATCGTTCGTTACTCACTCACACATGAATGTAAATGGCGGTGATGGCGGATACGTACATTTCTATATATCCGTTGTACTATGCCTACCTTGCTTGTGTTCGCCACTATGGGCGTGGTACCTGCCGATTTTCGTTTATTATTTTGTTGTTTAGGTGGTGTTTGTGGCTTAGCTTTGCGAGCGGTCTTTGGACTGCGCTTTGGAGTCGGGCGTGACCGCTTAGCCGGGGTCGAGTCCTGAAACAGTGGATGGATAGTTAATCAAATATATCTACTTGATGCTTTTGGACACCTACATCGATCCCCAGTCCATTTTTATCAAAATTCTTGATGATTCCAAATGACCTAAAACGATAATTATTATCGTTCTTTTCGTTTCTACACGAGAGAGTATTACTCTTATTTGGATTTCATGGCTAAATCATCGTCAAATTTTGATCAAAATTTGGTAGCAAAAATATTTACGTATACAAAATCGCGCACTAAAGCTAGTGATTTATTATGTGTTCTAAATTAAGTTATAATGAATATTAACGTAACGTAATGTTGGTGTCCCGTATTTAGCTAAGGGCTTTGACATTATCAATATCGATTTATTTGCTGAAAATGAATTAGTACATAAAGATTGCTGAAATTCGTGTTGAAAATGAACATAAATCTCATAATTATAATGACCTGAAAAATGTTGTATGGAAATATTCGCTCACTAATGGGCTAGATACCAGGGGTACCTCAAGGTAGCATTCTAGGACCTCACATTGACTGTCATAGTCATTAATCTCTAAAATTACACAAGAAATATGGAATTGTCAGATTTGAAATAAGGTGCTTATTTAAAGTTTAATATTTAAAATAATAAAGTTATGAGTTTCTCACCTCCGAGTCATTAGAGATGTCCAGCTTGCCTCTTGGTGAAGACTTAGAACTGTTGCGTTTGCGTGACTTCTTTTCAAGCTGCGACTCGTCCTTGTAGAGAGACAGGTCCACTGTCGACAATAATACTTCATATGAAGTCGTAACTTCTGAACAACTTTGAATGTATTATTTAGAGTAATTAATTTTATTATTAGTATGTTATTATTATACACCAACGGACTGATGTTTCGACGCGATTTTTTAAGAATATACATATTTTTTTAAGAGATTTTGTGTCGCCGAAGACTTTCATTCATAGCTACAAAAGGCGGTGTTAGGCTGATAAATAACAGCTTTTATACATATTAGTATAGATTATGTTCGTGTCGCACGCGTACATATATTTGTATCTACCGCTCGTCATCGCGCGCGAGTTGGCACTAATAGAAACATGGTCATAGCCATCCTCGGAACGAAATAGCATTCACAGGGAGCTACAGAGCACTAGATGTAGTACTTGCTTCCGTCAGAATGTTCTGAGTCGTGCCCAACCTTTAGGGCTCCTCTTTTTTCAAAAGGCACGACACGACATTTTCTGAATGTGGCTATATAGTCACCGAAAAAAAAAAACCTAATAACATAGCAGCATCTAATGACATTATATAGAATAGACATAGCGAATTGTCGTTTGTAGACGGTTTATAGAAATGTATGACGTCCGGAGTTGTTATGCGTTCTATCGTGTCGTATCTCGTGGCAAAACGCGCTTAGGCAACGAAGCAGTGGTATCATATAAGCAAAGATCTTCAAATGTACAGTTGGATCAACGCAACTCGGCCAGATTGAAGTTAACTTTCACGCATGTCATAGAGATCCCTAAAATTACTTACGAAAACGATAATTATGTTTAATCGGTTAAAAATACTAACAAAATTTTAATTAAACAATATATAAATACTATTTATACGAGTTCACAAAAGTTTAAATTTAGGACAGTTACAGTAAATACTTACTAAAAAAAGTTTAAAAAACAATTTGTTTACGTAAATAATCACAAAAAACATGAGTTAGTATAGTAATAGGTACATTTTTTCTTGAGATGATTAGCAATGTGTGATTTTGCTTCCACATTACTAGCAATTCTGTTAACCCCTCCAGCTAAGCGCAATAGCTTGTGTTAGGAGTGAGTTCACGTCGGTAGTATAATCGATCGCAAGACCGCCGCTTTATGACAACGGTTCAGCAGCCACGGGCCCCGGGCGCAGTACTCACGTCCGTCGGGGTGCTCCTCGGTGAGCGCGTGGTGCGCGCGCTCGCCGCCCGCCTCGGCGTGCAGCGCGCGCTGCAGGATGGAGCGCGCGCGCGCCGCCTCGGCCGCGCGCAGCAGCTGCGCGCCGCCCGCGCCGCGCGACAGCGACAGCGTCGTCAGCACGCACTCCATGTCTAACACCGACAAACTTGCTGATATAGGTATACAATAAAGGCAGGCTTCAAATTTTCCAATGATAACTCTATACAAAAAAACGTCTTGCGGGACACGGTTCTTGAGGGGAATTATCCCTTTAATTCTAATTACTTAATATTTACTAAGTAACTAGAATTCAAAGGGAAACCGAAAAGAATGGTGTTCCGAGAACCCGCCGCCAATAGAATACAACGTTACTCTTGGTATAGTGCAAACCTGAAAGTAGTTTGCTCAGAATCGGTAATGCAATCCATTTAGGGGTATTTAGGGGTAGTTAGGGGTAGTTTTTGGACCATGTTTATATTATTCAATGACGAGAAAAGTCAAACCTCGAAATTTACAGGTCGACAAAATTAACTTTATATAAGACTTCGTTCTAAATTCAAAACAACAACAAAACATATTTCTCACAAAAAAAGACAAACCAGTAGTATCATAGAAGTCCGGCTTGTAAGTCTCGCCAGATGGGTCGGATGACTTGTCCTGTGAGAGCCACCGTATCTTGATCTTACGTGTGGTACGATACACATTCTGCATAGCCTGGCACACGTAGAAACCTCCCTCAGCGTTACGAACAGCTAAGTATTCGTTCCTAGGAAATATTAATATTGTTAAAATAACAAAATAATTATTTTTCATTAGCTTTCGCCTGCGGGGATGTCAAATATGAATAATATGTTATAATGAAAACTACATAACTATAAAGCAGAGATCCCCAAACTGAATTTCATGAAACCCTGGGATCCATAAAACAGTTACCAGAGTTCCACGAAAAGCATAAAATCGGGGGGCACGGCATTGCCCCCGCCAAGTCGAGCGCAAAACAAACACTGCCGTACCATCCTTTACTGGAACCAATTCAGGCCTTTCATTCATTGCATTCTTTACTAACGTATAAATAATGTTCAACGGCCAAGTCACACAACATTAACTATAATAATAAAGAAATCGCAGTAAGGAACCTTAGACTTGGCACGACTTTCGTCTAGATTTCATTATTTTTTAGAGATAAACAAGCAGCTCCGAGACTTGGCTAGTTTTTTACTGAATGTTTTTAGTGGGATAACCTTAACCCTTTTGTATATTCCCTATTTTTAACATAGTGGAACACCCACCAAATTTTGTGGTACAAAACTTTTTTTTGGGTTCCACTACGTTAAAAATTTGGGAGCCCCTGCTCGCGATCTGTCACTGTTGCCATAGTGACGAGATCTTATTAGGTATATATTATTTAAGTGGATGTCGCCCCATTATTACTTTTCTAAATTAATAACATGACTTAGGTACCTACTTGAATCTATGCACGTAAGTAAGGATAAAAAACAATGCATAGCATTGAACTTGTACTGATTCTTGTAATCTGTTTATTGCATCAATTGCAGTAGGAAATCAATACTTTCAAGTTTACATTTTAACTGAATTTCTATTGTTCTGAGAATGGAACAAACTACAATACAATCTATACTAACTCTTTATTTTGGTTATAACGGTTCAACTAATTAGCCAAAGCGTACTGGAATTTAAATATGACCTTCTAAAAGGGAACGGGGATTTGGCTCCCAAAGGGGTAGATATGGGTCGACAAACGAAGACTAATTTTGAGGGGCGATGAGGTCTAAAAATCAACCCCTATTAATTATCACAAGTTCTTATTCGAAACTTTTAAAATACTGTATAAGTTGTGTTACGTGTTAGCACACGTATACGGTACTAGCTGTCCTGCGCAACTTCGTATGCGTAAATTTTCCCCGTTTTTGCAACATTTCTCGTCGCTGCTCCGCTCCTATTAGTCGTAGCGCGATGTTATATAACCAATAGGCTTCCTCGATAAATGGGCTATCCAACTAAAAAAGAATTTTTCAAATCGGACCAGTAGTTCCTGAGATTAGCGCGTTTAAACAAACAAACTCTTCCGCTTTATAATATAAGTATAGATACTTGTTATGAGAATGACTAATATTTTAGTAGGAAGTATCATTGTTGTACTTTAAACTTAACAAGTTGATAAGCTTTTTTTGCTAGGGGGTCTGAGGTAGCACTTCACTTTGGATAAGGGGTCTCTTGCCCAAAATAGTTTAGTTAACCATGTTCTAAACCAAAGCATTAAAAAAAATAAGGTAAATGTATGAATTTTCGTTACTTTTTTACCCAAAAACAACTACATTGGATTTAGTTAAAACTTTACAATAATATAGCTTCTATATCAGAAAAACACGGACTGTATTTTGTCACGATACCTGTCACACGATTACACGTACGATAGTGACACGATTTAGAATTAGTTAAAAATAAAAAAAGACTATGGAGTACATATAAAGATGGTATATAAGGATGTAGTTGAGTATATATAGTATATATACTCAACTTCACCTTCATTTTTTTATATTTTGACCAAATGGCATCGGCTTTTCACAAAATATAATTAATATGTAAATAATAAAAATTCTTTATTCACTTAGGAAGCAAAATACTACTCTTGTGAAAAGTCGATTCTACATGTACATGTAATGCATGTTCGCAAACAATAGGTAAAGCCGGAGAAAATAACGAGGCAATAAAAACTCTTGGCCACTCTTTTCAAATTGCCAATGTTTACAATGTTTCTCTGTTAATAAACTGCATATGTAGGTAAGATGCTGCTATTATTATATTATACACCATATTAAGGCACTGATGCAAAAACAAGAGATAAAAATATTAAAAGTACATGAGATTGCATATATCATCCTCAATGGGTACAATATAGTAGGAGCATTCACTTACAATGTAAAAACTGTATGTGCTTAAATATTGGCCAAATTACTGCTAATTAATGAATAAGTATAAATGTTTTGCAAAAGATCGATGGGATCGATCTTAAAAACGCTTGCGCACCGTACTAGAAAGTCGTTATTGCGCTCTCGAGACGCATACTTGACACAAGCGTATTTGAGATCGATCCCAAATTCGAAATCGTTCGAATCGATCGAAGCCGTTTTAATCGAAACTGAACTGAAACTGCACTGCTTTAAATAAGTGAAATGACCCCCTGTACAGTAGTTTTTGTCTGAAATAGTAACAAACACATGTTATGTATACATACATCCACCTCATACAATTTGGATAATATTTGTAGCCAGATCTTTTGGTATGAATGCACCTTAATTCCAGAGGCCAAAAATTATTAACCGCCATCACACAGACTGGCAAAACTAGTCATGGTCTATAGACTTAATTATATAATATTTTTAATAGTACATACTTGTAGAAAACTATCAGTTTGTCGTCGTTTGGCTTGGTCGGCGTAGAACGGCCCGCGGACGCGGACAGTTTGGTCGCCATCGCAAGCTCTGGTGTTGGAGATTGGTATAACTGCACCTATAAGATTATAGTCATATTAGTTTTAAATAATGGTTATGTTACTAAACAATAAAAATAACAGAAGCAATACAAAAAGTTGATTGTCTTTTTAATGGCTGAACAATTTTTTATTAAACACCAAACTGCGAATCTAATTTCACTAGACTTAATAAAAATGTTAAGTTTTTTTTTTTTACTTTTAGTACGTAGACTTGTTGAAGTTGTTTTTCTTTGTTTATTGACAAAAAAATACTTGAATTACTGTTATTACAAGACAGACACATAACGTATTATTATGTTTAACGACAAAGTTATAAAAAATAGTGATTTAAAAAATATTAAACAGACTTCAACAGTTAACTAAAAATAATGAAATAATCTATACCAATATTATAAAGCTGATTTGTTTGAACGCTATAATCTCAGAAAATACTGGGTCGGATTGAAACCTTATTTAAGGAAGGCTATATAATATCACGCTACGACCAATACGACCGGAGCAGCAATGAAAAATGTTGCAAATAACGGGGAATATTGACCCAGACGAAGTTGTGCGGGTCAGCTATTACTTTTATATAAACAAAATTAACCCAATTATATTTTTTAATAGGACAATCATAACCCGATAAATAGACAAACATACTTTTTTATTTTATTTTATAAATTTATTTAGAAGACCTAATATATCATCATTTGTGAAAATCACGCATTTCCAATAATCTGTACTAATTAAAAACTAATTATAAAGCTGCAGAGTTTGTTTGTTTAAACGTGATAATCTCGGAAACTACTGGTCCGAATTTAAAAAATATTTTACTGTTGAATAGCCCATTTTTCGAGGAAGGCTATATAACATCACGCTACGACCAACAGGAGCAGAGCAGCAATGAAAAATGTTGGAAAAACGGGGAAAATTTACGGATAGGAAGTTGCGCGGGTCAGTTACTAATCAAATACAATAGGTTCTAATAACAAAGAAAGTCAGTTAGCAAAGTTAAAAAAAATATAACCTTTTGATATTATGCATACTTTAAATGTAACAAGATATATATATATATATATATAAAGCGTAGTTTGCGCTTTGTTTTGTGCAATTTGCGCACTTATATACACAGATGTGCAACGTATTACGTAATAAGTGCTAAAAATGTTTGCAATGCGTTTTAGGTACTGAATTGCAAATTAATTAATGTTGCATGTGTGTGCAAATTAAGTAATGATTTTAGGGTTCCGTAGCCGAAATCACAATCTGTCCGTCCGTATGAGTTATAGCCGAAAAATGATTTTTAACGAAAGGGCGTAAGTGCCATGTACATACACTCTTCTGCTGATGCAATTATTTAAGACTGCGGAACCCTACTCTGAGCATTGTCCGACATGCTCTTGCCCAGTTTTTTTATTCTTATTAACAGACTTCAAAAAAGTATGTTATCTTATCACTCAATGTTTAATTAAACAACGTTTAAAGAATTTTTCAATTCGAACCATTAGTTCCCGAGAATAATGGGTTCAAACAAACAAATAAACTCTTCAGCTTTATAATATTAGTATAGATTTGCATAGTCTGTAGACACAAATGAATAATATGAGTATTTAAAACGTTTTGTCTGTTCATCTATTCTCAAAACGGAATATTAGAAGACAAAACGGCTGAGCTGATTTTGATGGAAGTTTCACTAGAAGCCGACTTAATAAGGAGTAACTAGACTTTTAAATTTCTAATATACCACGCGAACACAAACAGAAAACAAAGTACTTAATCTACCGCATCTGTGTGTTTAGATAATTCACCAAAACTAGTTGTCTCAACGTAACTCGGCCGGGTAATACTTGGCGGCAAGTGGTTGCGCAAATGCATTTTTTGAAAGTAAAGGTAAAGGACAGTAAGCGGGTAAAGGTAACAGGTAGCGGTGACAGGAAGCGGGTAAACTAAGCCAGAAGAAATAAGAGATGCGATTACGCATTACTTTGCATCGTCATAATTAGTATTAGCCGGTCTCAATAATCTATCTATCGATGGATTTGGCTAATAGAGGTAAAAAAAAAAGGTAAAGCTATAAAATCGATTAAGTATAAGAATAGATAGCTTAATCTCCAATATACCATTTCGATATTATATTCAAAAGTTCTAAATAAACTCTTACTGTTTTTATTCAGCAGAATATTCTCCGAAAACGCCTAAAACGTTTCTGTACACATCTGCAAGCCCCAACTTTATACCCAAACGCCTAATAATTTACTTTATTGCCAAGATTAGCAGTCGATGTCGATACGCCCCTACCATTTTCACTTGTTTGCTTTACGACTAGGGCACAAAATATCTAGAATACAGAAGGCAGGCGCGGAGGCAGAACTTTATTCAGGGAGGGGCAACTTTGAATTAACTGGTCAAGTGTGACTTTCTCCCATTACGAGAGGAGTTGCACTTGATTCAAGCCGGTACACTAGCAACCACCGCCAAGGGGGGGGGGGGTAATTGCCTGTCAAAACACACCGGTCCAATATCAAAATTCTCAAATTCCCTACAAAAACAGGTCTTTTAGTCAAGTGTGACTGTTGACCCAGACAGAAGGTAACTCTTATATGTACTTCGAATAAGCAACGCACACAGATATAATTCACGGACACAAGTTACAGACCGTTTTGTTTGAAATCCGTATCCGGGATCCACTGACCTTTTTATGTACTAGTACGCTGCACTGACTATCCCGTGCAAAGTGACAGCAATTTTAAATGCCGAATCTAATGACCGTTCTGCTAACTTTGTTGACACTTATGACAGACTAGCTGTGTCCTATAGACGTTAGCGTGATGTTAGAAAGTCTAAGTTACTTCTTACATCCTCAGCGGTCTGACAGTGAAACAGACAGACAGACAAAACAAATATGAGTTTTTGTTATAAGTACTAAATATATATGTCGGAGAATATTAAAACGCGAATTGATTTCCGTCGATCTAGTATTTGTTTTGATAAAATAGAAAGTCTATTGACTCATTTTAAACATTGCCGCCATATATATACTTTCTTAAGCATTTTGTAAAAAACTGTTATTTTGACATTGCAAACAGACACTTAAATTTTATTTATTTGTATAGAATATAGAATTGTATAAAATAGATAGAAGATAGTCGTTGTTCTTGAACTTGTTACAAAAGCAACTTCCATTTAATTTTGTTAAATGACCGTCCAAATGTCAAAATCAAATGAAGCGTTGTCGGCTGTAGCCTATGTATGGGTTGCTCGAGCACGCGATGAAGTTTACCTTCTGTTCCTTCTGTATTTTGTACTTAGAATCAACATGTTGTCGTCACAACATTATCTATTAGTCTGTATGTCTAATTTAAACCGTAAACTATAAAGAAATCTTCGATAAAATAAAGATCGTAAAATAGTATTTACTTCTGAGACTTGTTTATAAGTAGATAAGTTTATAGTTTTGTATCGCGCAATTTTTTGTTTGTAGGTACGGACTTTAAACTTAGAAAAATGTCGTACACGCTAGCCATTTAATGGTCAACACTGAAGCATCGCTCCGACACGGCACATAACTTGCAAAATTATTACGACTTTAGTGTATCTTAAAGTACATTTTAAAATGACAAGTTAAAATAGGTAACGTTGAGCTTAAGCCATTAACTATCTTATATCTTGCCATTTAAAAAAATACTTTAACTTTCACTATTTAAAGTTGTAATCTTAAATTTGAGTTAAGGGTAGATTATGCGAAACAGGGTTTGGCTCTCTTAAAAATTTATATAAAAAACCTAAATATTAGGACCCGAAAAAAATTGTGTCACTAGTCAAAGAGTTTTTCTAGTAGATGAAATAAAGAAATTTAAGGATATGTCTTAATATGATCCCGCAAATAAATCTTGAAGTTGCGGAAAAATGCAAAAACGAGCATTTTCGTATTGTATCATAGTCATGGCATTCGTAATCTAACATATGTACGAACCAATATTCTACTTTATTTTGATCTGCGCTCCTGCGCACTGTAAAGTAATGGTTGTGTGCGGAAGAGCGAGGCCGGCAATTGTGTCGCTGTGTGCGTAGCGCTAAATAAATAATTCTCTCAATGTAATGCCCCCTTAAGACGTGTGGTGCTTGTAGTTTGATGACCATTATTCGTAATACGTTAATTTAATAACAGCATTTTAAATATGAAATGTATTGGTTTCGTTTTTACTCGACTGCAAAGGAGGGTTAGGTTTTACTTTATATTTTCAATATAATAGTTAAAATACCGTCATTAATAAATGATGTCTAACGGCCGGTCTCAATAATCTACCTATCGATGGATTTGGCTACTAGAGGTAGAATTTTGACATATTATGTATGAAGCATATGTCAAATATATACCTCTAGTAGTCAAATCCATCGATAGTTAGATTATTGAAACCGGCCGTAAGGAGATAAGCCTTATATCCTTACCTACCATTTATCTAAAGTAGTTTATCTATTTTGACATTAATAATCTAGTAAAGTAGATATATATGTACATTACAAATACAATAATTGCATTTTTGAAAGATAGAAAAAATTGAAGTCCAGACATATAATAATTATATGTACATTGAATACAATTTATACATTAAGATATGTATTTAAAAACAAAACTGACCCAGGGGAACTGATTAAGGATGTTGTTGATAGATGTATGATGCGATTGTTAGTTTGTTCAGGGTTGACGCAAAAGTTAGTGTATAGATTTTGATAATGTAATGCAGTTTTAAGACTAATATGTATTAAAATGGTTAAATATAACTGAAGAACTTGATCTCCTATTAACACGTCGCGCTACACATTAGAGAGCTTAAAATGCCAAAGCTAAGTGTTTCGCAAATTGAGCAAACGTTTTGTAATCAATCTGTATCACGCGAGTGGAATTGCGTATTTTTTTTTTTTTTTTTATAAGTCTCTCTTTTCGTACGTAGTACGTAGGTGTACATTGATATTTATATAAAAAAATAACTAATTTAGATCAACTAATTAAGCGTTTCTGAATCCGAAATTATTATTTGTTTTTATTTTCTTATCAGTTTGTTTATTTGGGGTTAACGTAAATCTTCAATAATATTTTTTTATTACATTATTAAGGTTATATTTTAACTTAAATACCGATATATGTTTCATCAAAATCGGATAAGAAATCTGTGCAAAAGGCAATCGTTGACGCACGCACACAGACAGCTAGACGGAACACGTCAAACCAGTGACAAAGCGAATGCTTCGCGGTTCCGTGTGCGTGAACCATGTCTTTATGTGTAAAACTTGCGTTCTGCACTCTCTGTATTCTGTGGTATAACAGTAGAAAAGCTAAGTCTCTTTTTTATTAGCTATACATTAAACAATTCAAATAAAATTATTACAATAATCCGCATCCACGCAGGCGGAACTGCGGGTATGAGCTAGTAGAAAGATATACGTAATTATAGTTTAAGTAAGAGTGCACTAAAATACTGATGATATTATCGGATATATCAATTTTGTCGTAAGGTACGTTTCTTATGACCACTCGTAAACGATCGGCGTGCTAAAAGCTACTACGATTCATTTATTTTACTCCCGAGGGGGAAATAAGCATAATATACACATATTACAACTGTATTTCTAAAACTTATGTCTGTCTGTGTGTATACACACACATAATAGGAAAAACTAACATCAACCGTCCGAATTCTGGACTGAGCATTCAATAAATTGACAAAGAACAAGAAATAATAAATCTATGATTAAATTATTATTTAGTTCAAATATAAATGCTGCTCTATATTATAATGTAACATACCAAAAAGATAGGCACACTAGGATAAGTTTTTTAATTTTTTAATAAAAACCAGTTTAATCAGGATGTTTCTTAGGTTAGTTTGATTAAAAATTGTTCAGCCATTGCAACAATAGTCGACTTTTTGTATCAAAGTTGGAGATTTTTAAGTTTGAATAACATGTTTTAAGTTGACTCATTAAAATGTCAACATTACTTTGATCACAACATGTTATGCTATTATGATAACTAATAGTAATATAGTGAACTGATCAGCTGGACGGGACATTATTAGTTACAAGATTAAGTCTGAAGTAAAATGTAAATTTAGTATCAAGTCAATTTTGTTGATGACTTGTAAAGCTAACTTGTTACCTAAATTCTTTTAGTGACACAAAAGAAGCGATATATTATGCTAAATTCAGCTAAATGAATAAAATACTTAAGATTCAAGATACAAACCTTTGTCCTGTTCCGTTTGGTTCTGGCATCAGGAGTAGAGTCACCATCAACAGGCTTCTTGGCCGGGCTCACACCATCGGTCGCCTTGTTAGGAGATGTCTGCCGTCTCTTCCTCATAGGAGTCACCGTTGCCAACTTCAGAGTCGGCTTTGGCTTAGATTCCACTTTAGGAGTCTTTGCCTCAGGTTTCTTTTCCTTTTCTTCAACTTTCTCTTCTACCTTTTCTACTTTCTCTACTTTTTCTGCAGGAGGTTCCTCCTCTTTCTTAGGAGGTTCAACCTTCTCTGGTTTAGCTTCGTCTTTCTTTTCTTCTTCAATTGGTTGAGGTTTCTGTTCAACTTTAGGTGGCTCTTCTTTTTTCTCCTCAACTTCTACAGCCTCAGTTTTAGCACTCTCAGCAGGAGGTGGAACATCCTGTTTAACAGGTGTGGGTGCCTTCTCTAGTAATTGACTGTCATTGGCTGATTCGGGAATTGGCTTACTATCACTCTGAGTTGGTGCTACATCGGCTGCTGGAGCTGGTTTCAACTCAGAAGGCTTTGTGGGAGACTTCTCTGAAGGTTCATTAGCCGTAGCCACCTTAGGCTGAGCTGGCCCATCAGCAGTACTAACAGCATTTGCAGTTTCAGGTTTCTGTGGAGTGCTTGGTGCACTGGTAGGTTTTTCAGGAGGTTTTGGAGTACTTGGTGAAGTCTTAGCAATATCTTGCTTATCCTTGTTAGGCTCAGGATTCTGAGGCTTCAATGCTGAAGGAGCATTTGCTCCAGACTTGGGGGACTCAACAGTGCCATTAGCATGACCAGTAGAATCTGGTTCATTCTTCTCTGGGGTTCTTGTGAGTGCAAGAGCTTTGTCCTGAACGAGGCTGAGAGGTGTATTAGCGTTCCCGCCTTTGCTTGGACTAGCGGCTATGTTCGAGGGTCCGACCGAGTTTTGGGTGACGTGTGAGAGGTTGCCATGGTGACTCATGTTCTGTGCCATTTGTGCCATGTTAGCAGACACCGGCGCCATGGGAGGCGCTGCGTGCCCTAAAGGAACTGGCAGCGGCGCGGGCGCGTGATGCGTCAGGTTCTGTCCGACGAGGTTGTTGCTGGCGTGGTGCAGAGAGTTTTGAGCGCCCTGCGGGTGCCCCACTGCGTGATTCGCGTTCGCCACGTTCCCCTTCGCGGGGCTCGCCTGACCGCCCGGCTGCACAACTCCCGGCTGAGGCAGCACCGGCTTTAAAGCAGAATTCATTTCAAACGCGTCTAATACGGCGAGTATTCGTCCCAGCCGTATACAAGCTGAAACATAAAGTTAGTCGAGTTTACGACACTGTTTTCGTAGCAGGTTAACACACCGCGATGTCTTTGACCCACAACAATAATTCATACATAATAAACGTATATGCGGTAGGCGCGTAAGAACGCGGGGACCGCTCTGCCCGCCTTGTGAGGCCGCTTTCTACCTATGGCGCTAATGAACGATGAATATATGAGATTGGAGAGTTACCACTAGCAGTTATAGCGACAAAGGCCCATGAAATAAGTCCTGTGTGGCAGGCCGCGGCAACGATAGCCGCAAAAAATATGCGTTGCTATAGCCAAGAAACTTCCGCAAGATATGACCCGCCGTTGCCGAAGTCACCGTGATGTCACTGTCTTGTTCAATCACTGTAAACGAACACTCGATCTCACTCGCAACTATGTAATTCCATGATTTATTCACACTTTTTACCACGAATTAGCATTCACTTTACTTTATAACAAGTACATAATAGGCACAGTAGTTGCAGAGATGGCGTCGGCATAACGCGCATGCGCCACCCTCTTCCATTCTCCTCCAATGAAATCCCGTGACGAAACGAAGCCCAAACGAATTTTTCCGAAATGGCTATCCCTTTCTTTCCCACGAAGTTGGCATATCGCTATTTCATCAAATTAGCAGTCGCATTCGGATACGTTCATATTTACTCGTAAAAATAATTTTAAATATCAAGTTAGAATATTTCTGTTACATTTTTTGTGCTTTATTTGAAGACTTTTATTTTTTTTGTCTGTTAAAATTAATATTTCTTGGTTACAAACCAATATGATTTAAAAAGAGGATTATTGATAATGTTTAATCTATTAAGTATGAGTTAGTTATAAGATTAAAAACAAACACCTATAAATTGTTTAGTTATTTATTTTTATTAATAAAAACAATTGATACGTTCGATTGTTTGGATGACAAATTATCAAAAACTTTTGAATTCACTGTTATGTTTTGAATTTCATATTCTGACGGCCAGTCGGCGTCCTGTTTCAAACAGACCAAAGAGAAAGATCACTAATTCACTACTATATACACCCTAACCAAAATGCTAAAATGTAGTCTATACCAAGTTTTATGTTGTCTCAGTAGTTTCAATGCCCATTCATAAATTACAACAAAATAAACAATCAATTTAATTTAATATAAACAAATTAAAAAAAATATATAAATATTTAAATTTAAAAATATATAATTTTTAGCTCGTTATCAAATTAATATTTAAATATATATAATATTATATAATACATATAGTAGTAGATAAAAATTAATATAGGTAGTAGGTACTTTACTGTAAAAATAATTTATCCGTAAATCAACTTTTACATTTTATTCTGATAATTTTAATTTTCTTTGGCATTTTATAAAAAAATATGTCTGGCAATTGATAAATTAATATTATTTAACATATGAGCTTTATTACAGCATTTTCATACAAATCAATTTATGTAGGTAGATTCTACATTGATTGATTTGTATAAAAAAACCTTCTTACAAAATGCTTCTATTTTTTGCTATTTGCCAAAGATACCCGAACTTATAACATAAAAATTACTTAAATTTATTTAATGGCAATATTTTTTTGCGTTCCGTATCGTAATACATTATAATTACTTGTTATGTTCCAAATTTGGATCACTCTTTCGCACTAGTGATAGTAGTAGAGGACAAAGAATACTATTTCATGCATAAAATGACAGCAGTAATTGGTAGATGGAACGTTATTATAGACATTTTCAATTTCATTGTTCCATGTGCAATATTTATGAATTTTCGAAAGCTTTCAATTCTGCTTTTGTGACATAAATTGTAAGCTAAATACCCAGGAACACATTTAAACATGGTAACTACATTGCTAAATGGATACTAATAGAAATATTCGAACAAATTCGAAAACTTAGGTTGCGGCAAAGCGCATGTTTTGTGTTTTTTGCAATTATAATTGATTCCTATGATTTTATACGGTGTATTGGCAAATTAGATGCGTTTTACAATTCAATTGCCGATAAGTTACAATGGCTGCGCGACACAAAGTGTGCATTTCGCTGACATTAACATATAATGAAAATTTTAAACGATTATTTAATCATTTTAGGACGTGCTTTCGAGGCCGGCCGAGGAATTCGGCAATGATGAAACTTTAGAGCGTTTGTGGGCGGCTAAAGCTATGGAACACAGTGATATATATTTCAATGTAAGTACTTTCTCTAAACCACTGTGCACCAAAATCTTAACACATATGTACTTCATTAACATAAACAGCATTAACTAAAGACAAAGGTCTGTGACTAAAGTTGAGTCAGTTTTTAGTTCATTCGGTACATTAGTAAATGAAGCAAATCCCTTAACAAAAATGCTAGCCTTGGTGTTGATTTTTTGAATACCACCATAAATTTTTTGTATTCTACTCAACTTGTATGGTTTTATATGGTTTAGTATGGGTGTCCTTTGTCTCTGTGATAATATTTGCGTTAATTAAAGTTCTCTGCATTGCTGAGATTATTATCTAGCACTAGATAAAAAAAACGGCTTTGTTTGACTGTAATCTGCAGTCTAACTCTATATAATGCTTATGTTAGCAAAATACTCATATTACATTTATGGTTGATTCAATATTAATATTTTTTTACAGTTCATTTTAGTGGTGTGTCAAATTACATGTTGTTTATACATAAATGAGCAGATCATGCCACTTATTGACAAACTGTATTAATTATTGACAATAAGAATGACAATGTTATAGTTGTATGTGCATATCAAAAGTATACTATGACTTTTTGTTCAAGGCATCCGTATACCTATATTAAGATTGAAAAAGACTACTGAGATGCAAATATACCCTGAATGAGATAGGTCTGTCATTCTTTGCAAGCAGTTTTAAGTGGCGGTGGCCTAATGGCTAAAGCATTGGACTCGCAATAGATATACTACCAATGTGAATCCATTCTTAATACAAGCCATTGAGCTTAGTTGGAGGGGTTAACAGGATTGCTAGTGATGTGGGACCCAATTCCACATTGCTAGTTATCTTATTTTTAAAAAAAAAGTTTGCTTAGTCAATATGCTGCTATTTACATACAAAGGCCATCTAAAACCCCTAGTTGCGAGGTTTGTGGCACAATAGAGGATGTATTACATGTGTTAGAGGAGTGTGTATGATACCGCGATAAGACGCAAATGCTTATACATGTTCTTAATCTTTTGCAACTTGATGTAGGAATGTTCCATGGTGTTTTGACGAAAATGTTATTTACTGTTATGTTAGATAAGTAGGTAATTCTTAATTAAGTTAATGTAAGGTTATTTGTGTAAGCACGATAGGATTTACATAGTCACACTGCATACTTAAGTCTTTCTTTTTTTAGTCTGGACTATTTATTGTAAATGACATAAAAAAAATAAGTTTATGTAAGTTATACATATAGGCTGTCTTGGAGTATTATTCTTTCATGAAGTAGTAATGCAACCCCATTCCTGAATTTTGCTTGAACAACAATTGTAGCAAGTCTGAATACTGCTCAAATGAAACTTACAAACTAATGACTCGGAATGAGGAGCATGGCGCAGAAACACTAGGGATTTGTGGAACTAGGATAAGAGGTGTGCACCGACTATCTGTCTCACAACCTGCTCATCTTATCATTTAGTTATATAAAAACAAATCTTGTTACAAGGGACAGTAGAAAAAAAAATAAAAAAAAATATTTTCTTTCCAGATGCTATGTTCAGTAGACACAAGATGGTTGCAGCTTACACCTCATGATGATCTGATTTATACACACTTCAAGCAAGATTTCCCTGACTTGGATGTCTCATATATCAATGAGAATGAAATCAAGAACAGCGTCAATAAAGCAAAATGGAGAATATTCTGTGAAAAATTCAAAAACATTATTGAAGACTACAGTTTCGGTACCTTAATGAGAGCAGACACCAAAGGTGATTATTCAGAACAAAATACGATGTTGGTACCGAGAGTACAGTTCTATGCCATAGAGATCACAAGAAATAGAGAGCATTTGAACAATGATGTAAAAAAACTATACAAGTGCACAGCCAAGCCCACCATAGACACTCAAGAACATGTGAGCAAGATTGCCACATAAAAAAATCACCAACTACAGGCTAGTTTCGACAAGAAATTCGTTTATAAAAAAACAGTTTGAAAATGGAAGGCAGCAGGTACTGCCGAAATGACTATTATAATAAAAAAAACATTAACGCCTACATTAGTGGGTAATAAAAAAACTTGTGATATTAATTGAAGTAAAATTATTTGTATATTTTTTAATGATAGCAATAAATTTGTATGTCTATGGAGACATTTGTTTCAGTAAAAGATATTAAACGCAAATAATGAGACTATGAATAATATGTATCAATCATAGCAGCTAAAGATACAGTATAAATGAAATGGTTAAAATTACACACTTTTAAAAATGTCAAAGGCGGAAGAAAATTTCCATGTCTTATTTAAACTATTTTAATAAAATTGCGCCATTTTTTAAGAAGATTGTATGTATCTATAGGAAAGCAAGTGTAACCATTATCAGTTAATTCTTTAATTAAATATTTGTTGGTTGAGCCACCATATAAACTTTTAAATAAAACACTTCTTGCGCAAACTAGCCAAAATTAATTATGAAACTTATGCATTCTCAAAATATGATCATAATTACACATAGTGCTGTATCTATTTATAGACGAAACATTTCTAATAATACTGGCTAGATAAATTCATGTTAGGCATTAGCCACCGTCCCTAAACAAGTGTGAAAAAAAATGTCTGCTTACACTATCATTATACTCGTAGAACTACATAATCAGCTGTACTATTATAACTGATATTTAGAAATAATCTTTTTACAAAAACAACTTTTAATATTAATGAAAAACTTTTTTGAAGATGCCTTTATTAGAATTTGTTTTTGTAAAAATATACACCTACCGATTAGTAAGTTGTGATTGTCTTAATTGAAAAATGAATGAGGTGCTGTATTGCTCATACATTTTTTATATTAAAGTTTATACTATAGAATTTTATATGGTTTTATTTCCATAAAATGTTGATTTAGAAATTTAGACATGGTGTGTGAATCAGTGGTAACAGCCACAAAAGCAGTTGGTTATTTTTTACTCAAAATAAAATGATTACCTATAAAAAAATAATAAAATAAAATCTTTATCAAGATAGGTACTATTCTTGTGAGAAGCCGATTTAAACCCTGTTCGCAAAAAAAACCGGAGAAAAGAACGAGGCAATAATTACCATAAAAACTCACTCAACTACCATAAACGGGCCATTTTTTAAGGCAATTTGTGGCGGCAATGCTCTGTAGTACTCTCCAATATTGATTTGATGGTTGCCGGACGTTTACTGAGTGATCGATTTTCCGTAATGTTGCCCGGCCAATTTTGTTGTTTTTTCAGTCGTTATCTATTTTATTGTAGGTAGGTAGGTAGGTAAGTATGTATTAATTTGACGTTTTCAAAAGATATTTGAGTTTGAACGGAGAGCACTAAAACGGCTATTACACTATTACACACCCTGAATTACGGCCCTAAATCGAGGTGGCCTTGAAAATTTGTTAGAGGATTAGAGCCCTAACTCTTATTACACCTCTCTTTTTAAATGTTTAGGGTCCCTGATTTAGTGTAGTATAATAGGCACAACAGTGAGGGCGAACATGATAGCTCGCGGGCTTGCACGGTGCTTGACAGAAGTCAAAGTAACGGTCTTCGGAGCATATTGTACATCCTTTTACACGTGCAGCCTGTGGGCTCAATATACACAGAGATCGTATAGTGCGATCCGGGTACAAAATAATGCTAAAAATAAATAACGGGGCGCTACGAAGCAGGGATGTTGCGGTTACAGATTTTTTCACATCCGTAAATGCGAATGTGATTATTTTACGGCTCGCATCCGCAGATGCGGATGCAGATGTTCAAATCGATGCGGAGCTCCGCAATAGCGGAGGCGGATGCGAATATACACAACATTCAGAACTATAAGTCACATTCACATATGAGGGTAGGAATCCCCGGTAAATCCCCTTAAACGAAATAGCCGGCCACATTCTAGACAGTAAATAATAGTTTCTACATGAATATGTAATAAACAATATTGGATAACCTAGCCTTCTCTGTGGAATAGTTATTTTGTTGGTCATTTTAGGGTAGAAATATTGTTCTGAATATAAAATAATAGCTTTGTATCCACTTTATGAGAATCAAATGGTTAGAGATTTACCTATCTACTTAAGGAACTTCACAATTTAATTTCTGCATGCAGTAGTTAAATTAATAGAAAATTGTCGTGACTGTGTGTTTGTCATAGATAAAAAATAGTATAGTATTGTAACCATAATTGTTGGAGGAATGTTCCAAGTTTGGGCGTACCTATTGTGTCAAAAAATATAAGTTTGTAAAGTCCCCGAGATACATACCTTGTACCTTAGTGCGGGAGTTGTCTTTTTAGAGTTCTGTAGTCAGAACGGCAAGAACGGAACCCTTATAGTTTCTTCATGTCCGTCAGTCTGTCTGTCCGTATGTCACAGGCATTTTGTGTCTAGTAGAAGCCGCTACTTAGTTTGATATTTAAAAATATAAATAAATATTTTTAGGGGGGCAGTCCATACATGTAACAGAAGCTGATTTTTTATTATTTTAAATATTTTTATGTTGTTGCCCGTAGCTTACCCACGTGAATGCACGTTATTGTCGCATTTTACTTGAGTTCTCTAATGTATCTACGGATAGAATAGAATATAATATATTTATTTACATGTTATGTGGTACAGAGGTGGTAAAATAACTTATAATAGTTCATACACATAACGCCATACAATTGGCATGCAAATGTAAAACATATAGAATAAAAGTAATGTTGAAACTAAAAATAATGTCAATATTTGGAATACTAATTACATTCATGTTAATATAAATTCTATAATACACATTTTTTATTATTTAGAACGGTGCATTTCAGAACTACTTACCAACATTGTTTTTTAAATATTCTTCAATCGAGTAAAAACTCTCTGACACCAACCATTTATGCAGGAGGTTTAGGTAATTACTACATAGTATAAAACAAAGTCGCTTTCTCCGTTCCTATATCCCTATGTATGCTTAAATCTTTAAAACTACGCAACGGATTTTGATGCGTTTTTTTTTAATAGATAGAGTGATTAAAGAGGGAGGTTTATATGTATAATAACATCCATTAAATAGTGGAGAAATAAGGAGTGGAGCAGCAATAAGAAATGTTGCAGAAACGGGGAAAATTTACGCAGACGAAGTTGCGGTCAGCTAGTGCATTATCTATATCTATACATATAATAAAACTGTAAATTTCACGTGTCTGTACATGGCCGAACTTAGTGAAAAAAAATATTAGGAAATGTTCGAAAAGAGTATTCAAACACTTTGCTGCATTTTTAGAAATGTCTGTCTGTCTGTCTGTCTGTCTGTCTGTCTGTTTGTTTGAACACGCATCACGCAAAAACTACCAGACAGATTCGGTTGAAATTTTGCATGTGCAATGTAATAAATGCAGATTAACATTTAGGCTATAAATTATCACGCTTTTTCCCATAGGAGCTAAGCAGTAAGGGATAATGTCTGTAGCTATTTTTCGTTATAAAACAGTAACTACTTGACGGATCTTTATGAAAATTTGCAGTTCTATAGTAAATACTATAGGACATTATTTACACTATGAATCATTACGCTAACGTCTATGGGGAACGAGTAGTAACGTATTTTTTGTCGCACCATAATGGTTTATCACAAAATTTTCCACAATTAAACATTATCTATAATTGTAACCCATGGAATACATAACTTCACGCTAAAACTATAAGGAGCTAAACACAACATTGTTAAGTTTCATAAGAACAGTTATTTTGACGCGGCAAGTAGCGAACAGTATAGCCTCGAAGCTATGCTAGCGGTGTTTGACGACGAAGTCCCGGGCTCGAATCCGATGTCTGATTATTTTCTTTTTGTATTTTTTTAAATTGTCTTTATCCTTTTTTAATATTTTTTTAAATGTTTTAGTTATTTTTTCGACAGTAAGTAACTTATTTACTTTGGTTATTATTTTTTTATATTAAAAATCAAGTAAATTATGCACGTAGGTAAGTTAATTATAGGTATTGCATGCACTGCTGAGAGTAATTAATTAATCGTAGTAGAAATGAAAAACAATATTACATTATAATTAAAAAGTATTCGACATTTTCCAGAAATGATGTGTTCGTCTAAAAAAAAAGACATTACACACGTAAAAAAAAAACATGTAGCGCCATCTATGAAATCAAATTGTTCACCGTGATCAAATAATTCCTTATTTGTGAAAACATTTATTAGGGTATAGGTGCTTGAGATGCTGAGTGGCAACATTCTTGAAAGTAGATGGCGTTGTATTCAATAACGTTCTATACTAAAAGAAGTTTTAAAAAGAAACACATTGCTATGATTTTTAGAAATGTTTGTCTGTCTGTCCGTTTGTTTGACCACGCACCACACAGGTGCATCAAGGATCATGTTTTGGGGTTATGGTTGGAGATTACGTGTTCATCAATTCAACGATAATAAATGGCTCAACATCGGTCAAGTGTGAGTAGTTCGGGTGACGGGAGGAGGGGGGCCGTTGTTTGTCAACCGTACCTTTAGGGATATCTGACATTTTCGCGGGCATGACACACATGACACGCTCTGTGTTTGCTTACTAAAGTGTTACAGCAGTTTTATTATTAGTATTGCGTTGTAACACTATATGAAATAGGTACACCCCATTTTTAGCCAAAATGGCAAAACAGAACCCTTATAGTTCCCTTATGTCCGTCCGTCCGCAGCTTAGCTCAGAGACAGTTAGTGCTAGAAGGTTGCAACTTTTGCATGAATAAATTACTAACGCCGATAAAGTGAAAGAACAAAATCTTGAAAATCATTATTTTTTTAAGGGTAGGTACCTCTCTTATATGTAAAGTGGGGATGAGATTTTTTTCTCACCTACCTACCCCATCGTGCGTGGTATCATTAGATAGGTCTTTTAAAAAGCGTTTAGGGTTTGTGATGACTATTTTTAGATTTAAGGATTCCTTTGTGTATAATATTAGGCTTTATAGTGAAGATTTTTGTTAGAGTCAAGTGTCCCCCTGCCAGCTAAATGGTTGATGTTGGGTATGTGAAAAAATTCAGGGTAGTAGTATAAATACTAAAATTATAAGGAAAACTATCACAGTTAAGTACCTAGGCTTTACAAGTTTACGATCACATGAGAAGTAACAACATTTTCGTACAAATTCTATTAAAAATTATTAGGTAATAAGTAGGTATAACGTTGAAAGAATGAAACAAAAACAACAGAAAACCCACTTCTTAAGCCGCACACCAAACTAACTATCTAAAAGAATAGAACAGATCAATTTTTATTTAGTAAGTATTTAGTCAACAGGACTGTTTCCAACATATTTACACAGAAGTTACCCGACTTTCACGCGAACGAAGTCGCGGGCACAGCTATTTTTTAATTCACCAAAGTAGACATTATAAAGAAATAAGTTTAGTATTTATACTAAACGTTTCTAAAAGATATACTAATTCAGTATATCTTTTAGAAACGTTTGAATGTTGTCTGTTTGTTTGAACACGCATCACAGTACCACGGGAATGCAATGTTTTAAAAACAGGATATTTTTTTAAAAACTTATCTCACACTAGCCCTATTTCGCGCGAGTACTTGGGCGGTTTCGGGCTTCATTTAACCCGAAACCGATAATAGTAATATTTTAAGAGATGCAAATCATTTTGGTAAAATACTATTATAATTTGTCTTCTAACCGTCTGGCGCCATAAACTTTGTCGCCCTTCATTTTGCTGCACTGGGCATTTGCTTGGCTTGCCTTGCCATAGGTCGGGCCCTGATTAGAGCTAGGCCCTAATATCCATAGATGCCACTGAGCATTGTGGAGCATGTTTCCAATATGTTTTACACAGAAGTTAAATTGTAACATAAACTACCTTAATATAAACCCAACTTCCACGCGAACGAAGTCGCGGGCACAGCTAGTACAATAATAAAGGTGCCATGTACACACAGCTGCGTCTAAAAATTTCCAAACGAGGCACCGGCATTTCTAATGAAAATTGGTTTACTTTACGCTTGTTTAATTTAAATTATTTTTTATTGCAAAAACTGACATATTATTTTTGTCAAATTTTGCGATTTCATATATGTAGATACATGGCACAGTGAGTAAGCTATTTACTTTGTATACGGGCTTACAAAAGTCGGTCCAGTTCATACCAAAAATTGCTCTAATGCATTTTTTTTGGGCTAATAGAACGTGTGATATCTCTGAGGAATTACCCCAAACAATTATCACATATCTAATTATAGAATACACGTAAGCGTGGTAAACCATCATGGAAGTAGGCCTGGATGTTTCCTCTTTTATTTTTTTTTATGCAAACACAAATCTATTTATTTTGAAGCAGATAGAATCAATGTGTTCCTTCCATACTACCTAAGTGTTCATCGATGGTAATGCCAAGGAACTTTGTTATTTACATACATATCAATCCAAAATGGTTTTTTTTCGTATTTTCCAATCCAATCCAATTTTGTTCTTTACAACAACCTTACCTGGGCTACGAATAAGTATTTCAAATAAAAAACTTGTGAAGTTGGTCCAGCCAAGTGAGTTTTGTTTTAATGTATACTAATATTATAAAGCTGAAGAGTTTGATTGTTTGTTTAAACGCGGTAATCTCAGGAACTGCTGGTCCGAATTGAAAAATATATTTTCCTGTTGGGTAGCCCATTTATCGAGGAAGGCTATAGGCTATATAACATCACGCTACGAGCAATAGGAGCGGAGCAGTAATGAAAAATGTTGCAAAAACGGGGAAAATGTACGCATACGAAGTTGCGCGGAACAGCTAGTGTGTTATAAACTTCTAACTTTGTCTTTGTTTTCCATTTAATTTTCAAGATGGAATAGAACAAGACAAAACTTTCTTGAGTTAAAATACTGTTACCACAGATAATATAATACTATACTAGTACTGTTACTAAGGTATTATGATTATGGGGATTAGTTCGTAATGAGGATTTAATTTATCAACCTCTACTTTACATACGTAGAGGTTGTTCCGTTCCGTGGGTTCGATCCGCACCCAGGATAAAACTTTGTGTGATGGTGGTGACTCTATGAGCACGATGGTTTATTCTGTTTCTGGGTGTAATTTGTCTATAATATGTACCTACGTATTGAGAATAGGGATGTTGACTGTCAAGTCAAATCAGTCTCTTTTTATGAAATGTCAAAACGTCAAGCTCTATAGAAAAGTGTTTGGAATAGCAACCTATGACGTCATATGTTCCTATCAAATCAATACTTTTAGTATTCGTTTTCATGTTTTTAAATTCAAAAACATGTTTAAATGTAAAAGAACAGTTATTTTCAGAGCATTTTAAGATCTACTATTGCATGATTGGTATAAAATAATTTACTTTTATTGTAGTCAACTGCCCAATTATGTAAGTATAATTCGCGCCATCTTTATTTTTTTCGGAGTCGAACCGACTAAAAATCACACAGTGTTCCGTCGCAATAGTCTATTACTACTAATTATACATAATATGGTTATATTATAACAGTTTAAACAAACACAGTTTTAACAAAAACAGAAATGATGTGTTCGTCTAAAAAAAAAGACATTACACACGTAAAAAAAAAAACATGTAGCGCCATCTATGAAATCAAATTGTTCACCGTGATCAAATAATTCCTTATTTGTGAAAACATTTATTAGGGTATAGGTGCTTGAGATGCTGAGTGGCAACATTCTTGAAAGTAGATGGCGTTGTATTCAATAACGTTCTATACTTAGTAAAAGAAGTTTTAAAAAGAAACACATTGCTATGATTTTTAGAAATGTTTGTCTGTCTGTCCGTTTGTTTGACCACGCACCACACAGGTGCATCGAGGATCATGTTTTGGGGTTATGGTTGGAGATTACGTGTTCATCAATTCAACGATAATAAATGGCTCAACATCGGTCAAGTGTGAGTAGTTCGGGTGACGGGAGGAGGGGGGCCGTTGTTTGTCAACCGTACCTTTAGGGATATCTGACATTTTCGCGGGCATGACACACATGACACGCTCTGTGTTTGCTTACTAAAGTGTTACAGCAGTTTTATTATTAGTATTGCGTTGTAACACTATATGAAATACACCCCATTTTTAGCCAAAATGGCAAAACAGAACCCTTATAGTTCCCTTATGTCCGTCCGTCCGCAGCTTAGCTCAGAGACAGTTAGTGCTAGAAGGTTGCAACTTTTGCATGAATAAATTACTAACGCCGATAAAGTGAAAGAACAAAATCTTGAAAATCATTATTTTTTTAAGGGTAGGTACCTCTCTTATATGTAAAGTGGGGATGAGATTTTTTTCTCACCTACCTACCCCATCGTGCGTGGTATCATTAGATAGGTCTTTTAAAAAGCGTTTAGGGTTTGTGATGACTATTTTTAGATTTAAGGATTCCTTTGTGTATAATATTAGGCTTTATAGTGAAGATTTTTGTTAGAGTCAAGTGTCCCCCTGCCAGCTAAATGGTTGATGTTGGGTATGTGAAAAAATTCAGGGTAGTAGTATAAATACTAAAATTATAAGGAAAACTATCACAGTTAAGTACCTAGGCTTTACAAGTTTACGATCACATGAGAAGTAACAACATTTTCGTACAAATTCTATTAAAAATTATTAGGTAATAAGTAGGTATAACGTTGAAAGAATGAAACAAAAACAACAGAAAACCCACTTCTTAAGCCGCACACCAAACTAACTATCTAAAAGAATAGAACAGATCAATTTTTATTTAGTAAGTATTTAGTCAACAGGACTGTTTCCAACATATTTACACAGAAGTTACCCGACTTTCACGCGAACGAAGTCGCGGGCACAGCTATTTTTTAATTCACCAATGTAGACATTATAAAGAAATAAGTTTAGTATTTATACTAAACGTTTCTAAAAGATATACTAATTCAGTATATCTTTTAGAAACGTTTGAATGTTGTCTGTTTGTTTGAACACGCATCACAGTACCACGGGAATGCAATGTTTTAAAAACAGGATATTTTTTTAAAAACTTATCTCACACTAGCCCTATTTCGCGCGAGTACTTGGGCGGTTTCGGGCTTCATTTAACCCGAAACCGATAATAGTAATATTTTAAGAGATGCAAATCATTTTGGTAAAATACTATTATAATTTGTCTTCTAACCGTCTGGCGCCATAAACTTTGTCGCCCTTCATTTTGCTGCACTGGGCATTTGCTTGGCTTGCCTTGCCATAGGTCGGGCCCTGATTAGAGCTAGGCCCTAATATCCATAGATGCCACTGAGCATTGTGGAGCATGTTTCCAATATGTTTCACACAGAAGTTAAATTGTAACATAAACTACCTTAATATAAACCCAACTTCCACGCGAACGAAGTCGCGGGCACAGCTAGTACAATAATAAAGGTGCCATGTACACACAGCTGCGTCTAAAAATTTCCAAACGAGGCACCGGCATTTCTAACGAAAATTGGTTTACTTTACGCTTGTTTAAATTATTTTTTATTGCAAAAACTGACATATTATTTTTGTCAAATTTTGCGATTTCATATATGTAGATACATGGCACAGTGAGTAAGCTATTTACTTTGTATACGGGCTTACAAAAGTCGGTCCAGTTCATACCAAAAATTGCTCTAATGCATTTTTTTTGGGCTAATAGAACGTGTGATATCTCTGAGGAATTGCCCCAAACAATTAATAATAATAATAATAATAATAAATTTATTTAGTAAAAATCTTTTACAAAAAATGATATACAACAATTAGGCAGTAAATACATTATAATATCAAAGTATGTGATAACATAATAGTACAACTCCTACACGGTCATCTGATCCCAAACTAGGCAGAGCCTGTACTATGGCAACCAGACAACTGATAAACATACTTATAAAATAGTAGTATACATATTTTTGAAATATAATTATAAATAAAAGTATTTTATACAGCTTTAAAGACACAGAAAAATCTTAATTCTTAAAAATAAAATTACAATAGGTATTACAAATAGTGATAAGTCTAATTATTTGCAATTAGCTATACCCTGAACTAGGTCACAGATAATATAGTACTATACTAGTAACTAGGTTAAACATAAACCTGTATCTCAGGTGTTTACTATAAACTTAAAGGAATCAATGTTTCTAAATCGCTTAATAATATCTACTTAACTACATATTTTCATAAACAGTAAAAGTAAATGAATTTAAATAAAATGTCATATTACGCTATACCTATTCTATTACACTAAAAATATTTGCATCGTTTGAACTGTAAATGAGGGCAAAAATTGTTACATTACGTATGTGAGTTTCAAGGTTTTAATAATGCAGCGCTTACAATTATTTCTAGGTCAAGATGATTTTTATTAATTAGTAACAAAAGATATGGATGGTTTATATGATTTTTAATTTGTAATGATATCAATAAATTAGCCAATATAGATAGTGTTTATGTGCTTACTAAAAACAAATGTATAAAAAGCGGCGATCTAGGCGCCCTCATAATCAACTGAGTTGATATACCTGTACTCCGCAGCTTTTTTAGCAGGGCACTCAGTATCACCCGTTTTATGGGTGTGAGGCTTGCCGAACCGTCGGCATGTCGCGCATTTCGGCGAGTCTGCTTTCATGATGCATTCCGTCATCGAGTGGCCATTTTCCCCGCAATGTCCGCACGTTGGGGTAGTTTCTCTGCAAGATTTAGCCGCATGGCCATATTGGTGACAGTTGTAACATCTTGTTACTATCGTGAAATCTCTGACAGGGCAGGAAGTCCAGTTAATAAATAATCTGCCTTGCGAAACTAATATTTTTCTAACCTGTGCTGGGACTTCAATTATGAAGTTACAGGTCGAGGCGCCTTTTTTTCCAGATTTGTGGCTAAGTTTTGTAGAGGACAAAAACATATCAATGGACACTGAAGGTACTTTCTCGGCTATGTTTTGTTCGTATATATATGTAAAGAAGTCCTTCTCCGACAAAGAAGCTGGCACTCCAATAACAATAACTCGTGGGTTGCGCTTGTGTGGGTCGCCGGCGGTAAGGCCGGAAGAGGACAACTGTACTGCCTGTTTGAGTTTTTCAGCGTCGTCCTTCGATTCGGTGCTAATAATTACACCTCCTTTCGTCGTTTTTCTTACACCTCGAACATGTAACTTCATTTGGTCAGGCCTAATTATTGATTGCACAAGCGACTTTGTTTCATCACTAGATTTTTGCTTGTCCTGTGGATAGATGGCAACAGTGCTTAAGTTGTTTGGGCGAACTATAGTATTAGACTTCTTTTTCACGATATCTGCAAACGAAGTATTTCCAGAACAAGACTCCTCAATAGTCTTCTTAAGCACCGTGATGTGCTCCGATAGACTGCTTTTTTCTTTAAGTTCTTTGATAATGGTAGAGGCCTCAATCATTTTTTGTTTCAGCGACTGATATATTACAGCCATTTGCGATGCGTTGTATTGGACTTTTCGGCACAGATTCGATATCTTCATTTTTTGTTCGCTATTTAGTTTTCCATCAGAAGCAATCGAGCATACTTCGCCCAATTGTTGGTCGGTAGCAGACATCCACTTCTGGATATCGGGCGTGGACACGAGATCGAACGAGAAACCCGACGATTCCTGGGCTGGGCTTTGCGCCTTCATCGGAGACTGGGGGGGCTGGGCACTTCCGGTCAGTTTAGCAGGTTTGTTATCCATATTGAGTAACAACTATTAAAATACTTTTCATATTAAGCGCGCATAGTTACAATTTTACACACTCGCAAGAAGCAAAATTACATGACATCACTCAGTATTAAAAGTAGGTCACTTTTATATTAATGTAATATATAAATATTGCAAGTGCACATCTATCCCATATCTAATTATAGAATACACGTAAGCGTGGTAAACCATCATGGAAGTAGGCCTGGATGTTTCCTCTTTTATTTTTTTTTATGCAAACACAAATCTATTTATTTTGAAGCAGATATAATCAATGTGTTCCTTCCATACTACCTAAGTGTTCATCGATGGTAATGCCAAGGAACTTTGTTATTTACATACATATCAATCCAAAATGGTTTTTTTTCGTATTTTCCAATCCAATCCAATTTTGTTCTTTACAACAACCTTACCTGGGCTACGAATAAGTATTTCAAATAAAAAACTTGTGAAGTTGGTCCAGCCAAGTGAGTTTTGTTTTAATGTATACTAATATTATAAAGCTGAAGAGTTTGATTGTTTGTTTAAACGCGGTAATCTCAGGAACTGCTGGTCCGAATTGAAAAATATATTTTCCTGTTGGGTAGCCCATTTATCGAGGAAGGCTATAGGCTATATAACATCACGCTACGAGCAATAGGAGCGGAGCAGTAATGAAAAATGTTGCAAAAACGGGGAAAATGTACGCATACGAAGTTGCGCGGAACAGCTAGTGTGTTATAAACTTCTAACTTTGTCTTTGTTTTCCATTTAATTTTCAAGATGGAATAGAACAAGACAAAACTTTCTTGAGTTAAAATACTGTTACCACAGATAATATAATACTATACCTACTAGTACTGTTACTAAGGTATTATGATTATGGGGATTAGTTCGTAATGAGGATTTAATTTTTTTTAAAAGATATACTAATTCAGTATATCTTTTAGAAACGTTTGAATGTTGTCTGTTTGTTTGAACACGCATCACAGTACCACGGGAATGCAATGTTTTAAAAACAGGATATTTTTTTAAAAACTTATCTCACACTAGCCCTATTTCGCGCGAGTACTTGGGCGGTTTCGGGCTTCATTTAACCCGAAACCGATAATAGTAATATTTTAAGAGATGCAAATCATTTTGGTAAAATACTATTATAATTTGTCTTCTAACCGTCTGGCGCCATAAACTTTGTCGCCCTTCATTTTGCTGCACTGGGCATTTGCTTGGCTTGCCTTGCCATAGGTCGGGCCCTGATTAGAGCTAGGCCCTAATATCCATAGATGCCACTGAGCATTGTGGAGCATGTTTCCAATATGTTTTACACAGAAGTTAAATTGTAACATAAACTACCTTAATATAAACCCAACTTCCACGCGAACGAAGTCGCGGGCACAGCTAGTACAATAATAAAGGTGCCATGTACACACAGCTGCGTCTAAAAATTTCCAAACGAGGCACCGGCATTTCTAACGAAAATTGGTTTACTTTACGCTTGTTTAAATTATTTTTTATTGCAAAAACTGACATATTATTTTTGTCAAATTTTGCGATTTCATATATGTAGATACATGGCACAGTGAGTAAGCTATTTACTTTGTATACGGGCTTACAAAAGTCGGTCCAGTTCATACCAAAAATTGCTCTAATGCATTTTTTTTGGGCTAATAGAACGTGTGATATCTCTGAGGAATTGCCCCAAACAATTATCCCATATCTAATTATAGAATACACGTAAGCGTGGTAAACCATCATGGAAGTAGGCCTGGATGTTTCCTCTTTTATTTTTTTTTATGCAAACACAAATCTATTTATTTTGAAGCAGATAGAATCAATGTGTTCCTTCCATACTACCTAAGTGTTCATCGATGGTAATGCCAAGGAACTTTGTTATTTACATACATATCAATCCAAAATGGTTTTTTTCCGTATTTTCCAATCCAATCCAATTTTGTTCTTTACAACAACCTTACCTGGGCTACGAATAAGTATTTCAAATAAAAAACTTGTGAAGTTGGTCCAGCCAAGTGACTTTTGTTTTAATGTATACTAATATTATAAAGCTGAAGAGTTTGATTGTTTGTTTAAACGCGGTAATCTCAGGAACTGCTGGTCCGAATTGAAAAATATATTTTCCTGTTGGGTAGCCCATTTATCGAGGAAGGCTATAGGCTATATAACATCACGCTACGAGCAATAGGAGCGGAGCAGTAATGAAAAATGTTGCAAAAACGGGGAAAATGTACGCATACGAAGTTGCGCGGAACAGCTAGTGTGTTATAAACTTCTAACTTTGTCTTTGTTTTCCATATAATTTTCAAAATCGAATAGAACAAGACAAAACTTTCTTGAGTTAAAATACTGTTACTAAGGTATTATGATTATGGGGATTAGTTCGTAATGAGGATTTAATTTATGAACCTCTACTTTACATACGTAGAGGTTGTTCCGTTCCGTGGGTTCGATCCGCACCCAGGATAAAACTTTGTGTGATGGTGGTGACTCGATGAGCACGATGGTGTATTCTGTTTCTGGGTGTAATTTGTCTATAATATGTACCTACGTATTGAGAATAGGGATGTTGACTGTCAAGTCAAATCAGTCTCTTTTTATGAAATGTCAAAACGTCAAGCTCTATAGAAAAGTGTTTGGAATAGCAACCTATGACGTCATATGTTCCTATCAAATCAATACTTTTAGTATTCGTTTTCATGTTTTTAAATTCAAAAACATGTTTAAATGTAAAAGAACAGTTATTTTCAGAGCATTTCAAGATCTACTATTGCATGATTGGTATAAAATAATTTACTTTTATTGTAGTCAACTGCCCAATTATGTAAGTATAATTCGCGCCATCTTTATTTTTTTCGGAGTCGAACCGACTAAAAATCACACAGTGTTCCGTCGCAACAGTCTATTACTACTAATTAAACATAATATGGTTATATTATAACAGTTTATACAAGGTTAATTTTTGAAGCGCAAAAAAAATCATCTAAAAGAATATGAAAATTATTTAAAACTTGCGTAATTATAAGCCATTAAAGTTGTCTAGTGTTCTTCGCAGTATCGTGCTCATTGCGTCGTGTACGTAATCTATGATTATTGTATGTAATAATGTTGAAAATAAGTGATTACATTTCATATCACATTGTAAACAAGACTTGGGACAGTTAGAATGATTAATGAATTAATTATTGATTTATTAATTAATTCATTGTAAAATATAAAATGGTCAAAAAACTTTTTCTGAACAAACTTGTTACTGATTCTGAATAAACTAGTTTCAGCTTTGCACTATACCAAGAATAACGTTATATATAGGTAGGTAATAAAAAAAATATCAAAAATCTATTTAACCAATGTTGACCCAATTTTTAGGGTTCCGTAGCCAAAATGGCAAAACGAAACCCCTAAAGTTTCGCCATGTCTGTCCGTCCGTCCGTTCGCAGCTTTGCTCAGAGACTGTTAGTGCTAGAAGGCTGTAATTTTGCATGGATACACATATTACTTACGCCGATAAAGTGAAAGAATAAAATCTTAAACAAACATTTTTGAGGGTACCTCCGCTATATGTACCTATAGTGGGTATGTGATGATGTGTGGGGTATCATTAGATAGATCTATTAATAACGTTTAGGGGTTGGAAAGACCATTTTTAGATTTAGAGATCCGTTTGTGAAATATTAAGATTTAAAGAGCAAATTTGTGACTACGGAACCCTATATTGTGCGTGGCCCGACAAGCACTTGCCCGGTTTTATACAACTCCATAATCAAACTCTACCAAATAGGTGTATCTATACCTATATACTTATAATGAAGTGGTTATAAAAACAAAAAATACTTATGTCAACCCCCCGATCCCCCTTAGGTACGCACATGGAACCTGGGGGATTAGAAAAGGTACATTCGTTCCGTGGCGAACTCTTTTTAGATCGAACCTTCGTTTTCATTGAATTAGAGTAGGCCTCCTGCTCACGGATGTCCAAAAACGAGTCGATAAGTTAAAGTACCTACAACATAGAAACAACATTGTAAATAAATATTTTTTTAGTAACCAATTTACCATCCGTCAATCGAAATAATTTGATATTGTACCTTCGTTCCGTTGACTTATGGTGTAGATTACTATACATATCTATCTACAGATGTTACCTAATCGTAATCGATTCCAACTACCAAGTATGTAAGCGGTCTCATTCTGTTGATCCATTTGTTATTTGGGTTTGTTGTGGTGCGCACACGTTCAGAAAATGGTGCTCGTTAATGTGACTGAGGGTGTGCTAGAAGGAGAGCAGGTACAGAACGAGTACGGAGGCACATTCTACAGCTTTAAAGGTATACCGTATGCGCAGCCGCCACTTGGAGACTTGCGATTTAAGGTACTTACAATATTTGAACTTTAATCTCATTCATTTTTAAATGTTTGCCGGTCTATTAATAGATAGAAGTTTGGTTTTGTCCTTGGTAGGTTGTGATGTGTTTGTTAAGTTTTACCTTAAGCTGTTTAATTAAAATAACGATTTAAGTAGGTACTTATATACTTAGTTTTTTTTTTATTTGCTAGTCATTAATGCCCTTGTGGCCACAGTTTTTTATCCGTTCCACTTATCTAGTTTACGTATTACATATAGGTACAATAGTATAGTAATAGAGTTATCTATTCGATAACTCAGTCTAGTAGGTATCTCACGAGGTATCTTTGATAAATATTACTTAAGAATTAAAATTTGTTTTTATTTTAATGTTATCTAAAGTCTCTCTTTCGCGTTAGTTCCCCCAACAAAATATGGTCGCATTTAATTAATAAATTACATATTTAAGTATTTTAGAAAATTAGTTGTCCAGCTCGAGTAATTGTTGCGTAGATTTTTAAATTTGTTGCGCTGTAATTTTCCCTCCGGCGGATTATGTCTAAAGGTTCATTTCCGAGCATCGCGGCCGATCGCGAGCCGCTCGCGGCTTACGACAAGCGGCTGACGCTCGCGGCCGATGCGACAATATTCACGTGCGCGCGCAGGCCTACGACAGTCGTCGGCCGCGCGCGTCTGTCAAGGTTCATTTCCGTGCATCGCGGCCGATCGCGAGTCGCGCGCGGCTTACGACAAGCGTCTGACGCGCGCGGCCGATGCGACAATAGTCAGAGTATGAGAATGTATGGTGCCGTTTCCGAGGTAAGCGACAGACGCTCGCGGCCGACGACTGTCGTAGGCTGCGCGCGTACTCAGAATATTGTCGCATCGGCCGCGAGCGTCAGCCGCTTGTCGTAAGCCGCGCGCGGCTCGCGATCGGCCGCGATGCACGGAAATGAACCTTTACTTACCTCAGCCGCTTGTCGTAAGCCGCGAGCGGCTCGCGATCGGCCGCGATGCTCGGAAATGAACCTTAAATGTCAAAATGTACTTAACAACGTATTGTAATAATCTCGAAAAAAACTTTTCCCAAAATGACTGATTTTTTATATGTTTTAATATGAAAATGTCTCAATACGTAAACTGTCGGTTAGAATTCGTACAGTCACAGACAGATTCGTTCTTCCATATTATTATTTACCTTCCGGAAACACCACCTTATTACATACTATGCTATGTACTTAGGTATAAATTCTCTTTCATTAAAAGGAATTCTCTGTCATTGATCTATTACGGACATCGATACAATTTTTCGAATAACAACAAAACTGGTTCTTCTAAGTGGAGGTGTGTTAACAGAATTGAATTTTCATCATCAGTTTAAACTCAGAAAAAAAACAATAATTCGACATAGTTCACACGTATGTTTACCGCATTTGAATCGCAATGAAGAAGACGTGTATATAGATGCTTGTTAATAAAAAAAATTATTGTGTTCTGGAGAAAAAATGTAATAGCCGTACAATTTTACCACCATACGAAGAAAAAAAAGTTCTTTGTACAGACATAGGCACCGAATTTTAGGACAAAGTAATACAGAGTTCAACACATTATACGCTGTCAGGATTCCGAAATTACTATCAAGTGAATTTCTTGTAATCGAAGATGGGGATGATCAAAAAATATTAAACTTTTGGATTGGAAATTAACGCCTACAAGTGTGACTTCGAAGTGTGCCACATGAGTTGAGTGTCTGTGGGAGTGTGTCCGAGTGCTACGCAAGAGGTCGTGGGTTCGATTCCCACTGAGGATAAAATTTTGCGTGATGAGCACGATGGTTTATTCTGTGTCTGGGTGTAATTTATCTATAATATATATGTATTTAGAAATACTCGTTTAAAAGTATATTTATCAGTTGTCTGGTTACCATAGTACAAGCTCTGCTTAATTTGCAATCAGATGACGTTGTGTGAGATGTCCCAAGATATTATTATTATTAGTAGTTATGTAGGTAGTTTACTAATTGGTCGGCGGCTTATTACGTAGCCTATTGTAGTCTACTAAACATGACCTCTCCCCATTCATGCCACAACAATGAAAACAAGTCGCATCATTATAGTAGGTAGGTGTAGATTAGATTATAATAAACATTTTTTCTGATTTTACGGAAATATATACGTAGCCTTGAGACAAAGTACCATACATACTTACCTATTTTTAATGTGTAAATAAATTACTTAGATTCATACCTTCTTAAATAGTTACCACATTTTTGAATAATCTCGGTCTGCTATGTATAAAAAACTTTTTTATACCTTGAGTTACATTATTATAATTTTCGTAGGGATCTCTAATTTTTTTTGACAATAAAGTATAGCCTATGTTGCTGCCCGTTATTGTAGCTTTCTAATGGTGAAAGAACTTTTGAAATCGGTCCAGTAGTTTTTAAGTTTATTCGTACACATTACATACAAAAAAATACAAATCTTTCCTCTTTATAATATTAGTATATATAGATAAGATGAATCGCTGATAACTTTGATAAGTTTACCAGGTTTTTTAGTTTAGGTAATTATAGGTAGTGGTATTTCTTGTGTAGTATCTAGGTATAGTATTTGAGCTTACTTTGGTAGATAAGTTGTTGAGTAGATTAAACATACTTAAACTTAAACATACTATAAAAATAACAATGTTAATGATTTTTTTGTACCGCAGGCACCTCAACCACCAACACCATGGGAGGGAGTTCGCAGTGCGAAGCAGTTCGGATCCAAAGCATACCAGATCGATATACTTACCAAAACAGGCATAGTAGGCAGCGAAGATTGCTTGTATCTCAACGTTTACACACCAGATACTAAACCGGACAAACCTTTGCCTGTCATGTTCTGGATACACGGAGGAGCGTACATTTGTGGCAGCGGAGAAGATGATTTCTATGGTCCTGAATTTTTGGTACGGGAAGGAGTTATTCTCGTCACAATCAACTACAGACTTGAAGTGCTCGGTTTTCTTTGCTTGAACACTGAAGATGTACCCGGAAACGCTGGTTTGAAAGACCAAGTGGAAGCTCTAAGATGGGTCAACAAAAATATCGCTAATTTCGGAGGAGATCCAAATAATATTACGATATTTGGCGAGAGTGCTGGAGGTGCTAGTGTCGGCTATCATTTGGTGTCGCCGTTGAGCAAGGGTCTGTTCAAGAGAGCTATTGCCCAGAGTGGTGTTCCATTTTGTCCTTGGGCACGAGCTTATGAACCGCGTGATAGAGCCCTAGCACTAGCGCGACAGCTAGGTTGCTATTCTGATGATGACAAGGAATTATATGAGTTTTTCAAGACCCAACCAGTTGATAAGCTTGTAGCTACTTCTGTACCAATATTACTATCAGAAAAAGCACGGCTCGGCACAGATATGTACTTCAGTGCGGTCGCTGAACAAGACTTTGGTAATAAAGATAGATTTTTCGGAGGAGATGCTAATTCGGTGCACGAAGATGTGGAAATAATGATAGGACACACTAGCGATGAAGGTCTTGTCCAGATGGGACCCTCTGAAACTGTCAAGCCTAAGCTAGAAATAGCGAGAGATTTCCTGGAGTCCTTTGTGTCTAAGCCCTTAGCGATCACTTTGACAATCAAACAGCAACTGGAACTTGGAAAGAAAATCAGGAAGTTTTATTTCGGTGACAAAATCGACATTTCCGAAGAGTGGGAACAACTGGCTAAGTACTATTCAATGGATATGTTCGTGCATCCTGTGTTGCGTTTTACCAAGATCTGCGCAAAAAATAACAAAGTGTATTTATACAACTTTAGTTGCAAATCTGAGAGGAACCTTTTATGCTATGTGATGGGACTTATAGAAACCGTTGGAAATAAACCAGTGACTTGCCATGCTGATGATTTGCTGTATCTGTTTAACGCCAAGGTTATGCCAACTAAAGTTGACATCAATTCTGATACATTCAAACTTATAGAGAGAGTGAACAAACTTTGGACCAACTTTGCTAAATACGGGTGAGTATTTGAACAATAAATAGACTACCTATCTTTCGCTGGATAATATATATCTTATCCGAGAAAATTTGGCATTAGATAAAACTTAAGAGTCAACTAATGCAAACTCCGGTACAGCCTGTGCCGGTAACAGAAAAGACAAGTGATACCGTCATAATCATTGTTCGCGACATGGTACCTAACATGGAGATTTGGATTTTTTTTTGAATCAGGTAAAAACGAAAGTGAATTTTAAATTAACAGATGCACACAGAGTGCATTTGTTAATTTTACATTCACTTACGTTTGGTCTTCTTCGTCTAATTCCAGAAATCGAATGCCAAGTCGACTTAACTATATTATGTGTTTATCAAGGCAAAGCATTTACCGCTATAGATAATGGACGCAAACAGTACTTACCTATCTATTACCAGTGTGAATTGTCCACCCTGGCTTTGGAGTGTCAAGGAGTACAGGTGCCTGTACTTACCTATACTCTACTGAGAGTAGAGGACTTTACAGCTATCTGCTGTTAGGAGATACAGCGTATTGAGTTTTAGCTAGCTCTGACGTTGAAATATAATATTAAATTATGGCCCAACTGTCTTCTGTCAGATAGATGTAGACTGTAGAATTTTGATATTCATCTAAGTTGTTTGTAATTTTAGAAACCCAACTCCAGACAATTCTTTGGGTGCTAAGTGGAATCAGTATACTATTCAGAATCAAGATTATTTGGACATTGGCAATCGGCTCGTCGCTGGAACCGCGCCAGATGCTGAAGAACATGCCTTTTGGGATAGCATCGTTGAAAAATATGGACAATTGTAAATTATAACTACGTAATAAGCATATAAAAATCAATAAAGTTTTTATTTTTGGTTATTAAACTGTTTGAGAAACGAAATATTTTATTCCGTCCCCATTATCATCTCGGATGACTCAGGTGTTTGTTGCTAGTTATAATCATTGGTGTGGTACTGGTGGATTTTGGCTTTCTTGAAACCCAAGATTTTTTAAGAAAGCATCATAAGTTCACAAAAATAAATATAATCTAGCTACCTCAAGTTGTAACACTATCAAAGTTATTTTAGAAAATCTTTATAAGTCTCCTTATATATCTCAATGATAACAAAACTATATTTGACAACCAGTTTGGTTTTAGTGCTGCATATCCGGCCACCAGTGGTGACCACAGATAAGCCACTAGATGCTGCCACAAGTTGTGGAAGACATTTTTATACTTAGCCGCCATTAAACACGACCACAAGTAGCGAGCACTACAAACTGAGCTGCTAGATGGTAAATAAATATTTCCCACAATTATTACCTACTACTGGCATCATACTTTTAAACTGACTGTTCCAGGCGAATGAAGGTAGTTCGACTTCTTTATTTTAAGAAAAAGGAGGTGTACCTCAGGTATCTATCCTTGGTCCAATTATAATATTGTATTGTATGGTATACAGGGGGTTTCGGGGGCGATAAATTAATCCGTATTTTTATCCGTATTTTCAGGCTGAGAATAACTGCTAAAATATAATACCTACATTGTTATAATAACTCCGGTTCGAATCCGAATGATTAGTTTTTTCCTTTTTTATTTTTATTTTATTTTTTTAATTTGTCCATTATTATTTCATTATTATTATGTCGGTAAGATCGAGAAAATATTATTCAAATTTTATCAGTAGACATGTCATTTGTATCTAAATATAATTTTCAAAAAACACGTGAGTTCAGTGACATACACACGCACAAAAGAAATATATATATATAAAGATTTATGTAGAAAATCAGTACTATTTAAAAAAAAATAATCTTAAGGCTAGTATAAAAAACAATTGCACAAATTTATTATTATTATGTATGTCGTCTCCATATCACGGGACTAAGGAGTCACGGTCATTTGGGTGGGAGGCGTGCGTGGGGCCAAAGCCAACACGTAGAGGCCCGTTAGACATTTTAATCTAAAGGCTATGTGACACAAACCGGCGATTATCGCTGTATACACTATAGAAATGTACCCAACGACATTCCCCGGTTAGTGTAAAAACTATTCAAACAGTCAAAAAGTGGTAGCTAAGAAACTGAATGAAATGAAGGATTATGGCGCCTGCCCTGCAAACACATGGTATTGGATTTTTTTTTCCTATCTTTTTTTTATTTTATTTTTTCCACATCTTTTGTTTGATAGCATGCACATGAAAAATATAGAGTCTTTAATTAAATATTCATTTATTTTTTACCTTTTACCTATAACTTCGTATTTATCTATTTTAACTATACCTTTCAATTTATTTCCTCGTCCGTGCACCACTCAACAACTTGTTCCGCTTAGCTAAAGCTGAGTTGGTGACCTTTTTTGGTGACTTGTTTACTATTGCAAATCGCGAGTATTTTTTCATTTTTATTTTATTTATAGGCTATTTTTTGTTTTCTCAAATGTTTTATTTTTACGTTAGGCTTGAATTGCGTTTTATTTGTTTTTGTATTATCTGTGCTGTGTGTGTAATTGTCGAAATAAATGTGTTTTTTATATAAATAACATTTAAAAAACAGACTAACATAATACTTAATATAGCATTTATAAACCACGAGGTTTGTAATTAATGCTACACTTAATCTACGTCGATAACACAATCAATACGGTTAAATCGTATTACAAAGTAGCTAAATACTAATTGATTTATGTTTACAGACATTTCAGTATTGGGAACTAGTAAAAACATTTCCAAGCAATAAATTATCATTCCATGTTCATAAGAAAGTAGGACTTGAGTTTACACTTGATATTTCTTAGTGAGATTGATTTTTTAAATCGGAGGGTAGACTGTTAAGTAACCGGGGAACTAAATAACGCGATGTGCGTTCGCCGTAAGTATTGTTTGCTCGAGTCATGCAGAGCCGGTTTCGAGCTACGACGGCCCGAGTGTATCAGGATGTTGGATGTCATTCTTTAAATCTTCGTTAATGAATTGTTGCAGTAATATATATTTAAATTGTGTATGTATCGGCAATATTTTACAGTGATTAAATAAATTATGTTCGTTATCTTTTGAAACTATATTTTTAATGATTCGTAGTTAAAGTTTACTTATTTTATTAAGATATGATTTAAAGGTGCGGCCATAACTACTGAGACATTCATTATTGGATATACGACCCGGCTAAGGAATGATATAGCATAAGTTTTACTTTGAAGGGTAGGCCGTTCTTAAGAAAAGTTTAATTCTCTATGAGTTTTTTCAACAACAAATATTTTGTGTGTGATAAAATATTTTAATTAAATATTTACAAAGAACTCTCCACCAGCCTCTATAGAAACTTTCATGCGTCTGAACCAATTATCGAATATTTTTTCCAGTCCGCTGCAGACACCTCGTCCACGGCTTTATCGAACGCTGTCTTCCGGCGATGAAAACTGTAACCCTTGCAGCTGATTTCTATTTTAGGGAATAAAAAGAAGTCACACGGTGCCAGATCAGGACTGTTATGTAAGGAGGATGATCTGAGACTCTGACCAGTATTCAGGAAGTCCATCGTTTTGAGCGCTGAATGCGCGGGCACGTTGTCATGGTAAAGCAGTACCTCGCATTGAAACCAGATACCCCGTCATTTTTTAAAAAGTTTTCATTACTATGTTGTTCATAAATTTAGATCAACTTCTGCATTCTGTATTTTTTATGGTATTATTCTTGAAGACTCGAAATTCTCTCATTGATCCACTTATTTTCTTTTTAGGGTACCGTAGCCAAAATGGCAAACTGGAACCCTAATAGTTCCACCATGTCCGCCCTTCCATCCGTAGCTTAGCTCAGATTACCTATATGTTTTACCTAACGTAACCTCCTACAGACTATTTTAGTGGAGTAAAATCGTTGTTTACTAAGAGGTTTAGGCCCTAAACCTGACAAAAAAACATGGATCTTACTCCAGGGTCTCTCAGATATGTAGTAAATGGTTGTGTAACAAAAGTAAATTGTAGGTGGTGAAGATCACTAGATCACCAGCCTATAGCAGTCCACTGCTGGAAATAGGCCTCTCCTATTGCACGCCACTTTATTCTATCTTCGGCTTGTCGCATCCAGCTCCTGCCAGCCGTTGCGTAAATCATCACTCCACCTTTAATAAAAACTAACAATATATTTTTATAGTTTCTACAAGTCTAGTTTAGAAATAATATAAAAGAGTTGCTACTTTCTATGTTAGCTGTGGTTGCCTGTAATTAAATGAGCACAAGACAATTTATTATTGTTTATGATCTGTGTATCATAAGTTGGCAATCCTAATAAAAAAATATTTTGTCTACTACAGTGCGAAAACTTTTTTGACGTGTTTTGTGGCTGTTTTTTTGTGTCGTAAAGTATATTGATTTGATAGTTGCCGCACGTTCGCTGAGCGACCAATTTTCCCTAATGTGGCCCGGCCAATTTTGTTTTTGTTTCAGTCGATCTCTATTTTATTGTTGCCGGGTTATGTAGCCCGTTTAGGAGACTGAATCATGCGCCATACAATTGAAGGCACATTGCCATTATTGGCCGAGCAATTAGTTGCCAACAGTGTCGCCACAAATTGCCGTAAAAAATGGCTCGTTTAGACGCCGCTTTAAGAACAATTTATAGATGTAATTCCGGAGTTAGATCGGTTAACAAGGTATTATCAACTTTTTTTAAAAACAGAACTATGGCACTCATCTCGATACACACTATCTCCACGACTCGGTGAATAACGGAATTTATTCATTGATTAAAAGACTCGCTAGCTCTTGCAGAATTGGGGTCCCACCCGGTCTTTTAAGCTCTGCAATAATTCCGTCATCACCCGGCGCTTTGATATCCTTAGGCTGCTTTAGAGCTGGCTTGGGTCTATTGACATCCGGAATGTCCTCGGTTTTGTTGACTCACGGTGAAGATTAGGTACGATACGCGTATACAGATGCGATATCGTAATCGTTTTAACTATGTAAACTGTCTATGTTTAATCAGATAATATTCGTATTTGTGGTGGTGCGCACGTATACAGAAAAGTATTACCTACTTCTACAAAATACCTAGAAAACTCTCGGTATATAGGTTGGTACCACGCTGCTATTCATTGAAAAGCAGGTAGATCATGTGAGTCAGGGATAAGAAAAATCCTTATTTCTTACAGCTTAGGGTATAAAATGTACATTGCAGTTTGGTGTTGTTTATTGTAGTTGGTTTTTATTTGTTATTATAAATCATTAGGTAGATAAGTTTTATTTTTGTTGTGTTGTGCACGCGTACAGAAAATGGTGTTCGTTAATGTAAGTGAGGGTGTACTGGAAGGAGAGCAGTTACAGAACGAGTACGGAGGGACATTCTACAGCTTTAAAGGTATACCGTATGCGCAGCCACCCGTTGGAGACTTGCGATTTAAGGTACAAATTGATTTAAATATTAAGTTCACTTAACAGTTTTTTTTATTATATATAATATTTGGCGGTTTAAAAATAGATAGGAGTTTGGTTTTTTCTTTGTGCTGTGTTTGATAATTTTTTTATTTTTTTTAAATACGTGTTTGGTACCTTCCTACTCACTGTAATTTTTATAATCGAGTGAGTGTAAGAGTACCAGTAAATGTTGATTTCCTAATAAAAAACCACAAAAAAACTTCTGCAAAATAAACACGTTCTCTTGCCATAAAATTACATTAGAGTTTAAACATTTGTTATTTCCGCAAAAACGCAGCTTGCAAGACAAGACTGAACTGAACTTTAAACAAAACTGACATTACATAAATAAACAGGACACCGGCTGCAAGTGTTTATTGTTGAATTAAGGTCACATGATAACAGATAAAAAAAAAAAAATATTTATGACTCAAAATCTAAATATTTATGTTTATTGATGTATGAATTTTAATTTTATCGAATTTCGTGATTTATTGTTCACTACCGAAAGTACCTATGCTATCGTGCTAACAGCATCAGTTGTTTTTATCCGATGCCACTTGTAAGTAGGTACCTACCTGTGTGTGTATCTTTATGTATCTACTAACTTCCACAGAGTAAGTCATCACTTCGTTTTACTTACTTCATTGACATCTTTAATACTATAGACTAAAGAGGTCACTGACTGCCTTACATACATATATAATATACTATATTGTAAGGAGGTCCATGCCTCGTAACATGTTATCTGATCGATATCTGAGTTTAGTACCAAGCCAAGACATCTTTATTAAATATTAATTATCACTTAGGAATTTAAATTTGTTTTTAATGTTCAAGTCTCTCTTTCAGTCTGTCACTTGTATTATGAGTAATACCTCCCTCTTTGCTCTCGACCTCCTGCTCGCGGCTTCTAAATATCTATGTATAATCAGTTTTTATTTAATATATTGATGACATGTTGTTGGAGTTATGGTCCTTAGGCACCTGTCCGACTACTTAAATCTAAACCTTTAGTCGTTTCACACTGAGAGCGGTTAGAGCAGTTAGTTTGAATTGCCTAACACTTGTTTTTGAATGGGTCCCTTCGCACCACGGTTCGAATAGCCCGAATAGCCCAGGAATATTGTGTAATGGGTTGATTCGAACCACAGTGGGAAACAGTTCTCTTTTATAATTTGGATAAAGAAGATATGTATTTTTTATTAGGTACCATACCATTAAGTACAACTAGGAACAAAATAACAGGAAAATAATTTATACATAAGTATCATTATGTCTTAAGCTCACTACGTATAGTTTAGTGCTATTGCACTGTAAAATTAATAGTTATTTTTACTTAGTAAAAATGATTAACTAGGTAAGTAAAAATATGTCACGATATTTTTTTCGAGCCCGCGTAAACTGGCGCATGCGTGGTGCCCTGAAAGATGTCCACCTCGCATGCGCGTTGAGCAGCTCTCTATTTACCATTAAGTCAAGATTTTCACAGTTAACGCGGGTTTGCCGCGAAAACAAAAAAAAAACAGAACGTGAATAAAGACCCAGATGCAGAAAGGTGACGACTTTTCTAATATTAGAATCCTTAAATTCTTGATATGAGTCCCAATCTGACCTACGAAAAGAGCATTCGGCTGTTTCTCTCCGTGCTGCAAATCTTGGGCCGTTTCCACCGCTCCACTGCGGTGTGAAACGACCAATAGTACTCTCGTGGGATAGGTATTTTTTAGTTTAAGTCATTATAGGTACAAATACCACTATTTGTTGTGTAGTAATAGTTTTTGTGCTCACTTAGGTAACTTGTTAAGTAGCTACAGACAATAAACATACCAATATAAATGAACCGTTTTTGTTCGTAGGCACCTCAACCACCAACACCATGGGAGGGAGTCCGCAGTGCGAAGCAGTTCGGTTCCAAAGCGTACCAGATCGATATTCTTACAAAAACAGGCATTGGAGGCAGCGAAGATTGCTTGTATCTCAACGTTTACACACCAGATACTAAACCTGACAAACCTTTGCCTGTCATGTTCTGGATACATGGAGGAGCATACATAAGTGGCAGTGGAGAAGACGATTTTTACGGTCCCGAATTCTTGGTGAGGGAAGGAGTTATTCTCGTCACAATCAACTACAGACTTGAAGTGCTCGGTTTCCTTTGCTTAAACACTGAAGATGTACCCGGAAACGCTGGTTTAAAAGACCAAGTCGAAGCTTTAAGATGGGTCAACAAAAATATCGCTAATTTTGGAGGAGATCCAAATAATATTACGATATTTGGCGAGAGTGCTGGAGGTGTTAGTGTCGGCTATCATTTGGTGTCGCCGTTGAGCAAGGGTTTATTCAAGAGAGCTATTGCTCAGAGTGGTGTTCCATATTGTTTTTGGGCACGAGCTTACGAGCCACGTGACAGAGCCCTAGCATTGGCACGACAACTAGGTTGCTATTCTGATGATGACAAGGAATTGTACGATTTCTTCAAGACCCAACCAGTTGAAAAACTTGTTGCTGCTTCTGTACCAATATTACTATCAGAAAAAGCACAGCTCGGCACAGATATGTACTTCAGTGCGGTCGCCGAATAAGACTTTGGTAATAGATTTTTCGGAGGAGATGTTGATTGCGTGCACGAAGGTGTGGAAATAATGATTGGACACACTACCGATGAAGGAATTTTCAACTTGGGATCCTCTGAAACTGTCAAGCTTAAGCTACAAATAGCGAGAGATTTCCCGGAATTCTTTGTAAATAAGCCCTTAGCGATCACTTTGACAATTAAACAGCAGTTGGAACTTGGAAAGAAAATCAGAAAGTTTTATTTCGGTGACAAAATCGATATTTCCGATGAGTGGGAACAACTGGCTAAGTATTATTCCATGGATATGGTCGTGCATGCCTTGTTGCGCTTTACCAAGATATGTGCAAAAAATAACAACGTGTATTTGTACAACTTCAGTTGCAAATCTGAGAGGAACATCTTAAGCCATGTAATGGGACTTACAGAAGCTATTGGAAACAAACCAGTGACTTGCCATGCTGATGATTTGATGTATCTATTTAACGCCAGGATTGTGCCAACTAAAGTTGACATCAATTCGGATACATTCAAACTTATAGAGAGAGTAAACAAACTTTGGACGAACTTTGCTAAATACGGGTGAGTATTTTTACAATAAATAGATAACATAACGTTCGTTAGTTATGATATATATTATCCGAGAAAATTTAGCATTAGATAAAACGAAAGAGTCAACTGTTACAAATTCCGGTATAGCAAGCGACCGGTAGACATGGCGATTTTAGAATATTTTTAAGAATCAGTTAAAAAAATTGACAAATGTGTCTTGGTCTTTTTCGTCTAACTTCTGAAATTGATTGCTCTGTCGACCTGACAATATTATAGTTATGTTTATCTAGCTGAGACAACTTGCTTGTAACTTCTAAGCAGTTACCGCTATAGACAATGGACGCTGGAAACGTTAACAGTAGGTACTTAAGTAACAGTGGATTGCGTTTGTTTCTATATTGTATTATGGGTAGTGGACTCTGCAGCTAGATAAACCTCAATGGGATTTACCTACTTTCTAACATCAGGGTGTTAGAAGGTACATCCCATTGAGGTTTAGCTAGCTATGACGTAGAAACACAATATTAACTTATTTTCCAACTGTGATCTGTCTTATGAATGTATGTAGTCCTCCTCAAGTTATGATAAAAACATAAGAATAAGTTCTGCTTGGTACTTTTTTTGTAGAATTTTGATATTCATCATTTTTTTTGCAATTTCAGAAACCCAACTCCAGACGATTCATTGGGTGCTAAGTGGAATCGGTATACTATTCAGAATCAAAATTATTTGGACATTGGCAATCGGTTCGTCGCCGGGATCGCGCCAGATGCTGAAGAACATGCCTTTTGGGATAGCATCCTTGCAAAATATGGACAATGATAAATGGCTACATAATTACGCATATCTAATTAACAATTAAGTTTTTATTTTTTTTGTATTAAAATTGTTTGAGAACCAAAGTTCTTTCTTTTATTCCACCCGTAACGAACCCCTGAGTCATCCAAGATGATAATGGTCATCTTGGATGACTCAGGTGTTCGTTGCTAATCAAAATCATTGGTGTGGTACTGGTGGTGTTTGGCTTTCTTGAAACCCACGATTTTTTAAAAAAGCATCAAAACTAGACGATTTCAATGTCTAGATGTCGAGCTCGAGTTGTAACATATTCAAAGTTATTTTAGAAAATCCCCAAAGGTCGTCTCAAACCTGACAACCAGTTTGGTTTTAGTGCTACCGCATACCCGGCCACCTGTGGTGACCACAGCTAAACCACTAGTGGCTGCCATAAGTGTGGAAGGTATTTTTATGCTACAACACACCCGGCCACAAGTAGCTGCCACTAAACACGACCACAAGTAGCGAGCAGTGCCACGGGACCGCAATTTGGGAGTTGAAAGCGGCCACTCGAATACCCAGTGTGCGTCAGAATCGTACAAATTGTTTGATAAATATTGTGTCGGCTACTCCGTTCAGATGTATTCGAAACTGCAAAGAATTGACAAATAGACATTAGGTCGTTTATTTGGTGGCCGGCTGTAAAAGTTCAAGGAACGGCCCCAGAAGTGTGGCAGCACATAAGCAGCAGCATTCTACTATAGAATATGCCCACAGAGTATATATATATATATAAGACGATTTTGGAAAGAAAGGAATATTGCTTCAATTACTATCTATGGTAGTAAAAATAAATACTCAGATACAACATACATACCTAAATCATTTTGTACCCGTTCAGCTTATAGCGCGCACGCGTATAGAAAATGGTGCTCGTTAATGTGACTGAGGGTGTACTGGAAGGAGAGCAGGTACAGAACGAGTACGGAGGCACATTCTACAGCTTTAAAGGTATACCGTATGCGCAGCCGCCCGTTGGAGACTTGCGATTTAAGGTACAAATTGATCTATACTCATTCGTACTTATGTATTTTTTTTAAATATTATCGGGTCCAATTTATGGATAGGAGTTCGCTTTTGCCCACGTCCCTGTTAAAGGTTTAACTTTCTTAATTCGATTAAATAATCTATAAACTTATTTTTGAACTATGTAATTGTGTGCTTATCATTGATTTCGTTCACGGCAACAGTTGTTTTTATCTGATGCTTCTTATCTCGCCTATATCTATATGTACAATCGTGAAAATATTATTATCTGTATCTGTGTAATAAATACCTACTTCTACCCAACATGTGGATAGGTAAGCATTAAGAAAAACAATAATACAATTGGTAGGTACCTACGTCCTATCTACCTTTTGCTAACAATGGACATAAATACTTAGTTTTACAGACAGTACTTGGTGTCATTAACAGATTTCATGGCCCATAAATCCTAGTTATAAAAAAAACTGCTAAACTTACTTTACTGTCTGTTTGTTTATTGTTTGTCTGGTTCATTATTAGGGTTTTTACGTTAACAGAAGGGACTTAAGTACCTTTCTATCACCAGTGAATTTTTAATTTCATCTAAATAAGTAAAACATACTTACATGAAATCAGACAAACATTAATCGTTTATTAGAAAAACTTTTAGGCTTAGGAACAACAATGATAAATAATCGTCTTTGTCCATAGGCACCTCTACCACCAACACCATGGGAGGGAGTCCGTAGTGCAAAGCAGTTCGGATCCAAAGCATACCAGATCGATATACTTACAAAAACAGGTATTGTAGGCAGCGAAGATTGTTTGTATCTCAACGTTTACACACCAGATACTAAACCTGACAAACCTTTGCCTGTCATGTTCTGGATACACGGAGGAGCGTATATTTGTGGCAGCGGAGAAGACGATTTCTATGGTCCTGAATTTTTGGTACGGGAAGGAGTTATTCTCGTCACAATCAACTACAGACTTGAAGTGCTCGGTTTTCTTTGCTTGAACGCTGAAGATGTACCCGGAAACGCTGGTTTGAAAGACCAAGTGGAAGCTCTAAGATGGGTCAACAAAAATATTGCTAATTTCGGAGGAGATCCAAACAATATTACGATATTTGGCGAGAGTGCTGGAGGTGCTAGTGTCGGCTATCATTTGGTGTCGCCGTTGAGCAAGGGTCTGTTCAAGAGAGCTATTGCCCAGAGTGGTGTTCCATTTTGTCCTTGGGCACGAGCTTATGAACCGCGTGATAGAGCCCTAGCACTAGCGCGACAGCTAGGTTGCTATTCTGATGATGACAAGGAATTATATGAGTTTTTCAAGACCCAACCAGTTGAAAAGCTTGTAGCTACTTCTGTACCAATATTACTATCAGAAAAAGCACGGCTCGGCACAGATATGTACTTCAGTGCGGTCGCCGAACAAGACTTTGGTAATAAAGATAGATTTTTCGGAGGAGATGCTAATTCGGTGCACGAAGATGTGGAAATAATGATAGGACACACTAGCGATGAAGGTCTTGTCCAGATGGGACCCTCTGAAACTGTCAAGCCTAAGCTAGAAATAGCGAGAGATTTCCCGGAGTCGTTTGTGTCTAAGCCCTTAGCGATCACTTTGACAATTAAACAGCAGCTGGAACTTGGAAAGAAAATCAGGAAGTTTTATTTCGGTGACAAAATCGACATTTCCGAAGAGTGGGAACAACTGGCTAAGTACTATTCTATGGATATGTTCGTGCATCCTGTGTTGCGTTTTACCAAGATATGCGCAAAAAATAACAAAGTGTATTTGTACAACTTCAGTTGCAAATCTGAGAGGAACCTTTTATGCTATGTAATGGGACTTATAGAAACCGTTGGAAATAAACCAGTGACTTGCCATGCTGATGATTTGCTGTATCTGTTTAACGCCAAGGTTATGCCAACTAAAGTTGACATCAATTCTGATACATTCAAACTTATAGACAGAGTGAACAAACTTTGGACCAACTTTGCTAAATACGGGTGAGTATTTGAACATTAAATAGACAACCTATCTTTCGCTGCATAAGATATATCTTTTCCGAGAAAATTTGGCATTAGATAAAACTTAAAAGTCAACTAAGGCAAACTCCGGCACAGCCTGTGAAGGTGACAGAAAAGACAAGTGATACCGTCATAATCATCGTTCGCGACATGGTACCTAACATGGAGTTTTGAATTTTCTTAGGATCAGGTAAAAACGCAAGTGATTTTAAATTCACTTACTTTTGGTCTTCTTTGTTTAATTCCAGAAATGGAATGCCATGTTGACCTAACTATATTAAATGTTTATGAAGTTTAAGCAGTTACCGCTATAGACAATGGACGCTGGAAACATTAACAGTACTTACCTATCTTTTACCAGTGTGGATTGTCCACCCTGTCTTTGGAGTATCAAGGAGTATTATGTACTGGTGCCTGTAGGCTGTACCTACCTATACTCTACTATGAGTAGAGGACTCTACAACTATCTGCTGTTAGGAGATACAGCCCATTGAGATTTAGCTAGATATGACGTTGAAATATAATATTTACTTATTGCCTAACCGTCTTTTGTCAGATGGATGTACATACCCTGCCCTCAAGTCGTCTTATAAAATTAAGAATAAATTCGGCTTGATACGGCAGAATTTGATATTTATCTAAGTTGTTTGTAATTTTAGAAACCCAACTCCAGACAATTCTTTGGGTGCTAAGTGGAATCAGTATACTATTCAGAATGAAGATTATTTGGACATTGGCAATCAGCTCGTCGCCGGGACCGCGCCAGATGCTAAAGAACATGCATTTTGGGATAGCATCCTTGAAAAATATGGACAATAGTAATTTATGACTAAGTAATAAGCATATAAAAATCAATAAAGTTTTTATTTTTGAGTATTGAACGAAATATTTTATTCCGTCGACATTATCATCTCGGATGACTCAGGTGTTTGTTGCTAGTTATAATCATTGGTGTGGTACTGGTGGATTTTCGCTTTCTTGAAACTCAAGATTTTTTAAGAAAGCATCATAAGTTCACAAAAATAAATATAATCTAGCTACCTCAAGTTGTAACACTATCAAAGTTATTTTAGAAAATCCTTATAAGTCTCCTTATATATCTCAATGATAACAAAACTATATTTGACAACCGGTTTGGTTTTAGTGCCGCATATCTGGCCGCCAGTGGTGACCACAGCTAAGCCACTAGATGCTGCCACAAGTTGTGGAAGACATTTTGATGCTGCAATACACCTGGCCACAAGTAACCGCCACTAAACACGGCCACAAGTAGCGAGCACTACCATGGACCGTAACTTGTGGCTAGAAAGCTGCCATTCGAATGTCCAGTGTCCGTTGAAACTAAACAAACAAATTGTAAAAAAAATGTCTTGTCGGCCACTTGGCTCAGCTGTGGTCACCACTAGTGGCTGGGTGTGCGGCAACAAATAAGCAGTAGCATTTTATTAAAAAACAGGCCCACAGAATCTATATTCTGTGGGCCTGCTAAGTGTAATTCGTCCGATTACTATAATCGGACGAATTTGGAAAGAAAGGAATATTGCTCCTCTGCATTTCCAAATATTTAATGAATGTTTGATATTTTTGACAAACTGAGCTGCTCTATATTTCTCACAATTATTAGCTACCACTGGCATCATACTTATTAAACTGACTGTTTCAGGCGAACGAAGTAGTTTCACTTCTTTATTTTAAGAAAAAGGAGCGGGTGTACCCCAGGCATCTATCCTTGGTCCAATTATAATATTGTATTGTATGTATACAGGGGGTTTCGGGGGCGATAAATCGGTCGAGGTAGGTTTATTTTTAAAAATTGTCGTTTTATCCGTATTTTCAGGCAGTGAAAAACTGCTAAATATAATACCTACATTGTTATATTAACTCCGGTTCGATGATTAGTCTCTTTCGTTGATTCGTTTTTTCCCTTTTTTATTTTAATTTTTAACTTTTGTATTTTGATTTGTGCATTATTATTTCATACTTTTTTATTATTATGTCGGTAAGATCGAGAAAAAAATAATCAAATTTCATCAGTATGTCATTTGTATCTACAACAATTAACAAAAAACACGATTTACCAAAAAAAGGGCAGTGTAGGGTAGCAGCCGTTGCCGTACGAAAAAATCCGATTTGAATAATTGCACCAGCAAAAGAGCGTATGTTCATGGCACATCGGGCGGTCCCAAAACCACAAGACCCAGGTTTGAGTCCAGACGATTATTTTTTTCCCTTTTTAGGGTTCCGTAGCCTAAATGGCAAAAACGGAACCCTTATAGTTTCGTCATGTCCATCTGTCCGTCTGTCTGTCTGTCTATCTGTCCTTATGTCTCAGGCATTTTACTCAAAAACTACGCAGTGAATGTTAATTACATTTGGTGAAAAGTTGTCTTGTAGTGGCCGCTACTTAGTTTGATGGGGGCACTCCATACATGTAACAGAAGCTAAAACATTTTTTTTAGTAACGTGACATGTCTTATAAAAACATAAAATTTTGACTTTTGTTTTTTGATTTGTGATTTATTATTTCATATTTTTTTATTATTATGTCGGTAAGATCGAAAAATATTATTCATGTCTCATCAGTATGTAAGTCCTATTTAAATATAATCTCCAAAATACACGATTTACCAAAAAATACCGGACTAGAGCATGTCTAACCATGCTCAGTGTAGGGTAAAAACTAACGATTTGAATAATTGCACCAGCAGAAGAGCGTATGTTCATGGCACTTACGCCCTTTTCTTGTAGATCCGAACATGTCGAAAATAATTTTAATTTAAAATATTTAATAAGCGCTACCTTTGTGATTTATAATACAATTATTGCATTTTTAATTAAGTGATTGGCAAAAACTACCTAGTTATAAAATTACTATATTTATTTGGTCACACAGTTCAAAATATAAGGGGAGGAGACGCAATATGGAGCAAATATTTTTTAAAATATTCACTTAATCAAAACAGTTTATTTGAAACCTTACATGTTTTATAAAGGCCTGTCCAATTATGGGCCACACGGTCATTTTTGCTAAAATATTTTCTTTTCAGCTTTTGTTAAATGTATGGAATGTTCCCCTAAAAATATTTATTTATATTAGCTATCAAACTAAGTAGCAGCTACTACAAGACACCTTTTCACCAAATTTAATCAATATATTCATTGTGTAGTCTTTGAATAAAATGCCTGTGATATACGGACGGACAAACAGACGTAGGTATAAGGGACACTATAAGGGTTCCTTTTTTGCCATTTTGGCTACGGAACCCTAAAATTACCGAGTAAAGTTCGGCCATTCAGGTACTGAATACATTAAATATTTATAAAATTTCAAGATTTTAATTTTATATTATTGAAAATCAGAAACCTTTTGGAACAGAGACGAAATTATTTTCATTGTTTAAATAATTTATATGATATTTATGTAGAAAAAACAGATATATTTTTCTAAAAAAAATTTTCTTTAGGCTAGTATAAAAAACAATTGTCATTTTATAATTATTATTTTTTTCACATATATTTTTTTACTTCTACAATAAACTTTAAATTAAGTGATATTTTCAAATAATTAATATAGGTATTAATTATTTGAAAATATCACTTAATTTATATAGTTGTGATATTTAATTTAGTACCTACGTATTTTTTTCTGATCCCTTATTTTTATTTTATTTATTCCACAGACACACACTTTATTTTATTTGTTAACATGCACATGGAAATATAGTTTTTATTTAAATATTCATTTATTTTTTACCTTTTACCTATAACTTGAAACTTTGTATTAATATATTTTAACTATACCTTTCATTTTATTTCCTCGTCCGTGCACCACTCAACAACTCGTTCCGCTTAGCTAAAGCTGAGTTGGTGACCTTTTTCGGCAAGAGCATACACTCAGCGAAGTCCATCGTTTTGAGCGCTGAGTGCGCGGGCACGTTTTCATGGTAAAGTAGTACCCCGCGGAGCCCGGTATTCGCTTGAAAACTTTTGGCAGGCATTTTGTGGTATACTATTCGGCGTCGATGCTGCTTTGGTTTCGTAATAGAATTTAAACCAGATACCCCGTCAAAATCAAGAAACTAGCGATCAAAAATTTCCCTGCGTTTCTCGATTGCTTCATTTTCGTAGGCGTTGGTTCGTTTTGAAACAGCCAAACTGTCGACTGACTCTTTGTTTCTGGATCGTATTGATAAATCCAGGATTCATCACCTGTCACAATGTCGTAAACGCGCCGAAACGGGCCTGCTTGTGGCAGCCAGCTCGAAACTTTCACATCAAAATGTTTCGATCTTTTTTCGCATGACAAACTTTTTTTCGCAAAATTTTCTGAGTGGCCTAGTATATTTCTCGAGAAAAGTCTAAAAATTAAGTGGCAAGTAAACTGGATACTAAGAAAACCAGTCTATATTTGGTAAATAAAACATAAAAAATATTATAAGAGAAGTATTTACTATTCAGTAGGAGTATTTAGATAAAGGACTACAAAAAAAAATAGTTTTCATTACTATGTTCTTCATAAATTTAGATCAACTTCTGCATTCTGTATTTTTTTATGGTACTATTCTTGAAGACTGGTGGTTCTCGAAATTCTCTTAATGATCATTCTACTTATTTTCATTTTAGGGTACCGTAGCCAAAATGGCAAAACGGAACCCTTATAGTTTCACCATGTGCGTCCTTCCATCCGTAGCTTAGCTCAGAGACTGTTAGTACTAGAAGGCTGTAATTTTCATGGATACACATATATATTAATATTACCTATATGTTTTTATGACCGTAATCACCTACAGACTATTTTAGTGGAGTAAAATCGTTGTTTATTATGAGGTTTAGGCCCTAAACCTGACAAAGAAACATGGATTTTACTCCAGGGTCTCTCAGATATGTAGTAAATGGTTGTATTACAAAAGTAAGTAGTAGGTGGTGAAGATCATCAGATCATCAGCCAATCGCAGTCCACTGCTGGAAAAAGGCCTCTCCAATTGCACGCCACTTTGTTCTATTTTCGGCTTCTCGCATCCAGCTCCTGCCAGCCGTTTTGCGTAAATCATCACTTCACCTGGCCTATAATAAAAACTAATAAAATTTATTAAATGGTTAACAATGCTTACATACTAACTTGTGCTTTTATGGTATTCTAAAACATTAAGCTATTGAATATGATTAGGCAAAGAATAATAAATATATACATGCAGTGTGTGTGCGTGTGTGCACGCACGCACGCACGCACACACACACACACACATGCGAGAAGCCGAAGTTAAAACACAGTGGTGTGCAATTGGAGAGGCATATGTACACCAGTGGACTGCGATAGGCTGATGATGATTAGTTTTTATTATTTCAAAATTTTGTTATCCACATTTTTATAGTTTCTTGTAAGTTTAGTTTAGTTTTTTTTTTTTGTCTTTTGTTCACTGATTACGCAAAGACGGCTGGGCCGATTTGAAAAATTATTTTTGTGTTTGTAAGGGTATACTTCCAAGTTGGTCCCATTGTCATCAGATCACGATCTGATGATGGAATCCTGGAGAAATCGAGGGAAATCTTAAAATATTAAAGGTACACCTACAGTGATTTAGGTATATTTCATAGTGATTCGTGCATTTACTCTTAAAAAGCACCAATTGGTGAAGTGGAACTGATGATGAAGACCACAAATGACCAGCGGATCTATTCAATATTTCACAGTTTTCGATTCAATTACTATGGTATTGAGTAGCACTTTATTCTCGTCACACTACTTTTACACAACGTAATATAGCTGATATTGAACTGCTCAACAAATGACGGCCCTGCATCGGGGCAAGCAATATTTTGTAAAAAGATTTGAGCAGTTGACATAAGCCTATTGTAACTTAAATGAATTACAAACCAACCCACTAAAAAGTGAGACCCACAAAAAAATATTGCCGACTTCAGAAATAAATACAAGGCAACTAAAATGCAAAAAAATAATATACCTAGAATAACAAATACAAACTAAACATTTTGAAGTTGGTGCCATGAAATAGTATCTAGTCTTTATGTTTTATTCGGCACCAACTTCAAAATGTTTAATTTGTATTTGTTATTCTAGGTATATTATTTTTTTGCTTTTTTGCATAAGGATATGCTGCTTTAGAGCTGGCTTGGGTCTACATCCGGAATGTCCTCGGTGTTGTTGACTCACGGTGAAGATTAGGTACGATACGCGTATATAGATGTGAAATCGTAATCGTTTTAACTATGTAAACGGTCTATGTGTAATCAGATAATATTCGTATTTGTGGTGGTGCGCACGTATACAGAAAAGTATTACCTACTTCTACAAAAATCTAGAAAATTCTCAGTATATAGGTTGGTACCACGCTGCTATTCATTTAAAAGCAGGTACCTTGATCATGTGAGCCAGGGATAAGGAAAATCCTTATATCTTACAACTTAAGGTATAAAATTAACATTGCAGTTTGGTGTTGTTTATTGTAGTTGGTTTTTTTTTGTTATTATAAATCATTAGGTAGTTAAGTTTCATTTTTGTTGTGTTGTGCATGCGTACAGAAAATGGTGCTCGTTAATGTGACTGAGGGTGTGCTAGAAGGAGAGCAGGTACAGAACGAGTACGGGGGCACATTCTACAGCTTTAAAGGTATACCATATGCGCAGCCGCCCGTTGGAGACTTGCGATTTAAGGTACAAATTGATTTAAATATTAAGTTCACTTAACAGTTTTTTTATTATATATAATATTTGGCGGTTTAAAAATAGATAGGAGTTTGGTTTTTTCTTTGTGCTGTGTTTGATATTTTTTTTTTTTTTTTCAAAGTCAAAGTCAAAGTCAAATATCTTTATTTCGTAAAATCAGGTTAATGATTATTTGAAAACGTCAAATAAAAACATACTAAAAATTTTATAAAATTTTGAATGTTTGAAAAAAAAAAACAAAATGAGGTTAGGTGGCAGTTCCAAGTGTAAAGCTCATGAGAAGAAGCTGCCAAGAAACTCATGTGCCACTCTTTTAAAATCATCAAGTTTTTCTTTACAAAAATAAATTTTACTGAATGAACCAGTGTGTTTGGTGAGTGTAATCGTTTATAAAATAAGGATAACTAAATAATAATACTATTAGTAACTCTAAAATGAGTATATATAAACGTATTCAGCAAACACAATACTTCACTTCTTACAAAGTAGATATGTTTAGATACATATAATCTTAAAGTACATTTTAATAGCCTGTGAGAGAAAGCAGTTCAATCCCAAGCGTTTTTGTCTTCCATATAATCAATTATTGAGTAGTAACTTTTCATACACAATTTTTTCTTAATGGTACACTTAAATTTATTACGACTTAATTTTTGAATATCGCTAGGGATTTTATTGTAGAAACGTATACATTGGCCCCGAAATGATTTGTTTACTTTTTGTAACCTTGACGCTGGTACAACATGTTTATGTTTGTTCCGCGTGTTAATATTATGTATATCACATTTCTTACAGAAACTATCAATATTTTTGTGAACATATATAAGGTTTTCATAGATATACTGACATGCAACAGTCATGATATTGATTTCCTTAAATTTTTCTCTAAGTGTCTACTACTAAAATCGTAAATTGATCGAATAGCCCTCTTCTGCAAAACAAAAATGGTTTGAATGTCGGCAGCATTCCCCCACAGTAGAATACCGTACGACATTAAACTATGAAAGTAACTAAAATAAACTAATCGCGCTGTTTCAACGTCTGTTAGCTGACGAATTTTTCTAACTGCGTACGCTGCAGAACTGAGTCTATTAGACAATTCACTTATATGTGGTATTCATTACACTGAAGCTTAGAATCTAGAGTAATTCCTAAAAACTTTGTGGTCTCTACAGGGTTCAACTCATCTTCTTTTATTTTTATAGTGGTTTTTACTGGTTTCACGTTAGGTGTTATAAATCGAATACATTTAGTCTTGCCCTCGTTTAAGAGTAAATTGATAACATCAAACCAGTTAACCACTTTTGAGATAGCCATATTTACATCTTCAAAGTCTTTTTGCTGGCGTTTTAATTTAAATAAGAGTGATGTATCATCTGCAAACAGGACTATCTCATGATTATTATTTACTAAATATGGTAAGTCGTTTATGTAAATTAAAAACAATAACGGCCCGAGAATGGAACCCTGTGGGACTCCCATTTTGACCACAGACCCCGGGGAGCGTTTACCATTAACGAAAGCAAAATGAAGCTTAGAATCTAGAGTAGTTCCTAAAAACTTTGTGGTCTCTACAGGGTTCAACTCATCTTCTTTTATTTTTATAGTGGTTTTTACTGGTTTCACGTTAGGTGTTATAAATCGAATACATTTAGTCTTGCCCTCGTTTAAGAGTAAATTGTTAACATCAAACCAGTTAACCACTTTTGAGATAGCCATATTTACATCTTCAAAGTCTTTTTGCTGGCGTTTTAATTTAAATAAAAGTGATGTATCATCTGCAAACAGGACTATCTCATGATTATTATTTACTAAATATGGTAAGTCGTTTATGTAAATTAAAAACAATAACGGCCCGAGAATAGAACCCTGTGGGACTCCCATTTTGACCACAGACCCCGGGGAGCGTTTACCATTAACATCAACTTTCTGAATCCTGTTACTCAGATAGGACGTAAGAAGATTCAGAGCTGTGTTTTTAATACCATAATGTTACAATTTCCTGATTAATGTTTCATGCAGAACACAGTCAAATGCCTTAGATAAATCACAGAAGACGCCTAAAGCATCTTGCGATTCCTCCCAGGCGTCAAAAATATTTTAAATACGTGTTTGGTACCTTCCTACTCACTGTAGTTTTTATAATCGAGTGAGTGTAAGAGTACCAGTAAATGTTGATTTCCAAATAAAAAACCACAAAAAAACTTCTGCAAAATAAACACGTTCTCTTGCCATAAAATTACATTAGAGTTTAAACATTTGTTATGTCCGCAAAAACGCAGCTTGCAAGACAAGACTGAACTGAACTTTAAACAAAACTGACATTACATAAATAAACAGGACACCGGCTGCAAGTGTTTATTGTTGAATTAAGGTCACATGATACACAGATAAAAAAAAAAAAAAATATTTATGACTCAAAATCTAAATATTTATGTTTATTGATGTATGAATTTTAATTTTATCGAATTTCGTGATTTATTGTTCACTACCGAAAGTACCTATGCTATCGTGCTAACAGCATCAGTTGTTTTTATCCGATGCCACTTGTAAGTAGGTACCTACCTGTGTGTGTATCTCTATGTATCTACTAACTTCCACAGAGTAAGTCATCACTTCGTTTTACTTACTTCATTGACCTCTTTAATACTATAGACTAAAGAGGTCACTGACTGCCTTACATACATATAATATACTATATTGTAAGGAGGTCCATGCCTCGTAACATGTTATCTGATCGATATCTGAGTTTAGTACCAAGCCAAGACATCTTTAATAAATATTAATTATCACTTAGGAATTTAAATTTGTTTTTAATGTTCAAGTCTCTCTTTCAGTCTGTCACTTGTATTATGAGTAATACCTCCCTCCTTGCTCTCGACCTCCTGCTCGCGGCTTCTAAATATCTATGTATAATCAGTTTTTATTTAATATATTGATGACATGTTGTTGGAGTTATGGTCCTTAGGCACCTGTCCGACTACTTAAATCTAAACCTTTAGTCGTTTCACACTGAGTGCGGTTAGAGCGGTTAGTTTGAATAGCCCAGGAATATTGTGTAATGGGTTGATTCGAAACACAGTGGGAAACAGTTCTCTTTTATAATTTGGATAAAGAAGATATGTATTTTTTATTAGGTACCATACCATTAAGTACAACTAGGCACAAAATAACAGAAAAATAATTTATACTTAAGTATCATTATGTCTTAAGCTCACTACGTATAGTTTAGTGCTATTGCACTGTAAAATTAATCGTTTTTTTTACTTAGTAAAAATGATTAACTAGGTAAGTAAAAATATGTCACGATCTTTTTTTCGAGCCCGCGTAAACTGGCGCATGCGTGGTGCCCTGAAAGATGTCCACCTCGCATGCGCGTTGAGCAGCTCTCTATTTACCATTAAGTCAAGATTTTCACAGATCACGCGGGTTTGCCGCGAAAACAAAAAAAAAAAACAGAACGTGAATAAGGACCCAGATGCAGAAAGGTGACGACTTTTCTAATATTAGAATCCTTAAATTCTTGATATGAGTCCCAATCTGACCTACGAAAAGAGCATTCGGCTGTTTCTCTCCGTGCTGCAAATCTTGGGCCGTTTCCACCGCTCCACTGCGGTGTGAAACGACCAATAGTACTCTCGTGGGATAGGTCTTTTTTAGTTTAAGTCATTATAGGTACAAACACCACTATTTGTTGTGTAGTAATAGTTTTTGTGCTCACTTAGGTAACTTGTTAAGTAGCTACAGACAATAAACATACCAATATAAATGAACCGTTTTTGTTCGTAGGCACCTCAACCACCAACACCATGGGAGGGAGTCCGCAGTGCGAAGCAGTTCGGTTCCAAAGCGTACCAGATCGATATTCTTACAAAAACAGGCATTGGAGGCAGCGAAGATTGCTTGTATCTCAACGTTTACACACCAGATACTAAACCTGACAAACCTTTGCCTGTCATGTTCTGGATACATGGGGGAGCATACATAAGTGGCAGTGGAGAAGACGATTTTTACGGTCCCGAATTCTTGGTGAGGGAAGGAGTTATTCTCGTCACAATCAACTACAGACTTGAAGTGCTCGGTTTCCTTTGCTTAAACACTGAAGATGTACCCGGAAACGCTGGTTTAAAAGACCAAGTCGAAGCTTTAAGATGGGTCAACAAAAATATCGCTAATTTTGGAGGAGATCCAAATAATATTACGATATTTGGCGAGAGTGCTGGAGGTGTTAGTGTCGGCTATCATTTGGTGTCGCCGTTGAGCAAGGGTTTATTCAAGAGAGCTATTGCTCAGAGTGGTGTTCCATATTGTTTTTGGGCACGAGCTTACGAGCCGCGTGACAGGGCCCTAGCATTGGCACGACAACTAGGTTGCTATTCTGATGATGACAAGGAATTGTACGATTTCTTCAAGACCCAACCAGTTGAAAAACTTGTAGCTAATTCTGTACCAATATTACTATCAGAAAAAGCACAGCTCGGCACAGATATGTACTTCAGTGCGGTCGCCGAACAAGACTTTGGTAATAGATTTTTCGGAGGAGATGTTGATTGCGTGCACGAAGGTGTGGAAATAATGATTGGACACACTACCGATGAAGGAATTTTCAACTTGGGATCCTCTGAAACTGTCAAGCTTAAGCTACAAATAGCGAGAGATTTCCCGGAATTCTTTGTAAATAAGCCCTTAGCGATCACTTTGACAATTAAACAGCAGTTGGAACTTGGAAAGAAAATCAGAAAGTTTTATTTCGGTGACAAAATCGATATTTCCGATGAGTGGGAACAACTGGCTAAGTATTATTCCATGGATATGGTCGTGCATGCCTTGTTGCGCTTTACCAAGATATGTGCAAAAAATAACAACGTGTATTTGTACAACTTCAGTTGCAAATCTGAGAGGAACATCTTAAGCCATGTAATGGGACTTACAGAAGCTATTGGAAACAAACCAGTGACTTGCCATGCTGATGATTTGATGTATCTATTTAACGCCAGGATTGTGCCAACTAAAGTTGACATCAATTCGGATACACTCAAACTTATAGAGAGAGTGAACAAACTTTGGACGAACTTTGCTAAATACGGGTGAGTATTTTTACAATAAATAGATAACATAACGTTCGTTAGTTATGATATATATTATCCGAGAAAATTTAGCATTAGATAAAACGAAAGAGTCAACTGTTACAAATTCCGGTATAGCAAGCGACCGGTAGACATGGCGATTTTAGAATATTTTTAAGAATCAGTTAAAAAAATTGACAAATGCGTCTTGGTCTTTTTCGTCTAACTTCTGAAATTGATTGCTCTGTCGACCTGACAATATTATAGTTATGTTTATCTAGCTGAGACAACTTGCTTGTAACTTCTAAGCAGTTACCGCTATAGACAATGGACGCTGGAAACGTTAACAGTAGGTACTTAAGTAACAGTGGATTGCGTTTGTTTCTATATTGTATTATGGGATTTACCTACTTTGTAACATCAGGGTGAGGTCACCATTGAGGTTTAGCTAGCTATGACGTAGAAACACAATATTAACTTATTTTCCAACTGTGATCTGTCTTATGAATGTATCTAGTCCTCCTCAAGTTATGATAAAAAAGTAAGAATAAGTTCTGCTTGGTACTTTTTTTGTAGAATTTTGATATTCATCATTTTTTTTTGCAATTTCAGAAACCCAACTCCAGACGATTCATTGGGTGCTAAGTGGAATCGGTATACTATTCAGAATCAAAATTATTTGGACATTGGCAATCGGTTCGTCGCCGGGATCGCGCCAGATGCCGAAGAACATGCCTTTTGGGATAGCATCCTTGCAAAATATGGACAATGATAAATGGCTACATAATTACGCATATCTAATTAACAATTAAGTTTTTATTTTTTTTGTATTAAAATTGTTTGAGAACCAAAGTTCTTTCTTTTATTCCACCCGTAACGAACCCCTGAGTCATCCAAGATGATAATGGTCATCTTGGATGACTCAGGTGTTCTTTGCTAATCAAAATCATTGGTGTGGTACTGGTGGTGTTTGGCTTTCTTGAAACCCACGATTTTTAAAAAAAACATCAAAACTAGACGATTTCAATGTCTAGATGTCGAGCTCGAGTTGTAACATATTCAAAGTTATTTTAGAAAATCCCCAAAGGTCGTCTCAAACCTGACAACCAGTTTGGTTTTAGTGCTACCGCATACCCGGCCACCTGTGGTGACCACAGCTAAACCACTAGTGGCTGCCATAAGTGTGGAAGGTATTTTTATGCTACAACACACCCGGCCACAAGTAGCTGCCACTAAACACGACCACAAGTAGCGAGCAGTGCCACGGGACCGCAACTTGTGGCTTAAAAGCGGCCACTCGAATACCCAGTGTGCGTCAGAATCGTACAAATTGTATGAAAAATATTGTGTCGGCTACTCCGTTCAGATGTATTTGAAACTGCAAAGAATTGACAAATAGACATTAGGTCGTTCGTTTGGTGGCCGGCTGTAAAAGTTCAAGGAACGGCCCCAGAAGTGCGGCAGCACTTAAGCAGCAGCATTCTACTATAGAATATGCCCACAGAATATATATTTATAAGACGATTTTGGAAAGAAAGGAATATTGCTTCAATTACTATCTATGGTAGTAAAAATAAACTAGATAAATTACTCAGATACAACATACATACCTAAATCATTTTGTCTCCGTTCAGCTTATAGTGCGCACGCGTATAGAAAATGGTGCTCGTTAATGTGACTGAGGGTGTACTGGAAGGAGAGCAGTTACAGAACGAGTACGGAGGGACATTCTACAGCTTTAAAGGTATACCGTATGCGCAGCCGCCCGTTGGAGACTTGCGATTTAAGGTACAAATTGATCTATACTCATTCGTCCTTAAGTATTTTTTTTAAATATTATCGGGTCCAATTTATGGATAGGAGTTCGCTTTTGCCCACGCCTCTTTTGAAAGTACAAGTTCCTTAATTCGATTAAATAATCTATAAACTTATTTTTGAACTATGTAATTGTGTGCTTATCATTTCGTTCACGGCAACAGTTGTTTTTATCTCCTGCTTCTTATCTCGCCTGTATCTTTAGGTACAATCGGGTAAATATTATTATCTGTATGTGTGTAATAGACAACATGTGGATAGGTAAGCATTAAGAAAAACAATAATACAATTGTTAGGTGCCCACGTCCTATCTACCTTTTCCTAACAATGGATATAAATATCCATAAATACTTTTAGTTTTACAGACAGTAGTTGGTGTCATTAACAGATTTCATACCCCATAAATACCTAGTTCAAAAAATAAAACTGCTAAGCTTACCTATCAATGACTGGTTCATTATTAGGGTTTTTAATTTTATCTAAATCAGTAAAACATACATCAAATCGGACAAACATTAGTCGTTTAGTAGAAAAACTTTTAGGCTTTAGAAACAACAATGATAAATAATCGTTTTTGTCCATAGGCACCTCTACCACCAACACCATGGGAGGGCGTCCGCAGTGCAAAGCAGTTCGGATCCAAAGCGTACCAGATCGATACACTTACAAAAACAGGTATTGTAGGCAGCGAAGATTGTTTGTATCTCAACGTTTACACACCAGATACTAAACCGGACAAACCTTTGCCTGTCATGTTCTGGATACACGGAGGAGCGTATATTTGTGGCAGCGGAGAAGATGACTTATACAGTCCTGAATTCTTGGTGAGGGAAGGAATTATTCTCGTCACAATCAACTACAGACTTGAAGTGCTCGGTTTCCTTTGCTTAAACACTGAAGATGTACCCGGAAACGCTGGTTTAAAAGACCAAGTCGAAGCTTTAAGATGGGTAAAAAAAAATATCTCCAATTTCGGAGGAGATCCGAACAATATCACTATTTTTGGCGAGAGTGCTGGAAGTGCTAGTGTCAGCTATCATTTGGTGTCGCCGTTGAGCAAGGGTCTGTTCAAGAGAGCTATTGCTCAGAGTGGTGTTCTATTTAGTCCTTGGGCCCGAGCTTATGAACCGCGTGACAGAGCCCTGGCACTGGCGCGACAGTTAGGTTGTTATTCTGAAGATGATAAGGAATTGTACGAATTCTTTAAGACCCAACCAGTTGAAAAACTTGTTGCTACTTCTGTACCAATATTACTATCAGAAAAAGCGCGGTTTGGTACAGAAATGTATTTTAATGCGATCACCGAACAAGATTTTGGTAACGAAAGCAGATTTTTCGGAGGAGACGTTAATTCGGTGCACGATGGTGTGGAAATAATGATAGGATACACTAGTGAAGAAGGTCTTGTTGCTTTAAAACCCTCTGAATCTTTGAAGACAAAGCTGGAAATGGCGAGAGACTTCCCAGAGTTGTTTGTATCTAAGCCGCTAGCGATCACTTTGACAATTAGCCAGCAGTTAGAACTGGGAAAGAAAATCAGAAAGTTTTATTTCGGTAATAAAATCAACCTTGCTGGTGAGTGGGAACTGCTGGCTAAGTACTTTACGGCGCAAATGTACCTGCATCCTGTGTTGCGATTTACCAAAATTTGTGCAAAAAATAACAACGTGTATTTGTACAACTTCAGTTGCAAATCTGAGAGGAACATCTTAAGCCATGTAATGGGACTTACAGAAGTTGTTGGAAACAAACCAGTGACTTGCCATGCTGATGATTTGATGTATCTATTTAACGCCAGGATTGTGCCAACTAAAGTTGACATCAATTCGGATATATTCAAACTTATAGAGAGAGTGAATAAACTTTGGACCAACTTTGCTAAATACGGGTGAGTATTTTAACAATAAATAGACCTTTCGTTGGATAAGATATACATACCTTATCGGAGAAAATTTGGCATTAAATATAACTTAAGAGTCAACTTTTGCAAACTCTGGCACAGCCTTTATGGGTGACAGAAAAGACAAGAGATTTCGACATAGTCATAGCCCGCGACTGGTAGACATGGTATGGGTTTCGAATATTTTTTTTAGAATCAGGTAATTTTTTTTAGAATTTAAAATTAACAAATGCCCTGCGTCTTGGTCTTCTTCGTCTAACTTCAGAAATTGATTCCTCTGTGGACCTGACTCTATTATAATTATATTTATCAAGCTAAGACAGAGTGCTTGTAACTTGTAAGCAGTTAACGCTATTAGACAATGGACGTTGGAAACGTTAACAGTAGATACTTACCTATCTATTACCAGTGGATTGTCCACTCCGTCTTTGGAGTGTCTAGGAGTATAGGTACAGGACATATCTGTACCTATACTCTATTGTGGGTAGTGGACTTTGCAGCTACCTGCTGGAGGTACATTGAGGTTAGCTAGCTATAACGTAGAAACACAATATTAATTTATTTGTCAACTGTCTTCTGTCAGATGGATTTACCTAGTCCTCAAGTCGTGTTTAAAAAATAAGAATAAATTCTGCTCGAAAAATTTGATATTCATCAAAGTTTTTTGCAATTTCAGAAACCCAACTCCAGACGATTCCTTAGGTGCTAAGTGGAATCGGTATACTATTCAGAATCAAGATTATTTGGACATTGGCAATCAACTCGTCGCCGGGACCGCGCCAAATGTCGAAGAACATGCGTTTTGGGATAGCATCCATGAAAAATATGGACAATAATAAATTATGACTACGTTATAAGTTTTTATTTTATTGTTTGACAAATAAAGTATTTGACTTCGTCCCCATTATCATCTCGGATGACTCAGGAGTTCATTGCTAATCATAATCATTGGTGTGATACTGCTGGATTTTGACTTTCTTGACACCCAAGTTTTTTTTAAGAAACCATCAAAACTCAAACAAAGTTATTTTAGAAAATCCTCAAACGTCTCCTCATATATCTCAATGATAACAAAACTATACCTGACAACCAGTTTGGTTTTAATGCTGCCGTATACCCGGCCACCTGTGACTGTGGTGACTATAGCTAAGCCACTAGTGGCTACCACTAGTTGTGAAAGACATTTTTATGCTGCTATCGAAGTGGGTTTTCTGTTGTTTCTGTTTCATACTTACAACGTAATATATACTTAATAATATTTTTCAATGAAATTTAACTTCTCAAATGATCAGCTGTTACTCATAAACTTGTAAAACCTACTTAGCTGTGATAGTTTTCCTTTTAATTTTGATTAAAAAGAAAACTATCACAGCTAAATGGTTGATGTTGGGTATGTGGAAAAAATCATGGCATTTATTGGCAGTATTTATTGTCATTTATATGGCAGGGGGGGGAGACACTTGACTATAACAAAAATTTTCACTTCAAAGCTTAATATTTTTCAAACGTATCCCTAAATCTAAAAATCGTCTTCCCAACCCCTAAAACTTTTTAAAGACCTATCTAATGATCCCCCACACGATGGGAAGGTGAGAGAAAAATCACATCCCCACTTTACATTAAGGGGGAGGTAGGTACCCTAAAAAAAATGTTTTTTCAAGATTTTATTCTTTCACTTTATCGGCGTAAGTAGTATATATGTATGTGTATCCATGCCAAATTACAGCCTGCTTCTGCCATTTTGGCTACGGAACCCTAAACACCTATTATTAATAAAGTCTACCTATTTTTCCATAAATTCATTCTATCTCATTGTTACACAATAATAACATAAAAGTATTTATTTGTTTATAAAAAAATATATAATCGTTTTATAAAACATTAAAGATATCTCTTTTCCCTCGTTTCCAATGAATATGACAGAATAAATAATCAAGATAAATATCACAGATATTGTTTTAAACAATAGGTACCTAAATCATTTCGTCCCCGCTCCGCTAGTGATGCGCACGCATACAGACAATGGTGCTCGTTAATGTGACTGAGGGTGTGCTGGAAGGAGAGCAGGTACAGAACGAGTACGGAGGGACATTCTACAGCTTTAAAGGCATACCGTATGCGCAGCCGCCCGTTGGAGACTTGCGATTTAAGGTAGAATCTATCTATACTCATCCATACATGATTCTTTTTTTAAATATTTGCCGGTCCGGTCCTATAGCATATATGGGTTCGGTCTTTCCTATGTCTTTATTATAAATCCAAGTTATTTCATTCAATTAAATGGAAACGTTTAACTTATTACTAATTGTGTGCTTATCTATGAATTCGCCCAGGGCTACATTTGTTTTTTTTTTTATCCGAAGCCTCTTATCTCGACCTATACTCGTAGATACGATTAAACAAATCAAACATTAAGTACATAACATCACCTAGGTTGATAGATAATTGACTTCAGTACTTAGATATTTATTATTTAACATGTAAAATCTGTTAAATATATTAAAATATGAATACTTTTAAAATTTAACATCTAATAGGGTTATTGGTAAATTATAAAAACGACGATTACATTTATGTTTGAAATTTTTCAAATTTTCATTTCTACCCTTACCTAACCATTTAATCAGCCGGTTTTGATTCGAAGCCTATTGTAGTTCATTATCCCACAATAGGGTAGATGACTGTCAAGGTCAAATCAATCTTTTGAGAAACGTCAAAACGATGCGCCTCGTAATAATTTTCATGAGATACAAAACAATGACGTCATTCTTTTGTATGGTCAAATCATGTAGCTTCAATGTTTGTTTTGATGTTTATAAATTCATGAAAAAGTAAAATTGTAGAGAAAGATTGTTTATCAGAATATGTAAATGATATTTCCAGTATAGTGTAAAATAATTTATTGTTATTGTAGTCATCTACCCAATTCATGCAACGAACAACAATCAAAACAAGTCTCATCATTATGTTGAAATAGGTACTGTATGTAAAGTAAATTTTTCTGCTTTTGGTGGAACCTATGCTCACGCACCATGTAACAATGTAGGCCTTGAGCAAAACAATAATGTAAGTATTTACCTGCTACCTAACTTTTGCTGCTAACAATTGAAATAAATTACTCAGTTGGATATACAGTATACAGTAATTTCATTGTTCAATTTGACTACATTCCGAATTCATGCAAAAAAAATAAAACGCCCAACTTTATTAGGGTCTAGTTTCTTTTAAAGTTAAAACTACAAATAAATTTAGGTAGGTTTTAACTAGGTAACAATCATTCGTTGGTTATCAGACTACTACCGACAGACTACAATGATAAATAGCAGTTTTTGTCCGTAGGCACCTCTACCACCAACACCATGGGAGGGCGTCCGCTGTGCGAAGCAGTTCGCATCGAAAGCCTATCAGATCGATTTATATACAAAAACAGGCATTGGAGGCAGTGAGGATTGTTTGTATCTTAACGTTTACACACCAGATACTAAACCTGACAAACCTATGCCTGTCATGTTCTGGATACACGGAGGAGCATACATAAGTGGCAGTGGAGAAGACGATTTCTACGGTCCCGAATTTTTGGTGAGGGAAGGAGTTATTCTCGTTACAATCAACTACAGACTTGAAGTGCTCGGTTTCCTTTGCTTGAACACTGAAGATATACCCGGAAACGCTGGTTTGAAAGACCAAGTGGAAGCTCTGAGATGGGTCAACAAAAATATCGCTTATTTCGGAGGAGATCCAAACAATATTACGATATTTGGCGAGAGTGCTGGAAGTGCTAGTGTCAGCTATCATTTGGTGTCGCCGTTGAGCAAGGGCCTGTTCAAAAGAGCTATTGCTCAGAGTGGTGTTCCATTTTGTCCTTGGGCAAGAGCTTACGAGCCGCGTGATAGAGCACTGGCACTGGCGCGACAGTTAGGTTGCTATTCTGAAGATGACAAGGAATTGTACGAATTCTTCAAAACCCAACCAGTTGAAAAACTTATCGCTACTTCTGTACCAATATTACTATCAGAAAAAGCGCGGTTCGGTACAGAAATGTATTTTAGTGCGGTCGCCGAACAAGACTTTGGTAATGGAGAAAGATTTTTTGGAGGAGACGTTAATTCGGTGCACGAAGGCGTGGAAATAATGATAGGATACACTAGCGAAGAAGGTCTTGTAGCTTTAGGACCCGCTGAATCTTTGAAGACTAAGCTGGAAATGGCGAGAGACTTCCCAGAGTTCTTCGTATCTAAGCCGTTAGCGATCACTTTAACAATTAAGCAGCAGTTGGAACTGGGAAAGAAAATCAGAAAGTTTTATTTCGGTGACAAAATCAACCTTGCTGGTGAGTGGGAACTGCTGGCTAAGTACTTTACGGCGCAAATGTACCTGCATCCTGTGTTGCGATTTACTAAAATTTGTGCAAAAAATAACAACGTGTATTTGTACAACTTCAGTTGCAAATCTGATAGGAACTTCTTAAGCCAGCTAATGGGACTTACAGAAGTCGTTGGCAACAAACCAGTGACTGCCCATGCTGATGATTTGATGTATCTATTTAACGCCAGGATTGTGCCAACTAAAGTTGACATAAATTCGGATACATTCAAGCTTATAGAGAGAGTGAACAAACTTTGGACGAACTTTGCTAAATGCGGGTGAGTATTTTTATCTATACTTATATTATTATAAAGCTTTGAAGTTTTTTTCTAACATGATAATCTTAGGCACTGCGGGTCCGTATTGAAAAATGATTTTAGTGTTTTTTAAAGAAGGCTATACAACATCACGCTATAAGCAATAGGAGCGGAGCAGCAATGAAAAATGTTGCAAAAACGAGGAAAATTTATGAAGTTGCGCGGGTCAGCAATAAACGACAAAAAATAAATTTAAATAACTGAAACGAATGTATATATGGCAATGACAATAGATCCTATCTAAGTAACTAAGGGATCGTAACCGTCTCCACGGGCGAGAGTATCGCGGCGTTATTATCGTCATGCCACCTAATTCTATACACTCTCCCGCCTCGAAAACGTGACGATCATCGTCGCGTACACACGGCGATTCCGTAACGCGACGATACGCTGGCGGAATAATCGCTCGTTTGTGGTTTTAAGGTTTAGGTTTAGATGACGATAGAAGACCGGAATCGCCGCGATTCTCTCGCTTGTGGAGACTGTCCCTTAAGAGTAAATTAGTTGTGTATGCAACCACACGACTTGTTGAGAGAAAAGTTAGGACAAACAGATGCTTGATATTCAAGCAGATGGTAGATAGGTAGGTAAACAGTTACGTACTTGTCATAGCTTATGAATGCTGAAAATGCTAAGAGTACATCCCCAGTGCCAGTGACGGACTAAGCCGGTCCAGGACCCGGAGTGGCAAAGCAGAATGAGGCCCCAAAATTAAGAAGTTGAAGTCATTTTTATATTTGGACGTCAAAATATTTATATACATAGATATTAATATGATAATAATTTCAATTTATTAATTGTGAGTTACCGGTACAGGCATAATTTATTTATGGGGTGATTTTGGATATGGATAGGACCCCTAACTTAGGTACTAAGCATTTAAGCATATTTTAAGGCTAAGGATTTGATCAATGGAACATGGAGTCGTTTGGAGACGTTCCCAGCACCTGAGGATCGGGCAGTGGACCGCACCTGCCGTCCTGCCCCTTATTCTGCCACTGCCCAGCGCATTGTCGACCCTGACTAGAAGTATACTTGTAGAGACGTCACTGGGCAATGAGTGGATTCCCTGCTATTCGTACAGTCTAATGAGCTTTAGATAATAATGTCGTAGAAACATAGGTACATACTTTATTTCCATATTGTCTTCAGTAAGATTCATTCTTCGATTGTGTTAAAAATCCAAGTCTTAATTTTCCATGGTACCTAGATTGTAAAATTTTGATATTAATCAAAGTTTAGGTGATGATGATATTAATTTAATTTCAGAAATCCAACTCCTGACGATTCCTTAGGAGCTAAATGGAATCCGTTTACTATTCAGAATCAAGATTATTTTGACATTGGCAATCAGTTCGTCGCAAAGAACACGCCAGATGTTGAAGAGCATAAGTTTTGGGATAGCATCCTTGAACAATATGGACAGTTTTAAATTATGACTATGTTATGAGTGTACGTAATAAATAAAGGTACCTACTTAGGTAATAAAATATATTAGGTTTATTATATTTTTCTGATTAAATTGATAAAGAAACGTATGTTTTATTTTGTCTCTATCATCATCTCGTATGAGCGAGGTGTCCGTTGTTTTAAAGTTCCTACCTAATCATTTCGTGTTTCACATCGGGATATCTAAGAGAGAGCTTTCAAAAAGATGAATGAAATTTTCATTATCATACCAAAATCTGATGAAAAATGAGGAAGTTATAATTTAGAAATGGTAAAACAGGATTTAGGTACTTACCTAAATCCTGTTTTACCATCTCGAAAGGTGAGATCTACTTGGACGAAAGTCTTGATCGTTGTATATTCTTATTAAATTCCTATGATTTGACATAACAGTTCTTACCAATTTCTGTCTTAATAACTAAGTATCCCCTTTCCTCACACAAAAACATTTTAAACACCTAACAAAAAAAAAACCCGCCTGTAAATAGAAAAACCAAGATACCCTTCATGCAGTCGGAGGCACGATATTAAGTTTAACAGAATACAATATGTAGGTATGCCTTCGACTCCACGATAATAATTAATGAAAAGGTATCTTTTGTCTTTATACAGGCGTATTTTATTTAGTTTTTAAATTATTAATTTTATTTAGTAACTAGTTTTAGTCGTTGTGTGATAAAGTGATTTAACGTTGTTTTTTCTACGATTGTCACTCTTAACTTTTTTTTATATATTTTCGAACTCGCCTTTTAAAGTCCTTTGATTTGATACCCCACTCGCCAAGTGTCCTTGAAAAAAGACATTCTCAGGCCGCACATTAAAAGGCATAAAATACGCCATTTTTTTTTAAAGAATGTTATGTACCCAATGACACTCGCGTCATTGAGATGTATATAATACGTTAAAATCAGTTGAGCCCTTGAAGAGTTATAAGCGAACATAGGAACATTGGAAGGATACTTACATACATATAATAAGCGTCAAACACATACCTAACCCTCCTCTGTAGTCTGGTAAAAAGAATAAACCTATAAAAAAAAAAGTACCAACGGTCATATTGACAGTGGGAATCAGTCGCACTCGTACCTTGACAACTGTCAGATAACATTGGCATATAAAAATCGGATAGTTGTAAAAATGGCGGCAAACTGACCGGCCATTACTTTTACAGCTGCGAGTTTAACTTGTAAAAAATGATTTGAATATGTGATAATTAAATAAGAACGAAACTTTGTGCATGTACCTAATAAGCGCATAAATACTTGACACTGGCAGAAATTAGCCGCTTAAACAGCTAGATTGCCATAAACTCAAAGAAGAAAAAGAAAAATCATATTCTCGTATTAAAAAACGATCGTTTCATGAGATTCTGCTACACCTATACTACCCACTACCCATAATCATCCCCGACGTCCTTACCTAACATTTATTAGTAGAGATGATATATGAGGGCGTTAATGAAATGTCAGTCTGTTTGAGTACCTACCCTATCATAAGTATTTACCTACCTCCCTACTTATAGTTATACCAACTTATTGGGTAGAGGTTTTCTTTAATCTGTACTAATATTATATTAGAGTTTGTTTGTTTGAAGTGAGCGGAGTAGCGACGCAACGAAAATTGACGCATACGAAGTTGCGCGGGTCAGCTAGTGGTTACTGGTTATATATAATACTAGCTGACCCGCGCAACTTCGTATGCGTCAATTTTCCCCGTTTTTGCAACATTTTTCATTGCTGCTTCGCAACTATTGGTCGTAGCATGATGTTAAATAGCCTATAGCCTTCCTCGATAAATGGGCTACCCAACAGTAATTTTTATAAAGATTTTTTCAATTCGTACCAGTAGTTCCTGAGATTAGCGCGTTTAAACAAACAAACTCTTCCGCTTTGTAATATTAGTATAGATTGCAATTGGTTTGTCGCCAGTATTGTAAATATTGTTATCGCAAATTTCGCGCATCTAACGTAGGACGAACTTTAGGAGTCGTGCTGAGTTTATTAGACTGGTACACAAAGAAAACATTTAAAAATAGCACGGTATGGTTTCAATATTTGAGAGGACATTTTGGGACAGCGTTAAGTGAGGGACTGACGACTCTGAAAGCCCCGTGACTGAATGCACGTTATCGGCTAACTCCCGTGGGAATGAAACACTATAAGAAATATCAAGTAAACATTCCGACGGATCATCGGAGGTGTCGACAGGCCGCTACAAGGTCAATGACTAGTTACATAATGACGTCATTCAGCAGATTTTGTTTGTTGTGTCGGACACACAAACAGCAAAACCAAACGACTGGTTAAACGATCATTATAGAACTGTCGGCGTTCGTTAGATCATTATCACGTGTATCAAATATTATTCGTGAATAAATAGGTACATACGCCAAAAATCAATGATGATGATATGAATGATTCAGACATACAATACAAAGAATTGTTCGTTTAAAGATCATATTGTAAGTCAGACATAAGGAAAATCTCAGCAGGTACCGGTTTATGACATAACAAAGCCTCGTTTTAGTCATAAAATGTACTGGTTATGAGCAATCGCTTATGTAATTAATGCCTTATTTCGTTCACGTCAAGGTTTAAAATAGTTTTAAGCTGATTTTGTTGTTACAAACCACATACGATTAGTGTTGTTTCGTATTTGTTGTGGTGCGCCCGTGCACAGAAAATGGTGCTTGTTAATGTGACTGAGGGTGTGTTGGAAGGAGAGCAGGTGCAGAACGAGTACGGAGGCACATTCTACAGCTTTAAAGGTGTACCATATGCCCAACCACCCGTTGGAGACTTGCGATTTAAGGTAAGAGTGCTTTATCTGTAAATCCATAAAATAGCTTTAATTGGGAATTTGGGCAGTAGTAATTATATTTTGTTTATATCTACTTCTGTGAGGCTTGAACCTGTAGAAGACTCATCTTCTCCGACCGTTTGGAGTTAGAGACCAAACGGTCGGAGTGCTTTAAATGACGCGTTTGACACCCTGGTCTACAAAAAAATCATACATACAATTTATAGTTTTAATATTACACTTTAATGACTATGTAATTGTTTCCTTATATTTGCCTCTAACAAAACAAGAGGTGAATAACTAGGCTCGCCGGGTGTTATATACCATCTGTAAGTATTTTTCTCGAATAAACATTACGTACGTAAGTAAATGAGTTGGGGTAGGTGTTATAGCCAGCCGCCGATGGTATAGCAGATTCCGGCGGCCCGTTCGCGCAGGTGGCGCGACGGTACACGGCCGATTTTTTAGTGGCGGCAGGTCCCACACTACCTCCAGCGTCTGCCCCGGATGCTAGAGGTGTGCGTCAGGCATTTAAAAAAAAAAAAAGGTGTTATAGCCAGTAAGGACACAGAATAAATAATAGTTGGTAAGGAGGTAAGGATTAGTTCATAAACAGGCTAGTAATTTAACATGAGAAACTTGCTGTGCCAATTTCTCACATTAATTGTAGTATTTTTTATAAGCATTTCTTGCCAATTACTTACATAATATTATTAATACATTTTTTTTACGAGTATTAAATGAAAACAAGCAATCTTGTTAACCTCTCCAGCTAAGCTCAAAGGCTTGTGTAAGGAGTCACGTCAGTAGTATAATGGGTAGGATTCAAACCCTCACGATTGCGAGACCGCCGCTTCGAATTGAATTTGAAAGAAAAAAAAAAGTTTAGATCGAGGAATCAATCCCGAGTGATCGCTTTGCGCGAAAGTCGAACCATCTAAAGCCATCGGAAGTCTCGGATTCGATTTCTGGATCTCAACTTCAAATTTTAAGAAAAATATCTCACAATCTCACATCAATGTTCTCCGGAACAAATATTTAAGGCCTATTTGTAGCAAATATAAGATTGTTCATCACAGGCGTGGATCCAGCACCTTCTTCAGAGGGCAATTTGATTCAAGCGGCCAAGTGTGAGTCACTTGCATGATACGGGTTCCTTTTGTTTAACATCGTTACACTAGTCACCACCGTCCTGCAATTATCTGTCAAAACACAGTCCACCGTCCAGTGCCATAATTTCCAAAATAAGGTGTTTTAGTTGAGACTGGGGGGAGCAATTGCGCCCCCTCCCCCCCTTGAAGTAGTAAGGCAAATGCCCATAATACAACAATCGAAATAGATTGACAGACATTGACAATAGGTTGACAGATTGTTGCAGGTCTCTCTTTTTGAGTGCGGTCTGTCAATCTATTTCGATTGTTGTATTAAGGGCATTTCCTTACTACTTCAATCGTGGTGATTCACAGATCGAGGGTGGGTGGTGGGATCCCTCCGCCATGTTACGTCTGATTCAATTGGTTATCTTAAATTGTATGTAGGTAAATCTATACTAATACTAGCTTTCGCCCGCACCCCCCCCCCCCGAGTGGATGTCGGTTATCGCGATAAAAACTCCCATGTCCTTCCCCGGGACTCAAACTTTCTCCATACCAAATTTCATTTAAATCGGTTAAGCTGTTTGAGCGTGGAAGCGTAAAAGACAGACATACAGAGTTACGTTCACATCTATTTATGGATAGTTTAAATAGGATAGATTTTATCGAGATAACCGACATCCACGCGGGTGGAGCCGCGGGCGAAAGCTACTTCGGGTTTAAGAAACTTTATTCTCATAAAGAATTACATTCACTTACATGAGAATTTCACTAAAAAATACACTTTTTAATAATTACCAAGCGACATAATCAAATGACACACAAATCAAACAAACATTTGAACACAACTCAATAAACACGGAAAGGTAGGTAGATGTGAATACATTGGCTCAAAATAAAATAACGCGTTCTTAAAGAATTACATAGATCGAACGTAGCTAGATGTGGCATGTGTGTTCGTGAGCATGGTTATTATAAAATTTTTGTGTTATTGTAGATGTGATGTTTTAGCAGTTTTTTAAAGTTTTCCATAGTTGTAAAGTTTGAAAGCTACTTTATAATATTAGAATTGATTATAAATTAAAAAATTATATCGAGAAAGGCTATGGGCTATAGAACATCACGCTACGACCAATAGGAGCGGAGCAGCAATGAAAAATGTTGCAAAAACGGGGAAAATTTACGCATACGATGTTGCGCGACAGATAGTAATAAAATATGGCGATGATGGTAGATATATGTCATGTTTCCACGCTGATAAGATTATGAAATTTCCTAATCTGCCTAAAGAACTATTTTCTTTTGCAGGCGCCGCAGCCGCCAAAGCCATGGGAAGGAATCCGCAATGCGAAGCAATTCGGTTCAAAATGCTATCAGTACGATATACTTACTAACACTGGTGTGCAGGGCACCGAGGATTGCTTGTATCTCAATGTTTATACACCAGATCTTAGCCCCAACAAGCCTTTGCCTGTCATGTTTTGGATACACGGAGGAGGTCTAATCTGCGGAAGCGGAGAAGATGATATATACGGCCCGGAATACTTAGTAAAGCAAGGAGTTATTCTCGTCACAATCAACTACAGGCTTGAAGTGCTCGGTTTCCTTTGCTTGAACTCTGAAGATGTACCCGGAAATGCTGGTTTGAAAGACCAAGTGGCAGCTTTGAGATGGGTGAATAAAAATATATCCAACTTCGGAGGTGATCCGAACAATATTACTATATTTGGTGAGAGTGCTGGCGGTGCCAGTGTCAGCTATCATTTGGTATCTCCGATGAGTAAAGGTCTGTTCAAGAGAGCTATCACTCAGAGCGGTGTTTCATTTTGTCCTTGGGCACAGACTTACGAGCCACGTGATAGAGCGTTAGCACTGGCGCGACAGCTCGGCTGTTACTCAAAAGATAACAAGGAATTGTATGAATTCTTCAAGAAACAACCAATTGAAAAACTTGTTCTTACTTCTGTACCAATTTTACTCTCAGAAAAGGCAAGACTATCTTTAAATTTTGGTTTCAGTGTCGTAGAAGAAACACTATTTGCTAAAAATGAAAGATTTTTCGGCGGAGATTTTACTTCGTTTCATGAAAATGTGGAAATAATGATAGGCCACAACACTGATGAAGGTGTTATATTTTTGGGGCCTGCTGAATCCATGAAGCCTAAGTTAGAAATGGCAAGAGATTTTCCAGAGTTCTTTGTATCTAAGCCATTAGCAGTCACCTTGACTATTCAACAACAATTGGAACTTGGAAAGAAAATCAGAAGGTTTTATTTCAATGACAACACTAATGATTCAGAAGACTGGGAACGGCTAGTCAAATTCTATACTATGGACTTCGTGGCGCACCCTGTGATACGTTTTGCCAAGAGCTATTCAAAGTCGAATGATGTGTATTTCTACAAGTTTAGTTGCAAAACGGAGAGGAACATTTTAACCTATGTAACTGGACTTGCTGAAATAGTTGGCAACAAATTAGTAACCAATCATGCTGACGACTTGCTATATCTTTTTAATGCCAAGTTAATACCAACTAAAGTTGACATTAATTCTGATACGTTTGAAGTTATGGATAGAGTTGTCAAACTTTGGACCAATTTCGCTAAATATGGGTGAGTAATAACTAGATTTGGTAACAAGATTCTCTTCAATAAGAAGTAGGTAGAAATCTCATAATTATTCGTTATAACTATTTTAATTTATTTGAGAGTATCAGAATACTGGTTGATAGGGAATGGGGAGCGAGTGGGTACGTTATATTAAGAGATGAATTTCTTTAGAATGGAATTTCCGCTTGGTATATCGACCTTACCAGTCATTATAACTCGTCATTTTCCCTGATTGCTCTTTTGGGAGGGTTATGTTTTCTGAGCGTATGTATTTATAGGTATGTTACAGTAAATATATCCAAAAGGCAGTGTAGGTACCTTTGGTACGTGCACAATAAATCTATTTATTTTTCCAGTCATATGGTCATATGAGGTGTAGTTGGATTCAATTGTGGAAGTGTCAGTTTATAGGGTTCCGAAGCTAAAATAACAAAACGGAACCCTTATAGTTTTGCCATGTCAGTCCGTTCATCCGTCCGCAGATTAGCTCAGAGACTGTTAGTGTCAGAAGACTGTAATTTTGCATGTATACACATTTATCAGGGTTGTGAAGACCATTTTTAGATTTAGGGATCGGTTTGTGAAATTTCATATTTCACAAACCGATCCCTAAATCTTTAAAGTTCACATTTTTGTAAGAGTCAAGTCCCTCGCTCTGTCAGCTAAATGGTTGATGGTATGTGGAAAAAATATAATACTACTACCGTAGTAGTATATATAGTAAAATGAAAATGAAAACTATCACAGCTAAGGAGGCTTTGCAACCGCAGACCAAGTGAGAAGTAACAAAATTTTCGCACAGATTCCATTTAATAAAACATAATATAACGTTGTCAATAGTATGAAAGAAAAACAACAGAAACCCTATTCCTAAGCCGCATTATTCGGATGGGGTACTACAGAACCCTACATTGTGCGTGGCCTGACATGCACTTGTATGGTTTTTCCATTAAAAACTACTTAATTAAGATTTAAATTTTCGCGTTGCATGATTATAACTATTTATTATGTTGCACCGGTCCGCTTGTGACCACGGCTGGTGCAACCTGGTCGAAACGTCAAGCAATTTTAAGGTAAACAATGCGCGTTAATTCCCGTATAATAAATAGTTATATTTTAATAAGATATGAAATAATAATTTATTAAAATGAATAATTTATAACATTGTAAATTTTCAATTCTCATCTCTTTTGTATAGTTAGTTCGTATTTTAATCCTTTATGCTAGATATCTATAAACAAACTATTATCACGATTTACAACTACAAAAATAAGGATTACTAAGGAGTCACAACCAGTTTAGGCGTCGAAGAATTCCTCCCCATCGATGTCAACCGGTATAGTGCCATAGTGCTCTTAATTATGTAGATGTACCTACAATCTATTCACTTAATGATTATTTTCAGAAATCCAACCCCTGATGATTCTTTGGGCGTAGAGTGGCCCAAGTATACTGTTCAGAAACAAGATTATTTGGACATTGGCAATCAGTTCGTCGCCAGGACCGGGCCTGATGCCGAAGAACATGAGTTTTGGGATAACCTCTATGAACACTATGGACAGAAATTATACTAAAGTAGCAACCTTTTATAAAATGAACAACAAAACCTGTTATTATATTATGTTTTTATATTATGTAGTTTTGTAATAGGTAAATAAAGAAATTAAAACCGCTTCGTTATAAATTACTTTTTTTTTAAGTTTAGGGTCCTTAACCACGTTCTTTTTTTCGTTTTCGCGGCAAACCCGTGCTAATAGTATAGTATTACAGTAGGATCAACGTAATTTGACCGGATTGAAGTTAGGTTCTTATCACTTTCGCGCATGTCATAGAGATGCGACCCTAAAGTTGCTTATGAAAACGATTAATGATGTTAAATCGTTTAAAAATACTAACAAAATTTTAATTCAACAATATAAAATACTATCTAAATGAGTTCATAAAAGTTTAAATTTAGAACAGTTACGGTAGGTAAATACTAAATAAACTTTGAAAAACAATTTCTTTACGAAAATAATCACAAAAAACATGAGTTAGTAATACTAATTATGACAATGTAATCCGTAATCGCATCTCTATTTCTCTTGGTTTAGTTACCGGCCCCGCCCCCCGCTTCCTGTCACTATTTACTACCAAAAAATGCATCTGCGCAACCACTTGTCGCCTACTTCAGTCCGGCCTAGTTACGTTGATCCTACTGTATATTACTGTGCCCGTGCGAATTGGCGCATGCGGTACTCTCAAAGATCTCCGCGCGCATGTGCGTTGGTGCATTTCTAAGCGCAGCTGTTTATCTACCACTAGCTGTCCCGCGCAAATTCGTATGCGTAATTTGTAGTGAAATGAAAGGGTAAGTTTAAGATAGGACTACATATATTTACAAGAACTTAAAGACTACTTAAAATTAAAGGTAAATTTAGAACCGATGCTGGCGGAGATGCAGTGCTGGTAGGTAGAGGTACGGCGTCCAGGCGGAGATGCGGCGCTGGTAGGTCGAGATGCGGCACTCGTAGGTAGAGTGCGCGGCACCGATAGGTAGAGGCGCGGCGCCGGTATGTAGGGGCGCGCCACCGGTAGGTAGAGGCGCGGCGCCGGTAGGCAGAGGCACGGCGCTGGTAGGTAGTAGTGGCGCGACGTCGGCAGGTAGAGGTGCGACGCGTCGTAGAGGTGCGGCCCGATATATAAGAGAGGCGGCCCGGTAGGTAGAGAGGCGACGCCGGTAAGTAGAGAGGCGACGCCGGTAAGTAGAGAGGCGACGTCGGTAGGTAGAGAGGCGACGCCGGTAGGTAGAGAGGCGACGCCGGTAGGTAGAAAGGCGACGCCGTAGGAATGGTCTCTTTCTCGTAATTTCCCACTCCTTCTCTTTTAGAGAGCTCGTTCTTCTTCCTTCTCTTTTAGAGAGCTCGTTCTTCACTCCTTCTCTTTTAGAGAGCTGGTTCTTCACTCCTTCTCTTTTAGAGAGCTGGTTCTTCACTCCTTCTCTTTTAGAGAGCTCGTTCTTCACTCCTTCTCTTTTAGAGAGCTGGTTCTTCACTCCTTCTCTTTTAGAGAGCTGGCTCTTCACTGCTTCTCTTTTAGAGAGCTGGTTCTTGGCTGACTCTTCTTCGGTTTTGTATTCATAAAGAAAACTCTCTAGAAGCAATTTAAAATTTTAAAGCTTAACTTATTTTTAATTTAGAATTTACGCACAGCCAGTTTCACAATGTAGTCCATACTTTACAAAGAACTCTATGCTTATCTTGTTGTCATAGCAACCATAGAAAATATTTGTCGACATGACAGATTTGATTTATGAAAAATAATGTTTACAATAAGTCTTACAGAGATATTTATTATGTTAAAAATGGCGAAATATATAACTAATATATACAGAAATGCGAACGAAATAACACTACAAGGACATATATACATATACGAGGTAAGAATTATCACTACAAATTTTTCCCCGATTTTTAAACATTTCTCGTCGCTTCTCCGCTCCTATTAGTCGTAGCGCGATGTTATATAGCCTTCCTCGATAAATGGGCTATACAACAAAAAAAGATTTTTTCAAATCGGACCAGTAGATCCTGAGATTAGCGCGTTTAAACAAACAAACAAACTCTTCCGCTTTATAATATTATTATAGATTATGACAAGATTTTGACAGTTCGGACGGACTTGTCGCGGACACGGAAAAAAAGAACGTGATTATGGACTAGGTTCTGTTATTTCCTGACACAATTTTTCCTATTAAGAACAAAGATAACTAATTTTCATCCACTCTGAATAGGTACTCATTAGTTAGAATCGACCCGAGCTCCGAAGATTTTCCTTAGGATATGTAGGTAATCTAGGTAGGTATAGGTACTAATATTATAAAGCTGAAGAGTTTGTTTGTTTGTTTGAACGCGGTAATCTCAGGAACTAATATACCGAATTGAAAAAATATTTATTTTATTAAATATTTATTTCTGTTGGGTAACCCATTTATCGAGGAAGGCTATAGGCTATATAACATCACGCTACGACCAATAGGAGCTGAGCAGCAATGAAAAATGTTGTAAAAACGGGGAAAATTGACACATACGAAGTTGCGCGGGACAGCTTGTTGTGTATAAAGGGAACAAACACAGTTTTATAATCTTGGTAAATTAAAAAGTCATGAGATATGAAGGGAAATAATGATGTTATATTAAGAACCATTTATTTCAGGCTACTAGGGCCCATATTTTACAAATGCATAAAAAACTAATACATAATTTATACTACAATTACACAAATACGTAACATAGAAAACAATAAACTAATACATAATTATTTATAATTAAAACTATACACGACACTGGGATTCAGATGGCGGCGTCATGAAACCTTCCACGAAAACGTCGGTATACCTACACCCTTCGGCCAGAAGTCCTCCTTCATAAAGATGGACAGATGTTCACTGGGAACTCCCACCATGAATGATTTGAAGTTGACGTCATGGCGCAACTCCAACTTTACCACCTTCAAGGTCCACTTAGTTTTGATCCGGAGGTACTGCGCAAGTTCCTCGGCCTTTGTGATGTGATGCAGACGAGACACATATAGCTGCTTAGTTGATATTGCCGGACGCAGCAGCATGTTAGTTCTTCGGAAGCATCATACTTCTGCTGCACATCCGTGAGGCTCGCCTTCAGAAAGACTAAGATTTACATTAAATGCGGAGCTGAGCTGTAAGAATAGTGACATGTCAGTTTGCCGCCATTTTCAACCGACTTCAAAAAGGAGGAGGTTCTCAATTCGTCTGTATGTTTTTTTTTTTCGTATGTTTGTTCGCCGATTATGCAAAGACGGCTGGACCGATTTGAAAAATTATTTTTGTGTTTGCAAGGGTATACTTCCAAGTTGATCCTATTGTCATCCGATCACGATTTGATGTTGGGATCCTGGAGAAATCGAGGGAACTCTTAAAATGTCAAAGGCACACCTACAGTGATTTAGGTATATTTGACTTTGATTCGTGCATTCACTCTTTAAAAACACCAATTTCTGATATGGAACTGATGATGAAGACCACAAATGACGAGCGGACCTATTCAATATTTTACAGTTTGCGATTTATTTACTATAATATGGTATTAAGTAGCACTTTATTCTCGTTTTACTACTATTACACAATGTAATAGAGCTGATAGTGAACTCCTCAACAATTAACGGCCCTGCATCGGGGCATGCAATATTTTGTAAAAGAATTTGAGCAGTTGACATAAGCCTATTGTAACATATGTGAATTACATACCTACCCACTAAAAAGTGAGAAATAAAAAACTTTTTTACAAAAAAATATTACCGACTTCAAAAATAAATACAAGGCAACTAAAAAGCAAAAAATAATATACCTAGAATAACAGAATAAATTAAACATTTTGAAATTGATGCCGAATAAAATATAAAGACTACTATTTCATGGCACCAACTTTTTGTTATTCTAGGTATATTATTTTTTGCTTTTTAGTTGCCTAGTATTTATTTTTGAAGTAAGTAATATTTTTTTGTAAAAAAAGTTTTTTTTACAACTCTCGTCTGATAAGGTAATGTTTGAATGAGCGTGTTTTAGACATTACTGATAGGGGAGCGCAGGGTAATGGGAGCCATCGGGTAATGGGAGCGATGGTGATTGAACGGAAAGTATCCTCATTTGCGCGTTGATAAAAGCACTCGGCTGTTTCCGCCAACCATCGAGTACAGTACGATTAACGTATCTTGACCGGATTGAAGTTAGGTTTTTATCACTTTCGCGCATGTCATAGAGATGCGACCCTAAAATTACTTACGAAAACGACTAAATATGTTTAATCGATTAAAAATACTAACAACATTTTAATTCAACAGTATAAAAACACTATATAAATGAGTTCATAAAAGTTTAAATTTAAAACAGTTACAGTAAATAATAAAGAAACTTTGAAAAACAATTTCTTTACCAAAATAATCACAAAAAAACATGAATTAGTAGTACTAATTATGACAATGTAATGCGTAGTCGCATCTCTAATCCTCTTGGTTTAGTTACCGCCCCCACCACCCGCTTCCTGTCACCATTTACTTCCAAAAAATGTATCTGCGCAACCACTTGTCGCCTACTTCAGTCCGGCCTAGTTACGTTGATCCAACTGTAACTTCGCCTGACGCACACAAGTCGTTAGTGCCAGGCGCGGTTGTATGATTTTCGCTATCTTTAAATATGAAAAGAATCCCTATTTCCCTTGGTCACTTTGGGCTTACCTAAAGAACGACTTAACCGATTTCATTCATTCTTTATTCTATAATTTTCTAATACTCTGTAGAAGTACTTACGTAAAAAAAATACGGGGCGGTACGAAGTTCGCGGGACAGGCTAGTAGGTATGCTTATAAAAACTGCCGATTGCCAGCACGAAGTTATATTGTTATTTTATTATGGTATGTTTTGGTCATGCTTATTACATCCCTAGATCCATTTAATAACAAGTCCTATTGTTTAAATTGCGGTTGAGAGTGTAATTATAATAAAATAAAATAAATTTAAGAAAGAAAAGTGGGCCAGAATAATAACTGACTGGTACCCTAGGGGCGACAAAAGAAATAAAGGGGGACACTGTAAACGTTGGGAAGAGGACTTCAGACAAATGGCGGGCCCTAAATGGAGCCGAATAGCCAAAGGTCGAGATGCATGGAAGTCCGTGGAGGAGGCCTTTGTTGAGTTGAGAGACAAGCTGGTACAGATAATTAAACTGATTACCGATATACTTTATAGACCACAATTAGATGTAACAAGTATCAATGTTAATAGTGATTAGTATAACATGTAATAATAAGATTGTAAAGAGTAACAGTAATAAAGGCTTTTTTTACTTATTATAAGGTGGGTGGACCATAAAAGGCGACTATAACGAATAAACAGTTATTATTCGTTTATTTACTTGATAAATGAAACAAACGAATTATTATCTGACACTTTGTTTCATTATGTAACAAATAAAACACTTTATTTTACTGTAGATTTAATCACTATTTATTAAACTTATGGTTTACTAGCTTTCGCCCGCGGCTCCGCCCGTGGATGTCGGTTATCGCGATAAAAACTATCCTATGTCCTTCCCCGAGACTCAAACTATCTCCATACCAAAATTCATCTAAATCGGTTCAGCGGTTTGAGCGTGAAAGCGTAACAGACAGACAGACAGACAGACAGACAGACAGAGTTACTTTCACATTTATAATATTAGTATGGATTAAACTCTTCCAAACGGCCTTGCAAGGAACAAGGCTCCATGCAAGGCCCATATAATATAGCAGTCGTTTAACATAAAACTAACGTTGTAACAGTCAAAATATCTGCTTAAACTTAAAGTATATAAAAAGGTCTTTCATTAAAATGAAACACTAAATGCTTAGCATAATATTATCACTTACAAAATACTCAACGAACATTACTTGAACTCAATCGTGCAACTAAGGATGAATTCGTGAAAATGTTTTAAAAATAATACCAATGAGAGTATTATATCGATATTAATTAAGTTGCTAATAAAATTTATCATGAAGTTATAAAAAAAAATAAACTGCCCTAAAATAGTCTTCTTATGGGTCCGTTCCTTGCAAGGCCAAAACGTTCATAACAACGTTTTTTTTATTAAAAAAAAAAAATTAGCTAATGCAGACTAAGTACTTTAATTATAACTTTTTTAATGGCACATAGATGTTCATAGAAACATAGATGAACAAAATAGACGTTCTGGATGTTCCTAGTCCTAGTAAGTGCCCTAGTAAGGCCAACCGTCCAATTTCTGATCGGCCTTACTAGGAACCATTGACGTTTCTTACACACTACCTGAACACTACCGATATTTTAAGTAAAATTGAAATAAAGTAATATTTTTTTTATGTTGTACTATAGCAAAACCTTATAATATTAATCCAGAGTAAGAAAAATAAAGAAAATAATAGGTTGTATGTTTTAAAAGTTACGTTTTCCATGACCGCGAATTACAATTTTTACGCAGACGACAGAAGTCAACGAAGCGAGACACCGCACTGACAACATAGCGGCGCAAACGACTCACCGCTGTGTCTGTGTCCTTAAGTTCGATGGGTGTTAGTGTGACTAGAAGGAATTTATCATCACATGGCAATAACTACGACTTTATAATAATTGGCTTTCGAAGGAGCATAGCCCTTCATGGTCCGCCCACCTTATTTTTATTTTATTATGGCATATTATGTTTATGCTTATTACATCCCTAGATCCATTTAATAACAAGTCCTATTGGTTAAATTAGAAAGAAAGAAGAAAGAAAGAAAGAAAAATAATTTATTAAATTCACATTTTTACAAAGCTGTGTAAACAAAACGATTCAATAAGTGAATTTAAAGGGCCGCAGCTCAGCTTATGCTACAGCGGACTGCAGCGCTGCTTTTCAGCTGAAGCCATCGGTGATTTCACGGGCGTCTGTACAGTTTTATCGGAATCATTACACAATACTTTCAGCATTCCATACATGCAAAGACCACAATATACATAACATAAAGAAGTACTTAAAATAAATACAGAATAAAATAAAATAATATATATATATATTTAAAAAACAAAAACACAATATATAAAAAAGAAAAAACAAACATAAATAGTGCTATTGCATATTTAGAAATAAAGATTTTAATTTTTGCCTAAACCCAGTAAGACTACGTAGATTGCGCAATGGAGGTGGTAGGTTATTCCAACACTTGGTAGCACTATATTTAAATCCACCCCGGAAAGCAGTGGTTTTGTGTCGAGGAATATGCAAGGCGCAGCATACTTGCCGTATGGGGTAATCTCTATTTTCATTCTTCCACTTTAGTTTAGAGAATAAATATGCTGACTTTTCGGTTTTAATAACCCCAAACAAAAGAGCGGCAAGGTGTAACTCCCTTCTGCATCTCATTTTCAATATGTTGCCATTATTAAGATAGGGAGTTATATGATGCCGCGCTGGTATATTGAAGCAGAACCGAGCGCACGCATTTTGTATTCTCTGCACAAGATTTGCAGTTCTAGCTAGAAGCCTAGGTCCATATACTATGTCCATATAATTAAACTTGGACAGAACAAGCGAGTCAGTGATGGCAATACGTAGTTCAGTGCTCAAATGCTTACGAATTTTGTACAGAACTTTTAGTCTATAAAAGCAATTTTGAACTACCGTCGCTATGTGACGCTCAAAACGTAACTCCTCATCCATCAGCAGACCAAGATTTCTAACTTCGCTGACTCGTTTTATGTCTGTAGGGACAATATACCTACGTAAGTGCTTAGGTAAGGGATACTAGCGCTGTAGAGGCGGCTGCGCCCGCCACGTAAGTCAGTCGTGAATAAACGCAGCTAACGTGAACACGTACTTGGTTTGATTTACATACCCAAATAATAGTGACCTCCACCCAGTCATATACATATAACCTAAAGTGGTGACTTCCGACGTGAGTTGTGTGTGTAGTATTTTTTGGCGGTATATTGGGTTAGGACTATGGCTACCACGGGCGTAAATCAACCTTTGATTCAACCTACGATCCAACCTGCAATTCAACCTGCGAGTCAACCGGAAATATGTATTCCGGAGCCGAAACTAGAGCCACGTGCTGAAGACGTGTCAGCGCTGGCTAGTATATCAGTTTCGTCGCGCATACCAGATTTTTGGACGGACCAACCGCGACTGTGGTTCGTTCAATTCGAGGCTGTCGTGGCAAACCAAAGGCTAAGCGAGGCTTCGAAACAAAATTTAGTCATCACGAAGCTGAATAAAAGCGCAATCCAACAGGTCAGCGATTTACTTTTAGCGGCACCAGATACGCGTAAGTATGATACGCTGAAAGACAGATTGTTGCAAGTCTTCGAGGAATCGGAGACTCGCCAGTTCCAGAAGTTGCTAGGGGAGATGGAGCTCGGTAACCAAAAGCCGTCACAGCTCCTGAGAAAAATGAGAGATTTAGCACGAGCGAAGATACCAGACTCCACCTTGCAGATTATGTGGAATAGTCATCTGCCGGCGGCAGTCCAGGCTGTATTAGCGGTCACGGAGGTAAAGGAGTTAGACAATCTAGCCGTTGTAGCTGACAAGGTTATGGAGGCAACCCGTCCAGCGGAGATAGCGATGGTGATGCCTAGCCCCATTCCCAAGGACAGCAGCGCAACGTCCGATCTAGCTGCCATAGTAGAAAAGCTGAGCATCGAGGTTGCGGAGCTGCGTCGAGAGCGGCAACCACGACGCACAAGGGACGGGTATCGTCGGTCAAGGTCGCGCACGAGAGATGTAAGTAGAAATCGCAACGACCCCGAGTGGTTGTGTTATTATCATTATAATTTCCGGTCGAAAGCTACTAAGTGTGTAGAACCGTGTAATTGGAAAACGTCTAAGAACATTCACCCGACGGAAAACTAACGTCGATACAACCTGTGGCGGAGGTTTGTATCAACGCGTCAAATCGCCTATGTGTTTTAGACTTAAATAGTAGACTAAATTTTTTAATAGACACTGGTGCGAATGTGTCGGTAATTCCGGTTTCTAAATTGAATTTAAAAAAAAAACTCACGAGTGACGAATATAAACTTTACGCGGCGAACGGTACCGAGATAGAGACTTATGGTGTGCGAACTTTAACTCTAGATCTTAGTTTAAGAAGAGCTTTCCGATGGACATTTATTGTGGCGGCTGTTAAGCAACCTATAATAGGGGCAGATTTTTTAACCCATTATAAGTTGCTAGTTGACTTAAGCGCGCGTAGACTGGTAGATCAACTTACTCGTTTAAATGTTATCGCTTCAGTCGTGTGCCAGGGCGAGTGTGAGTCGTCGATTAGAACAGTATGTAATAATAATATGTGGCATGATATATTATGTAAATATCCGGATATTACCAGGCCGGTCTCCTATAAAGATATTCCGAAACATTCGGTGTGCCATCATATCGAAACTACGGGGCCACCAGTGTACGCGAAGGCGAGACCACTTCCGCCGGATAGATACAAAAAAGTAAAAGCTGAATTTCAAAATATGTTAGATTTAGGAATCTGTCGGCCATCCAAAAGTCCTTGGGCAAGCCCACTACATGTGGTTCCCAAGAAAAATGGTGAAATTCGTCCGTGTGGGGACTATAGACGGCTAAACGCAATAACAAAGCCGGATCGTTATCCCATCCCACGCATTAACGATTTCAAGTATTTAGTGGCAGGGAAAAAGACCATATTTAGTAAATTAGATCTAAATAGAGCATACCATTTCATACCCGTTGCACCGGATGATATAGAGAAAACCGCAATCATAACTTCTTTTGGGCTCTTTGAATTCCCACGTATGACTTTTGGGTTACGGAATGCAGCCCAATCGTTCCAGAGATTCATGGACACGATAGTGCTACGCGGTTTTGATTTTGTTTTTAACTATATTGATGACGTGTGCATAGCAAGTGATTCAGAAACATTACATAAAGAACATTTGAATGCGGTTTTCCAAAGGTTCAACGAGTACGGTGTCACAATTAATATCTCAAAATGTGTATTTGGGGTTTCAAAATTAGACTTTTTGGGTTTTGAGGTGTCAGCGGACGGCGTTCGCCCGCTAGATGATAAAGTAAAAGCAATTGTAAATTTTCCAAGACCTGAAAATATAGAACAACTGCGTCGTTTTCTCGGTATGGTTAATTTTTACCGTTCGCACATTCCGAGGGCAGTCGATTACCAATCGGTATTAAATGACTATTTGCATGATACCAAAAAGCGAGACAAAACTGTGATTGAGTGGACCGAAAAGGCCGTCGAGGCGTTTGAAAAATGTAAGGTGAGCTTAAAAAGCGCGGTTACATTGTCATATCCATTGCCCGATGCTAATTTATCTCTTATGTGTGACGCATCAAATACTAGCGTAGGGGCGGTCCTACAACAACAAGGTGATAACACTTGGAATCCGCTGGGATATTTTTCTAAGAAATTAACGCAAACAGAAATGAATTACTCTACTTACGACCGCGAATTGTTAGCGATATTTATGGCCATAAGATATTTTAAAAATTTAGTAGAAGGTCGAAAACTAACAATATTCACGGACCATAAGCCACTTATATACGCATTTAGTAAATTAAACAGCGATAAGGAAAGTCCCAGGCGGATACGCCAACTTTCTTATATAAGTGAGTTTAGTACTGACATTAGGTATGTAAACGGTAATCAAAACGTTGTAGCAGATGCCTTATCTCGGATAGAGACAATAAATTGTCCCACAGTTTTAGATTACGCAGCGTTAGCAGATAAACAATCCTGTGACGACTACTTACTGCAGGTGTTGCGAGCGTCAGATAGCAACTTGCAGTTTAAACAGTTTTGCTTACCGGACTGTGAGAAACAAGTTTATTGTGAGGTCTCATCTAAAAAAATTAGACCTTATTTAACCGAAGATTTTAGACTAATAGCTTTTCATGCAATACATGATCTCAGTCATCCTGGCATTAAATGTAGTAAACAGATGATTAAACAAAAGTTTTTTTGGCCAAATATGGATAGAGACGTCGCCAAATGGGCCAGAGCATGTCTTACGTGTCAAAAGGTTAAGGTTAGTAGACATACTGTTTCAGGTGTAGGCAATTTTGAACGGGCCGACCGTTTTCAACATCTACATATTGACATTGTCGGACCTTTGACGATATCATCTGAGGGCTATAAATATTGTGTGACTCTAATAGATCGCGCTACGGGTTGGCCAGAGGCCGTACCTGTCCAAAATATCACAGCGGAAACCGTAGCTGGGGTAGTATTTGAGCGTTGGATCTCTCGTTTTGGGTGCCCTTCGAAGCTTACAAGCGACCAGGGTAGACAATTCGAGAGCGATCTTTTTAGCAACCTCATGAAGTATTTAGGCATACACAAATTCAGAACGACCCCCTATCATCCACAAAGCAACGGCATGATAGAACGTTGGCATAGAGCACTAAAAGTGGCTCTTATGGCGCGTTTACGATGCAACAAATCATGGGTAGACGAGCTTCCGATTGTGCTATTAGGACTGCGTACAGCTATCAGAAGTGATAGCGGAGTAAGTGCAGCGGAATTGACCTACGGTAAACCGATTCGATTACCGGGCGATTTTTACGACGAGACCAAAGTAGATATGTCGGATTCGGAATATTTACAGTTGCTTAGGGATACCATTAACAAATTTAAACCCAGACCACCGAGCCATGGTAATTCACGGTCATTATTTGTGTCTAGCGATCTCAATACGTGCAAAAGTGTATTCATTAGGAACGATCTAATGAAAAAGTCACTTCAGCCACCATATGAAGGTCCATATAACGTTGTAAAAAGAGAAGGAAAGACTTTTATTATTAAGATAGATGGTAAGGAAAAATGTATTTCTATAGACAGGCTCAAACCTGCCTATACAATTGATATTGATAACTGTAGTGCTAATATTAGTCCTAAATTAGAAGTTAAAAATAATAGGTATGTGAGTTTTAATAACAACGAGGACACTTCTAGTAAAGCTTTAAATCATAAAACAACGCGAAGTGGCCGAGTTATCAAAACACCGCTACGTTTTGCATAATATGCAACATGAGTAGGGTGACGCAAATGTTACTTATAATTAATTGTATGCATTATTGCGACATAATGTAATGTAGAATTTTATGTAAATGTAGGTAATATAGTTAATTTTAGTTAATTGTATATTTTTTTAGCACAAATATAATTTGCAACTAAACATGTTTGTATTGTACCAATGTGTCAATTATACACCAATAGAAACCACATGTTGCGAAACATTTTTATTACTTCACGAGCTTTCATTATACACGTAATATCGTAGTTCAGCATTAGTCGAAATGGGTTCAACTCAAACCAAAGAGGAGCATAACTCTGGCAATAGCCTCATTGCCCAAACAGTTACAAACAACTTTAATCAGAAATTGGACAACGTAGTTTGTATTATCATTGCAATGGTAGTCATTTTATCCATTGCTATTGCATATATCGTGTGGCGGCGCTGCAAGTATACGGCAAAGTCTTGGGTGCGCAAGCAAGCTGCTAGCAACCCAAATATGGTCACCGTGCAAACGTTGCCACAGCAGCAGGCACCGGCAGCCAGCGCACATATGTAAGCTGTGCAGTGATTGTGTAACTTGAGTGATAAGATTGTGTTTCGTGACATGTGTTTTATATGTACTCTTAGTTATAACTTTCTTGTTTTCTTTTAAAAAGGGGGAATGGTGTAGGGACAATATACCTACGTAAGTGCTTAGGTAAGGGATACTAGCGCTGTAGAGGCGGCTGCGCCCGCCACGTAAGTCAGTCGTGAATAAACGCAGCTAACGTGAACACGTACTTGGTTTGATTTACATACCCAAATAATAGTGACCTCCACCCAGTCATATACATATAACCTAAAATGTCCACACTATTTATTTCAATACGTGGATTTTTATCTCCTATGTGTTTAATTACATTTCTAGTACCTATTATCATATATTTCGTTTTATTAGCATTAAGAACGAGGGAATTATTCTCAGCCCAATTATTAATATTACTTAAATCATCATTAATTCTATCCACCGCGAGTTGAGTTTCGTTTGTTTTAAATGATAAATATATTTGAATATCGTCAGCATATATTATATGAAATTTACAATGTTTAATAATCTAAACAATGTCAGAGCTATATAATATAAATAAAAGCGGTCCCAAAACCGATCCTTGTGGAACTCCGCGCTCCACTGTAGCCAGCCTTGATCTCATGATAGATCCATCTGTATTGTGAATCTCAACCACTTGGGTACGATTGCTCAAGTATGAGTTAAACCATTTCACTGTATTATTGTCAAAACCATAATATGACATCTTTGATAGCAACAGTGGAATGTTTAAACAGTCAAAGGCTCTTGAAAAGTCTAACAAAACCAATATTGTACCCATACCCTCGTCCAGTGCAGTGAGTATATTGTCAGTAACATCAAGTAAAGCAGTCGCTGTGCCACGGCCTTTTCTGAACCCCGACTGCAGATCTGGCAAAATATTGTTTATTTCTAAATATCGGGCTAACTGTGCACTAACAACCTTCTCAAGAACCTTTGATGCGCATGGTAGAAGGCTTATTGGTCGAAGATCACTCGGAGTTAACATCTCTGCATTTTTAGGTATAGGCCTTACGATAGCAGTTTTCCACAAAGTAGGGAACTTACTTGTCACTATAGACCCATTTATATCTATAGTTTTAATTGGTGCATGAAGCTCAAAAATAAACCTAATTGCATTAGTGTAATTGATCACAATTTCGTCAACATCTGTCGAAGTCCTAATACTTTCCCATGGCACACGACTTACATCCAACTTAAACTGATCCTGTTGAATATCTGCTAGCTGTCTATAAAAAAATACTTTTGGTACGATTTTAGGCTTTCGTATTGAAAATTCACAGGATATGAAAGCATGTCCATTAATAATACCAACGGAGTCCACGAACACCTTTCGAACTGAGGCGTTAGTACACACCACATCTATTAAAGTTTCACTAGTGGTTGTAAAGTGGGTTGGTTCCGTGACAATTTATCGTAAACCTGTACACGATAAGAAAGTCTTAAACTGTTCAGTTTTAGTATCTGTTGAATTTAAAACATTAATATTAAGGTCACCAAGAAAGATAATGAAGTCATGCTCCTGTAGTGAGGCAATGGTATCCATAATAGCATCCAAGAATACTCGTGTGTCAAGCCAAGGGGGACGATACGCAGTTCCTATGACAACCGTACTTTGATTACCTATATTTTAGTTTGAACCACATTTGTTCTACTGATGGATGGTTCGGATGCGAACAAGAAATTAAATTCAGGCCGCGTTTAATATAAAACCCTACACCTCCCCCCTCCCGTTTCGAATGGTTGAGGGTCTAGGAATATGCCTAAGTCTGTACTCGGGGACAGATGGAGCCAGATCCAACTGGTCTCGCCCTATCCAGGACTCATTTATAGCGACAATATCAGCCCCATTACGCCCCATTGTTACTATAAAGTTGTCATGGTTAGTTCTTAGGGAACCAGCATTTAGCAATCCAACTTTTAAAAATCTATTATTCATTTATTTATATCAATACCACATAAATATGATATATAAATAATCAAATATGATATAAGTACATATTTATAGGTTTCATTACATGGAACACTTAGTACGACAAATGCCTGTACACCCTTACAATCATACAATGACTTTAGCTGAAAAGCACGCAAATATTCCTTAATAATTTGGTAGCTTTCTCTAAATAAACATTTCTTTATCAAATGAAAAATAAGTTGACAGATTTTAAACAATATCAATTGCTGGTGTACACAGATACTATGTATTTTAAAAATAAGTGTAAAAAAAATAAAAAATAACCTGTTTCCATGAATAGAGAGTATTAGCAATACAGCCACAACTTTACTCTGACACTTAAACATAATCCGTGCCATAAAAATAAACTGTGACTTATTTAAAACACGCATAAAAAAAGAAAAAAGTAGAAACATCAAAAATAAACTAAGAAAATCGAATTCACAATAAATCAATATTAAATAAATAAAAAAACGTTTTTTAATTTTATGCACTAAACATTTTTTATCTGAAAAATTCGCCGAATGTCGGCATCAGTACGGATACGCTGAGCAGGCATACCCTCCTCCTTCTTAACATAGACGCGTCCTTCTTTGGTCCATACGTACTTGTAATTGTATCGTCTCCCAGCTTCCCTGGCATTGTAAAAAACATTCGCATTTATACGTGTTAAACGCTCATTTAGGTAAACCTTTCGCTGTTGTCCCGATAACCCAAGGTCAGAGGTAGTAAGACCACGCCGCACACGCGCCGAGCGCATCAGTTCATCGCGAGAGGCACGCCGCGCAAATCGTACGGCGATGCTCCGGGGTTTCGCAGCTTCCGCATCACTGCTGCGATTTCTGTGCACCGCACCCACTCGTTCCACGAACACAATATCACGCTCATCAACAGTGACACCCAGTTTGACAGACAGCACATTTATAATTTGAGATGGGTTTTCATCTCTTGACTCTGGTACGCCCGATATTATAAGATCATTTATTAGAAAATCCTGTTCCCGTTCATTCAATTGTGTCTTTAACTCCGCAATTGTGTCTTCCAGTTGACCGTTAGACGATGGCTCCTTTTCGTCAATACGCTTTTCGAGCACCAATACCCTGTCCTCCAATTTGTCTACACCAGCTATACTCTAAGTGTGTTCCGCGGAACCCTAGGGTTCCGTGATACCTCTGTCGGGGTTCCGCAAGAATTTAGAAATAAAAAAATCAAAACACCTCTCTCTGGTCGCTCCGCGGCTGTGCGGACTCCGCGGCCGCGCGGAGACAAAACGCTATGAATGTTATTTATTTATTTATTTGTATTTGTATAAGCTTGTGTTACATTAGCTGGTACAATATCTTATAAGTTTGGTCTCAACAATTTTATACTTGTACAACGCGTTCGCTCTAAGTTTGCCGGTCTGTGGAATGCGCGTACCCTCCCCCACGTGACAACAAAACTTATAATGTGTCATAGTTTTACCCAAATATCTACCGTACACAATTTTTATTGTTACAATTAAATAAAAAATTTCGAACGTCATACACTCATACCTATCGCCAGCGGCAAACTTAAAACGAGCGGGTAGTATACTTGTAAGCGCTCAGTCTCTTTGATAAAAGCCGCCTCTGAATTAGACGCTATAGTTGTCAACAAGCGACTTTCGTCTCTAACTTCAAAGGATAAAGTCGATATTGTTTACAACGCTATTTTTAAATTTCTGTTTTTATTTTTGCTTTTTGTTTATCAAAGGTGCCGACTCGAGTATTTTCGAGAATATTTGAGATCGAGTCTAGGACTAAGTATAAAAGCGGCGATCGCGCGTTGGCGTCGTCAGTTGATGATTAGCGTTCGGAGCGATACCCAACAAACATTTACGACGTTGAGTAGATGTTTTGGTCAAGACACTTTGTTATTTACTATAATCGTATAAATATCATAAGGACGTTTACCCGACGGCATTAGGGCCCATTTTATTCAACTTAATCCGCTAAAAATTTCGTATAAAAGTCTTATAAATACCTACTTAGTCGCAAAGTCGTCATATACGCGTCGGCGATATGGCTACATGTCATGTAATGATAGCTGTCACGACGTGTATACCTACGACTTCATGTCGAGTAGTGGCGCACAATATGACTTTTAAATAATGTAATTGTTGTGTTATTGTCATTTAAAGATAATGGAACTACCGAATATTAATATAACAGATTATAAATATCACGTAAACTTAATTTGGCAGTGTTTTTGACAGAGTTAATATTGCATTTTCTTCTTTGTTTTTTGGTCTGATAAAACCATGTCATTAGTTGTAAACCATTGCGCAATCAAGTTTACTGATTAATGTGTGATAAGTTTGTAGCTAAATTTTTATGGGCTTTTATAATATTAATGTTTTCACATATATTTTTTAATATTTTATTATGTGACTGCGTTATATGACAACTATATAACTTACCGACCTATAAACTGCGTGTTCATTGTAAATATCTTCGCCATGACAGTTGATTTAGAGATCAATAATAAAGTAACAAAACGCCTAGCTAAACTAGTTCACAGAAATGATATTTTAAGAACAGAAGGATATGCACGTAACTTAGTTAAATCTTAATAAAACTTTTGTTTTAGGTAAACCCCACAATGATCTACAATTATGTAGATATTGATAAGTTTTAAAACTATAACATTATTTTTTTAAATAATACACCAATCTGACAATACCTTCACATTACCAGAGTGCGAATTATTTTTAAAAAATGTTATGAGGCATGCTATTAAAATAAATGCAGCCAAACTGCTAAGGGCTTCTGCTCAAAAGAACAGATCAAAGAAATCATTTTTTTGTCATTTTTATTGACGTTATTAGATGATTGAAAATATAAAAGTTCCTAATGTCGAAAGTTAAAATAGAACGTTTGTATTGATTAACGTAAATTACCGGGTTTAAACTTTCGGGTTTAAGATTTCAAGATATATATATTTTTAAAAAAAGATAACTTGCAATATATATATATATATATATATATATATATATATATATATATAACAAACATCTTATGTAGCTAATAATCTCACAATTGAACATACAAAATTACTACACAACAGGCAACTTAAATATATATATATATATATATATATATATATATATATATATATATATATTTAAGTTGCCTGTTGTGTAGTAATTTTGTATGTTCAATTGTGAGATTATTAGCTACATAAGATGTTTCAATATAGCAAACTAACTGGAAGTTTAATTTTAATTTTTTAATGTTTAGAATTACATTTAATTGCTTTAATGCAACTTGTGAAATATTAAAATCAATAGCCCACTTTTTATAATAGTCTCTGAAGTCATCATTTTTGGTTGAAGTGTCTTCTTTATCAACATTATCTTAATTTTCGGATGACGAATAACTGTCTTTAACTTCGGAAAATGAACAAGAGTCCTGAACTTCGGCAAATGAACTGCAGGGTATACTCGTAGCATTTTGGTTTTATTGATTGGTTAAATTTGCATTTAAATGTGATACGGAACCCTTCTCATCTTCCTTACTCTCAGCTTGAGCTCTATTACTTTGTATTAAAGTACGTGTTTGAAGCGAATAATAGTTGTTTTTAGGTTTCTTTTTAAATGCACCACTTCTTTTAATACTTTTCCACTTTTTTGGATCCATATTAATAATAGTAAACAATTGGGTAAAGTTGCTTTCAAAATGGTGGAAGTTGTATACAAGGTTATTTAAAACCTTTAACATGACTATTAATTATATAAGGGTTGCATTACCATTTTGTGTTACTTTAGGATGTATAAAGGTTGCAATCGTAATACTTAATCGACTTTTATATAATGGTTACAAATACGAAGTGTAAACAGTTATTAGCCGTTTAACAGATGTTTAAAAGGTAATTAAACGACAAAATTGACACTATTTTGTCGTTTATACTACGAAAACGTTTACACGACAAAAAGTTGTAGAAGTAGATTGTATAGACGTCGTCGTAGACGCTATTATAAGACAGTCATAAAAAAATGTCGAAAGAACGTCTTTAAGACATTAATAAACGACAAAAAATGTATATGACTATTTGTACACATAATGCACCAGTACACAACGAAGAGTCAAAAAAAATACTGTAAAATAACTTTCTTATGACTCAGAGTCATATAAATGTTTGATTATATGACAAAAATGTTTGCTGGGTACCTACTTACAAGCTCGCTAGCGAGAAACTAGTGTTCATTGTTTTACTGCCTGCTGTATTCTGTTGTCTCAGTTTTATACATTTCTTCCCTGTAGGTTCTAAATTTAGTCTCTTATACGCAGTAACGATTGTGCATTATTTAAACCCCACTATCCTGACTTGTAACATTATAAATAAAGAAGAATGGAACGTTGGCTTAAAGGTGTTAAACGTGTTCCAACAACATCTTCTAATGACGCTGAATGTTCAAAAGCAATGCGCGCGGAGAATTTAGCAATCACCGATCCAGAAGATGATGCCACGAGTGCCACGACGTCAAGCTCGACGGTTTCAAAGACGAAAAAAAGGAAGTATGATGAATCTTATATCAGTTTCGGATTTGTTGATTCCAACGGCTCACCTCTCTGCATGCTCTGTAGTAAACTGCTTCCTAATAGTTCCATGGCACCTGCCAAATTGCGTCGACATTTAGAAACCGTACACCCCGAGACTAAAGACAAGAATAAAGAATTTTTTGTTCGCAAAAAAGATCAGTTATTAGAAAGTCAAAAAAATATGATGCATGTAACACAAACTACCAACGAAAAGGCCACGGAGGCATCATATTTAGTTAGCTATCGCATTGCACAAGCAGGTGAAGCGCACACTATCGCTGAGAAATTAATAAAACCATGTGTATTAGACATAACAAAATGTATGCTTGATGAAAAATCTGCAAAGCATCTTTCTACTGTTCCGCTATCAAACGATACTGTTTCACGACGAATCCATGATCTGGCAAGCTACGTCAAACAAGAACTAGTTACACGTCTACAAAATACACGATTCGCTTTGCAAATGGACGAGTCGACTGATGTCGCTGGTTTGGCTATCCTGCTGGTTATTGTGAGATATCCATATAAAAGTTCTTTTAAAGAAGACATGCTTATGTGTTCATCGCTGCTTACAAACACTACCGGGGAAGAAATTTTTAATAAAATAAATATATTTTTTGAAGAACATAATCTCAGTTGGAACAATTGCATTGACATTTGTACAGATGGAGCCAAGGCGATGACAGGTAAAACAGCAGGAGCAGTGTCACGAATGAAAAATAAAGCGCCTAATTGTAGTTCCAGTCATTGTATTCTGCATAGACAAGCACTTGCGATGAAGCAAATGCCGTCTAATCTAAAATTAGTTATGGATGAAGCGGTAAAAATAATTAATTTTATCAAATCACGACCACTACAATCCCGATTGTTCTCATTATTGTGTGAAGATTATGGCAGCAAACATAAAACACTGCTGCTCCCTACAGAAGTGCGATGGCTGTCTCGGGAAAAAACTTTAACAAGGCTATTTGAACTTAGAGCCGAGTTACAAATGTTTCTTTCAGCAGATACTTCTTTTAATTTGAAGGACCGTTTGTATGATAAAACTTGGTTGTTCCGATTGTCTTTTATGGCGGATATCTTTCAAAAACTTAACGAATTAAATTTATCGTTGCAAGGTAAACAGACAACAGTGTTTCAGGCCTATAATAAAATAACTGCTTTTAAAAGAAAATTAGATTTTTGGATCATTTGCATTGGTAAGAAAGAAATAGAAAGTTTTACGTTACTCAGTGAGTTTGTTAGCGAAAACGACTCAGAAATGTTTGAAGATAATGTGTTTGAAGAATTGGTCCAATATCTCAGTTCGATGCGCGCATCTTTTGAAAAGTATTTTCCCGAAGAACACAATACAAAAATTAAAGTGAACTCCTGGATTCATAATCCTTTTTTACCCAACTTGGAAAAGCCTGAAAACATGTCAAATGAGATATATGAATCTCTTTTAGAAATGTCATCAGACACAAGTATGGAGTCATTGTTCAAAACGACGCCTCTTAATGATTTTTGGTGCAGAATCCAAGATGAATATGCAATGCTTGGCCAAATGGCTCTGGATATTCTTCTCCCGTTCCCAACTACATATTTGTGCGAAACAGGATTCTCTACCTACGCAGCCACGAAAACAAAATATCGCAATAGACTGGACGCCGAAGCTGATATGAGACTCCAACTTTCTTCCATCAAACCTGATATCAAGCAATTGATGAAAAATAAAAAACAGTTTCATACCTCCAACTAGTTAGATTTTTTCTTTTTTAATGTTTTCTATTATTGTCCTTACCAAGTGGTGAAGTAAATAATAATTAGTAACTGATACATTGTACTTTTATTATGCTGATTAATAAAGAATACACTTATAAAAATAATTGTTTTATTGTAGGGTTCCATCAAGTATTTTGCTTCCCAAAAGGGTTCCGTCATTTAAAAAGTTTGAGAACCACTGGTCTACACGATCTAGGCAGGCGCTGACAGAGGCTTTAAAGTCTACAATTTCTTTTCTTAGTTCTCGGAGTTCTAATCTCATTGCACTCACTTCCGCTCTAAAGACTCTGATCTCTTGAGCCACATCGAGGTCCGAGGGATTAAGGACAGGTTCTTGAGAGTTATCCTTTTTTTCCGTCGACAAATTCGCTTGATTTACCTGTAGTACTTTCCCAGGCGTCTTGTCCGTGCATAATGGGCACACCCAGGATTTCGACACATTAGCTGAGGGATTTAATCCAGCACAGGCGCGGTGATAAGCCGCCACGCATCTACAGCAACTAGCGCTGTCCAAAGTGGCCATAAATTTGCCACAACCAGTACACTTTGCCATATTATTGTTTTGCAAGTTCACCAGCGCCACCTAGTGGTACGTCCGCAACACCAATATCGATCCGCGCTGTGTGGTTAAAGTTCTACGACCAAATAACAGATGGAGTTGTAGTAAAAAAAAGTAATAAGGCTTTATTGTAGGCTTTACGACTTCAGAATATCACTCAGTACTGAAAGATTAGTGTTACTGCGCACCGTAGCATGTATTCAGAACTATTGCTATCAGAATAATTGTTTCTTTGCCAACTTTGTATTTTATCTTCAAAATTTCGGGTAGAATATACGCACTATTCAATATTGTTAATTTAATTTTAGTTTTATTTGTCTTACACTACACTTTAGCACTTGATAACACTGTGTCCCGTTTATGGTATCACAACGTAAGATTTGCTATCGAAATCGTTCAAATAAAAAAACTATTAATATTTTTAAAAACACGTAAACACTTGTAGCAATCAGCTGTTACTGATACTAAATTACGATTGAGAGTATAATTATATATTTATGTTAATACTTTTCAAAATGATGATTAGTAGTGGTAGCCTAGCATGGCTCTTACTAATAATAATAATAATAAAAATCATTTATTCACTTAGGAAGCAAAATACTACACTTGTGAAAAGTCGATTCTACATTTACTGGTAATGCCTGTTCGCAAACAATAGGTAAAGCCCGAGAAAAGAACAGGCAATAAAAACTCGTGGCCACTCTTTTCAAATTGCCAATGTTTACAATGTTTCTCTGTTTATAAACTGTATATGCAGGTAAGGTGCTGCCACCATTATATTATACACCATATATTAGAGGACTGATGCAAAAAAAGAGGTCACTAATATTAGAAGAGTACACGAGATCGGATACATCAGCCTCAATGGGCACAACATAGTAGGAGCATCCACTTACGATGTAAAAACTTTATGTGCTTAAATATTGGCCAATTTACTGCTACTTAATGAATAAGTATACATGTTTTTCAAAGGAAAGAAAAGAATGGCCGTAATTTATCACGCAGAATCTTTACTTACAAAAGTAAATCGTTTTCTTAACTAGTACCTAAGTAACATTATCAAACTGTGACAACAATATTCACCTAGTAAAATGCAATAAACTATACAACCCAATACATTAATAGGGAGCAACGAACTACATCCATTTATCTTTATCAGTTAAATAATCATCGATTGAATAGTAAGCTCTTTGTATAAGATGTCTCTTGACTACATTCTTAAATTTATTTACTGGTAGACTCGATATGCTGACTGGGATTTTATTGAAAAATTTAACACCTAGTCCCATGAATGAGTTATGAGTTTTATGAAGCCTATGATATCGACCTACCAATTTGTGCTTATTTCTTGTATTCACAGAGTGAATATCACTATTTTTGTTATATAAATGTAAGTTTTGCTTTACAAACATAACGTTTGCATATATATATTGTGATGCAACTGTCAAAATGCCTATCTCTTTAAACTTTTCTCTAAGGGAAACTCGTGCTCCTAGTTGATATATCGCACGCACTGCACGTTTTTGAAGAATAAAAATAGTTTGTATATCAGCCGCCTTGCCCCAAAGCAATATGCCGTAGGACATGACGCTGTGAAAATAACCAAAATATACTAGTCGAGCTGTTTCTACGTTCGTAAGCTGTCTAACTTTGCTGACAGCATACGCTGCAGAACTGAGTTTTCCTGCGAGACATGATATTTGGGTGCCCCACTGTAACCTATTGTCTAATGCAGTGGTTCTCAAACTTTTTAAATGACGGAACCCTTTTGGGAAGCAAAATACTTGATGGAACCCTACAATAAAACAATTATTTTTATAAGTGTATTCTTTATTAATCAGCATAATAAAAGTACAATGTATCAGTTACTAATTATTATTTACTTCACCACTTGGTAAGGACAATAATAGAAAACATTAAAAAAGAAAAAATCTAACTAGTGGGAGGTATGAAACTGTTTTTTATTTTTCATCAATTGCTTGATATCAGGTTTGATGGAAGAAAGTTGGAGTCTCATATCAGCTTCGGCGTCCAGTCTATTGCGATATTTTGTTTTCGTGGCTGCGTAGGTAGAGAATCCTGTTTCGCACAAATATGTAGTTGGGAACGGGAGAAGAATATCCAGAGCCATTTGGCCAAGCATTGCATATTCATCTTGGATTCTGCACCAAAAATCATTAAGAGGCGTCGTTTTGAACAATGACTCCATACTTGTGTCTGATGACATTTCTAAAAGAGATTCATATATCTCATTTGACATGTTTTCAGGCTTTTCCAAGTTGGGTAAAAAAGGATTATGAATCCAGGAGTTCACTTTAATTTTTGTATTGTGTTCTTCGGGAAAATACTTTTCAAAAGATGCGCGCATCGAACTGAGATATTGGACCAATTCTTCAAACACATTATCTTCAAACATTTCTGAGTCGTTTTCGCTAACAAACTCACTGAGTAACGTAAAACTTTCTATTTCTTTCTTACCAATGCAAATGATCCAAAAATCTAATTTTCTTTTAAAAGCAGTTATTTTATTATAGGCCTGAAACACTGTTGTCTGTTTACCTTGCAACGATAAATTTAATTCGTTAAGTTTTTGAAAGATATCCGCCATAAAAGACAATCGGAACAACCAAGTTTTATCATACAAACGGTCCTTCAAATTAAAAGAAGTATCTGCTGAAAGAAACATTTGTAACTCGGCTCTAAGTTCAAATAGCCTTGTTAAAGTTTTTCCCCGAGACAGCCATCGCACTTCTGTATGGAGCAGCAGTGTTTTATGTTTGCTGCCATAATCTTCACACAATAATGAGAACAATCGGGATTGTAGTGGTCGTGATTTGATAAAATTAATTATTTTTACCGCTTCATCCATAACTAATTTTAGATTAGACGGCATTTGCTTCATCGCAAGTGCTTGTCTATGCAGAATACAATGACTAGAACTACAATTAGGCGCTTTATTTTTCATTCGTGACACTGCTCCTGCTGTTTTACCTGTCATCGCCTTGGCCCCATCTGTACAAATGTCAATGCAATTGTTCCAACTGAGATTATGTTCTTCAAAAAATATATTTATTTTATTAAAAATTTCTTCCCCGGTAGTGTTTGTAAGCAGCGATGAACACATAAGCATGTCTTCTTCAAAAAAAACTTTTATATGGATATCTCACAATAACCAGCAGGATAGCCAAACCAGCGACATCAGTCGACTCGTCCATTTGCAAAGCGAATCGTGTATTTTGTAGACGTGTAACTAGTTCTTGTTTGACGTAGCTTGCCAGATCATGGATTCGTCGTGAAACAGTATCGTTTGATAGCGGAACAGTAGAAAGATGCTTTGCAGATTTTTCATCAAGCATACATTTTGTTATGTCTAATACACATGGTTTTATTAATTTCTCAGCGATAGTGTGCGCTTCACCTGCTTGTGCAATGCGATAGCTAACTAAATATGATGCCTCCGTGGCCTTTTCGTTGGTAGTTTGTGTTACATGCATCATATTTTTTTGACTTTCTAATAACTGATCTTTTTTGCGAACAAAAAATTCTTTATTCTTGTCTTTAGTCTCGGGGTGTACGGTTTCTAAATGTCGACGCAATTTGGCAGGTGCCATGGAACTATTAGGAAGCAGTTTACTACAGAGCATGCAGAGAGGTGAGCCGTTGGAATCAACAAATCCGAAACTGATATAAGATTCATCATACTTCCTTTTTTTCGTCTTTGAAACCGTCGAGCTTGACGTCGTGGCACTCGTGGCATCATCTTCTGGATCGGTGATTGCTAAATTCTCCGCGCGCATTGCTTTTGAACATTCAGCGTCATCAGAAGATGTTGTTGGAACACGTTTAACACCTTTAAGCCAACGTTCCATTCTTCTTTATTTATAATGTTACAAGTCAGGATAGTGGGGTTTAAATAATGCACAATCGTTACTGCGTATAAGAGACTAAATTTAGAACCTACAGGGAAGAAATGTATAAAACTGAGACAACAGAATACAGCAGGCAGTAAAACAATGAACACTAGTTTCTCGCTAGCGAGCTTGTAAGTAGGTAGTAACTTATCGCTCCGAACGCTAATCATCAACTGACGACGCCAACGCGCGATCGCCGCTTTTATACTTAGTCCTAGACTCGATCTCAAATATTCTCGAAAATACTCGAGTCGGCACCTTTGATAAACAAAAAGCAAAAATAAAAACAGAAATTTAAAAATAGCGTTGTAAACAATATCGACTTTATCCTTTGAAGTTAGAGACGAAAGTCGCTTGTTGACAACTATAGCGTCTAATTCAGAGGCGGCTTTTATCAAAGAGACTGAGCGCTTACAAGTATACTACCCGCTCGTTTTAAGTTTGCCGCTGGCGATAGGTATGAGTGTATGACGTTCGAAATTTTTTATTTAATTGTAACAATAAAAATTGTGTACGGTAGATATTTGGGTAAAACTATGACACATTATAAGTTTTGTTGTCACGTGGGGGAGGGTACGCGCATTCCACAGACCGGCAAACTTAGAGCGAACGCGTTGTACAAGTTTAAAATTGTTGAGACCAAACTTATAAGATATTGTACCAGCTAATGTAACACAAGCTTATACAAATACAAATAAATAAATAAATAACATTCATAGCGTTTTGTCTCCGCGCGGCCGCGGAGTCCGCACAGCCGCGGAGCGACCAGAGAGAGGTGTTTTGATTTTTTTATTTCTAAATTCTTGCGGAACCCCGACAGAGGTATCACGGAACCCTAGGGTTCCGCGGAACACACTTAGAGTATAGCTGGTCTAATGTAATTCCCAAAAAAACTGTCGAGTCGACAAAGCTAATCACCTCATTATTTAAAATTATACTCGTATTAGTACTTTTCACGTTTGGCAAACTAAACTTAATACATTTAGTTTTTTTGGGATTTAGAAGTAGGTTGTTCGTTGTAAACCAATCTTGAACTAGTGCGAGTGTTCTATTTATTTTCTCAAAATTTTCTAGTTTACGATCGATTTTAAAAATTAGAGAAGTGTCATCAGCAAATAGAATGATGTCACAAAAGTTATTAACATAAAATGGTAAATCATTAATATATACCAAAAATAAGAAGGGACCGAGTATTGATCCCTGAGGCACGCCCATACTAATTGGAGATCCAGACGACCTTACTCCTCCTATATCAACATATTGAATTCTTTCACTTAGGTAAGAGGCAAGTAGATCCAGCGCTGTACCTTTAATACCGTAATGCCTAAGTTTCAGGAGAAGTGTCCTATGCGCCACACAATCAAAAGCTTTAGAAAGATCACAGAACACTCCAATGGCATCCTGTGAATCTTCCCAGGCACTAAAAATATGTTTTAGTAGCTTAGTACCTGCATCAATTGTAGAGCGACCCTTTGTAAAACCATATTGATCGGGATGCAGTAGATTATTAAAATTAAAGTGTGATTCTAACTGCATAAGTATAGCCTTTTCAAAAATTTTACTAATAGCTGGCAAGATGGATATTGGTCTAAAATTACTAGGGTCATTCTTTGATCCAGATTTAAATAATGGTATTACTTTACTATGTTTCATCAGATCAGGAAACATTCCGGTATCAACACATTGATTAAAAATTATAGATAACTGTGGCGCTATGCCAGTAATTATACTGTGAATTAATTTTACTGAAATACCCCATAAATCAGCAGTTTTTTTTAAATTGAGTGACTTGAATATTTTAATTATTTCACTGGGGTATATATATTTAAAAGCAAATGGTACATTGCATTGATCCACATTATCTCTCAAGAGTGATTCGGCTTTATCTGGGCAAGCGTTCAAGGAGCTGGTTGTGGTTAGTGGTAAGTCAGCAAAGAAATCATTGAAAGTTTGTGCTAGGTCTAAATTATCAGTAACAGTCTTATTGTTAATTAATAATTCAAAGCTTTTATCCCGAGGCTTTGCCCGTCCGCTTTCCGAATTAATAATATTCCAAGTGGCTTTTATTTTATTATCAGATTTTTTAATATTTCTACTAATAAGTAAAGCTTTGGCACATGCACAAGCTTTTTTAAAAGTTTTTGAATAGTTTCTCAAATACTGAATAAAGTTTTGATCAAAATTAAATTGTTTCATACCATATAACTCGTATAACTTAGCTCTACTTTTATAAATGCCGGTAGTTGCCCAATCACAAAAGCTAAGTTTAGAATTCTTATAAAAAGTTTTTGATTTAAATATATTATTGTATTCACTTTTGATTATATTAAACACTGAGGAGTAAAGATAGTTCGGATCAGAGTGGCTGAAATCTATACCGGTAATATTAGCAGAAACGTTAGAATTGAATTTTTCTAAGCGAGCCGTACTCATTGGCCTACATGTGATCTTATCTATTTTGGCCACTGTGTGTGAGGGAAAAGTGACTTTCTGCCCACAGTGATCTGATGTTAAATCACTCAATATTACCTCATTAAAATAACTACAGTTGCAAAATATATTATCTAAGCAAGTAGCAGAATGTGATGTAATTCTTGTTGGTTCATTAAATAAGTACACTAAATTAAATGATTTAAATAGGTTAACTAATCTGGTAGACAAAGATGATTGTTCAAGTAAATTTACATTGAAGTCGCCACACACTACTATATGCTTAATACCGTAACTTACCCTTTTAAGCACATCTTCCATTACAGATTCAAATAAGTTAAAATCACTCAGTGGTGGTCGATATGCACAAACTATAATATATCTCTCTAGCTCCACACATGATAATTCTATAGTACGCTCAACAGACAGATGTACTATATCCTTGCGTTCCTTACATTTAACATTGTTGCATACAAATATCATAGACCCACCATGTATAGCCCTTTCTCTTATAAATGCACTAACCATACAATAATAACTATTATTAAATATCAGTTCATTAGTTTTCAACCAATGTTCAGTTATGCAACAAATATCAACACTGTGCATTTTAAGGAACAATTCGAGTTCCTCTATTTTGCTGGATAAGCCTTGAATATTTTGGTGAACTACAGTTAGACCACCTGTGGGCTTGTCCATTGTCTGACTTACTAGTTTAGACTAGGAGTCTTAATAACATTCAAAGTAGAACTGCTAACACTAAATGAATCCTGCAAAGTACTGTTTGTACCTAGGTCAGGGTGTAAATTAAATGCTAATAACTTAGCAAGTTGTCTTTTGTAGAATGTGGAAAGATACATTCTATCTTTCGTTAAAATAAAATTACGAATAAATTTATTCGTGTCAAAAAACAAAATATACTTACTATGTAAGTAAGTACTGTTATATAATAAAAGATTCAAGCTCTGTACATGCTTGTTTTGTAAATCAGATACTGGCTGCGAATAAGGTAGACTACATAAAATAAACTTACAACCTACTTTTTCATGCATGTATGTAATAGTTTCTGTTAATTTAATTATGTCTCTCTTTGTGACTGAGAAACTACTACCCGGCATAGCCCGCTTATAGTATGACCATTAGTGCTGTGCACTCCCTGAGGTATGCGCGCGGTGAGACGGGGGGGTTAGAATCGGCTGCTGCGCTGTCAGTGCGCCGTCAACGCTTGTGACGGCAGGTAGTGTTATTTGTATCGGACTGTCTATGTCAGACGCACACGAGATAAATATTCAAAGATGGGTCGTGCGTTATCTCGTGATATGAAGACTGTCATTTTTAAGGTGGCTGAATATTTTAAGAAAAGAAAAGCAGACAAAGAAAGCTTTGAATTTAAAAATGACGTGAATATTGCTAAAATCGTTGCGGAGGCTACGGGATACAGCAAAAGAACCGTACATAATGTGATTTCTGCGGGCTATTTATCAATTGAAAATTCAAGCCAATTAAAATTTCAATCGCCAAAAAAACCAAAAGTTCTAAAGAAAAAACACGTTGTGGATGATTTTGACCTTGGAGTTATCAGAAGAAAAATTCATCAGTTTTACGAAGTTGAAAAAAAAATACCAAGTGTCCGTAAGTTACTATCAAGTTTGAGACAGGATGGCATATTGAATTGTGGACGGGAATATTTAAGACAGCTTTTACACAAAATGGGCTACCGTTACAAAAAATGCAAATCAAAGAGACATCTCCTTATAGAGCAGCCTGTGGCGGAAAAAATATCTTACACAAATCAGAAATTACAGAACGGAAAACCGAAACATATATTTTCTTGATGAAACATACATCAACGCCAGTCACCATGCCAGCAAATGTTGGCAATCATCGTCAGAACCCGGTATTCATGCTGATATTGGGAAAGGACGGCGACTAGTAATACTCCACGCTGGGTGTCGAAATGGCTTAGTGGATGATACATTGACTATATTCAAATCCGATGCTAGAACCGGTGACTATCATGGAGATATGAGCGGACCTACTTTTTATAAGTGGGTAGATGAAAAGTTAAAAGATAAGTTGCTGCCGAATTCTGTGGTTGTAATGGACAACGCGTCTTACCACAGCGTTCAGATTGAGAAGAAACCAACTATATCAAGCCTCAAAAGTGAAATGCAGAACTGGTTGCTACGCCATAATGTAGAATTTTCAGGAACCATGTCAAAGGCTCAACTGCTACTTCTTATCAAAAATACACAAAAAGAACCCGTGTATAGAATTGACGAACTCCTGAAAGCCAGTGGACACACTGTTCTGCGTTTACCTCCGTACCATCCAGATTTAAATCCAATCGAGTTGGTCTGGGCTGATATTAAAAACAACATAGCCCAAAACTATATTAATTCTTCTCTAGACGAAAAGATAATCTTATTGGATAAATTGTTTTCGGAATTCACGGCGGAAAAATGGCAGAAATGCGACAATCATGTCCAGAAAAATGAAAATGATTACTGGAGTCGCGATAGTAGGTTCGATAATGTTATCGATTCATTCATAATAAATTTGCAAGACTCTGATTCAAGTTCCGGTGGCGAAGAGGAAGATGAAGATGATGACGAAATGGAAGATGAAGTTGAAACAGAATCTATGTCAGAATAACTTTCGTTAGAATATATAATTGTTTGTAAATATAAAAAATGTTTAATAAAACAAGTCCTGTTGTGAATTATAACTTTCAATTCTTATTTATCACCTGCATATTTTTAATAAAATATGAGTATATTTGGGTTACATTTTAATCAACAAAGTAAGTATATATTACAGATAGATAGCCTCCGACCAACGCAACGTCCCGCCACAAGTCTTGCCTTAGAAATGCAAACTGATATCGTAAGATCTGTCCGACATGTATCGACCTCATGTGAACTCATGCACTTTTTTCTTCGCCCCCCACCTCGCCGTGCATACCTCAGGGAGTGCACAGCACTAATGGCCACACTATAATCCCATTAACTTCCACAATACATATTAGTTTATGTCATTTTAAAAATATCTAATCTTTACAAGCATACTAATGAAAGCAGTATTTGAAGAAAATAAAAGGAAAAGGACTGAAAAAGAGAATAAGAATAAGACAAATTTAATTAGAAACTTTATTAACTACAGAAAGTTGTATGTATGTAAATAGTATGGCCCCCCATTTCCCATGGGCCCTTATTATTATTACCCGCATGTGCTGACGCATGTGTCTCAACTGATTTTTTTTTGTAAAATCGTTATTGTACCTAAAAACATTGAGAGAAACAATACTATTTTTTTAATAATCAAGAGTTCGTAATTACAAATTATACGAATTTGAACAAATGTGACTTTTAACATTTTTTTACCATAGTCGGCTCTCATTACCCTGTTCTTGCTTATTACCATTACAAAATATCAATAATATTCTCGGTATTTTGTTCGTGGAGTTAGATTAAGTGAGTCAGGGATAAGGAAAAATCTTACTTTTTACGCAATAAAGTCTAAAATAGGTCATCACATCGCAGTTTATTGTGAATTATTGTAGTTAGTTCTTATTTGTTATTTTAAATCAATAGTAAGTTTAATATTTGTTGCGTTGCACACGCGTATAGAAAATGGTGCTCGTTAATGTGAGTGAGGGTGTACTGGAAGGAGAGCAGGTACAGAACGAGTACGGAGGCACATTCTACAGCTTTAAAGGTATACCGTATGCGCAACCGCCCGTCGGAGACTTGCGATTTAAGGTAGGTATATTAATATACTAGCTGTCCCGCGCAACTTCGTATGCGTAAATTTTCCCGGTTTTTGCAACATTTCACGTCGCTACTTCGCTGCTATCAGTCGTCGCGCGATGTTATATAGCCTATAGCCTTCCTCGATAAATGGGCTATCACACAAAAAAAAGAATTTTTCAAATCGGACCAGTAGTTCCTGAGATTAGCGCGTTTAAACAAACAAACAAAGCAAACAAACAAACTCTTCCGCTTTATAATATTAGTATAGATTATCTGTGATACACTCAACTTAATTGTTCAAACGAGCCTGAATTGATGCTGTTGCCGATAAGATTAAGTGAAACTATTTATTTCGCAGGCGCCGCAGCCTCCAAAGCCATGGGATAGTATCCGCAATGCAAAGCAATTCGGTTCAAAATGCTATCAGTGGGATATACTTACTACCACTGGTGTACAAGGAAGCGAGGATTGCTTGTATCTCAATGTTTATACACCAGATGTTACCCCTGACAAGCTTTTGCCTGTCATGTTTTGGATACATACAGGCGGCTTGATCAGTGGAAGCGGAGAAGATGACATATACGGCCCAGAATTCTTGGTGAAACAAGGAGTTATTCTCGTCACAATCAACTACAGGCTTGATGTGCTCGGGTTCCTTTGCTTGAACTCTGAAGATGTACCCGGGAATGCTGGTTTAAAAGACCAAGTGGAAGCTTTAAGATGGGTCAATAAAAATATCTCCAATTTCGGTGGAGATCTGAACAATATCACTATATTTGGTGAGAGTGCAAGTGGCGCCTGTGTCTGCTGCCACTTAGTGTCTCCTATGAGTAAAGGCTTGTTCAAAAGAGCTATCATTCAGAGCGGAGCTCCATCTTGTGTTTGGGCTCGGACTTACGAGCCACGTGACAGAGCCTTAACACTGGCACGACAGCTCGGCTGTTACTCTGAGGATGACAAAGAGTTGTACGAATTCTTCAAGACACAACCAGTTGAAAAACTTGTTCTTACTTCTGTACCAATATTATTCTCCGATAAGGCGACAATATCTCTAAATTTTGGTTTCAGTGTTGTGGAAGAAAAAAAATTTGGACAAAATGAGAGATTTTTCGGAGGAGATGTTACTTCGTTTCATGAAAATGTGGAAATAATGATAGGCCATACCGCTGACGAAGGTGTTACATTTTTGGGGCCTGCTGAGTCCACAAAGCCAAAGTTAAAAATAGCGAGAGATTTTCCAGAGTTCTTTGTACCTAAACCTTTAGCAGTCATCTTGACTATTCAACAGCAATTAGAACTTGGAAAGAAAATCAGAAAGTTTTATTTCAATGACAAAACGAATAATTCAGAAGACTGGGAACGGCTAGTCAAATTCTACACTATGGATTTGGTGGCGCATCCTGTGATGCGTTTTGCCAAGAGATGTTCAAAGTCGAATGATGTGTATTTTTACAAATTCAGTTGCAAAACTGAGAGGAACGTTATAACTTATGTAACAGGACTTGCAGAAATTGTTGGGAACAAACTAGTGACCAATCACGGGGACGACTTGCTATATCTTTTTAACGACAAATCAATACTAAATAAAGTTGACATTAATTCTGATACATTTCAACTTATAGATAGAGTGGTAAAACTTTGGACCAATTTCGCTAAATATGGGTGAGTAATACGGTAAAAATATTAAGATGTATCTGCTAATTATGGATTCGACAGGTTTTCAATTATTTGAGAGTAACAATAAATAGTAGGTATATTTGTATATCTAACTGTCTGACCCGCGCAACTTCGTCTGCGTAAATTTTCCCTGTTATTGCAACATTTTTAATTTCTGCTCCGCTCCTAATAATTGTAGCGTGATGTTTTGAATTGGCTATCCAGCAGTGAAAACGGTAAACTAACGACTCTGCTGAGCTGGTGACACCGACAATTTGGTCTGTTTGCACAACTTTGGCAAAAGCCTCCTCTATATCTTTCAACTGTGTCCTGGTTAGCCCTTTCCTCGTCCAGGTTTTTGCTGCGACGATTTTAATTTCATCTTCCCACCTTCGAAACTGTCTACCTCGTTTTCTTTTTCTATTTTTTGGGTACCAAAATAAGATGATTTTGTTCCACTTATCAATGCATTTACATTTGTCGGTGAAGCATAAGAGGGGGAAAAAAATCTAAGTTTATGTTCAGTGGTACTTCTTCCATTTCAATTTTCGAAATTTGCCTCTAGAACAGCTGTAAATAATTTAGGCGATAGCGGGTGTCCTTGACATACACCCCTTTTTATTTCTATTTTTGCTGTTTGTTTATTCTAGCTGTACTGCATACATTTTTTTAAAGTTTCTAATGTACTTATGTTCGACTCCTTGATTCTTTTAACAATGCCAGATGTTTTTGTGCTCTATTGAGTCTAAGGCTTTGTTGTAGTCGATAAAACAGCAGTAGAATGGTAGGTACGATAAATGTTTTGTTCTTCTCGATGATTTGTCTTATTAATGTTAAGTATCCTGTAATTATCCTGAAGCCGCATATTTATATGTTATCGTAAATGTCCGAAAAGCAGTGTATTCTCCTTAGGTACGTCCGCGATAAATCTATTTCTTTTTCTAGGCATGCGATAATATCATATGAGGTGTCGTTGAATTGTGAAAGTGACAGTTTTTGCAATAATCTTTTGTTACAAACTACTTACTTACCTAATTAAGTAGTTATACCTACAATCTATTAACTTATTGATTTATTTTCAGAAACCCAACTCCTGATGATTCTTTGGGTGTGAAGTGGGCCAAGTATACCATTCAGAAACAAGATTATTTGGACATTGGCAATCAGTTCATCGCGGGGACCGCGCCAGATGCCGAAGAACATAAGTTTTGGGATAACCTTTATCAAGACCATGGACATCAATTATAATAATTTTTAATAATAATAAAGTTTAGGTATTTGCTTAAAATAATTGTTTAAGCAAATAAAATGGTGGTAATATAACATATAGAAAGTTCATAATAGATATAGATGATGCATACAAATATTATTCTTAAAACATCACACGCTATGTCTCTAAACAGTACAGACAATACTTGATTCAGTTGGTTTTTTCGGCTAGAAAATCACTAAAATAATATAAATAGTTTTCTTTTTGCCATTCTTTTAATTTAATTTTAAACAGTTTAATATTCAACGTCTTTAGGTGTTTAGGTATCTTATTATATGGTAAGGTAGGTATCATAAGCAATTTTCATTATATTTAGTAGATCTTGGTATACTCTTGTGAACTAGACTAGTCTATTTGGATCTTGTCTACAGGGTGGATTTATTTCATCTGCCGTATTATGTAATCTTTTATTCTTTTATACGAACATGCATGTCTCGAAAATGTATAATGAAGGTAACATTTTTTTTTTTAAATAAAAGATAACTAGCAGTGTGGGATTTTGGTCCCACATTACTAGCAATCCTGTTAACCCCTCCAGCTAAGCTCAATGGATCGTGTTAGGAGTGGGTTCACGTCGCGTCGGTAGTATAATGGGTAGGATTCGAACCCGCGACCTGACGATTGCGAGACCCGATGCCTTGGCCATTAGGCTACCGCCGCTTAACTGAACTGTAACAAACCAAGTCGTTTGAACGCTAGTTTACATTACTCATCTGACTGGAGTCCCAATGTGGCCATCCATCAGCCTGTATCGGTCCACTGCTGGACATAGGCCTCTCCTAACTTAACGTCTGTCTTCCGCCTTCCGCATCCAATTCATTCCAGCGATTTTCTTTAGGTCGTCGGTCCATCTGGCTGGGAATCGTCCTACCTTACGTTTACCGAGTCGCGGTCTCCACTCTAGGATTCGTTTGCTCCATTAGCCTCGGTCCTTCGGCAAATATGGCCAGCCCATTGCCACTTCAGCGTGCTTAACCTGCTTGCTATGTCGGATGACCTCGTTGCCAATTTTGTCCTTTAAAGAGATTCCAAGCATAGCTCGCTGCGCGACTTTGAATTTGTGGACTAGCCCAACCGTAAGTATCCACGTCTTGGCACCGAAGGTTAAGACCTTCGGTGCCAAGACGTGGTCCTACCTGATAAGTCAGGTAGGACGCACTGGTTGTATACCTTGGTCTTCAGGCATTGCGGTAGAGCCGAAGAGAAGAATCTACGAAGGTTGCTAAACGCTGCCCAACCCAATCAGATCGGAGGATCTGATTGGGTTGGGCGTAGAAGTCGACAGGAGTGTCGACTTCTTTCTCGAAGTTGTTTTTACCGAGCTGAATGACTTGCACTAGGTAGATATATTCCTATATATGCCTCGACCTCGCTCAGGTCCGTCCGGAATGTCTTTTGTGTAGTAGCGCGTAAGTGGGGCTCTGTGGTCGTCGACACCAAGTCCCGTAGGTTTAGCCATATTTTAAGGTTTTTAGTAAACTTTTTGATTGAGTGTATATTTTTTTGGAAATAATCGCTCCGAAAGTTGCATAAATTGTGTTTTATTTGTGTTCCAACTAGTTTTCCCAGGGACTTCGCACGCGTGTACTATTTCCAAACTACACACTAGGTATTTCCATACTAATAATAATCACAGAATTGGTCCAGTGGACACTAAACCTACCTACAGAAGATAAGCTTCATAGCCTTCATATAAACGCGTTCGAGCAACACACACATAAAAATTTACTTTGTTCAGCGTGGGTAACCTTGTGTCATTTGGCAAATTATGATTTAACAAATGTAATTGGTAATTATATAACTACTAGCTGTCCCGCGCAACTTCGTCTGCGTAAATTTTCCTAGTTTTTAAAACATTTCTCATTGCTGCTCCGCTCCTATTAGTTGTAGCGCGATGTTATATAGCCTATAGCCTTCCTTGATAAATGGGCTATATAACAAAAAAAATATAGAATATAGAATTTTTCAAATCGGACCCGTAGTTCCTGAGATTAGCGCGTTTAAACAAACAAACAAACTCTCCTGCTTTATAATATTAGTATAGATACCTACTAATGTAAATGTAAAACTGAAGAGTATGTTCGTTTATTTGTTTGATTGAACGCTATAATCTTAGGAACTACTGGTTCGAATTGAAAAAATATTTTAGTGTTGGATAGCCCGTTAATCGAGGAAGGCTATAGGCATATACCTACATAACATTACGCTACTATCAATAAGAGCTTAATGAATAATGTTTCATAAACGGGTAAAACTGACGCAAACGAAGTTGGCGGGTTAGTTATTCGTAAATAAAAACGTCAAAAGGTCTGATAATTAAGAACAATGATGTTTTAAGTAAAATGGTGTACATAGGTACTAGTATAGTATTATATTATCTGTGACATAGGTTAAAATTTAAACAATTGACCAAGGTATATTGTTTATGTCATGGGCCTATATTGTTAACAAAACAATTAGTTAGGTATTTCATTGTATTTCGTCAGCTAAAGTCTTAAAATGACAAAATATCTTTTTAGATATCAATTTTATCTAGAGGCATCTATTTTATCACATAAACTCAATATGCGATGGGATTTATCCCGCATTTGTTAAACGATTTAAGTATTTATTCATAAACAATTTGTTTGCAGTAGGTAACTAAAAAGAAGCCAACAAAGTAAGGTTACACAATATTTGAATAAGAATTCTGTTACTGCATATCAAACCATATCATAATATTCGATCTGTCAAAGCTAGTTTTATTATTTAACTTGGGCCGCGGCCCGCCAGGCACGATCACCTCGCCAGGTCGGAGGATCCTCCCTTTGTGTTGGAGGGACTTAACACCTTGCCCTCCACAAACCCACTCCTAACACAAGCCTTTGAGCTTAGATGGAGGGGTTCTTTAAAAAAAAAAAAAAAACTATAAAATCAAAATCCACCAGTACACTCGTAGGTACTCGTATGTCGTTATAAATATTGAAAACTAACGTCTTTGTCAAATGCAATTTTTTCTTGAGTCGATATGAATGGCAATCTGTACCTACTATTGGCCTATTAGCTTTATACGGAAATTTAATAGCAATGTTTAGTGACTGTTACGATTGTCATCAATCCGTTCGGTCAATCTGACTTCATTATATAGTTATTTATTGGCTAGACTACTTTTACTTTTCGGTAAAAGGTCATTACATTGTCACAGTACTTTCAATTTCATTTCAACGATAAAACATTTATGATAATCCAATATGTAATTCAACTGCAATCCATGTTAATATAAATCTCAAAAATAGCTTTAAACTAATTGTTTCCTAACTCATAGCACAAAATCAATTTTGATTCTATTCTCATTTTCTCAACTATTCACACATTTACCTCAACAAAGCAAACATGATAGTAAATACCTCTCCGAGTATTTCATACTCAAACTTAATCCATGTTTTCTGCTCCGCTTTTTATTTGATTGGAGAATTCCACAGGAGGAATATCGGGAACAAAAACAGCCAGCGTTGTAGATCAGCTCTGGTAGTTGCCGAAATAGTAAAAGCAGCAACACCAGCAATATTGCAGATCGACTCGGAAGAAGCAATCCCAAGCAGCAGTAACCATTCTGAAACTTACAACAAACATAGGGGTCGTAGCGCTTTGTAATAAAATACTAAAGCTTTTATTGTAGAACTACGTAGAAGTCCTACGTCTGAAGTCCTACGACTCATCGTATAGTACTACGACTCATCGTAGAACTACACTTACTACTGTGTCAGGATATTTGGATCATATACCCAATCAGTTGCAATCTAACCTTATCAATCAGTATAGTATCAATAGGGAATAGAATAAATCAGGGAGGTAAATAATACAAAGGAATAAATGGCAAGTATCATATATTTTTAAACTTGTTTGGTCTAGTTGTATCAAAGGGTTTCATAATAGCCAGTCTCCTAATACAAACATTTGCCGTACTACATTTCATACATCCTAAATACAATATACCACACATACTTTCTAACATAACCAATTCACAACATTATTGTTTTTGTTATTCTAGGTACTTATATTATTTTTTGCTTTTTAGTTGCCTTGTATTTATTTTTGAAGTCGGTAATATTTTTTTGTATAAAAGTTTTTTCTCTTTTTTTTATTATTTAAAGTTTTGGAATATTTAACTCTCGGGAGGGGGCGTTGATATCTCTGACACAGCTTAGAACAACTATAGGTATCGTTTCCATATGTACTGTGTAGAAATTGTTTCTTATTCCACAGATTATCTTCGGCTTCTAGCATCCAGCTCCTGCCAGCAGTTTTGCGTAAATCATCACAGGGCTCCAGGGCTCTCACGTATATCATTATATTGCAGACAGAAATTTGTAGATCTTTAAAATATAAATTCCAATGAACTTATATAATGCCAGGGCTTGTGTGTGAGTGTGTATGTGTGCTAGTCAAAAGTCAGACAGTTTCGTAGTTCTAGGGAGATGAAAAATATTGCAATGCTTGTTCGCGAAATTGTACAGATGGCACCCAAGAATTGCCTGATGACGTGTTGCCTGAGTGGGTTGTCCCACAGTGAGAAGCTGACAGTCGTCATAAAGTTGAGTAGTGCGGTATCTGTAGGGTTTGACGTCATTACTTTAAGTAATGCTCTCTGTGCACGTTCCACGGGTAGTACCTAGATTGTTTTTCGCAGTACCGCCCCAAGCGGTTATACAATATGTCAGTATAGACTGGCATAAAGCACAGTATACCATTCTCACGGTGTCGAAGTCTGCAAAATGGCGCAGCTTCTTAAAAATGAAAATCATTTTACGCACTCGCGAAACAAGTAAGGTGATATTTCCAGTTAATATGGTTAATAATATAAACGCTAAGGTATTTTATATTAGATCTGCGTATCATTGGGAAACTGCAAAGAGTGAAAGAAGTTTTAGAAATACAGTTACCTTTATGGGCTTTGAGAGTAAAAGCAATCAGGAATGGTTGTGTGGCGATCGTAGGACTAAACGTTAAATAAGTTGTTTTGCTGAGATTTAGAGTTAATAGGTTAATTGATAGCCAAGTCGTTACTACCTCGTAACACTAGTCGTGCCTCTTCAGCTCTGGTGAGAACTTCAGGCCAGTCCTCGCCATAGACAAGTATAGCAGTATCATCCGAATAAACAATAATATCGCAATATGATAACGGTAGTTTACAAAGAGAGTTTACGTATAATAAAAATAGAGTAGGGCCTAATGCCGAGCCCTGAGCTACACAGAAATTAATGGGAATGGTTCCACTGATGAAGGAGCCAACTTTTACATACTTTTGCCTATCAGACAAATACATACATATCAACCCATATGATGGCCCACTGCTGGGCACGGGTCTCCCCAGTAGAACCTACTGGTATGTAGATCCTGGGGGTAATTGCCATAATCGCCACGCTTGGCGAGCGGGTTGGCGATCGCAGTAAGGCTTTAAGTATGCAGAGGACGCTGCTGCCCGTCCTCCGGTGTGAAATCCCTTAGTCGCCTTGACGACACCCACGGGAAGAGATGGGGTGGTACTATTCTTAAGCCGGCACCACACGGCACAAACGACAAATAAGTCTTTGAAAATTCTGAGAGCATAGCCACGGTAGGTGTGGAAGAGACAGTGCAATCAAATGCTTTCGTTAGATCTAGAAAAATACCTTTAGTATTAAAACTTTATAAGTATTAAAACTTTCCACAATTTTATCCACGACTGAGGCAACCACGTCATCAGTAGATTGACTGGTCCTAAAACCAAACTGATTTGGTGTCAAATTTTCATTTGCGGTCAAAAAAACTTACTAGACGAGAGTTCAATATTTTTTCCAGGACTTTTGATAGAGCGGGTAGCACAGTATAGGCCTGTATCTAGTTGCTGACACTGTAATGTCGTCATCTATCATGCGTATACAACGTCTTTTGCGCAAGCTGTCTGCTTATGTTAAAAAAATACATATTAACGTTGATCGAAGTTAAATTATTAATGAAAGTTAATTTTATACATACCTACAGTTATTAAGACCTACAATTAATAGGTATCACAGTAAAATAATCACAAAAAGAATATTACTACTAATTGAAATATTATTTTTTATTTTTTTCTTTTGTTTACATCAATATTTATTTATAGGTATGTAACTATCTTGGTTTTATTTTAGTATTCAATCCTCATGTTAGGCATCACTTTATTCCCACGCGATTGGTTTTCGTCATCTGTAAAAAATGAAATTTATTGTTATTACAGTTGCTGTTTTTTCTGAAACTTTTTGTTGAAGTGGTATTGCAGTTCAATACCAACGTAGTTTTGATGATAATACACACAAAAATAAATTCGTTATTTTTGTTATTATTATCCTTATAGATTCTGCGTCACCCTTCGTACGCGGGAAAAAAGTGACAGGTACTCTTACCGCCTTAGTCGCCAGAGTAGGTACCTTCGGACCCTTGACTTGCAATATTCCACTTGCACGAAGTGAAACTTCGACACGTGTTTCGCCTCTACACGAGGCATCCTCAGGACAGTTTGGCACCGACTGAGCGCCCGTTCAACGTGTGCGCCTCTTTTATTCAATCAATAAAAGAGGCGCACACGTTCAATCCCCACTACCCCCGCCACCGGCAGATGAGTAATGTTGCCTAAAAGAAAATAAATTGAGCAGGGAGATGAATTGAAGTTGGTTTGCTCGTTCAGCAATGTGCTTCTTACACACAACCTGAAACCCTTACTGCAAATATGTAGAATTTTGAAGGAATTTCTGTCATTCAAAGCATGTCTGGTTTCTAGTAGATGGTTCGCAAATATGATTATTTCTAAACGCAGCAATGTGTTCATTGTTTCTGGTGTCAAAATTCCGACCAGTTTGGCCAATGTAAATACTATTGCAGCTGTCACACATTAATTTATAATTCCAAATTGTTTCTCTTTGCTCACTTTATCTTTGCTGTTGCATAAATATCTCAACGAATTTTGAGGCTTAAAAGCTGAAAAAATACCATTAACCTTCAATACCTTCGACACACGTTCTGTGATATTTCCAAAATAAGTCAAACTGGAAGTACACATTACAATTTCTTTCTGGAATGGATACAACATATGGTTGACTATGTTATGCTGTTTTTTCTTAATCAATGAGTCAATGATGAATTGTATCCATTTGATTGAGCTATATGGTAAATGATACTGAGCTCTTTTCTGTAACTTTCTTTGATCATACTGTTAAACGTGGCTAGTTTGTGTTGTCTGGGATGACATGATCAGTAGTGTCTGTATATGTCTGTTGTTCTTCCTTGATATAGACAGATCCAAAAAGCTTATTGTGCTGTCCAGTTCGATTTCCAGTTTGAATTCTTCTGTAGAAATAACTCATTAATAAACTGAAAATAGTTTTGTTTCATACAAAGCTCAGATAAACTAATGATGTTCTATATTTCTTTGAGATGTAATTTCTTCTTTTCCGATCAATTTTTTAGTATTTTTAAACACTCATTTTAAGGAACATTTGTGAATAAGCTTTCCATATCCCGAGAGGCCAGTTTCGAATTGTGTGGTAACTGTAAATCTTTGATTTTCGTGATTAAATCTTGGCTGTTTTTGATACTGTATTCCAGTGAAAATGATGTTCTCCCTTTAATCAAATGATTCAGATATTTGGCTAATTTGTATGCAGGTGCGCTAGTGTATGATACCACTGGTCGAACAGGTACTCCATCTTTGTATTTTGGGTAATCCATATAGCCAAGGGCATTGTGGGTTCATAGGTATTAAATTCTTACTGAATTATTGAGTGCGGTCTGTCAATCTATTTCGATTGTTGTATTAAGTAGTGATTCACAGATCGAAAGTGGGTGGCGGGATCCCTCCCTTATGATCTACTTAAGATGGATTTCCGCCATGTTTCGCCTGATTCAATCGGTTATAAGCAGATATTATTATTATCTATGGCTTAAGAATAGTACCAACCCATCACTTCCCGTAGGTGTCCTCAAGTCATCATCACCATCATAAATCTGCGTTATCATCATTATCAATTATCGTCACCATTAATTATCACCAATCATCATCATCCGTCATCTTCATTTTGTGAAGACATCTAATAGACTAGAAACACAGATAGTATTTGTTATTTTTCCTGAGCTCAACTATTATGCATAATCTTGAATTAATCACATTTACTGTCACATATGTATTTAACCATGATTATGTGTAGTCTCATTATCTGTTAAAATGCTTACCATCAATTAAACTTGAAGTATATTTCTTGATATGTTCAGGGAATAATCTGACAAGCATAGTCCATGAAGATGTAGCTTCTGCTTCTTAATCCTCAACGGCATTGTAACTGATACAATGACCATTACGATTGAAAGTATGTATAATTTTTGTTCTTGACTGCTTGTACGTAGTCCTAGTTGATGATTCTACCAGACAAAAGAGCATAAAGATTACTCCTCTGGTTAAAATCATAAGTCAAAGCTTATAATTAATATCAATTCGTTTTATTATAAGCTAGGTCTGTAGGCAGCCATAATTGAAAATAAATTAATATTTTAAAAGTAATAAGCCTTCAATCATTGGAATTTGTTCAAAATTGTTGTTCAAATTGTTAACATTCTTAAATGTTTTAAGGCTTATCACTTTCAAAATATTAATTTATTTTATACAGACCTAGTTTATGATAAAACAAATTAATATTAATTTTAAGCTATGTTTAAGACCTATATGCGCGTTTGTAGAATCATCGACCATATACTGAGAAATAAATCATATTCTATTCTAGCCCTTATGGCTTTATGACATCATTCCTGAGCAAATGTTTGGAGGTTTTAACATTGCCATTGTGAGCCATATAAATTAATTCTTGTGATAGAGAATTAACATGACATTTAAAACTTTCGCCATTCCGACGGTTTCCAGTATAACCTCCAATAAGTGAAGCTATAAAATCTGAAAGTAGTGGTGGCGTTGAGCATTCACCTTTTATTAATTGTTGGCTAGTCAAATTATCAGATTTTTGTATTCCCATGATTTCAGTGCGCAAAATGGCTGCTGCAGCTTGTAAAATGGCCTGGTCCTCTAAATGAGCAAGTAAAGAGTCATCAATAGTTGTGATTCCTTTTGGTGCTACAACTTTCTTATGAGATTGTAATATTTGAATGTTGTCAGAAAATTTCTTGCGAATCTTTTCTTCCAGGTAGTGTGCTGTAAATGTAGAAGCTGATATGGTTTCAGTGCAGTCATTTAACTCTCGAAATGCCTCAAGATATTGTTTATGTAAATATGTAAGAAAATAGCAACATCTTCGATTAATAACATTTTCTTTAATCAGAGCACAGATTTCCTTGAAAGCCGTTTGATGTATTTCTCGAGAAATGTGCCATGATGTGTGAACAGGACTTTTTATTAGTGAGCGTTTTTTATTCCTGTAATTTGTTTGACATACAAGGTGGTAGTGTACTTTATTACCAGCAAGATTTTGTAGTTTTGCCAGAACTTTGTTATATAGATTTGAATCAGGCTTAAGATTTTGTATGATGCTTTTTACGAACTTCTCTTTTTCTGATGTATGTAAAACTATGAACTTGCCCCGAAATTGTTTCTTCTTTTTTTCACAAAAGAAACATGTATTATTGATGATTTTCTGGGACCATGTATTCAAAATTTGAATATCTGATGATGAAACGGTTGCTTCAGAATTTTCAGAAAACTCTTCCTTCTGTGGTACATTTTTTGGGGCATCATTAAAATAGTCCTTCAGTGTTACATTTTCTTGTGCATCATTATCGTCTACAATTTCATCTTTTATAGATAGACTTAATGTATCATTGTTCTCAGTATCAATTGTGCAGGTGGCCGATAATGATGGTTGCTCAGTTGTTGATGATTCTAATGGACATGTATTGGGTTCTTGAATTGTTATTGATAACTTGGAATCAAAAAATCTTTTGTTTAAAGCCGTAAATATCCTATAACAACTACTATGGTATCCTAAATTATATAATTCAGCAGGTATAGTAATATCTTTATATTTGAGATTGTGTAACTTTCGTAACATCAAAACTTTTCGACATTTTGCTAAGGTTCTGTCTGAAAATAAATGAGCTTTTTCACTTTTCTCACAAGCACCAAAGAAACACTTTATATTAGTAGACATTATTCACTAATATGGAAAATCGAATGAATAAATTATAGCAATATATAATGAAGTTTTATAATTCAAATTCTCTTTGGTAAATCAGACCAAACTCGTCTCGACGGTTTGACAGACGACTATGTCAATGTCAATGTCATTATTCAGTGTTGCCAATTGCCAACAAGATTAAAATTGTGACCAAATTATGACTACAATATTCTATTTATAAAAATTAATAATAAAATGATTCGCAAAAAGGTGTCATTAGTATTACACAGAAGTACCTATCTATTTTAATGAACTATTTATAAGCACTGTATTTTATTGTTTTAGGTAAAAAATATTACGTCTGACTGAAAGGCCATTAAAGTGTAGAATATTAATATATTTTGGCTATTTACTTATTTCTGTTTCGTGTTTATTGAATAATAAAGAATACTATTAATAATAAAATAAAGAAAAATGTTAGGTAGGTACCTACCTAACATAGTAAAAAGAAAATAAATATTACTTCCGTTCCATTACCATAATACACATACGTACTTTACCCGACTTGGGAGTTTTTGTTACTAGCGGTACAATTTTGACAATAGTACAGAGTGAAGTTGACGCGATCGCGATTATCTTCTCATTTGAAACGCATAGTATAAGGTAGGTAAGTAATGCCTAAAAGTAGATAGTGCAATGTTATGAAGAGATGGTGCGCGCTGTAAATGAGAAGTTGTGGCGAGTATTTGAGTAGTTGCACTTCTGCTCGAGCGGTTCCATGTATGTGTGTAATTAAGCTTTCTTTAACCCTCTACCGCATACCAACCCATATATGGTATACCGACTTTAGTAATTTTTTTTCACGTAACAATGCTTAAGCAATAAATAAACGCATATTTTACATTATGATTAATATGTAGGCAATACGAAAACAATATTTGTTGACTTTGGTCTAACGTTAGTTTAGTTATAACCTCACTTTTATAAGCGCCGGTGTGAAGTTCAACACAGTGTCTGTAAATCCATTTTTCAAAAAAGTTTTTCTTCGTGAAGCAGGTAAGTTTTGTTTGATAAAAAAATATAATACAGTGCTATTATTGTTCTATTTCAATAATGCTTAAATTTTATGTTCTTTTTTGCAAATTTCTCGTAAAATGGGGGGCTTTTTCTATGAAACCATATATGGTGTCGCATGCATTCCAACCTAACTTAACCGCTTTTTTGTGAAACCAGATATGGTTTCGTATGCGATTACAATTTTTTGTGTGATAGGCAAGGCTTTGATTTTCCTTAATATAATTGGTTTAATAGCCCTAAACTCCAGGTATATCTTTCACAGATCGGACTTTTGCCTTTAGGTACAGTGCGCCTGAACAGAGTTCCTAATATAGATATGCCGCCAGAAAAGGAACTGAAAAAACGAGAACGTCGATTTTTCATTGAAAAAGTTGCTACCATTGATGGAGTTAGTGTAACTTCTTAAGTAGGTAGTGACCCGACCACTAGAAAACGAAGATACTTCAGAAAAGAAAAGCAATAAAAAATATTGGTTGTCCCCAAGCAGTTGAGGTATATAACCAACAGATGGGGGGCGTTGATTTGTTGGACATAGAGTCCTGGGACTGTATAGAATTCACTTGAGATCCAAAAAATGGTATAAGCGAATATTTTTTCATATGGTGGACATGTGTATTGTGAATGCTTGGATTTTATGGCGCAGAAATAATCCAGACAATTACATGCCTTTATTTTATTTTAAGCAAGCCGTTTCAGAACACTTACGCAAATCTGGTAAAGCTGTAAGTGCACGAAAAAGAGGGCATCCTGTTAATAATAGTAGAGATGGAACGCCTGTAAGTTTTGCCAGCCACGGAAGTCCTGCTCCATCTAATCCAGGAACACCAACTGGTCCAAAGAAAACGAGGAAAGTTCCTACCAGGCATCAAGATTTATCTTTAAATTCTGTTAGAACTGACAAAATGGACCGTATGCCGGACAAACGACAAAAACCTCAATTTTGCGGCCAAAAAACTTATACAAAGTGTAGAAAATGTATGGTTTTTCTATGTTATAACGACAAACGAAACTATTTATCGGCATTTCATGACTAAAATGAAAGTTGTAATTTAAAACTCTAAAATTTCTTTATTTCATACAAACCCATATGTGTCTCATGTAATTTTGATTAAAATTTGTTTAGGTGCATACGAACCCATATTTGACCTCAACTTTTTTTTCAGTATCTGTAAGTGGTTTTTTTTAAATTTTGTTTGTATAATAAATCTTATCCTTAAATAAAGCCTAAATAATCATCAAAGATTTTTTTTATCATTTCCTTCATAATTCATGCAGTAGAGCAGCTATACTCTAAGTGTGTTCCGCGGAACCCTAGGGTTCCGTGATACCTCTGTCGGGGTTCCGCAAGAATTTAGAAATAAAAAAATCAAAACACCTCTCTCTGGTCGCTCCGCGGCTGTGCGGACTCCGCGGCCGCGCGGAGACAAAACGCTATGAATGTTATTTATTTATTTATTTGTATTTGTATAAGCTTGTGTTACATTAGCTGGTACAATATCTTATAAGTTTGGTCTCAACAATTTTATACTTGTACAACGCGTTCGCTCTAAGTTTGCCGGTCTGTGGAATGCGCGTACCCTCCCCCACGTGACAACAAAACTTATAATGTGTCATAGTTTTACCCAAATATCTACCGTACACAATTTTTATTGTTACAATTAAATAAAAAAATTCGAACGTCATACACTCATACCTATCGCCAGCGGCAAACTTAAAACGAGCGGGTAGTATACTTGTAAGCGCTCAGTCTCTTTGATAAAAGCCGCCTCTGAATTAGACGCTATAGTTGTCAACAAGCGACTTTCGTCTCTAACTTCAAAGGATAAAGTCGATATTGTTTACAACGCTATTTTTAAATTTCTGTTTTTATTTTTGCTTTTTGTTTATCAAAGGTGCCGACTCGAGTATTTTCGAGAATATTTGAGATCGAGTCTAGGACTAAGTATAAAAGCGGCGATCGCGCGTTGGCGTCGTCAGTTGATGATTAGCGTTCGGAGCGATAAGTTACTACCTACTTACAAGCTCGCTAGCGAGAAACTAGTGTTCATTGTTTTACTGCCTGCTGTATTCTGTTGTCTCAGTTTTATACATTTCTTCCCTGTAGGTTCTAAATTTAGTCTCTTATACGCAGTAACGATTGTGCATTATTTAAACCCCACTATCCTGACTTGTAACATTATAAATAAAGAAGAATGGAACGTTGGCTTAAAGGTGTTAAACGTGTTCCAACAACATCTTCTAATGACGCTGAATGTTCAAAAGCAATGCGCGCGGAGAATTTAGCAATCACCGATCCAGAAGATGATGCCACGAGTGCCACGACGTCAAGCTCGACGGTTTCAAAGACGAAAAAAAGGAAGTATGATGAATCTTATATCAGTTTCGGATTTGTTGATTCCAACGGCTCACCTCTCTGCATGCTCTGTAGTAAACTGCTTCCTAATAGTTCCATGGCACCTGCCAAATTGCGTCGACATTTAGAAACCGTACACCCCGAGACTAAAGACAAGAATAAAGAATTTTTTGTTCGCAAAAAAGATCAGTTATTAGAAAGTCAAAAAAATATGATGCATGTAACACAAACTACCAACGAAAAGGCCACGGAGGCATCATATTTAGTTAGCTATCGCATTGCACAAGCAGGTGAAGCGCACACTATCGCTGAGAAATTAATAAAACCATGTGTATTAGACATAACAAAATGTATGCTTGATGAAAAATCTGCAAAGCATCTTTCTACTGTTCCGCTATCAAACGATACTGTTTCACGACGACTCCATGATCTGGCAAGCTACGTCAAACAAGAACTAGTTACACGTCTACAAAATACACGATTCGCTTTGCAAATGGACGAGTCGACTGATGTCGCTGGTTTGGCTATCCTGCTGGTTATTGAGAGATATCCATATAAAAGTTCTTTTGAAGAAGACATGCTTATGTGTTCATCGCTGCTTACAAACACTACCGGGGAAGAAATTTTTAATAAAATAAATATATTTTTTGAAGAACATAATCTCAGTTGGAACAATTGCATTGACATTTGTACAGATGGGGCCAAGGCGATGACAGGTAAAACAGCAGGAGCAGTGTCACGAATGAAAAATAAAGCGCCTAATTGTAGTTCCAGTCATTGTATTCTGCATAGACAAGCACTTGCGATGAAGCAAATGCCGTCTAATCTAAAATTAGTTATGGATGAAGCGGTAAAAATAATTAATTTTATCAAATCACGACCACTACAATCCCGATTGTTCTCATTATTGTGTGAAGATTATGGCAGCAAACATAAAACACTGCTGCTCCATACAGAAGTGCGATGGCTGTCTCGGGGAAAAACTTTAACAAGGCTATTTGAACTTAGAGCCGAGTTACAAATGTTTCTTTCAGCAGATACTTCTTTTAATTTGAAGGACCGTTTGTATGATAAAACTAGGTTGTTCCGATTGTCTTTTATGGCGGATATCTTTCAAAAACTTAACGAATTAAATTTATCGTTGCAAGGTAAACAGACAACAGTGTTTCAGGCCTATAATAAAATAACTGCTTTTAAAAGAAAATTAGATTTTTGGATCATTTGCATTGGTAAGAAAGAAATAGAAAGTTTTACGTTACTCAGTGAGTTTGTTAGCGAAAACGACTCAGAAATGTTTGAAGATAATGTGTTTGAAGAATTGGTCCAATATCTCAGTTCGATGCGCGCATCTTTTGAAAAGTATTTTCCCGAAGAACACAATACAAAAATTAAAGTGAACTCCTGGATTCATAATCCTTTTTTACCCAACTTGGAAAAGCCTGAAAACATGTCAAATGAGATATATGAATCTCTTTTAGAAATGTCATCAGACACAAGTATGGAGTCATTGTTCAAAACGACGTCTCTTAATGATTTTTGGTGCAGAATCCAAGATGAATATGCAATGCTTGGCCAAATGGCTCTGGATATTCTTCTCCCGTTCCCAACTACATATTTGTGCGAAACAGGATTCTCTACCTACGCAGCCACGAAAACAAAATATCGCAATAGACTGGACGCCGAAGCTGATATGAGACTCCAACTTTCTTCCATCAAACCTGATATCAAGCAATTGATGAAAAATAAAAAACAGTTTCATACCTCCCACTAGTTAGATTTTTTCTTTTTTAATGTTTTCTATTATTGTCCTTACCAAGTGGTGAAGTAAATAATAATTAGTAACTGATACATTGTACTTTTATTATGCTGATTAATAAAGAATACACTTATAAAAATAATTGTTTTATTGTAGGGTTCCATCAAGTATTTTGCTTCCCAAAAGGGTTCCGTCATTTAAAAAGTTTGAGAACCACTGCAGTAGAGGGTTAAGATTCAAGATTTTTTCAAAATTTATATTCAATGAGCTTTAGCACTTTCGGCACAGAATAAATAATACAAGTACAGAAGCGGCACTTCGCAGAACAATACATAGGAAAAGCGACCGCGCGTAACAATTATTTTAAAAACTATTATAACAAACGGTAAATTTATTTTAAACTGGATCTAATTCAATAAAAAAGGAATCAAATTTTATTTGTGAACAATAAGGTACCTAATCTAAAATACATTAGTATACAGTTGGATCAACGTAACTAGGCCGGACTGAAGTACCTACGCGACAAGTGGTTGCGCAGATGCATTTTTTGGAAGTAAATGGTGACAGGAAGTGGGGGGCGGGGCGGTAACTAAACCAAGAGAATTAGATGCGATTACGTATTACATTGTCTTAATAACTCATTGTTTTTCAAAGTTTCTTTAGTATTTACTGTAACTGTTCTAAATTTAAACTTTTATGAACTCATATGTATAAAATAATAGTGTTTTTATGTTGTTGAATTAAAATTGTGTCTTTGACTTTTTTGTCGCTAGCGGTACAAGTACAGAGTAAAGTTGTAGCGATCGCGATTATCTTCTCATTTGAAACGCATAGTACATACATATAAATATACAATAATTGCTCGTATAAAGGTATAAGATTTGCCAACTTGCCATTATTTGGTAACAAAATAGATATAATGGCAAATCTTAAACCTTTAATTCTTGTATATATATATATATCTCGGCAACAGTTCCAGCGATTTTCTTGAAATTTATTAGGCAGGGGTTACGGGGCGATAAACCGATTTAGCTAGGTATCATTTTTAGAAACATCATTTAAAAAAACCAAGGTCATCTAGGTACCTACGTACCAACTAGATATTATTGGCAATTTCGTATTTTACTTCATCAATAATTTAATTAAGTAAATATCTAACTAGCTGCCTGCCCCGGCTTCGCAAGGGTACATAAATCTCGTTTTCATATGGATCTCTTACTACTCTCTTTTTTGACAATACCTAATGTTTAGCTTCCCGATAATGTAGCTTTCTAATAGTAAAAGAATTTTTAAAATCGGTCCAGTAGTTTTTAAGTTTATTCGATACATACAAAAATACAAATCGGTCCTCTTTTTAATATTAGTGTTGATTACTGAATTTAGCACTTCAACACCCTCTTGATCGTCCAATAAGATTCTATGAACTTTAGAGTACGGTTATGCTTCACACGTGTAAACAGTAACATAAAATTTGTTAAATAATAACATTTTAAAGTCACTTAAAATTTTGTTGACGACTTAACCACTTAATACGTGTAAACCAGGCATAAGTACCTACTCTTTATTTATTTAATACAAGTTTGATTAGTGTTAGTGTAGAATATGTATCACGCACGCGCGACAACCGATTGGCGGAGTGGTGCCGGTACCACGCGGAAGTGAAGGCATTTACCGCTGTAGGTGCGACCGAGAGAAGGAGCCCTGCTTTCGGGCGTTTATAGAAATGAAAACAGTCGTCTAAGTAAAAGGCACAGTTGTAATGTTTTATTTAAAAGAGTTTTCTTCGTACACGTATGTTTAAAGAGGAATGTAGTTTGATATGCAGTCGCAGTTTGAAGCAGGCTATACTGGTTACTTCGAGCTGTCCGTATATGGTCAGTCTAACATGAAGTGTTCAGCTATTCTGTAAACCTGTACTGAATGTTACGCCAGCTCCACAAGTTGGCCCCAACGCCACTCGTCCAACGTGAGGGTCTAGGAAATAGTATTGGCGCCAACATTGGGACGAGCGTAGAGGTGGAAACATACTATTAACACCCCACGCTATGTGACGTGTCGACACACGATGCGAATCGGGCACATATACAACATGCCACACGACGCTACAACACGGATTTCAATACATGGATTTATGGAACTGAATTAGGATGATCAGGGTGTCCACTGCAAATGTTCAAAAAAATTCCCTGACCATTTTTTCAAATTTCCCTGACCAAGTATACTTCTTAGAAAAATTGTCATTGTTCAGCAAATTAAAAAAAATCAAATGTCGCTAGCTGTCTTTTTGGAACTGAACTTTATTGACTTTTTTTTACAAGTAATTGTAAGTTATCCAACAAAAACAAAACGTTTTTTTGTGTTTTTTTAGACTAGGACTTTTTTATAAGTTATGGCGCCATTCATTTGTTGATGATGATTTCAAAGATGATTAGATGATTTTGGGCAGTTTTTGACACCCTTTCTCCTACGTAAGAAAAATAAGAATCGGCCGACCCTTCCCACTGTTTAATATTTGTTACGTAAGAAACTGAAGGAAAATATAAATACACGGTTGCTTGGTTTTAATTCTTATTTTGCAAATAATCATTTTTTTGAAACGTTTGTTTGGCAGGTACTAATAACTTTAATTTTAATTTTTTAATCCCCGACGCAAAACAGGTGAACCGATTTGGATGCATTTTTTTCATTTGAAAGACATGTCTAAAAACCGTCGCTAGAAGACCTGCTTCTAGCGACGGTTTTTAGACATGTCTTACCAAAATTGGTTTCGCCATTTCAAGGTCATCAGGTCTTTTGTTAGTTGCGGTAGGGATCTTAGGCGCTTATTGGGTATTTACTTTACTTTCAAACATGTGTGACATAAAATTTGAAACACCCATGTATGCTAAATAACTATGCAAGATTAAGCAATTCTTGATCTGATGCTGCAGCCAGGATATCCAGCACACTTGTACACTCTTGAAAAAAATAATGACAGATGTTTGGATTGGTTTTTAACCCCCGCACCGGCGCAAAAGGAGGGGTGTTATTGGGCAACTGTAACTCTTTTAAACCAATGGACCGAGATTAAATACGGTTTTTTTGTTTGAAAGCATATATGGCCGAGATGGTTCTTAGCCATAATTTACGAATGTCTCTCGAGGCGTTTATCATCAGCCTGTAAACCAAGGTATGAACCTTGGTTTACAAGGTCTTGTCAACTTTTACAGGTTTCTATTGAATTAAAATTTAGTGTCAACCTACTGTCACTTCGGTGGAATTTCCAAAACATGGCAAACTTTAACTTTTTTTAGTCTGCGGTATACTAAACTCCTCAGCAACGTCCTTTTTAGGGTTACGTAGCCAAAATGGCAAAAAAAGCGGCTATCATCATCGTGTTGCACATCATTCCACAGGTCTTTCAAAAACATTTTAAGGTTTCTAATAAACTTTTTTGATTGAGTAAATATTTTTGGAAACAATCGCTCCGAAAGTTGAAATCCTTAATTTTTGAACCGTGTGAACAAAAAATATGAAAAAAATCATAAAGGTAGCGCCTAAACGCTTTAAATTAAAATATTTCAGACATGACGACATTAAGTTATAGAGTTGCCTAAAATTATTTATTATTATTTAGCTATGAAACTAAGTAGCGGCTACCTGTTACTAACTGTTAGTTCCGCGCCTATTCTGAAAAAGTACTAATTAACTGACTGTGAGAGTGAGATAATGTTAACCAATAAAAACCAACATGAGTTTTACTTTTTTATTTGTCTTATAATCTATGTTCACGAGGTCTCCATAGCGGTGGCGGTTTCCTCTGTGTATTTGCCCTTGTCTTTGCCGAGAGCTGCGAGCCTGCCCTTCGCTCTGCGATCCAAGATGGATTTGCGATCCTTATTCATCTTTAGTTTGACGATCACGCACTGCGGACAGAAAAAAGTACCATAAATATTGGGCAAGTGTATAAAAGCGTGGGGGTTTAAATCGGGGTATATAATCAGAGCCATGGAAGTGTTTCACCATTAGCTGTGTTCCTGTCTAACATCTGCAAAGCTTCAGTAAGACAAGAGACACAGTATCAGTTAAAAATAATCATCATGCTAGGGTTGGAAGCCTGCAAAATATTGACAGAAAATATTTAATCAATCAATACTTTTGATATTATGGACCTAGAATGTGATGTCAATTAGGGAACTATGCATTGACTAGTTTTTTACTGTGGCTTTGCCTGCATAAAGTGCCTAAATTATGATAACAACTGTCCTATGTGCCAAATTTCAACCCCATCCTTTTAGTGGTTTGATCTTTGAAGAGGTATCGGTTATACTGAAACCAAAATGAATGTACAAAGTTTAATAACAAAGTTTCAGGCAACCATTTAATCCTTTATACTTCTGGCAATGGTTGCCAAGCAACTTTGCTATTCAACAAAACATTTCACATCCCTTTCAGCTTTAGTATGTAGTTTATGTAGGTAATAAGCAAATTTTGAGTTTAAGGAACAGTGGTGTTGAATGCCACTCCCTGTTTTAGTCCATAATTTGTTATAAGTAGACAATTTCAAGTGAAATACAATTTATAGGAACACATAAAATACACCAGTGCACTGGGGTGGTGGTCCTCATTTTTTTAACTTTTTGAAAATCACATGAGGCACCCCTTCATTTAGTTTTATCCCCTAAAAAAGGTTTTTTTCATTGAGTTTTAGGGGTCACTATTGGACGTCAAAGTTTTTGAAATCTTACTAATAAATAAAAAAATAAAATTGACGACACATAAAGAAACTCTCGCAGAACAAAAAACAATGATACACTCTTATCCCTCTCTCGCATTTTACCTGTAATTCATTGCTCTCAGCATTTCGTGAAGAAAGAGAGGTAAGGTCTTAGTAGAGGATGAAACCAAATGACCCCTTTATTTGGTTTCATCCTGTAAAAACGAGCTTGTGATTTCTGTTTTTGCCAAGGTTGATTTAAAAAATCTAAAAATAAGGATTACCGGCACAGTACACACAGTCTGAACTATAAATTACACTAAGTGGTTTGGAATACGAAGATTAAATGCACAACCCCCTCTCAATAACCAATGAGATGTCACTGGTTATTCAGTTGCATCATGATTTAACCATCCATCACATTGCTATCTTTAAAAACCACATTGACTGAACTGAACCACTTTACTACCCGTCTGCACCCTGGCTTTGCAGTTTCTTCACTATTTATAATACACACACATGCATGTGTCATAACTATAAACCATCCAAAAGTAATTATCTGAATGATAGGGAATACTGCATCAAAATCCATTGTGTAGACACATGCAGACAGATCCCGGAATGAGTTAGTTATGTTTTCTATAACTGTAACTTGGCAAAGGTACACTAGAATGGGCTCTTGTGTTAAATACAGTAACACAATTGCCCATTCTAGTGTACCTTTAGAGCAGCAATTCTTAGTGGGTTCTGCACCCACTTTAGAAAAAGATATATATTTGTGTCTGCCTATGTAAAAAGGACAACATGGATTTTTTTTCGCACGTTGTCAAACACGTCGAAATTACAAAATGAAATGGGGAACTATTTTTTTCTAAACATTTGGTAAATCTACTGAAATCTTTGTCACATTAATTGCATTCTTCCTGCCCCCTAAGTACAGGTTATTAGTGGGGCTTCCTAAAATTAAGGGTATTTGCTAGGTGTTTTGTTATGTTAAAGTTTAGGTAACCCAGCTTTAGAGTACCTTTAATTCAGAGATGGCTTCAGTAAGCCATTGTTTTATACTATGTAAAGAAATATGCCAACCTTTGAAGGGTGGATACCAACATACGCGCTGGCACCGTTAGCCTTCTCCCGCTGGATCCTCTCAATATAGACAACAAACTTCTTACGGTAGACTTGGACTACTTTGCCCACCTGCTGGCCCTTGTAGTGACCACGGACAACCTGAAAGAGAGTAGAACCTTTTTTTATAAAGTTGATCCATGAAATTCAAATTTATTCTATTTTCATTTTGTGGAGAGTTCATAAATAATATGTATTCGCTGCTGTACATTACATCATTTACATAATAATTTCTAATATTATAAAGCTGAAGAGTTTGTTTGTGTGAACACAATAATCTGTGAGCTTCTTTCACTGTTAAATAGCCCATTTATCGAGGAAACTATAGGCTATGAAACATCACGCTACGACCAATAGAAGCGGAGCAGCAATGACAAATGTTGCAAAAACAGGGAAAATTTACATAGACAAAGTTGCACAGCACAGCTAGTCTTAGATAAAAAGTAGCCATGTGCTATGCCAGATTTCTTCAGCTGTTCTGGCATAATTGAGTAAAAAACAAACTTTTGCCCATTCAATTAAATCCGTTCACACCAAAGTCAAATTTATAGGTATTATGCTACTTTCACTGTTCATAGGCTACTATGCATATTTATTTGTCACCTGCCCAGAGCCTGATTAAATTACAGTTTAGAACTGTCAATTAATCATCTAAAATTTGATGTTACAGGTTTCTGAATCGTCAAAAAGCAAAGTCTATACTTCTATACTAATATTATAGAGAGGTAAACTTTGTGAGGTTGTTGAAAGTAATCTCTGGATGTACTGAACCAAAAATCAAATTCTTTTACCAATAGAAAGCCGTATTAATTATTATTGTCATATGCCCAACAAAGTAGGAACTGTACTAAATAGGATTATTACGATTTACGTTAACCTAGCAGCAGCTGAGACAGAAGCCAGTCACAAGACATATGCATTGCCCATCCTATCAACCCTGCTAACCCAGTTCAGCTCATAGATATCACAAGTCTTTTAATGTTTAGTTTATTATTTGTAAGCTTTCTCATGATTTTGGCCTATGGTAATGATGAATCATATAGTGTATGCTTGTCTGTCTGATAAACCGTGTTCCACAGTCGTTAGTCATATTATATTGATGCCTTTTGGTGATTATTAAATGGGTATTTCAATATCCAGAAATTTAGACATGGAATAAAAAATCTAGTTGTTTTTAGAATAAACTAGCTATTTTCAGTGGCTTCATCTGCATTAAGTTTGACTATGATAGCTTATGTGTTATTCCAGTGTATAAACAACATTACTGTGAATTTTTATCAATGTCCATTCTCACCAACTTTCAGGTTTGTAATATACACTTAATTTGATTGAAATCCATCTAGTTTTTGTGTGAAGATTTAAGAACCATTATTTTTATATTGTTAGTAGAAAGAATTTATCATACACTAGCTGTCCCGCGCAACTTCGTATGCGTAAATTTCCCCCGTTTTTGCTACATTTCACGTCGCTACTCCGCTCCTATTAGTCGTAGCGCGATGTTATATAGCCTATAGCCTTCCTCGATAAATGGGCTATCGCTATTAGTATTGATACAATTGGTTCAATTTTAAACAAAGAATTCAGTCTAAAGAGTAAGCACACAGACAAACAAGTAAAAACACTAGATTAGGTGTAGTCTTGAATTTTTATACAAGTCTTGCTCTAAGGGTTTTTCAATATTTAAAAGGTATCATAAAAGATATGAAGATTTTTGACTGAAGACAATAATAATTGTGATAGCTAATAAAACCATAGCAGCAGCAGCTAATAAAGTCGTTATTAGCTGCTGAACATTAGAATACCTTGCATGCTATTACATAGCTTGACAAACTAGCCTATCAAGTAAAAATCTAGACACATTGTCAGCCAATAGTCAGGTTAGTAAGTCCTAACCTATATCCTAGTTTGTAGTGCAAAACAATCAGAGCCATAATTGCACCAAGGCACGGACTAGTTGAAAGCGCTTAGGACAAATCAGAGAAAACCTCAGACTGATCCACAGCACGACAACAATCGTCCGCAGTCTAAGAATGGTTTGTCTTCATCATACTGTTTTGCACCCACAAACATAACCTCTAACACTTCGTGTAAACCAAGTAAAACTAAGCATAAGATTGTCCACTCACCTGAACTTCATCATCCTTACGGATTGGCATAGATTTTACGTTGAACTTCTGTCTCAACTCCTTGGAAAGAGGTGCTGACATAAGAACTCGCCTGATGTGTGAAGGAGCGCTGAAATGGCGCTTCCTATTTTTCCTTCTTGAGGATGTGACGAGCTTATTGTACTTCATTCTGACGCTCTTCGCTGAAAAGCCAAAATACCACGTTTATTTCACAGTATGCAATGTTTAGGTTACTGTTCCCTGCGTGCTAAATGTCAATTTGCCGCGGCGATTATTTCGATAAACAACAATAACAAAACTTAAAATATCCATTGTTTCTGGTATGAAATATAGCGTAAACTTATAATAAAACATTTTATGTCTTAGAAATAGTAACAAATACAAGATTTTCACGGATTTATCAACGTACCCAAAACAACTCGGGCAAAGAACCGCAATAAAAAGAATTTACAGTCAGTGTTGCCACTATAAGATTCAGTCTGATCCACTAATGTCAAACAACAAAACAATTTCAATCTTTTCAATTAGATTTATTAAAAAGTATTACTCGTATTGGTCTTTGAAAAAACTGTTTCAGTTGAACTCAATACATTGTATTATATTATATAGCATTCTAACATAAGTATATATTTACGCGTACAAGATTTAAATAATTAAGTGGACTGGCAATACAGTCATAAACGTCATTGCGAACTGAACGTTTCGTTATAAGCAGATCTTTGAAGAAGTATAATGAGATTTTAAAACGAGATCTCATAAACTTTATAATAATTAATTAATCAGGCAATCGAGGCAGTTAATATAGTGTTAGATCATTTTATAAGTAAAGTTGAAGAATGAATATATTTTCATATATTGGCTTCAAAACGGAATGAAATTTTTAAAATACGGTTTTATAAAATTCATTACTAGTTACCCTTAGAGAATTTAAATCTAAGCTAGTTACCCATCTCATAGTACCTCTATACTCCTGGGGCCAGAGTAAGTAATGCCTACAAGGGGCCTGTTTCATAAACGCGACAGGTGACAACGACAATAATTGTCGAATTTGTTGTTTTCTTGCACTCCATAGTTATGATATCTATATGTTTTCTACAGAATAACACTGACAAATTTCTCACGTTGGAAATCTACAAATCTGTCAACTTGTCGCGACAATTCGACATTCTTGACAGGGGACAATTTTGTTTTATGAAACACTAAATTGTCGCGACAGGTTGACATATTTGTCGAATTGTCAGAGATTTTCGACAGCACCCAATGTCTTAGCAATTCAGAAGTTACATTAGTGACTACGAATTATTTGAATGATGAATGAGTGTAGATGAATAAGTATAAAATGGTTTGAATACGACGTCGGACGTCGCACATTTTAACCAAGCACCTGTATGGGACAATCTGGCAATCGCTACGGGCTACTTTAGTGCCTTTTAGTGTTTGCAACAAAAAATGCATCAAAGTCAGGCTGGTGCAAACACTAGTATTCCCCATTTTTAGTGCTAGTATTCCCCATTTACGCGGCAGAGACGTAGACACTGCGTGAATTAGAAAGAGGGAAGATAGCCGCTCTAGAGATGTGGTGCTGGAGGAAGATGCTCGGGATATCCTGGACTGATTTCCTCACCAACTTGTCCATACTTCAGGAGCTCAGAATCACGCAACGTTTATCAGCCGTGGTACAATCGCGTATATAAAAGTTCTTTGGACATGTCTAGGCGAGATTACGACTCCATAGAGCGGCTTGTCATACAGGGAAAGTGGAGGGAACCAGATCAGGCTGCAGGGCACATATGCGCTGGACTGATCAAGTCAAATCCGCAATAGGAAGCCGCGTATCTGACTCCCCGGACAATCTGCTAACGGAGAAAGATGGCGGGAGACCGTGCGGAGAGCTGTGTGTTTTTACCATCGTTGCGGACGTCTCTAGCTATGTGAACTCGACTGCTCCGCCAAAAGCAAAACGACAGAGAAGAAGCAGTATGAGATAGAGTGAAGAACAATAACAAATTAGTTGTATAAAACTGATTGATTAAAAGTATTTTGTCATAACAGTCATAATCATGTTATACTTTTTTGAAATGCTTAAAATGAGCCCTTTATTTAGGTACCTACCAACCCATATTGCAGTATTCGATACAACTTTTTTCACACTTCTTTATTTTGACGTTTCACACCCGCTATGTTTGTGTTTTTCAAACATCACTATCTAAGAACACTTGGGCGGTCAAGACCAATCTAAAGACGTCTTAATTGTATAAATCCGTTCAGTGGTTTGTATGATACGAGGTAATAAAGAATATTACATAGTTACATACATACCTACAAGATACGTGCAAACACATAACCCTTCCTTACAGTCGGGTAAAAAGAAGGAGTGGGTAAAAAAAATAATAATATATTCATCTAAGAAAAATATAACTCTTCCTTACGGTCGGGTAAAAAAACCGAGCAAGAGGATGTCGGACCATTGACGTAAAGAACAGGACTGCGCCATAACCTCACAAAATTGACCACCTCTAGAAAGAGACAATGCTACTTTGTGGATAATACTGTCAAGAGCCGCACGAGTTTTTCCTCTCTTTCTAATTGAAAGTGATGGGGCAGTCCTGGTCTACACGTCAATGTGTCGGACTATGCTCAGTGTAGGGTTCCGCAGCCTTGAACAATTGCATCAGCAGGAGAGCGTATGTTCATGGCACATAAGGCCTTTTGTTGAGAAATGCAGTTTTACGGCTATAATTCAATGACGGTAAATACGATCATGTCCAAAATAATTTTAGTTTTTATAAAAAATATTCACTCAATCAAAAAAGTTTATTAAAAACCTTATAATGTTTTTGAAACACCTGTCGGATGATGTGCCACACATTATTTGCTGAAAAAAAAATCAGTTTCTGTTGAAGAAGATACATGTATGAAGTGCACACCCTAAAAATATTTATTTAGCTATCAAACTAAGCAGCGGTTACTTCAAAACACTTTTTCACCAAATTTAACCAATATCCATTGAGTAGTCTTTGAATGTAAAATGCCTGAGACATACGGGTGGACAGGCAGACATGCGAACATGACAAAACTATAAGGGTTCCGTTTTTGCCATTTTGGTTACGGAACCTTAAAAAAGAAAAGGCTTATTTTATGCCTTATACACTGAACAAGCACAACTGATTTATCGAGAAAATAGTTTACCAAACATTTTAGTAGGACTTTGTTGATTGTAGAAGGACGCCAAGTTTGTAACAATCAACACTGTAGATATATCCTAACGTTGGCGGGATTAGCAGCAGCTGGCAAACAACCTGCAGGATTATTATAAGTTCATAGTTGGTGCCTAATGAACATGACTGTGTGCTGTGGCAGGTGGGGCGAGGATTCGATCTCCTCGCATAAAACCTCATTATTGTAAACTATTTGTCTTGACGTTCTAAAAATTAGATTGGAAAAGCTCAAATAAAGTGAATGAAGACAAAAGGAGAATTGAGAGAAGCGTCAGGGCAAATGTTCGTAAAAAGTCTTTGAATGTAAAAAATATATAACCTCACAAAATTGACCACCTCTAGAAAGAGACAACGCTACTTTGTGGATAATACCTGTCAAGAGCCGCACGAGTTTTTTCTCTCTTTCACGCTAAGCAATAAATTTTTACTTTTTAATTGAAAGTGATAGCGCAGTCCTTTGGCACTAATGGCCTTTTGTTGAGAAATGCAGATTTTCGGCTATAATTCAATGACGGTAAATACGATCATGTCCGAAATAATTTTAGTTCTATAAAAAATATTCACTCAATCAAAAAAAAGGATTGTGTGGTTTTATGAAACCACGGCAAAAGTGAAACTTCTCTTCACATTATATTACATGAATAAACTATATCGTACCTGGGAAATAACTTTTTGATTCCTCACTCACGTGGATAATCGACCCCACTACGTCCCTCAACAGCAGCATTGCATTGGTGGCTAATGCATCGGTCTCGCAATCGTGACGTCGCTGGTTTGAATCCTACCAATAATACAACCGCCGTGAAATAGATTGTATTCATGGCTTGTGTTAGGAGTGGGTACTCCTAACACAAGCCATTAAGCTTAGCTGGAGGGGTTAATATGGGACCCACCATCTCACATTGCTTTATAGTACCTAGATTTTTCTTGAATGTCTGAAATTTACTATTTTCATGATGATTTCGGCCATTCACCGATGACCATAACATACACCACGACGACTTGGTAAACGTTCACACACACACACACACCACACACACACACACACACACACACACACACACACACACACACACACACACACACACACACACACACACGCACACACACACACACACACACACGCACACACACACACACACACACACACACACACACACACACACTCAATGCTCATTATAGGATAATACTAAGTTACATTAACACAAGGAGAGAGCCTGGAGATCCGTCATACAGGTCTTGAGCCTAGTACGGACTCCAGCTCTCAAAAGGTTTTGTTTGACTTTACTTTAATTTTGTAATTTGTAACCTTATTGAGAGAAATAAAATATCTTATTATTATTATTATTACGTTCTAAAATTATGACAGAATCGAGTTAGCACACCTCGACTTCACATGGTAGGAACTTGTTTGTGACACCCTGAAGGAATATACACACTTCCATACATTTAAATTTATTTAAATATATGTATAAAATTAGCATATACATGCTTAAAAAAATACAAAAAGTAACACCCCGACGGTTACAGCCATATATGGTCGCCTCCGCAGCCTCTGCTTGCTGCGCCTCGCTTGATGCCTACGCTTCGTTCGTTCGTTCGTTTTTTTGTCGTTCGTTACACAAGTATGTTTTAAGTTGCAAAAAGGTACATACACAGTAGGTACCCCGGTTATCAGTAGGCCGGCGAACACTCACTTCTGAAAGAAACACTCACTAGAGAAGATTACAAACATTTATTACATACTACGCTACCGATATGACAATAGTCAGAGTATGTGAATGTATGGGGCCGTTTCCGAGGCCTGCGACAGAGCCACCCACGCGGCCGCGACTGACATAGGCTGCGCGCACACTCTGACTATTGTCGCATGCGGCTTGTGATTCGAATATTGCTTCATATAAAAATAATGTTGTATAAGTAGGGTACAACATTATCTATACTTAAATTATAAAGCTGAAGAGTTTGTTTGTTAAAATACTTATAAAATTATCTAAGATTCTAATAACTTCCTCGATTGCCTGTTTAATCTATACTAATATTATAAAGCGGAAAAGTTTGTTTGTTTGCTTTGTTTGTTTGTTTGTTTAAACGCGCTAATCTCAGGAACTACTGGTCCGATTTGAAAAATTCTTTTTTCAAATCGGACCAGTAGTCGAGGGAGGCTATAGGCTATATAACATCGCGCTACGACTAATAGGAGCGGAGTAGCGACGTGAAATGTTGCAACAACGGGGAAAATTTACGCATACGAAGTTGCGCGGGACAGCTAGTCTGTACTAATATTATAAAGCTGAAGCGTTTGTTTGTCTGTTTGAACGCGGTAATCTGGGGAACTACTGATCCGAATTGAAAATTCTTTTACTGTTGGATAGCCCATTTATCGAGAAAGGCTATAGGCTATAGGCTATAAAACATTACGCTACTTCTAATAGGAGTGGAGCAGCTATGATAAATGTTGCAAAAACGTGGAAAATTTACGCAATCGAAGTTGCGCGGGTCAGCTAGTTTTTCATATGGCGCAAAGCTCTGACACCCCAACAAGATTTTTACAATATCTATTTTTGGGTTGGATATTCACGATCTTTATTCCGTGACCACGTAAAGCCCGTCTGTTAAAATTGTCAAAATTGTGTCATAATGGTAAATGTAGAGCTGCGTTTAGTCACAGACATTTGTGAGCACACCGCCACCATTTTGACAGCTGGCAGGATTTTGACAGTTCGCACGGGTTTGCCGTGGACACGGAATAAAGCACATGAATACGAACCCTGCTTGCCCCACTACAGATATTCCAATACATTTATTTAGTCATCTACTTACTTTATGCAATTAATTAGGTAGTTAGTGTTGACTTATCTCCCTCGCATTGTGTTGTATCAAGCTGTTTGCTACCGGTAATGTGCGGAAACCAAACGTTCCCATAATTTACATCGTAGATGCCTTCTTATGTCATTAATTTAATTTATGTATGTAAGTAATTTAATCTTATATCAACATGAAGGGTAAATGTTATCTTCCCATAATCGCTATCGCAATATATTTGGTCGCGTTACTGATTCCTGTAATTCATACATTAATGTACGAATATAAAAAGTACCTGCAGAAGGTAACCATAATGCTGCGTTCATACGCTTTCATTTAACGTGATATTCAGCGGCACATGGGCGGATCCAGAATTTTATTTTGGCTAATGGACATAGAATTTTTTTTTTGAAATAATTATTCCACTGTACACAAAACAGCCGTCGGGGGTAGGGGGGGGGGGTTTCCCTCCGAGGGTTGTATTGTGTACTAAACAACAAAGTGGTCTGAGATTCTAGTCCGTGAACGATGGCTTCGAGCTTGTTGTTCTAACGAAGTAGATAGGTAGGTACGTATGATACCCATTGCTTTCAGAAGCACGGCAAGCAGTCTGAGAAACACTCTGACATGTTTTCCTTTTAATTTCAGTATATATATACTAGTATTTAATTTTTTTTATTAACATCAATCATCTAGCTGCCAGGAGGGAAGGGGGCACTTGACTCTAACAAAAATTTGCACCTTAAAGCTTAATATTACACAAACGGATCCTTAAATCTAAAAATGTTCTTCACAACTTTACCGTTTCTAAAATACCTAAGTATCTCATAATACCCCACCCGATGGGGTAGGTGAGAAAAAAAAATCACATCCCCACTTTACATATAGGGGATGTACCCTTAAAAATAATATTATTTTAAATTTTATTTCTTCACTTTTTGATTTAATTATTTGGCGTAAGTATGTTTAAGAGTATTCATGCAAAATTACAGCCGTTTGGCACTAATAGTCTCTGAGCTAAGAGCGGACGGACGGACAGACATGGCGAAACTAAAAGGGTTCCGTTTTGCCATTTTGGCAACGGAACCCTTAATAAGATAATTTGTAAGTACAACTTGTTTTTAACAAAAACATTGGAGTCTATTCCCGTAAAGAAATGACTCTCAAGAGAAATGATGTTCCATAAAATCATAAGACACGGATTTTGTTTTCATCAAAATCGTCCCCAAGACTCCTAAGTTTATGAAATTGGTACGCCGACTTAAAATAAAACTCGATCCTTATTCACGTTGGAGAATGAAAGCGCGGTCGCGCGTATCCCATGACCGAATCTTACCTTTACGAATCGCCCGACACCTTAAAACATAATTCTGTTGATTTTTGCTTGCTATAAAGTCCGTCATTTGCCTGTCATCTTCCTTGGTAATGTTTTTCGAAATTTCGTCAGTGATAGTACGGGTTCCCTAGAACAAATTTTAAAATGATACATATCAAGCTGGAATTGACATGGTAGCTTCGTTTTGTCGAGACGCCCAACTTTATGTATACGACAACTTTATATAGTGGTACGTTAGTGAAAAAAACAGGTATTAAATATTACAAACTTAACTTTGCCGCTGGAAAACTGTTATCCCCATACATCAACATAGGCCGCGATTAATTTACCAACCGCAAATAAATTAGTAATAAAAAAATATTTTTTGTGATGCAACGATTATTATGGCTTTTACTACAAGCTAATGGCACTTAGCACAAGTAAAAGCCATAATCATTGCAATTTGAAATTCATTTTATCAGGAGATGTCTCCTGTAGTCCTCCGTTCACATATTTATAGTTTGACCCTAGTGTAAGTCCTCACCACCAACTATACTTTTTGGTGGTGAGGACTTAACATCTTCTGGTGTGATTAAGTGTTCTCCAAGGTGCTGGCATCTGGTGCGATAAGTTGCTTTGTAGCCACAGAGCATATGTATAGGTTAGGTTCATTCCTCATATGCCAAGCAAAGTGTTTTGATGCAGATTTCACTAGTTATCAGTAAGATCATTTTTAAAGAAGGTTTTTATGTAGGTACCAACTATTTTAATGCAAATTATTTGTATAGACAATGGAAAATGGGGCGGGCCGCTACATTACCTAATCTATACTAATATTATAAAGCTGAAGAGTTTGTTTGTTTGTTTATTTGAACGCTGTAATCTCAGGAACTGATCTGAAATGAAAAATTCTTTCACTGTTTTATAGCTTATTTATCGAGGAAGGCTATAGGCTATATAACATCACGCTATGACAAATAGGAGCTGAGCAGCAATGAGAAATGTTGCAAAAACGGGGAACAATTTACGCGGACGAAGTTGCGCGGGACAGCTAGTATAAATATATATATATATATATATTTAGATAACAAAAATTCTTTAAATAGAGATTTACTTTCTACGTTTTTCCACTTTCCCTATACAAGGTTATTTTTGTTATAGTGCAAAGCTCAGACACCCCAACAAGATTTTTACTTCAAGAAATCATATAAAAAAAAAGTTATAAGCCATTCAAGTTGCCTTGTGTTCTTCGCGCTATCGTGCTCATTGAGTCCCGTAGTACGTAATCCATGGTGGATATTATTGCAAAATAAGTGATGATTACATTTCACATCACATTGTTAACAGGATTTGGACTGTTAGAATGAATGATTATTGAATGAATTAATAACTAATTAATTTATTAATTGAAAAATATAACATGCTCCAAAAACTACCCCATTGAATTGCGTTACTCATTCTGAGCAATGTACTTTCAGGTTTGCACTATACCAAAAATAACGTTGTTTAAACGACAACTTTTTTTTTAGTTCGAGTTTAAATTACAACGCCTTATCACTATATAGTATAAAACAAAGTCGCTTTCTCTATCCCTATATCCCTATGTATGCTTAAATCTTTAAAACTACGTACGCATCGAATGCGTTTTTTTTAATAGATAGAGTGATTGAAGAGGAAGGTTATATGTATAATAACATCCATTAAATAGTGGAGAAATAAGGAGCGGAGCAGTAATAAGAAATGTTGCAAAAACGGGGAAAATTTACGCAGGCGAAGTTGCGCAGGTCAGCTAGTAGTGTAATAAATCAAGGCACACGGAGCCACAGATCAAAGCAAGTTTCCAACACCAAGTCTGTAGGCAATATCTGTGTACAAATCTGTTTAGAGTCTTCGCAACCGGTAACTGGTTTGATTTCATTGACGTCTGTTTCCGCGGATTACCGGTTTTGCCGATAAACGTTCCGGGACAACGGCAGTTGATACGACGACAGTACGTAGTAATTTGCACTGCATACCTGTACCGCGTATGCGTTTCAAATGAGTTGATAAATGTCATGATGACATTTTGATTCGCATTACGACTGCAACTTCATTATATGACGTAAGGTCAGCAATCAAATGATTCGTAAAAAGGTGTCATTAGTATTACACAGATGTACCTACCTACTCTAATCACACTAATATTATAAAGGCGAAAGTTGTAGAGTATGTGAGTGTGTATGTTTGTTGTTCTTCACGTCTAAACGGCTGGAGCGATTTTGATAAAATTTGGTTTGGAGATAGCTGACACCCTGGATTAGCACATAGGCTAATAACCCGCGGGTAACACCACGGGGCACAGCTAGTGAACTATATAAAGCACTGTATTTTACTATTTATTATTATAGATAATATGTTTTAGTTAAAAAACATATCAGATTTGAGTGAAAGACCACAAAAGTGTAGAATATTCTTTATAGTTAAGTGTTTATTAAATAATTAAGAATACTAATAATATTTTAATAAAGAAAAATGTTAGGTACATAGTTCAAAGAAAATAAATATTACGTCCGTTCCATTACTATACACATACGTACTTTACCCGACTTGGTACCCAGTTTTTGATGCTAGCGGTACAATTTTGACAAGTACAGAGTGAAGTTGTCGCGATCGCGATTATCTTCTCATTTGAAACGCATAGTACCTGTATATTTTATCTCTATCTTACCCTGAGGTATAATTGTAGCAAATGCTCTCAGCATTAAGAACCATTTCGCAAATTTGACATATTTGTATGGAATGACATTTGTGCATCGTAATTCATTGAAATTCGGATTGTTAATAATTATGTTTTAGGTCTAAATAAATGTGTCAATAATAAATAAAATAGCATAATTTTAATAGTTGAAGGTCAAAGCGTATTTGGTAATTTCATTTTATTTGTAAATACGTTTTATTTAATACAAAAATCATTGTAAAATGGCGACTTCTTTGTAAAAACTTACTTCAGTTTTTAGTTTTTTACAATTTAATGTAAATGTGTCAAAAAAAATATATAACTGATGTTTTGGTAATTTTTTATAGTCTGTATAAAAAGGTTTAATAAAAGAATTAGCTCTTTAAAAATAGCTACACATACTACTTTCCTTAAAACTTGTGGAAAATTGATCATTACAAAAGAAACAAAGCAATATTTGTAAATGTGGTACATTAACTGTCGATTGAAAAATTAAAGATTGGACTCTTTTTAACATGTATTCGATAGTGTATAAGCTTTTCATAACAGGGAAAATTACACGCTTAAAAATGCAGATTACTGACTACTAAGCCCACCTTTGTACATTTGTACCGACAAATATTTTTTTAAATATGTATATAACTATGGGAAGTACCTTAAAATATTTTTCCTTAAAGTAATATGTGTATCCATGCAAAATTACAGCCTTCTAGCACTAACAGTATTTGAGCCAAGTTGCGGCCATTATGTGTTTTAGCCATTTTGGCTACGGAATCCTAAAAAAATAATCAAGCGTATTGCCTATTACTGGAAATTTCAGTAATTTTGTTTCATTACATGGTCTCATTTTTTCCATTAGTACCTAAACTTGTGTAGAGCCGAGACGGGCTGCTAGTTGTGAGATACTTTAAAAATAAAAAAGTTTGTATGTTTAATGTTTGGCATTAGGAGGTAATTATTCATTTCATTTCATTGAGTAGATACTAGTGGCTCAGCGGTAACGGTCCTGACAAACAGTTGGTAGTACGTTATGGAAAATATATCATCACCACTGTTGAAAAATTACAAGAGAAATATCGTGAGCTCTTCTAGAATGGGGCATAGGTACCTTCTTATTTATCTCTCCGCGCTGGTCCCACGTAGCACATATTAGGGCCGAATTCTCTCATAACATTGTCACGTATCTATACTTCAACTACATTAAATCCATAAGTACACATGGCTGCTTCTAAGCTGTGAAAATGATGACAGGATCACAGGTCAATTTGCTCCCAATTTCACAACTCCCTGTCATTCTTAAAATCTGATTTATCTGATCTCTTGGAGAGAGGCCATTCTTTTCTTCCTTTGGATGTCAGAATTAATATTTTATATTTAATCATTCGTTACAAGTACTTTGGCCAATATTTAAGCACATATAGTTTTTACTTTTGTTGTAAGCAGATGCTCCTACTATATTGTACCCACTAAGGCTGATTTTAGTTAAACTCATGTTTCAACTTTTTGATTTTGTTAGTCGCAGCACCTTACTCCCATATCAAGTTTATAAACATTCAAACATTGTAAAATTCGAAATGTGAAAAGAGTGGCTGCGATATTTTATTGCCAGGTTCTTTTTTTCAGGTTTCACCTATTGTTTGCGAACTTGGCATAACATGTACATGTAGAATCCCGAAGTATTACAAGAGTTGTTTTGCATCCTAAGTGAATAAATCATTTTGAATATAGAGAAAGCAGATAATTCTAAGCTCTAACAATGTCTACGTTCAGAGGCTGAATATGACATACCTTTTTAAAAAAATCTGTTACACCAATGTCTGGTGACACCAATAGGTACGACACAGATTATGTCAAGATCGAGTCTTATACAAAAGTAAAGTAATGAGTCATCCGACATTCAGAAGCGGTCCACATCTACCCGGGGTTGTCTCTCCTCAATGTTTACAGTAACTGTGCCGCTATCAATTTACCTTCGACCTTGTGACCTCTGAATCGGCATCAGTAGTACCACAGCCCATCCCGACACGATGCGTGGCCGAAGAACAACGAAAACAGAGGGAGCTAGTGGCCGAACGCATGTCCGAGCATGCGCACTGAAGGCACGTCGCCCGGGCCTTTCAGTGAATGAACGGAGGTCGCGGGGAGCGCACGCCTGCCATCTCCCGACCACTTCGGACCACACCGAGCCTGATATGAGTGACGTTGAGTGGTGTGCGTAGTGATGAAGTGATGCTACGTGTGTGATTCGCGCTATGGCCGCGCGCTCGACGGAGCCCGGCCACCACCGACCATGTTCGGCGTCGTAGGTAAGCGTTACCCGGGCTTCAAGGTCACCCCGTAAACAATTCCCTGGTGTCAGACCTTAGTCTTCTCACCATAGTGGAGCAGCTGCCATTTTAAGATCGTTAGGGACATCATTGTATGACCTAAAGTTGTCTAGAAGAGACAAGACGTCAGCGTTTAAAAGGGAGGGCCCTTTTGAGGCTTCGTGCGCGTGGTTAAATATTCCTGTATTAAACTCATGTAGTGATAGTTAAAACCTAGTGTAGATGTAGTTTTAGATGCCTTAAAATACATACAACTATCATTTATGCTGTCTGTTCTAAATGAGGGTTGAATGAACCCTGTAGTCATTAAGCTTAACGACAAACCGCACCGAATCTATATTTGAATGGGAACTTCACCTCTTCATGTTGGCAACAGTTTTACATAGAGTGTCATTATCTTCTAGATATACTAGCGTATATAAGACTGTAAGTAATAAACCATGTGCCGGCTAATTCTAGATAGAAATAGGTACAGACTTTATTCTTGTCTAGATTGTTTAAATTTATTCTTAAACAGGTCAAATGTTGTATAAATAAAGGTGATTCTAAAATAGTTTGCCATCGTTAATCTGCAGTTCGTATCGCTCCTAATAGAGCATGAAATTGCATCCTCTCCAGCTAAGCTAAATAATTTGAGTTTATCAAATAATTTAGCTTAGCTAGGGATTATTTCAAGATTACTATTAAAGTGCTTACTTGCTAAGAACAATCATTTACTTAACCTTTTTTAAAAAAATGCATAGCGTTTTACTTTGGGTAAAAATAGACATAAAGCTAACTATTCCTAATTATTTCTGGCATGTGGAAATAGCCCAGGTTTAATTAAAGCTTCTAGTAGCCACTTGGCTCACGAACAATCAATGAGGTCTATTTGAAAAGCCTATATTCCCGTATGAGTAATTACCCCTTAGGGAGCGGCCGTTTCCGAGCTTTCCATAATATCATTTTCCGTGTCTCTCTTCATTAGAGAAACTAGGATTTATCCACGTATTCATTGGCTTGCAATACAATACAACGAATGCAGAATTTCTATTCATAACTTAGTAAAAAAGAATAGGTTTTTCACCTTTGAAATCACCTAATGCTAAATAGCTTTTGCCCGTGTTTTTTTTTCAGCTATAACTATAAATAACTGATTTTAAGACCAATGTCAGTTCGTTATTTCATTAATTTTGTAAAAGTCTTAAAACATAGGTTCGATACATAGGTATCGAACCTATGTTTTAAGACTCTTACGATTTCTTTATTTCCAAAAAAAAGAAACTAAATGCCAATTGCAACGATTTGTTTTAAAATAGGCGTATTTTCAAATGCCTAATACTATAAAATAGCTGTAAAATGAATAAAAAAAAAAAAATAATAATAATAAACAAATACAAAAAAATCTATCTTTCTACCTAATTAACTTTCTCATTATGGAAAATCGGAAATAGCTCCTTAGTCCTATATTATGAAAGGAACGCTTTGTTCAAATTTCATGATTCTAGTTTCAGTAGTTTCGTCTTGACGATGGATGAGGCATCGGTCAGATTGGTTAAATATCTACTAAGTATATTTTTTGTTTCATGTAGTTCACTGTCTTCTTCAAGATAAATATTTTGTCTCTTAGCCTTTGAGCATGTCTTGCAAATGTTAGTTTAGGAAGCGATCACCATTAATTTAACCGATATATCTAAAATATCTTGATTCTACTAAAATAAAATGGATATTTCACAACAAGTATATATCGTAGAACTCCTTAACATCGCTGTCAACTGGCGATTTGCAAAGCTAATGTTTGTCAAATCCAATGATAGGATCACTAAGCTAGACTGAGCTATGACACCGCAAGCAAGGTTTGTTTGACACGCATCTTTAGTTTAGTAATAAGTATAGCTATTTGTATACCACGTATTTATTATGCAAATAAATGACTTTTAAAAGTTAATCATCTAGTGAAAGTAATCGATAAGTACTAATATTATAAAACTGAAGAGTTAGTTTGTTTGTTTGAACTCAATAATCTCAGGAACTACTAGTTCGAATTGATAAATTATTGTAGTGTTGGATAGCCCATTTATCGAGGAAGGCTATAGGGTATATAACATCACGCTATGATAAGTAGGAGCGGAGCATCATTGAATAATGTTGTAAAAACGGGGAAAATTGACGCAGACCAAGTTGCGCGAGTCAGCTAGTCCTAGAATAAAACAATTGCAGAGCAAGAAGTAAGATTAGTTTAGTACTTGCCCCAAGATATTTTTACTATTAAAGTAAAAATATTTTGGGGCAAGTCACACATGGCCATCTGATCCTAAACTAGGCAGAACCTGTACCATGGGAACTAGACAACTGATAAACTTACCTACTTATATATTTACTTGTTTATCTACATAGTTGAAGTAATTTATGTTACATGGACGGATAGCCTTGTGATTAAAGCAGCGGACCAATAATCCATTGGTTGCAGGTTCGAATCCCACTGACGTGCCACCCACTCCTAACATAAGAAATCCTGTTTACCAGCTAAGGTAAATTGCTTCTTGCTCTGCATCAGATTTCAATTCTTCATACTTCTATACGCACGCCCTATCAATGACCTATCAAAAATATCAATGAAACCTTATTAAGAAGCATATATTCTTCAGTTAATTACTCCATGAAATAAGCATCAAAATACCTTTATATTTTACTAACAGAATATTCCAAAATCTTTCAATAAATTTTCACTGCAACGTTTCGATATACGGGCGGTTTTCTTCTCATAAATTGTATTTACGTAAACACCAATATCAAGATGAAGGTGCGGCCGTAAAACGGAATTTACCCTTTCACAGCCTCTTAAGATTCAAATTTCACATATTCGCATATCGCAAATGAAATATTGGTACAGAATTTTATGGTTTCAGTATATAAATTGCAAACTTATGTCATAATCTTTACTTTAATGCCTACTAACCTAGTAGCAGTGCCGTCTTTATTATAAGAGCATACTGAGCCCGGACCCGGGGCCCTCATTTTCAGAAAGATCAGCCTATCAGGGCCCTGTGAAAATAGGTGCCCCAGTATATCAATTTTCGTCGTGGTTAAATCGAAGAACTACTGATATTGATACTTCTTCTATTCAACGAGTAATCTTGCAGACCATATTTCAGAAAAAATATTATAATATGGATATAAGGCATTTTTTAGAGTTTCGGCGAATTATTCACTTGGTCAGTTTTTTAAACTATTGCATAGCTTTTGCGGCGACCGAATCAAGAAATTCCGTAACGAAAATAAAACCCAACACTCCCCACTCCGCCCACCATATAGCTTGGCCGAGTGGTGGCTTATCGTATATATAGGTACGACTGTACGAAGCACGCACGGATCGAGACGAGCTGCTCCGAAATGTGATGAAAAGAAAAAAAATACTGCATAAATAAAAAATAAATAAGTAATTATAATTGCATAAGCTGATAAAAATGCTATGCCGCGGCAGTCCCCGAGTGCCCTACATTTTTACTTTATATCATGCTCTTTTTCAAATTTCATCTAAATCAGTTCACCGGCTTAAGCGTGAAAACAAGTCAGAGTTACTTTCACATTTATATTAGCTTAGACGATATAATATTAATACTGCGGTATTATGGTAAACAAGCATACCCGTCTCATGGCAAACAGTAGTTTGTCTTCTTTCAATAATAAGGCTAGCATCCTGTGTATAGAATATTTTGCCATTAATGGAATTTCCGTCGGATATCTTGTTACCTGTCGTTTCATAGTTATATGTACCTAAAGTTAACGATCCCATTTGCCAGGGATAAAAGAATACGAGGAATTTTCTTTTCATTTTCATTGCCGTGTGTTCCCGGTTTAAGAATAGTATCACCTCATTTCTTCTCGTTGGTGTAGCCAAGGCGACTAAGGGTTTTCCCACCAGAGGACAGGTAGCAGCGTCCTCTGAGTATTTTTAAAGCCTTACCACGATCGCCAAACGGCTCGCCAAGCGTGGCGATTTTGGAAATTACACCCAGGATCTATAATAAGTAGTTTCACTGGGGAGACCTGTGCCCAACAGTGGGACATCATATGGGTTGATATTAGGAGTTTTCTTGAATTTAAACAGTAACTTGAATTTAAAATGTTAATCCAAATCAGCATAGTGTATAGGTACTGCACTAGATTAGCTCACCAAACAAATAAAAATGTTGCCAATTTTTTGACCTATCATAAGACCTTTATGTTACTAAATATTGTTTTTTTTTTAAGATAACTAGCAATGATAATGAAATCAATCCTCCCAGGATTGAGTCCCACATTACTAGCAATCTTGTTAACCCCGGCAGGTAAGCTCAAAGGCTTGTGTTAGGAGTGGGTTCACGTCGGTAGGATTTGACCTTATGATTGCGAGACCGATGCCTTAGCCATTAGGCTACCGACTAACCGACGACGACTAACAACACTTGGTCTCTTGATTAGGCCATTGTGCGGTCACGTATGTCTTGTCAGTTGTCTGTCATTTCAGCCAGGGTAAACACTTTCCGAAGCCCTGAAGTCTCTCCAGACTGCCGCTACTACTTATTGGCATAGTTATTTGCGAATTCCTTTAGGTGTTTTTTGACCAGCTCACTCCTATCCCGCAGCTGACGAAAGGGCGCTGAAGAGCGTTAAACGACATTCGACCTCCGTCACCGTTGGCCTGAGGGCTACAGGGAGGGCAACCTGTCGTCCTAACAGAAGCAATGTCAATGTATTCTACCCGTGCCTTCTTACACGAAGTGGTAGTAAAGCCGCCAACGTAAACAACACCGATGTCGTCGTTCAACAACGACTGCTGATGTTGGAGGCACCAAATCCGCAAGGGACACCCTCACCCTTGACCATAGGCTATTATTAAGAAATACCGTGTGAGTTTTAGTCAGTTCGACTCTCACATACACTCTACTACGTGCCCTCGTAGGAGTGGGATCCGTGGGGATTATTGCCAACTTAAAAAATTGTGTTTTAGACTTAAGTGACGAATTTGTGATAGGCGACGTGAGGGTTCAAAGTTCGTGTATTTAAAAACCGACACTATTTGGAAAACTAAACTTGTGGGTTCGAGCATTTATCCAAATCACCTCACACCAGCCAAAAAGACGGCAGAAGCTTATCTCAAAAATCATTCCCTTAGTTCTATACGTCTTATCTCTAACCGTATATCTCTATGTGTTCTCAACACTCGACGAAAATTAACCAATAGGGTTCCTTTATTTTAAGGGTTCTTCGCCGATATTGGATAATATACTTAAAGCTCCTCGATCGAGTGTTAGCTTGATGTAAACTTAAGTAACCTTATGTACTTGACCTGCTTAACCTCTGGCGTACAAGTATAGTGTTAAAGGTTATATGTAAGTCTGAATACTGTAGATCATTTTAAGACTAATAGATTTTTAAAAGGCCGGCAGCGCGCCCATGTCACCCTATTGGTGTAAGTCCATATGCTACGGTACCGCTTACTATCAGGCGGGCTGTAGAAAAGAAGCAAAGAAAAGAAAAGAAGCATTTATTTGTTGCACCATGCGTCACAACTTTACAGATTAATATTAAAAATACAATTATAATAAAAATACAATTAGAATAAAATACAATCAGAATAAAAATACAATTAGAATAATTTAAAATAATAATAATAATAATAAAATATAATCAAGTATAAAAAAAAATGAATGATTACCATTTATATAAACTTAAAATTATGAATTATTTATAATTAAAATAAAAAAATAAAATAAAATGTTTGTTGTGCCTCGCGGTTGCAACAAATGGGTGTCCAGTTCAGCATTATGCCAAGTTGGCAGGACCTGGCGCTGGTTTTTTAACTGGAACCCAATGGGACGTAACGAACGTGTACGTATGCGTGTGTGTATGTGTGTGTATGTGTGTGTGTGTGTGTGTGTGTGTGTGTGTGTGTGTGTGTGTGTGTGTGTGTGTGTGTGTGTGTGTGTGTGTGTGTGTGTGTGTGTGTGTGTGTGTGCGTGCGTGTGTGTGTGTGTGTGTGCGTGTGTGTGTGTGTGCGTGCATAAATATGTGCCTTAGTGCTGTAATATTTGTGTATTCAACCCTTATGTATGGTACTATATAATGGAGATGTTAGCATTCGTGTTGGCCAGCTCTCGCTGCGCATCCAAAAGATGGCACCGTAGTCGTTTTTTAAAGACTGCTATGGAGCTGAGGGCGAAATGTTGTTCCATATTTTGGACGCGGCGTAACGAAAGCTGCCCTTAAACGAAGCCGATTTGTGTGGCTGTATTGCTAACTGTTGCGAGCACTGCCTTCTCTCACATTCTCTCCCGCGAGTTACCCAGTTGAGCTTATCATGCAAGTACAACGGTTCCTTGCATTTGATAACGCCGAACAGCAAGCAAGCCAAGTGTAATTTGCGTCTATATTTCAGTTTAAGCATTGAGTGTTCGTTGAAAAATGGAGTGACATGGGCTCGCGATGGTATGGCAAAACAGAAGCGTGCACAGGCGTTGTGTACTCTTTGTATTAGGCGGTCAGTTCGAGCGAGCAGTCGCGGGCCGTACACAACGTCTGCGTAGTTTAACTTTGATAGTACTAATGTTTCGACCAGTCGCACTCTGATTTCCTCAGACAGGTACGGTCGCATTCTATATAAAACTTTGAGTCGATAAAAACAGTTTTGTACCGACTCCGCAACCTGCTTCTCAAACCTTAAACTTGAGTCAACGTGCAACCCTAAGTTGCGAGCTTCATTTACTCTAACTATTGGCTCTCCCATAAGCGTGATATTCAACGATGTCGGCAGACTCCCGATTTGATGTTTGGTACCGAATACCATATATTTAGTCTTTAAGGGATTTAGAACTAAGCAATTCATCGCAGACCACTCAGCTATACGATTGAGATCATCATTGAGTTCTATTACAGCCCTCCGGTACTCACTGGGTTTAAATGAAATATACAGCTGGATGTCGTCAGCGTATATATGGTACTGAGTGTTTTTTAGGCACCTTGTAATATCTGCACAGTACAAAATAAACAAAATTGGACCCAGTATCGATCCTTGTGGTACCCCCCTTTTAAGGGGGGCAGTAGCCGATCTAATGTGTGCACCGTTATTTTGCTTAAGTTCCACAAGTTGTTTCCGATCATGTAAATAGCTGTGAAACCACGATATCGATTTACAGTCGAAGCCATAATACTTTAATTTGGATAATAAAAGATCTGTGTGTATTGCATCAAAAGCACGTGTGTAGTCTAATAATACGAGCAGCGTGCACATGCCCTTATCTTGTGCGTTTAGGATGTTATCAGTTACATCAAGAAGGGCAGTAGCCGTGCCGCGTCTCCTTCTGAAGCCCGACTGTAGCTGCGGTAATATGTCTTGTGTTTCTAGATATTCTACTAACTGGTTACAGACTACCTTCTCCATGACCTTAGAAAGACACGGCAGTATACTGATTGGTCTAAGGTCACCAACATCAGCGGGATTCGACTTTTTAGGCAGAGGGCGAACAATGGCAATCTTCCAAACATCGGGAAATACAGATGTCTCTATAGACCGATTAATTATATCGGTTATATATGGCAAAGTGTAGGGAAGGGATACTGTATGCTTATTTGCCACCGTTCGGGGCATAAAAAACCGGCCAAGTGCGAATAGGACTCGCGCATGAAGGGTTCCGTACAAGCATAGTATCATATCAACCCATATGATGGCCCACTGCTGGGCACGGGTCTCCCCAGTAGATCCTGGGGGTAATTGCCATAATCGCCACGCTTGGCGAGCATAGTATAAGCTCTGCTTAGTTTGGGATCAGATAGCGATGTGTGGGTTGTCCCAAGATATTATTATTATTATCATTAGACACTTTTATAAAATTGAGCAAAAAACGGCAAAAAAATTACGGTTGTTGTATTGGAGCCCCACTTAAATTAAATATAATATAACAATTAAATATGTACATCATATGTGAAAATTTCTACTGTTTGTATGTATATATATATAAGACGAATCTAACGACATCTATCAAGCTCAAATATTCATCAAGCATTTTATAGGCTCTAGGACGTGCCAAAGGAATATACATGCATAAACTCGACAACCCTCCTTCTTGGGCAGTCGGGTAAAAAAGGAAGAATATTAGACTGATTTAAAAATGTCAATGAAGAAGATTATAATCAAATTCTAACAACTTATTTTAAGAGAAAAAAACCGGGCAAGCGCAAGAGGGACTCGCAACGAGGGTCCGTACAATGTTATAGGTACATGTTATAAATAGTTCAGGAATCGAGTCTCGCAGTTGTTTAAATACTACATTTTTTATGATTTAATTACCGATCTTTGATTATATAATGTCTAGATTCCTAATCCGGCATCTAAAATTGAAGCAAAGAACTGTCAAAAAGTACGGTCAAGTGAACGTACTTTTTGACAGGTAAAAATCCGCCATCCGATGTTTTAGCCATAGTTGTTCTCAAGAGGTAAAACGTCAAAGAGGGAATGCTTCATTTTTTTATAGGCTTATTGAGATCCTATATCTAGACATTATGTAATCATAGCTTACCGATGTATGGTTCAAACTTTTCCCTATACATGTAGTATAAGACGGTATTACTTGCTAAATTTCGTAATTCTAAGTCAACGGAAAATACGTCGAAATATACGTTTTTCGCGGCATAAACGGCCGTATCTTTTTTACGTTAGGTTTGATTTTTCCACAGCTTCAAGGGACTGGAGACCTGAGTTTATGTTTTTATTACCAACACGATACCTTCACGCGTTCCTAAGATGAACGGTCTTGACATACAGATGGACAGACGGACGACAAAGTCATTCTATACAGGTTCCGTTTCTTGCTTTTGAGGTACGAAACCCTAAAAAGACGGTTATTCAATTAATCGTCGATTAGTCGCTACTATTAGATTGTCAACTTTTTTGACGCCACAATTCAACTCGATGTCAGCTACAAGTCGGTAGTCTTGTTTTAAATTTCTTATTATGTTCTCGTTATCATGTGCTTTACCCAAACTTATTAAACATTCCACACAGTAGTTAAAAAGACAATCATGAAACTAATTACAATTCCGTTGTTTGCAGTTGATGTCGTTTTGTCAGTTAAAGTTTGAAACAGAGAGCCTTTCGGTTTGTTATCTGTGCTCGTTAAGAAACAGCCGATTGTCTCGGCACTCGGCACAAAGCAACGTACCATAGAATACAGACAGAACAGAAGGCATCCTTCATACGTACTTCACTCGAGCGACGCATACGTATAGACATTAAGTGACGAAATATATCTAATATGTATAAAAATCGCGAAGGTTTAAACATAATAATCGGTCACGAACATTAATCGAGGACAGGCACGGATATAGGAGGGGGGGAGGACAGTGACAACTGCCCTCCCCCACTCGACTGAATGACCCTATTTTGCGACTTTTGACGCTGGATCGGTGAAATGTCGAATCGAATGACCGTCCTGTGAACTGTTTGACATTTTTGACAAATGACCGTTGTCGTTATCCTTGTTGCACAAGTATAGACTTCAGTTACAGTTCACTAACAACACAAATAGTTCAACGTTAAAAAATCTAAATTGTTACTCCATCGCACGTCTGACTTTGGCAGAATTGTCGACATTGGCAGTAGTGCCATAAAAAAAAAAAAGTATAGACTTCCATTTTATTTGGTTTAATGGCCGTCAAATTGTCAAAGTCTAGTCTCTAGTCTAGTAGTACGCTACTAGTACTATAGAGGTTAGTGTTCATAAGGCATGCTCCGATGAATGGTCCGTGTGCGATATCTCTTTACGTGCGTCAACAGCGTTTTCTTTACGGGTTGTCTTCTGTTCTGTTGGTACTTTGTGTACGTACTTTTCATTACTCGTGTTTAATTAAAACTAAGTACGTCTTCGATGCTCTTTATGAGTGGTTGTAGTAGTACCTACTTAATAGGTTTCGAGTAAGTTTTGAGGTCTTGTTTTTGGTTTGAAATGTGAATAATTACCTAGGTAGGTACTTATAAGCTGAAATTGGTAATGGATATGTGAGTTATGACTGAATTTTCACTGGCATTTATTTAATAGATACGAGTACATACATGTATTTTCGTTTAAATTATTTAAAATTATTCCATAGATTTCTTTTATTTAAGATTATGTTGGTAACTGACTGACCATTGCAACTTCGTCTGCGTAAATTTTCCCCTATTTTGCAATTCATACAAAATTTAATACCTAGAAAAAATACAAAAAAAAAACATTAAAATCAGTCGAGCCGTGTTTTAAATATTAGATTTTATAAAAAGAAGAACTATTTTATGCTTGTATTACCTAAATCACACGTTAAATTCAAATCTGTGAAAAATGTGACAGATCAGTTTGCCGCCATTTTCACAACAATTTTTTTTATAGTGCTTGGTATTGTGGTATATACCTACAAGTGGTATGCCAGAATGCCATCGCATGAAAAAAGATTTTGTTATATAACCTCGTCAAGATATTCGTTCATAAATGAGACAAGAGATTGAGGAAAATGTCGCCATTTTAGTTCATAACCTTTCGCTTAGTAACTGAGTAGTTTTGTGACCTCAATATACTTTATTCCAAGTACGTTTCAGAAGGAAAAATGAAAATATATAATAACTTTGCCTGTTTGTTGCTATCTATGGTAACTTGTTTTAGCTGTGGTGGTACAGTGACATTATGAAATGTCATTTTTTGACGTTTTTGAATGTGTGGGGGATTGGTTTTAGCATTTTAGTGTAGATATTAGGTCGGTATGTCAAATAAAAAACTAGGCAAGAGCATGTCGGACTATGCTCAGTGTAGGGTTCCGCAGCAGCTATTATAAATGCGTTATTAGAAACCCAGGTTTTTGGCAATAACTCAATGACGGTGTATCCGATCATATCGACAATAATTTTGTGTGTTTTTTTCATATCTTTGGTCATAAGATTCAAAGATAGGGCGGTGGGGGGGGGGGGACAACTTATGCAACTTTCGTGGCGATTATTTCCAAAAATATTTACTAAATCAAAAAAGTCTTTTAGAAACCTTAAAATGCTTTTAAAAGACCCGTCTAATGATGAGCCACACATTGATGTATGATGAAAAATAATCAGCTTCTGTTACATGTAATTACGGAGTGCCTCCCTAAAAATATTTGTTTTCATTATTTAGCTATCAAACTAATTATGTAGCTACGAGACACATTTCCACAATTTTCATCAATATTCATTATGTAGTCTTTGAGTAAAATGCCTGCGATATACGGACGGACAGACAGACATGACGAAACTATAATGACGGTTCCGTTTTTGCCATTTTGGCTACGAAACCATAAAAATGGATACTGCTTCGAAAACCGCGAACATGCTCTTTGTAAGTTTGCATTTTCGATATACGAAAGTGACAACTATAAATGTAAATGTGAGTTTGTTTATTTATTAAAAAATCAAACCATAACTACTGAATCTATCATTATGTCATTTCCCATTCCCTTAAATGTAGTCAGGGGTACAGAAAAGGATAAATACTAAATTTTAAAGAGATATGTATCGACATGAACTAAACGGTCGGAATTCAGTGTAATATGAATCTTGTCTACATTTCGATTAACCAAAGACTAAGAGATGTCAAAATTTTAATGAGTTATCTTTGAAACCATAACGGAATTTAATTTGGGGTCTTACTTTATTATGTTCGAGATCAAAAAGATGCTTGTTGGCGCAGAAAATTGGGTGCCCTTAAACAGTGGGTGTGCGTCTATTCAACTTTATGTTTTAATTATGTATTTTAAATGTAGCAAGGCTTAGACCCCGACATTTGCATGTTTGAGGAAGAAACCAAAGGGCAGCATATGCGTATATATATACTTAGTTAATCTCATATATATGTATAACAGAGGACTGTGACTCACAGGCTCTACATTTACATGTAATGCCTGTTCGGAAACAATAGGTAAAGCCGGAGAAAAGAACAGGCAATAAAAACTCGCGAGCACTCTTTTCAAACCATTTTGACATTTGGAGACGGTAATTTGACAAAATCAAATGGAATTCTATTCTTGTCTAACAAGGGTAACAACAACGGCCATTGGGTTTGTAAAAATGGCGGCAGACCTCTCGTTATTTTTGCAGCGCCGCGTTTAACATGTAAAATACTTGAAATACATGTAGTTAAAGTGTTGTTTCAATAAATATTTGACTCTGGCAGAAATAAGCCTTTAAATAGACAAGATTGCCATAAATTAAACTAAAAAAAAAATAACGGCTATTATAAGGCTAATATCATTTATTCATTCGATTCGGCATTTGAAATTGCTGTCACTTCGTACGGGCTGGACTAGTCTTACTATACTTTATGAAAATATATATATTACGCTTTGATTATATAATGTCTAGATGGAGCATAGGCAATAAGCCAATAAAAAAATGATGCATTCCCTCTTTGATGTTTGACACTCGTTGATGAGAACAACTATGGCTAAAACATCGGATGGCGGCTTTTTATCTGTCAAAAAGTACGTTCACTTGACCGTACTTTTTGACAGTTCTTTGCTTCAATTTTAGATGCCGGATTAGGAATCTAGATATTATATAATTAAAGATATTACGGGTCTTAATCGCGTGAATAATTAAAGGTAAAGTACCTTGTTTATTGCCTGACGTTTCGACCGTATTGCAACGGCCGTGGTCATGGGTAGACGAATATTATGATTCACACGATTAAGACCCGTATATATATTTTTTCATAATGTGTTCAAATCGCGAAAGTTTATCAATATTAGTATACTCTGTGGGCTGGCCAGTCCAGCGTACTAGGAATTTAGAGGTCAGAATATTCTAACTATTTATTATACGGGATTTAACGCGCATTATTTACCTTAAAATTGCTGCGACAGTTCGATTTGTGACCACGGCCGGTGCAACGTCAAGCAATTTTAAGGTAAACAATGCGCGTTAATTCCCGTTTAATAAATAGTTATAATCATTCAACGCGAAAGTTTAAATGTTAGTCAGTGAATTCTCTCCTTTTGTCGTAGTCGTACAGTATTGTTTTGATGTTTTGACAGTCAGACATCTTTGTGAAGGCAACCCATTCAAGAAATCTCAATGTGATCATTCATTATTGAGATTTTTTGAATGGCTTTTCAATAGAACCGTTTGGTTTCATTCGGGAAAAACCGGCGTACTTTTGCCACAGGAGTACGAGTCTTGTACCTGTCATTGTACCTCAGCTGATTCAAGAACAGAGTGGTAAAACCCTGGCCGACTCATTCATATTTTCGTATACTCATTTCCACTTATTAAGCCTTTTGTGAAATTCGCAAATAGTAGAGCACTAGTAATAACACCATATTTAGTAAACGTGGAATTAGAGTAAGTTATTCTTACTATTTTTTAAGTTTTCATTATTTTCAGTTTAATAACTTTAAAAGAGCGTTGTAAAGTAAGAAATTTACCACTTCATAAATTTACTCACTTAAGCAGTTTTATTTCTTCGAGAGAACTCACTTCCGTAATACTATTTTATTAATAAAGTTATTGTAAATATTCTGTGGCAAAGCTAATGTTATTAATACATACTAAAATTTGCAACATTTTGGGGATATTTATTGCTAAAATCGTGTATAACATTGAATAGTTTTTACGGATCTTCCTCCTCCTAAGTCGTTCACTCTTATCAGAGTGGTCGTAGTTTCATGATGACGCATCCGTTAAGCATCCTGCAGTATATGCGATGTGCCTCGACTTGTAGCGGTCTTCAGCATTACGGGAACGTTGGACCAATGAGGCCTGTGTTACAGTTTTTATCAGGTTCGTCCAGCGCATAGGTTGTCGACCATGTGATCGTTCAATCTCCACTCGACTACGACTTCGAAACGACTTCGAAAACTTTCGACGTCGAAACCAACACTCCACTCCATGGAGTGTTGTTCCGTGTCTGGGTGTACTTTGTATCTGTGACTTGTATGTTTGTAAAGTCCTCCGCGACACAGGGTGTGTACCCTAATGCGGGAGTCATCTTAAAAAAAAAATAAAAAAAATAATGTGTCCAAAGTATTCGAGGACTCGTTTTTACTCAGTCAACGATAACCTTTCCTCAAGTTCCTTTAAAATCGAGTTATTGGTTCGAAACGCTGCAACGAGCAATTAAATCCTATCATTCGATATTTATTTAGTATCGTTTTAATCTACACGCTATTTTGGATCGGGTAGAGTTTCATTTACATATTGTAAGTTGTAAAGTAAAGTCTATCGTCCACTTTCAAATATAGCGCTGTTCTTCATTCCCTATTCAGTCACGTATTTGGGCTTACAGAAGACAATGTTTACTTTTAGAGAATCCAACCTTTCGCGTAGCTTTCGTACTCAGGGAGTATTTAATTAGGAATTATTTAGTATTATTGATTTAGACCCTGGGCTGTGAAGAGATATATTAATTATATTGATTTGGATCAATGAGGCACGTTGAGGCTTTAATAGGTCTAAATTTATCTTAAGATTTTTTTTTTAAATAAGATAACTAGCAATGTGGGATTGAGTCCCACATTACCAGCAATCTCGTTAACCCCTCCAGCTAAGCTCAAAGGCTTGTTTTAGGAGTGGGTTCACGTTGGTAGTATAATGGGTAGGATTCGAACCCGCCTAATGGCTAAGTTTGTTTGTTTGAACGCTGTAATCTCAGGACCTACTGATCGGAATTAAAAAAATCTTTCACTGTTGGATAGCCCATTTATCGAAGAAGGCTGTAGGCTATTTAACATCTCGCTACAACTAATAGGAACGGAGCAGCAATGAGAAATGTTGCAAGAACGAGGAAAATTTACGCAGACGAAGTTGCACGGGACAGCTAGTATTAAATATATTCCTTTTAATTACAAAGTTATTTAGTGTTATGTAAAGAAGCTAGGAGCGGGAGGTTATTAGTATATTACAAATTACTTCGTATATTTTAATAGGAAAATATTCTATATAAAACGACGCATAACGTACTACACGTCTCTTCTATCAATTTGTCAACTGCCTTCAAAGTTACCCTGAATACTCATTAAACGAGTTCATACCACAAAACGAGATAGGTACACTTCTCTCCTTTGCACAGCAGCTCATCTTATAAAACCTCATACCTATATCTCAGCATCCCTCCAATAATAATTTTATTGGTATTCGACCTGTCAGCATTGATATTCTGTTCTCGCGCTTACCATAATATCATTGACCTACCCCCTTCGCCGACTTGCGCCCAATACCGGCGAATTCCAATGACTAGACATTTATTCCGTAGGTATTTTATATAATGATATTAATTTAAGAATGTTGTGTACCTTTTTTGTTAGAAAGGCATCAAAAGTCATGTGGCGTTTTAAACACGTTTCTATTAGCATGATTAAAATGCGTTCGGAATGTAATTAATGATTAAATATAATGAAAATTAAAAAATGATGTCATTACTCATAATTCTTATTTCGTATAAATTGCTGCTATTTATTCTTTAGATATATATTGCAATTCTAAAGCTTGGCAATGGCTCTAACGACTTTCATGAAATTTAGTAGATATGAAGGGGGTTTCGGAGGCGATAAATCGATCTAACTAGATTTCATTTTTATCGGTCATCCAGGTACTAGACATAATATGAATAAATGCTGACAGGAATTAAATAAAATACATCAAATTAATGCTAGAAAATTTTTGAATACCATATTTGTAAACAACTATGAAGTAATAATTGTACTACGTAATCTATTAGATAGTAATGACCACTTGCTAGACGGCAGTGTCCCATATTCCTAAATAAAATTAAGAGGAATAATTTCCCACCCAATATAGAAGTGGATTTTTACACGACTAACACAAAAAGTAGTGTAATTTTAAACTCATTTTTTAACAAAATAAACCCTCATAATAATAACGATAAAGACATTTGACGGCCGGTCCGGATTCCAGGTAAAGAACCAAAAAGATAAATTTCCTTTTTCAACCCAAATAAACAGAGTACAAAGTAAAAGTTCATAAAGTATGGAGAAGTTTTCACAAATTAGGCAAAGGTAGCATGCGCAATCAGAGACCGTAACGAACTAAATTATTAATACGTAGGTCTCGGAGGTACGAACCTGAATTACGTATGTTACGTTAAGTTACGTTATGTACACCAGTCCCACAAGGAACATATCCTTGTGGGACTGGCGTAAAGACCTTGTACGATAATGCGAATTTCTAAATTCTAAAAGTGGAACCGGCGGTAACCTAATGATTACGGCATCGATCAGGCTCGCGCGTTCATATCTCTCTGGCGTGGTGGGAGTGTATGCGACTGCTACGCAATAGATCGTGGGTTCGATCCCCACCCGAAATAAACTTTGTATGATGAGCACGATGGTTTATTCTATGTCTGGGTATTTATCTATAATTTGTATATATTTAGAAATATTTTAGTATCAGTTGTCTGGTTTCCATAGTACAAGCTCTGCTTAGTTTGGGATCAGATAGCGTTGTGTGAGTTGTCTTATGATATTATTATTATTATTATTTATATTACCGACGTGAACCCTACACAAACAATTCACTTTGACAGGGTTTAATAATATTGCTAGTGATTTTCGTCATTTTTAGGGTTCCGTACCTGTAAAGAAAAAAAAACGGAACCCTTATCTAAGGATCAAGGTCTGTCTGTCAAGGTCCTTTATCTCGGGAGCGCTTGGAGATATCGAGTTGAAATTACCATAACCTAATAAAATAACCTTTAAATTTAGCTCTATAGTTTCTTGAAATTGAGAAAAAAATCAAATTACAAAGTTAACGTGAAAAAAAGATACGACCGTTTCTGCCACAAAAACGTATAATTTCTAGAACTGATTTCTGAACTATTTATAACCTAAAAATTTGTACGGAATCCTCGTGATCCTGGTGGGCGAGACCGAGTCGCACTTTTCTGTTTTTTTAAATAAAGATCTAATAACAATAACAATATGCTAGTTATCTTTATTAAAAAAATAGTTTAAAACAACTATCTGTTTCTTTGTTAATGTCTTCTAAACCACGCAATGAATACTGATATGGAATAACATTATTCAAAGATTTTTTGGGAAGGTTTAGTAACAGACTAGCTGATCCACGCAACTTTTATGCGTTAATTTCACCCGTTTTTGCAACATTTTTCATTGCTGCTCCGCTCCTATTCGTCGTAGCGTTATATTGTATAGCCTATAGCCTGCCTCGATAAATGGGCTGTGCAACAGTTCAATAATTTTTCAATTCGGACCCGTAGTTCCTGAGATTATCGCGTTCAAACAAACAAACACACACACAAATTAACTCATCAGCTTTATAATATTAGTATCTCTGGTTGGATTGTTTTTTGATTTCTTATGAGAGTGAAGAATTGAAAAATGTACTTATATCTACGCAAACTGATAACATATCAGATGAGATTGTTCAACGTAAACGAACTGAAACGCTAGTAGGTAGATTTTCTGTGAGTTTCCTTTTTAACTACAGACGAAAAGTCTAGAATAATAAGCGAGATAAACATATCTTTGTCCCTTTTTGACACGAGGTCAGTGACCCCAAAGTTCTCAACAGGACGAAGGATCGATATAAGACCAGATAGGTAAAGTGGAGGATTGAAAATGTATTCAAATGTATTCTTTGTTACCTTCATGAGTAAAGATGTTTGCGACAAAACTGTTGGAGGGTTAAGACGAGGATTAGATTTATAGCCTGGAGTTCTCTTTGTCCTTTATCTAAAAGGAGCGAATGAGGGCTTTCGTTTGCCGTTTGAAGGTTAATTTACAAAAGATTTTTGTGTAGGTATCTCTTATTGATGCAAATAGGTATACCATTTTCGGGAAAAGATATAGCATGATTTTTTTTTCATTTGCGTCAAGTTCGCTAAGAAAGTAGAACAAGTAGAATAGTACTTTAATTAAACATTCTATCCGTGGGGCCTTTTCCTTGTCATACGTGCGCCATGATCACAGCAAATATCGCACGCATTGAACAATGTAAATAAAGCTACAGTTCAAAACAGAAAATAATAACGTGGCAAGAGCATGTTGGACCTTGTTCACGGTAGGGTTTCGCAGCCTTGAATAATTGCATCAATAACTCAATCACGGTATGTACGATCTTATTTGAAATAATTTTAGTTTAAAGTATTTATTAAGTGCTATCTTTGTGATTTTTTCCATATTTTTTGGTCACACGGTTCAAAAGTGAAGGGGGGGGGGGGGGACACGATTTATGCAACTTTCGGAGCTATTATTTTTAAAAATATTCACTCAATCAAAAAAGTTTATTAGAAACCTTAAAATATTTTTAAAATATCTGTCGAATGATGTGCCACGTGTTTGCTAAAAAATTGATGAATGTATGGAGTGCCCCCCTAAAAATATTTATTATTATTATTTAGCTATCAAACAAAGTAGCGGCTACTACAAGACACCTTTCCACCAAATTTCATCAATATAATAAAGTAGAACCAAAATCCAAGTTATTTTACACAAGAATTCTTGTACATTTGACATACTTTTTGAGTCAAAATTCGATCTTATAAATCAGGTTACATGAATCAGAATCTTATCACAAATTTAATTTTGAAAGCACCTTTAAAATTTTAGTCCAAATCAAAATAATTCACAAGGATTATCTACATATAAGCGAGCGAGTTAAGATAAATGTAATTACATTTAGACTGCGTTTTCACTGAAGATGTGCTAGGATGTGTTGAAGCGCTATGAATCTGTGGCCTTCCTTCCCCGCATGCGTGTGTATAGCCCGAATCCAACCATGTAGAATATATAGTGGACGTTTTGTAAATTATCATCTTATTATTTTTAAAAGGTATCTAGCAATGTAGGATTTTTGTAACACATTACTAGCAATCCTGTTCACCCCTCCAGCTAAGCTCAATGGCTTGAGTTAGAAGTGGGTTCACGTAGGTAGTATAATGGGTGGGATTCAAAACCGAGACCTCACGATTGAGAGACCGATGCCTGAGCCATTAGACTACCGCTGCTTTATAGTATAAACTTCTCAGTATTTCTTTATTTTGTGGCAAAATTAACCGTATAGATGTAACATTACTTATTACACACAGGTAACTTCCATTCAAATATAATAAGAACAAAATATTATAGTAATTCAAAAATGATTAAAAAATATCCTGCTATTTTAACTTTTAAAAGAAACTTGGCTATATGCTAAACATGCTCTCTTTGCTTCTCTCTTTATTCTTACAGCAAAAAAATATATATCACCCCTACTGCGTACCAAAGCAAACTTAAATAAGATGGACACTGCTTTTCACATACCCTTCGGTTCTCTTATTGTCCCACGTATCTATAAATATTATTAAACCTCCTTTGCGATGTTAAAAAAATATTAAGTAGATTATATATTTTTAGGCACAGTAATAGACCTCTTCTCGTCTCATCTCCGCTCGGGTGTATACTGAACATTATAAAGGTTACGCCATTTCGTTCTACGCTGCGAAATATGGTAATGAAAGGGTGAGCGAATCGATGGGGTGCTTACAATTTGAATTTTAATTCTCTTTACTAATTAAGGAATGGTATTAAGTTCGTTACTCCCGTTTGTTTTAGTTTGTTATTTTATTTGCATGTTAATTAACTCTTTACGTGGAAAGAGGTGTTAGTTGTTGGAAGAATTAGTTTCTATGTAGAGAGCCTTTTACGTGACGGCACTGATGGATATAGTACTAGTAGGTACGCTGGATTTGTTACTCTGGGGGCTTAGACAAGGTAATTCGTTCTGTGGCGAATTCGATAACGCGGTACTAGTCGTTCGCAAAAAAAAAATGTCTATTGTCTCCACGGCAAACGTCAAATTCTATAATTCTATTCGAATGTGGCTTTGTCTAGACCCCCTGTACATCAATTTCGAATGTCGAATCGATTTTTTTGACATTTAGTACAAAAAAAAACGTAGGGTGCTTCATAAGATATTGTTTTTTAATAAGGCCACGCTTTTTTACGATGAATTATTTTTTTTCTTAATAAGTCATTTTTTTTGAACTTAAAGAAAATTATTTTCCACTTTTTAGTTCAGCTTTTTACAAAAGCGTGTTTTTTAGTTTTTAACTATTACTTTTCACAACCACAAAGTCAAATACGAAATTTCACAGACCAAATGTTAAAACTGACGGAATTTAACATAAAGTTTTAACTTCTATTTTATCCTCATATGGGTTGATTTTCAAAAACGCTGAAACATTTGTTTCTCCATTTTAAACCTAAAGGTCAAGTAGGAAATTTCACAGATCCAAGTTTAAAACGAACAGAATTTCCCTTAGGGTTGATTTTTCATCGGTCTTTGTTAAGTGTGCGATAAGTCCTTGATAAGTTTCAATTCAATCCGACGTTCTGAAGTGGGTGAAAATCACGTAAAAACATAGATACACACCAAGCTTCATTAAAATATATATATTGCGGGTCTTAATCGCGTGAATAATTAAAGGTAAAATACCTTGTTTATATATATATATATATATATATATTTTAATAATGTGTACAAATCGCGAAAGTTTATCAACATTTACACACCAAGCTAATAAAATCATATTAAATATAAACAACTCCAAGAACTTTTCTCCAAGGAGAAATTATAAAAGATCGCGATTTGAGGGAATCGAAGTGCATTTGTGTTGGTATACTAAATTTGGTCACTGATAAAATTGGTCACTGTTACCGATATAATTGGGATAGACATTCTTTAATTATTGTTTTGATTGATCAATATTTTTGAGTGAAATCAAATTTACTGATAAGATAATATTAAAAACCGTTTTGAAAAAATGGTTGTCTGCAAAATCGGTTTACGGACGATAATTTTATTAAAATATATATATTACGGGTCTTAATCGCGTGAATAATTTAAGGTAAAATACCATGTTTATTGCCCGACGTTTCGACCGTATGTCATAAGTATTTGTAATATTGTTTTCTTTTTTTTTAAATATCCAATTGTATCGCATGTCGCTGTAATCGCCAAAACATTGATGGCATTGTAATAAACAACCATGCCTGTGACAGCTTTAGTAGCTTTAGTACTTCAGCCTATCAGCAGGCGGAACGGACGTGACCACAACGTGATCCTCACACTTCACGTCACCCTTTTTCGTAATTGCAGTTGGTCATCGATTTTTAAGACTTTATCAAGTCAAAACTTACATTAAATTACATTTGTAACGCTGTCTGTTTGTAAAACAAAATACCTCAATTTCATTTAAAGTTAGCATATTTCACAATTGTGAAGTCTGACTTAACAGAGTTGGTAGGAAAAGCGCTGTGATTATCATAAATGCATATTTCTGCCACTGTCTACGCCGTAGACTTTCGTAGCTAGCAGCTGTAGCTACATGAAACTCGTAGCATTACTGCCAGCTTTTTGACTTACCGATAGAATTTTGAAAGTTATATTTTTTGATTATAGCTAGCTTTTTATAGTGACATCGTTCGCGTAGAAATTTAAAAAAAAAATGTCTGCTATTTAAAACTTTAATTTATTGCTGTGCCAAATGTGTTCAGCCGTTCTAAATGCCCCATCCATCCAAATTTCTGTTGCCCGCGACTTCGTACGCATGAAACTTTTTAGATTTTTTGGGATAAAAATAGTCTACTTTGTAGGGGGTAGGTTTGTTTATCAAAATTTCTACGCAAGCAAGAACTAGTAATCTATATCATCATATATAATTTTAATCCAACTAGTCTTATTTTGTATGTAACGAATAAACCAAAAAATATTTCACAATTAGAAAGCTACATTATCCGGGAGTAATATAGCCTATATTTTATTGTCAAAAAAATTAGACATCCCTACGAAAATCGCAATAATGTAACTCAATATATAAAAAACTACGATCTGACATCCATGCAAAACCGAGGCAGGCAGCTAATCCATACTAATATTATAAATGTGAAAGTAACTCTGTCTGTCTGTCTGTCTGTCTGTCTGTTACGCTTTCACGCTCAAACAGCTGAACCGATTTAGATGAAATTTTGTATGGAGATAGTTTGAGTCCCGAGGAAGGACATAGGATAGACATTTTTATCGCGATAACCGACATCCATGCGGGCGGAGCCGCGGGCGAAAGCTAGTAATCTATAATCCTAAAGTAAATTTGAACAGCCTGTGAGAGAAACACGATATAAGAATAGCATGACCGTACCCAGCGATGCACAGGATGTTCCCAGGTATAAATAGAAGTGACCTATACAGAATACAGGGTGCGTGTCCAGTCGACGGATAAGTAGGACGGATAACTATAAGCGTCCCGGCAGGTGGGACGCAGGATAAGTTGAATAGATTATGGTATTTTAAAATACAGGTCGGTAGAAGCAAGAAAAACTTGTCTAGAGACTAAGCTGTGTCCTTATTCACGATCTTTTTTTCCGTGTCCGTGGCAAGCCCGTGTGGGCTGTCAAAATTTTGTCATAATGGTAAAAGCTGCGCTTAGAAATGCATCAACGCACATACGCGGCGGATATTCTTGAGCGCACCGCGTATGCACCAGTTTGCACGGGCTTGCCAGGGACATGGAATAAAGATCGTGAATAAGTTGTTTGTGGTGCAGTACAAATTGGCCTAGTGGCCTAGTGGTTAGTAATCCTGACTGCTAAGTCAATGGTCGTGGGTTAAATTAGGGCTGGCTCATCCATAGGGCGAAAGGAGCGACGATACGCGCGAAAATCATAACCCTTTCTTACAGTCGGGTAAAAAAACAAAACGTACACATTGCAATGATAGTAGAATGCCATTATTAGCATAGGGTTTAATCAATTACTTGCCACTTTATATCCTAAAATAAGTGTAACATTTTTTTATTAAAATTTAACAAACTTTGCGTGTAGGATATCTATGTGTGCTTGCTTAAGCACGTTGTACGAAGGTTACCATGAATCTATTAAAATATAAAAATATATAAATATAAAACATAAAAAATATAGAAAAACCCAGTTGAAACAGAGTTGGTGGCATAAAATTTGAGAACTTATAAATATGTTTTGTTTTAAATGTTGATGAACTTTCGCGATTTGTAAACATTATGAAATCTTATTACGGGTCTTAATCGCGTGAATAATTTAAGGTAAAATACCTTGTTTATTTCCCGACGTTTCGACCGTATTGAAACAGCCGTGGTCACGGGTAGACTTTATATTACGGGTCTTAATCGCGTGAATAGTTTAAGGTAAAATACCTTGTTTATTGCCCGACGTGTCGACCGTATTGCAACGGCCGTGGTCACGGGTAGACTGTATATAAAGTCTTGTCTTTAAAAGAAAAGCCCTGGAACTTTTCACATTTCGTCACCGTAAAAACGGTCGTCTTATTGCGTCCATAACATTACGGCCGCTATATGACGGAGCCGCTATCCTAGGAAACCAAGGCTTATGTCTCGGTTTATGATTCGACCGATTTCGATCAAGATGTATGTACATGCGCGTCTCTATGTGGGTGTGCCTGTTTTTTCTCTTTGTAGGGAACTGGCCTTCTGTACCTAGCTATGTGTATTGTGTCTGAACGCTCGTAACATTAATTTGCATAATGAATTCCTTTACTGTTTAATGTTTCAACGTTCCCCAGTTTTTGAAATTGTAGACGAGTCGTCTCCAACATGCTTGTACAATAAAAATATTAGCTAGAATTATTCATGGCTCGAGTACAGGCATATTTGATTGTATTTTTCTTTTCTTTGTAAAATTGTAACGAGGGTGTGTCTGTGTGTAGAATGGGAAATTGCTAGGCATGCAGCATGTTAAAACATGTTCAAACCAAAACGGAGTCGGACTTGCGCACTGAGGATTCCGTACAAACTTGTATGATAGATTCTCATAATGGATGAACTATTTACATACACAAATGTATGGTAATAATATCTCTTGGAACAACTCACAAAACTGGGTCCATATTCGCGATCTTTTTCCGTATCTACGGCAAGCCTATGCTGAACTATCAAAATCTTGTAACGTAAACCGCGCGGCATACATTTTTGAGCGCTTCGCGCATGCACCTTGATGCATTTGTGAGTACACCTATGGCACACCTCTCCATTAACCATTATGACAAGATTCTGACAGTTCCACATGGGCTTGTCGTCGACCCTAATCCCAAACCAGGCAGAGCTTGGCAACCAGACAACTTTCTAAATATATACATACATGTTATAGATAAATTACACCCACACACAGAATAAACCACCGTGGTCATCACACAAAGTTTTATTCTGGGTGGGGATCGAATATACGACCTCCGGTTCAGTCAGGGTCATTAACCACTAGACCAATAGACCAGTCAACAATGTAAATAGTTAGGGAATCTATTTTTGTCTGTTTATCTGTCGCTATGTTTGTATGAGAATCACGCAAAAACAACTGCAACAAATTGGATGCAGTTTTCAACGACGTATTGTTGCAGGATTAACTTAAAATCTGGTTCATGCGTCATCTCGACACGCCTCCCATCTAATAGAACCAAATAATTAACTAGTATGGTTAACGAAATTTTAAAAATTTTTTAGACCATGGATGACCACCATCTAGAGATGACCCATGTCTAGAATATAATAATCATCATCATTATCAGCCCGAATCGGTCCACTGCTGAATGTAGGCTGAACATAGGCGTCTCTTAATTTTCACCATAACTTCCGGTCCAGTCCTTCCCAGCGACCTTCTCTAGGTCTTAGAACCACCTGCCTCAGGGCCATTCTACCTTACGTTTACCAAGTTGCGGTCTCCACTCTAGGACTCGTTTGCTCCAGCGGCCATCGGTCTATCAGCAGATATAGCCTGCGCATATGGCCACTTTAGCGTAACTACCCTGCGACCTATGTCGGTAACTTACCTGTTGCTGTGTGAGTTTTGATAAACTTTCGCGAATTGTACATTATAAAATTATATATACTACGGGTCTTAATCGCGTGATTATTTAAGGTAAAATACATTGTTTATTGCCCGACGTGTCGACCGTATTGCAACGGCCGTGGTTACGGGTAGACTATCACGTGATTAAGACCCGTAGTTTTAATTTTATAATGTTGGGTGAGTTGTCCCAATATATTAGATATTATATTGCGTCTGCGTAAATTTTCCCCGTTTTTACAACATTTCTCATTACTGCTCCGCTCCTGTTAGTCGTAGCGTGATGTTACATAGCCTAAAGCCTTCCTCGATAAATGGACCATCCAACCGTGAAAGAATTTTTCAATTCGGATCAGTAGTTTATGAGATTACCGCGTTTAAATAAACAAACTCTTCAGCTTTATAATATTAGTATAGATTAACTTCAGTTCTTTGTCGGATGACCTCATTGCAAATTTTATCCTTAAAAGAAAACCCATGCAATAATATACATTAAGATAAGAGCTTTCCACGTTCCTAAGACATAAACTGAAGTATATTGTATGTTTAAATTTTGATGCGGTCTCCGTTGTTCAAGCTTCTTTATAATGTACATGAGCCGCTTTCAACAATTACTTTGTTGGTTACCTATATGCTGAAGGGTATATGATCTGATGCTTGACTTTACTGTTTTAAAACTGAACTAGCTTTGCCTCGCAGAGTTGCCTGCTTGAGTTTCATATACACATATACGGTAGTGTGTCGTTTTTTGAGTTTCCCCTAGAGAATATAACATTTTGTTTGAAATAATTTATTGTTTCCCACGTCAATAAATCTTAAATATGTGCACCATTTACGCAGACTACCTCTGTGGCGCAGTAGGAATGTATTTGACTGCTACACAAGAGGTCGTGGGTTCGATGCCCACCCAGGATAAAACTTGGTGTGATGAGCACGTCGGTTTATTCTATGTCGAGTGTTATTTATATATAAAACTAGCTGACCCGCGCAACTTCGTATGCGTTAATTTTCCCCGTTTTTGCAATATTTTTCATTGCTGCTTAGCTCCTATTGATTGTAGCTTGATGTTATCAAGCCTTCCTCGATAAATAGGCTATCTAACAGTAAAATAATTTTTCAATTTGGATCCGTAGTTCCAGAGATAATCGCGTTCAAAGAAACAAACAAACTCTTCAGCTTTATAATATTTTAGTATAGATGTATGCATTTGGAAATATATAAGTATGTTTATCGATTGTCTGGTTTTACCTTAAATTATTCACGCGATTAAGACCCGTAGTATACATATAGCAATTTATAATGTGTACAAATCGCGAAAGTTTATCAACATTACAGTTTTTTAGTACTAAGTAAAAGACTGTTTGAGCTAAGCTGCAGTCAGACAAACGGACATGGAGACGCTATAAGGTTGTCACTACTTTGTTACTAGTAATATTTCAATGGTCATCAAATAAGGCGGCTTTACACCCCACGACATGGATTACTAAGTGATAAAATAACATCAACCTTTGCTACGTAAATACCAATGTAAAAGAATCTCCAACTAAACTTCAAAATAACACGCCCAATACGCCCTTAAAACACCCAAATATGTATACAAATAACCCAATATTATTCGCATTTTTTCCTTAGAAACTTGATATACACCCAAAATCCCTTCTATAGTCAAACTGACCCCTTTTTTACCCAAAGATTTGCAACGATAAAATAAAATGTGCCTTTCTTTATTTCCATTCGGCGCAAATCTATCCAGAAGCTACGAAACCATTGGGCGTTATTGCAAAAATGGACATTATTTAATGCTTATTTTTCTTGGCAGTCTCTCTGAACGGCTGGCCAAAATGCCTTCTCCATAATATTTATGAGTGTAGCTCGTAATTATGTTATTAGCTTCGTATAGACCATTATGTCTGGTTTCGCGTTCTTTTTCTACTATATTGTTTTGTTTTCTATGTGTTATTGTCACTTATGACGGTATTATGTTGTTATACGACGTTGTTATCAATGATACTCATGTTTATAGAGATGTGATGTATTTTTCCATAATTGTGGTTTGATTTCCATCTTAGGTTATGCGAGTTTAATGTTAGATTGATTCTTAAAGTGTTGTATAACCTTGTAAATTGTAATAATGTTATTGTTATTATTTACTTGTTGTTGTGACAGGGTTATAGTTTAAAGTATTACAAAGGATCAGAGAGGTTCTTCTCCAATTACTGAAGGTTGGATATCAGTCTTAAAAAACTCTCCTTGTCCCTGGCGAGGTGAAACAGCTCCACGGCGCTCTTGACTCGCGAATGTTTCGAAGCCACGACTTCTTACGACGGCCTGTTCCCCGTTTGCCCGCAATTTTGTTGATCATAATAATGCGTTTGTGATCCTTTGAGTCCTGCTGATTGAGAGCATGCGCCGGTAACACCACATTTTGCAAGCCTCTTTGAAAGGTCCTCTTTTATAGTTCGGGGTTCGCAACCATAGAGGACTGTAGACCAAATGTAGAATTGAAGCAGACAAATACTGATGTTGTTTTTGGAGAGTATTGTTCTCATTTTACTAAACTGTTAAATGTAATGTATAACAATGTCATACCACGGTGTTTGTGGTCGAACTCGACCATTTTTAAAGTGAAAACTTCTTTAGCAGCGTTGTGGAATGGATAAAAAACGTTAAACTCGCGTCAGAACACGTGACCTGATCGAAAATTAGTAAGACGGATGGAGAGTAAACCACCGGCGCGGCGTAAGAGAGGAAATAATATCCCCTTTCTTTCTACCGCGCGGCGAAAATGAATTGCAACGAAGGTTAGCTAGTGTTAAACAGTAAAATTTTGATTATAACGTAAAATTAATCTTAGAAGTTTTATTCACTCTCAAATATACAATAATATTTTCATTACTTACAACTAACAAAGTAGACACAAACTTACAATCTAAGAACATATATTTACAAAATAACTAAAAAATAAAAAAAAAAGCAAGACCCGTTTACGCATTGAAATATTCCTCCTCATCGATGTCGACTGGTAACGTGCCACGTTGCCAAGAAAAACCTGCCCTCTGGTCACGTGAATAACTGATACGCCGATTGGTAATATCATAAAAATAACTCGGGCACTTGGACCCCACGGTCCCAGCGTCTCGACCCCAAACGGCTCAAATATATAATCTTCAATTAGATTTACATATTTGCGACGTTTGAGTCTCCGCTGATGCAGCAGCAGCGCAGGCACAGCGTGAGGTGCTTGGAAGATGGGTAGACGCAAAGGTATTGACACAAATTACGTTCCATACCAATGACCTTCCCATCAGCCATGGCAGCAATTCCTAAAAAGTTGAATATTATATATGCCACATGCTGTCTGGTGAAATTTGGCTATGTAATAATAAAACAATAAGATCTGGCATCATGGTAGATGCAACACTCGTGCTATAGACAATCCCATATTAGCATCCCATACCAATGACATATTAGAATTTTATCGGGACATAATTGCGTAAAATATTTAAAAGTACGAACCTTTTATTTACCCGACGTGTCGATCGAATTGCACCGATCGTGGTCATGGGTTTTTTAAATACCCTCGCTTGAACTTCATTATTTTGGAAAGAATCTGTGGTTTATGCAGTTCTATTCAGTTATCCTGAAATATTTCATGCGTTTAAGTTCTAATATGTAAAATTCGCCAAAGTTTAAACAATGCAATGAAATCTGGCATCATGGCAAATGCAAGCATGCTGTAGATATAGAAATTTGACCACACGTATCTGTTACACGTTGTATTCTAAATAGGTAGGTGTGACCTTTCCTTCAGGGAAGGCCTCTTCAATAGTTCGTGACCCGAGATATTGTAGTCATCAAACAAAACAAACTTTACCAAACCTTTTTCAGCTCAATGATCAGACGAAAAATGTTTATACAGATATTAGCTTTCCCCCGCAGTTCCGCCTGCGTGGATGTACCCACATCCACGCAGGCGCGTATCGCAATCAAAAATATTATATGATCTTTCCTGGGACTAAAACTATCTCCATACTAAATTTCATATAAATCAGTCCAGCGGTTTAAGCGTAAAAACGTAACAGACAGACAGAGATAATTTCACATTTATAATATTACTCGTCTCCTAACCGATGTCGGTTACTGCGGCCAATCTTATTAGAGACCATCCAACTACGCAGGAGATGACTTCAGTGCCCAAGTGTATGCGAAGACACAAGTGCACTCTCTATTTCCTCACTTTAATAGTCCGGTGTCACGACTTTGAGAGATTGGGCTCAGAACCGACGGCTTAACCTGCTCTCCGAGAAATGGTGGGTGTGACATTTTTCTCCCATCTATGGAACGATAGTGGTAACGTTGCTTAACTTTGCAGATATCTCAATCCGCTCGGTTGCCCCTGAGTCAGGAACCCCTATATTACTTACTCATAATGTTACTGTAGGAACTTATAGATGTGTTACTTATTATGTTAACAAACATATACCGAAAAAAAGTATATGACTGCCTCAGTGTCGCAGTGTGGGATTGCGTACGGTACTTGTGCAAGAGATTGTGGGGAAGAGAGAGCTTTGTGAGATTAGTATGAGTCCGGGTGCCTTTAATTTTGTGGAGTCAGCTATTTCGCAAAATTGTCTTAAACTATATATGTCAGTAAACTTTCGCGATTTGTATACATTATAGAATTTTATAAGCTACGTGTCTTAATCGCATAAATATTTCATTTTAAGGCTAAATACCTTTGTTTTAATGCCCGACGTTTCGACCGTATTGCAACGGCCGTGGTCACTGGTAGACAATCAGTCTGGTAGACGGCCGTGGCAATACGGTATTTAGCCTTAAAATAAAATATTTACGCGATTAAGACCCGTAGCTTATAAAATTTATCTTAAACTTTTATTTTTGTAAAAATATCCATTTGCTTGCCCTTACAGGCTGGACATAGAGAACAATGCATTTACCTAACACCATTAAAATGTATTTGTAAAGTCTTTGGCAAGAAATGCCTATAAAAATTACTTCAATGAATATGAAAATATATAAAAATGAAAATATATGAATATGAATATTTTACGATTTGATGAGCCGTTTACGTATGAAATATAACAAATAAACATACACTTATACATTACTCCTCCATATATTACTAAATTATTTTTACTTATAATAATAAGGAGCGAGTGAGAGCCCACATCGCGAATAACATTGTAACAGCGATTACAGATTTTCCCACGAGATTGTATCCGACAATGTTACTTTTTGCACATTTACCACGTTATTCATGTACATCGTATTTTATGAGATATACTTTATCTATATCTTATATTTCATAATGTAATAAAATACGTGAAGTTTTTTGTTAAGCTTTTGTACTGCAGAAATATATCTATACTAATATTATAAAGAGGAAAGATTTGATTGTTTGTTTGTATTGAATAGGCTCCAAACCTACTAGACGGATTTGAAAAATTCTTTCATGGTTGTGAAGCTACACTAACCCCGGGCGACATAGGCTATTGTTTATCCCTGTATTACCACGGGAACGGGAAATACGCGGGTGAAACCACGAGGCGTCCGCTAGTTGTTAATAAGAATTAAAACTTAGGTCTTTGTAGTTATCTGTAACTTATATGTAGGAAATCTTAAGATACCTAATACATACTAGTTTTTCCACGCGGCTTTGTCTGCATTTGATTGTGATTCGCTTGACCATTTAAAATGCTAACGTCACCTTGACTATATCAAATTTTAATTTAACCTGTTCAATATTTTGAGCTGTATATACTCCATCTACTCGTTTCGATGGAACGACAGACAAACACAGAAACATGCACCGAACTTGTAAAATCGGGGGTTAACAAAAATGCTCAAAATCACAAAAAAAACACGCGATGTCTCTCTCCCCTTAAATAAATATCGATTTTATCAAACAACCCGTCGTCTTCCGCTGCATACGTCTTCATAAATTTACGCGATTTTTTACGATCCATACCCCTAGGACGACGCGGAATGTAAATCGGATCTATACGTACATAAATCCCATTTACAAGTACATATGCTTCGTATCTTTTAAGCACTTACGACATTATTCTTCGTTGCTGATTGAAAAACATGAGATGTCTTGTTAATTTATGAAACGGAGCTGGATGAACAAGGAAATTGATTGTCAAGTATTTGGTAGTATTTGTACAGTTTGTATGTTATCTATTGTAATATTGTTTGTTTCAGTGCGGTTCGAAACCGTTCGCCTAATTTAAAGATTCGGATAAAAGTGAGAATTTATGATTTGAATAAAATTATAATTAGCCATCTATGTGGCTGGAGCTAAAAAATCGGTTACAGGATTTGATCCAAACTACTAATATGTGAATTTGGTATTTGACTACTATCAAAATAAATTATTTTATAACTAGCTTTCGCCCGCGTGGATGTCGGTTATCGCGATTAAAACTATCATATGTTCCCTTCCCTGAGACTGAAACTATCTTCATATCAAATTTCATCTAAATCGGTGTTTTAGCGTGAAAGTTTCACATTTAGAATATTGGTATGGATGGATACCTATAAAAATATGTTCATTTATTAATTTAACCACTTTATTAATTTTTAATCATAAAGAGAAACACTAAAAGTAAATGATTTGACCATACAAAACGTGACGTCATATGGTAGCATTCCATTCAAATATGGACGGAGCGGGTTTTTGACGTTTCTTATAAAGAGACTGATTTGATACATATGAGAAAAACCATTGATTTGTAAATCCATCTACTCATTTCGATGGAACGATAGACAAACACACAGAAGCATTAAACTTGTAAAATTTGTACAGAGCGGGTTTTTGACGTTTCTTATAAAGAGGCTGATTTGATACATATGAGAAAAACCATTGATTTGTAAATCTATCTACTCGTTTCGATGGAACGATAGACAAACACACAGAAACACGCATTAAACTTGTAAAATTTGTATGGAGCGGGTTTTTGACGTTTCTTAAAAAGAGGCTAATTTGACTTCAGTTAAATATTCTATTTACAGGTTTTAAAACCAAATTAAAATCATATCTGCATTTTTTGTCTTTAATCAATGACGGTTCGTCACATACGACATTTTAACAAAAAACTGTGATGCGTAAAATAAAAATATTTATACTGTGTCTTATTAATAACGTGTATTTTATGAAGTTATAGGCGTTTTTATTGCCACATGAAATTTGTCTGTTATTTTTATAACTGCTATATTTAGAGCGCTATTTTTGTATGAAGTAGGTATTTATGATTGTTTTTACTAGGCTTGCCCTCAAAACAAAGACCCAACCTTTAGTATAATGATGAATGAATACGAAGGAGCTCTGAAGATCTGTCGATATCTCTTTGTGCCAAGAAGCACTCTTATTGTTAGTGTTGCTTCTAAATTCCTACTAATATATAAATGTGAATGTAAGTTTGTTTGTTTGTCACGCGAAAACTACTCAACCGATCATCATGAAACTTTGTACTCATATTCTTGGAGGTATTAGAAGTAACATAGGACATAGGAGGACTATTTATTAAGAAAAAAAATAAAACCAACATCCACGCGGGCGAAGCCGCGGGCGAAAGCTAGTATTGTATAACTATCGATATATGTTCGTAAACTTTTGCGATTTGTACATATTATAGAATTTTATAAGTTACGGGTCTTAATCGCGTAAATATTTTATTTTATGGCTAAGTACTTAGCCATAAAATAATCGTCGGGCAATAAACAAAGGTTTATTGCCCGACGTTTCGACCGTATTGCAACGGCCGTGGTCACGGGTAGACTGATTCAGCTCAGCGTCGCCTCCGAGAAGCGCGGGTTTCGGAAACTATCCTCGCTTGAGTTTTGTCACTTACTATCGTCTAAACTAAACTAAACGTAAGACGAAGACGTATGCAGCGGACGGGTTCTTTGATAAAATCGATATTTATTTAAGGGGAGAGAGACATTGCGTGTTTTTTTTTGTGATTTTGAGTATTTTTGTTAACCCCCGATTTTACAAATTTTATGCGTGTTTCTGTGTTTGTCTGTCGTTCCATCGAAACGAGTAGATGGAGTACTTACAGCTCAAAATATTGAACATGTGTTAGCATTTTAAATGGTCAAACGAAGGTTCTAAATTTTAATCACAATCAAATACAGACAAAGCCGCGTGAAAAACTAGTATGTATTAGATCCCTTAAGATGTACTACATATAAGTTACAAATAACTACAAAGACCTTAAAATAAAATATTTACGCGATTAAGACCCGTAGCTTATAAAATTCTATAAACTATAGATACTCTCGATCTTTTGTTTATTTTCAACGACCGATACCTATCTCTTATCGATTATTGTTGTTAATACTTTTAAACCTAGGCGTTGCATGATAAACATTATTTCAAATAAACACGTTTATTCCCGTGTTAAATAGCATTGCATTTATCAAGAGAATCGCAAAAAAAAAAAATTAAGTATCTATAGGTGCTTTAGTTTTTTCATTTATTTTATCAAAATCAATAGCCAATTTATAGAGGAGTATCAACTGGCAACACTAATCGTTACTACTGGGCCGCTATTTCTTTGTGAACTGTTGAAAAAAGAAAATCTAATACAGACGCGCTTCTCTTTGCGTTATTTCTACCCCTCTAAACTCAAATTAAGTTTCGAAAAGAAGTCTTTCGTTCACAGACATTAAAAAAAGAAAACTTTTTTGAATAAATTATGATTGTCAATACAAAAGTTCCGTACGGTGTTTACGTTTTTAATTTAGTAAGTACAAAACTTTACAATATTGAATTATTTATTTGATCCTAACGTATTTTGTTTTATAAGATTTGTTAATATTAGAAGTCTATAAAATCGGCGTAATATAATATCTTCTAAATCAATTTTTAAGACGATCAGACGCAGTAGGGTACAAGTCCTGTGTCACGGGGAACTTTACAAACATACATGTCACGGACACAAAGTACACCCAGACTCAGAACATCAATTTGTGGATCACACCAAGGGGTGTCCCAAGCCTATTTTACTCATTGTTACTTAACAGTTTCTAAAATATTTTTATTTAATTTTAGAGTTTACTGGTAGTATAAATCATTTTCAGTTTTATAATATTACTATAGATTTATTTGAGACTAACTGACCCCCGCAATTTTTTTTTTATTGCGTGAATTTTCCCCGTTTTTGCAACATTTTACATTGCTGCTCCGCTCCCATTGATAGTAGCCTATATACCTATAGCCTATAGCCTTCCTCGATAAATGGGCTATCCAACAGTAAAAGAATTTTGTCAATTCGGACCAGTAGCTCTTAAAATTATAGCTAGCTTTGTAATATTAGTATAGAAATGTGATCGGTCTCTACCTCCGAACCTACCTAACTCTCAAACTTTTGAATACAACATTATACTTTAGTTTTTTTTTATTTTATTAGTTCTATGATAGAAACGTTTCTATTTGTTGATAAATTGTAAACAAAGCTTAGAATTCAATTAGTTTCAGATTGTTTATTTAAGTCCGCAGATGGGTTTTTTTTACTTTAAGACTACCCATCTCAACTCGCAAAACGATTTTAAAACAAACCGTTTTGCGGGAACAATGTAATTTGTTCGTTGCATACAAACTTTGAACCCTCACTTAATTAACTGAGTAAAGAATAACGAAAAGTCGTGTCTGAATTTCGCTGAAAGTGTTGAATATTTTGAAGGAAGTAATGTTTGTGGAATGAATTTTAATTTTTATTATGAATTATCGAAACAGCAAAGGAGAGGTGTCTGATGGACACCCGGTTGGAATGTAGTTCCTTTCGCTATATCTTTTTTGTGTTTGTATAAGTATTGACGTAGAGACCAGGACTGCGCCATAACCTTACAAAATTGAGCAGTCTCTAGCAAGAGATAACGCTACTTTTTGGATAAAGGCTGTACGTGTTTTTTTATCTTACGCTTTGCAGTCAATACTGTAAAGCGTGAACGAGATTTTTTTTAAATTTTATTTTTAAACCTTTACAATAAATAACTTTACAATTCTGTTATGGTATTTATTGTAAAGGTCCCAATGCCGTAATATAAGCTACATAGATTTAGTAGAGATAAAAAAACTCAGTTAAAAAGTAAATATTGATTTACTTTTTAATTGAAAGAGATGGCATGGTTCAGGTCTATACGGCAATGGTATTAAGTAATGATTAAAAAAATGAATAGGTATATAAACTTATTTAGATTAATAAAAAAGTTAAAAATATTAATTGTTTTTTTTTTAATTTTGTTTTACTTAATGATTAAATAGATAATAATATTAAAAAGGGTATTACAATGTAAAGTAAAAACAAAAACTATTTTTGCATTTTCTCAAAAAATGTGCAACTGAAAATAATTTAAATCAACACAAAAAAGGAGACTACTTAATCCTTGGAATCGGTCCTTCAATCTTGTCTTACTTGTTAAGTTGAGACAGTATCATTTCTGCTGCAGGCCCATTAACTGATAGGCAGTCGAAATAATCGGTTTCGGTGTTGTTTAAATTGTTACACTTTTCATTTTTACCGTGCTTTTTTTCCGCCTAAACTCTCAGCCCTTAGCCCGCAAACAAATGATAACGTGCGATACAGAACTTCGTTCCAAAAGCAATTCTTCTTCTTCTTTGAATTTATGGCAATCTAGCCATTTTAACGGCTAATTTTTGCCAGTGTCAAGTAATTATGCGCTTATTGTATGCACAAAGTCTCGTTCTTTTTCAATTATCACGTATTCAATTCATTTTTTACAAGTTAAACTCGAAGCTGTAAAAATAATGGGCGATCAGTTTGCCGCCATTTTTAGAACTCCTCAATTTATCCAGCTCTTTTACCAAAAAACTAAGAATATTTGTCTATGGCTTAAGCAATGAAACTCTTCTTCTTCTTTGAGTTTATGGCAATCTAGCCGTTTCTACGGCTAATTTCTGCCAGTGTCAAGTATTTATGCGCTTAATACATGCACAACGTCTCGTTCTTAGTCAATTATCAGTTACAAGTTAAACTCGGAGCTGTAAAAATAATCGCCGGTCAGTTTGCCGCCATTCTTACAACTTTCAATGAAACTCATATTAACGATTATTACCAGAACAAAATAGCTCAGTAAAGTAAAGAACCAAAACTCATTTCTTTTTTTTTTCATAAATTTCATGTCAGTGTAGGTATTTCCAAGTTGACACTTGTATTAGTTAACGGATAATATTATTATTTTCAAGTAATTTGTTCCGTTAGCATATTTAGAGTTAGTACTAAAATGTAAGGAAACAAGAATCTGATCGAACTTCAATCAGAGATGGCTGTTAGCTCGTAAAGTTGGCTCACCTCGCCGTTTACGATCGCAGACAATTTATGACGTAGCCAATATTGCTTTCGCTGACATCAACATGGCGGATATCTTTACGGGCTAGTAATATGTTTTTATATCAAGGACGGTATGGTTTTAACCCTAGGACAATCTATGATCAGGATTATGATTTAAATCCTAAGACTGATAAAACTTTGTAGTTTATTTTCGTAGACTGTCGCGATTTGTACACATTTTAGCATTTTATAAGCTACGGGTCTACCCGTGACCACGGCCGTTGCAATACGGTCGAAACGTCATGCAATAAAACAAAACTATTTAGCCTTAAAATAAAACATTTACGCAATTAAGACCCGTAGCTTATAAAATTCTGATAAAAGTTGTTATTTTTTAAAATACAAGGCATTTTACTAAATTGCCGTCGCTGTTCTCCCTGGGTATTTTTTTATAGATTTCTGTATTTGATTTCACTGGATTTTAAATTTAAATTCATACATTGATGACATTCACAAATTTTAATTTGACGATCACAATAGATTCTTGAAGCACAATCCGTCAGTTGGTTGAAAAGCGTTTTATTTTTATAATGGTTGTAAAATAAAATTTTGCGGTCAGTGCCCAATCTCTGTAATAAAAAACAAAAGCCTCTTTGTAATATTGGAATCGATTGGGATATTTAATTAAAAATCGGGATGAGCCAACGTTGATTACCTACTCCCACGTACCGAGTGAGGTACAAAATGGCGGGACGGGCGTGAATTTGCGATGAGCATAAAGTATTAAAATTACTGAGGGAAGATTATCAAGCTTTTCGTTCTTTTATCTTCAGTTCATTTTATTCGTTTATTTTAAAACAGCATCAAACGCTCCCGAATATAAAACACAGACTGGTTTACGTATTATTTTTCTTGTTCTTTTCTGGCATTTTGATTTTATGTTTTAATTTGAAATATATAGCTTTGGGAAATATTTTCCGTTTCAAACTTTTTGTTTAAATTCTTCCTGATTTGAAACTTTTGGAGGAGAAAAAATTGCGTTTGTGAAAGTAACTTTTTGATGTACAATATTTCTCGGTGCCTTAGTAGAGTTTATATTCGACAGGATAAATGTTACAGGAAAGGAAACTTTATGAATTTGTATTCAGTCAGTTAGAAAATACCTCTTTTTTGTACATTATAACGGTAATGTAACGGTAAGATAGAAGTTGGAAGAAAGTTTTCTGATTAGACTTTAATAAAACATTATCCTCTCTGGCTCTCCCACTTTGAAAATGTAACTTTTTAAACATTCAAATTGACAGTAAAATGTCATAAAGAGCGTTCCAAATTCAAAATCTGTAGAATTAAATTCAAAAGTTTGTTCTACATTCGAATAACAATCAATGTCCATTTTGATTGTAATGGGCTGAACTGCCATGATTCCTTGGTCACAATTTACGAGCGTCGAGGCGGCGGCCATTTGTAATTTATTAGGGAACGAGGGAAAGTAGACTTAAGTCCACCAGATTTATTGAACAAAAAGTGGTTTATTAATGTTGTTATGTACAGTATGTACTGTCCATCAAACTGATTTGTAGTCAGAATGGCGGCCATTGATTGACTGAAGGAGACGACACGTCTGGAATTGTAACTAGGCAACGGGGCATACCTACTCATAGGTAGGTATTAAGTTTTTTGTATTGTTTCAAACTGCAACAAGTGAAAAAATGTATGTAATGTATTGTAAAGTATCAAACTCATAGAAATCTCAGTTGGTTTTGGATACAATACAATATTAACAGCTAAGAAACGGCGGTAATCGAGTTACTGATTCAAGAGGCCGCGAGCTCGAATTCCTACTATTAGGATGATGTGAACCCGCCCATACTATCAATTACTTTAGCTGGAGGAGTTTACACGTTGCTAATCTTTATAGTAAATATTGATTCGGGAATTTACGAAAGGCCATTCATTGAAAATCCAAACATTGATATCGTTGAAAGAACTTTCACTTAAAGCACGTGTTCAGATACCTAGACAACGTTATTCTTAGTATAGTGCAAACCTGAATGTAGTTTGCTCAGTAACGCAATCCATTGGGGTAATTTTTAGACCATGTTATGTCCAAATCCTGTTCACAGTGTGATGTAATTGAGATTTGCACTATACCAAAAATAACATAGTGGAAAAATATATATTGGAGTGAAAGCTGGTTTAATCGGTTTTTAGTTTTATTTGGTGAAAATCAGTTCAGCAATTTTGAAGAGAATAAACATTTGGAACGTAGTTTCTTATTTTTGTTATCAGGGCTGAGAGGCTAGACAAAAAAGTGTGACTATTAAAACCGACACCAAAACCCACCTTTTTGAAGTGATTTTTGAGGCACTTTTCCATCACCTAGGAAACTAAAATGTTTTTAATCGATTCAGCTTGCCGTCAATTTTGAAAAATATTTTTTTTAACGTACGTGCACACACTTTTTTATTAATTAGTTAATATAAATTTATGCATTGTTTTTTTATTAATTTATTTAATCATTAATACAACTGGGTCTCCATAAGACACCTCTCTCTTTTTTTTCTCACTTATCGGGATTTATTTCTTCATTTATTTTATTTGTCATTTATTGGATTTACTTCACTCATTAGCATTTCAATGTAAGTGTTGTTACAGGGCAAATGAGACTAACGAACTAAAGTCTAAAATGATGAACGCAGAGCGGTGACATTCAGATCTTTGCCAAATAAAGATTTTGATGGCACTGATACTGTTAAGGGGTAGCATACAGCTTATTATTTTTTAATTTTCGCGTTTTTAACGCATATTAGATACTAGCTCATCCGCGTAACTTCGTCTCCGTCAATTTTCCTTCTATTGGTCGTAGCAGGATGTTATATGGCCTTTCTCGATAAATGGGCAATCCCACAGTAAAATAATTTTTCAATTCGAACCAGTAGTTCCTGAGATTATCGCGTTCAAACAAACAAACTCTTATATATATCTATCTCTTCTAATATTAGTATAAATGTATCAGACTAGCTGTTGTTCGCGACTGCGTTCGCGTAATAAAATAAAATCAATGTTACTCCCCGATAATGTAGCTTTCGATAATTGAAAGATTTTTTTAAATTGGTCCAGTAGTTTTTGAGTTTATTCATTACAAATATACAAAAATACAAATCTTTTCTCTTTATATTTTACTTCTATACTATAGAAGTATAGACATATCCAACCGGGACTTCATTGCGTGAAGTACGTAACTCACGACCTACTGGTTTCTTCATTTACTACATAAAAAAGACGTTCTAAACTATTATTATACAGCCGATGACATTTTTTCAAAAAACGGGCGTATGTCTAATCAATTCTTACTATAACTTCAGCGTAATTTACTACAGAATCTGGATCTTTTGACTAAGAATCTGCTCATTAAAACCTACCTGGTAAGCACTACCTAACAATTTTAATGGAGCGAAGTTTCTTGCTCAGCTCCTGGGAGCTACGAGAAACTTCGTTCTTGGGAGTAGAGCACAAAAGTCAGAAAGATACCTAAAAGTTGTTTTTAAGTATTTTACTGTTATTTAGATATAAAAGTAGGGGAAGCCTGACTTAACGGAAGAGGAAGTATTTTCACCTTACAGTAATTCTATTTAGTATTTTTTAAGTAAAACTTCTTTAGCGGCGTTGTGCACTTTTTGGGATGGGTAAAAATTTTTAACCTCGCGTCAGGACACGTGACCTGATCGAAAATTCATAAGACGGAGGGAGAGCAATGAAGAACTACTACAATATCATTAGAATTCGAAGGTAAGCTTCGCCACCATCTACAATGTTATTATAGTCAGGTGGAAAATCGGTCCAGAAACCAGAAGAACCGTTCGAGTCTGAGTAACGATTATATTTTTCCCATTTAGATTTTGGTTTTTTGATTTGTGATTTATTATATTTTTATTATTATGTCAGTAAGATCTTTTCATCAGTATGTAAGAAATTTCATTAGTGTGTAATATAATTTTCAAGTTTTCACTTCTGCCGGCACTCCCGGAGTGCAATCCGTTGTTTTTTTAAAAGATAACTCGCGCATTTCCGGAGTTCTGTGTCGTGAAAAACCTTAGAAACATAAAACTCACGACACAAAGTACACTATACTAGACTCAGAATAAGAATTTGATAATCAATTGTCATGAAGCTTATTGTTTAATCTTTTCCTTATTCAATCAAAGATCAACCAGTAATGGTCCACTGCTGGATAAGCCTCTCTTTTACGCCACTACACGCGATCTTCAGCCTTCGGCATCCAGTAGCGGGTAGCGACCTTCTTTATGTCGTCAGTCCATCTGGCTGGAGGTCGTCCAACGACGTAACGTTTATCGGTCTCTAGTCTAGGATTTGCTTGCTCCTTTTTTTTTTAAAAGATAACTCGCGCATTTCCGGAGTTCTGTGTCGTGAAAAACCTTAGAAACATAAAACTCACGACACAAAGTACACTATACTAGACTCAGAATAAGAATTTGATAATCAATTGTCATGAAGCTTATTGTTTAATCTTTTCCTTATTCAATCAAAGATCAACCAGTAATGGTCCACTGCTGAATAAGCCTCTCTTTTACGCCACTACACGCGATCTTCAGCCTTCGGCATCCAGTAGCGGGTAGCGACCTTCTTTATGTCGTCAGTCCATCTGGCTGGAGGTCGTCCAACGACGTAACGTTTATCGGTCTCTAGTCTAGGATTTGCTTGCTCCTTCAGCGTGCAAATCAAAAGCCTTCTATCAGATCTCCATAAGTAAAGACGTTACCAATATCAATATTGTTTTTTTTAGTTATACTTGTACTTTTAAAGTGCTCGCTTATTAAACACACATTGTAATATAAATGGTAGATTTTAAAAAAATTGCCCAAGAGTATCTTTTCAGCTACTGCTACTTGATTCTGTAGTCTAACTTCATTTTGTTTTTTTCAAAGATGATGTTTTCAAACAATCATTTAACTTAAGTATGAGGTTCAACTCAAACTAACAAACAAACGAATGGAAAACATTTTAATGTACATTTGATGACTGACTTATTTGGTCAATGAGGCTCGTAATCATAAAAATACTTCGACTGTCGCAATATAATGTTACGATAATAAAACCACCTTGACAATCTTTTATGTGCTCGTTCAGTATTATGACGGAAAATAAAGTCAACGGCTATTCTATTTGACATTATTTTTTTATTTTCGCAAACATCGTTTTAAATTGGAAAGAGAGCTCTTGTTGGCGATTGCGTGGAGTACGTAGCTTTTGTCAGCGATTGTATTGCGTTGACCGTAAATGTATCGAGTTTTGCAAATGATGTCAGGTGAAAGAAGGCAGGTTTTCACTGCTAAAGGGTAGAACGGAAAATAGTCGAGCGGCATAGAACAAGATTTCTTAATCAATAAACTGAAATTTATACTAATATTTTAAAACGCGGTAATCTCAGGATGTACTGATCCGAATTGAAAAATTCTTTCACTGTTGGATAGTCAATTTATTGAGGAAGGCAATAGGCCATAAAACATCACGCTAGGGCCAATAAGAGCGGAGCAGCAATGATAAATATTGCAAAACGGGGAAAATTTACGCAGACGAAGTTGCGCGGGACAGCTAGTAAATAATATTTACTGAAATAGAAAAACCTGTATTGCAGTGGCTACCCAGCACATTTATAGATACCAGTGTAGAATCTAGAATGCAAATGGGTGACAGCTTCTAAAAAGAAATAGGTGACTTGAATAACCACCCGCTATACATCAAAGACTTATAACGAAATTATAAAAGTTTGTTTGAACTCAACACTCGATGCTTTGTTCAGAAAATTTTGTTCATTTTTAATTGGATTTCAGCTCCGCTTAATTACTTTAATTAAGACTCAGATTTTACTTTGTATGTTTGTGTACTGTGAAATTATGTTTTATTTATCTTTGTTATTTTTTGTTTGAAAGCAGACTCAGGGAAATCTGTTCAGATATTTTGCGAAATTTTCTTTTAATTCTTTTGGGGGAAGACGGGGAAAAATTGCATATTTGTAGGGTTCCGTAGCCAAAATATAAAACGGAACTCTTATAGTGTAGTTTCGCCATGTCCGTCTGTTCGTCCGTCCGTCCATCCGTCCATCCGCAGCTTAGTTCAGATACTGTTAATGACTGAAGGCTGTAATTTTCCATGTAACTTACGTCGATAAAGTGAAAAAAAAAAAATTAAAATCTTGAAATTTTTTTTTTTGAGGGTAGCTTCCTATGTGTAAAGTGGGGATGTGATTTTTTTTACCTACCCCATCGTGTAGGGTATCATTTCGTATTTATTTATCATAGTTTCTTTTAATAACGTTTAGGGGTTGAATAGACCGTTTTTATAGTTAGGGTTCTGTTCGGGAAAAATTAAGCTAAAAAGTGCAGTTTCAAGAGTCAAATGTTCCCCCCCCCCCGCCAGCATGACGAAGTTAAAAGGAAAACTATCACAGCTAAGTAAAGTGACTTTCGTCTCACATTTATGTGTTGAGATGCCGAGAATGTAGCAGGCAGTTTGTATTGAGCGGTCGAAGCGAAAGCACGTCTCCGTACAAGGTGTTAGCGTTGTTATAGTAGCTTGGTGTAATCAAAGTGTAATTTGAACTATAACGAATTTTACTTTGCTCGAGGCATACCTACGTGCCCACATTATGGCCGAATAACACAATATTAGTTCGAATACTGATGCAAATATCGCATACGGTCACCCTCGCTAAAAAGACTACAATAATGCCTGCTGCTCAGCTAATCTCGGCCCATTTTTCTGCTAACATTTACCAGACCCATGCGATTTGCTAAAGTTTTTGATTGCAAAAAGTCGTTCCCATCACCACATAATACAAGTATTTGCACACATTAGAATACATAAAGCTAAGAAGATGATGACAGGACGGACTTTTTCACTGCCTTAAAACAACGCATTTGCAGATTAAAACCTTCAATACAATCAGCACCTGATCCGGAAAAAACATCGAAATTAGATAGTACTTCTTTAAAGAAAGTATTTCCTTAAAGAATGATGGCTGCAGGGGAAGCAATCCACTTAGACATCTCTCGGTTCTCCGGTGATTGCGTTTGTATCGACAACCCTAACGGAGTTTCCTCAACGTCTTCTGTAATGGATGGTTCAACAAATACGATAAAAATGGCGCTAGTTCTAAGTGTTTTTAACCTGCAACGTTAAAGAAAGGTGAGAAGCTTGTTGTTCATGTATTTGTTTGTCTCTGGTTAAGTAAAGGGCAAATGGACGGTTTTTCTTTAGCTGGCTAAATTGCAATCAAGGCGTTTTGAAGATAATAAACAACTTTTAGACAACAAAATAAAGTTGGACAACCCTAACAGAGTTTCTTCGCGTCTTCTGTAATGGATAGTTGTAAGTGTTTTTAACCTGCAACGTGAAAGGAAAGTGTGAAGTTTGACGCTGTTTGTTTGGCAACGTCTCTGACAATGTAGGATTAGTAAAGTTGGACGTAAGCCTGTTCATCCATTTTGAAAATAATCTATTTTATAGGTACCAAAATTATAAATTAGTAGGGAAAAGAGTAAACGACAACTGTGACGTCATTCTGTCCGTATACAAGGAGCACAAAATAGCGATGCGTCAGATTAGGTTTTTTTTTATATGTGCATGTGTGTCAGTGTATGGCAGAAGTTATATTTATCCGATTTTGATACAACATGTAGTAATCTTTTCACGGACGTCTTTTCAGTCAACCCTGGGTCCTTATTCACGCAGGCGCGTTGATTCATTTCTAAGCGCAGCTCTTCATTTACCATTAAGTCAGTACACACGAGCTTGCCACGGACACTGGAAAATAGATCGTGATTAAGGACCCTGAACAAACAAATAAACTGAAAAAACAAACGCAAAAACAAGGCATAGCTTACTTTCTATGTTAGTTTCTTTTTCAAATATCTTCAATGTACAGACACAGCTACTTTATAATACTAGACGTTACAGAATAGAAGCGATAGATTAAATTATAACATTTTCTACGTTACCACCATCACCAAACAATCGGGAAATTCAGGGAATGTTCACAAAGACTTTAATGGTCGCATAAATTCGGGCTACATTCAGTACAGTGGCTCTATATCCAATATCGGAGTCGATAGGGGAGTGATTAAATTTTCAATTAAAATGCAGCACTGTGCCACTACCGAACATATGGTTTGGGTTATTTATGGGTACTTGATTTTACAATTTACGCCTTTTGCAGTATTCATGGGACTTAGTTGAACACAAGAGGAATCTGCCCGGTATGTACAGGGTCCGATTTGCACTAACTCTGTCACAATAAAATTATTTCGGTATAGTTGTTGCAATTCATGAGTGTGTGAGTGGCGTAAGCCAAATGAAGACTTAATATATTATTGTTACTGTGATACTTACGTGTCGTTATATTGAAACGCACTGCGCACAAAACGGTATTGCACACACCTAAAATACGCAGCCGTGTATAAATGTTGATAAATATGTATATAAGGGGTCTTAATCGCGTGAATAATTTAAGGTAAAATACCTTGTTTTTCGACCGTATTGCAACGCCGTGGTCACGGGTAGAGTCGAATCGTCGGGCAATAAACAAGGTATTTTACTTTAATTTATTTTACGCGATTAAGAACCGTAATATACATATTTTCATCAATAATATATATATATATATCGTGTATATTTCGTACAGTATCTAAAATACTTACCCCTAAAATAATACTATTCGTATTATACGTATCAACCCATAAGATGTCGTACTGCTGGGCACAAGTAACCTACTTATTAGATTCTGGGACCCCCCAGGATCTAAATAGTAGGTTACTCGTGCCCAGCAACAACTGCCATAATCGCCACGCTTGGCGACCCGGTTGGCGATCGCAGTAAGGTGCTTTTCAAACGTTCTGTTTTCAATCCGGTCCGGCGACGGGTATCCGTTCCGGTGGCTATATATTCGCGCCGGGTACCCGGTGCCGCACCGGATTAAAACTGGAATGTGTGAAAAGGATCTTAGGCTTTAAAGTACGCAAAGGACGCTGCTGCTCGTCCTCCGGTGTGAAATCCCTTAGTCGCCTTGACGACACCCACTGGAAGAAATGGGGTGGCACTTTTCATAAGCCGGTACCACACGGCCTAATTTTAAAATTACGTATTCAATTTGAATTAGGCAACTAAAAGAATTTGCATGTCTAACTAAATTAGAAATAATAAATATAACCAGAATCATAGCTGTACTTTATTGAAATATTTATTCATACTTACGTAGCGTTAACCAATATTTAAAGAAAAGATACAAAAAATAACTAAATATTCATAAGCATTGTTACATATTCTTAGGTAGGTAGATAAAAAAAGCTTCTGTTTATACATGTCGAGTCAAAGTACTTTATTATAATAGGTTCGTGGTGTAGGTAATTGTTGCAGCACCTTACTGGCATAACTATACAAATGTATTACAAAAATTGGCATTTTAAGAAAGTTGTCATGATTTTTGCCACGCCCTTTACTAAAGGATTTACTCTTGCGAAGTTGGCATTAAATGTAGAATCATTATATTCCAATTTTTTTCTGACGTTCATAAGCGTTGCATTTTGTAACCTAAGTGAATAAAGTACTTTTGACTAAGACTATGACACAAGCCATTGAACTTAGCTGGACTTTATAGGATTGATAGTAATGTGAGACACGATCTCACATTGCATTAAAAAAATAACTTTAAGAATTATAATTAAACATTAGTAAATAGTAGTTTTTTTTTATATTTAGCTTTATTCATTCAAACATTATTTTTAGGTTACCTCTTTGACCTTGATGGTGAATGCGATAACAATTTAATTAAGATTTTTAAACCATAATAGTCATTAAATGAATACCTATCAATTGTTACAATACTTTAACTCATTAGATCACGTATTTTATTACAATATATGCACACGGAGAGAAAGTTTCTATGCTATTTTGGCACATATATCTGCGCTAAGAGCGGATTTTTCAAAATACAACTATAATTTAATCCTAAAACTAAACTAAACGCAGGCGGATCCGCGGGGAATACTAAGTTATAGTGAAATTGCACTAACCACTAGACTAAAAGGCCAGATACTAGACTTATTCGAAAATTCTACGTCCATATTCTTTCAATGTTTTTTCCCAGAATTTAATTTCTTTGTCGAGTGGTGCGGTTCTGGCCTCCAAAACGTTACCAATATCCATGTAGTCTTGCTCCTCAATAGTGTAAGGTTTCCATATGGTACCCAGAGAGCCATCTGGTGTCGGGTTTCTGTAACATTAGGTAAAAAATTGTGTAAATAAATAAATAATTCCCTCAGTCGATTTCAGTCAGTGTGACTAAACTCAAGGGTGATTAAATTACTTAGGGGTCGTCAATTAGTCACGTGATTTAGAGTTTTGAGATTGAAGTTTTAGCCACTTTTTTATTCCCCTCTCCTCTGGTGATACTTGGTGATGTTTTTTACTAAACCCATCCTTTCCCTACTCAAGATCACGTATATTTTTAGGTATCTACATAAAATATCTCAACACTTTCCTAGGGATATTTCCGAATCCCCTCCCCCCTTTCACGTGGTTAATAGACGACCCCTTAGGAGCTTGTGCACAAGTGTGTGCCCAGAAGGCAGCAGAAGGAGAGGTTACACACAAGGCCGACGACTTAACGAGTTTTGTTAAATCGGAGGCAAGAAGGATTTTTTTACTAGGTAGTCACTCGTTTATGTTCCTGATAGTGGTTAAATCACCACTGAGACTAGAACCAAATCCCCAGAAATGTACCCTTTGAATCCCTAGGCAGGCTTACCTGGATCTTGTTCCAAAGGTTAAACAGATATGATAGTTAAATTACCATGTACCTACTACCTACACTGATATGTAGTATATTATATTATGTCATTGTATGTTTTTGATAACGACAGCAAAAATTAGTTGATATTTATCTCATGTACGGACGAACTGATAACAATATCTGTTTGTTTGTCATAATAATAACATTGCCACACATTGTTATAGCAATAGAGATAAAAAATATGAATATCAAAGTCTGCTCTGCCTGCTACTGCCTCTGTGGCGCGGTGGGAGTGTGTCCGACTGCTACACAAGAGGTCGTGGGTTCGATTCCCACACAGGATACCATTTTGTGTGATCCACAAATTGTTGTTCCGAGTCTGGGTGTACTTTGTGTCCGTGACTTGTATGTTTGTAAAGTGCCCCGCGACACAGAGCTTGTACCCTAATGTCGTTTTTTTAAAAAAGAAAAAAAAAAAAAAAAAACTTACCCAAATTTAGCAAAATTTGACCAAATTTTTGTTACTGTTTTGATAATTTCAAAAGTTTCGGAGTTAACATCAGTTTCGGGATTCGGTAATTTGTTATCGAAAATGTACATTAAGTCATCGGAATGATTGGTAACTCGTCTATTCCCAACAATATCTTTGGTACCAAATACTTCACATGCTTTGTTTCTCTCAGATTTGCAAGAAAAGTTGTACAGGTACAGCTTGTTTCTCTTCGTGTTAGCGCAGAATTTCACCCATTGCATTACATCGAAGTAAACCATATCCATGCCACCAAATTTCTGTAATGGTATCCAGTTCTCTGGTATTCTAATCTTATCATTAAAATAAAATTTTCTAATTTTATTTCCAAGTTCCAATTGTTTATCAATAGACAAAGTCAATGAGAGAGGCTTAGTAACAAAATATTCCGGAAAATTTACCGCCAATTCTAAATGATTCTTAATATAGTCTCCAGGTTTTATCATTACTACGCCTTCGTCTGATGTGTATCCGGCCATGACATCTATACCGTGGTGAATTTTACTAGATACAGAATCTATCAGGTCTCCATAGAAAAATCTTTCACCATCACCAAATTTTTGTTCATTAACTACACTGAAATAAATATCTGTTCTATCAATAACAGATCTTTCTGACAGCGTTACTGCTATAAGAACTTCAGTTAGAAGCTCAATTGGTTGCTTTTTAAAGAATTCATACAATTCTTTATCATCTTCGGAGTAACATCCTAATTTTCTTGCTAGTCCTAAAGCTCTTTCACGTGGCTTGAAGCCTTGCGCCCAATGGTTGACACATGTACCACTTTGAGCTATAGCCCTCTTGAAAAGCCCTTTAGACATAGGCGACATCATATGATACGTGACGCTGGCACCACCGGCGCTTTCCCCAAATATAGTAACATTATCTGGATCACCACCAAAATTAGCGATGTTTTTGTTAACCCATCTTAGAGCTTGCACTTGGTCTTTCATTCCAGCATTACCTGGAATTTCTGATGTATTTAGGCAAAGGAAACCGATCACTTCAAGCCTATAGTTGATAGTGACGAGTATGACTCCATGTTGGACTAGAAAGTCTGGACCATACATGTCGGCATCTCCACTACCACTTGAGAAGGCACCTCCATGTATCCAGAACATAACTGGTAGAGGTTTATCAGGGTTGATATCAGGGGTGTACACATTAAGATACAGGCAGTCTTCACTCCCTTCTCTTCCTCCTCCAGAAAACCACTGGTACTGGTAGCATTTTGGACCAAAGTTTTTTGCACTACGGACTCCGTTCCATGGTTTTGGTGGTTGTGGAGCCTGTGAATCAAATAAAATATAAAATAAATAAATGGGCTGTGCAAAAATTGTATAACACTTAAATTTTAACACTTTTTTTTCCAAAAAACATACAACGACTTCAATCACGATTGATTGGCTGGCATTTATTGAGGAGTTTCGGTTTCTTTCGATCAAAAAGTATAATAATTTTAAAAATCTGTCTGTTAAACGACGGACTGATGCCAGAAATACATAAAAAATACAAACATACGAATTAACCTCATCCTTTTTGAAATTGGTTAAAATTTATTTGATTTTACTTCGATTGTCACTAAAACTGAGTGTATAGGCGGGACTCAAACTTGCAAACAAAGGAGTTTTTTTCCTACGGTGATACACTATACCGCTCAGATACAGAGCCACGGCTGGGGATACCAGTTATATCTGTATAATCTATGGCTGGAGTTGTCTAGTACAGTTGTTTTATTTGTTATTGTCATTGACGTAGAGATCAGGACTGCGCCATAATCTCACTAAATTGACCACTCTTTAGAAAGAGACAATGCTACTTTGTGGACAATACCTGTTAAGGGCCGCACGAGTTTTTTCTCTCTTTAACGCTTTGCAGTCAATATTTACTTTTTAATTGAAAGGTCCAGTTCTATACGTCAATGGTTACTGTACATTTTTTTTATTCCTGACGAAAAAGTGAGACTTCTTTTAAGTGATTCTTATCTGCCTTATTCTGTCTGTTCCTGTGTAGCACTTTCACGAGCGCGTTTGCGTAATGGTGGGTTCACACGCTTGCGTTGAAAGCTACATTCGTGTGAATGTGTCGCTCTACTGTTTGTGAACGGCTTTTTTTGCTCCTTGCCGAGCTGCTTGCCGCGCGTCTAAACGTACTGTAAGGTTTGCTTTCTGTACCAGAAGGTGTCCCGTCATTTTTTCACGCTCTCCGAGGCATGGGAGGGTCATGTCTCGGAGAGCACATTAAGTTGTAGGTCCTGCGCCTAATCTCTCTGAGAGTGGATAAATAGAGAGTGCACGTGTGCTTGTGCATACACTTGTGACACTTGTGTATACCTCCTGTTGGCTAGTCTATAATAAGATTGGCCGCCACAATTGACATCGGTTGGGAGACCAGTATTCTAAATATGATTTTTTTATAGTTTATACCAAACTATGAGAAAAGTATACATTAAATGAAATTAATGTTTGACACACATATGCAGGCAAAACATACCTAACCAATATTAAAACTTCTATCGTTATTTAATAATAAATCTATACTAGTATTATAAAAAGCAAAAGATTTGTATGTAACGAATAAACTTAAAAACTATTAAACCGATTTCAAAAATGCTTTTACCATTAGAAAGCTACATAATAAAAATAATATCTTGGGACCACTCACACAACGCACAATCTTATCCCAAACTAAGCAGAGCTTGTACTATGGAAACCAGACAACTGATAAACATACTTATATATTTCTAAATACATACATATTATAGATAAACTAGCTGACCCGCGCAACTTCGTCTGCGTAAATTTTCCCCATTTTTGCAAACATTTTTACTTGCTGCTCTGCTCCCATTAGTTGTAGCGCGATGTTTTATAGCCTATAGCATTCCTCGATAAATGGGCTACCTAAAAGTAAAAATTTTTTTGCAATTTGGACCCGTAGTTTCTGAGATTATCGCGTTCAAACAAACAAACAAACTCTTCTCTCTCTTCTAATATTATAGTATAGTTATAAATGTTAGGGGTGGATAACCCTTATCACTTAGGGGCATGAATAATAGATTGTAATTTTCCCTTTTTTCTTCCTTTTTTTTATAACATTTTTCATTGCTGCTCCGCTCCTATTGGTCGTAGCGTGATGTTATAACCTATAGCCTTCCTCGATAAATGGGCTATCCAACAATAAAATATTTTTTTCAGTGCAGCCCAGTAGTTCCTGAGATTATCGCATTCAAACAAACAAACAAACTCTTAGGGGTATGAAAAATAGATGTTGGCCGATTCTCATAGATACCGGATAAGCACAAAAAATTTCATCAAAATCGGTCAAGCCGTTTCGGAGGAGTATGGCAACGAAAACTGTGACACGAGAATTTTATATATTAGATAACACCCAGACACAGATTAAACCATCGTGCCCATCACACAAAGATTTATCCAGGGTTGGTATTTATCGAACCTACGACCTCATACGTAACAGTCGGATACAGTCGACAGACGGATATAGTGAAACTATAAGGATTCCGTTTTGCCAGTTTGTCTACGGAACCCTAGAAAATCTCTGCTTTACAATTAATATTGATGCGTCAGGAAATTAAATTGTTGCTAAAATAATTATATTTTGAGGTGACTATTTTGCTGTGCAATCTGTATTTTTGATTAGGGTTGGGGTTTTTTTTATATGAATGTTTTGATTTACAGTTGTTAATCAAAACATAATTTTCAGTACATAGTACAAGCTCTGCTTAGTTTAGGATTTTGTGTGAGTTGTCCCAAGATATTATTATTATTATTATTATGTAGCTTTCTAATGGTAAAAGCGTTTTTGAAATCGGTCCTATTGCTTTTAAGTTAAATAGCCTTTAAAAATTAAATTTACCTTGAATCTCAAATCTCCAATCGGCGGCTCAGCATAAGGTATACCTTTAAAGCTATAGAAACTACCTCCACATTTATTTTCCACCAATTCTCCATCTAATAACCCCTCACTGACACTCACTTTAACCATTTTTAATACAATATACGTGCTGTTTACGTGCGCTCCGATTTAGAATGGTGATATCAATTGTGCGTGTAAACGAGTTCATTTATCAGATAAGTGGACAGCATACAAACAATTCAAGATCATGGCTATTCTCAGGCCGATAGACACTGTGTCATTTTGTTATTTACTAGTTAGTTAGTACTTACTGCGAAGTCAGAGGCCGTGGGCTCGATTCTACCCTGGTTAAAATATTGTATGATGAACACGGTTGTTATGTATATATTTTAAAAACTATGACGTATGACTTATTAAAAAAAAAATATCGTACGCGTCAATTTTTAAATAACGTTTTGAAGATGGTTGAACTCTCTTACCTGGGTAAGTCTTCCGATCTCTCCCTACTAATTTTTAAGTTATGTCACAGATAATATAATACTATACTAGTAGTTATGTTGACAAATTTAAAATTATTTTTAAACATAATTTATTTTATAGCTTTTCTTGTTGAATTAAATGTGTCAAATCAAAAGAAGTGTCCATTCATTTTCTTGGTCTTTCAACTTTTTTCAGGTCAAATCTAGACAACTGTTAAACATACTTTTATGTATATCTTTATTGTTTGTTATTTAGTCGAATCGGAAAGGTGATCCCTTTTCCGCGGGGATTCGACTAAATAACAACGATACTCTTCCGAAATGAATAAAAAAATGATTTAATTTTATAAAAAGGGTGCCTTTTAAAATTTTCGTACAAATTCTATTGAAAATTATTAATAAGTAGGTATAACGTTGTAACAATGAAACAAAAACAACAGAAAACCTACTTCTTAAGTCGCATTATTCGATTTTGGGGGGCGTGGACGACGAAACCCTACATTATGCGTGGCCCACCACCTGCACTTGGTCGGTTTTTTTATGGATTTCTATAGAGTCAAGATGTAATCCCCTCCCGTGGAGATTCGATTACCTAAATCGGCATCCAGTAATAGTACAGATTACCTATTTCTTAAGTAAAGATCAAATCTTACTTGTTTTTTCGCTGTGCCTTAATCAGTGATCAATCAATAGTTTGATTTATTAACTGTAGGTAAACAAATAGTTTCCGCTCGTTCTTTCTCTATCTCAAAGCTGTACTCGATCACGTGTCGTCGGTGACTGTAACTGGGTCACCGGTCACCGGCGAGGTCACAAACGGGTGTAGTTGTGCCAATAACTGTCGACTACAGGGTTAACTACCGATAACCCTCCCACGACCTTGGAGAGGGTGTTATTGGCGCCTTTATTTAAAGGGTTGATTGAGTCAAGGTGGGTAGGAATATCTATTAGATTAGAGGGTTTGGAGTCATTTGTTTTGTATCTTGGCTTGAAGAAAGTCGAAAGCTTAAGTGTCAAGCACGAACAATAGAAATTGTTTTTTTTTTCCTCTTCCCTTCAATATTAATCGGTAGAGATTATGGCTCGCACATTCTGTGTATACGCCAGTTTCAAGTATAATTTCTTTCTAGTTTTCTTCTTTCAATCTACAACAATAATGTTACTAAAATGGTATATTTCAGCCTTTGTCAATCTCTATTGAGCTACTGTATAATAGCATGGGGTGCGGCAAGTAAAACGCATCTTCTTAAGCTGGAACGAGCTCAACGAGCAATATTAAAAATAGCTTGGAAGAAGCCGTGGCGCTTTCCAACAAATACCCTGTATTCTGAGCGAAATCTTCTTCATGTAAGGCAGCTGTACATATCATCGGTAATGCTTCGCTTTCATATAAATGCAAAAATACAAGCTCGTGCTTCATATAGGACTCTCAAGTGGGATAGACCGAAAATACGCTCTTCCTTTGCTCGTAGATCCTTCACATATATGACACTCCACCTGTATAGCAAGTTCTTCGGAACCAACTCGAAAATAATAAACATGTCTTTATCGCAGTGCAAAACAGCTATTAAAAAATGGCTACTGCCCAAAAACTATGACCAAACCGAAAATCTACTGTGCACTGGCCTATGATATACATGCATCGACCCGTCTTCGACACACACACACACACACACGCGCACACACACACACAAGCCGACACATAAATATATATATTAAAAAATTGTACATTTATATATATAATAGATGTAATTTTATTGGAACTGTGTTGCTCCTAAATTTCTAAACAATTTGTATCTAAAATAGGGAAGAAACTGAATCTCACGACACAGGGAATCCTAGTGTGAGGTTCAGTGATATTGCTTTTTAGAACGTAAGGATTTCTTGGTAATCTATGATATGTAATGCAACTACTGTACTAATGTAAATGATACAGAAATAAAATTATTATAAATTATAATCACAAAGTTCTTGTCCAGTTATCACGTATTTCAAGTACCTATATATTTAACACTGTTTTACACTTTAAACGCGGAGCTGTAAAAATAGCGACATGTCAATTTGCCGCCATTTTTACAACTCCAATTAAAATTGTTCTAAGTAAAAGAAACATTCTAAATTCTAAACCTGTTAATTATTTACAATACTTTTACAACAGTAAATATTTTAACTAGCAAATGTTAGTCTTTTTCTATTTTGTTTTGTGAACGGAATCAAAGGGATTCAGTCCTCTACTTAGAACAGAAAGAAGTATTTAGAAGCGGCGGTAGCCTAATGGCTAAAGCATCGGTCTCGCAATCGTGAGGTCGTGGGTTCGAATCCTGGCCATCATACTACCGACGTGAACCCACTCCTAACACAAGCTATAGAGCTTAGCTGGAGGGGTTAACAGGATTGCTAGTAAGATGGGACCACAATCCCACGTTGCTAGCTCTTTAAAAAAAAAAAAAAAGATTTCTCTAGCTGCGTGATGCTATAATAGGTTTCCTCGATAAATAGGCTATCCAACAGTAAAATATTTTTTCCATTCGGACCAGTAGTTCCTGATATTATCGCGTTCGAACAAACAAACTCTTCAGCTTTATAATATATAGATGCAGGTTACCTAGCATGTACGTATTGTAACTTATATTCGAAACATTCGTAATTTATAGATACGTAAGCACAGTTTCTCAATCAAATACCTTCCGATATCCCAAGAAACCGCTCAACGCCCACCGATTGGATTTCAGTTAAATGGACATTCCGAGGTTCATAGCTCGGTAACCAAACTGATTATGTAATCAAATCGTATTGTTTTAGATACTGTAGATAGATAGAGAATATTTCCTGATGGAATTTCGATCGTATCGGCCAAATTCTACTAAGAAAAGCTACTATCAACTTGAGTATAGTACCTTATCTGTAGTTGGTTTGATCAAGTTCTTGAAAAAGAATCACTCCTACGCCCGGATTTTTTTTTGTTTTGACACGATGAGTATCATTCTGCTTCGAAACGAATTTAAAAAAATACATTTATACTTTGCCTTATTTAAAAAGTAGGATATAAAGGGCATTTTCCGAAACGTTTTCATGTCACGTGCGTCGACCAATCAGAGACGATTGTTTGAATATGGAACGCGGAATATTCTCTGATGTTTAATTGCACTCTGTAACTGATGATGCGCGGACGGAACGTGACGTGGTTCTTTATTTGAAATCGAATAAAAGAATTCTCTTTTTAAAATGAGCTTGTTCTCCATGAGTAGTCTTAATTAATGAATGTTAATTTGATGAGGTACATGTACATGAAATACTTACGTATATTGATAAGATCAAGTCTTTATACCATGAACACTTAAACAAATAAGTATGATATAAAATGGCCATTTAATGCATTTAAGGAGTTCGTGATCCAGTGGAGTTTTACGTAGTATTAGTTAGTATTATTTGTTACTACTATCGGTCAATAGACAAGCGACCGTTTTCGAAAAACGTCACCTCCTCCGTTCGGAGAGCAAGTTATGCTAACAAAAGTTATGCTTCAAAAGCTTGGTATCAGCCGTATGTTCGTATATCGTACTAACAATAGATACAACAACACTTCCTCTGTCGAAGATCCGCGTGCTGTTAGAACTACAAAGGCTGTTAATGCTGTTAAAGCCAGGATTCGTCGAAATCCCATTAGGAAAGAAAAAATCTTATCGCGAGAAATGAAGATTTCCGCAAGGCCTGAAGCTCGATGCTTATCGTCGATATACAGGACATGCCCTAAATCAATCTTTACAATTAAAGAGAGTCGATCGATTAAAACGCCTTCTGTCCCGATATGCAGGTGAAGGGCACAGAAAAAATCACGATTGAAGTGCACTACAATAAGCAAAATTATAAAGTGTACGCTCACAGTTCTAAAGAAGCTGCTCAAGTGGTCGGAAAGGTACAGCATGGTCATCATCCTGCGTCAATGATGGTTTGGTGGGGCGTGTCTTATCAAGGCGTCATAAAGCTACATTTTTGTGAAAAAGGAGTGAAAACTTCAGCCAAAGTGTATCAAGAGACAGTCTTGGATCGTGTTGTGAACCTATCAGCAATACACTTTTTAAAAATGTACCGTGGACTTTCCAGCAGGACTCTGCACCTGATCACAAGGCACGAACTACCCAAGCCTGGCTTGAAACCAACGTTCCGGACTTTATAATTATGGTCAGTTTTAGAGGTCATGGCTTGCTCTAAACTACACAGCGACATTGAGTCTCTTAAGAAATCTTTGGAGCAAGCAGTGGCGAAATTTCCCATGGAAACAGTGCGTAAGTTCATAGATTCGTGGCCAGACAGATTAATGGCCTGTATAAAAGTCAAAGGTGGCCATTTTAAATAGAATATTGTTTTATTTTTTGCTGAGACTTTAATAAATATGTACATATAAGTTTTAGTAATATTACATTACTTCATTAAAAAAAATGCATTTTCATTTGTAACAGAACTTATGACCGGACTAGGTATAGTAAAATTAAAAGGAAAACTATCACAGCTCAGTAGGCTTTACAAGTTTATTTTTAATAATTAACCATCATTCAACATCATCTGTTTGTCTTTGACACATATTACAAAGCAAAACCCTTCTTGCGGTTCCATAGTAAACATTGAACCCTTATTTATTCTGTTTATTTTAGTATTTCTTTAGTCTCTGATGAGATTGGTTTCTATCATCCATTTTCTTTAAAACAAGGAACAAGGCACCCTATAATACACGATGATCGTATTACCAAGCTGCATCACAATTCGTCGAGGCATTTAATAACAGGTCAACGCAGGTATTCTGGGATATTCAAGACGGTTTGAATAGCAAATTGTAGCTAGCCAAGACTGGGGTCACAGCTTGCCAGGTAAACCTGTGGTGTAAGCGTGAGAGGTAGCGATTATCGAGTTTTTTGTATCAGTCTTTAGTAGTAGGTTGTAGACGATTCTGCTAACGTTCAATAAGAACTTATAATTTTACCTAACTGCGTTTTCCAATTTCTTCTGCGCAACAATGCCAACAGGTGAAATAAATCGATGTTCATTCTTAAAATGGCTGGCAGATTAGTTAAACTCGTAATAGCTTTCTTGAGCTGTGTTAATCTATATTTATACAAATCAATATTATTAATATTATTTGTCTGTCTATATGCTCCCGCTAATCGCCGATCTGGACAAATATGACTAGACGTTTTGGAGAATTTCACCATCTGCGGATCCAGGATTACATTCTGAGATGGGCATGACGAGAAACAAATGCCAGTTAGTGCCGATAGTTTACTTAGAGTTAGGGAGAAGGGGGGGGGGGGTTCTCACGCACTACGGGGAGGGTTTGGCAAAAATAATTTCTTCTAGGGGGGTGAGAGGCAAATGGGCAAAGAAATTAAATCCAAGAAATCCTCAAAACACGTTTTATCGCCATGAAATCTCGTGCAGCAAGTACTAACTAAATATGTTTCATGACGAGAAACAAATGCCAGTTAGTGCCGATAGTTTACTTAGAGTTAGGGAGAAGGGGGGGGGGTTCTCACGCACTACGGGGAGGGTTTGGCCAAAAATAATTTCTTCTGGGGGGGGGTGAGAGGCAAATGGGCAAAGAAATTAAATCCAAGAAATCCTCAAAACATGTTTTATCGCCATGAAATCTCGTGCAGCAAGTACTAACTAAATATGTTTCATTCACTTGTACCATTACAAAACTGTAATGTGTTCAGTTTTGGCACGAACTTTGTCTGAAAATACATTAATTAATTATACACATTTGGTAATTTCCGACAGTTCTGAGCAAAAGTTGCCAATTTATTTTCGTGATTACCATAAAACTGTACTTGCTTGTGAAATCGTGGAATAACTTAGTACAGTTGTTATGAAAGAAAAATAGAAGTAATTTGATGGTAGATGTTTGTTGAATTGCTGAATTCTATCGGAATTTTGAAATTTTAAGTAGAGATATCGATTGGTTTTGTAGTTTACATTTGTCCAACCGCAGACGAGAAAGCGAGCAACTATCGACTATTTTCTCGCTCAAGAAACATACAATAGATGTTTACGCCTTGTAAACAAAAGAGATACACAATATGGCGATGTTCTCGTTGGCAGTGTGAACAACCTGCAATCAACTATTAATATATGTATTTTTTTTGTTTTCATGGGATCTGCGATAATCTTTAGTGACTACACACTCGCTTCTTGCTCGCCAACTCTTTTCTAATTTCTAACTAAGTTTACCTACTTGTTTATCTTATTAGTTCAGATAATACAGTTCAGCGATTGAACTAGTGAGATCTCGTTCATCACTGGCGGTAAAACGTGGGTATTGGGTCTCTGTGGAAATTGGAATTTTTCAGTTTAGATGAGAAAAAAATGTGGTTTTACATATTTCCGGGCTTTTTTTCCAATTTATCGCTCCGTAAGAGTTTCTTCAGAATAACGCACATTAAAGCATATATCTCTGCATGACCAATTTACCATAGTTCTCGAGTTTTTCTGTGAGTTTTCGGATGACCCGGGAAATGGGTTACAAAAATTAAGAGCAATAATATATCATATATCTCTGCATGACCAATTTACCATAGTTCTCGAGTTTTGCTATGAGTTCTCGGATGACCCGGGAAATGGGTTGCAATAGTTAAGAGCGATAATATACCATACCTATATCTATCTCTGCATCATCCATTTACCATAGTTCTCGATATTTACTATGAGTTATCGGATGGGCCGGGAAATGGGTTACAAAAATTAAGAGCGATAATATACTTACCTAATGTTGACAACACCATTTTATTACATTTTGTGTTTTGGTTTAACCATATTTTAACGAACGTAAAAGAAAACGTACTCGATATATTAAGCTTTAAAAGATGAACCGATTTAAGAGATAAGATACTTATAAAGCCTTCCACTCTTTAGCAAACTCAAAGTGAATAAACTCCAAAAACCATTCTTGAAGCGCCATTTTTATCCTGTTTATTTTAACGGTTGCTATTTACATAAAAACGTGTGGATCTAAAAATGCCTTTGATCGGTAGAGCGTCGTACCGGGCGGGCATGAACCACGTAGGGCACGTAATATGCCTCTGAACGCACCGGTAACCACATATGACCGCTATCGGAAAGACCCGCGGCCAGTGCTCTTGCTTGCAACGTTCAAAATGACGATATTTTTTTCTGTTTTTGTATAAAAGAAAATGGTTGGCTCTGAGTGTATTTGAGAGGGAGAATTTTATAAATTTTGTTGTTAAACTCTGTATAATAATTATTTTTATTTGTTTGTGTAGATTGATTGAAACAATGTAACTATACATATTCAAAATTAGCAGTCCGCCACCGGCTTCGCCCAGAGTTTTCTCTACTAACGGCCGTTTTTAATAATCCATGTATCGACGGATTTGGCTACTAGATATAGAATTTTGACATATTTTCTATATGTAGGACGAAGAATTATTAAACTGCTAAATGATTTCCGTTGACCTAACATCTGTTTTGATTAAATAACAAGTAGATTGACTTTTTTCAATATGGCCGCTGCAAGATGGCTTGACTTTAGTTTGACGTTTACATTTGAAGTGCCGGTAGTAGGACGGTAGTAGGAGGTCTCATTCGTCAGTCTTAGTCGAACAGCGACGGCGACGGCACGTCTTCCGTTAGACTTGTCGCTATTTTTATAGTCTTGTGTGCAAAATGTTAGTGCGGTTATAGTAACAGTGATGAAGTGGCATTTGTATAATTGAAATGATTAGAACCGTTGACGGACTTTACCTTGCTCAAGGTATCCGTATTCATATGATCGATTACCATAATGTTAATTCGAATATTAAGCCGCTAATAGCTCATACGACCACCCTGTCGTTTTGACAGATATATCTCTAGAGATATATAGCTACTAGTAGCTAAATCGATCTATAGATAGAATACTGAAAACGACCGTAAGTCGCGCCAGAGTAAAATAAAATAAAATATGACATAATGTCATATTTAGTAGCGTAGCAAATTATGTGGTCATTGATGTGTTTCATTCAAACTTCGCTTTGAAGAAAAATGGTTGTCTGTAAAGTCGGTTTACGGACGATAATATTACGTGATAACGTCATATGAAAACATTGATGACATTGAATAGACAATCATGCCTGTGACACTTTTTTTGTTGTATACGTTATGACATTGAATGTCATCCAAAGCCTATAAGCAGGCAGAACGTGAGCGGTGACGTCGCATTTTTTCGTGAGTGCAGCCGGTCATCGATTTATAAGACGTTATCACGTCTTATAAACTTATCACACAACCAATATCAACCGTGTTTTGTAAAACTTAGTTTAAAATAGAATAGAATTGTTTCATTTATTATTTTACAAAAAAACAGTAGCAGTTCAAAAACATGTGTAAGTTATAACAAGCTGAAGTGGAACGTGGCTACTCGTATTGCACTGTCAAATGTAGTTTGTCCTTTATTTATTTTATTGTCAAGAACACAATGGGCGCCCTCTATTATTTGGGCAGCTAACTGAGTCTGAACTTTATTGCAATGTGGTAGGGTTGAAATTGGTATGGTTTTAAGCAACTATGCGTTGAAAATAAGTAATACTGAATACAGCATGTTTTTCGATTTAAAATATGGACGACGTGTTTGCTATTTTCAATGTTTGAAACAGATTTTACGATTTTTCTAAAAGCAAATTACTTAAATCGAAGGACAGGATTTTTAAATTTTGACATATATTTTGAAGGAAAAATAACACAGGAAAAATAGGATTCAAAAGTAATTTCAATAGACTGAATGAGTTCTTCGCGTTTTTTAAAGTTTGATTTTTGTGATTTTATATAAGGTCTGTCTTGGAGGGGGGGGGGTCTAGACAGTTCAGCCTAGCCCCTTGAAAGAAAAAAATAGACGATCGACCCCCCTCCCCCTCTAAATCGTCTTACGTAATAAATAATTGGCGCCTAATCTCGTGACAATATAAGACTCGGAGCAACAGTTTGTGTATCATACAAAGTATCATGGAATTGATCCCACAACCTTTTGTGCAGCATGTCCAATACCCCAACTTACATAATGTATGAAATGCTAGTTATTTCTCGATGTAGGTCACCGATGTCACGTTTCCTGCCCCGCCCTGTCAACACTTGATGGATCTGCATCCCTCACTGGCCCATGGTAATCATTTCCCACATCTATCAACATTCTACATAGTTTTTCAACATGGGAATACTTCATCCATGCTAAAATATACCTTATTACTAGGTGTGAGAGTTAAATATTATATGTTGAACTTTTGACTAAGAGATTGGTTGAAATTGTTGTGAAATAAGTTTTGCTGAAGGTATGTAGTTAGTTTGCAGTTTTGACATTTGTTGATTTGACTCAAACTTGTTTTAAGTAAAAAAGCCGTCTGCCGTAGGTGATGGATGAGAAATGATTTTAGGCAATTTGAACTTTAAGACGGTGAACGAACTTAACGCGGGCGAAACCGCGGGTATAAATAAGCTGCAACGTACCTAATAAAAAACCGCTACTTCGAATTTGGTTAATCTATCCGCAGTGATAAGTGATATCACAGTCAGACGTGTGCCCATGAGTGGCCCATGAGTTTCTTGGCAGCTTCTTCTCATGAGCTTTACACTTGGAACTGCCGCCTAACCTCATTTTTTTTTTCAAACAATCATAATTTTATGAATTTTGTAGTATGTATTAATTTGACGTTTTCAAATAATCATTAACCTGATTTTACGAAATAAAGATATTTGAGTTTGAGTTTGAGACAAAAACAGTGACGGACTTACGATGGATATACCTGAGTTAAGGAGAAGTTTGACCCCACTGCGCAATCTAGGATTTTGTTTTGAGGGGGGCAAGAGAAGTAAAAGTTCTTTATTTACTATGGAACCAAAACATTGATATTTGTGCCATTGATGTAATAAAAGAACACACGAACGTCAGTTTCGCGAAAATAAAATTTAACAAACAGTTGACAGACATCGACCGTTAGATATTTTTTGGAGAGGAGGGAGAAACTTGGGCCACTTGCCCCTCCACTCAGCCGTTTGCGTCAGGGGTTATAAGCAATCCAACAGTCGTATGATATAGGTTTCTATGCGGTTAGGTTAAGTTTACTGCGGTCAACCTTGTACAATGGAATTTAATTTCAGTATCATATTATGTACTACTGCAGTCTTTTACTGTACTTTATGAAGAGAACAGTCTGTGTATTAAATAATTGTGAATAGTTAATAAAAAGTATAAAAATATCCTGCAAATGTACCATGAAGATTGTAGTGCTGTGGTCTTAAAAAAAAGTATATATTCATGTTTTTATTACAATACTAGCAACACTGGTTTTTCATAGCCTAGTCTGGTTTTTCTTCATAGTTAATAAGCGCAATAGAACAAAGAATTGTAAATAATATTATAGTGTAATAGTGAGGCCATTTTATGGGCTATGTATTTCTATGCGTCAGAAGTAAAGTTATCAGGTAATTATATATAGTATTATAAATCCATTACCTACGGTCTGTTTGTCGTTATTACTGACTGTCATACGGCTATGGTCAGATGACAAGCGTTTAGTGAGTGTTTGATGATTGTTATCGTGTATTTGATGATATTTATAGTGTAATTTAACTATATTTATAGACACGGAATAGTTAAAAACTACTTTGTGTTTATAGCAGTCCGCGTCAGGTCGACATAGCAATCGGGATATTTGGTTAGAAGAGGATGACTAAGTCGGTACAGTAGTGTAGTCCCAGCGTAGTCACCACAGTACCTATGCGTCACAGTACATAAGCAGCGCCAGTCACAGTCACCGATTTTGACAGAATAAAATCATTATAATCATATGAATTGATTTATATAACCATGAAACGACTCTGAGTTTGGCACTGCACCAGTTCCCGCCGGATGTAATTTATTAATTTTAATAGCATAAGTTTTTTGTTTGCTGTTAAGTACCTACTCATTAAACATATTAACAAAAAATGCCATCTCAACTTGTGGCAAGGTAAAACAATGACTAATGTTCGATAATTTTTTAAGTGTGACGAAGCGATGCTTCAGACGGTATTTTAAGTGGTAACGTTATTTCTGTCATTGTTTACTTATTTGCGTTTTGGTTATGACAAAGCATATTTTAAATTGGTACATGCTTAATATCGCTCGTCATCTGACCGTTGCCTTACAACACCTGTCCTTGAGTCTATGCTTCTAACGTATATGTTTGTTCACAGGCGAGTGGTCGCTCGGTCGGCGCGCGAGCCGAGGCGGCGCGGACGGTGCGGGCGTCTCGCCCAGTTGACAGCATGCTAAACGCGTCCAACGACACCAACCTCACCGACCTGGCGCTCGGCTCCGACCTCCCCGCAAGCCCCTACAGCGTCGCACAGAAGGCCGTCATCCTCATCATCGCCACAGTCCTATCACTGACTACCGTAGTCGGAAACTCCATGGTCATGATAAGTTTCAAGATCGACAAGCAACTGCAGACAATTAGCAACTATTTCCTTTTCTCTCTCGCGGTGGCTGACTTCGCCGTTGGGCTGATCTCCATGCCTTTGTACACATTGTTCACAATCTACGGGTACTGGCCTCTTGGGCCGCATATTTGTGACACGTGGTTGGCGCTCGACTACCTGGCGTCTAATGCTTCCGTGTTGAACTTGCTCATCATAAGTTTCGATAGGTACTTCAGTGTGACGCGGCCGTTGACTTATCGTGCAAAAAGGACTACACGTCGTGCGACTATGATGATAGGGGGTGCGTGGGGGTTCAGTCTGTTGCTATGGCCACCGTGGATTTACGCGTGGCCGTACATCGACGGTGAGAGGAAGGTGCCACCGAACGAGTGCTATATTCAGTTTATAGAGACGAATCAGTTTATCACGTTCGGGACGGCCATTGCGGCGTTTTATGTGCCAGTGACTGTTATGTGTATACTGTACTATAGGATATGGAGAGAGACTAAAAAGAGGCAGAAAGATTTGCCGAATTTGCAAGGTGGGAAGAAACATGACTCGTCGAAGAGGTCTAATTCTAGGTGAGTTTTTGTTACATTTATTTAGTTAAGTTAAATTGTAATCGGTATCTATCGTTCGTTACCTACATATAGTTTATAGACTACGGATATCACGTTAATATTTCAAAGTTTAAATTGCTTTGATAGGTTATGTTTAAGAATAATCACAAAAAAACGCGACGTAAAGTAAAATAAATTATTTTACGCTAATCAGGTAAATAACACGCCATTAAATGATCTGAAAAAAAAAATGTTTGTCCAAAATTTAACATGTTTTAGTATTTATAATCACCAGAGTTGATACTTAAAAATAATAATGTCTTATTGATCATTTGCATACAAATATCTGCTCTAATCTCTACCTAGATTCAATTTGACTTGACATTCAAATACTCAATTGCAGAAACTCATTTTCTTCGTACTATTTTTGAACATACTGGCCTTGCCGCCCAGCAGCGATATGTATATAATCATCTTTAAGCAGTACACGAATAAATATCGAAATTAACCTAACATAACTAAGATTTTGGATTGTGATTACTTTTATATTAGTTTCGTAGTAGGTATTCTTAGAGAATCAATGCCCCAATCTCCGAATAAATCGATTTTGATAAAATAAGGTATGGAAAGTTGGGGAAGAAAAGAGTTAGTTTTTTATGCATAGACGTCGATACATGCAGAATCACCAACAAATTATTATTAAGCTGAAAAGTTTATTTGTTTGAACACGAAAATATCAGGAACAACTGTTTCGAATTGAAAAAGTATTTTACTGTTGGGTAGCCCATTTATCGAGGAAGGCTGTAGACTATATAACATCGCTCTACAACAAATAGGAGCTGAGCAAAAATGAAAAATGTTGCGAAAACGGGGAAAATTTACACAGATGAAGTTACACGGGTCATCTAGTACTAATATAATAAAGCTAAAGAATTTGTTTCAACGCACTAATTCAGATTCTCCGAATATAGTTTGCCTATTAGATGAAACTTGGTACGTGGATAGCTTTACAGCCTCCTTTTTGTAGCGATCTGATACAAACGGGCGCAGCCGCGGGCAAACGTTTGTACTTAAATATACATAAAAACAACATTATTGGCATTACGAGCACGGCCATCAAGCATTGTGATTACAGTAATCCCCGATTGGGGAAAATCTCCCCAGATGATTGGTTTATCGGTAGGGAGCTCTGCGGGTGGCTGAATTTGATTAATTGTGGAGTGACATCGCCCCTCCATTATTGATAACGGAAAATCGTTAGGAGGAAATCTTTCTTTCTTATTCAATATTCTTATTTAAAAGTATTTTATAACTGAAGCGAGCACGTACTTGAGTGATAAGAAAGTAGGTAGGTAGGTACTTATAGCGGGGAATCGAGAATTTTGTTTGATATTTTATTTTAAGGCTAAATATCTTTGTTTTATTGCCCGATGTTTCGACCGTATTGCAACGGCCGTGGTCACTTGTAGATTATTGCAATACGGTCAAATCAATACGTACGTACGTCTCTGTCATTTATTTTCACACACATCCTATAAACATTGACTCGCAAGTTATACCTATATAATATATATACTAAAATAATAATGCTTTGGTTTTCTTTAGTTTAAAGTTCACCCATTGCCACTTCGACTTACTAATCTTAGTTCTATTGCGAATATGCTCAATACGGATTCTGTCGCCCAGAGAAACTCCGAACATAGATCCTTCCATAGCACGTTGAGCGACTTTGAGGTTTTGCATCAGGCCAACAGTTAGGGACAACGTCTCGGTGCCGTATGCCATCATCATCACTTGCAATACACACGCATTGAAGAGCTATTAGCATTATGCACTAGCATTATTCTCAACGTTGATCGTTGGACCGCGGTCTGCCAAGCTAGATCATCTGGCCTTGTCGGAGGATTGATCTTCCTTTGTGTTGAAGAGACGAAACACCTTAGCCTCCACAGATATGGAATATTCTTATATTTTTTTTTGTAAGCTCATGTTTATAAAATTTTGCATGATTTTCTAAATTATTATATTGCTAGAAAACTATTTTTACCCGACTGTAAAGAAGGGTTATGTTTTTCGCGCGTATCTTGTATGTATGTATGTATGTAATATTCTTTATTACCTGATATCTCACAATCCACTGAACGGATTTATACAATTCACGTTAGCTTCGTGTTAATCGCCCAAACGTTCTTAGATAGGTGACGATTTTTCAATTTTCAATACCTACTTGACAATAGCTGTGATAAAAGCAAATTGCTACATCGGTTGCATCCTACAACTACTAAAAAGTATTAAATAAAAAAATAAATTATAAAAATAAAAAACCCGCCTGCACAAAAAAGATGGAAACAAGATCCCCTACATAATTATACAATTTCATGCAGTCGGAGGCATTAATGAATCTCGATGAACTTAGTAAAGTGCCTCCGACAGCATGAAATTGTATACTTAAGTAGGGGATCTTGTTTCCATCTTTTTTGTGCAGGCGGGTTTTTTATTTTTATAATTTATTTTTTTATTTAATACTTTTTCTTGTTTCCATCTTTTTTGTGCAGACGGGTTTTTTATTTTTATAATTTATTTTTTTATTTATGTTTTAGAAAGCAGTTTCACGATATATTAAGGTCTGCGCCAAACGCTAAGGAATCCAGCTGACTGACGAAAGGGTATTTCTTTACTCCACTATTTGTTATGTGACGTAATATCAAAAAATCAGCCTATATAAAATACTTGCATTTTTTTACGCTCCTCTCTTGGACTGTAAAAACAAGCTAGCTATAAATATAGACTAAAAGACACATTTATAAACCATCAATTCGCCCTTCCTTACAGCCTTAACTAGTAAAAACAAAACCCACAAGTATCAATTCCTCTCAATATTGATATTAATGGATCGTAGACGGAGGGTAGCGAGAGTCTGCACCTGTCCACTATAACACGGATTAACAGCTTTAGACTTTAAAAGCTTTCGATTGTAAGCTGACTGTGTAGGTACTATATGTTTTAACTTTGGATACTTTGTATTTGGAGTGTTTGAAGAAATAGGAAAGTCTATAGATTTATTTTACACATATTTATTTGCTTGACCTGTAAGTACTAGCAATTATGAATGTGATGAGATTATGTCTTCAGCACAATCTACTGTATTAAATGCTAGCGGTCCCAATTCTGTGTCAATTTTCCCAGTTTTTGCAACATTTTCCATTGCTGTAGAGTGATGTTATATAGCCTATAGCCTTCCTCAATAAATGGGCCATCTAACAATAAAATATTTTTTCAATTCGAACTAGTAATTCCTGAGATTATCGCGTTCAAATAAACATACTCTTCAGCTTTATTAATATTACTATAGATTAACGTTGGCTCCACACGTTGGATGGCGTTGGGACCAATGTATAACAAGTATGTTTAGCAATTACTGTCAAAACATTTGTCTATATTTTTTTTTGTTCGTTAAGCATGTGATTTTAAAGTTCTTTGTGACACAGGGTTAGTACCTACTGGTACCGATATCTTTATTAAAAAACTAGCGGATGCCTAGCGGTTTCACCCGCGTAGTTCCCTTTCCCGTGGGAATACAAGGATAAAAAATAGCCTATGTCACCCGGGGTTAGTGTAGCTTTACAACGATGAAAGAATTTTTTAAATCCGTCTAGTAGTTTCGGAGCCTATTCAATACAAACAAACAATCAAATCTTTCCTCTTTATGATATTAGTATAGCTATAGATATAGATAATCTCTCCCTGTCTGAAAATTGACAACAGTAAAATTTGACAGCCCTCTCGTACTTTTAAAGTAAACATTTTAAACTCGAAATACCTATGTGGTAACTTGAAGTTTTCAAGCAGCTCCTATCTACGACAAAATCTGTAGATTCGATGTTATTTACCGACCACATGAAAGGGGTAAGTGCCAACATCGGAGCAGTGTAAGCATCGCGACTAGCTATATCCACGAAAATTGGACATCTCCGAAATTCTAGCTGAAAATTCTGAAAGTAGAACGCGCTAAAACCGAACAGTCGCCTCCCAAAGAGAAAGGCGGGGTTTAGGATTTGTAGTGTTCGTGTTTTAAAAACTTTATTGAATTTGGAAAGTTTTTTTTTTCTTTTCTTTTTTAGCTGTTTAAATAATGCGATGGCAGCATGCCTTGGGATTATTTAGGTGTATAAGTTTCTTGTCCGACTGAAGATTTTGTGATAATTATATTATCGTATGATAAAAACGCTACGTGGAGATGTACCATGTGTGTAATAGTCAAATCAGTTATTTTTATTGAAATATCAAAATAATAAATTTTTGACACACACATTTTTAAACAATGACCTTTTTTTAACATTTGACGTCATTCACTGACTCAGTGGCGACCGAGCAGATGTAGATATCTGCGAGGTTAAGCAACGTTACCACTGTTGGTCTATAGATGGGTGACCGTTTTCAAATCGTTGTCAAAACCCCTCCGTCTCCACGTTAAGCCGTCGGTCCTACGTCTAATCTCTCTCCGGTCGTGTCGGATTTTCCGTCACATCGGACTATGAGAGTGAAGGCATAGAGAGTGCACTAGTGTCTGCGCAAACACTCGTGCACTATAATACCTCCTGCGTAGTTGGCTGGTCTCTAATGAGGTTGGCCGCCATAACCGAAATCGGTTAGGAGACCATTATTAGGTAATTTCAAAAAAATCGGTTTGAATGTTTGCTACAAAATATTTTAAGTTACATTTAACCACAAAAAATATATTAGGTATATATTCATAAATAACTTAACTTATTTTTAATATAAATCGCTACTTTTATATAAAACTCTAACTTGTAATATTTTGGCGCAATGCACAAACGCGATTGGTCGATTTTATCGGCTGGAGGCTGGAGCGTCTATAGGTTCGTTTTATGTATTCAGTACCTAATATTTCACCATTACTTCATTTCTTTTTTATTCAAATCCAAGAAATAAACCTTTTTAGTTACGCTCAATAAGTGCGTCCTCGTTCACAATAATCTAAATTCGCAACCGTCAACACGAGGGTACTAATAGAAAACCAGCTTCTTTCTCTGTATTAAATATTCTATGAAATACAGTAACCAAACGTCGGGGTTTGTATGAATATTTATATTGTAAGTCCTGAGTAGGAGGTATACTAAATTTTGTGTCGTTGGAGGTCGGTAGCTACTACGTGGGCCGGTACTGACAGGGATCCAGTATAATATCTTGCCATCTGGGTATGTTGAAGCGTATGCATTTGTATAATACTTTTTTCATATTTTTTGGTCACACAGTTCAAAAGTTAAGTGGGGGGGGGGGGGCAGTTTCAGTCAGTTTATGATACATGTATGGAGTGCTCCCCCTAAAAATATTTATTTTTATTATCAAACTAAGTAGCGGCTACTATTAGACACCTTTTGACTAAATTGCATCAATATTCACTGAGTAGTATTTGAGTAAAATCCCAATGACAGAAGGACGAACACTTTAAGGGTTTCGTTTTTGCCATTTTGGCTACGGAACCCTAAAAATAAACTACTAACAAGGAAAAAAAAACAAGTACATCACCGAATTCTATGTTTTATATCTCTAGTGTTTTATATGCTAGAACAAAGTGGTATACACTTAAACCTTCCCAGAAAAATATGCAATCGAATGGTGAAAACCGAAAACATACAAACATACGCGGTGATCATGGTAAAATATAATGTCAATAAATAGGTCAACGTCAACATATTACATAAAATGGGATTGTGTTTTAAATACATAAAGAAAATATAGTCTACATTTGCTGATATTAAAAACTAAAACGCGAGTCCACTGCGGATTATTGGATGTCACAAGTATTCGGTATGGTTCATAACTGATATTGAGCAGCATGAAAACAGCAATATAGAATTTAATATAGTAGATATATTTCGGGACTTAATCACATGAATTATTTAAAGGTACGGTATGTAAAGGTAGGTTTTACGCGATTAAGTCCCGAAATATATCTAATATGTATAAAAATCGCGAAAGTCTAAAAACAATAATTTAAAATAGTATTTCTGTACAAGTCAGTTTTATTGACAAGGCTTAACTGTTTAGATGATCGAAACTGAGGCTAAATTATCAAGCTGTAATTTAGTGATATATAATACTAGCTGACCCGCGTAACTTCGTCTGCGTAAATTTTTCCCGTTTTTGCAACATTTTTCATTGCTGCTCCGCTCCTATTGGTCGAAGCGTGATGTTATATAGCCTATAGCCTTCCTCAATAAATGGGCTATCCAACAGTGAAATAATTTTTCAATTCGGATCAGTAGTTCCTGAGATTACCGCGTTCAAACAAACAAACTCATCAGCTTTATAATATTAGTATAGATGTACATATAATTCGAGAATTATTCACAATACGTACAAAAATATTCGCATTCCCAACTGCAGATATTCCTATAGAACCAGCAAACAATGTTTACGCAATCTTTTTGGTGACATTCCTGTCCGCGTTTTCCAAATTTTATGGTGTCCCTACTGAACCAAAGGTACGTAAAGTAAAAAAATACTGCGTTCACAGTTACGGCGTATTTTTATTTCCATCAAGGGACGGTTCGGTTCATCGATACGGAGTTAATTTTGAATATCGACAGATGTTCGTCTTTGAAGATGGTCACCATTGAGAGGAACGTGGGGTTTTATGGAATACTGCAGTGGTTTTTTACTTATAAAGTTTATAAATATGGATGTATATAATATAAAGTTTCGATCTATATACAATCAGATTCGCAAAAATTTTTGTTGGTTGCGGGTTAAAACGTCGTCCACGTACATCGACGTAAACCTATCTATACTAATATTATAAAGAGGTAAAATTTGTGAGTTTGTGAGGTAAAATCGGTTCAGTAGATCCAGATTACCCTCTATAGGTAATCTGGATCTACTGAACCGATTTTGAAAATGATTTTACCGATAGAAAGGTAGGTACGTTACGCGGGAGTGTCATATATAATATCACGCTACGACCAATAAGAGCGGAGCATCAATAAAAAATGTTGCGAAAATGGGGAAAAACGCAAACGAAGTTACGCGGTCAGCTGGTTGTTAATAAAAATAATGTTTATTATTTCTTTGGGCTTTGTGCTATTTTGATGTATAAAGTATTTACAACAAACATCCATTCACCTAGAGTAAGACGTTCGAAAATAGGAGGTACAATTTACGAGCTTATGCCCACGGCTTCTCTTTCTTTCTCCCTTACAGCTCAAGTTGTTAGAAATTCCCATCTATGATATCTAGACTATCCATCCTAATATTGTAAATGTAAAAGTAACTCTTGTCTGTCTGTTACCTTTTCATGCTTAAACCGCTTAAAATTTGGTATGAAGATAGTTTGGATCCCTGGGAAGGACATGGGATAGTTTTTATCACGATAACATCCACTTAGCAAAAGAAACCTCTCTAGTATTTCTAATTTTATAAAGTGTTCCCTACATGAATCGGTCTGTTTGATATGTATGGTTCTCTTTTGTATTGTGAAAGCTGCATTTATGTTGTATTGATAGCTTAAGACTATAGTATAAATAAAAAAAATGCTTTAGTTTAACTGTAGGGACCTATAAAAACTGTAGGGACCTATTAAATACGTGATTCATTTCTAATTTCAGGAAGATAATATACGTGTTTAAATGTTTATCGATTCAATAAACTTTGATCTTTTGACAGTTTCTGAGAAGTAGATACTGCCAATAACAATTATGAACATTCTACCCATGTATTAAACACCGTAAATGCTTCTAGAACATACGAGAACCTTGAAACTAAGTTGCTACAAACACTTGATTTTAGATGTATTGTAGTATGTGTACAACACTCCCCGTCATCCTCACTCACAAAATGACAGTTGCAAGTTCGCTGAAGGCTATTAAGGGCTCGCCAGAACTATTTCGAAGCCAATAAAGTTGCATGTTATGTCTTTACTAGTATTCGCTCGCGGTTACGCTCACGTTAAGGTTTGTTTTATTGAAATTAGGAACCTTTGTTACTACACTCTTTTCGGTGTTGAACTTTCAAAAATCGGTACTCAGCAAGTAACAACTTGGTGTGCTAAATTTTATGCCAACCGTTTAATAGTTTGTGTTGTGTGTTGATAGATCATGGAAATTTGAAACAAAGAGCTACCTACGAGTTGTCCCCGTAATTATAATATAACGTAGGTATCTACTAAGAACATTTTAAAAATTAAATGACTAAAAAGTTGAAACAGGGGTTCCGAACTTTAAACAAAATCAAATTCAGCGCTGCTAAGCTACGAGGAAAGAATTTAGAAAAGTACTTGTTTTTAAAACAGAAGTCTGGCAGGTATTATGAGAGAGAAGGCCTTGGTTTGATAAATACGTGGACAAAGCCATGAAGATAGACTAGATTACCTACTTATAAATCCACCACGATCAGGTATACCACAAAAATCACTAAAACAAGAGCACAAAATTAAATTTAAATCGCTTCACTCAAATATGTATCTAGTGAACGTCACTGCGCATATAAATCCAGACGCATCCAAGAGTAATGTCTTTCACTTCGCCGTAAAAGGGGAGGTTTTACCCCATTCACCCCTTCATAAGAGCGGTTTCAGACTAGCGTTTTTTCTGCGCGTATACGGTTGTTTCGGTATACGCACATGCAGGCGTGCTATTTTTCGCGCTTCCTAAAACCGGATTCACGTATACGGGCTTACTCCAGCGTGTTCGCTCTAACTGATAGTGGTGAGTCAGTATTAATAATAATATAATAATAATAATATCTTGGGACAACTCACATAACGCCATCTGGTCTCAAACTAAGCAGAGCTTGTACTATGGCAACCAGACAACTGATAAACATACTTAAATATTTCTAAATACATACATATTATATTACAACACCCAGACACAGAATAAACCAACGTGCTCATCACGCAAAGTTTTATCCTGGGTGAGGATCGAACCCACGACCTCCGGCTTAGCAGTTAGGGTCACTAACCACTAGACCAACAGGCCAGTCAAACACGCATATTATATGAGTATAAAAGCGTGTCAACGCTCGTACGAGTTGTGCGTTTGGTAAAAGGTGCGCCCGCATGCGCTTCTAAAAACAAGCTTATACGCGGGTATAAAACGTTAGTCTGAAACCGCCATACGGGGGAAAGTAGGTGCCAGAGGTGTACGGACGATGAAATTTTTAAAGGCTCTTATACGATAGGTATTTTTATTGGATCTTCGAAGGATAAAATATGGGTGCACGAGTTGAGAGCAATGTATTTTACTTAGTTTGTATTTAGGTATTTTCTAACTCTGGTTTCTGGAGCTGGTTTATGGAGAAGATTGTTTTAAGTAGCTTTAAGTTATCCATTTATGCGTAGCTAGCTAATCCGTGCAACTTCGCCTGCATCAATTTTCCCTGTCTTTGCAACATTTTTCGTTGCTGCTCCGCTCCTATTGGTCTTAGCGTGATATTATATAGCCTTCTCTTTGTCTAGCTATTCAACAGTAAAACAACTTTTCAATTCAAACTAGTAGCTTTTAAGATTATCGCGTTCTAACAAACAAACAAACTCTTCAGCTTTATAATATTAGTACTTATAGATTTAATTTAAAGAACATGAATCTAAATTAATATAGCAAATACTATCGATTATCGATAGTATTTGCTATATTAATTTAGATCGAACTATCAATTAAACACTTCCATAGTATTAGGTGTTGGTTCTCTATCGTATTCATATCGTTGACAGATTTGGAGTAACTGCTAATATATATTCTAGACTTTATTCATGTAATACAATTTACACCTTACGTAATGTGTTCGTAATATATTACTAGTACAGAAGTTGGTAATACATAAATGTTCGTAAACTTTCGCGATTTGTACACATTGTAGAATCTTATAACCAGTCTACCCGTGACCACGGCCGTTGCAATACGGTCGAAACGTCGGGCAACAAACAAAGGTATTTAGCCTTAAAATAAAATATTTACGCGATTAAGACCCGTAGCTTATAAAATTCTATAATTGGTAACTACATATTTGTAAAAAAACATAGCCCTAAGCCGAAATAAATAGGATTCCTTTCTTCTTTTTTTATGCTCTAAACTACTAAAACCAAAAAACTCTAAGAAAAACTCCTATAAACACAAATCATCCCCCACAAAAAAGCGCCAACAAATAACATATTTATCTTTATGGTGATCACACATTACAATGTTATTTCCTTCCACAAGATTACCGCGATATAACATTACAATACATGCAAACCATAATGGCTATACACAAACCATTTGTGTAGGCTTACTGAAGATTCATTGCGACAGTTTGATCTATGTTCTTTAGTAATGCACATGTTATCCATACTGAAGATATAGCTCTAGACTGCCTCTGTGGCGCGGTGGGAATGTGTCCGACTGCTACGCAAGAGGTTGGGTTCGATCCCCACCCAGGATAAATCTTTGTGTGATGAGAACGGTGGTTTATTCTGAAAATAAAACATGGTAGCGATTAACGGAAATGAACTGGCTTCAGTCCAATGTTAGTTTTAGACACTTTTATACACTTAAACCTTCCTAGAAAAATATGCATTCGAATAACGAAAACCCTATATAAATCGTCTTAGTGGTCTTTGAGAAAATCGCGAATATACATATATAGAGACGGGTGGAACAGTGTACCATCTCTTTTGAAGCCGCTTGAAAATGTAGTAAAAAAATATATTCGTTTACCATAATTTCATTAGCCTTTGCTGGCGGTTTGTTTGCTTAGTGGTATCAGTATTCAAACAAACATTGTGTTATTCGACCATAATGTGTGCACGTAGGTATGCTTCCAGCAAAGTAAAATTCGTTATAGTTCAAATCACTTTGATTAAACAAAGCGACTATAACACTGCCACTATAACAATGCTAACACCACTCAATACAGACTGCCTGCCCAACTCTCTGCATCTCAAAACGTAAACATCAAATCAACACACGTCGTCCACCGGCGGCCATGTCAGTGAGTCAATAAACTTGCTATTTAACCGAAAAAGATGTTTTGTCAAGGGAAATTAAGTAGCGATCCCTCTTTTTTAGACATGTATATCAAGTTATGACTAACCCCATTTAAAGATTTGAGCTATGCGTCGAAAATAGTTTATAGATAATCATCAAAACCATAGTTTTATATGATTTATTTATAACGTAAAATAAGTTAAAGCTAAAATACTCAGCTTTAACTTTAACAATTTACTTTCAACGCTAAATCACGTCTTTCGTATAAAAAACAAACAAAAACTATTAAATAAACATCTTTTCTTGATATATTTCTTCCTTTAAACGCCTAGGGACGTTAGCTTCGAAACTTTGTTCGTATTTTTTATCTAAATTTGTAAGTGAGGGTTTGTCCAACAAAACGTAGAATGATAATGGTTAAAGTGTAATTCGCAAGTCATGGGGTCCATCGATCTATGTCAACGTTGAACGTTGCACTAAGAACCATGGGTTTCGAGGGCTATAACTGCCGTACTTATGGTGGAGATGTGAAGATTAATCTAAGCGTTGCAAAGTGGAAAAGAATGTAGCGGGTCAGAGCTATAACGCCGGGGATTTTTCGTACAAAACTAACCTAAAAAAAGTAGCTTCAAGAGCTGACAAAAAGGTGTGTTGTGTTGTGAAAATGTCATCGTTTTCATAGTTCGATGACATTTAGATATCTCACATTAGAATATTATCGGGACTTAAACGCGTTAAATATTTATTCGATCGAATTGCAGCGATTGTAGTCATCGATCGTTGCAATTCGATCGAAATGTGGGGTAAATAAAAGGTTCGTACCGTTATATATTTCACGCGATAATATTCCCGATAATATTCTAACATGTGTCATTATCGCGAAAGTTAAAAAACAATTTAGATACCTCATTTATAGCTTATAATTTGTGCATTAATTTGAATAAAATAGTTGGCGATGATTGAAATTTGCTGAAAAACGGATTAAAATTGTAAAGAAATAAGAAGTGGTTATACGTACATAGATTAGTATGCATGTTTCAAATTTTATAGGCTTTAGGTGAGTGGATTTTAAGTTCCTTGTTTTAACCGAGGCTTTATTCTTATTTTCCTCCCCTCTTCTCTTCTCTGACGAAAAAGTGCGGTGTTATAAATATGCGTTTTTTAGGGTTCCGTAGCCAAAATGGCAAAACGGAACCCTTATAGTTTCACCATGTCCATCCAGTCTCTGAGCTAAGCTGTCCGTTCGCAGCTTAGCTCAGAGACTGTTAGTGCTAGAAGGCTGTTATTTTGCATGGATTACATATGCCGACAAAGTAAAAGAATAAAATTTTGAAAAAAAAAGTTTTTAGGGTATATAATTATGTAAAATGGGGATGTGATTTTTTTTCTCACCTACCCCATCGTGTTGGGTATCATTAGATAGGTCTTGTGGAAAAAAAATAGGGGTTGTGAAGACTATTTCTAGATTTAGGAATCCGTTTGTGAATCAAAGTACATTTTTTTATTAGAGTCAAGTGCCTCCCCCAACATCAACCATTTAGCTGGAAAACTATGATAGCCAAGTAGGCTTTACAAAACTTCGCTAAGGTTAACAAAATTTTCGAACAAATTCTATTGAAAAATACTCGTAGTAGTATCAAACAAAAATATCAAAATCCCACTTCTTAAGTTGTATTATTCGGATGGGGACTACGGAACCCTACATTGTGCGTGTCCCGACATGCACTTGCCCGGTTTTATATTTGAAATGAATACATTTTCATGAGACGAAGTTTCAAACAATCGTATTCAAGGCTTTAAAAAGCTATTAGAATAATATATCTTGGGACAACTCACACAAAGCTATCTGATCCCAAACTAAGCAGAGCTTGTACTATGGAAACCAGACAACCGATAAACATACTTATATATTTCTAAATACATACATATTATAGATAAATAACACCCAGACACAGAATAAACCATCATGCTCATCACACAAAGTTTTATCCTGGGTGGGGATCGAACCCACGACCTCTTGCGTAGCAGTCGGACTCACTCCCACCGCGCCACAGAGGCAGTCAATTCAATTCAAACCGCATTCAGAAACATAAGCATTTTCATATGTGCTCATTTTAGTTTACTCATACCTGTTGTTATGTTGATACTTTTCATTTTCATTTCATACGACTTTATCACGCTAATGGAATTTTGTGTGTACCTATCGAGGCTGCAAATATCGGCATGCATTTTACGGCAAACGATATTTTATCACAATTTATCAGAAATTGCTTTCAATGAAATTATTTCAGGTCATAATATTATTTCGTGTCACTTTAGTTGTTTCACAAACAATTTATTCATGAGTGTGTATTATGCGCGTGGTTTAACAAATGTTTCTATAGTAAGAAATTAAAGCAGTATTTTACTACTTATCATGTGTTTTACCATATGAGGCTGATGCGTAATAGTAATATTTGGTCTTAGTACTAGTGGTTAGTGACTGCTAAGCCGTAGGTCGCGGGTTCAATTCCCAGCCAGGATAAAACTTTGCTTGATGAGCACGATGGTTTATTCTGTGTCTATGTGTAATTTATCTATATTAAGTATGCATTTAGAAATATATAAGTACGTTTATCAGTTGTGTATGGTGTTCGATATATTGGTTGCAGCACTTTACTTGCATTTAGTTTATAAACAAACAAATAGTAAACATTGACAATATGAAAAGATCATTAATCGCTCAAAATTAACCCATGAGTATTAATGATTGACAACTATTACGTTCAACCTTTCAGTAGGGCTACTCATTTTCTCTAAAACGAAATTTCTTTCACTTTCGAAGTTTTAAATTTCATTCGTTTACGAAGCGTATTCGAAATTATTTTTCAGATAAGCACCAATAGTACGGATCCATGAGTATATTCGTAGATTTGTTAGAATTGGATTTTACCAACTCGTTCACTTTAGTTTTTATAAAAAAATCATTTTTCGATAAATTAGTTTGCAGTCCATATTTCAAGCCATTGGTTTGCGAGGCACATCGTAAAAAATAACGTTATGGCAACGACTCATGCTATACATTTTAACCTCTGATGTTGGTACAATGTTGCCTCTATTTGGCAAATACTTGATAGTTTCACGACTTTCATGTGTATATTTTTAACCCCCTTGCCTCTAAACCTTATAGTGACAGACGGTCAGACAGTATAGTTTTTTTTTTTTTAAGACGACTCCTGCAATAAGGTGTCAAGCCCTGTGTCGCGGGGAACTTTACAAACATACAAGTCACGGACACAAAGTACACCCAGACTCGGAACAACAAATTGTGGATCATACAAAGTGGTGTCCCGTGTGGGAATCGAACCTACGACCTCTTGCGTAGCAGTCGGACACACTCCCACCGCGCCACCGAGGCAGTCAAAATATATACTATATATAGTTGAAATGTATGTCTATACATTTCAACTATATATAGTCAAATCAGTATCTTTTTAAGAAATGTCAAAACGACGCGTCTCGTACTAATTTATATGAAATACAAAACAATGACGTCATTCTTTTGTATGGTCAAATCATGTAGTTTTAATGTTTGTTTTGATGTTTATTAATTCATGACAACGTAAAATGGAAGAGAAACATTGTTTTCCAGAATACTTTTGAAAATGCTGTTTCCTTTAATCTATAAAATAATTTGTTGTTATTGTAGTCATCTACCCAACTGTGCGGATGGAGGAGTATGAAATTTCGTACACTTAGAGTTTATATAGAGATGCAAATATTAAAAAAAAGAATAGTTATGGTCGAATTTCGACTACGGGCGACCATATTTGGAAATATATAAGTATGTTCATCAGTTGTCTGGCTGCCATTGCCATTGTTAACTTTACCTAGTTAAGAATCAGATAGCCATGTGTGTGTGAGTTGTCCCTAAATATAAAAATTGCAAGTTATGCGTTGTATCGGTGTACTGCTGTTGATTAAGTGACGATCAATAAGCGCATTAAATACTTCAAGGACTGTTAAACGCAAGCAATAAATACGAGTATATTCTGTAAAATAAAATCCTGTGCAATGATTCAATTTTACGTTATATTTACACTTGATTTTAAAGAGCGACAACTCGTTCAAATTGAATGTGAATATTGCAGTCAATTTTTGGAAATAGATTTTGATTTGAAATGTTGATTTAGGTTTTTATGGTATTTGAGTCGGTAAACCAGTTTGCTACGTTTCTACTATGTATGTAATAGAATACTTGAATAATTTTTTCGTAAATTTCTTGTCGTCCACATAATTAAGTAATATACATTGGCGGAGGATGAGTCCTTAGAATACTATTACTTTCGGCTTCCCTTTGGATTGTAGTTACTTTGTATTACAGGTACAAAGAACCATGTCCAGCATGATATATTTTTGTATCGGGTTACCTCAGTTTTTTTAACCCCTCGCCTCTGCTAATATACCTACTAGCTTTTCCTCGCGTTGGTGGGGACGTCGCTTGCTTTATATTTGTTGACGTGATAATGTCTTATAAATAGATAACCGGGTGCAAGTACAAAAAGTGTCTAAAAAAAGTCACGTTATTGATTGGTTGCTATGCAACAGCGAATGGCGATTGCAGCGACATGACATGATACAATTGGAATTAAGGTTATTGATTAGTTGTAAAGCAACGTGAATAGCTATATTTCATCAATGTTTTCTTATAGACGTTATCACGTCAGTTTATCGTCCGTAAACCGACTTTACAGACAACCATTTTCAGGATTCCGTAGCCAAAATGGAACCCTTATAGTTTCGTCATGTCCGTCCGTCCGCAACTTTGGTCAGAGACTGTTAGTGCTAGGAGGCTGTACTTTTGCATGGATACACAAATTACGTACGCCAGCTAAACGCTAAATAGGCTTTACAAGTTTACGAGTAACAGCTGACCAAATGAGAAGTAACAAATTCCATTGAAAAATATTAATAAGTAGATATATCGTTGTAAGTATGAAACAAAAACAACAGAAAACCCACTTCTTAAGCCACGTTATTCAGATTCCCCACGGGACCCTACATTGTGCGTGGCCCGACATGCAATTGCCCGGTTTTTTTAATAGCATATGTGCTATTCCGATGTAGATACACACTATATTCCTATATAGTTTAATCAAAATTAGTTCAGTAGGTAGGTACTTTTTGCGTGAACACCTCACTTTTTGGAGGGTACCAAAGAAGTGGTTTGCTTAAGCAAAGTGGATGAAATCAAGAAAAAAAAAAGATTTTTGAACCTTTACTTTGTAGGTACCTACATAACATAGTCTACGTTATTACCAAACCATTATATTATAATCAATCATGATTGATTAGTTTAATCATACAAATAACGTCACATATTACAGGTTCCTTATTAATTCACGAACGAAGCGACAATAGAAGAGTGTCGCGGCTGTCATCCCGCGAATATTGGAATATTGGGACGGAGAAATGGGTCACCGATTTGATCGGAGATTTTTACATATTGACTCATAATGTTGTCGCATATGGATTTAGAAAAAAAGAAATGTATGTAGGTCTTTCTACTGTTATAAATACTAATATTATAAAGCTGAAGAGTTTGTTTGACCGCGATAATCTCAGGAAGTACTGGTCCTACTGAAGTTTACATAAATCAGGACTAGTATAGTAAACATTGTATAATACAGAGTATTTTAGCGTACTCTATTAGTGTTGTAGATTATAGAGTACGTCTACATGATATAGAGTACAATACTATCTTTTAGAGTACGGTCGGCGACTCTAAGGACAAACAAAGCTACTTTATAATTTACTAGCTGAACCGCGCAACTTCGTCTGTGTAAATTTTCCCCGTTTTTGCAACATTTCTTATTGCTGCTCCGCTCCTTATTTCTCCACCATTTAATGGATGTTATTATACATATAAACCTTCCTCTTCAAACACTCTATCTATTAAAAAAAACCGCATCAAAATCCGTTGCGTAGTTTTAAAGATTTAAGCATACATAGGGATATAGGGACAGAGAAAGCGACTTTGTTTTATACTATGTAGTGATGAATAAGGACGTTGGGTTAGCCAGCGAAATTTGTAATACTTTATAATAAATAAAACAGCTTGTACACTACCATCTTTCAGGCAAATAAAAATTATTTCATTTACATAATTTCAAATAATATGAAATACTTACATACACCTTGTAGGTAGGAAAACCTCACTTAAAAAGGTGATAAACAACCCGCTGTCTGCCAAAAGCCATAATGCATGCCAAAATGCTTATAATATTTTATTCAGATCGATGCTTCAATAATGTACCATTTTCTATTTCACTATATCTGCGTATTCATGAATGGCATGAATCAATTCAATCAGCATTATTTTTCCACAAACTGACTGACACTTTGACATGCACATTCAATTTAAACGAGGTGTCGCTCTTAAAAATCAAGTGCAAATATTTTTTATTAAATAAATATTTTAGTGCGTAGTTGGATTTTAATAAAAAGATTTTATTAGAATTGCGACCATTCTAATTGAGCTCTCTAATGTATGGTGCAGCTAGGAAAACAAAGACCAAGCTGCATCTATCTTTATATTTTACTGATTTTGATTAAACGTATACTAGTATTTAATTTTGAGTATTAGTTAAAACAACGGAAACGGAAACGATTTTGATTACTTGGTTGCAGTTTTACTGCAAAATAGTAATCAAAATCAATTTCCGTACTTTGGCGTAGACATTTAACAAACCAACAAACAAATCTGAAAAAAACCCGAGTAGATACGATTATCAGTCAGTTTTTAAACATTAAAAATAGTAGTCTGTAAAGTCGCCTTACGAACAATAATTTTACATGATTACGTCATAAGAAAAGATTGATGACATATCGCCATTCACGTTGCTTAGCAACCAGCCCACAGGTGGAACGTGCGTGGAACGTTAAACCTTTTTGCGAGTACAGCCGGTCATCGATTTATAAGACGTTATCATGTCAAAAAGTTAGAGTTTCTGAATTCGAAACTATAGGTTAGTAGCTATAGTTTCGAAGTCAGAAAGTCTAAATGAGAATTAATCTAGATTAGTTTTTACTGGCATCGGAACCATAGTATATAAACGTAGTCCTACATTATGAAACACCAGTATTATAAACTTTAACGTGAGAGTCGGTAAGCAAGTGAAATCATCATTAATCGGTGATGTGCATGATTTATTCTCTTCATTTTACATTTAACATTTCCTTTGATTTGAATTCGCCACATTTACTCCTAAAACCCTTAAAGTGGTGCTCCCCTAAACCCAAAAAGTTGTTTATAAATATTTTCCATGCACGGATTTAAAATTTTATAGTAGTATTACTCGTATTTATAGCCCGCGTTTGACAGCTTTTATCTTGTTGACGTATTTAGCACGCTACACTGGTAGCGTGACGAAATGACGTGTAGCCGGAGGCTACGTGTTCGATTTTCAAAATGTTTCACGCTGCATATGTGATCGGCACAATTCTATGTATTGCTTGTTGTTTTATTTTTCGTGTTACTTTGTCGTGAGCGTGTTAAATATTTTGCTTTACCACATTATATCGATTGTATTTTTAGTTTTTTGAGGAATTTTCCACAATTTACGGCTTTGTCGAAGACTAATGTAAGTACTTTTATAGATTTACTAACTGTGAATCATGTGAAGCCGGACGGACCGCTGGTATGTAATTTAGAAACCACTCATCCCGCTCTACAAATACATCACAAACCATATAGTGTAGTTAAACCTCACGAATACAAAGCAAACGCCACAATGTAATACGCTTCTAGTGTTATTATGAACGGCTATGGGAAATTAACCCGAGGCGCGGCTGTCACGGTGGGCGGGCACTAATCGCGATGACGGTTAGCGTGTTTATCTGTTGTTATCTACTAGTTATTATGTATAATGAGCGGTATAAAATAGTAAGAGGACAGAAGGAAAGCCTTACACAAAGCACACATATTCTCGGACCACTTTGTTTCAAAGATATTTCTAAATTCCGTGTCCAAAAACTATCCTCTTATCTATACTAATATTATAAATGCGAAATAATGGATGTTCTTTTCTAAAGATAACTAGAAAAGTGGGATTTTGGTCCCACATTACTCGCAATCCCCTTTAGCTAATCTCAATGGCTTGTGTTAGGAGTTGGTTCACGTCGGAAGTATAATGGGTAGGATTTGAACCCACGATTGGCAGATCGATGCCTTAGCCATTAGGCTTCGACGAAAGATGTATGTTTGATATACAATTATGTCTCTATGAAATTTCGCACATAGATAATTATAGTCTGGAATAGCACATTGGCTACTTTTTAAATGCAAATTTCATTTTCCCAATTATTGCACTTGCTACAGTGACCTTTAACCGAAACACAGTGATGCGTTAACAATACTATTTCACAGAAGTATAACTGCCACTATTGTGGTACCGACCAAAATGGCCAATGGCTTAAACCTCTACTAAACCACTCACGATGTGAAATTTTAACATACATATAAACCAAATTTTAGGGTTGTCACGTCACTGCAATTTTCGTAAATTAAATATAAAATAATAACGATATTTCGCTGTCTAGCTATAATTTCACATTATCAACTAATATGTAGCAGAAAGTAACTACGTAATATATAAAAGGTTATTAATTTACCCAGAATAGATAATTTTTTCAATTTGGGTTAAATAAATGACAACCCTAAGTTTGACACTTTTGACAGTTGTTTCTAAATAACATAGATAATAAACATTTCACATCCATTTCCATTTTCCAATGTAGGAATACATATTTCTATTTCTACTCTCGGTATTTTGTGATAGTGGTTACTGACTATTAGACGATTTTCTAGTATGTTATTGGAGATAAAATAGAAATATGATGAAATATGCATTGTTATTAATATGAACAGTGGAGATAATGTTATCATTAACTGATAGGACACGGCGACAATATCAGTGGACACATGCCACCTCAGGTATAGTGCACAAGTGTATGCGAAAACGTATAATCCACTTCTATAATCCAACATCAGCATAAGCATCTATCAATCCACTGCGGGACATAGGTCTCTTTACCATGAACTTGGCATTTCATGTACATGTAGAATCGTTGCGTTGTTTTGCATCCTAAGTGAATAAAGAAAGTTGTTTTTTTTTTTAATTTCTCTCTTTTTATGCTGCGACACCCAGTCTACATACAGACAGCATTCTGCATCTAGTACACCCTGATCCATTTGCAGAAAATTGACACTCAGCTATGAAACTAATAATGAAAATGGTGATTACCTCTATGATGTTTGAGCTTTGTTTCGATGTTATAGGTACACTTATGAAATCATATTTGGTTATTGACGAGTCAGTCAATCACATACTGATTGTTTTTGTATTACTTTCTAGTGTTAGCTACTATGCGTTTCAAATGAGTTGATAACTGTCATGATGACATTTTGATTCGCATTACGACTGCAACTTCATTGTATGACGTAAGGTCAACAACAAAATGATTCGTAAAACGGTGTCATTAGTATTACAAAGAAGTACCTATCTACACTAATGAACTATAAATAAGCACTGTATTTTACTATTTATTATTATAGATAAGTTTCTGACTGAAAGATCACAAAAGTATAGAAAATTCTTATATTTTGCCTATTTACTTATTTCTGTTTGGTGTTTATTAAATAATAAAGAATACTAATAATATTATAATAAAGAAAAATGATAGGTACATAGTTCAAATAAAATAAATATTACGTCTGTTCCATTACCATACACACACGTACTTTACCCGACTTGTAAGTTTTTGTTGCTAGCGGTACAATTTTGACAAGTACAGAGTGAAGTTGTCGCGGTCGCGATTATCTTCTCATTTGAACCGCATAGTAGTCTACGAAATTGAATCTGTTCCCAACCAAGATATTAAATCCACGTACATTGTTTATTGCTACTCCATCTCAAAGGGTGTCATCTGATGCATTCATACTAATCCTAATTATCCCGCTGTCACGTCATACATGCGCTAATCCCAAACACGTATGCCGTGACACGCATATTTTATTCACCTATATTATGACGTTATTTTTATGTTGTTTAACCACCTTCACATTCAATAAATATTTAAAAAAAATTGTACCTCGGTTGTAGTGGTCTCAAAAGTTGGCGGCGAAAGAACTGATGTATCATCAAGCACTGTTCTCGAGATATCTCGAGAACTCGGATTACAGCCGATTCTTAACCACACTCGATATATCGAGAGGTTTGATTCGCGGATTATTCGTTTTATTCGTTGGATTTTTGAGATTATTCCTGTTTTGTTCTATATTTGAAAGGAATAGTATTACTTGAAGCATTACGTCATTAAGTTCGCAACTAACGGACAAACATAAAGTCGATGTCAACTCGATAAGGAAATTTCGAATTAATTTTTAATAAACGAATTAAGGAAAATAAACTCGGTCGGTCCTGCGCCCAATCTATCTCCGGGCAAAACGAGCGAGGGAATAGAGAGTGCACTTGTGTTTGCGCACACACAATCTCAAGTGTCTTATGTATCTACTATAATATCTCCTGCGTAGATAACTAGTCTCTGATGAGATTGACCGCGGTAATCTATATCGATTAGGAGATCATTTATTCCAAGGTTCAAACGTCTGGCACGTTACATGCCTGTTTGAAGGCTTCCACACCCTATCAGGCCGCTGGCGGATATCAGGCGGTCAGTTAATCGCAACAGAGCCAGATTAACAGTTTTCTACTAAAGGTTTTGAACTGACGGCCAACCCAACCGTCGGTCCGCGACAATCGAACATACACTAGCAAGTAGCTGGCTGGCAACCGTACAGCTAGTATGAAGTCTCCACAGGTAACTGCCGGCGCGTGATCTTGCGGTCTGAAACTGCCGGCTGTTTACTAATAGTGTTGTAGCCCCAGAGCCGGTTTTTCACCATTGACGATAGGCAATAATCGCTATAGTGAGTGGACTATGCTGACCCAGGATGACAGCCGGCCTGATAGAGTGACAGACTGCAGGCGGACTGGTAAAATGTGGGAGCCTTAAAGCGACTACGTCCAATTTATATGCGTCTGTTCACTTGCTTATTCTGAAATCAATCGGTAGACAGTTCTAGACTTTTATAGAGATAATAACTTAGTGCCAATAACTTTTCATTACTCCAACATCAAAAGCATACATTGAAGAACACAAATGTCCAAAATGTAATTCTAATTTCAAACCTGTCATATAGCCGTATCTTCGCACATACGAGTAAGTGACATAACTCACTCAAGGTATTATAAACTTTATGTATGGGCAATAGAGCTTACAATGCAAACTAGATATCAGTTTGAAAACGGTATGACGGCTAGTATCGCGATAGCAGATATGGACCCATGTCAACACCTGTCCGATTTGACGTTTCTAGGTAAATATGGAGAACAGAAATAATACGAAAATGGAATAAAATAGACGTTATTTTATGCATGGATAACCAATGATAATATAATACTTAAACTTACATTCGTAAGTCTTGCAAAACTTGTAGTCTTGTGTTGCCAAATTTGACAGATTTTGGCCCGACTTTTAAGTACATTTGGGATTAGTGTGATTTATTTTCTCGCTACTTCTCAAAAGAGAAATAGAGGGGACATTACTTTTTTTTCATTTTTAGAGCATTTTTTGTTATTAACATTAAGTGATGCGTTAACATTACTATTTCACGGAAGAATATCAGACACTGGTTTGGTACTGACCAAGACGGCCTTCTACACTATCGGTACTTTGTGGCTCAACGAACCGCTTAGAACCGCTAGCGCATATTATGTTTTATATCTTAGTCGAAAATAAAAACGTTGACAACCAACAGGCATTTAAAATATCCTCAACATCGAATATAGACGATTGTTCTTCGATCAAACCGCTCATTACTCTACATTCAGTTAAGAAAATCGTTCAGTCTCAAATCGTATTCATACAAAAACTCAATACGCTATTTTACCAAAGGGATTTTACAAAAAACCATCTCTCACAAAATTACATTTCTTCTCTCTCGCTTTATGTATATTTTTTCGCTCCTTATCGAAATTGATCTTCAGTTTAGCGGTACATGTTCGTGTATTGAAAACCTAATGGGGTGGTACAGTCATTTCTGTATACAGTTTGTAAAACTCCTGTTTGATCCGAAAGCGGCGTGTTGGTATACTATTATATCCAAAACATATTAACCGTGAGTTCCCTTATTTTCTTGGTAACTTTTCACCATAAAGGGTCATCTAAACGGGCCATTTTTTACGGCAATTTGTGGCGGCACTATTGGCAACTAATTGCTCGGCCAATAATGAAAATATGTCTACAATTGTATAGCGCATGTCCAGTCTCCTAAACGAGCTACACAACCCGGCAACAATAGAATAGAGGGCGACTGAAACAACAACAAAATTGGCCGGGCAACATTGCGGAAAATAGATAGCTCAGCGATTGTCCGGCAACCATCAAATCAATATCGGAGAGTACTGCCATGTTGCCGACCACAGCATTACCGCCACAAATTGCCGTAAAAAATGGCCCGTTCAGGCGCCCCTTTGAATAAACAAACTACATTATTACAAAACAAAAAACCCAACTGCTTAAAATTAATAACTTAAAAAAATTGTAGTTCAAAATCCTCCATTTTTTTTTAACTTTGATGTAGATAACCAGTGTCATTCTTATAACTAAGACGAATCTAACGACACCTTTCAAGCGAATTTCTATCAAGCTGTTTAGGCTTTTAGGCATGCCAATCAATAGATACATACATATACTCGAAAAACATAACCCTCCTTCCTGCGCCGTCGGGTAAAATAAATCGGATCATGATATCTAATAACACATTAATGGATCGGGCTTTTTGTACACACTTCTTCACTTCTTGACCACCGCAGACTGAAAAGAGGAGTGTTATAAGTATGACATTTACAGTCGCGTATTTCTATGGTACTTATTTGTACTTAAGCACTATCTCGATGGAGGCATCATCATACTCGCTAATAGCTAGTATCTATAATTCGCTCATGAGTTCTGTTTCTCTGTGTAGAAGAAAGACAGGATTAAATTAAGTTTTGTTTTAACTCGTGGTCCAAATTCGAATATAGAGAAGGAATGCGTATTAGCAATCCGCACTCCTTCTCTATTTAAACCATTGATGTACTTCTAGACCTGGATTGCGCCATAACCTCACAAAATTGACAACTCTCTAGAAAGAGACAACGTCACTTTGTAGACAATACCTGTCAAAGAGACAGGGCCGCACGAGATTTCTCTCTTTCACAATTTGCAGTCAATATTTACTTTTTAATTGAAAGGGATGGCGTGTTCAGATCTATACGTCAATGATATAAACTTTAAGTGTGGAAATATCATACTACATCGACCACGCAATTTTCGTTAAAAGGGGTATAACCCTTTTGCTTCATGTATTAATCTATAGATATGAGCAGCATTTATCAATAAGCATTAGCACCTAACTTTTATTTTGATAAACGACAGAGTATTTCATAAATTTATCATTATGAATCGATCGTTTAGGTTAGGGGATATCTTCCTTCTAACCTGGTTAATTCGGATCTCAAGGGACCAAGAATGTTATACCATTTATTGAGGGTTTTCATTAATCCAGTTTTCCAATTAGGCAGGTTTAAAATTATAGTTGTCACATTTACAGAGGCTCCCGCTTTTAGAGGTCGAAATGTACGGTTATTCCATTTTTAGAGGTAGAAATGTTAATAAAAATGCGTATATTTGGTGTTATGAATTGAATATATGTAGGTATGAATGGACATACATTATGTAATACGTGGAAAAAAAACAAAACATAGTAATCAGTTAGTTTGTACTTGTTGCTAGTTGCTGAAACCTGTTTCTGGACAGAATAAATTTGATTAAAAATATTACTAGAATTACTAATATTTGACATTTCGAAATGCTTGTGATTTATTAGTACCTACTGACAAACAAAGCGTGTGCGAAAGACATTCTAATGTTTGTAAACAAACCTGTCCCACCTCGATTAATTTGTCCCATTTATACAGGGAATTGAGCTCCAGAGTCTCAACTATAAAGGTGAACATCGAATAAATCCTAGAAATCGCCAAAACATTGATACACTTACAATTTCATCAATAATTTGGCGATTGCAGCGACATACGAGACAATTGGAAAAAAGAACCGACTTTACAGACAACCATTTTTTACACGTGTTTTCTTTTGATTGAGCGTGTTTTGTGATTAAACAGAACAAAAGTTCTGTTATATCACGAAATTACTATAGTAACATTGGTTACTACTGATAAAGTCAAAGTCTTCTACGATCGATAACCGGCTGCACTCACGAAAAAAGATGCCGTTCCGCTCACGTTCCGGTCACGTTCGTTAATTTAACCAGGTTCAAAAAGTCGCATTAATAGGTAATTCAATGAAAAAGTACCGGGACCTCATTACAACTCTCAATAAAAGACGTTTCTCATTTATCCAGGTCCCATATAATCAAGTTTCACTGTAGTTACTTACTTTACACGTGTTGCAAGCTCGTGATACCTAACTATAAATATGTAAAAACAAATTGTTAATCGTAGTTTAGGTTCTTTATATACCGTTCACAAAATGACGCCATTTTTAAGATTTCAATGTGGGTCAATCAACCCATGAACTTAATGGCATTTAAATGGAGTAAGTGACCTCCATAATCCAACTATAATGAGGACTTCTGTAACCTAGTTTGTTAGGATTCCGTCCAATATAGACTTATAACAACTGGCAAATAAGTAAATCAATAGTTATAATATATGCCAGTGTAACACAGTGTAAATATACGTATTTTGCAATTGCCACTTGTTCTTTTTTCAATTATAATTTTTGACGTGAAAACGTCTTCTATATCGATGATGCACTCAGGAAAAAATGTGCCGTTCCGCTCACGTTCCGGTCACATCCGTTCCGCCTGCTGATAGGCTGATGTATTGTGGCCGGGTCCACTAAAGCTATCACAGGCATGGTTGTTTATTACAATGTCATCAATGTTTTGGCGATTGCAGCGACATGCGATACAACTGGAAAAAAAAGTGTTTCAGTCAATATCATCAATGTTATTTTATGCCGTTGTCACGTAAAATTATCGTCCGTAAACCGACTTTTTTTTCTATTTGTTTTCTTTTGAAGCGCATCCCATTGAGCGTGTTTTCGTTTTGTTCTGTTTAGTCACGAAATTTAAAGTTACATTAGTTACTACTGATAAATATATCGAATAAGGTTCTTATCAGACGTATCAACTCAGAAAGGGATCGCCAACGTATCGCCTCGCCGTCAACTGTTCGTGAGCTTGTCCCGAGGCGAGGCGAATACGTTACGAATCCAATTAGTGTGCGTTGCAGTAGGGAGTTTCATACAAAGAATATAGAACGGCTTGAGTTAATACGGCGCCGTCCCCTTTCCGAGTTAATATGAATGTCATAAATACTTAACCAAAAATAAACTTAGGCTGGTTGTATAGAATAGTTACAGTTTCGAAAAGGTAACTAATACTAAAAGTTTTGACGTGACAACCAACGTTTTATCAATCGATTACCGGGTGCACGCACGAAAAAGTGTCACGTTGTTGACTGGTTGCTAAGCAACGGTCACGTTATTGATTGGTTGGTAAGCAACTGCGAATGGCGATTGCAGTGACATGACATGCGATACAATTAGAACTAATGTTATTGATTGGTTGCTAAGCAACGTGAATGGAAATATGTCATCAATGTTTTCTTATGCTGTCATTACAGACGACCATTTTTTTGTTTTGTATTCGACCTAAATAGGAATATTAGAGGTAGAGCACTGTCTAGTTCGAGGATGTGTAACGGTGTTGTAAAAGTGACGACTGCGGTTTAAGAAGGATGTGGGAAGTGCTTTTGTGCAAAGAACATTTCTTTGGATATAGTTTCTGCTATAGGTGTATTTAAATACGTTTACATAGTTTTTTGTCTATATTCTTAAAAAAAACTATTACTGCAGTAGGGTACAAGCCAATAAACGAACAACAAGCCAAGGAATAAACCCACAACCTTTTGCGTAGCAGTCGCACAAACTCCCATCGCGTCGAAACTTATTTCAACATGTACTTTGCGAGGAGTTGGTACCGCTGGAGCAGGGAATGAGGGTTCAAACACAGTTTCTGAAGGAGATAAATCTGTAAAACGAGACAGCTACACAAATTCCATCATATGTTGTAAATCTAAATAAGGTTTATGTGATGTCCTTTGTAGTTCCTTACTCGTGGACAAAGATTGAGAGTTATTCTACAGAGTTTTGTTTCGATACTGATTTGTGTGTTCTGGAAATTGCGAATTAATTTAATATCGTAACCGAAAGTAAAGCTCCTTTACTAAGATTGATCTATTTCTTTTAAGGGGGCATTACACTGAGAGAATTATTTATTTAGCACTACGAACACAGCGACACGATCGCCGGCTTCGCTCTTTTGCACACAACCATTACTTCACAGTGCGCAGGAGCGCAAGTGAAAATAAAGTAGAATATTCGTTCGTACATATGTTAGATTACGAACGCCATGACTATGACCTAAAACTGGTGTCAACACAAAGAAGTAAAGAGATTTGGACCATGCTCAAAATGTTTGGACAAAAAACCCAGGGTGAACAGACACAGGATATAACTAGGATTGTTACTGATATAAAGACATTTTTATTCACGTAGGTATTCGTGAATAAGGACCATTGAGTGACGAACACCCTCATAAAAACGAACAATATTCACAAAGGCAAGATTACAGGACTTTTGTAAGAAAAATATAGAAACATATTTTTCAATAAATTATGTATTAATTTACTAAGTAATCTTCAATTGGTGAAATTCTAAGAGGTTCTATTGAAAAGAAAAATAATCCGATTATTTATTACTTCATTAAATTCCTAACGATGAAGCTGTATTACTTATTACTTTGAAGAGAATTGCCTTAGTGATATCAATATTTTTGTTACGGATTATTTTTTTTATGATACTAGATCCTTTGTATGATGTTAGTCTGGCAATCTAGAGCTTTTGATTGATGTTAGACTGATTTGAAGAACTGGATATTAACTATGATTATTGTACTTATAATCTTGGTAGACAGCAAACATTTTGAAGAATTGCTGTTGTTCGCTTCTTTGCTCGCATCAATTTTGTTTACCCCAAAGCTCGCGTTTTCTAAAGACCTTTCTAATCCCTTGTATACATCGCAAAAGAAGTCTTTCTGTAAAGTTACGGCTCTCTAAGTCCAATGATTCGGGCCGAGCATTGATGAGTCAATTAATGAGTCAGCACTTACATTCATATCTATACGATTTCGACCAATTGGTGACCACGGATAATGTTTTTATTTCATTAGCTCTAAGCCGATTTCTTGTTACTTGTTTGTACCAGATGTTATATATACATATGTATACGATGGACATTAATTCCCACAAGTTAAAATGGTAGGTTAGTTTGCGACAATTTTTACAACTCTATCATCGTTTCTTTTTTTAATTTAACATTCACGCAGGTCAGGGCTGCCAGGGCTGCCACTTCAAATGCAGTACTAAAAAGAGACATTTAAGAGACAGAAAAACAGACTACCACTATATGTGATTGCCAGTGAATAGTTCATTAGTTATCTCACTTTTACTGTGCGCCGCTTTCTCTCAGCCCTAATGACATTTTCAAGAGCTTTGCATGTAGTACCTTTTCATACCCTATCTCGCGTTAGCTGAACACAAAGCAGATATATTCATTGACACCGAGCCATTTCAAAAAGCATACAATTCCACTGACAACCCTCAGATCCGATACTATCAGTTTTACCGTCCCTCGCTATGTCCATTATAGTCTCAGGAAGGACGTGTCAGCGAGTGAGACAGCATTATACCCGTGTCTAACGATTGTAAGGGAGAGACATGTATCATTGTGTTGCGTCTCGATTGTTACAACTTTGTATGCACAAAGGAAACTCCTTTTATGTCTGCGCGCCTAGTACACCGTGTTGGTTTTACGATATACTATTTCACTCTGTTTTTTCTATTACTTTGTTTTAGGTATGCTCAGAGATTGAAATATTGCGGGTTTAAAAATATTGATAGTAGCAATCATTTATACGAATAGTTACAAAAATGGCGGCAAATTGACGTGTCATTATATTCACAATCCACGTATAAATAAATAAAATACTCTTACAACGTGTGTAAAGTTGATTGAAATAAATCTTTGGGAAATTAAAGTGTAGTAAACTGATGGATCGACTATAGAAATTAAACTGAAACTTAAAAATCTACTGAAAATTAAGAAAAACTAGCATATTATGCCCCTTATAATGTTATTGGAATCTACTATCAACGTAATTCACCTAACCTGCACACATCAAAATATTTTTTTTTATTCACTGGAAGCCCAATGCAACATTTGTATTGGCATAATTTAATTAAAAAAAAAACACTCATATAAGTTTCTATCTGACACGCGCAACTACGTCTACGTCAATTTTCTCGTTTTTTTGCACCTTTTTTAATTGCTGCTCCGCTCCTATTTGTCATAGGGTGATGTTATATAGATTATAGCCTTCCTCAATAAATGGGCTACCCAACAGTAAAATATGTTTTCATTTCGAACTATTAGTTCCTGAGATTATCGCGTTCAAGCAAACAAATATTCTCTTCAGCGTTATAATATTAAGTATAGATATAACACCATTAGTGACAACACCTCACCTACAATTACAGCTTGTGAGCCACTACCTTGTGTGAGAGAGAGAGAGAGAGAGAGAGAGACCGGAATGTAATGTGCGGCAGTTGCTGCGACCTGAAAGATTTATCGTGACACCCCTTTCTTCGATAAATGATAGTCTGACCATGACATCGACTATGCGCCTTGGTACAAAGGACTTAGCGTCATTGGTGTGACTAAGTTCTCTTCAAGGTGCTGGCTTCTGGTGTAGTGATTGCATTGCAGCTGCAGATGTTTCTTGTTTCCTCTTCTTTGCAGAACCTGCAAACATTAGTATCATTAACACGACTGATGGAAACTGTACTACTTATAACAAAAATTGTAAGTCGGAAATTCGAGATATTAAATTGGGTCAGCGCCTCAATTTTGATATGCTTATTTATACACCTACATACTAGAACATATGTATTATATGTGAGTATATATACTGTTAGTAGAACCGCCTAAGCTAACAATGTTAGCTTATAGTATGTTAGTTTAGGTTTCCCTAGTTCTACTTAGTTACTCACTTTTGCCAGTTTTGGTGTAACCTCTAAATAATGTCCCTTGAGTTGTTTGGGACTTGCCATGCTATATTTATAATACTTACGTACTGTATAACTTCAAGTTAATTCAATTTTTGTAATATTTACAATGGTTGACAACATTTAGTATTACAAGTACCTACTTATTATTATATTTACTTACTAACTATTTAAAAACTATATTTAAACTAAAAACTAAGATTTAAAAAAAACTAAAATATATCTAAAAAATTAGGACCCCTGGGCATGGTTCCACAGATACTGGCAGTATAGCAATGCTGATGCGTTGTGCGAGGAAGCTGCTAGCTCTACGGTCACCAGTGGAGTCGACCATTTTAACTTTATGTTACTTCTTGTATTAAAATATTTTTTGTTGTTATACTTTCCTCAAGACTTTTTAAATCCCATTAAAGAAAATTACCAACGACGTTTCTTTCATTTTCGTAACTAAATTACTAAACTGATCATTGTAAAATTTTGTATAATGGTAAGATAGGGAAGAACTTTTGACTAAGGAAAATTCGCATCTTTAATATTTCTATGTAATTCTTATCTACTATTATGAATACTTCTGTAATTATATTGATTCATATACGAGTATGTATCAACTAAATATAATGCTTAAAGAGAGTTAACGTTTTTAAACGTTTATGCCTAATTTGTATAATCAAAGTACTATATTCGCTCCAATTACAATTGCAACTCTTTTGAACGCCATTAAATGCCAATGGCAAAAGGTTAAACCCAGTGAGCAATAAAGACTTATGGTCATACATTATATTAGATACTAGCTGACCCGCACAACTTCGTCTGCGTTATTTTATCCCGTTTTTGCAACATTTTTCATTGATGTCTTCTTCGATAAATGGACTATCCAACTCTAAAATAATTTTTCGAATTCGAACTAGTAGTTCCTGAGATTATCGCGTTCAACCAAACAAAAAGACTCTTCAGCATTATATTATTAAGTATAGACAACTAATAACCTTTCACTTTAACAAAATGAAGGGTAATCGTTGAAGAAATCAAAGAAAAAACAGCCTCCATATCATCTCTACTAACTAATCTTTCTAGTACGGTATAATAAAAATAAAAACATAGCAAAACAACGAAACATACGAATTACGAAATCAATGCAGTTTAGTCACACGTACCAATTAGAAAACTTCTTAACTTACTTAATGTTTGGGGTACAATTTGACTGGAATGCCCCAAGGTACCAACTTTGGACCAATATAACCCCGTTACTTTGACGAAATGGTTAAAGGCCGAGTAAGGGCAGGAAAGGCCACGTACATATGTGGACGTGACTCTGAAGTGTCTTAACTAATGCAAGATGTGGAGTAATTTGGTTGTTTGTGTGTCGGAAGGGCTATTTAAAGTTTATGAGCACAAGCGTGACTTTGTAAGTAAGGGTTGTTATACAGAGTGGCCTTTACTTAGTAACTGTTGTGGAGGTAATTTATTACGTGACAGTTCGCTTAAATGGAGAACTATAACGATGGTGTAATGTGCAAGCACTCTCACTGTTGATTGAAAAAGTAAAATAAATACTCTAAAAGGAAGAATATATTTTTTAAATTAAAACATCTTGTTGGTCCATTTACATGACGATTTAAGATGTAGAGTTAAGAAGATCCTATGGTCGCCTTCTGAACAGTCACAGTTTATTATCAGAACAGCTTCATGGTACCATATTTACACTAAATTTATGCACAATCCGACACCGGGAAGTGGTTCTAATTTAGCTTTCAAGGTTCGAGAACACACAAACATTGCAAGTTTAATGAAAGCTTGTATTCGTCAATAAGGAATTTCCAAATGGTAGATTCTATTTCCATATTATGCTTGGCTTTTTTTTCCTACGTTCCTTAAATTATCAAGTAGTACAGTAATACCAGCTCCACACGTTGGTCCCGACGTGTGGAGCTGGTGTTACTCGTCCCGTGTGTATCTAGAATAACGCTCATCCTAACATTGGCACCAATGCTATTTTCTAGATACACACTAGAAAGCGCTAAAAAGCGCAGCAAAAATTTAGAAAATCCTTTTTGGGAGCTTCTTATACCGTGCTTAGTAACCATGGATAGTCCTGTTTTTTTTTAAATATATCTTTTGGATTATGGCTACAATTTTTTTAACACCATTCCATTTTTATCATTCTTAAACCACACTCCCACAAGCTTCTAAGCTCAGACTACTTATCACAAAAGAAACAAATCAAGAAAATCCCGTAATCCTTACAGGTAGTTTCCATTGTATTGAACCTAAGAACATCGGAACTGTGAAGTCAGATAAAATAAGGAGTTTGTATAACGACGGAACCACGTGCGGAGCGTATCCGGGTCAATAGGAAGGCTATTGAAAATGAAAACATTATACCCACGGTTTCGATTTGATGCTCTTGGGGTTTACAAATTGTTTTGTATTGATTTGAAAGACTGAGACGTCATACGTTTGATGCCTGTCTATCTGTGTAAGGGATGTACGGAATTGAATGATGATGATGTTCGGCGTGGATTTGATTTCTTTTGGATACTTTGTGTCCTTTTTAGGGTTCCATAGCCAAAATGGTAAAAAATGAACCTTTATAGTTTTTTTATGTCCGTTTGCCTGTCTGTCTGTCTATCCGTATGTCACTTGCATTTTACTTAAAAAACTACACAGTGAAAATTGATGAAATTTGTCTTTCTATTGGTGAAAAGGTGTCTTGTCGTAGCAGCTACTTAGTTTTATGGGTAAATATTTTTAGGGGGGCACTCCATACATGTACAACAGAAGCTAAAAAAATTACGACAAGTCTTTCAAAAAATATGACAGGTCTTTCAAAAAATATGACAGGTCTTTTAAAAAACATGTTTTTAAATATAATAAACTTTTTTGATTTATATAACTTGTGTCTCCCCCCCACCCTTATCTCTTGAACCTTGTGCTTTAAAAATACAAAAAGTTTAACAAAGTTTAAGTTTAAAAAAGTTTAAAAGTTTACAAGTAGTTTAAGATTTTTTCATACGGCAACGGTTGCGGAACCCGATATACTTTTGTCCGGTTTTTTTTTATTTCATGTGTCAGGGTTTCCTTTTTGTATACAAGGTTATTCTTGGTATAGTGCAAACCTGAAAGTAGTTTGCTCAGAATCAGTAATACAATCCAATGAGGTAGTTTTTGAACCATGTTATATTTTTCTAAATCAATCATTAATTAATTCAATAATCATTCTAACAGGCCAAACCCTGTTCACAATGTGATGTGAAATGTAATCATCACTTATTTTTCAATAATAACCATGGATTACGAACTACGGGACACAATCAGTATTATAGCGGGAAGAGCACAAGACAACTTGAAGGGCTTATAACTGCCAGTTGTCAATATTTTCATTTTCTTTTTTTATATGATTTCTTGTAGTAAAAATCTTGTTGAGGTGTCTGAGCTTTGCACTATACCAAAAATAACCTTGTATATTATTTGTTTTGTGGCCCTTGGGTTTTCTTTCTCTAAACTGAAACCTAAATCAAATGCTGTTCTAAACGCAACATTGCATCTGAAAATGTTAATGTACTGCCAAACTTAGTATCTTCCAATCGATCAATAGCGTTCGTGGATTGGCCATCTAACTATAACGCAATAGACAAAAGCCAATTCAAAATCAGTTGGGTAAAATCAAGTTAAATCGTCTGTTAACACTTTAATATCGTCTACTGCACGCCTGGGAACATTGCCGTGGCAAAATGTATTACACGGCACTGACAATGCCACCCTTGTCTGACTAACACGATTGTGGCTAACATAATTTCGTTTCAGCTACACACGCTTCACATCTAAGTGTATAATTCAATTGCTTTGCATCCCGTATACCACAAACTGCATTATGCTCTTTGTGTACTGGGAAAAATCTTAATATCAAATTAGGTTAACGCACGTCAACTTTATCAATTTATCTTAGCTCGGCACCGCGCCCATTATCCGGCCCCGGCTGCCACATGTTACCTCTCCCCCTACCAACGGCATTCACCCCCTGCCCCGTCCGGAAAATGAAATGTACAAGCTCCTACCGTACACTATTTATGACGGCGCTTTCTTTCTCAATAAGTTAACATTAACTACTCCACTGGCCTATTTCCGATTGTATTTCAAGAACAATACGCCTCAAAACTCTATAGCACCAAGTACCACTTACTACCTTTTAGAAAATCAACCTCACCCTGTTGTACCCTTTCAACAAGCAAATATCAGCTTACAGTTAACGAGGGAAGATTCATAATCGCTTGGCGCACTCCGTGTAGTGTTAACGTTTCGGAACGTGCTTTTCGAGATGAATCCGTGAGAGTACTTATTACGAAACCCCTATTTCGTGAGATCTGTACGCTTCTTGATATACAAACGAATTACATTCGTATAGCTTAACGGTTTGGGATTATTTTACCTTGGAGAGGTGGAGGCGTTTGTGATCGTTTGTCTTCTGTAAAAGTGTTTTCAGTGAGGCTGGAATCGTTTTTCGGATAAGACGATTCATCTAAACGTTTTTTGCATCTTTGTTTTCCATTGTTTTGGGCTGTATTGTTGAATTCTCAAGTATGGTGACCCGTTTGGCCTTTTAGTAACTTATTGTTGAACATTTGTCTTAAACATTCAGAGCTGTCCCTTAGTGAGATTCTGTCACAAAACAATAGATTTATTATTTACGAAAGTTATGTTAAACAATATGATTGTTTGCTTGAAGTTTTACCTTTCATGGAATAATATTTTGTGTCAGCTCTTACAGTTTTGTACGTTTTGTAAATATTATGGCGTCAGCTCTGAAAAATATTAATGTATATCGATAACTAGATTAAAAATCTGTCTGGAAAGTCATAGAATGCAGTACACTATGAAACAATTATTAAGATGCCATGACTTTGAGGCATGCCTTTAAGGAATTTAGATTGTCTTGGGATCTTAATAATGCCATGAGATTTGGTACGATGGCAGGTATAATACTTATTTATATATACTATAGAGTTTTCACTGCTGAATCTTGACCATACCTTTTCTTTATATGTACAACCTCACAAAATTCACAGTCTATCTCAAGGTTTATGAATGATGGCATAGATATACAGAGTGTGTTGACTCCGAAACGTAGACAACAAATGCATTTAAAATTAAACCCCGAAAACTCGTAAAACCAATATTTTCCACTCAATTAAAAACAAGAGACAGTTTTATCGGTCCCCACAGCAAATAAAGTGGTGCGACAAATGAAAACTGCGCAGACAATCACATACGATTTAAAGCCAATTTGCAGGATTGGAAAGCTACGGACCAAGATAATTGGAATTATAGTTAGTGCTACTATGTCCCTATTACTTAAGATATTGGTATCATTATAAGAAAATAGTACAATTTTGAAAGCACTTTGACAACTTTAAAATGATCGAATGAACCTTTATTGAGTTGAAACTAGCTTTTGTCACAACGGTTGTTGCGGTAACTCTGGCATACCGGCAGAGCCACGTTATAAATGCTGTTATAATGCTAATAAGTTATATATTGTTGTTTTAAATCTCATTAAAAAAGTAACAAACATATACATTTGCCGAATTTAACTTCTACGTCTAAAAGATCAGAAGGATACTGTGTGATCAGGACATTGTTTACGTTGACAAAATGTGAGCATGATCGAGAAGCGCAAAAGTACTCACATGGGGCCGTACCATAAACTCGGGTTAGTTGTAGATGAAAAATAAACTGTATTGCTAATCCTGCCATAAAGCAGACGAGTCAGTGATGACGTCATCGAACCGGCGAGCGACCTAGCAGTTCAGTGACTGACATGCGTCAGGTTCAAACATGAAGATGAACTGCTCTGCACTGGGCAAATACTTTTGAAGTTCATGGTCCAGCCCCTGCTCTCTGAGACAGGGTACGAACCGTCAGCTCAGAACAGGGAGATGTCACATGGTTCTTCGAAATTTGGTTCTGGGACAATGCATTTCTAGAAAAAGGTTTTAGCTATTTGTAATTCATCAGTCATTAGTTAATTAGTGCGCATGAACAGATTACCTTAACACCTTCTGAAATCCACTGACAACTGAACATTATTTACCATAAATATTTACTACGCAATGGCCTACAGCCTTACGAATCATCAATTATAAAAAATAGCTTCAAAATAATAAATCGCATGCGCGGCACGCTCAAAATGTCCGCCGCCTTCTAAGCGAAGCCATTTACCATTACATTAAGGGAAGATTTTGACAGCTCGGCATGGGCTTGCCATGGACACGGAATAAAGATTGTGAATAAGGATCCGGTATTCAAAAAGCTTGGCTTGGAAATATGTTTTTTTTTGTTAAAAAGGTAAATATCAATGTGGGATTGTGGATCCCACATTACTAGTAAATCTTAACCGAGTGGGTTCACATCGGTAGTATGATGGGTAGGATTCGAACCCGTGACCGATTGCGAGAGCCATTAGGCTACCGTCGCTTCACTTTAAAAAAGTGTGTAATAAATAATAATTTAAGACAAGACACATTGCTGGAACAGACGTGATACCTTCAAATTGGTACTTAGTGATATAGCGAGACCAACTAAATACAACAAAACTGCCTAGCAATGTGGGCAAGAAATTGCCTAATCATTTAAAAACCGTAAATATTGGATTATTTAGAAATAAGCTGTATGCCATTTTTTTTAGTTTAAAACATATTTTTTTAGGGTTCCGTAGTCAAAATGGCAAAACGGAACCCTTATAGTTTCGCCCTGCCCGCAGCTTAGCTCAGAGACTTAAGTGTTACAAGGCTTTAATTTTGCATGAATAAACATATTACTTCCTCCGACAAAGTGAAAGAATAAAATTTTGAAAAACATTTTTTTTGAGAGTACCTCCCCTATATGTAAAGTAGGGATGTGATTTTTTTTCACACCAACTCCATCGTGTGGGATATCATTGAATAGGTCTTTTAAAAACGTTTAGGGATAGTGAAGACAATTTTTAGCTTTAGTTATCCGTTTGTGAAATATTTAGCTTGAATGTGCAAATTTTTGTTAGAGTCAAGTGTCAAGTATACGAGTAACAGCTGATGAAATGTCCTCATATTTGTATCTCATTGTGTGTGACCCGAAATGCACTTGCCCGGTTTTTATTGTAACACTTCAATATACCCTGTTTTATGCAAATAAAATATATTATTATTATTAGGTACATATAATGTGATACATCTAAACATTATTCTACAACATACTGCTAGACATCATACCCTGGCTTCCTGCCAGAAACTGACTCCCATCCCACTCTTATGTGGTTTTGATGAACCACTCCATTACGTATTAAGTTATTTCTATTAGTAATAATATTATGGACTTTGACAATAATAAGAAATTATTATCGTACTAACGATAGTAGTAAAAAATATGTCTTTTTGTATGAGGATGGTAAAATGATTTAGGTTAGTCGGTTAAGGCTATGTTTCTATTAAAGATGTGCGAGGTACGTCGTAGCTGTTTAGAAGAGTTATGAGTTGATTATGGTATATAACTAAGCTAAGCTGTGCTTCGACTAAGCTCCTTTTACTATATAACCCTTGTGCATAAGATACAGGCACTATTTCAGTAGCCATGTCGTCACTGAGCCTTTAGGGTGTGAGAAGCCTGTCTTCAAGAATTACCATTTTTGAATTTACCTTCATTCATAATAACCCATATGATGTCCCACTGCTAGGCGCGGGTCTCCCCAGTAGAACCTATTGGTCTTGTAGGTAATTGCCATAATCGCCACACGTAGCGAGTGGGTTGGCGATCACAGTAAGGCTTTAAAGTACGCAGAAGACGCTGTTGCCCGTTCTCTGGTGTTAAATCCCTTAGTCGCCTTAACGACTCCCACGGGAAGAAATGGAGTGGTACTATTCTTAAGCCGCCGGTACCACACGGCATTATTCAATTTACCTCTTTCCTATTTCCGTCGACATTATCGTAAGACAAGCTGTTATCCACGGCTTTGCTCGTGTAAAGTTTGGTTTTGATTGCAACTTAGAATCTGCACACTTTTCGAAAAATCTTTCTTAGCTGATACCTGTTGTACTATCCAGCCTAATCCGTTGAGTGGTTCCGTTGGATTTAGTAATAAGTCACGGTTTCCTTTTATTGTCTAAAGAAGATATTGCACCACATCTTGACCACATTGAAAACTTAAGTATACAACGTCACACGTCCAGTAAATTTTACCGTACGGTTTGTAAAGATAGCATGCAGGAATACGTGGGCAGTAAATCTAAAGATCTGCTCGTTTATCGTACCCTGTAATTTATAGGCGTAGTTCACTCCCACGCTTCACTTCCTTTTGAGGGTGTTTTAGCAAATTAACTTAAAGAGATAACGATGGATGTTTATTGTAGCTAGCTTTGGAGAATCAATACTAACCTTTTAAGTTGATCTTGAATTGTCGATATGTTCTTCGAATCTTGAACTGCCTTGGTAGCGAAGTCGGAGTACGTAGGTTGAAGAGTATGTGGTTTCGAGTCTTGCTTGCATGCCACTTTGTGTTATCCACAAACAGTTATTTCGTCTCTTTATCTCTCAGCTTTGACTCCGTGACACAGTGCGGATGTTGTATAAAAAACTGGTCATTACCTATGGTTAATCTCATCAGAGACTAGGCAACTACCCAGGAGTGTAAAACAGAGGTACCTAACACATACACTTTGTACTTCTCCACTCTCATATACAATATGAACTGACAGAGCCGTCATCGTGGGTATCACCGCAGTATCAGTTATTTTTCCGTGGAATAGAAATGTAAATGCATTACTGTGTTTCGGTGGAGGGGCTCTGTAGCAAGATTATTGGGAAAACGAGACTTCCGACGAGACGAACTAATGTCTCAGAATGAGTAGCGCCGTGTAGTGACGCTCTGATCTTTGCGAAACAAGAATTTAAGAAGCACTGATACTGCTGTTATACTGACGTAACACTTAACCATCAGGCGTGCGATCTGCTTGTTTCTTCATTTAGCTAAATTTATACCCAACGACACCTTACATGAAGAGAAAAAAAACAAACCCACTTTAAATGTCGGGGACGTACCCTAAAAAAAATCTTTCACTTTGTCGGCGTAACTAATATGTATAGGTATCCAAGGACGGACGGATAGACATGGCGTAACTGTTAAGTTTCCTTGTTTACTACGGAATCCTAAAAAAATATTAGACTCAGGACCGGCAGCTGAATGTGGTTGTCAATTTTTCTAGAACGACGGTTTTTTCTAGAACGGCTCCTTATGATGAAACTTTTTAGTGTCAACTGTGAAATCAACGATCTTAAAGGTTCATTTCCGTGCATCGCTCATACCCAGAGTATGAGAATGTATAGCGCCGTTTCTAAGATCTGCGACAGACGCGCGCGGCCGACGACTGACGTAGGCTGCGCGCGCACTCTGATTATTGTCGTATCGGTCGCGCGCGTCAGCCGCTTGTCGTAAGCCGCGCGCGAAATTATATGTATTAATTAAGACTTACTCGTATTTACAATTTAGATATTAATATTACCTAGAATTAGCAATGAAGTATGTTGAGCGAAGTTAGTATATATTTTTTTTTACTTTTTTTTTAACACATTGTTGCTTTGTTACAGTGACGAGACGAGGGAAGTGGATGGCAGAGCGCGTTCCGAGTCCGGTGATGCAGATTCTGTGTACCATGTCAGAGGGGCGCTACACGATCAGAGGTGGAGAGATAATCAGGTAAGCATTACCTTATATGAATAATATCTCGGGACAACTAAACTGGCCTGTTGGTCTACTGGTCACACACCACTTTGTCTGGTCCACAAATTGTTGTTGCAAGTCTGGGTGTACTTCGTGTCTGTGATTTGTTTGTTCTCAAAGTCCCCCCCGACTCAGGGCTTATACTTACCTGCGGGAGTTGTCTTTATTAAAACATACACACAGTCATCTGATCCTAAATTAGGCAGAGCCTGTATTGCAACTAGACAACTGCCTGTATATTTCTAAATAAATCTGTACTATATTATGATAAAGCTGAAGAGTTTCTTTGTTTGTTTGTTTGAATGCGGTAATCTCAGGAACTAGTGATCCAAATTGAAAAAATGTTTTACTGTTTGATAGCCCATATAAGTCTATAAACTATAAAATATCACGCTACGACCAATAGGAGAATGAGAAATGTTGCAAAAACGGGGAAATTTTCGCAGAAGAAGTTTCGCGGGACAGCTAGTACATAATAGACATATTGTCTTGTTCTTTTCTCTAGCTTTACCTATTGTTTGCTAACTTGGCATTACATGTACATGTAGAGTGCCGACGTATCGCAAGTGTTGTTTTGCATCCTAAGTGAATAAGAATTTTGAATTTTGAAATAAATTTTGAGATCAATGACACCCAGACACAGAATAAACAGTAGTGCTCATCATACAAATATTTATCTTGGGAGGGGATCGAACCCACGACCTCTGGTTAAGCAATCAGATTAATCACAGAGTAGGTAACTTAATCTTCAATAGGTATTCATATGGAAGAGGCATTTTACGCCACTGCGGAGGAGGGTGATGTGTTTGACGCATATGTATATTTGTATGTACCCTTCTAACGTTCCTGTGTTCGCTCATAACTCCTCAAGAGCTCCACCGATTTTAATGAATGATACATTAGAATACATTACATTATTATGCGAGTGGGGTATTAAATCAAAGGGCTTTAAACGGCGGGTACGAAAATTTATAGGACCTATATGTTTAAAAAAATAAAGGAAGTGGAAAATCATAGAAAAAACAACATTAGTAAAAAACAACTCATTAATTCACCTTGTAATAATCTTACAACGACTAACAAATATAAATTAAAAAAAAACTACCTGGATATAGACAGAAAAAAGATACTCATAATACTTTATATCATGCATTCGGAGGCATTTTAATGTGTCTGTTCAACTTAATATCGCGCCTCCGACTGCATGATATTAAATATGGAAGGTATTTTGTTTCTATCATTTTGCAGGCGAGTTTTTTTTAGTTTTTGATTAAGGATCTAACTCCATTCAAAAATGACTTGAACTGCCGCCTATGTTTGAAGATTGAGTGCCTTAGTAATACGTTAAATGGGCCTAAGAAGCCTCGGCTTAAGGTTGTGGGTTCCATATTCATATGTAAAAGAGTTGTAGTATAAATGTTGATAAACTTTCGCGATTTGTACACATGTCGCATGAATAATTAAGGGTAAAATACCTTGTTTATTGCCCGACGTTTCGACCGTATTGCAACGGCCGTGGTCACGGGTAGACTCTTTTACAAACTCCGGCCCGTATCGGTTTGCTATAAATGTTGATAAACTTTCGCGATTTGTACACATTATGAAAATATATATATTACGGGTCTTAATCGCGTGAATTATTTAAGGTAAAATACCTTATTTATTGCCCAACGTTTCGACCGTATTGCAACGGCCGTGGTCACGGATAGACCATGACCACGGCCGTTGCAATGTTAGTTGGGAGTATGTTAGGTTGCTTAAAAATTGCTACAGCACTCAGGTCTCACCATGTGCAAATAACGACCCTTGAACTTGACCACATCTTTTTGTAACTCGTTGTACATACGCCCATATTCATTCTACCATCAAAACAAATATAGTTTCAAACGAAAACACTGAAATTTAATAAGCGAAACAATTTCAACACAAAGATTTTCAAACTAAAATAACATGACGGGCACAAAACGAGAAACTCGTACGACATAAATTGAATTGTTAGCCGGCGATCGCATAATTTGGCTGAGTTAACATACACTTGTGCATTTTAAATGAAAACTCTCACTAACCCTTGCTTAGTGCTCATGTACTAAAAAATGTATGTCTTACTTGCTTTTGCTCGTGGATTCATTCGCATAGAGGTGAGAAAACCCTCTCAAGGGCCTTTGCAAACGGCGTTTTTTAATGCGCTGACGACGCGCGTTTTTGATGAGCGTGTTATAAACATGGTTTAGTAGATTTTACACGTTGATATCGATACAAACGTGTGCCCACAGTGCGTACCATTGTTGGTGCAAGCTTGCGTGCGTTTACAGCGCGTTTGTATCGATGTTTCAACGCGTTTGTAGCGATACAAATGCTAGGAACGTGAGCAAAGGTAACAACGTTCTTGCGATTGCTGAGCGTTTTGGGGGTCTAGACAAAGTTCCTAGCGATGTTGTTAATGGAAAGGTATTGTAATATAGAATTGGACATTTGCGGTGGAGACCATATTTTTTTTTTTGAGAACGATACAACACCGGTCTACGATGTTAGCCAATTCGCCATGGAATGAATGTACCTTGTTTAAGTCCCCTAACTGCGTTGTATGCGCGTCGTCAACGAGTTAAAACACGCCGTGTGTAAAGGTCCTAAGGGTTTTTTCATGGTAATCACATAAATTAAAGTGGAATTTATTATTTCATCTTTCTTCGTCTTCCACTGTATATGTTTTGGCGGTGCGGTACATTTTTTATAAAGACATGCAAAGTTCACTTACGATGGTAGGTTTAATTTTAGCAAAAAAACGTTTTTTGGATTAAAAGCATTATAAATTGTTTGTTATGTACAGGGTGATTTGTAATATACTAACAACCTCCCGCTCGTGGCTTCTTTACATAACTCCAATAAAATAGTCTGTAGGTAGTTATGGTCATTATTGTTTTTGGAATAATGACCATAACCACCTGCAGACTATTTTAGGGGAGTAAAACTGAGGTTTATTGTGAGGTTTAGGCCCTAAACCTGACAAAGAAACATCGATTTTATTCCGGGGTTTCTCACATATGTGGTAAATGATTGTGTGACAAAAGTAGGTGGTAGGTAGTGAAGGGTTAATTTGTAATTTTTTTTTCAAAAATTCTCGAAGTTGTTCAAAAATATGTGTACCTCGGGCAGTCATTGCAGTTAGGTAGAAACAACTTCGAGGACGAGATGAACAGGAGAATTCGGTTGGATTGGGCAGCGTTTGGTAAGCTACGTCAAGTCTTCTCATCGTCGATCCCATAATGTCTAAAGACTAAAGTCTTTAATCAGTGCGTCCTACCCGTCATGACATACGGAGCCGAAACGTGGACACTGATGGTACGGCTGGTCCACAAGTTCAAAGTCGCTCCGCGGGCTATGGAAAGGGCTATGCTCGGAGTTTCTCTTAGGGACAAAATCAGAAATGAGGTGATCCGGCAGAGAACCAAAGTTATCGACATAGCCCACCGGATTAGCAAGTTGAAGTGGCAGTGGGCTGGCCATATTAGCCGAAGAACCGACAACCGTTGGGGTAAACGAGTTCTTGAGTGGAGACCGCGGCTTGGCAAACGTAGTGTAGGACGCCCTCAGGCCAGGTGGAGTGACGATATACGCAAAACGGCTGGCAGGAGCTGGATGCCAGAAGCCGAAGATAGAACAAAGTGGCGCGCAATTGGAGAGGCCTATGGCCAGCAGTGGACTGCGATAGGCTGATGATTTTCAAAAATTATATTATGAAGTTATTTATTATAATGTAAGGAAGTCAAAAGCGGGTTATTAGTATATTAAAAATCATTCTGTATATTTGAAAAGCTAAAAATAGAAAAGGACCCTAGCAATTTTGTACTTATTCCAAATCAGGACTAATAGCTTTCAAAACGTGTACCTACCTACTTTTAAGACGTACCCTCTTAATTAAGTTTTGCACGATCAATCATTAGGTACCAAACGGAACGTCTTAGATAAATCTATTGCCTATAGCCTACATTAGAAAAGTGTAAGATTGATAAGTTACTATACAATTCAACTCTGATACATTTAAAATATCCCTTACGCAATCGGTCACGAAGTTGTGAATAGAAAAGAAAGAAAATGTACATTTGCTCGTATTTCGGACTGGGCCATCAGATGCAACAACATATGTACAAAAAGCAATATATATAAACAAAAAAAAACACACACACATAACACACAACTTATAATAGGAATAGTAGGCAACGTATGCTGCTCCGCAAACCCATGCCGAAAAGGTCACCACCTCAGCATAAGCTAGGCTTGACACCTAGCGCTGATTTTCAGTTGGCAACCTTGGCTGAGTGACGCACGGATAGATGCACGTAATTAGCAAAATATATAATAGACTGAGATACGGCTGCAGATTCGCATCGCTCATCGAGTATTGTAATAAAATCATGTTTTTAAATACAATCATAAAAGGGCCTATATGTTTTGGCCAGTCTGCCTATCAGATTTTGCCCGCTAGTATTTTTAATTAAATTAATATGAATCGACTTACTGGGAAAAAAAAATCTCACTTGTTATTGCAATGAAATACATTCTACTTTATAGAACTAGACGTAGAGAACTTGAAAAGCGATGGGTGCCTTTGCGCACTTGCCCGCAACCCCTTCGCAGCCAGGTGTAAGCAGGTAATATTTTGTTACGTTATTACGTTCATGGCGTATTGTCATCATTTATATATCAAATTAAAGCTATTTATTTCCTGTACATGATAAACTACCTCTGCCTATGCGAAAGTGCCCGCAGTCGGAGTTGCCGGCGTTTAAAGTTTGTTTAGAGTGAGAAAGACTTATCACTCTACATCATTCGTTAGACGAGGATGGCAATAGCCTGCTCTGCTATCGCAACAAAGAATGCAGTAACTGACAAAAACCATTATTTTAGTTATGTTGTTGAAATGGCAACGTAAGCAATACACTATGCAATAATAACAAAAAAAAAAAGCAAATTGGAAACTAAAATGTTATTAACATAAAATGTAGTTGTTAGACCAAATTATATACATTCACCAAGATGAATTGCAATTGTCGTAACTATAATAAACTAGCGGCTCGCTTCGGCTTCGCACGGACTTTCTCCAGTCCATAAAATAGCTCCACAGTCCGGACCGTTCGCTTCGCACTTGACATTTCAAAATGTAAACGTCGAACGAAAGGTACCCCATCCGCCGGCGGCCATATTCAAGTAAGTCAATACAATAGTCTCTAAGCAATAGTCTATATTTGCTGATAAGCTGCAGTCAGGAATCTCGGTAAGCATATCATGTAATAGTTTTATCATTAAATTTAAAAGATTGTCAGAGACAAAGGTAAAGTGGACTGGTTGAGAGTGTAATAGTAGTATTAGGTACTGATAATAGTGGGCGCTGTCTGGGGCGGAGTGTCTGTCTAATGGATGGCGGAACGTTCAGTGATATGTACTGTAAATGTGAGGTATTAGATAAGAAACCACGAATTAGACGTCTTTATTAGACTTCTAAGCTTTGATACCCACGCGACCATGCTCAGTACTGACATGACAATATTATCATGAAAATATTCTTTCAACGTGTAGTAGCACTTTAATAAGAGTACATAATGAGCTCATTTTTAAATTTTACCTTACTGTCTATGTATTTGATATATGTCGGTAGTTTGTTATAAATCAGTGGTGCTTTACAAAATATGCTACTATACATCAACGCGGTTTTGCTTAGTACCACACATAGTTTACCTAGGTGTCGTTGACGTTCCCTCTTATTAAATAGGGTTATATTCTGCTATACAAACATTGCGCTTTCATAAATGAATTTGCAAGGTAACGTTAGTATAGAATATTAAATATCTTATGGCCTGCATGATTCTCTTGACTTCAAACCGAACATTGTTCTTATGCAGCGTTTCTGCGCTTTAAACACCAGAAGAATGGAGTTCCCTCAAAAAATAATGTCATAACGAAGAATCGAAGAGATATCCAGGGTAGGCAGTCATAAGCGCGTCTCTACTAGTAATAAATTTCAGTCTGTACAATCCATACGCAAACTGGCTGATCTTTTTTGCAAATATGCTCAGTAATTTCCAGTTCATTTATTGATCCAAATGTAGCCCTAGAAATTTAGTATATAAACACTCTTAGATTCTTACCCCCTGATAATTCATATTAAATGCTATATAATTGTCATTAATTTCTGGTCTTTGTTTGAAATTAATAATTTTCGTCTTCTCTAAATTATTTTTTAAATTATTTAATTTTAGCCAATGGATAATAGATATCAATGAGTTATTAGTAGTAGATTATAGTGATGTCAATGTCAAGTCAGAGAATAATACTGTGCAATCATCTGCAAGTAATGTCATTTTATGTTTAATACTTATTGGTAAGTCATTAAAATATATAATGAAGAGCTGTGGGCCTAACACACTGTCCTGGGGCACTCCACATTTGACTTTTCTTACATCAGATTGATACACTTTTTCAATTTTTGTCCTTTTACATAGTCTTGTTTGTTGCGTGACCTGCTCTCTGTCAGTTAAATAAGACGATATTAGTTTATGAGCATTGCCCCTTATTCCATAGGAGTAAAGTTTATATAATAAAATGTCGTGTCTTACGTGATTAAAAGCTTTTGTCCTGTCCATAAATAGACCAACTACTGGCTGTCTCCTATCCATATTATGGATCACGGATCGTAAAAAATCATAAGTAGCCATGTTTATATTTTTATTCTTCCTAAATCCATATTGCGGGGGGATCAATATAGATTCCTATTCTAAGAAAGTATTGAGGCAGTTATAAATCACTTTTTCGTATATGTTTGCAAATATTGGTACTATTGCTACCAACCTATGATTTGTTTTTCGCCCTTTTTGTACAGAAGTTTAATTACTGATTTTTTCAATTCATGAGGAAATAAACCTTGTTCAAGGCTCAAATTAATTTTAAACAAGATAAAACAGGTGTTATAGAACAACTTACGTATTTGACTATAGCTGTAATTATACCATCGATGCCAGCGCTTTTTGTATTCTTTAGTTCCATGATTATATTAAAAATGTCAAAAGATGATATCGGATTCATAAAAAAATATTAGCATATAATATGTCCAGGTGAATTATTACTAAGTTTAGAGTTACTTCCATTATCTATTAATTTGGATTTTTTTATCATTTCACCATTATATTTTATCTCGGTAAAGTTTAAATTTGTATTTTTATTTTGAGCGCCATTAATAATTCTCCAAGTTGCTTTTAATTTATTTTCATTTATTTTGATATAGTGATCATTTTGTGACCTTTGAGTTAATCTAATTATTTTCTTTATTCGTTCCAAAGTAATTCTCTTTTCTTTTGCCGTGTGGTACCGGCTTAAGAATAGTACCACCCCATCTCTTCCCGTGGGTGTTGTCAAGCCGACTAAGGGATTTCACACCGGAGGACGGGCAGCAGCGTCCTCTGCGTACTTAAAGCCTTACTGCGATCACCAACCCGCTCGCCAAGCGTGGTGATTATGGCAATTACCCCCAGGATCTACATACTAGTAGGTTCTACTGGGGAGACCCGTGCCCAGCAGTGGGCCATCATATGGGTTGATATGTATGTATGTATGTTTACCACCTAGTTTTTTTCCTTTAGAAAACCATTTTGTTTTAGTTGTAGGTACAATTTTAATTCTATGAATTGGAAAACATAGATCATATAGCAGCTTAAATAAGTTTATAAAGCAGTTCATATACTTGGGAAAAACTCAATGGAATTATATTATTTTTAAATTTATATCTGTATTCTGAGGAAAATCCCTTTTAAGTATAAACCAATGTTCTAATACCATGCTAGCACTAATAGGGCATTGTATAATTTGCGCAGAATGATTCGATATACTGAGTTCTACCAATTCACTTTTGCACCCCCGCAAGTTGTGTTGAATATTGTCAATGCAAGTATTACTGGCATATCGAGGAGCTTGTTGGAATTCTGCTTTTAAATTGAATGACCAAATAATATTTTGCAATTCTAATGAAAGTCCATTCTTTTTTAGTAAACCTATGTTGTAGTCACCACAGAGTATAACTTTCTGGTTTTTGTTCTTACAAACATAAGACAAGAGAGTATGCAATTTTTTCATAAAAACATTCAAAAGATAATGAGTCAAATTTAGGAGGCCTATATATACAGGCAATATAAATACCGTAACTAATCAATTCAATTATAGAAAATTCACATTTGTTTGCTATTGATAGATTGTCCATTTTATGCACAGTTTTGTATTTAATACCATTTTTTAATAAAATACATGATCCGCCATGTCGAGACTGCCTCATAAAGGAAGCCGCTAAGCTCAAATTAGGTATACATAAATATAGTTCGTCCCCTGGAAGCATATTATGTTCTGTAATGCACACTACGTCAATATTCTTATTCATTTCATTTAGATTAACACACAACATATCTGACTTACTTATGATCCCATTTATGTTTTGATGAAGTATTGACAAGTATTTAGGCACGAAAAATCTAATTGTGGTTTCTTATCTAATCCCTCACATTTACAGTACATATCACTAAACGTTCCGCCACCCATTAGACAGACACTCCGCCCCAGACAGCGCCCACTATTATCAGTACCTAATACTACTATTACACTCTCAACCAGTCCACTTTACCTTTGTCTCTGACAATCTTTTAAATTTAATGATAAAACTATTATATGATATACTTACCGAGATTCCTGACTGCAGCTTATCAGCAAATAGAGACTATTGCTTAGAGACTATTGTATTGATTTACTTGAATATGGCCGCCGGCGGATGGGGTACCTTACGTTCGACGTTTACATTGAATGCCAAGTGTGAGTCGATTGGTCTGGACTGTGGAGTTATTTTATTGACTGGAGAAAGTCCGTGCGAAGCCGAAGCGAGCTGCTATTTTATTATAGTTACGACAATTGCAATTCATCTTGGTGAATGTAAATAATTTTGTCTAACTACTACATTTTATGTTAATAACATTTTAGTTTCCAATTTGCTTTTAATTTTTTTTTTGTTATTTTTGCATAGTGTATGGCTTACGTTGCCATTTCAAGAACATAACTAAAATAATGGTTTTTGTCAGTTACTGCATTCTTTGTTACGACAGCAGAGCAGGCTATTGCCATCCTCGTCTAACGAATGATGTAGCGCGATAAGTCTTTCTCACTCTAAACAAACTTTAAACGCCGGCAACTCCGACTGCGGGCACTTTTGCATAGGCAGAGGTAGTTTATCATGTACAGGAAATAAATAGCTTTAATTTGATATATAAATGATGACAATACGCCATGAACGTAATAACGTAACAAAATATTACCTGCTTACACCTGGCTGCGAAGGGGTTGCGGGCAAAGGCACCCATCGCTTTTCAAGTTTTCTACGTCTAGTTCTATAAAGTAGAGTGTATTTCATTGCAATAACAAGTGAGATTTTTTTTTCCCAGCAAGTCGATTCATATTAATTTAATTAAAAATACTAGCGGGCAAAATCTGATAGGCAGACTGGCCAAAACGTATTGCCATTTTTATGATTGTATATAAAAACATGATTTTATTACAATCCTCGATGAACGATGCGAATCTGCAGCCGGATCTCAGTCTATAAGTAAATAAATAATTTGTCATAACGGTAAATATAATTTAAATTATATACATCCTAAAGTTTATATAAAAATAAAGTAAAGCGCAGATACCTGTGTAAATAAATAACACATGCAAATAGAGAACATGCATAAATAGTCTGTATTTAATTGATATATTGATAATTACGTACAATTGAAAGTTTTCACTAAAATCATTAAAGCAGATGAATTTATTATTATCGAAAATAATGGGAGTTGGCCATATTATAATATAATATCCTAACCGGCTTTGGTTAGGAAATTATATTATATGGCAGGATAGGCAGAGGTTAGCTAACTTACGTAGGATAATATGTGCCCTCTGTATTCCCTCACTCTTTCAGACAGCCTAATGTACTCTCTGAGGCACCGAGGTGAGTGACATTTTTCGAAAACGGTCATCCATCTATGAACTGATAGTGGTAGCGTGGCTAAATCTCTCTTAACATTTGATTTTTTTTGTAAAAAAAAAAGAGAGCCAGCAATGTGGAATTGGTCCCACTAGTTAGTTAATTTTACCTGGGCGAACAAGAAAAACCGCACTTAGCCTCCTGATTGGGCGTGTTCCACTTATCCTTTTTGTCACTCCAGCGAACCGATGCACTCCCAAAACGTCAGCAGCTTGCCCAAGTTGCTGTAGGCTTCCTGAAGGGAGGTTGGTGATGCTAGGAGTCGTGTCCGTTGTTCTGTTACAGTGCCATACTCCGTGAGCACGTGTATTGGTGTTTCCTCTGCCTCCATACATCCTCTGCAAAGGGGGCTATCCGTCACTCCTATCCTGAAAAGATGCTTGTTTAGGGGGCAGTGGCCTGTGATAATGCCTATTGTTTTGCGCAAATTGTCCCTAGTCAGCCTGGTGAGATTGCGAGTGAGTCTTTTGGACATCATTGGGATCGCCTCTTTCGTGTGTCTGCAGTCATCGATTGTGGTTCCACATTACTAGCAATCCTGTTAAAAGTTATAGTTTTAAAAAGAATAGTAAAGCTATGTGGATGTTTAATCTGTGTTTATTATTAATTTATTAAAACTGTATTCTGACTGCAGAAAACACAGATTAAACATCCCCATAGCTTTATCATTCTTTCCAAAACGACCCCTTGGTGTTTTCTATAGTGGCTTTCGTCAGTCGTTTGAAATGTGTACAGCCGTCTATATGCTTCGTAATTATTATTTCCCTACCAAATTTAATAAAAATTGGCTCTGTACTTTTTGAGATTCGCTTGTTCAAACTAACATGCAAACTGAGCCAAAAACATGATTATTTTGTCAAAACCAGTTTTGTAAAAAAAACAAAATTTTTTTTTTTTTGATAATTTTGGATTTTGAACTAAAAATAATATCTCCTTTGAACTTAATTGTAATATTTTAAAACATCCAACACACACCGCCAGCACTCCAGTAGCGGTGTTCACTCGTATTAAAGTCTAACGAATTAAACGTTTTAGACGTACTAGTAGCGAGTTCATTAAGGAAACATAAGTTTTCTCCCATTTACCCTCGACTCCTCGTCTCCAGGAAACGTTTCCTCACTAATATTGTTAGAATTAATTGCGCTGACTTGTTCGTTATTTAATTATTTTGCTTCATTCACGTGGAAGCGATGAAGAAGTTTGTGAGGTACATTTCTTGGAAGTAGAATGTTTTATTGTAGGGTAATTGGTCTCGTAACCGATGTCGGTTACATTGGCCAATCTAAGAAGAGACTAGCCAATTACGCAGGAGTTATTATAAGTGCACTCTCTATTTCTTTTTTATTTTATAAAAAGATCTAAAGTAATGAATATATGTATAGTTTCTTACAATGCCATATTCAAAAAACTCTCTATTCTCTCACTCTATGGGACCAAGGGTCAGCTGCGAGAGAATCGTGGCAATATTATCGTCGTGACACCTATTACTACACACTCTCTTAGAACGTGTCTCCACACGTCGATTCGACGAGTGGATGATTGCGAGAGAAACGCCATCGTAACGCCGCACGGCGAGCGCACTGTCATACCGCCTCGAAAAAGTGACGATCAACGTCGCGGACACGACCCGACGATAGTAATCGCTACGATTCTCTTGCCCGTGGAAACGGTCCTTTATAGTCCAATGGAACAGAAATCCAACACGTCCGAAGATAAATTAGGCGCAGGACCGAACGTGTTCTTCGAGGCACGAAGAGGTGTGAGAGACCGGTCGCCCATCTATAGACCGATAGTGGTAAAGTTGCTTAATCTTGCAGATATCTCGATCCACTAGGTCGTAACTGAGTTAGGAATTAATACGATGCAAGGAAAGTAAGAAAACTGAATATTAGAACCAAAAAAATTAAGACATGCACCAATCGACATTGCGACTATTATAGTGGATTACGACCTACCTACTTTATTGTACGTATGTTACCGCCTTAAGAATAATACCACCCCATGGGTGTCGTCATGGCGACTAAGGGATGTCACCCCGGAGGACGGGCAGCAGCGTCCTGTGCATACTTTAAAGACTTACTGCGATCGCCAACCCGCTCGCCAAACGTGGCGATTATGGCAATTACCCCCAGGACCTATAAGACCCGAGACCAGCAGTAGGACACCATATGGGTTAATATGTATATGTATGCTTTATTTGTTCGTGCACCTATAGTAAAAATATTCTATCTATTTTACTTAAAATAAAAATAAAAAACCCAGCACCTAAGAAAAAAAGACTATCTGCAAAATGGCTGTACCGATTTTCGTCAAACGATGCTAAAAATGCATTCAAGTCGTCTTAAACTTATAAAACCCCTCCTTTGCGGGGTTCCAGATAAGGAGGATGCATAGATTTTTAGGTATCTGTCGATGATCCAATCGTAAATAAATGCAAAGGTTTTCACATTGTCACTTACATCTCAATGATTATTTCGATTGGCAGCTTGAAGGAGTTTTTTTTTTTTTAAAAGATAAATCGCAATGTGGGGGATTTTAGTCCCACATTACTAGCAATCCTGTTAACCCTTCCAGCTAAGCTCAATGGCTTGTGTTAGGAGTGGGTTCACGTCGGTAGTATAATGGGTAGGATTCGAACCCGCGACCTCACGATTGCGAGACCGATGCCTTAGCCATTAGGCTACCGCGGTTGATCATGAAGTAAGAAAAAGGACAATGAATTAATTTTTATAACGATAAAGCGAATAGGATAAATGTTACTTATACAACAACTATTGACTACATAATATTTTATAACCGTAGAAAAAATATGATTTTCTTAGTAATTTTATGTTAAGGCAACTTTAAAATAGGTACCTAAAACAGTAAAGAATGTCACCACTTAATATCTTACAACGTCGCGTCATCGGATACAAAAGACGTTGAAAATCACTAAACGCTAGGAAATTGCAGCCGACGCGACGCCTCATAGCCTGAGGCAATAATAAATTGCACACTAAAACTTTAAAACGTAGTACACACAGAGGACGTGAGCGATTTTATATTACACTAGCTGTCCCGCGAAACTTCGTCTGCGTAAATTTTCCCCGTTTTTGCAACATTTCTCAATGCTGCTCCGCTACTATTGGCCGTAGCGTGATAGCTATAGCCTTTCTCGATAAATGGGCTATCCAACAGTGAAAGATTTTTTTAATTCGGACCAGTAGTTCCTGAGATTACCGCGTTCAAACTCTTCAGCTTTATAATATTTGTATAAGTAGATTTGTTCCGTAGCTTCGCGTAGGTGCTACGCGAAGCTACGCGTTATGCAAACGTCAAATTCTATACTACAATACTTAATTCGCTAACGCCGTTCTGATCGTTTACAAAAAATAAAAAATGTCTATGGTCTCCACCGCAAACATCGAATTCTATACTACAATACTTTTCCTTTAACGACATCGCTATTTGAATGTGACTTTGTCTAGACCGTTTTGAGGAGTACCGTAAAAAAGGCTGGAGGTTTAATGCGTTTTCGTCATTATCTCAACTATTTAACATAGCAGCGTTAGTTCGCATCGACGTATAGACCAGGATTGCGCCATCCCTTTCAATTAAAAAGTAAAAATTGACTGCAAAGCGTGAAAGAGAGAAAAAACTCGTGCGGCCTATAAAAGGTATTGTCCACAAAGTAGCGTAGTCTCTTTCTAGAGGTGGTCAATTTTGGGAGGTTATGGGGCAGTCCTGTTCTCTACGTCAGTGGTTGGTAGTTACTCTATTTACTGAAAAACAGTTGTTTTAATGTTATAAAAGTATCTGTGAAATATAAATTCTGTTTGGTTACCAACGATCTAGTACTTTACATGACTATATATATTACTAGCTGACCCGCGCAACTTCGTCTGAGTAAATTTTCCCTTTTTTTCACAACATTTTTCCTTGATGCTCCGCTCCTATTGGTCGTAGCGTGATGTTATAAAACCTATAACCTTCCTCAATAAATGGGCCATCTAACAGTAAAATATTTTTTTTATTTAGGACCCGCAGTTCCTGAGATTATAGCGTTCAAACAAACAAACAAACTTTCAGCTTCAGCTTTAAAATATTATAGTATAGTTATAAATGTTAGGGGTGGGCAATGACCCGCGCAACCTCGTCTGCGTAAATTTTCCCTTTTTTTTTTTACAACATTTTTCATTGCTGCTCCGCTCCTATTGGTCGTAGCGTGATGTTATAACCTATAGCCTTCCTCGATAAATGGGCTATCCAACAATAAAATATTTTTTCAATGCGGCCCAGTAGCTCCTGAGATTATCGCGTTCAAACAAACAAACAAACTCTTAGGGGGATGAAAAATAGATGTTGTCCGATTCACAGACCTACCCAATATGCACACAAAATTTCATCAAAATCGGACAAGCCGTTTCGAAGGAGTATGGCAACGAAAACTGTGACACGAGAATTTTATATATTAGATAAAATGTCATAATGATCCTTGTTGTACTTGGTAAAAATCTTACTTTGCTATTTGTTTTGTTGACTTTTGTATTTATAATTATGTTAACATTTTACAGTAATATCACCATAGCCACCTATTCAATTATTAAAATTAAGATAAAATCCACCTGAAATAGTGAAATCATCTTTTTGAATATAGCCGACCTTAAACGGTCCATATTATAGTGTTAATATCGAAATTGATTATATGTTAAACATGTAAGGCCTGCACTGAATTCAAACATATTGCGTTGAAGGAGTGCGTTCACGGAGAAGCGATTATACACGCGTTTGTTTGAAATGGAGCGTTTAATGCGGCGGAGCCCGCGGCGTTTTACGCGGCGGTACACGCGACAATTCTTGATGAAGCGATGCCCGCGTAAACACAAGTATTCCTATTTGTTTGTGTTTACGCGTGCGATGATAAATGCCGCTTCACGCGCCGCCTCTCTGTGCACAGATAAAACGCCACGCCACACGCGACGCGCAACGCCCCGCGTGGAGACGCGAAACAAGGCCTTAGGAGTTAAGTACGTATAAGTATATTGAAAAGGCTACATAAGGGTAGCCTCATATTGAGTCAATAGTATTGTTTCAATAATATTGACCGTGTAAGGTCCACTTTACCTAAATGTGGGTTGACGATAGTGACATTTGTCAGCTAGGTACGGGTAGTTCGTCGGGTACCTCGTAAGCCTCTTAAACTGTTCTTTCACCGACTTGCACCAATCGTCTGAGCACCCTTGCTAAGGTTTTTCTCAACGACTGCCAGAATTCGCAATACTCATTGTATATTCCCCCATTTACCAAATACACTGATTTCCGTGCACTAAAATGGTAATAAACTTTCTAGATAATTTATAGCCAGTTATTTTATGTTGTGGGTTTAAAGGCGAGATTACAATATTCAACGAAGCGGAAAGTAGAGGTAGGAGGAAATAATCGGGGATCCGTTGTTTTCAAATCCCTTTAATCACTATTTTAAGATTGTGGTTTTTAAAATTGCAAGGTTTTATTGGTTTTACGGTGAGAGACTCGTTCTTAATAATGGGAAAATAAAATGTGTCTTTTTGTTTATATTAAAATGGTTCATGTTAAAATGGAGCTTTATAGCAATTCGATCACGCGGTTTTTAATGTTGGCTCACGACAAATGAACCTATTTCAGTGCTATGTTTTCTTTATAAAGCTGGTTTGTTCTGGAGGATTTTGCTTAATCAGAGTACGGCTGTAGGTATAAAAGAAACGTCATTGATTTCTGTGACTATTATTGAGAAGTAGGTAAGGTTCTAACAAGACGAAATCGGACCTTAACAGAACACAAATTAAAATCTTGTCAATACAAAATTACCAACAATTTTGTGTCACCAGACTTTAACAAATTATGGATAATCTTTAAAAAAATGAACGCGTAATGAGCGTTTATAATATCAAATTGATATAGGGGCTTAAAGTGTTATTTATAACTCATTATAACACATATCTGATAAAATAAATTGTACATTTTCTGTGGACACATAATTGGTTTTCAATCAAAAATGAATTAATGTATTTCCCGCGAAATGGAAGCGATTGTAATTACATTAAAGCGGGTTTATTTTGTTATTTGAATAATTTATAGGACAGCTTTATAATTCAGTTTATAAATAAAAGGATTTGATGAATGAAGAGCTCTGAAGTATTAAATGATAACATGTGATATATATAACGGATGCAATTATGTTATAAGTAAAAAGGCGTAAATAGATTATATTAACAACATTCGATGTATAAAAACGGCAAACTAATGCACACATAGATATCATATATATTGCAATGTCACACTATTGTAAAAGTGGTAAAAATAGGAAAGCATGATTTAATTAATCACGAGCGAAAAAGAGAAGAATGTAATCCACTGTTGACACCAGCGATGCAAACTGACATATAAAAACTTGGTCAATTGTCTAGATTTTATTGGACCACTTGCTAAGCACTTGTAACCTATCTACACCTGTTTACATTAAAAATCATTGTTTGAATGTCCTTAAAACACCTAATCCTGGGTACATACACCTATGAAACCGGTATATAAACCAACCAAACTGACTGCCTCTGTAGCGCGTGTGTGTCCGACTGCTACGCAAGAGGTCGTGCCCTGTCTAGTTCGATTCCCACACGGGACACCACTTTCTGTGATTCACAAATAGTAGTTCCGGGTCTGGGTGTACTTTGTGCCCGATACTTATATGTTTGTAAAGTCCCCTGCGACACAGCGCTTGTACGGGCGGGAGTCGTCTTTTATACAGGGTGTAACAGAAAGGTGTGGTCATATTCAAGGGTTGTGCCCATGATACTGAGTGCACATATCTAATTTTATCAAAATCGGAGTACCCTTAATAAATATTTATTATTTTTTCATTCGTTTATTTATGACTGAAAAAGTTATTAATTAAAATAATTATGTCTTAAAAAGTTCTATGTAATAATAAACCAATCGATTTTTGAAAGCGGAGAGGTATAATTCTTATGCCATACGCCTTTCACTACTGAATGTGGACAAAAATAATATGCTATAACTATGTAATAATAATGCAACCAACTATGGCACCAAGGTAGGTGCAATACTGATAACATACCCTTATCCGTTGCTGAAATTCGACCACACTTTTCTGTAACACCTATAAAAAAAAAAGATTTAATAAACTACTGTCGCCAAGTCTCACTTAGTCGATTTCATGGTCAGACTAAACTTGCGGATAGAGGCCTCTATCCAGATACAATACAGAATTTCGAGCCATTAACGTTACATAGTAAGGATAAAAATGCCATCAGCTCTATAGTATTTTGATAGAAAGTACCACGGAAGCTATTTTCTTAACGTTGCAAATTAGTCTACGATTCTCCTATTGTTAAATAATCAAGCCTACAGCTAGTTAGATATCAATAGACAACTCGAAGTTAGTTCATTGGGATATTTCCCACAATCAAACCGCTTCTCCCTAAATATTGCTGCCAAAGTTAATAGAAACAGAATAACTGCTACCAATTCTATCTTTGCTGAATAGCAGAATTCTGTTCGAAAATGAACGTTAAATTTTGCTTAAAATTTCGAAGTGAATTGATGAATTTTATTGGCTATTTATTGCGACTATCAAGTTCAATTATAATGTTGTTCGGTGTTATTAATTGTATACCGATTTTGTAAAGGATATTTTATAAACGAATTAACTTAATATCGTACTTCTCCTGAACAGAGGACGGAATACTTGGAGGTTGTATTTAAAAATATATTTTTTTCCTCACTTACGTAATTTAATAATAATAATATCTTGGGACAACTCACACAAAGTTATCTGATCCCAAACTAAGCAGATTTTGTACTATGGCAACCAGACAACCGATAAACATACTTATATATTTCTAAATACACACATATTATAGATAAATAACACCCAGACACAGAATAAACCATCATGCTCATCACACAAAGATTTATCCTGGGTGGGGATCGAACCCACGACCTCTTGCAGCGGCAGTCGGATACACCACCGCGCCACAGAGACAGTCGAATTTATCACGCAACTCAGCTTGTAAATTGATCATTGAGTGTTTACTTAAAGTAGATAAGTAAACTTACCTGTATAGACACTACAAATATGGATCGCATAACTCGAGAACTGCTGGATTAATTCCACCAAAAAAGGGCTATGTTTTCAGTCATACATTTTCCTTTCCGTGGATAGCAATGAAAGTAATTGACGATCAATATTAAACTTGTAAACATATTAATGCAAATAACTATATTGGTTTCATTTTTAGGGTTCCGTACCTCAAAAAAAGGAACCCTTAAAGGATCACTCGTGTTTCTGTCTGTCTTTCTGTGACAGCTAATTAGCTCCGAATCGATTGGATCGACTAAGTTCCAGTTTAATACACTTATGTATTTCTGTGACCCAACACGGTAGTATAAGCTAATTATAGGATTTATGAATTTGAGAGCCTCTTTTGGGGGCCAAACTAGATTTTTTTTAATAATTAAAAAAATAATTTAATTAATTAATAAACGAACTGTATCTTGTAACAGAGCATGTCAAATATATTTCTGTTAATAGGGAAAACCGTAAAAAAATAGACCACTTACCCCCTTATCTCCAGAGGTACTGGCCCTAATATTTAAAAAAAAATGCTAAAGATAGTTCTTAACCTATAGATTGCAGGAAAAATAATAAGAAATCTTCATTTTAACATAAAGAAATTGTAAAAAAAACCATTGAAAACGGTATGGCATAACATGAAAACAAATGAAATGGTTTGGTGTACGGTCTTACTCGTAAATGTATACTCGTATGTCATAAAGTTATATAAAAAAGTTAATAAATATCAACTCCCTCTTTGAAATTACTGAGCCTACAATTAATAAAGTAGTGTGAAGATAATGTGGTACATCGCCTAGCCTGTTGGGTGTATTGTAATGTATTTATCGAGAATTATTTAAGTAAGTATGTCATGTTTTTTTATCTGGTTGCTATAACTCCAGGCTCTCTAGACTTTAGGTTTAGATGGTCTTGTGTGAGTTGTCTGATATTAAATAAATCGTTAATTGTTTCGTTACAGAAAACCAGTTTAAAAACAAAAATGTGAAAATATGTCAAGTGGGTTGAAGGTTTTTTTTTTCAAGTTCCATAAATTGTAAATAGCTCCTAGCATACATGACGAATTTCATTTTTTTTAAAGGAATTGTATGTTGGTGTGGCCTGAAATGCAATTTGACAGCACGGTTGGTGAGTCACCACTTCGCAACCTGGTTGACACCGCACTATGTGTTTATATAGATTCCCGAGCTATTTACACACCTATAAGTTTGTACGGAACCCTTAGTGCACGGGTCCCAATCGCACTTGGCCGGTTTTTGTTGGTAAACCACATGCATTAAAATCAGTGGCGTACTGTGAGCATTCTGGCTAAAATGGAAATCGGACTAACATTTAAACTTTGAACTTTTGATCTTTATGTCCTAGAGCGTAGAGTTGATTTTTAAATGCTTTTGAGGAAAGATTTAGGCTTATGATGTTGGGTAAATGCCAAGTGCAAGGCTCTGGGGGAAACATTTGGCACGAAACGTCAAAAGCTATTGTAACCGATGTGGCGGAATGTGGTTTTGTTTGGTTATAACCGATTTATTGAGCTGTACATTCTAATCCTATTTTATATCTACTTGGTAAATATTACTTTAGCTGTTAAATTGCTGATAATATTTTGAATGTTTTTTACCCTACATTTTAAGTATTGGTGGTTTACATGGTCTTTGATTTTTACTTACTACATGTGAAGTAGAGGCATATTTTAGGCATAAAACATATAAGGTCGGGGCAAAAGTATTTTCGTATTTTTCATTAAAGAAAAAAAAATCCCATATGTTTTTATTTATATGTGTGTGCCATTTTGATCGATGACTTTCATCTTTTCTTCGATGATTGCCATCTTGTGGGTAGTGCCATGATACACATTGATGTAAAAAAATTGAGATTTTTGATCAATAAAATCGGACAGGTAGTTTTCACAGTGTTCTTTTGAGGTTAACTTTATTAAGCTTCCTGAAGAGTTCTGAAGTGACCGAAACAGGTGGAAATCTGATGGAGCAAGATCGGGGTTATACGGAGGTTGCATCAACACATCCCACCATATACACAGCATCACTTTGTTCCGAGTAAGGCCGGGCTCTGTGGAGACATTCTTAAGTGACCCAATTCACACGTAATCAACCGTTTAAGAAATGGGTCGGAATACGAATGTTACGTTTCGACAAAGAATGGATACACGTTGCATTCCCCAAATTCAAGTTTTTCCTTGTACCCAGACTTTTGTAAATGACGTAAAACTATTTTATGATCAACATCCAGTTGTTCAGCAATATCATAACTACTAATGTGTTAATCTTGCACCAGTTTTTTAAAGATGGCACTGATTTTATCAGTGACAGGGCGTCCTCATCCTTTAAACTAAAATTTCCAGACTTAAAACGCTTGACCACATTTGTGCTACTGGGATTGATACCGCCTTAGGACCTTAAACCGCACAACAACAGCCAACTTTAAAATGTACCTAATTTATTCGTCACATACGTTCATTTGCTTGCTTGAAAAACTATTGAAAAATTGCGGGAACTAGTGTTTTTTATCGCATCTTCAGAATATCAACATTTATTGGTATTAAAAGCAGCCAGTTGCAATCAGTACAACTAAAGAGGTTTGATTAATAACAATACATTCAAAATACGAAAATAGTTTTGCCTCTACCTATTACTAGGTATATGTTTATGGAATCGTAGATATCGGTACGAACGGGGCGTTAACAGTTGCATTTAGAGTAAAAAAACTTACTTATTTATTGTCATTTTTGAAACACACTACATAGTGATAAAGATTTGTGGTTTATAATAAACAAAAATCTTTACTTAAAATGTTGTCTTCGTCACTCAAGGTTAATAGGTCAAAAGTATTTATATCGATATATACTTTAGAGATCGTTTAAGTTAAGTCTCATATCAACCCATATGACGTCCCACTGCTGGGCACGGGATGCGCCACGCTTGCCGAGTGGGTTTTCGATCGCAGTAAGGCTTTAAAATACGCAGAGGACGCTGTTGCCAATCCCCGGTCTGAAATCCCTTAGTCGCGTTGACGACACCTACGGGAAGAGATGGGGTAGTATTATACTTAAGCCGGTACCACACGGCATCGGCAGGATAAGTATCGCTTGAATATTCAGAATTAGAACGCAAGAAACTCATTTTCAGTTTTAACTTTACGAAACAATTCTTACTTCATTAGAAACTCGATTTTTTCTAAATAAAAACGCCGCTTCCACCAAAATGAATTCTGAGAGAGCAACTTGAAATGCCTTTCAAGACTTAGTTAAAATTTATAAAGCAAAAGGGGAATTTTAAAAATTGTTTTCTTACCTTTGTTTTTCCGTTGATCAGGAAAAACAAAAGGGTTTTAATGTCTTCATTTGTTTTCGTACTTCAATTGTTTTAGGTAAAGAAATATGATTATAGTTCTTTTAACTTTGGATTACCTTACGGCAGCAAAATGCAAGATTACAATAATTCAACGCTCGAGACTGAAGAGTGCTCTTTGAACGAAAATGAAATTCCTTTGTGGTTGACAGTTGTTGGTGTTTTTCAAAGGGGAACTCTTTCCTTTGATTACTTACTTCGAGATTGAAGTTTTGTACTTTGTGTTGTTACTGTTATTGTATATGAAAACAGTTTGTATATGAAAGTACTAGCTTTCGCCCGCTTTTAATCTAATTCAGTTTAGCATGAAAAGGTAACAGACACACTTACCTTTACTCCCATATCAAGTTTATAAACATTCAACATAGTAAAATTGGCAAATTGAAAAGAGTGGCCGCGAGTTTTTATTAGCAGGTTCTTTTCTTCGGCTTTACCTATTGTTTGCAAACATGGCATTGCATGTACATGTAGAATCCCGACGTATCACAAGTGTTGTTTTGTATCAACAAGTAAATAAAGAATTTAGAATTTTTAAAATTACTATATACATAGACTGAGAATGAAACTTTAAATAAACTGATTGAACGAAGCAACAGTAAAGTCTTGTATAATATGTACAAATCGCAAAAGCTTAAGAACCTCACATAATATTGGCTTTGGACATAAATCTGATGCGACAAAATACAAAAAAAACTATCTTCTTCATAATAATTCTTGTTATAAAAAAACTATTTTTTTGTCCTCAGACTTCAAGCGCCCGTCGTCCAAAGCGTGGTTGGGGTGCGGTGCGTGCTTGGTGCGTGGCGTGGTGGCACTCCGGTCGTGAGGATATTGAGGATACGGAACCTGAGGAGGAGCCTTCAGACCCGGGGTATGCTACACCCGTGTCCGTGGAGACACCGCTTCAAAGTTCCGTGTCTAGGTGAGGGGTTTTAGTTTTTTGATTTTGGTATTAACCAAAAGTCTTTTTGTCGTTTTAGTTAGTTGAATCCTCATGGGAGAAAAAACAAGGTATTTTTGTACCGATTTCGGAAGAGAATTGTAGCATAAACCTTGCAGGGATTCGACTAACTAAAACATTCTGTATATACTTAATTAAAACAGGCGACTATTGTTTTAGATTAGATATTAAAAAAATGAAAACAAAATATTTTTGCATAATGTCCTACTGCTGGAAGAATAAAATAAAGCCACGGTGGCAAACACATGCAAAAGAAGATAAAAAATCAATTTACCAATACTATTTTTTTTAATGCTGTCAAATTTCTTGAATTCACTATAATTCTTGAAGAACAAAATTAATTAATTTATTATATTCATTTACAATACCATTAAAGGATTCCCAATGCTATTGTAAGATAAAATAAATAGACACATTGACAATACAAGTAGCTGTCTCCTATAATCTTACACAAGTGCCCCCAGAGACCTTTTCTAATAACTTGGAGACCCTTCCTTCAAAAAGGACACTTCATATAATGCTATTAAATAAATAGCTATCTTCAAAAATATGAAGGTTCTAATATAAGGTTGGATATCGCAATTTCGAAAGGTATACGAAAGTACTTTTGGTATAATGATCACAAAATTAATATTTGATTAGAAAGAAAGTAGGTCAGAGGAAGAAAAGTTAAGATACAAAAACGCACAGATATTAAAAACCAAAAAAAAATCTACTACTAACACCGTGCGATTCAAAAGTCGATTATTAAATTATAACCATTTCCTGAAAAGCAAAAAAAAAATGTTACCATCTGTAATGCAACATATATTTCTTTGACAGATGCACATCATTAAATGTCATCAGAGATCCATACGCTAACCGAGGTGGTTCTGGCGGGTCTGGTGGTGACGGAGGAACTTCACCCCTGCGTCGCAACTACGACCCGCCTTCTAACATCCCCGCAGCTCGCGATAGCCGCTCTCTACCACCTAACACTAGAATCAACGCCGCTACCTCACCAGCACCTAAGTCAGCCTCTGCAGACTCAGTATACACCATTCTTATTAGACTACCGGATGCTGACACTGAAAGACCTACAATCAAAATGATTACAGAAGAATCCCCACCTTCAAACACAGTAAGACCTCATTTTAGACCAACAAGAGGTGATTCTGAATTGAATCTACATCCAGCGGGGCATCAGGCATTGACCAGAAGGACATCACACATACAAGATGTGAGAATCCCTCTCAATGCAAAGATAATCCCGAAGCAGTTAGCTGGAAAAGGGATAACGAAACCGGCGAAGAAAAAGAAAACACAAGAGAAAAAGCAGGAGACGAAAGCGGCAAAAACGTTGTCGGCTATTCTTCTTTCATTCATTATCACTTGGACGCCTTACAACGTTCTAGTCTTACTGAAGCCTCTAACTTCGTGCACTAAGTGTATTCCAGAAGAATTATGGTCATTCTTCTACGCACTATGTTATATTAATTCGACGATAAATCCTATGTGTTACGCTCTTTGCAACGCTACGTTTAGGAGAACCTACGTGAGGATTCTGACTTGTAAATGGCATAATAGGAATAGAGAAGCGATGACTAGAGGTGTCTACAACTGAATTGTGATGAGCTTCGGTATTTGAATTTCTTGTCTTTCAACGGTACCAAAATATAAATTGCCCAATTTTGGTACCAGATTTGTTTTAAGTTAATATGTGGATTTGCTGGATTATTTTGACGCAGGAATTTGTATAGCTAGTGAATTCACGAGTGCCTTTGCACCAAAGGGGCTGTCTTTGCGTCTGAAATGCCAACTGCATTACCAGCATTTACACATATTAAACTTAAGATGTTTAATTAAAAATACCATTTTAAAACGTGAAACTAAAATGGACCGCTAATGAAATTATGGTAAAAACCATATTTAGTGTGAACATGTTTGTTTTGTCCATTGAAACGATTAGTTGTGAGAATTTAATTTTGATTAGTGAGTTGACCGTCCCGTCCATAGTCGTATTATTTGTAGTTATGTGATATATTTGGTTTTATTAATCATTTTTTATTCTTTTATTTTTGGGCGTTCTTTGTATTGTGCTTAATTCTAGACGAACTTGAAAGATGTTAACTTCTTTTTGTTAGTTAAAGTTAATCGAAAAAAGCATGTCACAAGGAATGTCCCAGTCTTCTCCTGTTATAAGAAGAAGATTATTATTTAAGTTTGAATCAAAACTTAATAGCAAAAAATAATGCCAAGATATTTAAGAATGATTAGTGTTAGAACTACGAAGCTGATCTAGCGGTGAAAATGGTAGCTGTCAAACGATCTAGTCAGGTGGCCGATACGGAACAACAAAATACTAATATTCAAACATTTGAAAAAAGAATAAACGAATTCTTTTTTCAAATAATCGAATTCAGATTCTGGTTTCTTCAATATGGAGTCGGAATGAGTTTCGGTTTCGAATTTTCAAACGTTTGAAATTCTAATCCGAGTTCGATTTGCTTTGCGTTGGTTGGAAACAATGACCTTGTTATGGGCAATGTAATGCAGAATGGAATACAATTCGGTATCGAGTGGTTTCGTATCGATAAGCTGTGGGTGGAGGTATACTCTAGTCAGATTTTTCTCTACAGCGTTCTGGATAAGGTGTGAGCTTTTAGGATTAATGTCGACGAATTTAGATCACGGATAATTTTATTTCATATATTTTTTAAATTTATTTTTTATTGTCGCCCTTTAGTAGTTAGATAATGCCTGAAATTGTCGAAATTCTTGTATGCTGAAGAATTTTGTTTGCGGGTTAAAAAATATTAGTTACAAGCACTTTTATAATAGTTTGGAAGTGCAAAATGATGGCTTGAATTTTTAGTTTTTTTTAAATATGTTTTAATTACGTCTCGTAGCTCTTATATTGAATTTAGTATGCATCTATGTTTGTCGGACGAGCAGTTAATAAGAGAGAGTCCTGGGCCTTTTTTCATCTATTAAATGTATTTAATTATCTATTTTCGTTAAGTAAGTTTTATAATTATAGAAATTCTAAGCAATACTCAAAACTTTTACTCGAAATAACTATGAATGTTTATAATGATAATTTTAAGGTTTCAAAATTGACCATTAAATGTTAATTTTTCTTTGTCGTACATTTCTCTGTGATTTTCATTCTTAATCAAGGCGAGGTTCGTATAAATAACTATAATTCATACAACGATCTTTTATCATATGTGACCTAATAACGCCCGAAATTAATAATCTATCGATCCATTAATCTCTAGATCGATGAAATTTTCTATTTATTTCGTATATTTTTCGAAAAAAAAAAAAAAAAAACACTGTTATAATTGGTGTCACCTAACGGTTATGGTTATATTCCATATTCAATAACTTGCAATTGAATATTTGAAGTTCAAATATTCAGTTAAGTATTCGAATATTGGAACAAGTACAAATATTTGATCATTGAGTTCGAATATGCGGTCATTAGATTCGAATGTAAGGTCCAAATGTTTGATATCAAGCCCACGACGATATTAACACGCGAACCCTAACATAATAAATATAGCTTAGCTGGAAAAGTATAACCAGATTGCTAGCAATATGTGACTTATATGACTAGTATTTTTATTTAAAAAATAAGAAGGATATATAGAGATATATAATTAAATAGATTATTAATTTCGTACGTAAATCGTTTTACCTCACTCTTCTGCAATTTTATTGATATAACGGAATCTATTATTCCTTTTAATGTCGTAATTACTATCACTATTGTGATAACATTATAAGAAACGAATAGTGAGCTAAAATGATCATCCAGTTTTAATTCATCGCTAACCTTAACCGATAACGTATAATATATAAATATGTATCAAGTAGACAAAATGGGATATATTCATTGAATTCTAAATATATGTATGTATTTTAAAATATATAAAAATATAATAAATTGTAAATAGAACATTTAATTCGATATATTAAGTCTATGACATTTGTATCGACATTATTAATTATTATTATAATTAGGAATATATATGTATTATACAATTAATAAATGTGTGTGTAAGTATAATAAGGTATGAGTATAATATACATCAATCTATGAATGTCGTTCAACGTTCCTTTGTTGTGAATGAGGTTTTATTAACCTACTTATTATAAAATTGTGTATGTGTAGGCATAGAAAATCTTATATATATATATATATATATCAAAACGCAATTTATATTAAGTCCTAGATTTGAATAAAACCAAATTTTATACAAGAAACCAGTAGAATTACGCATTTTATTCGAATAATAAAATACATTTGCACTTTTACAAAAATATTGAAGTGTAATTTTATATAATCATAATATAATAAGCATTTGCAAGTTAAGATTAATTTTTATTATTTTTCACAAAAATATAAAACAACTAGCTGCCTCGCGCAACTTTGTATGCGTCAATTGTCCCCGTTTTTGCAACATTTTTCATTACTGCTCGGCTCCTGTTAGTTGTAGCCTTCCTCGTTAAATGGTCTATCCAACAGTACAATAATTTTCAATTCGAACCAGTTGTTCCTGAAGTTATCGTGTTGAAACAAACAAACAAAATCTTCAGCTTAATAATATTAGTATAGATTTATATCACCACAATACCATAGTTCGTCAACTGCACAAATTTAAATAAAACTAAGTTTAGTCAACAGTACACCCTGGTTTAAATAAAACCTACGACAAATCGGTTATTATAACTAATATTTTCTATTTAATATTAATTTTTACGACGCTCACGGTGAAAAAAAAATGATTAGAAAGCCTTAGATCTATGTAAAACAGCAATATTTTAGAATGCGTAATTCTACCATAATACCTCTTTAACCTAATTGAATTACAAATACAATTACAACACATTGTAATTATGGGTAGCTGACCATGTTCTCTCAAGCGAAACGCTACTCCAAACGGATAATTAAACAACATTCAACGCTGTGGAAAATTGTATAATTTACTGTGTCTACATTATTTTGTTTGTAATGTAATGTTGGTTGACACGTGTATTTATCCCTTTTACCACATTTTTTATGTAGACAAGTATATACCTACCATTTTGATTAGACATTTGAAAACAAACATCGGACAACTCGATCAAATAGCTATATTTATTCACGTCTGCTAAAACAGTTTTTTTTTTCATGTCAAACTATGTGTGCACTCTAACGCCAGCTCCACACGTTGGCCCCAATGTCGGTCCCAACTTCACTCGTGCAACGTGTAATGGAATCAAATGTAATGGAAAGTGGATTTGGAAAACAGCATTGGCACCAACGTTGGGACGAGCATGTACGTGCGAGTGTAGTGCCGACGTAATAAACACTTTTTTAGAAAAAAATTGACAGATGCCATTAAATTTGCAAAGCAATTTATTACCCATGAATTTTTTATATTTCATAGGATTTGCAAAACAAATATGCTTTGCAAATCCAATCTATATTTATGTTTTGTTTCTAAATGTTGGTGAACAAAACAATTGTATTTGTAACGATATTAAGTCAGGTAATATTTCTAATTCCTAAAAGTATTGTCAATGCGCACAGTAAAATTAGTTAAAACGTATTTTTTGTGAGTGTCCTATACCTTAGATTTGTAGACCGAATTGTTTTGTAGATCACCTAGTAGATTAACACTTTGAGATATTCAAAAAGGTACAATATTAAAATTGCCATTAAACAAACCATCTAACACATTCAGAAAAATCGGTCTCGTAAACAATTTTAGGAAATTGCACTGCAGTTTATCTAAATAATAAAAATATTAGTGTTCAGTGATGAAAAACTAGATTGAAAACAATTTTAATGTTGTACGTTTTTATTTTTATTACCTTTGTAAATAATAATAGTTGACAGTACAAAGCTGGGCTTCTCATCGCCCGTACACATTCCACTGCGATGTCCTTTACTGCGTTACCCCATTTTATGAACATTCCTACGTAGAGCGATATTGCACGACACGTGCATTGCTGTTGCTGAAAATTAAAATTAAATTACACTTAATTTTTTATCTCATTTTTCATATTAAAATAGTTTTTGTGGAATACATATTTTCAAAAAAAAAATAGTTAATTTTGCATGCCAAGTTCCTACTTAGCTAGTAGACCAGGCAATTAATTGGAATTAAACATAAATTCACATATGACTTACATTTAATTTCAATACTTTGACTTACATTTATTATTATTTTTATGTTTTTATCAAGTATTTAAAATTAAAATTAGAATTAGGAGAAGTTATTTAGTGCAGTTGTGCTGTATCGCTCTAAATAAAAAATAATTTATTTTATTGCATATTAAATAATGCGTATTCAGCTATCATAGGAGAGTCTTGAAGACTTCTTGTATATTAATAGATATTTAAGTACCTACATCTCGATGTTAATAATTTTTACATTTTAAATCGTAATAGTTTAACATTGCTTTGCAATTATAACTTTATTTAAATAATTATATCATGTTCAGCCCTGTCATATGATAGTAATATAAAAAGTTATTGAGGCTTATACCTCGATAATCAACCTTAATAGGTAGTGATTTACAATATTCTAAAGATTTTTGCCTATTTTGTATTCCAAATAAAACCATTTTGTCATAAATATATTGTATGTAAAACAGATGTGATTTAAAATGAATAGAAAACATGTGCCAATAATACAGTATTATACAATATATAATTATTATGTGTGCAGCTCAAATGTGACAGTAGTAAGAAACGCGTAGTGAATTTATTTAAATTTGTAAATGTTTTCAATTTTACTTAACTAAGGATTATTCAAGAGTGCATAGCTAGCTAAATTCATAGTTTTAATCTAAAGTAACATCAAATAAGTTCCCAACGTAATCTTCAGTCTCCGCTGTGAATACATAACAAAAATAAAACTTTATTTTGTGATTACTTTACTTTATTTAAAATAAATGCCATGTAAATCATATTTTAACATAATTATTCATCATAATTTTTGTAATGTAAGTAATAGGTATCTCAAATATTTTTGTATTAATTATAATTAAATTAATGTATGAGTGTTTATTTAATGGAGAGATGAGAAATGGTGATGGTGAAAAGCTCTAGTTCGTTGTTCATTTAAAATGAACGTCATCTTAAATTAAATGAATACTAAACACAAAAATGTTTAAACTTGTTTTAATAAGAAGTTATGAGGAAATAGATGAATATACAAACTTAAGGGACAAAAACATATACCGCTCCTTCTGACTACACCGTAGTCAAGTAATAAAAGAATAATATTTATATAACAATTCTTTTAGTGCCAAATAATATTTGAGGTACCTATATTTTAACGAATCCGGTGTTTACTGAACATTTTTAGACGTCGATTTTTTAAAATCATTAAACTAATGACAAGGGAGTAAAACGAACTGAACTATTTAATTAAAAAAAGTATTGACGTGTATTTGTAGTGTTGTAAAATAAATAAAAAAAATAATGGAAACTAAACTCAGCAAATAAGTATGATAGTCATTCGATGGAATTTTGCATGAAATAAGTTTAGAACAGCAATCAAAATAAATGAAAATAATGATGAAAACGCAGTTTAAAAATGGAATTATTTACTTTACCGGTTACTGGTAATAATAATAAACGGAATGTATTTATTGTAATCATTTATAACTTAAAAATGAACGAGCAACGGTTTTGAAATATAAAATGTAATTTTAAGAGCTTTTCCCAGGAATATTGTCGTTAAAAATGCACTTGAAGTCGCCAACTCTTTGCGTGAAGCTTTTAATAAGTCACTGAATCCACTATTGCTGGTTTTGAATGGCCTTTCTATAAAAAGGGTGCTCGTTATCCTTTGAGTGCTGTTGAAACTTGCACTTGTATAGTAACCCTCGAGAATATATACATCAAATGAGGTTCTTTATTTAGTTATTGCGGCTGCCGTCTTGAAAATGTTTGTAATCCCGTTTGTAATTTGATTATGTACTCAGTGCTGTATCTGAATTTCATTGACATATCCCGGTTGCTTTAACCGTGAAGACTAGCTCGAACTCATATTAGTAATATGAGTTTGAGCTAAGAATAGCTATTTGTAGTAAAATGTTTGAATTTGATTACTTTGGAGGGTTTATCTATGTCTACGTTTGAACAAGAGTGCAAGTTAGCCCGTCAATGTCAAAAATTTTGACTTCATGTAGGTATTTGTAGATAGGTCAGGTGGATCTTAACGATGCTTCAAGTAGAGATTCAATCTGGGCACAAACTTATTTCAAATAATTTTCTTATAAACCAAAATAAGGTAAAGCCGTCGAAGATAAGGTTGGATTAATATAATTTCATCTGAATCGTTCTAGATTAGCTTATACAAACACACAACCTTGTTCAGCTTATTTGTATACGTAGCTGGAAAATTGAACTTTTTTTTTTTAAATATAACTAGCAATGTGGAATTGAGTCCCACATTACTAGCAATCTTGTTAACCCCTCTAGCTAAGCTCAAAAGCTTGTGTTAGGAGTGGGTTCACGTTGGTAGTTTAATGGGTAGGATTCGAAACCGCGACCTCAAGATTGCGAGACCGATGCCTTAGCCATTAGGCTAGACAGGAAAATGTGCACCGACGCATTAATTGTATTTCCAGGAGTAGAAAGTGTCATTCCTACTTAATTAAAGTGTGTAATGAACCGTGGCCCACTCAGGTTATTTATTATAACCTGTTAAATTCTGATAGGTTAAAATCAGATTATACATAAAAAATTAACCGCTTCTTTGGTGCATTGAAAATGATTAAAAGAGAAACAATGGTAAAAAAGAAACAAAAATGGACTGTTGTTATTTTCATATAGTTCATATTTATAGTATGAAAATAGTTGCAATAGGTTTGTAAAGTGGATGAAATAAAATCATTAGGAGTTAACTTTAATGAAAATCGAAAGCATCGCCATAAGATGATTGTCAGTGTAGCGTCAGTGATTTGTATAAAGTAACTTTTCTTTTTGCTCTTGAAACGGGGTACCTGTATTATTTAATTGGATTTATATATCAATGGAAATCAGTGTTATAATGATTCAAAAACTTACAAAAAACAAGATTAAAAAACTAGAACTAGATGTCGCTACGGGGGCCTAACCCGTAAGCATTAAGAGATAGAAGAATTTGATATCTAGGCCCCGGTTTGGCTACGGAAGTCTCGGGTTCGATTCCTGAGTCTGGATTCAAATTTTTCTATCTTTCAAAAATGCAATTATTGTATTTGTAAAGTCTTTGGCAAGAAATGCCTATAAAAATTACTTCAATTAAAAAAGGAAACTTAATAATGCCGTTAAACAACCTGATCAAGTAGCTGTCATTCACGTAAATCAAATATTTCAAAACCGCTTGGCTCGTTTACGATAGTAACTTAATAGCGTAATTATTTTTAGTAATTTAAGTGTTATTTTGTCTTTAAGACATGTTGTTTTTAAAACCTGACCAAAATACTTTAAACATTTTAACCTTTTTTCGGTATGAGGTGACATTATTGACAGAACGTGTGTGAGATAGAAACGAAGTGTCAAATCTTGCAATTTAAAAAAATTAGGATTTATTATTATCAATGTACAAGTTTAGTCATTCACGATGTATTTATTAATAAAGAAATAAATAAATGTGGTTTTTTGTAAGTTATTTTAAAAATTAATCAATGTTTTTGTATAACCAAAGACAATAAAAATTTAACTAAAATGTTGTGTTCATTATTTTTGTTCATGTTCCATTTATTATTTGAAAATAAAAATAAATCTAATATTTTGTGTTCTAATTTTAAACCCCGATTTTTTTTTTTTATTTATCTATAGTTTTTTTTACAGTTATGTATTTATTAATAATCAAGTTAGTTACATAAGTTGTTTATTAAAAGCAGTAAATCTTTTGTAATAAACAATCGCTGCGTTGTTAGAATCCATGCAAATGTTAACCAACTTATGTCGCTAACTATACCAAAACAATAATAGCAATATTGTACAAAACAATGCCATCTGATCCCAAACTAGGCAGAGCCTGTACTATGACAACCAGACCACAGATAAACATACTTATAAACAGGTTATTTTTAGTATATGTAGTGCAAAACTCAGATACCCCAACAAGATTTTTACTTTACGAAATCATATAAAAAAAAAGAAAATGAACGTATTGAAAACTTACAGAGTTATAAGCCATTCAAGTTGTTTCGTGTTCTTAGCGCTATCGTGCTCATTGCGTCTCGTAGTAGGTACGTAATCCATGGTTATTTGAAAAAAAAGTGATGATTACATTTCACATCACATTGTGAACAGTATTTGGACTGATAAAATGATTAATGAATTCATTAATTATTGATTAATTAGTTAATTGAAAAATATAACATGGTCCTAAAACTACCCTATTGAATTGTGTGACTGATTCTGAGCAAACTACTTTCAGGTTTACACTATACCAAGAATAACATTGTATATTTTTATTGATAAATTTGATATTTTGCAATTGAGGGGGGTGGGAGGGGTTTGAACCCCCAAATCTCCCGCACTGGTTAGGCTCAGGAGGCGTCTGGCCTTCTGATTTTAAATCCATTTCGGAACACCCTGGTTTGAATGTGACACAATATCTGGAAGGTAAATACTTTTAGCACCAGGCTTCGCACCTTTTCTCCACCATCTATACACATAATATGCATGTATTATACATATAAATCATCCTTAACAAATTATGTGAATGATAGTGAAATTGCTCCGAATTGTTCCGAATACTGCAATAGGTTCCTCTTAAGGAACCTGTTGCAGTATTCGGAACAACCTTTTTTTCACACCTCTTTATTTTGACATCCCACAGCCGCCATGTTGGTTTTTTTCAATTGTCACCTATCTGAGAACACTCGGGCGGTCAAGACCAATCTAACGACGTCTTAATTGTACATATCATACATACATACAAAATGCGCGCGAAAACCATAACCCTTCCTTACGGTCGGGTAAAAGTTGGTTGCACATACTGCTCTCCTAGCTAGGCTATGAAATGAGGAGGAACCGGTTGCCCCCCCTTTACAAGTAAAGAGTTTCCTAAAACTACTTACAGGTGAAATATTATAATGAAAATCCTAATTTTAACAAAAGTGTGTGTGTGTGTGTGTGCGCGCGCGCGCGCGCGTTTGTGTGTGTGTGTGTGTGTGTGTGTGTGTGTGTGTGTGTGTGTGTGTGTAATATTAACACATAAACGTTATTATTCAATTTAACATTTACACTTAGGTAAATAGCAGTAGATAATTTATTCTATATACGGGTAAGTGAATTACTACACGTCTATAATTGACTTGAGATGTCGAGGAATGAGGCAATCATGTGCACCGTACACTCGATTAGATACGTAATTAAAGGTATTAAACTATATCACTGAGTTTGACCACATCTTCGTATATTGATGTGAAGCTGAAACACGTGTTTATTTATTATTAAAATTAAAAATCCTTATACAAATTCCCTTAGATCTAACTTCAAAACTGATGGAGGGGGTAAACCGGAGTTGCAATTTTGTATTTTTCGAAAAATTAAAAAAAAATCACTGATTTAACTTTTAAACGGAGTTCGATATAAATTTGAAACACCTATTTTGTATCTATAGGGAACTATTTTCTAAAAATCCTGTACTACATAGGGGGTTTAGTAGGTTTTCAGGTTTGTAACCTCAGCGGTTTAGGCTCAAAAATTAAACCTAGCTAGATTTATCGCCCCCGAAACTCATTGGACAATAATTGCTCCTTTAGATTAGAATATAACTTTCTCCCGCGGCCCGCAAAAGATGCGACAAAACGTCAAAACGTAACAAGACAAATAGAGTTACTTTCAAATTTATAATACACTAGCTGCCTGCCCCGGCTTCGCACTGTTGTCATATCGTAGATTTTATACCATGAGTTATTGACTGCCTCTGTGGCGCGGTGGGAGTGTGTCCGACTGCTACGCAAGAGGTCGTGGGTTCGATTCCCACACGGGACACCACTTTGTGTGATCTACAAATTGTTGTTTCGGGCCTGGGTGTACTTTGTGTAAGTCTCCCCCGACATAGGGCATGTACCCTTGTAAAAAAAAAAGTTATTACATTATTGCAATGTCTAATGTTTTTTGATAATAAAATAATGTAGTATTCTAATGGTGAAAGAATTTTTGAAATCGGTCCAGTAGTTTTTAAGTTTATTCGATACATACCAAATACAAATCTTTCCTCTTTATAATATTAGTGTTTATTACTTTGGATGTACAATGTGTAGAAGAATAGAAGATAGAGATTAAAAGTAAGGGTAGGTACCAATTTTTCTAGCAGTAGTAGTAGCCGTCGTTGGTCCTGCGCCTAGTCTCTCTCCAGTCTTGTCGGATTTCCGTGTCATCGGACTATGAAAGTGAGGGAATAGAGAGTGCACTTGTGTATGCGCATATGCAGACCTTTTATCAAAGAGTAAAAATAATTTATCCGATAAATTCATGTTCACGTAGACGAATTTCCCAAAGGATTTCATACAATACAAATTAAGGTGAATTAAATTTTAAACTGAGCTTGAAAGCCTTCTGTTCGGTCCTCAAAAATTTCTGAAAAATTAATACCTAGTTAAAGACTTCTCTTTACTATTATAAAATGCTTATTTTCGTAATTGCCCTTACTAACTCTGTAAAGATTTAAATTTTTAGGGTTTATTTGAATAGTCGTCTTTACACGTGTTGGTGTGAAGTTTGTGAATAAAGTGAATAAATGAAGTGACTTTGAATCACAAAGTAATGCTTCTCAACTTCGCTTAACTTTTTTTTTTCTAATTTAGTATATCTAGCAATGTGGGATTGTGGTCCCACATTACTAGCAATCCTGTTAACCCCTCCAGCTAAGCTCAAAGGCTTATGTTAGGAGTGGGTTCACGTCGGTAGTATAATGGGTAGGATTCGAATCCGCGACCTCACGATTGCAAGACCCTACCATGCCAGCCAGCCATCAGGCTACCGCCGACTTTAGTGATCAGATGGGCGAAGGTCGATGTTCAGCGTCTACAACAAGACTAACACTAGATTTTGAGTTTTTGACGGTAATTTAACAAAATAGACGTATAAGTCACAAGTGTCAAAATAAGTTAACAGGATTGTCATGATTCGGCATTTGAATTTGCTGTCACTTTATACGGGATAGGTATAGCCAGTCAAGCGTACGACGTACTATAGAGATCATTGATAAACAAAGAATGGTTGCTAAGCAACTTTGTTGGATAGCGCATTTATCGAGAAAGGCTGTAGGCTATAAAACATTACGCTACGACCAATAGAAACGGAGCAGCAATAAGAAATGTTGCAAAAACGGGGAAAATTTACGCCGACGAAGTTGCACAGGACAGCTAGTTGTATACAGGGTGTAACAGAAAGGTGTGGTCATATTCAAGGGTCGTCACATACACATGATAAATAGCGTGTGTACCTAATCTTATCAAAATGTAAGAACCTTAAAATTTTACGTCATTTTTAATCAGTCCATAAATTATTATGCAAAATATCGCCACGAATAATGCTACATCACTAACCAATCATTCAAGATTTTCATCGTAGTATAGTAGTAGTAGAGAGTTCAATTATGTTGGATGACCCTGCACAATGAACTCTTATGTATCACTGCGCGCCTGGTACCCGTCACGCGTCTAACATACGGATGTCCGCGCGTGCGTAAACCAAAGAAACACAGGCAAACAAATTAATACCAACTAACTACTAACCTCTGAACGTTTTCCGTCGCCACCGGCTTTCACGACGACCACATCGAACGGACAAATGTTAATCACCATCTCACTGTTGTTGGTACCTACTTTGTTATCACATCTGGTGGACGATCATTTGAATGCACTTCACGGTACAAAATAACGTACTAGGTACCTACGTTCGGCTTTTACATCCCTACATTTTTGATATTAATGTTTTTAGGGTTCGGGGAAGTACCTACCTACCGTTTTTGAAACTTCAATAAGAATGAGATTTAGGTATAATTACATATTTTAAGTTACGAATACACAGTATCACAAATCACAACACATCAATTTAGCACTAACTTCAACGCGCACTTGTTTGTTCGAATTGATAATACCTACGTAATGAAAATAGGCGCGAAACTCGGTGACGCTTCCCCGCTTTCCTGGCACCACTACATAACTAAATCGGTACCTACCTATCGGACAAAAAATATTTGTTGCGTTCGCCGAAAGTGTTAAGTACCTACGGGTTACGGGTCACGCATTACGGGCCACCGTTGGATCCCTTAAGGTACGTATGTCCAGGACCGAGCAAACTGTTTCTATCAACTTACTTGGTACCTAACCTACATCGCGTAGATTACGATCGCGTCATATGCAATTTATTCGAAATTATTCACTGTTACTAACTTAAAACAAAATTTCTTTATCAATTTCACATCACTTCCACAAAGAAAGACAAACAAAAACCAAGAAACGAAATAGATCGAACCGCTTCGGGCTCCGCGTCGAAAGCACTGACGGACAGTGACGGAATAAATAAGCAACACCAAGAATGAAGCAAAGAAATGAAAGTGCCTAAAAACTTAAAACTTCTAAAATTACAAGAAAATGTATGTAAATTATCATAGAAAAGTTTTAATTTAATTAATGGCAATATCAAATTATTTTATGAATCATAATAACAACAAAAGAGTATTAAAAACTCATTTTGAAATTACAATGACTTCCGAATATTTCTGCCGAGCTTCCGGTCAAATACCGAATTATTTATTGCACAGTTGCACACGTTTTGTTTATGACGCCACGGCCTTGAAATGTTGGTGTCTCTGTCTAACTAGGTAATAAAACCAATAATCGGTCAGTTTGAGTTTGAGGCACTGATATTTGTTTTGAATAATTATTTTGTTTGGAAAGCTAATTTCCATGCATTTGAAGTTTTTGAAAAAATCTTTACGTGTTTAATGCAATAAGTTGTTACTTACATGGCGTGGGACAAATAACGCGGGACTTCGCCATGAGTGTTCGAAGTTGAGCCGTGAGTTTACGATTTATTTTTGTTGCAAATCAACTGTTCACCTGAATGTCTGTTGTTTGTCAATTACTTTTCAACACAAAATAATGAATATCGATTTAGATTGTAGATTGTTTTATTGTTTTGGTATTATTTAAACTATTAAAAAACTACATTAATACCTCAATGATTTTAATCCTACAATGAAATAAATTGTTGGATTTTGTGAAATTATGTAATTCTTTTAACGATTTAATGTAAATAGATTTAAAAAATGTTCTCTGACAATAAAAAAAGACCAAAACGATGATTCATGTGAGTATAGCATTTTAGAAATCGGTCACCCATCTATGCACCAACTGTGGTAAAGTTGCTTAACTTACGCAAACATTATATCATAATAGAAGTTGGTTCAACTTTGAGGTACACCGACAAGTTACTATAAGAATAACAAATTCGTATAATGTAAACAGTGTGTCGTCGCCGACTAGGGTCAGTAGGTACCTTTGTTTATTTGTGATGTAATACCTACCTACCGTACCCTGGAAGACGGGGAATTTGGGAAGAAAGTTCGAAATTATGGTGTGAGCGGTGATGTTCAAGTTACAAATAATGTACGGTTTAATGCTGCCTGAATTCGTTACCTTGTCAACAAAATCAATGAAAATATTTAAATGACTTATGTATCATATTTTATTACGTAGGTAGGTAGCAAGAGATGGGCGTCAGGCGTCATACTTGTTGTTCCCAAGTACTCCTCACAATGTCTGTTACCTTGGTACACCGAACATTGGTTTTCGGGTTACTACGTATAGTGTTTCTGTGTGTGTGTCTACATTTGTGTGAGTGTGTAGGTATACACACACTCACATAAATGTAGTCGACCAGATAGATTATTGTGTGACAGAGATAAATGATTTTTATTAATGAAAACTGCATTTATTTTACTCTTCGTCCCTAAACAATGATAAAGAACGAGAGGCAAGCTACGGAAGAGTGAAACAAGATGCCAAAGGACGAATGAGAGTTAAAATGATAGAACGAGACTAGCTTGTCTCACTCACACATCATCACTTGTTTCATCTTTGCAGGAACAAAAGAGTGAAACAAAATGAAAGTGGGTGGTGATTTAAGGTCAAACCTGAAGTTCATTGCAGTTCATTGGAAACAGCTGATTATCTGTTAGTGTTGGGTACCTATCGGTAAAGTCGTATTTTCAGTATGTCGATGTTACGCACTCGATATGAAAGAAAATTCTTTATCTCAGTCATACTAATCAAATCAGAATTGGTACCCCCGCAGATGTTATACTTATACCTAACACTGTTCATTGCTGAAATATGACCACACCTTTCTGTTACACCCTGTATATAAAAGTTAAGCCTATTGATTAGTGTGTAATACAATAGAGAATGTCATACTCACAACGAATCCCGAATGCCTGGATTTGATGCGTCAATAGGACTTTCACCTTCATCTGTGTGTGTGTTTTTTTTTTTTTTTTTTTTTTTTTTTTTTTTTTTTTTTTTTTTTTTTACGCAGACGATTTGATTTCCCCAGCCACGTTGCTCAATTTGATCAAACACACTCATGCCCTACATTCATCTTCTGTTTACGTATGCACTTCTAAATTACATTTAACATAAAAATTTAATCGGTACCTTATTGGATCGTGAAGGATCGGCAAGTAGGGGAATGTGACCGCGGGGGAGTATTATCAAGATTGCGAGCATTTCGTGCGTGGGTAGTCGAACATTTACGTCATGTGCTAGGTACATAAATGTGCCTATATAGCATGTAGGTATGTATATATGTCAAATTATTTTGACTTCATGGCTTTTGTTGGGTCCTTTGTTTAATTCATTTTTTTTCCTTAAAAATGAGTCACGATACTTGTTGGCACACTTTGTTAAATAATGTTTTTTAAGCTAAAAGCAAAACTCTTTTAAAATGACTATTGTATTAGTGTATTGCCTGGGTTATCCCACTATAGTTTAAAGACTTTCTTCTCTCCCCTCCACTTAAAAAAGTGAAGTGGAGGAAGATATCTTTTCTTTCTTCTTTATTTCTTTCCATCTTTGCCTGGAAAATAAAAAAAACAATTAATAAACATTTAAAACAGGGTGTACCCCTATTTTAAATGTTTATTAATTGTTTTTTTTACCAGTTACGGATGAAGAAGATCAATTTGGGGGGTACAGCAATGTGGAGTTGAGTCCCACATTACTAGCAATTTTGTCCAGCTAAGCTCAAAGGTTTATGTTAGGAGTGGATTCACGTCGGTAGTATAACGGGTAGGATTCGAACCCGCGACCTCACGATTGCGAGACTGAGAGACTGGTATTATAAATCGATCCTTTATCTGATCTTAAGATACATCAATAAAGTTTAAAATCCCCTTTCTATAAGAAAACTTTGCTCTTCAAAGAGCTTTTGACCCTAATCTTTTGAACCTTCTCGACCCTTCGACAATCCCATATATATACCTATAATAAAGGTTACTTTTTAAAGGCTAATTTTCTCTCGGCTGTAGAATAGGCCTCCTGAGGTATTCGCGCCATATATCTGCTCAGTAAGGATATTTACGACTGAACTTGTTCCTTACGTTGTTACGTACTCGTACCAGACTCAGTGGATATGTAAGTAAAGGTATCGTTCCATAGTGTATTTTTACCCGACTGTAAAGAAGGGTTATGTTTTTCGCGCGTATCTTGTATGTATGTATGTATTTATGTATTTATGTAATATTTTTTATAACCTGATATCCCACAATCCACTGTACGGATTTATTTAATTAAGACGTCGTTAGATTCGTCTTGATCGCCCAAGTGTTCTTAGAAATGCGACGTTAGAAAAAAACAAATATGGCGGCTGTGAGATGTCAAGTAAGGAGGTGTGAAAAAAAAAGTTGTTTTGAATACTGCAATGTGGGTCAAATTAAAGGGCTTATCTTAGGCATTTCAAAAAGGTACAACTTGATTATGACTGTTATACTAAAAAAGTTAGTTAGCAACCATTCTTTTTTCAATCTTAAATACTTGACAATATATAGCCGTGATAAAAGTTAGTTTTTACATCGGTTACATATTACATCACTAAAAGTATAAAATAAAAAAATAATTATAAAATTGCCTGCAGGCAGGTTTTTTTATTTTTATAATTTATTTTCCTATTACTCGCCTAGTGATTATATTATAGGTTAACTTATCACCATATACTAGTTTGTAATAAAGACAGAATTTCATAGATGAAACACATGGTAATTTGGTTTTATTTACCCGATATGTTTCAATCGAATCGCACTAATTGCGGTCTATGACCACGATCCGATCAGTAAACTACTGATTGATCGATACAGTTCGATCGAAGGATCGCATTTTAACTTTCGCATTTACAGAGTATTACTAGCTGAGCCGCGCAACTTCTTATGCGTCTATTTTCCCCGATTTTGCAATATTTTTCATTGCTGCTCTTCTTTCGCATCTGCCCAGATGGGGATTCCGTAGGTGAGTACGGATGTTACTACAGACGTCAGTAATGCCCTCCTTCTCTGCTTCGGGCCTCCTATGTTGGGCATCAGCCTTGATAAAGTCGCTCTGACCACCGACGCTTTGGCACCCACGTGCTGTGCCTGTTGCTTGAAGTTGTGTGTGTGTAAGCCAAGACCGTTTTTTATGAAGCTTTCGTTCTGTACGGTATTCTGTGATCAAAGTATGGATTTATCAATTTTACGATGAAATACTACTTTTTGACACTAGATATATTTATTTAAAGCGAGTTTTCCTTTTCTTCTTAAAGAGATCAACCTTTAAACTCACACGGAGCAACTCGATGCATTATTCCTTGCAATCGATTCTATCTAAAGCACCGGACCAGCTCGCATTAATGTTAATGCTATTCCGTACTGGGAATCGAATACAGCTTACTGAAAATTGGTTACAAGTTTAAAAATATAACATCAATAAGGATGTAAAGGGAAGGATGGAAATACTATTTGATGTATGTAATTAAAATATATTTCATAGAAATTGCATTTTTAGGGTTCCTCGTTTTATAGGGAAACTTCCATCCAAGTTGGTCCCATTGTCATCAGATCAGGACCTGATTAGTGGGATTCTGGAGAAATCGAGGGAACTCTTCAAATATTAAAGGCACACCTAAAGTGATTTAGGTATATTTCATAGTGATTCGTGCATTTACTCTCAAAAAATACCAAACAAGAAGAAAGAAGTGGAACTGCTGATGAAGACCACAAATTACGAGCGGAACTATCCAGTATTTCACGGTTTACGATTTAATTACTTTAATATAGTAATGAGTAGCACTTTATTATCGTCATACTACTATTACACAATGTAATTGAGCGTGAAGTTGAAGTATCATGCGGGCTCCTCAAAAATTAACAATAAAAGCAATATTTTGTAAAAGGATGTGGGCAGTTGACAAAAGCCTTTTGTAACTTTCGTGAGTTACAAACCAACCTACTATAAAGTGAGAGTAAAAAACTTTTTTACAAAAATTATTACATACGGATTATTAGACTACGGAACCCTACATTGTGTGTGGCCCGACATGCACTTGCCCGGTTTTTATTTGATTTATTTTGTTCTTTTTGATTTCATTGTTTAATTTTGTTTTAATCTATGTGTGCGGAATGCGGTATGTTTTTCTTGTAAGAAATCCATAATACATAAATAAATCTAGCTAAATTTAATCCATCTTAAAAAAATAAATATGATGAAAAATCCGAACAAAGCACAGATAATTAAATCGTCACATTTAAACGGATAAAACACGTATAATTTCCCTCGAGAAACCTTAGCAACGAAATATTAGACTGAACAAAAAAGTTACCCTAAAAATACGAGATAAAGGCAACATAAATTCAGCCCATTCGAGAATCGGAAAAAACAACATTTTTCTAACAAACCATGGCTGCCGTACGGATATTAAATTTTTAAAAATGACGGGAAAATAAACATGTGGAGGGAAAGCTGTGAAAATACGGCACATTGATGTGAGTGGCACGTTTCATGGATATATGAATATGATTTTAACGATATTCGTATTTCAAAGGTCACATTTAAAAGTTTATCATTTTGTCAGTTGCTTTCTTTTTTATTATTTTATATTTTTCCGATATTGTGGACTTGACTTGGAGTTGCAAAAAGGCGAAAAACTGAGTTCTTTTCTTCGATTTAATCGGTAGATAGGATTATGGCTCGCAAATTCTGTGCATCCCCCAGCTTCAAGATTATTTTCTTTCCAATTTTCTTCTTTGAATCACAAAGTCTCATTCTTATCCAGCTATCACGTATTTCAAGTATATTTTACAAATAAAACGCAGAGTTGTGAAAATAATGATATGTCAGTTTGCGGACATTTTCACAAGTATGGGAAACTGAGCGGTCATCCTTATAGCAGCTTCGAAAAAAAAAAAAATCAATGCATGTAAATTTCGTAATACGCGTCTCAAAAATGGGCTACATTAGTCATCAATTCATAAAGATAGATGCATCAACTCAAAAATAATACTAAAAACATGGGCGCCATTTTAACAATGTCGTATTATTTTATTAAACATCAACATCAAAAGCCATAAACAAAATTCCGTAAACAATCTAAACCTCCTTGTTCTTCAGCTACTTACAATAATCTTTCCATTTTAAGTTAAATGCAATCTTGAACCAAAAATTAAACGCCCTTTGTCGCCATAAGCCTGTTTATACGCTCCAAATTTCTCGCCCACATTTTCATCCATTTTCTTTTAAAGATTATTCACTAAAGACACTGGGAAACGGAACTCTGCCTCTTTACTTTGAACACCTGCTTCCGCTTGTCTCTTAGAAATTTTAAAGTATACTCATATAAGAATAGGAAGATATGAAAGTTTTATGTGTAGAGACTAAGAATACTTTAGATCTTTGTTTCAACGGGAGTAGTATAGTCCTCGGCAGGCCGTTAAGGAAATTTTGATTGTTTTTAAACTTTCGCGATTTTCACGCATATAATAAAATAAATAAATAAAATAAAAAAGCATTTATTTCCAGTAAATTTACATTTCTAACAATCTATGTGAATTTACTGGAAATAAAAGCTTTTTTTAACGCTTAGTTTTGTTTGGTTTATGTTTTCTTACCCGACTGTAAGGAAGGGTTATGTTTTCGCGCGTATCTTGTATGTATGTATGTATGTTATATTCTTTATTACCTGATATTTCACAATCGACTGAACGGATTTATACAATTAAGATATCGTTAGATTTGTCTTGATTGCCAAGTGTTCTTAGTTATGTGACGTTTAAAAAAAACGTGGTGGCTGTATGTCAAAATAAAGAGATGTGAAAAAAAAGTTGTTTTGAATAGTGGAATATGGGTATCAAATTAAAGGGCTCATCATTAGCATTTCAAAAAGACACCAAACTAAATATTTAGGCATAATCATCGACGAAACTCTAACCTATAAACCACCCACTGACGCTGTTTCCAACAGGATTCGAAAACTAATTCAAAACGCTAGGACACGTAGCTAATCCCATCATCATTCGCAGCGTCTACTTTGTCTTATGTCAATCTGTACTCATTTATTGCATTACTTCCTGGGGAGGCGCAGGGAAACCATTTTATAACTCGTAGAGATTGGTCACAGAGCAGTATTAAAAATGGCATCTTTTCGGCCAATCTTATAACCAACGACTGAGCTCTATAGAGAATGGAATCTTCTTAACCTCTCGTCAGTGTAAGTTCGAAAACATGCACAGCAATTTGTCTTACAACACGGTCCTGTTCCAACACCGTGGAACTCCACTCCAATCACCATACGGCGAAAAGACAAGGTCTGCACTATACTTCCTTTTATAAAGAGATTCTCCTTGTACCTAGCCCCTTCCCTTTATAACGAGATTTATGCAAAATGCGCAATATACGAACGGACCTACCTTGATTATAAAATGACCGTCCGCTTGTTTCTTGGGAAGATGTGTGTAGGTGAATTGATGAGAGATAACAGTGTGATGTTAAAATCTGAACGGAAGTATAAATTGACATGCAAAAATGCATTTCCGGCATGCATTGCTAGCAATTAAATCCTTAAAATTACTAATAAATGTTTAATTTTATAGGGATGGGATTTTGGGATCAATGGGAAGGGATGTCTAATTTTATATTTATATATGTTTGGCTGTATACCAAACAATGTGCTACGACGTAAACAGAGGCATTTTTGGTTAATTGACAACGGCAAACACTTGACATATACGCACTACTCATACATTTACACATAACACTAACCAAAACTTAATAAAAAAACATAAACTTAAACCCAAAAAAAACACAATCATCCAAAACACACCACGTGCTATTGTAAACCAAACCATTGTGAGGGACCGGACTGATTTTCCCTACCACAGGCTATCCTGTAGTCTTGTGAAAAGTCGATTCTACATTTACATCTTAAGCATGTTCGCAAACAATAGGTAAAGCCGGAGAAAAGAACAGCCAATAAAACCTCGGGCCAGTCTTTTCAAATTGCCAATGTTTATTTACAATGTTTCTTTGTTTATAAACAGTAAGGTGCTGCTACCATATTAGAGGACTGATGCAAAAACAAGAGGTCAAAAATATTAACAGAAGAGTACACGAGATTGGATATACCTGCCTCAATGGGCACAACTTATTACATCCACTTACGATGTAAAAACTTTATGTGTTTAAATATTGACCAATTTACTGCTACTTATTGAATATGTATACATGAGTTGCAAAAGAAAGAAAAGAATGACCTTGCCCCTAAAAAAACATGAACACAGATTCTGTTAAAAACGTAAGTAAGATTAAAATACATAATGCATCAGAAGTTAACTGGTGCGGAACGGGCGCTGCGCGGGTGTATGTGTCGTCGTGGACTTTAGGTACTTTTGCTTCCGTACCTACCAAGTTTACTACGTGTCCACGTTCCACAAAAGTCTCAACAAGGTACACAAAACCCTTTTTAACGTCATAGACAATCTTGGACCACTTTTTCAACCGACTTTAAAAAGGAGGAGATTACGCAAAGACGGCTGGACCGATTTGAAAAAATATTTTTGTGTTTGAACTTCCAAGTTGGTCCCATTGTCATCAGATCACGATCTAATGATAGGATCCTGGAGAAATCGACGGAACTCTTCAAATATTAAAGGCGCACCTACAGTGATTTAGGTACATTTCATAGTGATTCGTGCATTTACTCTCAAAAATGTAGAGAGAAAGAGCTGTTAGTGAACTATCATGTGAACTCCTCAACAATTAACGGCCCTGCTTCGGGGCAAGCAATATTTTGTAAAGGGATTTGAGTAGTTGACATAAGCCTATTGTAACTTAAGTGAATTACAAACCAACCCACTAAAAATTGAGAAATAAAAAGTTTTTTTCTTAAATCAAGTTGTTAATTATCTTCTATTTCTTTCTATCTCTATCCTGGATAGTTTATATGAATAATACATGTAGGTAGTAGGGAAAACTCTGTGAGAAAGCGGGGTGGACTGCCATTAAAAATATTTAAAAATAGAATGACTAAAAAAAAGGAACGAAATCTTTCATAAAATAAAGTTTAAATTTAGACTGCGTAAGGTGCAAACCACAATTATCGTCACTTGTGGTTTTAACGTCAAAGTTCGCTACTCGACGCCCACTCTCGCATTTGGGTCGTAACGCGTCTTATATTTTTTTAATGCTCAAAAAATATTTTTGGAAGGGCTCTGTTTTCTTTGAGTGTGATTTTAATGGTACACTTAAACGTCACTTGTGACGTGTTTGTACTTCGAGATTGTATTTCGTCGCATTAAAAATGTTCATATTGAAGTTAGAAAATACTAAGCGCGATTTTAGACAGATGTTCGGCTATGACACCATAGTAGGTGCAATACTGATAACCTGCACTATTCGCTGGTGAAATTTTACCACATATTTCTGGTACATGTTGTATATATAATCTAGTCACTATGAGTCCTAGCAGTACCTACCGCGCAATAGATAAACTCGGAAGTGTTGTTACAAATGTTTGTTGCTAATTCTATTGTATTATTGAAACAAAATCTATGTAATTAAATCCTGCAGCTTAAACAGCATAAACTACAATTACCTCAAGTTCTTAATTAACTGATGTTCTAATTACACTAAAGTTACATTGTTGGTGCTAAAACGCTTATTTCGTTCGTGCAGCTAACTAAGCTGTCAGAGTTATGAAACTAAGTAACTTGAGACAAATTCGCGATAGACTAGCATTTATATCTACTTGTTGTTGTCACAACATTATGATGATGATCTGTTTGGGATACGCCCCAAACATTAATCAATTATCATGTAGTTATAGTTATACACAGGCAACTAACGTCTGGTCTCAATAACCTAACTGTCGATGAATTTGGTTACTAGAGGTATATTTTTGACATAAGCTCCATAATAAATATGTCAAAATTCTACCTCTAGTAGCCAAATCCATCGATAGGTAGATTATTGAGACCGGCCGTAAGTCTTTTAGCATTTATTGGTAACTAGCTGTCCCGCGCAACTTCGTCTGCGTAAATTTTCCCCGTTTTTGCATGATTTCTCACTGCTGCTCCGCTCCTATTGGTCGTAGCGTAATGTTATATAGCCTTCCTCGGTAAATGGGCTATTCGACAGTGAAATAATTTTTCAATTCGGATCAGTAGTTCCTGAGATTACCGCGTTCAAATAAACAAACAAACAAACTCTTCAGCTTTATAATATTAGTATAGATATTAAGGTTTAATTACTGGCAACATTGATTTGGCGAAAATGCATATTTGGTGCATACAACATTGCAATGCATATCAATTACTTCCATTTTGCCTTTATCGAAATTCACCACGCTATGAGTAGGGTCTAAATTACATTACAAAAAATAATCACAAATTACTAGAATATGTCTGCATAGACATGATCGAACCGATGTTGGTTACGGCGGCCTATCTCATTACAGACTATATAGCCAACTACACAGGATGTTTTAATGCACAAGTGTATGCACATACACAAGTGCACGCTCTATTTCCTTACTCTCATAGCCATAGCCAGATGGGACGGAAATCCGACGCGACCCGAGAGAGAATGGGCGCAGGACCGGCAGCTTAACCTGCTTTTCGAGGTACGGAGTGGAGTGACATTTTCAGTAACGGTCACCCATATATGGACCACTGACTCTGTCGCCACTGAGTTAAGGTCACAATATAGATAAGTATAGAATTTCGACTCTATACAACAAGACAAAACACGGCCCACGCAAACATTGACGCACATTTTGAACTCGGTCGAACGCCAACCAAGACTGCTCACGTGGGTTTATTCGCAAAACATCCACTTTTAAAAGTGTCGCTGGGTCGCAAAATGTATTTTTCTCATTATGTCTCTTTCGCAGAATATCCTTTCGCAAAATATGGCTTTCGGCAATATGCCTCTTTCGCAAAATAAAGCAACTAAGCGACATATTGCGAATAGGCCTATACATGCACGACTATGTGTGCGTGGACTTGTTATTGATCTGTGAGTCAGTCTTCTGTACATATATCTGTTGTGCTGTTGTAAATATCGCAGGTTGGTAATTAACTTACTACTTCGAGTGTCGATCGCAATCTGTTGCAATTTGTCACGGACGATAATTGGGGCCCATACCTTAAACTTGGAAGTTTATGATTGATGATGAAGTTCCAAATTCCGTCTTTAGTCCATTGAAATGTTACATTTTTAGGCCTTACCGTGCATTTTTTAGAGGACGCTTCGCTTATAATTTTTTTATTTATAGTTCTACGACAAAAAGTTACGGGACCAAAGTAGTAGAGAATTTAATTAGCAACAAAAAATGTTACCATTTTTTTTATCAGATAAATAGTTTAAGAGATATATCGTAGAAACCATTTCAATCCCTATTTTCAAGATGGCGGCCGTGGGAAAAGGGTGGCGACCACACAAACTTGGTTTTAGCTTTAGACTGACCCCCCCCCCTATCAAAAAAATAAAAATTGCGTCCTCTAAAAATAGAGATAATACTCGAAGGTACATGTACTATATCTTCTTTTTACCTGACTATAAAAAAGAAGGGTTATGTTTTTCACACGTATCTTGTATGTATGTAATATTCTTTATTACCTCATATCTCACAAACCACAGAACAAATTTAAACAATTTAAGATGTGGTTAGATTCGTCTCGAGCGCTCAAGTGTTCTTAAATAAGTGACGTTTGAAAAAACAAACATGGCGGCTTGTGACAAAAAAGGTGGTTCGAATACTGCAATATAGGTATCAAATTAAAGGGTTCATCTTAAGCATTTAGAAAAGGTATAACATGACTGTAATACTAAAAAAAATAGTTAACAACCATTCCTTTTTATAATTTTCAATACTTGACAATAGCTGTGATAAAAGTTAGTTGTTACATCCTACAACTACTCAAAAGTAATAAATAAAAAAAAACTTTGCTAAGTTCATCGAGATTCATTAATGCATTTGCCCTACATGAAATTATGTAATTAAGTAGCAGATCTTGTTTCTATCTTTATTGCAGGCTGGCATTAAATGTAATCTTATTCTATTCCAAATTTTGTCTGACGCTTAACGTTGCATTCTGTAACTTAAGTGAATAAAGTACTTTGACTTTAACTTCTCACTGCTATAAGTTTATAGTATTCTGGATTTGTGCAATGTAACAACATCTTGATTCCCTTATGGGTTGGATTTTTATATATTTTTTTTATTCAGATGTGTTAAAAGTGGAGAGGCTATGTGATTAATAGAGGCATTAACTTGTCCTTATACTAATAAAACAAATATGTAAACTACAGGTTGGTACACAAATATGAATAAAAAAAGTAAAAAAGTACATAAATGAATGGGGTGTTCCTCATGGGCCAAATAAGCATGCACAACTAGTTTTGTAATTAGGAATAATTTTCAAAAATCGTTACCTTATGCACAAGCATATTGTGCATTAATATAAGTTCCCAGATACACAACTAATTACAATTGATGAACAAAATTTAAACATTATGCTATGGTTTTTTTAAGCCCTGTGTCACGGAGGACTTTACAAACAAACAAGTACGGACACAAAGTACACCCAGACTCGGAAGAACAATTTGTGGATCATACAAAGTGGTGTCTCGTGTGGGAATCGAACCCACGACCTCTTTAGTAGCAGTCGGATACACTCCCATCGCGCCACAGAGGCAGTCTTAAATTTCAATCAATTAAATATGTTAAGGTAATGGTGGCATTTAATATATAGTTATTGGGTACTCATTACATATTTATTTACATGTTTATGGTATTATAAAATCGTATTTATTACCCTTATCCCGCTCGACTGTGCTTAGTTGTACTTAGTTGTGTCATTAGTTAAACATTCTGGGATGGCACAACTAGTTGTGCATGAGGAAAACGTGAAATGTTGGGTGCGAAAACACATTATGATTATATAATAAATATGACCTAATCTAGATGAAATTTGGTATGGAGATAGTTTGAGTCCCGGGGAAGGACATAGGATAGTTTTTATCGCGATAACCGACATCCACGCGGGCGGAACCGCTGACGAAAACTAGTATTTGAATAAAACAGTCTTTGCACCAGTTCTCAAATATAAATCAAAAAATATTGGCGCGAACTGGGGCCGAAGTTACTCAATTAAAATCGTCTAACGTTAATCGTTAGTTTTGTAACAATCGTATTTATTACCCTTATCCCGCTCGACTGTGCTTAGTTGTGTGGGTTGTGTCATTAGTTAAACATTCTGGGATGGCACAACTAGTTGTGCATGAGGAAAACGTGAAATGTTGGGTGTGAAAACACTTTATGATTATTCTAATGTGAAAATAAATATGACCTAATCCATACTATTATTATAAACTAGCGGATGGTGTAAATACAGGGATAAAAAATAGTCTATGTCACCCGGGGTTAGTGTAGCTTCACAACGATGAAAGAATTTTTCAAATCCGTCCAGTAGTTTCGAAGCCTATTCAATACAAACAAACAATCAAATCTGTCCTCTGTATAATATTAGTATAGATTAAAGTATAGTACCTATAGATGTAAAAGTAACTTTGTCTGTCTGTTATGATTTAACGCTCAGACAGCTTAACCGATTTAGATGAAATTTGGTATGGAGATAGTTTGAGTCCCGGGGAAGGGCATAGGATAGTTTTTATCACGATAACCGAGATCCACGCGGGTGGAACCGCTGACGAAAACTAGTATTTGAATAAAACAGTCTTTGCACAAGTTCTCAAAAATAAATCAAAAAATATTGGCGCGAACTGGGGCCGAAGTTACTCAATTAAAATCGTCTAACAGACAATCTGCAGGTGAACTTATAGAATTTCATTAAAATGGAGAAATATGATTGGTGAATGGTGAATATCTCACGGATAGTTGCCGATGTTTGAAGAAGGAGGGGGGGGGGAGGGTTTTAATTGCTTTTTCAATTAACGCCGGGAGAGGCCCTCTTGGGATCCTATTCGTGAAGGCATAATGGACTGTCCTAAGATGAAGCGTTGACAGATGTGACACGGGTTATTTTCTCAGGAATTCTTAGATGCTATTTTGATTGTGTAGTGGGACAATCGAACTGACATCTCTGACTCCTGATAAATCATACCACACAGTGCTAAAAAATAATGTGGTTTGGAGTTAGTATCATTTTGTGAAAGATGATGGTCTAAAACATTGGTATTTTGGCGAGATTGTAATGCCAACTGAACTTACACATCATTTTTCATTTCAGAGTGGTTAGTCTTTGTCGTTTAGTTATGAAAATTTCATTTATTTATTTATTTGTGGATCATAGGTAAGTTACAGATGGCATTAGTTACATGGTGTTGTGCACTATGTCCTACCAAATATGGTATACAAAATTAGGTGATTTACATTTATCACTAAAATAATATCTAAAACTAAAACACTAATTCACTAAAATTTCAAATTATTACAATTTACAATATTTCAATAGATTAAATTAATAAATAATAAAAATAAAGTTCAAATTAAATAATATTGTGAAATTATTATCTGATACATATGCCTTAACTGTATAGTATACCTTATTTAGTTAAAAACAAATTTATATCACTTTTTAAGCTATTGCATAGCTTCTATCGCGGGCCTTGAGCGCGGGGACCGAATCCAGAAATTCCGTAACGAAAAAACCTCACGCTCCCCACTCCGACGGGCACAGCGGTGATACTTTTTACTTTTGCCACCTATCAATGAATAGCAGAACTTTTAATGATTATTTAAAAACTTTTTAAAAACTAAAAAAAAAAAAAAAAAATTATTAAAAAAAAAACTTTTTTAAAAACTAAAAAAAAAAAATTTTTTTTTTATTACAAAAAAAACTTTTTTAAAAACTGAAAAAAAAAATTCAAACATTGTTTTTTTATAATTAAAAAAAAACACTTAAAAATATATATATTTTTTTTTAATTGCTTAAGTTGATAAAAATACTATGCAATAGCTTTACCGCGGCAGTCCCCGAGTGCCACATATTTTTTTATAAATTAAATCAAATAAAACAGATGTAGGCGAATGAGTATGTGATCACATTACTAGGAATCCTGTTACTCTTCCAGCTAAGCTAAATAGCTTGTGTTAGGAGTGTATAACGTCGGAAGTATAATGGGTAGGATTCGAATCCGTGATTGCGAGTCCAAATAATAAAACAAAAAAAATGTATCAAGAATTTCCATCAGGCGATTATTGAATTCCTTATACTATAATTGTAATAAAAAGAGTTTGATGTAAGGAGTAGCATACAAAAATACTGGGTCGATTCAGATTAAATTTAATAGGGACATAGCTTAAAACTTGAGGAAACTTCTTGTCGCGATTTGATCCACGGAGGCTAAGATTTCGGCAAAGGCTGATCTATAACATCTACATGTAACACATCTATACTAATAGTATAAATGGGAAAGTAACTCTGTCAAACAGCAGAACCGATTTAGATAAAATTTGGAATGGAGATAATTCTCCATACCAAATTTCATCAAACTATTGAGTCCTGGAAAATGACACAGGGTAGTTTTTATCTCGATAACCGACATTCACGCAGGCAGAGCCGCGAGCGCAGACTAGTATTTTATGAAACAGTGTGTGTTGCCAATATAATTTGTAAGGCAAAACAGAGCTTGAATGAAACTAAACTTTGATGCCTACACACCCGTCTGCGTCTACACAATCATCGCCAAGTCCTGCAGCGACACTCAGACGTCCGTAATTCCATTTGCGAGTGAGTCGCGAGTACATCTGACACTGCTCTCCAACTACCAAGATCTTAAGTACACTACGGACTTTGTGCACGAGCTGATTCCATAGTAGGGGTACCATCGAGCCCGTGTTTTATATACCTCATACAGTTTCTAGGTTCTGGAACGAAGTTCCTTAACGCGCGTTGCGAAAGGGGGCTAGACGGAAAAAATTAAGACCAAAAGTTGTAACGACACTTTTTGCTATAGTTGTAAGCCGTGCGGCGTGCGCGTGTTTCTCTGTCTGTCTCTCTCTCTCTCTCACATAGAAAGTAAGCCAGTTATTTTCGTTTCGTCTTTCTATTTCGCATTAGTAGTAGTGTGGTGTCGCGACGATTATAAAAAAAAAAAAATTAAGATAAGAACTTCGTTCTATCCGGGTGTCCCTTGATACGTCTCAATTTTTTTTTTTGTATTTTTATGTTGTAATTTTCAAGTGATGATACAAATCTTTTTCTAAAATTCGAGTGTCAGTGCACCGGGCTCCTTATTCTGAGACTTTAGTTCGTAAGTCTTATTTGTGAAGTAATAACATTTACTATAGTGCCATTGAATCGATAGGTACTTAGGAATGTTTTCCACTAAGTTTCTGCAACCAACCTGGCGCCGCATGTATTGACTACTAAGCGTTACAAATGAGTTGATAACTGTCATGATGATATTTTGATTCGCATACAACTAACGACAACGACTGCAACTTCATTATATGACGTAAGGTCAGCATTAAAATGATTCGTAAAAAGGTGTCATTAGTAAACAGAAGTACCTACCTATTTACTCTAATGAACTATACATAAGCACTGTATTTTACTATTTAATATTATAGATATGTACTAATTAAAAAACATATCACATCTTACTGAAAGACCACAAAAGTGTAGAATATTCTTATATTTTGCTTATCTATAATTTCTGTTTGGTGTTTATTAAATAATAAAGACTACTATTATTATTTTAATAAAGAAAAATGTTAGGTACATAGTTCAAAGAAAATATACATTACGTCCGTTCCATTAATATACACATACATACTTAATCCGACTCGGGAGTTTATGTTGCTAGCGGTACAATTTTGACAAGTACAGAGTGAAATTGTCGCGATCGCGATTATCTTCTCATTTGAAACGCTTAGTAGTCATTCCTATGGACTCTTAACCAAAATAGCAAAAATAATTCTTGTTGTTTTATGACGTCCAACGGCACTGTAATATTGAAGACAAGTGCTACATGTGCCTTTATTATGAACTCAGACAAAGGGTTTACTTTTTTTTTACTAATAATCCTTTAAACCCTCTAGCTAAGCTCAATGGTTTGTGTTATGAGTGGGTTCAGGTCAATAGATTACTACTGACCTGATCTACTCATTAGGGTAGGATTCGAACCTGCGACCTAACAATTTTGAATCCGATGCCTTAGCCATTAGTCTACCGCCGCTTCTAAACTTACAACGCGGGTTAGTTCATCAATATACTCGTAAATATTGATGCCTAGAAATTGCTCAACTTGTGAACAAAATTTAATTCTTAGTGGCGAATTTTAAATTTTAAATGAATTCAAAATGAAAGTTTTCTCATAAATTGAAGACAACTTCCTGACTTGAGCATAATTTGCATTGCGGAGACTAATATTTCAACGTTTCGTTGCACTTTCTACATCCGGTTTACTATTTTTTCATATATAGACAACAATAGCTGATGTAAGTCCTTATTTTGTTTCACGCCAACCTACTTTGTGATGTTGTTATGGATTTATGTATTTTATTTTTACGTTGCAAAGTACGCTATGCAGGGTAGTATGGGAGACTAGTTGCGTATTTTTCGTCCTTAAGTACACTACGCAGTGTAATATTGGAGACTAGCTGCGTATTTTTCTTCCTTTTAGACTTCAATGTAGTACCCTTATTGTTTTTAAACTTTCGGGATTTTTCTACATATTAGATATATTTCGGGACTTATTCGCGTGAATTATTTAAAGGTACGAACCTTTTATTTACCACGATCCGTGACCACGATCGGTGCAATTGGATCGAAACGTCGTCGGGTAAATAAAAGGTTCGTACCTTTAAATAATTCACGCGATTAAGTCCCGAAATATATCTAAAATGAAGTACCCGACTACGTCGAAGCCAAAAAGGAATGTTTTTACCAGTATAATACAATACAAGTTTGTATTTACGTATGCTCCATTATAGCACCTAAATTATTTATCCGATTTCAATAAATGAGTTTGGTAATCTTGATTGGTTTTAGAAAAGGAAGCATATTAATATTAATGGTTGTCGTGAATACGTGCGGTGTGATATATGACACTATGCACTTCCCGATTATAGAAACTGGGTTATCACACAATGTTACAGTTCACTGCCTTAAATTAAACGCGGGTGTCGCGTACGATGTCTCATACTATGCTATTATAATTAACATATTTAGAAAGTTTTACAAGTGTTTATGGTTGTTTAATGCAATGAGTGATCAGTTGCTACTAACAGGTCCAGAATATTACCAATGTCCGCACTGACCTATGTCTAATACCTATAAACGAGAAATTCTTGTTTAATTATATATTATACTAGCTGACCCGCACAACTTCGTATGCGTAAATTTTCCCCGTTTTTGCAACATTTTTCATTACTGCTCCGCTCCTATTAGTCGTAGCGTAATGGTATATAGCCTTATAGCCTTCCTCGATAAATGGGCTATCCGACAGTGAAAGATTTTTTTAAATTCGGATCAGTAGTACCTTAGATTACCGCGTTCAGACAACCAAACAAACAAACTTTTCCTCTTCTTCGTCGCGGGATAGCTAGTAGATATATAAAAGGAGAAGCTGACTGACTGACATATCAACGCAGGGCCTAAACTATAAGGGTTAGAAACTTGAATTTTTGCACAGGGGTACCTTTTATAACGAAAGGGAGCGTTAAAAAAGGATTTTTGAAAATTCACCCCCTAAGGGGTTAAAACGGGGATGCAAAAAGAGTATGAAACTTTGCCGTTAAAATATTTTGGTAATATTCTAATCTCGGCAACCGCTGCAACGATTTTCATGAAATTGAATATGTAGGAGGGTTTGGAAGCAATAAATCGGTCTAGCTAGGTTTCATTTTTAGAAAACATCGTTTAAAAAAAACCGTAGATACTAGTACTAGTACGCTGGATAGGCTACCGCCGTCAACAAAATTGATATTTATTTTTGACATTTGAACGGTCATTTCATAAATTCAAATGGAAGTCTATACTTGTGTAACAAGGTCATCAACAACGGCCATTTGTCAAGTGTCAAAAAAGTTTACATGACGGCTATGTAATTCGATATTTGAAATCGCAGTCACTTTGTTCGGGATTTTTCCATTCAATTCCAAGTTGACCAATGTAACACGTGGAGTACCACAGGGCTCAATACTGGGACCTATTTTCTTTATAATATTCTTGATCGATATTATAAATTACATTACTGATACAATTCCAGATAGCCAGTCCAGCGTACATCGGTTATGACAGGTGACACCAACATGGGTGATGGGTGATTTTTAAAAATCGACACACCACTTTGGTTCGCGTACTTTAAACCGTCGATCCTGCGCTTAATGTCTCTCCAGTCGCCGTGTCAATCAGTTCCATCGGACCATGAGAAAGAATAGAGAGGCCACAGGACGAATAAAATATCCAGAGGTAATAAAAAAACAAAAATTCAAGTGAATGCTTTATTACGGTGCTGAGGCCAATTACAGGAGAAGAGTAATGAAAATAAGGAAAAGGTACGAGTATTCGTCTCACTTCGTCTTCATTCTTAACCTTAATGTTTACCCCAGCCCCAACCGCCCCAACCTCCGAGACCGTTCCAACCGCCCCAACCTCCGTGACCGCCCCAACCTCCCCAGGCACCATGACCGCCCCAACCAAGACCATATCCAAGTCCATATCCACCAAGTCCATAGCCGCCAAGTCCGTAACCTCCAAGCCCATAGCCTAGGTTACCAACAGCGACAGTGCGAAGGACGGGAGCGGTAACCACTGGGGCTACATGGTGTCTGATGATAGGGATGGGGGCAGCCTTGACGAGGTTAGCTGTGGATACCGCTGCAGGGGCGACCCATGGAGCTCCATAGCCTGGAAAAAAATGTTTTGTTTGTTATTTGCTGTTTCTGTTGATTTGTAAGCCCGTAACAAAGCTGGATTAAAGGTATATATGTTCCTTATACATGTTCCTTTTTCCGTGTTCGCGGCAAGCCCATGTGAACTGGCTCATGCGCGGTGCGGTCAAAGATGTCCGCTACGCATGCGCGTTGATGCATTTCTAAGCGCAGCTTTCTATTTTTCACAGTTAGCACGGTCTTGCCGCGAAAATGAAAAAAAAAACGTCATTAAGAACCCAGTAGAAGAGACAGAGCCTAAATATTGTATTTATTTATGTATGTATGTATGTATGTATTGTTGTAAGTACGTATACTATTGTATAGTTATGTATGTAGGTATATATGTATGTATGTATTTTTGTAAGTATGTATACTATTGTATAGTTATATTGGATTTTAGTATTTATTTTATATTCTCTATCTAGCTATTTTTATTTGTGTATTATGTAAGAATAATAGGAAGTTTTTATTTTACAATTAGGTTACTGCACCTACACATTCCATTTCTTCATCACCCTAAGGTAGACTGGCAGAGAATGCTTTTAGCATTAAGTCCACCTTTGTACAACTTTGTGCATAAAGTTTTAAATAAATAAATAAATAAAATAAATATGGTTCATGTTCCAAAATGTCTGCTTATGTTCGTATACTGTTTTTGGAAAGTACTACTAGGGGAAGTTATTAGTTTCTAGATAGAGCATTTTCTACGATCCTGCTACAAAAAAATAAAATACCTGCTGGATGACCGTGTATTCTATTCAGTATTTTATTTTCTTGAGTTTTAGCTGTTATAAGTAACAGTGTATTACGCAAATAATAGCTTAAATGTATTTAATAATATGGCATCTGTGTGTTGGTAGCTAAACTGTGACAAGTTTGTTTATAAACAATCTGTAGAATTGTTTTCAAAACAAAGTTTTTTTTTGTAATTTAAACAATATCGATTAATGATACCTGCCACTGTGATTATAAGTATAATAATAGTTAAACACCTTATTAAGGGTTAGTTCAATTGGTGAGTAACTTACCATAAGCGCCAATAGCGCTTCCTTGGCTGAGGCCAAGGACTGCCAGCAGGCAGGCCAACTGAAAACAAAGTTATAGTATTAGTAACTACTAGCAAGATTACAGTCATTTCTAAATTTATTAAATAGCTATCTGACTTCGCGTGGAGTTTTCTCCAACATATATACACATAATATTAATGTATTATACAAATAAACAATCCAGTAGAAATTATCTGAATGAACGTGAAAACCTAAAAAGATAACTAGCAATGTGGGATTGTAGGTTCCACATTACTAGCAATCCTGTTAACCCCTCCAGCTAAACTCAAGCGCGTGTTTTAGGAGTGGGTTAACGTCGGTAGGATAATGGGTAGGATTCGAACCCGAGACCTCATGATTGCAAGTCCGATATCCTTCCCCGGGACTTAAACTATCACCATACCAAATTTCATCTAAATCGGTTTAGTTGTTTGAGCGTGAAAGCGTAACAGGCAGACAGACAGAGTTACTTTTAGGTACTATAACGCCAAAAAATCCAAACGTTTTATAAAGACAATTTTTTTTATATTATGTCACATTAGTGGAGTATAGAAAAATACTCTTCCGTTAGTCATCTCGAACTGTAGGTATAGGTATGAAGTTAATATTGCGACGAGAGGTGGTTTTACCACTCTAGCAATATGCCATATATTCGTTTCAGCAATTCACATTTTGAGTTTCCCTATAAATGGTTTATCATTACATAGCATGATGCCGCTTTCTGTGTCTGTTTGCCTGTGCACTTGGTTGAGTAAACCACGCATTACAGCTTCCATTTTCAGAAATTATTACGAAAGTAAATTTATAGGATTCTATAAAATCCCATGATTTATGGCGCTCGAACTCGCTTAGGAAAACAATATTATGTTTATTATATATTAGAAAAGAGGTCCAGAACTTAGTAGTGGCAAAGAATTTCGGAATATTTTTTTGGATATTTCTAAACCATCCAGAAAACTACGCAAACAACATAGAAACAAACAAAAAAGCAATTTTTGAAATCAGTTCAACCATTTCCAAACTTTTGCGAGTCAAACGAAAAGCAATTGATTTTTTACAACAAAAGACAAACTGCAAATCCAATGGTCAGTATAATATAAATCAAAACTTACAGTGATGTAGGTGTTCATCGTAGTTCTTTACCAGACGAAGTGTATCAGTATTGCGGAGGACCAACCATTTATACTGGCGCTGAAATCCTTGCCAACAACCGAAACCCACCGGATACAACTCACACGCACGTCCAAATGGACAATTGCGTTAAGTATTAGCATCAGGTATCCTTGCCGCATTGGGAACACTGAATGAATTAACATTATCCTCTAAGCAACTGGCTCAATGATTCGTGAAACAGCTGATTGGCATGTTGACTAAGCCTGGCTTTACGAATGAATAAGGATTACTGTTTTCACAATCTTGAAGAAGTTTTAAATTTTAATAAAAGTATCACTCCTGCTTGATTATGTAGCTCCCCATATCTTATAATAAAATAATCATGAGGCGGTAGCCTAATGGGTAAGGCATCGGAGCGCAATCGTGAGGTAGCGGGTTTTAATCTTGCCCATTATACTACCGACGTGAACCCACTCCTAACACAAGCCATTGAGCCTTAGCTGGAGGGGTTAACAGGATTGCTAGTAATGTGGCTTAGTAATCTTTAAAAAAAAAAAAATAGGTGTACTGCTTGACATAATTATGTAGTCATACATAAGTCGCATAACAACATTTTTTTTCAAAGACAACTCCCGCAGTATGTTAACAGCCCTGTGTCACGCACGGGGGACTTTACAAACATACAAGTCACGGATACAAATTATACCCAGACCCGGAACAACAATTTGTGGATCACACAAAGTGGTGTCCCGTGTGGGAATCGAACTCACGACCACTTGCGTAGCAGTCGGACACACTCCCACCGTGCCACAGATGCATCGTCAAAGTTCCAAAACGAATGGATTCTACGAAGACTATCTTGTTAAACAGATATACCAAGCTCTGGCTAAAAATTACCCTATCTACTCTTCGCGACTTATACTGGGGTTATAAAATCACACTGATTTATTGTTTCATAATAGCAAATACAAAAAATGGCTTTTAAAAAAATCTTAACCGATTTACATCCCTACATTATTTCCAGACATCTCTTTTTAGTCCTACAATCAATTCTAAGTCTTGAACTCATCAACAACCATCTTCCATTCCGCTCATCCCCTTACATGCGAAACGACTGGCGATAATTAATTTATCGTTATATCACAATACAATCATAATTAATAATGCATAGTATCTCCCCACACCCCCCCTTCCGCTGAAAGTGCCCCTCTACCGCGCAGTACGAGTGTGTATAGGCATTTTCAATAGTTTATCTATCAATGAAAAAGTTATTGATTTAAAATAAGTATGACTTAAAAAGTTCTATACCACTAGGGGAGGTATAATACTGCCATACACCGTTTGCTACGGAAATTTTATAAAAATTTATACATACATATAATATTATTCTAACATACTGTGGGAGACTGGTGCCTAAGCTAGGCTCGGGGCCTGTGTTTCAGGACACCAGGTCTCTACCCTTTATTCATACATTGTCTCGTCAAGATGGGCACTGAATATGCTTTACTATGTTACAGATAAATTACTAGATTAATAATAAAAACGGTTAGTATGTGTGTGTGTGTGTGTGTGTGTGTGTGTGTGTGTGTGTTGTGTGTGTGTGTGTGTGTGTGCCATAAGCTTCTTATTATTATGTTACTAGCGTGAAAATCAGCTTCAGGCATCTAACTGCTTTTCTTATTAATTGTTTGTCGAAATTAATATTTTCTCTTTCCTTTTCAACTAGATGTGTATGTACCTAAGAGGTACGGTTATGTGTCTCTGTCATAGTCGTTATCCCGTCTCCCATGAGCGTACCCGGGGGGGGGGGGGGGATTCGGTCGATGTCGGTGATGTCGAATCAAAACTTTGTGACGTATGTGAAATTGGACCTCTTCCCGCCATGGGCGTTTTGGGGTTGAAACCCGAATCTTTAAATTTCAAAAATATAAGTACACAGTACTCATACGCACGGTGTTTAGCCAATTGGTCTAGTGGTTCGTGACCCTGACTGCTCAGCCGGTCGTACCCAGGGTAAAACTTTGTGTGTTGTGCATGATGGTTTATTCTGTGTCTGGATGTTATTAATCTGTAATATTATATATGTATTTAGAAATATGTACACAAGTATGTTTCAGATATAGATGTTTTCTGATAGTGTTGTGTAAGTTGTCCCAAGATATTTTTAAAATTGCAAAATGCTCTTCCATACATACATATACATATCAACCCATATGATGGCCCACTGCTGGGCACGGGTCTCCCCAGTAGAACCTACTAGTACGTAGATCCTGGGGGTAATTGCCATAATCACCACGCTTGGCGAGCGGGTTGGTGATCGCAGTACGGCTTTAAGTACGCAGAGGACGCTGCTGCCCGTCCTCCGGTGTGAAATCCCTTAGTCGCCTTGACGACACCCACGGGAAGAGATGGGGTGGTACTATTCTTAAGCCGGCACCACACGGCATGCTGCATAAATGCTCTTCCAAGCAACATTAACATTCGATACACTTGATTAAGCAACATTTGTTAATTCAATAAATCATTGCAATTATATTCGAAATCATTTTACAAATATATTTGCATAAATAACCACTAATTAACGTGTGCACGGAATGTGATATTTGCATAACTACTCTGATATTACAATTTAAATTTATTATTGTTTCATGCTTTTGTATATAATTAAATTCAAATGTGTAGGGACCACGGGCGAGAGAATCGCAGCGATATTAGTGGCAGCACCTTACCCCCATATCAAGTTTATTAACATTGTAAAATTGGCAAAATTAAAATAAAAGTAAAATTGTATATTTTAACTTGTTTTAACTGCATAAATACTTACTTGGTTCTAGGACTTTTACATATAAAGTCAAACGCGGTGCTTTTTCCCGCCACTTTTCCAAACCTTAAATTGAATACATTCGAAAAACGATGTGTGCTTGCAATGTTTTGGTTACAATAATGTACACACATCAAAAGTGTCTAGGGATCAACATATATTTTTGCAATAACTTTTCTCCTGATTGATTTTTTTTTTTTATTTCTTTAAGGATTCATCAAATAAAGTGTTTTCGTTTGTCACAGTAACGATAAACCAAGTCACCTTTGCATTAATAAAGAAATTTGCCATTTTCCTAATAAAGGGATTTTTGACATTTGAACCACTAACATTAAAGTTCGAAAAAAAGACTGAAATAACAGTTTTCTTTAAAATTTTATTGGGTAACTTAAACAATTAATAATCCGTGTTTCTACCGCGAACACTAATAACACAAGAACATCGGTTTGGCATACTCAAAATGAGTTCATCCAAATCACGCTGTGGAATGGCCGCCCATGTTCGTTGCAACAACAAAAAAAGGTCTTCTTGCGACTGGATACCCTCCATATTCGGCAGAGCTCTTCTCTGTAGCATATCCCATGCATGCTCAATCGGGTTCAAGTCTGGCGACTGAGCAGGCCAGGGCAGGACATTGATGTTAGCTGCGGCGAGAGTCTGTCTTACAACTCTTGCGGTGTGCGGTCGTGCATTATCATGCATTAACTGAAATAAGGGACCGATTTGCACTTGTAGAGGAACGATGACGTCTGATACAATCGTCTCAGCATAAATTTGAGCGTTGAGGTTGCCTCTGATCCAAATCAACTCAGTTCTTCCGCCGGTCCAAATACCCGCCCATACCATGATGGTTCCACCACTATAAGGATGGACTTCCTGGCAGGATTTTAATCGCTGTTGGCGTCCAGGGGTTCTCCAGTGTCGTATACGTCTTGAATCCTACGATTGTGCATTGCTATAGGTGGTACCCGTAGCGGTCTTCGGGAATGAAGGTTCACTTCATGCAAGCGGTTTCTGACTGTTTGGTCGCTAATTAAGTTCCCTGAAGAGTGATGAAGCCTCACGGCTAACATCATGGCGGTTATTGTTGGACCTCTTCGAGTTAAGATTTGAATGTATCGGTCTTGTCTCCGTGTGGTGCAGCGATACCGTCCTCCATGGCGCTCAGCCACGGTACCAGTGCTTCGGTAACGTGTCCAAAGTCGACTGATAACACTCTGACTTGTATTCAGAGCTAAAGCCACAGTACGTTGCCGGGAACCAGCTTCTATCATTCCCACGGCTCTGAGCATTTCTTCCCTGCTTAAATGACGTCGCCGCTCCATAATAACGTTGGTTTTAATCAGTAGTAGGGAAACAGTAGCACTAATAATGTCTTCAATGCGTTGTATGTTTTTATAGGGAAAATATTGACAGCTGATTTTCATCTTTTACTCGAATTTGATTCACAGTTCCTGATTCAAATTATGAAATGCACCAAAAAGGATCCATATAAATTTATAAAATCATAAATTTATTACAAAGCCACATCTCAATCTCAAGAAATCCGCATAAAAATGCTTGATCCCTAGACACTTTTGATGTGTGTAGTTGAAACAGTTTAATAAAGGTTAGCGTGATTCTACCGAAGGCAATGAATGTTTGTTTGTTTTTTTTTAAACGCCAGCCTCAAAAAAGGTGTGTACTGTTTTCAGGCTTCATCTAGGTATGTTTCATTATCATCATTGGCCTAAAGCATCTTGATCAGATGATTAAAACAGCTTCACAAGAGCCTCTGAGTTTTCGCTGGCGACTACCCTCTCCACGGACGCTGTATCGCCTGGGACGCGATTTAGGTGGCGCAAGCAAGAACTTGCGTCACCCTCTCAACCTAACTGACTGAACCCATAGGAATGACTAGTCAATACGTGCGGCACCAGATCGGTTGCAGGACCTGACTTGTGTCTTACGGGAGGTACCATATGGGGTTTTCTTTTGAGTTTCCCTCTCTTCGTACTGTTCATATTTGTGGTGTTCCCTTAGACGCCTCTTACGGCGCCCTTAGGATGAGATGGGGTGATGACACTTTGTATTCTTACTCCGTCACCACGCGGAGCAGTCAGTATATATGTCTGAGTTTATTTATTCCTTCCTACTAAGCACATAAACGGATTTAGATGATCAGGGTGTTGTTTATATGTAGCCGACGTCTCAATAACATACATTGGATTGAATTCGTCGAGTCGTGACATTAGTTGAACAGCCCGCTTGTGACCACGGCCTGTGCAACCTGGGTCCTTATTCCCGATCTTTTATTTCCATATCCACGGTAAGCCCAAATGAAATGCATCACCGCACAGGCGCGGTGGTCATTTTTGTGAGCACTGCGTAACGCCTTGATGAATTTCTAAACATACCTCTCTATTTCCCATTATGACAAAATTTTGACAGTTCCGCATGGGCTTGCCGTGGATACGGAAAAAAATCGTGATTTTGTGATTTTGTTTAGGTTGCACATGAACTACCTAGTAGTAAATTTTCGCCAATTATGACGTACATTAGGAGAATCTCTTATTCATTGATCAATTACAATGTATCGATGAAGGAAGCGGAGATAAGACGTCAGTTTTTCCGTAATACCTACTTAAGTTACGCTTCTACTTTTGTAATTAAAAACTTAAGGCTACGTTATCCTTATTGTAATCTGATGGGAACAAAATACCAGTTTTTTACTAAATACATAAGTAAGTATAAATGTTAGGTAGGTACTTATAACAAAAACACGGCTTTTAATATTTTGTTTGTCTGTCGGTCTGGTTGTCTATCTGTTATTTCCGGCTAATCTCCGTAACGGCTGGACGGATTTTGGCGGGACTTTAAGCTACTTTTATCATCACACTAACGTCTAAAGGGAGTGAGCAGCGCTGCACAGCACATGTGAAATCGCGGGTACAGCAAGTTTAATATATTATTAGTGTGTATCGGGTAATATTTTAAGCACACTTTCTCTTCACCACCGACATCCATACCAAAGAATGGGACGGAGGGGTAATGTTTTTAAAACGCGTTTGCGTATGTATGTATGTCCATTTATTTGGTACGCTCTACAGCCCAAACATCTTCACAAATTTCAGCATGTGGCGTGTCGCTGGATTTATGTCAAACGTAAGAGTAACATCTTGTTTTCCATTAACAAATTTTAAGTAGTCGGATATTTTGTTTTTTTAAGATTAATCCCAAAACTGCAGGTTCCTGAATTTTATAACAATAAAATAATACCTTGGAGGGCAAGCTCCCTCCATCACAAAGGGAGGATCCTCTGACCAGGCGAATTGCGTCTGGTTGGCAGCGGCCTCACGGTTAGGGTGGTTTTCCACCAGAGATAATGTGATATGCAATTATGTTGCGAGTTTGTGAAAGTTAAGCTTCGAAATTATGTGACTATTTACACTGATGCTAAGCTATGTGACGGGACAGTAAGATGTGCTATGAAGATGTCATACTATGTCTGCACATAGCTACACTAGTCACAACAATCCATAGCTCACCTCCATAGGGTTAACAGGATTGTTAGTAATGTGGGACCAAAAATCCCACATTGCTAGTTATCTTTACAAAAAAAAAAATAGCACGCATCCTGCCATATAAAAAACATAGTTGAACCTGTTTCCACCAGTGCTAAGCTATATGGACCAATGAATACGATTGGCGGATATCAAACGCATCCGTAGCATATCTCCGGTAGAAAAGCAACCTTAACGTTGGGAACTTGCATAAAGCTAGCAGGGTCCTTATTCACTATCTTTTTTTTTCGTTTTCGCGGCAAGCCCGCGCTTCTAAGCTTAGAAATGCATAGCACATGCGCGCGGACATCTTTGAGCGTCCCGCGCATGCGACAATTCGCGCGGGCTTGCCGCGAAAACGAAAAAAAAAGATAGTTAATAAGGGCCCAACTGTAATACCTTCGATATCGCGATACAGGATTTGACGCAAGCTGTCAAGTGTCAATTTATTTTTGTATATTACATGTGTATATTACCAGCACATGTTTTTATAAAAAATACACTAAAACTGCGGGTAACTGAATTTTAAAACAAAAAATAATACAAACAAACTATGTTATCTATGTTGTAAATACTATTTTACAACATCGCCTTATTAGGTAATTTAGGAATTGGTGTGTCCTTTCTTGATGGTACAACAGCGATAAAACCTATATTAAAGGTAATTAGTAGTAGTAATATCAGTTGTAATTATTAACTTCAGAACCGGATAAATATTTTATCGATTCACGGGCTGTATAATTATGGTATCAAGTAACACACGCTTTTATAATTGAGGTGGTTAGGCTTGGTAGTACTATACGACTGCTGCGCAAGAGGTCCTTGGTTCGATTCCCATGCGCGCTACAACTATGAGTGTTTCGTAAACGTTTATACCTGGGTCTGTATTTTGTGTCAGTTAATTTATGGTTTATTCATTGTGAATAATAACCCTTTATCAAAACTTTTAAAAGTTAATACAATTAAATATAAACCCCTAATAAAAATATAACTGGGTAGTTAATTACAATAAAAGTAAATTATTATATATCTACTAATCAGGTAATAGTAAATCCTAAAATGCTCTAAAAATAAGTGTTATTTTACAATTTAACATGTTTTTGAATTTGAAAAGCTAATACTAAAAGTAATGTTTTGGCGAGGACACGCTCTATAGAAATTTTAATAATATATTTTAATAATATCTAGGGACAACTCACACAACTTCATCTAATCCCAACCTAAGCAGAGCTTGTACTATGGTAACCAGACAATTGATAAACATACTTATATATTTCTAAATACATACATATTATAGATAAATGACACCCAGACACAGAATAAACCATCGTGCTCATCGGATAGGACCCACGATCTCCGGCTTAGCAGTCAGGGTCACTAACTACTAGATCAACAGGCGTCATTTTAAAATACAGATCACTATAATGTTGTAAAACATTCACACAAACACGTGCACATAGCACAAACCACAGAAGTTAACCTCATCTGACCTAACCCTACGACCGCCTATTGTCGCATTTACTCTATTAAAAACATAATACGAGTTTTTTCTTGAATAAATTATACGACAGGGACAGACCGGTCAGTGTAATAAAAAGATTTTACATGAGAGGGGTTGTTGTTCAGTGGCCACAGAACAGATCTAGAGGTTTGTGAGGTTAACCAACGTTACCAATGTCTGCCCATTATTATTTACATTGGTTATCTTTTTTTTGCTTCAAAGAGCACGATAAGCCGACGGTCCAGCGCTGAATCTTTCTAGGCTTAGATTTCTGGGGATCGAACCCACGACCTCCGGCTTAGCAGTCAGGGTCACCAACCACTGGACCTGGCCAGTATCATACGAGAATATTATGAAAATTCCTCGTGGTCTTGCCGTGCCCACTGCAAAAAGATTCAGAGTATGTGAAAGGGTGTAAATTTCCCAAAAAGTTGTTATATGATAGTGATACCGTTGCTTAAACTCACTAACCTTTCAATCTGATAAATAGTTAGGTACTACATAAAAATTAAAAAAAAAAACAAATTTATTGAGTTACACATTTTAACAAACAGAGTAGGTATACGTTGGAGTCTTCTTTTAAGCAAGGAATTGCTTGTGATAGGAGACTCCGCTCTTATATTTCACAATCAAATTATGTGTACAGTACAAATTATAACAAAAGGTACCTAAGTATAGTGTCACATATTTAGGTTAACTGAAGAAGGATAACTCGAGGCGTGTCAATGTTAATGAGTGGTAAAACATACATAGAAATTCATCATCTCGTATTGGCCTAAGATTACTCTTTGTTTAACGAAATAGGATTTCGTATATGCGGGTCTGAACAAAACATGGCACAGTTACATAAATGCATAATTATACTATTGTTTTACAAAATGATAGACGTGTAACATCGTTTATGAACTGAGTAGAATACCAAGAACGCGATTGCTGATCTTATTACAAAACTTTAAATTACTTATCTGTTATCAGACCGTATTAATATCGGAAACCGATTGAAGTACCGGGGTAGGTAAAACTTCCTTTAGGTTAAACACTAAATTAGATATTGCATCAATGAGAAAGGAGATATTATAATACACTGAAGACCGAGCAGGGTCTTTGTTCACGATTTGTACTCCGTGTCCACGGCAAGCCCGTGCGAACTGACAAAATCCTGTCTTAATGGTAAATGGGGAGGTGTGCTCACGAATGTATCAATACAAGTGGTATAAACACTTATCGAATAGAATGACAATCGAATAAAAATGAAGTAGGAATGACGGCTCAGATATGCTTAACGGCTCAGAGACGCATACGCAGCGCGATCAATTATGTCTGGATGTCCTCTAAGCTCAGCTCTCTATTCACCATTATGACAAGGTTTTGATAGTTCGCACGGGCTTACCGTGTATATGGAAAAAGATCGAGAATAAGGGCCCAGATATGAACAGGGTTAAGAAACGTCGCACTGTCCATTCATAAATGCGTGACCGTTTTCAAAAATAGTTACATTTCACAGAGAGAGATCTCATCACAGACTAACCAGCTACGCAGGGGATATTATAGTGCACAAGTGTATGCGCAGACATTATAGCACTCCCTATTATCTCACTCTCATAGCCCGATGGGAAGAAAATCTGAAAGAACCAAAGAGAGATTAGGCGCTGGACTGACGGCAACCGACAGCGATAACGTTGCTAGGCCGCAACTGCCTAAGTCAAAGATCTCTTTGTTTTTCGCTACGCTAGTAATAATATTCGTAAGTTATGTCCCCATTTTTGATGACTCCGTCTAAAGAAAGAATTGTGCAGACACAAATGACTAGTTGAAAGGTTAAAATAGAGACGAGATAAAGAAGAAAAGAGACAGAATTACTCATTAAGCTACTGTGTTATAGATACCTAACATTTCACACAAACGCAACACGGCTGTAGATGGAAAACGCATCGGTGTTCATTGATGCATATAAGTTATACGAGTATACGTAAATATTGTTGTTTAGCAAACAGTAGGTAATTATACAATTAATTTTCGTATTGTTGTGTTTTGAATACATTTACATATAAACTCCTTGTTTAACAACCTATGTAATATCCTTTTCGTTGGCTATAGGAGAAGCAAATCGATAAATTAAAGATGCTAATTGCTGAAATTATGAAAGTGTTATTCATTGATTTGTTTGACAGCCCTGTTGGTCTAGTGGTTAGTGATCCTGACTGGTAAGCCAGAGGTCGTGTCCTCGTAGGTTCGATTCCCACCCAAGACACATCTTTGCTACTACTCATATATACGCGAACCCGCGACCGCGTACAATTTTAGCAAAATGACTCCACTTTTTTAACCTCCAAGTGAAAACGGATTTAGACTAAAAGACAAACGGATGGATAACTAAGTGCACTAAAAACGGTTCCTCTTTCATTTTGGCACGGAATCTTAAAAAATAGAACAACGTCTCGTTTAGCTACAATTTTTACACTATAATCGGCACTATTACAAAAATAAAATTGACATATCCATGATACCTATCCTTTAAAAGTAATTGCATTGGTATATCCAGTATTTTTCTGATTGTATCCGGTTCGGGCCGGTGTAAACCGGATTTGTTAAAACATTCAATGATTAGACCTCTTTACACTAAGGGAACAGAACCGATGTTTATTTTTGCTGTGATTTTTAAGTACACTTAAATTGATTTATCGAGTGTTCTTTTTTAGGGTTCTGTACATCAAAAGAAAATAGCGGAACCCATAAAGGATCACTTTGTTCTGCCTCTTTTTTTTTTAGAAAAAGACGATCCCGCAGTAGGGTACAAGCCCTGTGTCGCGGGGGACTTTACAAATATACAAGTCACGGACACAAAGTACACCCAGACTCGGAACAACCATTTGTGGATCACACAAAGTGGTGTTTCGAGTGGGAATCGAACCCACGACCTCTTGCGTAACAGTCGGACACAGTCCCACCGCGCCACAGAAGCCGTCGATTTTCCGTTGACCTAGCTTTAGCTACGAAACGTGGCATGTAAATACCGTTTTAAACTACAAGTATAGGGAAAAACCTGAAAATTATACATTTGTAATTAAATCAAAACAAATATAGTCTTTATTTCGGGAAAAGCTCGGCAATAACAGCGAGACTCGATTTCAGAAATATTTATTAGTAATATGTACCAATAAATTTGTACGGAACCCTTGGTGCGCGAGTCCAACTCGCACCTGTCCGCCTTTTTTTAGAACATGGGCTTGTTTACAATGTTTTCCGTTGCCAACTTTGGATTGTGGCAATTAAACAAATCACACAACCGAGAGACAAACGAAGTAAAGCAACGATAGCACTGTCTCATCGAAAATGGTTTATAGATAGGTGACCAATTTTGAGAAATATCACACCTCTCTGTTACATAAATGTTTGACACTAACATAAATTGGCTGGAAAATCAGTTAGACCGGCATCAAGCCAAAAATAAAATAAAGAGTTAAATCTATACTAATACTAGCTGACCAGCGCAACTTCGTCTGCGTAAATTTCCCCGTTTTCGCAATATTTTTGATTGCTGCTCCGCTCCTATTAGTTGTAGCCTAAATGCTGTATTTACCTATAATTGTTTGTTACACATGATCTAACTGTAATTTGCACTGATATTGTTATAAAATGTACCTAATGGCGTTTACAAATGTCGGTAAATCTATGTAAATAAAATAGCCTGATGTTATATGGATTATAACCTTCCTTGGGCTATCTAACGGTAAAATAATTTTTCCGAATTGAAAAATTATTTAACCTGTAGTGTAGTCCTGCGGATAGTCTCTCTCCAGTCTTGTTGGATTTCCGTTCCATCGAACTATGAGAGTAACGATGTTTCGTTTCGTACTCTATTGAGTGGGCACTTATGTCTGTGCACTATAATATGTCCTGCCTAGTTAGCTAATCCCCGATGGTATAGACCGCTGTGACTGATATCGGTTAGGAGACTATTCTCATCACAGTGTCGTATCGGTGTCGTATCGTGTACTACAAAAGGACTCTTGTGCAGTCAGGTAGCGTTGGTTACACTTCTTTGTTTTCACAAATGACTTTTCCATTCTGTATTTTTTTCATTTTTATTTTTCTCACGCGTTCGTTTTATGTTTTTTTATTCATTTTTGTTCTTTGTTCCTTGCATAGTGCAGTATTAAATACTTTGCAGTACTTTGGCGGGCGGAGTAATTAGAGACTTCATTGTTTATTTATGGAACTATAGAAATTTTGATTCGTTCGTTCGTTTTGTAATTAAATTACGCGGGCTTGTAATGACGAACATTTTCCTGATATTAGTTATTTATTAGGAATAACTTTACTAAAAAATATAAAAATTTAAAAAAGTGTATAAAAATTATACAATACACTGCACTACAATACACGACATTTTGATTGTGAGCTAAATAAATAATAGGAACAATAGCCAAGATCGATTTGAAATATACAGGGTGGTTATTAATTTACTAATAACCTCCCGCTTGTGGTTTCTTTACATAGTTACCACTAAATAATTTTGGAATATTAGTTTTGAAAAATATAACCATAAATTTACCCATGACCACCTACCATCTACTTTTGTCACATAACCACAAATCACACGTCTGTCACACAGCCCCGGAGTAAAATTGTTATTTTCTGTGAGCTTTAGGGCCCTTTTTATTTTTTACGTGTCGAAAGTCCTCACTTATTCCACTCCTACGAGGGCACGCAGGAGAGGGTATGTCGGAGTCGAATCGACTAAAAATCACACGGTGTTCCTTCATAACAGCCTATGGCCGAGGGCGAGGGTGTCCCTTGCGGATTTGGTGCCTCCACCATCAGCAGACTCGATCGCCGTAAATGGCGACATCGGTGTTGTTTGCGTAAGTGGCTTCACTCCCACTTCGTGAAAAAGGCGTGCGTAGAACAATATAAAATTACAATATAAACAAACTGTACCTACTTCACCGGATTTCACACCGGAGGACGGGCAGCAGCGTCCTCTGCGTACTTAAAGCCTTACTGCGATCACCAACCCGCTCGCCAAGCGTGGTGATTATGGCAATTACCCCCAGGATCTACATACTAGTAGGTTCTACTGGGGAGACCCGTGCCCAGCAGTGGGCCATCATATGGGTTGATATGTATGTATGTATGTACCTACTTCTATAATATCAATTTACTGTCATAAACTATTCTGTTATTCGAATGTTATACAACGTTATACAACATTACAGTGGTATTTAGGAATCCTCATTAAAGTGGTAATTACGTCAACGATTTATTGACAAGCTAAAAATATTCATCAGGCATATTTCTCCCGTAGTAAACAGGTATAACATCTATCTGAATTAATTATTATGATGGCTATATAACTATGTAAATATACATCAATATACCCCTTATCTATCACCCGCGATTTCGTTCACGTAAAGTTTTTAAACGACAAATAAATAGTAGTCTATGTGCCATTCCGGGCATCTATTTCTGTGCCAAATTTCATCTAGATTCGCTTACCCGTTGTGGCATGATTGAATAACAGACATCCATTCATACATCAAAACTTTTCGAATATAGATAGTATAGATATAGATATGTTAAGATTACTTCCTATTCTTCATGTTTTCGAAAGAAATTCTATACATAATAATAAAAACTTTAACAAATCGTAAGTAATTAGTAAATCGTAAGTAACGTGAAATACGTACAAAATCAGTAAGACAAAATGTTCCAAGACGTTTTCTCGAAAGTTTATCGACTGGACCCAATCTCACTCCAATAAAATATGTATTTTTGGTTGCATAAAATCTCCTCCGCTTCAAAATTTAAGATTGTAATTGGAAACTTATTCTCGTTTGAAGTGAAGTAAGAGTTGTCAAACTCAAGGTACGTTGAGACTAACCTTAAACCTGAGTTGAGGAAGAGAAGGTTAGAGAAGTTATTCATATCGACCCAAGTGATGTACCACTGCTGGGCACAGTAGAACCTACTTATTATAATCCTGGGGTAATTGCCATAATCGTCACGCTTGGCGAGCGGGTAGGCGATCGTGATCGCAGTAAGGCTTTAAAGTACGCAGGCTGCTGCCTTTCATGTCTGAAATCCCTTAGACGACACCCACGGGAAGTGAGAGCAATTAATGTTGTTACATAAATGTTTGACGCTAACATAAATTGGCTGGAAAATCGGTTAGACCGGTATCAAGCCAAAATTAAATTATAGAGTTAAATCTATACTAATATTATAAAGCTGAAGAATTTGTTCGTTTGTTTGAACGCGGAAATCTCAGGAACTACTGATCCGAATTGAAAAAATCTTTCACTATTGGATAGCACATTTATCGAAGAAGGCTATGTGCTATATAACATTACGCTAAGACTAATAGGAGCGGAGCAGTAATGAAAAATGTTGCAAAAACGGGGAAAATGTACGCATACGAAGTTGCGCGGGATAGCTAGTAATGAATATTTAAATAAAATAATGAATTAAATTGAAAAGAACGTAAAGTATTACTTCACTTTATTCTACCTAATAAAGTTACAATAACAAAATGTTGACTCACCATCAACCCATCCACACCGAATCACATAATGATACCTGCAAACCGTCTTAATTAATGACTTCCTTCCTTTACGAAACGGAAAGACGTATTTTTATTTTTTGGAATTGAGCATAAGATGAAGACAAATCGTGGACGTGGCGCCTTTGAAATGAACTTTTATAGAAAATGTAAGAAAGTCTCCCATAAATAAATGGAACGCGGATATTTCTAATTATTGTCCCGCACAACTTCGTCTGCGTAAATTCTCCCCCTCTTTGCAACATTTTTCATTGCTGCTCCGCTCCTATTAGTCGTAGCGTAATATTGTATAGCCTATAGCTTTTCTCAATAAATGGGCTATCCAACAGTTAAATATTTTTTCAATTCGAACCATTAGTTCCTGAGATTACCGCGTTCAAACAAACAAATTCTTGTAAATTTGCAACATTCTTATTGCTCCTCCGCTCCTATTGGTCGTAGCGTGATGTTATATATACTATAGCCTACCTCGATAAATGGGCTATCCAACAATGAAAGAATTTTTCAATTCGGACCAGTCATTCCCGAGATTACCGCGTTCAAACAAACAAACTCTTCAGCTTTATAATATTAGTAAGTACAAATTACGAGTACAATATTTTCCTAACCGAACGAGCCAATCTTAGAAACAAGCTGCATTCCGCCATAAAAGGATGAAACTTTGTGTGATGAGCACGATGGTTTATTCTGTGTCTGGGTGTTATTTATCTATAATATGTATTTATTTAGAAATATATAAGTATGTTTATCAGTTGTCTGGCTTCCATAGTACAAGCTCTGCTTAGTTTGGGATCAGATAGCGTTGTGTGAGTTGTCCCAAGATATATATAAGATATATATATATTTACCAAGTGTCACTTTCACAACTCAGGCACTAGAGCATGCCAAAGAAATATAGCCAGCTCGAGAAACATGACCAGGTGGGGTAAAGAGAAATAGCCAATTACACAGAAGATATTATAGTAGGTATACAACTATGAGCACACAAGTGCGTTGACTGCCTCTGTGGCGCGGTGGGAGTGTGTCCGACTGCTACGCAAGAGGTCGTGGGTTCGATTCCCACACGGGACACCACTTTGTGTGATCCACAAATTGTTATTCCGGGTCTGGGTGTACTTTGTGTCCGTGGCTTGTATGTTTGTAAAGTCCCCCGTGACACAGGGCTTGTATCCTATAGCGGGAGCCGTCTTTAAAAAAAAAAAAAAAAGTGCGCTGTATTTTTCCTCACTGTAATAATCCGATGGGATGGAAATTTTATAGGTACGACTGTGCAAGATCGACGGCTGAAGTTGTTTCTTATATGTTTGGCATCGACGGCTTAACGTATTTTCTGAGGCACGGAGGCGTATCACACTTTTTTGTAAACGGTTACTTATGTAACCTACAAAGATTATAGTTCAACCTCGGTGACTATGGCTAACCATAGTCACCGAGGTTGAACTATAACCTTTGTAGGTTAGAAAAGTTATGGTGTAACCTGCTTATTATCTTGATTGGTCACCACTAACGGCCGGTCTCAATAATCTAACTGTAGATGGATTTGGCTACTAGAGGTATATATTTGACATAAGCTCCATACATATCTCCATATATTTTATTGCTATAATTATTATTTCTATTTGTGTTTATTGTTTAATTTTAGTTATTTAAATTGAAATTTTGTAAATATAGTACTTGAATAATTTTATTAATTATATGTTTAATTATTGACTGCTTCTGTGGCGCGGTGGGAGTATATCCGACTGCTACGCAAGAGGTCATGGGTTCGATTCCCACCCAGGATAAAACTTTGTGTGATGAGCACGGTGGTTTATTCTGTGTCTGGGTGTTATTTATCTATAATATGTATATATTTAGAAATATATAAGTATGTTTATCGGTTGTCTGATTTCCATAGTACAAGCTCTGCTTAGTTTGGGATCAGATAGCTTTGTGTGAGTTGTCCCAAGATTATTATTATTATTAATTAAGATTAATTTGTTATGTTCCGGTGATTGTTACCTACCTGCATAAAATTTCAACATAAATGATTTTTGTTAATGAAATAAATGACTTACAAAATATGTCAAAATTCTACCTCTTGTAGCCAAATCCATCGATAGTTAAATTATTGAGACCGGCCGTTATGTTAGTCTCGCAACAAATGATGTAGAAGTAGTATTTTTGCTTTCTACCAAACTGACTCACACGTTTCTATCATTCTTCATGGTCGAGATACATTCTTGCTTATGGTCAGATCTGACGACTTTTTGAAATAGTATAGTAGTATATAGTCGTATCTACTGTTAACACCTTTGTTCCATAAATTTAGTGAACGTCTTTTACATAAACTGCTATTCAGTAGAAGTTTCGTTACAATATCATGTTTGATAGTCAGAAAATCTAAATTTTTTGAGCTGTATAGTTGGATGTTAGTCATAAAATTATCAAAAAACATCAAAATTTAAATAAACGTTTAATTTAGTTTATTCACTGAATAATATAAGGGTTTTTTAAACCATAGATAACTTAAAAAAACCGGACATCTGCGAATCGGTTTCGCCCACCGTGGGTTCCGTACAAATTTATAGGTATATTTTAAAAATAATTCAGAAATCGGTTCTCGTAGTTTTCAAAGACTATATTTCATATAATTTCATTACAAATGTATAGTTTTCAGACTTTTCCTCATACTTGTCATATAAGACAGGATTATTTGGCAAATTTCATAGTCTAGGACAACGGAATATCCATACTCTATACTAACATTATAAACGTGAAAGTAACTCTGTCTGTCTGTCTGTTACGCTTTCACGCTCAAACAGCTAAAAAGATTTAGATGAAATTTGGTATGGAGATAGTTTGAGTCCCGGGAAAGGACATAGGACAGTTTTTATCGCGATAAACGACATCCACGCGTGCGGAACCACGAGCGAAAGCTAGTAAATAAATATTAATTCATTCCTATAAATTTTAATTCCTTGAAAGTGTCGAAATGTACGTTTTTGCGGCATAAACGGCCGTATCTTTTTAAACGATAACTTAGAAGTTCGATTGTTTCACAGCTTCATGGGATTGCAGACCTGAGTATATGATTTTATTGAACTTGGTACTTCTACGAGTTCCTAAGATAAATGGTCTTGACAGACAAACAATCGGACGGACAACAAACAAAGTGATCCTTCGAACCCTAAAAATGGTTAAGATGTCTCTAAAAAAATTTACAAATTTCCGAAAATCTGCGAAATTTGAGGTCCGACCTTATGGAATGTGGGTTCTGAAATATTTAAGTATGTTTATCAGTTGTGTGGTTGCCATAGTTCAGACTCTACCTAGTTTAGGATCAGATGGCCCTGTGTGAGTTGTCCCAAGATATTTATTTATTCCCTCGTTTCTATATTGTTATCTATGTTTTGTTCCTTTGCACATCCAAAGTCGTTCTTTAATTTAGAGATTAATTTACGCAAGTTAGGGAAATTTTCAATTATACGAGGTGTGGCAAAATTTTCTCCATTTTCCTGTAAGAACATTGTACGTTGAGAATTTTGGAGAATATTATATTTTGTTAATTTATTTTGGAAGCCGACGTATTACAGTGCTTTGTGATCATTTATAAAGAGGATAGAAGTGAGTTGTTATATGTATAGCAATTTCAGAGATGAGATTTAATAAATTACTTCATTCTTACAAATAGCGATGAAAGTCACTGAGTCGAAACAATTTCTTTTTAAGAAACGTCAAATATGTTTTACAATAAAATATTTGCATTTTGAAAAATAGAAAAATTTTAAATCCAGACTCAGGAATCGAACCCGAGACTTCCGTAGCCAAACCGAGGCCAGAAGCGAACCACCCATCTGGACTATGTTACTAGATATAAAATTTTTCCATCTCTTAATGCTTGCGGGTTAGGCCCCCCCCGCAGCGCCATCTAGTCGGTAGTTAAATAACTATCACGGCTTTTGTTATTGTTTCGTTACAGAGAGCATTTTAACAAATTATGATGACGCAGGCCGAATATTGAAGTTATTTTTATAGGCTTTTTTTGCCAAAGACTTTACAAATACAATAATTGCATTTTGAAAGATAGAAAAATTGGAAATCCAGACTCAGGAATCGAACCCGAGACTTCCGTAGCCAAAACGCAATTATTGTATTTGTAAAGTCTTTGGCAAGATGTGCCTATAAAAATTACGTAATATGTTGTTGTTGTCAAATTACAGTTTTGGTTGCATGGCGATAGTATATATACATACATACATAACAATCCATACGCAGTCCCACTGCTGGACACCCCAGTAGAACCTACTTGTTATAGATAATGGACGAGTGGGTTAGCGATTTCAGTGAGGCTTTAACATACGCAGAGGATCCGACCTCCGGGTCCATAATCACGTTCTTTTTGCTCTGAAGCATATATAGTATGCGCGGTGCGCTCGTAGATGTCCGCCGCTCATGCGCGTTGATGCCTTTCTAAGCGCAGCTCTATATTTACCATAACGACAAGGTTTTCACAGTACACATGGGCTTGCCGCGAAAATGGAAAATACTTATATATATAAATAAAAAACCCGCCTGCACAAAAATGATGGAAACAAGATCCCCTACATAATTAAATATTTTCATGCAGTCGGAGGCACTCCACTAAGTTCATCGAGATTCATTAATGCCTCTGTGGCAGGCGGGTTTTTTTTATTTTTAAATATTTTTTTTATTTAATACTTTTATGTAGTTATAGTATGTAATCGATGTAACAACTAACTTTTATCACAGCTATTGGCAAGTATTAAAAAAAGAATAGTTCCTAACTAACTTTTTTAGTATCACAGTCATAATCATGTTTTACCATTTTGAAATGCTTAAGATAAGCCCTTTAATTTGATACCCATATTCAAAACTACTCTTTTTCACACCTCGGTCTTTTGACATCTCACCGCCGCCGCCGCCATGTTTGCTTTTTTTATACGTCACATATCTAAGAACACTTGGACAATCAAGACGAATCTAACAATGACTTAGTTGTATAAATCCGTTCAGTGGATTGTGAGATATCAGGTAATAAAGAATATTAAATACATACAAGATATTGCGAAAACTCGGTAATTCGCTTACAGTCGGGTAATAAAAAGAACGTGAATAAGGTGTCTAATTCAATTCGGGGTGAATGGAATTAGACATACATTTTTCAGTTAAAAAGTAAAAGCAATAAATTTTAAACTAATAAAAATTCAACTATTTCTACCGGTGGGGATGTACTGGCATCATTAGAGATACGAAATAGGGGATAATAATTATATACCAAACAAAATAATATCATTATGGTAGATAAGTCAAGTGAGTGGAAAAACTAAGTCTTCCATTTTCGACACAACGAGATGGCCATATGTAATTAGATCATGTGGCGTCTCACAGCGAACATGGGAGAATAATGACGTTGTCTCAACCTTAGGGGCGGTTAATGACGCAATTATAGCATTATTACGTCATTATACTCATGTATGTCATTCCTAGTAGGAAGTTATAGTTCGTTATGTCATTGTTTGTCGTCATGTGATTTTGTAATTGTTTAAATTGAAATTATAGCTGTGATATTGTTCGCTGTTTCAGTCAGAATAACCCTTTGAAATTAAAATAAGCTCTATATTTATAGCAGCCCTATTAGTTACTACTTTTGACTTATTGTGTATACCTTTGTGTTTATGAAACTTAGTTTGAGAGTTACTTTAGATATGAAAATAGAAGGAATTATAAGACCACTTGGGTCGTAAATAATATGAAAATTTTAATATAATAATAATACTTTGGGACAACTCACACAAAGTTATCTTATCCCAAACTAAGCAGAGCTTGTACTATGGAAATCAGACAACCGATAAACATACTTCTATAATTAAAGATAAATAACACCCAGACACAGAATAAACCATCGTGCTCATCACTCAAAGTTTTATCCTGGGTGGGGATCGAACCCACGACCTCTTGCGTAGCAGTCGGATACACTCCCACAGCGCTACAGAGGCAGTCATAATACTTAAATAGTGTTATTTCGTATGAGTTGTGATGTGCTTGTTAAGCTTATATTTCAGTAATAAACTTTGTGTTTGGTCTAGGAAATCATCTCTTTAATTTGATAGACAAGATCCTGCGGTACGGCCCCAGTACCAGCTCACCAAGGGCTGAGTCAACGTTATCTACGCTCACAGCTCCAATCGCCTAAGGCACCTGTCTGACCAACGGCTAGAAAACAAGTAGCGAGTAGCGATTTTATCGCTCAAGACACGTACATACTTATGTAGATCCCGTGTAAACGAAAGAGATATAGATATTAATAGTTGATAGCTGAGTGTACACACTGTCGGCGAGTACTCGCTCTATACTGCATCTCTTTTATTTACATGGACAGGATTTATAAAATACATCTGTGACATCTTTTGTACGTTTCTTGAGCGATAAATCGCTACTCGCTTCTCGCTTATCGTCGTTGATGGGACAGGTGCCTATATGTCAACAAATATGAGTTATTTTATTATATATTTAAGAAAGAGGATTTTATAGCTATGTAAACTAAAGATACTATGTAACCATAACTTAAATCCTTTATTTTTTTTAAATAAGAATGCATTTAGAAATTTAAAAGTATATTTATCATTTATCAAGTCTGGTTGCCATAATACAGGATCTGCCTAGTTTGAGGTCAGATGGCGTTTAAAAAAAAAACAATAAATATTTTACACAAATCAATACGATTTTAAATGAAATATATTTAATAAAATAACATGTTTTAGTATTTCAATTATCAAAACAAGTACTAAAAGTAAATGATTGGACACTAAAACATAATTTGTACTAATATTATAAAAATGAAGAGAGTTTGTTTGAACGCGATAATCTCATGAACTACTGGTTCGAATTGAAAAATTATTTTAGTGTTACAGACTGGAGCATCAATGAAAAATGTTGCAAAAACGGGGTAAATTAAAGCAGACGAAGTTGCACCCTTCAGCTAGTGACGTCATAATATTAAATTGCATACAAATCTCTAAAGATTAATCGTTTTAACGTTTCATAAAAAAAGATGATTTGACTTGACATTCAAATACCTAATGCAAGTATATGTGTAGTATACACCCGTACTCAAGACAAAATATCTGAGAATCATACAAAATTTTGTCCTATGTGGGAATCGAACTCACGACTCTACACTACAATCGTACCTCCTACTACTGCGCCACCAAGACTCTCGTCTTTTGAATACATAAAGTATAATTTATATAATTGGCAACGAGTGAACTAAGTTGTGAAGCGAGCGAGTATGCCTCAAGGTTCTCCGCCTCATATCTAGCTGTTAACAACTTGTATGTATGCAAATTACGACAGAAGTTGTAATTATAGCTTTGTGTTACTGCTAGAGCTCGAAATCGCTTAGCGAATTCAAATTTTTTATCTGACTGCGCAAGAAGAAGTGTTATGCTATTTGAACAATCGACATATATTGTTAGATTCGTCTTAGTTGTGAGAATGACAATGATTTTTAACTCCAAAATATTTCAGTTATTGTTTTAAGCAGTCGGGTTTTTTGTTTTGTTCTTATTTATTATTTAGTTTGGGGTCCATACGCCGTTATTTTCCTCTTAAAAAATAATGCCGTATGGTACTGGTTTAAGAATAGTGCCAGCCCATGCAGCTCTTCCTGTGGAAGTCGTCAAGGTGACTAAGAGATGTTCACACCGGAGTACGGGCACATATTATTTTACACAAGTATATTAGCAGACATAAGTTTACTCTCTATTCTCTTACTCTTACCTTGAAGCGGAGCGGAGAAACTGAGAAATATCAATCAATTAGATTGCATAAAATCTCTGCAGTGAAAAAGTCGTAGTGATTAATATTTCAAATATAAATCAATAAGATTGCATAATATATCTAATCCACTGTAGTGAAAAAGTCGTATTGATTTATATTTCAAATATCAATCAATAAAATCGCATAAAATCTCTACTTCACTGCAGTGAAAAAGTCGTATTGATTTATATTTCAAATATCAATCAATAAAATCGCATAAAATCTCTACTTCACTGCACTGAAAAAGTCATATTTATTAATATTTCAAATATCACTCAACAAAATTGCATAAAATCTCTACTTCACTGCAGTGTATAAGTCGTATTGATTAATATTTCAAATATCAATCAAAAAGATTACATAAAATCTCTACTCAGCTGCAGTGAAAAAGTCGTTTTGATTAATATTTCAAATATCATCAGTAAGATTGCATAAAATCTCTACTCCACTGCAGTAAAAAATGCGTATTTGTTAGTATTTCTCCATTTTCCGCTTCAGGACAGGCAGCCTTGCAATCAGATGAAATGGCAATCTGACACGACCAAAGAGAGATTAGATGCAGGACCGAGCACAGCAGTGAGATTTTCGGAAAGGATTATTTATCCCTAAACCGACAGTGGTTACTTTTGCTTATTCTTGCTGATATCTCACGGACCAACTTAAAATCCTTTATACAAAACATTCACGTACTGAGTCAAGTTTAAGTACGTACTTAGAGTACGTTGTAGATATACCCTCGAAGGTAAATTGTTACGTGAAACTTCATATATTATGTACGTCTCTGTCTAACTCGTATCCGGCAGTTAAATGCCGGCGGGTGGGAAAAGGTGTGAGGGATGATTGTTGTTTTAATTTTGTTTGAATTTTATTTGAGTGTAAGATAAGGATAGCTTTGTTTTATTTATAATTAACGCTTCGTCCGCGTTCAGTTTGATTTTGAGTAGCGTCCACACCGGACGATCCAGAGACCGCGGTTTTTTCCGCGTTCACTGTGGATTTTTTTTTAAATGACGACTCCCGCAGTACGGTACAAGCCTTGGGTCGCGGGGAACTTTACAAACATACAAGTCACGTTCACCCAGACCCGGAACAACAATTTGTGGATAACACAAAGTGGTGTCCCGCGTGGGAATCGAACCATCGACCTCTTGCGTAGCAGTCGGACACACTCCCACCGCGCCTCAGTTGCTTGGTGCGCGCGATATGTATGATTGTGTGTGGATTGCGCGATTTGATATGAATAATATGCGGAGTTTCACTGAACTGACAAAGCTGGAAGCACTTTTCAGGATAGCAAGTTTTAACTAACTGGATCGGCCTAGTACGATCCATGCTCCACGATCTTGGGTCGCCGTGTGGACCCAGCTATTGAAATTTGGAAACACGGCTATTAAAAACTTCGTTCTTTCTTCTTCATTATTATCTGGGTTCTAAATTCAACTCAATTCGAGTCACAGTTTTCTTTTATATATTACTTTTATATATTACACTAGCTGACCCGCGCAACTTTGGCTGCGTAAACTTTCCCCGTTTTTGAAACATTTTTCATTGCTGCTTCGCTCCTGTTAGTTGTAGCGAGATGTTATATAGCCTATAGCCTTCCTTGATAAATGGGCTATCCAATAGTAAAATAATTTTAGTCCCTGAGATTATCGCGTTTTGTTTGAACGCCAAAGAAACAAACTCTTCAGCTGTATAATATTAGTATAGATTCATTTAGACGTGTTAAATTAGTTGAATTTACATAGAGGTCATATATTATGATATGTTATTAATATTCAAACTATAAAATAATTGAATAAAAATTACAGTTCCACAGATAATGAAGTATTTTGAAAAATGTTGCTACTACAAATTATACAAAGCCACACTATATCGTAGCAGTTACGTAGCACCGTAGCACGTTTCAACTACGCCGTAGAAATAGCTGGGGAAGGAAAGGAAGTGGGTCCAAAATCTGCCCGGGTATCGATTCGTTTCAGAGCCACTGCACGAAAACGGGAAAGAAAAACTTTTTTTTAAATAAAGATAACTAGCAATGTGGGATTTGGGTCCCACATTACTAGCAATCCTGTTAACCATGGCTTGTGTCAGGACTGAACACCGACCAAATGTGTACTGTGTACCTACCTCTTTGCAATTTGGGGGGGGGTGAGGTGGGGTATACAACCCCCAAAATCGCAATCGTAACCCCCCTGCGTTCACCCATGGTATGACATCTACCAATGCGCGACGTGTTAGCTGAGCTTCCTCGACGTCTTCGCTGCATCCATGCAGCGTATTCGCTAAGTGCCCACTCTATTTTGACAACGCTCGTAAATCGTCAGTATGATATGAGTCGTAAAAATGGCGGCAAACTAACCTGTCGCTATTTTTACAGCTCCGCGTTTAACGTGTAAAATTACCGAAGGAATATACTCTACGAGTGCAAATGTTAGTCAAACAATAAAATAAGACGTGAAAGCAACCCCTCCTGGTTGCTTTCACGATCGATCCCAAAGTTACAAGAATACAAAAATGGCCGTTTTAATCGAAACTTTACTGTTAATACATCCAGTTTCTGTAACATTACGATTTTAGTGACCTATGTAAAACCATAGGAGATCCACACAGCTTATCGTAGACCTGACAAGAGAAGATTTAGGTGATGGCTGTTGACTCACTCTAATGCCTTGATTGACTCTTGTCAGTGAATATTTGGTAACAGGCATCGTCGCAACATTTTTTTACATAACGCCTCAATAACCATTTAAAAATAAAACAAATAAGCAAAAACGTATTAATTTATTAATATTGACAATCACAAAAGTATCACGAGATGAAAAGACACATTGAACATTGAAAATACAAGAATTAATGATGATAGTCCATTAGCGTTAAAAACCCAAGGAGATACTAATAAATAGGAAGCCTTGGGTCATTATACACGCTAATTACTTTAGAAATTTACCACTTAACTTGGTCACAGTATACAGAAGAACAGTAGGATTTTATTTATTAAACTCAAACTTATAAAGCAACTCTCCATATAAACGTTAAATATCTCAAATCAAGCACTCCTTCGTGCAATATTCTTAAAAATAGACCCAAAGATTTTTTCACCTAATAATGTCATTGGTTACAAAATCTAATCTGGTGGTAGTGAACCTGCGATGTATATATTGTGTATTTAATCTGCGCATTCCACTAGCACATTGACGCATAGACCTGGACCGTTCCATTCCTTTCAATTAAAAAGTAAATATTGACTGCAAAGCGTGAAAGAGAGAAAAAGCTTGTGGGGCCTTTAACAGATATTGTCCAGAAAATAGCGTTGTCTCTTTCTAGAGAGTGGTCAATTTTGTGAGGTTATATTGCAGTCCTGGTTTCTATTAATTGCTATTAGACCGAAAATATACCTTAACCCTACTTGTATATAAAAAGTAATTGTTCTGTAATCTGCGCTAAAAAATACCACTAGACACCGGTTCTGTAACTGTAAAAAGCGGACACAGAATATCAGTAATCTTATTCTCGAATACTGATATTCGTACTTTAATAAAAGTAAGAATATCAGTATCAGTTTGAAGAACAAAATTGTTCTACTGTACTTAAATATACTGTGACATAACCAAATTTCAATAAAAACTGACATTACTTATGAGTACATATTTATACTAACAAAGCTTAAATATGTTGTATAATGTTAAAACTAAGTCTAAAGTACATAGGTACATGATATTTTAACGATAAATGGCACTCTGCACTTTGCACTCTGCACTGCACAGAAAACTCAGCACATTGAATTCTGCAAAATGTTCGCAAGAAGGACTTTATGAAGCTATCTGAATGAAATGGCTCGTAAAAAGGCAATGTCGGGGTTACTTATTATTTAAATGCCTTTAATCTGAATATTTGTTATGGGTTATGAAAATTTTAGATCCCAGGGAATATTTGATTGTATAATAAACTTTTGATGAATGGATATTATAAGTACATTTCAAAATGTAGATAATATACCTATTACTAACCTCTATACTCAAACGCTATGACTCAAAACTAAGTTGGTTTCAATTATAAATTTGTCCAGCTGTTCCCATGTCATGATTCCCTTACAAAAGCGTTGCTGGAAATATTTTATAATATTTATAAATATTAAATGTTTATTATTTAATTTTATTTATTTATTGAAGCCAAATATGGTGGGTATATTAGATGAAATAACGCTAGATTTCCCAAAGGCTAAGGAATTAATTAATCAACAGATATTTTTCGCGTAGAAATTAAGAAAAATCTCAAATAAAAATAAAACGGAGTAGTGCGAGTCGGGCTCGCCCTGTGAGGGTTCCGTACAAATTTGTAGGTAGGTAAATAGTTCAGAAATGCAGTCGGCAGTTTTCTAAAGACTATATTTTTTATGATTTCATTACAAATGTATAGATTTTAGACTTTTCCATTAACTTGTAATGAAAACTTTATTATTTCTCAAATTTCATAGTTTAAGGTCAACGGAAAATACCCTATAAATTTTAACTCCCTTAAAATTGTCGAAATGTATATTGTTTTTTGCGGCTTTCACAGCCGTAGCACGTTTTTTTATGTCAACTTAGAAGTTTGATTTTTACATAGCTTCAAGGGACTGTAAACTTAAGTAGGTACCTATATGGTTTTAATTTTAACTCGATACCTTCACAAATTATTGAGATAAAGAATCTTGACAGACAAATGGACGGACGGAAGGACAACAAAGTGATCCTATTAGCGTTCGTTTTTTTTCCTTTTGAGGTACGGAACCCTAAAAATAGTAATTTTGTATCCTAATTTTTTTTTAATTTTGCGAAGTTTACCAGGCAGATGGTAGTCGATATTTGACATTATAAATGTAGCTGAGAATTTAACTTTTGTGTGTGATAGTTGGTTCTTGCCTTTGTCTGTTATTACACGTATTTCATAGCTGAAGCGAGTGAATGATCCTTATGTGTACAGGGTGTAACAGAAGGGTGTGGTCAAATTTCAGCAGCGGATAGGGTATGTTATCAGTATTGCATCTACCATGGTGCCGTAGCTGGTTGCATTATGATTACATAGTTATAGCATATTCTTTTTGTCAAAGCTCAGTAGTGTAAGTGGCATAAGAAATATACCTCCCCTGGTACAAAATTCGATTGGATTATTATAGCATACAACTTTTTAAGTGATACTTTACGAATGAAAAAAATAATAAATATTTTTTTAGGGCACTCCGATTTTGATAAAATTTGGAATGTGCACTCAGTATCAGGGGCACATACCAACCCTTGAATGTGATCACACCTTTCTGTTACACCCTGTATAAATCGGTAGACGTGAGTTGAAATTGATGATGAATACTGTTACAATGTTGGATGAATCTATCATATGTTCTTATCCTCCCGTACCCCAGGCTCTGGAGGGATCGTTAAAGTATTCGTCACGTGCTTCGTTTCTGGATGCTCCTGTCAATGAGAGAAAGGGTTTGATTAGTAACTGATTAATATGCATCCAATAACATGATGAAATTCATGATGAGCGGGCTTTCACTTGATACCTCTTCTAACTTCGTATTGGCTTTGTTAGTTTTTTCTATAACTTTGCTAGCAAACTATTCAAATTGATATTGTTTAACTCGGTACTATTTTTTTTTAATAAAGACGACTAACGCATTGGAATAAAAGCCGAAGGGGGGGGGGGGAGGTTACAAACATACAAGTCACAGATATAAAGTACACCTAAACTCAGAACAACAATTTGTGGATCATACAAAGTGGGAATCGAACCCACGACGTCTTACGTAACAGTCGGACACATTCCCACCGCGCTACAGAGAAAATTAGGCTATTACAATTGATGTCGAACGCAATCGTACGTATTGGGTCTACCCCCATTTCTGCAGTGCGATGGGAATGTTTGAAGAAGCACGCACTGACTGCTTTCACAGTACCATACGCAAGCAGAACACGTCCCTTGTACGCAGGGTGCGGGGCATCTCCAACACTGTCCTGGCGATGATTGCAGCTCGAATTGACTGTCCATATATCAGACTTTGTTGTGACAGAAATTTGTCTAACTATGTAGTAGCATAAGCAATAATAAATTTAAATGTTAAATTTTAATTATTTTAATATGATAACGCAATAATCTATACTAATATTATAAAGCGGAAGAGTTTGTTTGTTTGTTTGTTTAAACGCGCTAATCTCAGGAACTACTGGTCCGATTTAAAAAAATCTTTTTTGTTGGATAGCCCATTTATCGAGGAAGGCTATAGGCTATATAACATCACGCTACGACTAATAGGAGCGGAGTAGCGACGAGAAATATTGCAAAAACGGGGAAAATTTACGCATACGAAGTTGCGCGGGACAGCTAGTGTAATATATGTTCTTGTTTATGGGTTGAGTTACCTGTAGTAAGCGGAATTCATTTTATTTTTTATTAGTAAATAATTAATAAATATCAAAGATAACACATACGCGGTCATTTTATTATACACATTTCAAACAACACATCTATACTAATTTTATAAAGCTGAAGAGTCTGTTTGTTTGAAATCTCAGGAACTACTGGTCCGAATTGAAAAACTCAGAACTATTTTTCTCTTGGGTAGCCCATTTATCGAGGAAGGCTATACGCTATATAACATCACGCTACGGCCAATAGGAGCAGAGCAGCAACGAAAAATGTTGCAAAAACGGGGAAAATTGACACATACGAAGTTGCGCGGGACAGCTAGTACTATTATAAAATTGTAATTTATCAAAGTTTTATCTGTTAACTTTTTTAAACTTTTAATTGATTGAAAAGTGATTGGGTCGGTTTTGTTTATAACCATACTTGATTGACCATTAAACTGTGACAACTTGAACGATACGTGAGTATCATTTACAAACATTTTTTAAATTACGCAAAATTAAATCATCCGTTATCAAAATAAAACGAAGAAAGAGGGTCTTCCAAACTGAAAAAAGAACAAAAAAAAACACCTCACGAAAACTCAGAAACAAGTAAAATAAACGCATACTTAATAACTTTACTTATAATTAACAAGCACATAGTTCAAGCAGCTTAGTAGAGGTTTTGAATCCGATCCTGTTGCTCTAATTATGATAAACATTCCCCGGTGCTAATTATAATTAAGTTAATAGATCCCTTGAGTTCTGTTGGCACGTAATATTGCAGCCTCTGAGTTTCGAGATTGCAGTATGGTATTAAATTTATATGTTAACCTCTGAATGCAGGAGATTAATTTATTACTACATATGTATGTTATTGTATAGTATATGTAAGTTCCTGAATAGAACATAGAAAAAGGAAGTATTCTTTTTAGTGTTAAAAAGTGGCTTAACTCTTACTCTATCCCATAACACATAAAATAGAAAGCTGATATCTTTAGAGCGTCTGACTGAATTTTCTTTAATTGTAATGTTTAATTCCGGACACATCCCATCTAGAAAATTGACTAACCTGATGGGCATATCTGCAACACCTAACTGCGAAGTATTTGGGGCAGTGGAAAATACACAACATGTTCAGATGATACGTGTCCAAAGCGAGCGGTTTAGGGCACATTTATTTTACAGTAAACAGTACTATATTAGTTTTTGTAACAGTGTACTAGCAAGCCCTTTCTCAGACTTAGCGATGTCTTTTTAAAAAATATTAGCTGACCTGCGCAACTTCGTCTGCGTAAAATTTTCCCGTTTTTGCCACATTTATAATTTCTGTTCCGCTCCTATTAGTCGTAGTGTGATGTTATATAGCTTATAGCATTCCTGGATAAATGGGCTATCCAACAGTGAAATATTTTTCAATTTTGACTAGTTTCCTGAGATTATTGCGTTTAAACAAACAAACAAAATCTTAAGCTTTAGAATATTAGGTATAGATATAATAAGAACAAATTATTGTAATATCAAGTAATGCAATAGGTGGCTATGACGGAGCGAGATAAAATTAAACTGTAAACTTATAAAATCTATTTATCTATTTGAGGGCCACGATGCCTTGGAAGGATATATCGACAGGTTTAATTTATAACAGCACTCTGTGTAAGTATATAGAACTAGTTGTCGCCCTAGGATGTCGTTTATCACGATAAAAAATATCCAGTCTTTCTCTGGGACTTAAACTACCATCATACAATAGGGTAGATGACTGTCAAGTCAAATCCGTATCTTTTTAAGAAACGTCAAAACGATGCGCCCCTTACTAATATATATGAAATACAAAACAATGACGTCATTCTTTTGTATGGTCAAATCATGTAGTTTCAATGTTTATTTTGATGTTTATAAATTCATGACAACGTACCACAAATTGTTGTTCCGAGTCTGGGTGTACTTTGTGTCCGTGACTTGTATGTTTGTAAAGTCCCCCGCGACACAGGGCTTGTACCCTACTGCGGGAGTCGTCTTTTTAAAGAAAAAAAAAAAAAAAAAAAAAAAAAAAAAAATTGTAGGGAAACATTGTTTTTCAGAATATTTTTGCAAATGCTATTTCCAGTATAGTGCAAAATAATTTATTGATAATGTAATCATCTACCCTATTCTCCGGGACTCAAACTACCTCAATTTAATTTCATGTTTAGGTACATGTAATTTAGTACTTTCATTTTTATTATTAGCTTGGATTCCATTGGTTAAATGTCAAATGAAAATATGCATTTAATCTTAATTTAATTTCATTTCGAAACTTGGACATGCAACTTTGTTCCGTTGGCTTAAAAACGTAGCATTGTCTAACATTTTATTTGTGTAATCATTTAAAAAGCGTATATACCTACATGTTCTGAGTCGAGTCTGTCCATCTCGTGAACTGATTTGGTCATCTTCTGCGCTCTTTTCTGCGCAGACGCTGCTCTTGCTTGTAATATCTGAAAGTTAAAGGTTAAAATACTTTCATTACAATTATAATTAATATGAATATTACACATATAAATTTGTAGTTACAGGTATCTGTAACTACGTTGTGTAATAAATAAATATGTCGCAAGACCTCGGAGAAAGAGATTGAAAAGAGACTGCAAGTATGTTCCCACCAAGTTCTACCTACTATTATATAGAAGCAACTATATTATATACTCCAACAAATTGTTAAAATTTGCATGCCTACAGGTAGATTATGAAGACACATATTACCATTCCTTTCATCTTACTTTTTACCCATTTTCGTAAATAAAAAAAATTATTGATTGATAGTTCCCACATAACTTTCGGCTGGATATAATGACAGCTCTCCTTAATCGCAATTGGTTAGTAGGACGAAAGAAAACAACATGTACTACGAAAAACCAAACTAATACGACTTCTACAAAGAAGCCATCGCTATAGCAATAAAGTTGCACATTTTTATGACTTCTTGTCGCAAATTGCGAGTAGAATTTATGACAGCGTATGCACTTTGCGACCCTCGTAAGAGACGCAGTTAGCGTTTGTCTTTGTCAGTGAAGTGCTGTTATGTTTACTTGGAAATGTTGAGCAAAAGTTATAATGTGTTATTAAAGCACGGTCCAAAAAAATCGGTTCACTTTTACCTATACTCATTTCGTTTTAGAAAATTGGTTTACTTTTACAAACATGTCATACACATACGCGATGGAATAAAATACCAATTCAATAACCATTTAGTTGAATTATATTCACGTCTGCATAAAAAATATATCATAATCAAATTAAAATATAAAGTAAAATTATGGCGACCCTGATATTAATGTCACCTTGGTAGGGTTTTCATTAATATCCTCACCAAACTGCTGAAGACGAAGAGAAATATAGATAAATATACAATACTGTCGAATCTGTATGCCTTTGAGAAGATGTGAGAAAACTAAGCTCCTGATAGGGAAGGCTTGGAACCGTACGGGGGAGACTTTGGTCAGTATAGGATAAAAAAAAGTAATTTGACGTACAAACTTATTACTTACGTTTTATTATTATAAGGGGATATACATAGAATCCTCTAACAGTTTACTCCACAGAACACACATATCTGTGGTTTACTCTATACTAATGTAAAGTGTATTCCTTGTTCGAATTTTATAAATAAATATAATTTTATTTTTAAAATTCGAACAAGAAAAGGATTTTTAACATTAGTAAGGGAGATCCCCGAGACAATAACTTACAGACATCCTTCTCTGTTCCGCTTCAGCCAACTTCTCCTCTATGTCAGGCAGGCTGATGTCAGGTTGGGGAGGCTGCAACAACCTCTGCAGATGTGCCGGCGGCGTGGTCGGCCGTTTAGATCCATCGAATTCTTCTAAAGGGATCTCGAACGCTACCGCTGGGGATAACCACACTTAAAGACGTTAGTTACTTGCTATAAGTTTATCTAATATGTTCAGGTGAGGGGTCTGTAGCGATTAGGCAGATCGAGAAATCAGTGAGGATTAAGCTACGTTACCACTTTAAGTAAAAATGTTTCAACCCTATTTGTCACGTATAGCACTTTAAGCTGTCAGTCCAACGCTTAAACTCTCTTCGGTCATAGCGGATTTCTGTCCTATCTGAGAGAGTGACCGAATAGGGACTGCTTTATGTGTAGTTGGCTATTGACTAATTAATTTGACTGCAAAGCACGTCGATTCTACAGGGTGTAACAGAAAGGTGTGGTCAAATTTCAGCAGCGGATAGGGTACGTTATCAGTAATGAACCTACCATGGTGTCATAACTGGTTGCATTATTATTACATAGTTGTAGCATATTCTTTTTGTCAAAATTTTGTAGTGAAAGGCGTATGGCATAAGTATTATACCTCCCCTGGTACAAAATTCAATTGGATTAATTATGGAATAGAGTCTTTTTAAGTCATACTTTTTTTAGTTAATAACTGTTTCATTTATAAATAAACGAATGAAAAAATAATAAATATATTTTTAAAGCACTCCGATTTTGAAAAAAATAGGTATTTGCACTCAGTATCATGGGCACTTACTAACCCTTGAATATGACCACACCTTTCTGTTACACCCTGTATATCGGAATTGAGAGTGTACTTGTGTCTACGAAGATACTTGTACGGTATATTATCTCAGGAGGTACAACTTACCATAACCAAGAACCATGTTTTAGACACACTAACCCCAGGGAGCTAGAGTGTCTTAAATATGTTAGTTTGTGACAAATGTCTGATGTCATCAGCCGGGCCTAAACCGGACGGTTTTGGGTCGGCAATCCCGCGATCCGTGATCGTCAAGCATGAATCGTTGATCGTACATAGGCGATTCTATTTTTTGAAACTTGCAATTTTATAATTCGAACTCTCGGAGTTAGTATTCGTATCACCGGATCGCGCGATCTACTCACAATCGCCAATACAAGTGACTGAAGCAGCTTTGAGCCAAAACAAAAACCGACAACGAACGAATCGAGCGAGGCAGGAAAGCGCACTCCAAATTTTGCGCCTGGATGGCGGCACGTCCACTCCAACCGCGTCTTTGGAGTGCGCTGGATCGTCCGGTATTGACGCGGCTATTTAAAAACACAGTGTACATGAAACTTCCTACCAAACCTAACCTACCGAAGTGATCGTTTGGTAGCCCAACTACACTATGGATTTTATTTTTTGCGCTATTCAAGATCTATCACTATCAAAATTGTCAACAATTTTATAACATAATATGTCAGTCAAAGTGCTCATTGCACACTGCAACCTTGTCTTCTATTATTGTCTAAGCAATGTAACTCACAAGTACAAAGCCAAGTATAAAATTAGATATATATCGATTTTATTATACCTACCTTGTTGTAAAAGTTGTACGGATCAATAGACACATTAAGATAATGAGGTGACTTCAATGTTTCAATCGAATAGAATCTGTTTATTATACTGTGAGTTGTGACTGTCTAATACTATAACCTATGGTGCAATAAGTGGAGTATTAATAGGTACAATAATAGAGCTCAAAAAAAATGTCGGTTGGTCCTTTATTATAGTGGTATTAAATTGTGAACCGACGAAGGCTGCAATTGTCAGTGTGAAGTATACATATAAAAGAAAAATCCGCCGGCTCAAAAAAGATGGAAACAAGATCCCCTACATAATTAAATAATTTCATGCAGTCGGAGGCATTAATGAGACTCGATGAACTTAGTAAAGTGCCTCCGACTGCATGAAATTGTATAATTATGTAGAGGATCTTGAGGGTAAAAATAGATAACATCGAAACATTTTTGACGACATAAATAGGTACACCAATAGGAAGAGTGTGAAATACTAACATCGAACCAACTTACGAGGTTTAGGCTTTACAGGTGTTTCAGGAAGTACCACAGTCGGTAAGTCGTCTCCATCATCATGATGGTGGCCATTCAGTCCTGCACCATTAGCTGCCTTTGTAGCACCATTGGTTGTCTCTTCAGGGATCGCGGCTACTGTACCAGAGGAGCCGCAACCCATTTTGTACCTAAAGTTTGAGAGCAAGGGCTTAAAATCAAAACTTCAACAGATTATTAACAAAAATGGTAGCCATTTAATCAAATTACATCAACGAATCGTTATAAGATCAAAACTAAGCATTAAAAGTTTTCATCCGTGATCGTTACAACGATCTGTAGTAATTTGGATGCACTCTAGATGTTAGCACGAAGCTTAAAATAATTGTTTTTCAATTAAATTATTGACGAATGGGAACAAGTAGATAACGATATCAGATATCAGATATAGGCCATATCTGATATCTGATATCATATATATAAATAGACCACTGCCAATAGAAAATACTTACCAAAAGAGTATGACAACATGTCAATTGAATTGAAAGATTCTAATACATTAACTTCATTACTTCCCTACCCTCTAAGCTAATAAAAGAGTTAAGAAATCATCACCGCGAAAGTTGAAAAGTTAAAATCATTACCATATTCGGTGCTTTCTGTTAATTTCACTTTTATACAAGTATTTTGCCACCAAGTAACGTGAATTTTAATATCACGGATCAAAATTTTAGTGATGAAGAGTTTGTAACTATAAACAATCCAGATTTCATTTAGATTTGTTGAATACATATTGTTTTACGTATTTACGGTTTTTGTATTATATGAATGTAATCTAGGTTATAACTTAGATTCTCCTAAAAGAAAAAGAAGTTCAGTAACAGTCAATAATATGACAATGAGCAAATTAAAATGTTGACTTATTATACTTACTTCCCTGCAGTTGACATGTCAAGATGTGCATGATGATGGCAAAGACTGTTAATTGACACATAAGCCGCGATAAAAAAAAAACAAAGTGGATAATGTGACAAAGTTAGTAGTTATCTACTTCCGCAGTTGATATGTCAGGATGTATGGGTGTGTGGGCAGAAATAATCGGATACGGATTTTAGTATTATTATAACGCCATGTCGTAGGTACTCTTCATCTTATAGAGTACAATAAATCTCATCCTGGATGTTCACTTTGGAATAATAACACAAACCTTAAAAAAAAAAATCCTTTGCACCCTTAAACATACTTGGCGGCAAAATAGTTATTTATATTTGGGATAGGCAATCGTATCTATTTGTTCCAATTCGTCAAAAATTTCATTGAAAAACAATTATTTAAGTTTTGGTTTAGGATTTTAAAATTACTCCGATCGTTAAAACGATCCGCATTTGCCGAGCTACCCAGATAACCTAGGTGTTTATTTTTCCGTGTTTACTATAAACATCAAGGCAATAATATCAAAAAATACGGTGAAAGGAGACAAAAAAGAGTGTCAGTAACACCCAGGCTAATGACTAAATTAAAAGCTTATTTTTAGATGCCTCGTGTAGAGGCAAAACACATGTCGTAGTTACTCTTCGTGGAAGCGGAATATTGCAAGTCAAGGGTCCGGAGGTGCCTACCACTTGACTTGGTGAGAGTACCTGTCTAAAATAATCTAAAAAACACCTGAACAAATTTTCAAAAATCTAAGGAACAAACCAACTAAGTATCTAACAGAAAAATCTTATCCGTTAACAAATATGCCTTATCTATTTGAGCTCTACGATGACAGACAAACAAACAGATATCCAGACTCACAAGTCGTCAGGAAAAAAACCCTGCTTTATTTACAGACAGACAGATGGGGTAAGCTTAATAAAAGTATTTCGATACTCTTTGGGTATGGAATCCTAAAATCACACCTCTTTTTTCGCCGTTGGTTACAACAGTCACTAAACCCATGAAAGCTTTGACCTACAATTTACACACAAAAATAAATCGAATGTTATCACTCGTAACCTCATTGCTCAAATCGATTCCTTTGACCTAAGGAAGTAATCAAATTACCCCCAAAACTGCCTCCCACCCCCCTCCTCCCTCCCGTAGTCGATGCCACACTGTCTGTTGTGATAAAAGGTCTACATTTATCATTTATAAAGGTCGGCTACTTAAGAGGGGGTACATGTTCGAGCTGTCAAACGTCATGTACTGTAGCAATTATCTAGGATATCTACCTGCCTTGGTTTTGTTCGGGAGCAATGTACCAATGACGTACTTTACAAATACAATAATTACATTTTTTACAATTTTTTCTATCTTTCAAAAATGCAATTATTGTATTTGTAAAGTAATTGGCAAGAAACGCCTATAAAAGTTACTTCAATATTCGGCCTGCGACATCATAATTTGTTAAAATGCTCTCTGTAATGAAGCAATAACAAAAGCCGTGATAGTTCTTTAACTACCGACTAGATGGCGCATGCGAGGGCCCAACTCGCGAGCATCAAGGTATAGAAAAATTTTGAGCCCGGTTTGGCTACGGAAGTCTCAGGTTCGATTCCTGGGTCTGGACTTAAAAATTTTCTATCTTTCAAAAATGCAATTATTGTATTTGTAAAGTAATTGGCAAGAAATGCCTATAAAAGTTACTTCAATGACGTACTGAAAAATTAATGTAACTTCATGTCACAACAAAGAAGAAATCAACGAAATCAGCATAGCCATTTACAAGTAGTAAACAAGTAAGTTGTTGATGATGGTATATCATGCGCAGAAACATTGATAGGTATGAACTACATTCATTTGTTCTGAGATCATGCGTATGTACGTTCCATGATTCGCTACGGAATAATATTTTGGGGAAATTCCACAGATATTTCTTAAGTTTTCTTAGCACAAATGCATTTAGCATTTGTGCCATTTGTGGCATGTAATGGACTAATTCTTGTAAACCAGTATTTATATCAAAGAAACTGTTAATAGTTTCAAGTATCTACATTTATGAAATGGATAAGTTCGTAAAGATTAATATGTCACAATTTACGAAAAATAACTTGTTCGCTGTTTGTCCCTAGACTTTTTCGGCCCATGAGAGTAATCATAGGTCCACGAGACAGGTCTTTTAAAAACATTCTAAGGTATCTTATAAACTTTTTTGATTGAGTGCTCCGAAAGTTGCATATATTGTGTGCCCCCCCCCCCCCCCTTAAGTTTTGAACTATGTAACCAAAAAATATGAAAAAAATGTCAAAGGTAGCACTTAATAAATACTTTAAACTAGAGCATGGTCATGGGTTTTTTATTCTCCGATTCGTCCCATTGAAATCTATTTCTTTTAGTACAGTCGATAACACAATCTTAGGTAAATCGTTACAGGTTCAATAAACAAATTTTAATAAAATAATATATTTTATTTAATTAAAATCAAGTATGACGCAGTATATCAGTTTGGTATATACCTATTTTTGTGTTTTCTTTTGATTTTGTGGTAACTAAGATTGTGTTACCGACTGTACTAAAAGAAATAGATTTCTTATGCATATAGCAATTGGACGAATCTAGAAAACAAAAAAAAAATCGTCTCATGGCCCGAAAGAATCGTAGGACAAAACAATCTAACTACCACAAACATGAATTATAATTTATTTAAACAATTTCATTTAATCTATTATTGCTGAGTATCCATACTTTAAACAAACATGTGTGATTTTCTGCCAGCCAGGTCCTTCACGTTTTTATTTCGTTTTCGCGGCAAGCCCGTGTCAACTGTCAAAATAGAGAGCTGCGCTTAAAATGCATCAACTCGCATGCGCGGCAGTCTTCTTTGAGCGCATCGCGCATGCGCCGGAAAATGGAAAACGTTAATAAGGACTCAGCTGGTAGAAAATCAACTATGCACACATGCTTGTTCAAAGTATGGCTACTCAGCAATTCGTGATAAAATAGATTAAATAAAATCATTAATATAAACAGTGATTATTATCAAGTTAATGTAAAACAAACGTACATGTTCTGGCTAAGCAAATATAGGTACGACGTAAATCCTTTGTTATTATTTAGTACTAGCTGTGACCTGCGGTGTTACCCGCGGCTTAATAGCCTATATGTTAATCCAGGGTGTCAGCTAACTTCATACCAAATTTTGTTAAAGTCGCTCTAGCCGTTTAGACGTGAAGAAGTAACAAACATACACACTCACATACTCACAAACTTTCGACTTTATAATATTAGTGTGATTTAGGTGAATATAGTTTTACATAGAGTCAGTTAGTCATGTCACTCAAAGAGTTAGTAGGTAACTAGACATAGGAGTCATACAATAAATCAATAATAGACTAACTCATCTTTCATTACGACACTGCAACAAAAGTGAATAAATTTTTCCATTTAAATCATCTATTTTTCCACAAAATATTAAAAATATTCATCTTCAAAATCTTTTATAAAACTAACTTCGATTTAGGTAATATAACACTTAGTTTAATGCTGATAATTAGTCATCGAATGTTGAACTAAAGTTACTAGTGAAATAAATATTGTCATTGCTACATTTTTATTAGCATTAGTCATATAAAATGTCACTGTCATCAATTTCTAGGTACCTATTTAATGTAACATGCTTATTCATCAGTCCTAATTACGATGACCTTTGAAAAGCCTTTAACATTTCTACATAACGAATTATTGAGTAATGTAATTTTGTCAACATATAAAATCACATTAGTTTGTTAGAATAACTTGAAATTGTATAATTTTCAAAAATAATTAATTGGATTCCTTTTTTAATAATAAGGAATTTTAGACAATTACATATTATACATTTCAACCAATTTTTTTTTTAAACAAAATTCTAGATTTAAGCTTTAAATCATTATCTAATACACACATCAAAAGTGTCTAGGGATCAAGCATTTTTATGCGGATTTCTTGAGATTGAGATGTGGCTTTGTAATAAATTTATGATTTTATAAATTTATATGGATCCTTTTTGGTGCATTTCATAATTTGAATCAGGAACTGTGAATCAAATTCGAGTACATATCAACCCATATGATGGCCCACTGCTGGGCACGGGTCTCCCCAGTAGAACCTACTAGTATGTAGATCCTGGGGGTAATTGCCATAATCGCCACGCTTGGCGAGCGGGTTGGCGATCGCAGTAAGGCTTTAAGTACGCAGAGGACGCTGCTGCCCGTCCTCCGGGGTGAAATCCCTTAGTCGCCTTGACGACACCCATGGGAAGAGATGGGGTGGTACTATTCTTAAGCCGGCACCACACGGCATAATTCGAGTAAAAGATGAAAATCAGCTGTCAATATTTTCCCTATAAAAACATACAACGCATTGAAGACATTATTAGTGCTACTGTTTCCCTACTACTGATTAAAACCAACGTTATTATGGAGCGGCGACGTCATTTAAGCAGGGAAGAAATGCTCAGAGCCGTGGGAATGATAGAAGCTGGTTCCCGGCAACGTACTGTGGCTTTAGCTCTCAATACAAGTCAGAGTGTTATCAGTCGACTTTGGACACGTTACCGAAGCACTGGTACCGTGGCTGAGCGCCATGGAGGACGGTATCGCTGCACCACACGGAGACAAGACCGATACATTCAAATCTTAACTCGAAGAGGTCCAACAATAACCGCCATGATGTTAGCCGTGAGGCTTCATCACTCTTCAGGGAACTTAATTAGCGACCAAACAGTCAGAAACCGCTTGCATGAAGTGAACCTTCATTCCCGAAGACCGCTACGGGTACCACCTACAGCAATGCACAATCGTAGGATTCGATATCAATGGGCTCTTGAACACAGAAATTGGGCAGAAGAACAATGGCGTTTCGTGTGCTTTTCTGATGAGTCTCGTTTTGGTATGAGACCGGATACAAGACGTATACGACACTGGAGAACCCCTGGACGCCAACAGCGATTAAAATCCTGCCAGGAAGTCCATCCTTATAGTGGTGGAACCATCATGGTATGGGCGGGTATTTGGATCGGCGGAAGAACTGAGTTGATTTGGATCAGAGGCAACCTCAACGCTCAAATTTATGCTGAGACGATTGTATCAGACGTCATCGTTCCTCTACAAGTGCAAATCGGTCCCTTATTTCAGTTAATGCATGATAATGCACGACCGCACACCGCAAGAGTTGTAAGACAGACTCTCGCCGCAGCTAACATCAATGTCCTGCCCTGGCCTGCTCAGTCGCCAGACTTGAACCCGATTGAGCATACATGGGATATGCTACAGAGAAGAGCTCTGCCGAATATGGAGGGTATCCAGTCGCAAGAAGACCTTTTTTTGTTGTTGCAACGAACATGGGCGGCCATTCCACAGCGTGATTTGGATGAACTCATTTTGAGTATGCCAAACCGATGTTCTTGTGTTGTTAGTGTTCGCGGTAGAAACACGGATTATTAATTGTTTAAGTTACCCAATAAAATTTTAAAGAAAACTGTTATTTCAGTCTTTTTTTCGAACTTTAATGTTAGTGGTTCAAATGTCAAAAATCCCTTTATTAGGAAAATGGCAAATTTCTTTATTAATGCAAAGGTGACTTGGTTTATCGTTACTGTGACAAACGAAAACACTTTATTTGATGAATCCTTAAAGAAATAAAAAAAAAAAAATCAATCAGGAGAAAAGTTATTGCATAAATATATGTTGATCCCTAGACACTTTTGATGTGTGTATATAAAATTCTCGTGTCACAGTTTTCGTTGCCATACTCCTCCGAAACGGCTTGACCGATTTTGATGAAATTTTTTGTGCATATTGGGTAGGTCTGAGAATCGGACAACATCTATTTTTCATCCCCCTAAGAGTTTGTTTGTTTGTTTGAACGCGATAATCTCAGGAACTACTGGGCCGCATTGAAAAAATATTTTATTGTTGGATAGCCCATTTATATAGGTTATAACATCACGCTACGACCAATAGGAGCGGAGCAGCAATAATTTTTTTTGTAAAAAAAAAAAAGGTAGAAAAAAGGGAAAATTTACGCAGACGAAGTTGCGCGGGTCAGCTAGTAATAACTAAAAATAGTTAACTTCAAACAGATTAGTAACAAAACAGGGCAAGTGCATGTCGGACCATGCTCAATGTAGCGTTTCGTAATCCCCCCCCCCCCCTCTGCCAATTGTTTTGTTCGTTCTCTGTTATTTTTGTTTCCTACTTACAACGTCATATTTGACGCTACTACTACTTAGCTGTGATAGTTTTCCTTTTAGTTTCAATTTATACAACGTTATTCTTGATATAGTTAAAACCTGAAAGTATCAGTAACACAATCTAATGGGATAGTTTTTGGACCAGGTTATATTTTTCAATTCATTAATTAATCAATCATTCATTCATTCATTTATCATTCTAACAGTCCAAATCCATTTCATAATGTGGATTTGAAATGTAATCATCACTTATTTTCCAAAAATAACCATGTATATTACGTACTACTAGAAGCAATGAGCACAATAGCACGAAGAACACTAGACAACTTGAATGGCTTATAACTCTGCAAGTTTTCAATATTTTCATTATCTTTTAAGCTATTGCATAGCTTCTATCGCGGGCCTTGAGCGCGGGGACCGAATCCAGAAATTCCGTAACGAAAAAACCTCACGCTCCCCACTCCGACGGGCACAGCGGTGATACTTTTTACTTTTGCCATCTATCAATGAATAGCAGAACTTTTAATGATTTTTTTTTTTAATTTAAAGAAAAAACTTTTTTAAAAACTAAAAATTTTTTTTTTTTTTAATTTCTTTTTTTAAATTTAAACATTGTTTTTTTATAATTAAAAAAAACACTTAAACATATTTATATATTTTTTTAATTGCTTAAGTTGATAAAAATACTATGCAATAGCTTTACCGCGGCAGTCCCCGAGTGCCACACATTTTTATTTATATGTTTTTTTGAAGTAAATTTATCGGGGTGCAGCTTTGCACTATACCAAAAATAACCATGTATAATACTACCGTGATTTTTTTAACATACCCAATATCAACAACCATTTAGCAGGCAGGGGGGACACTTGACTCTAACAAAAAATTGCATTTTATAACTTAATATTTCACGAACAGATCCCTAAATCTAAAAATGACCGGTATACACTTTAAACATTTATAAATTACAGCCTTCTAGCACTATTATTATTCGTAAATTATTGACATTTAATTTAAGTTTATGTTGTTTTATTTACTGACATTTATTTTAATTTATTTTTAATTTTATATTGTTTTAATTTCTGACATTTCTTTTTAAATTTCTGACTTTAAATTTAATTTTATATTACTTTTTTGTGTCATTTTTAATGGTTGGATATAATATTTGTCTCTTGGTGATTAGGTATTTATGCTGTATTATTATTTTTTATGTTCAAACGTTAAATATTAGCACGCCACATGTGGCAGAATATGCTGTAACACACGCTTGTCAACATCTGTAAACCATCATATTCTGGGAAATAAATGTCTCTGATTCTGATTCTGATTCTGCCATTTTGGCTACGAAACCCTAAAAATCGACTATCTTCAGTAAATAAACTAATTATCCTTGACTCGGTGATCTATGGCCGACCGCGACGCCATCTTAATGACACTCATTCTACTTGAGGCTTGCGCTCAAAAAGAATAAAAAACTTCGGCAAATTGCTCCTCACAACTTGCAAACCATTGACGTTTGGTCAACAGAAAGAGACAACGGTACTTTGTACACAATATCTGTCAAAGAGACAGGGCCGCACGAGTTTTTATCTCTTTTACGCTTTGCAGTCAATTTTTACTTCTTTACGTCAATGTTGCAAACACAACTTATGGAACCCTTATTTTAGAGCCCTCCGCGAGGCTACACTACCTGCCTAAACCAGCTCGAGTTTCCAGTTCCCGGTTGCCAGCCTGCGACGTGCCAGCTAAGTGCCTCCACTTCACGTCAAGCTAACGTCGCCAGACCATCAAGACCAACACACTGTCATATCGACACTGAAAGAGTAAATCCTCATCCAAAACCCATTTGCTTAGATTAACTTTCATATAATTCAAAACTAGAACTTGATTTTAGCCTCAAAACCTTCGTTACAACATGTATAACTTCAAAATAAAGTAACTTTTTCAGTAGAATCATTCTATAAAGGCTAAAATGACACACATAAACACCCTTGACAGTCTGAAACAAACCGATTCTATTACAGTGATGTGTAACATAGAGATATAATTGATACAGTTTAGAAAATGCGTTAAAAAAAATTATAGATGTGCACAATGATGTAATAAGGAATAGTTTACTTCCTGCAAACGAATGCACACATATATACTGCAATGTTACCCTATTAAAAAAAATGTAAAAGTAGGACATGATTTAGTTATCACAAGCGAAAAAGAGAAAATTATAATCCGCTGCTTTCATCTGTTGACGCCGGCGATAATATAAAGCCCTTTATTAAAATATATATATTACGGGTCTTAATTGCGTGAATAATTTGAGGTAAAATACCTTGTTTATTGCCCGACGTTTCGACCGTATTGCAACGGCCGGTGGTCAGTCTTCCTGTGACCACGGACGTTGATAAGACCCATAATATATATATTTTAATAATGTGTACAAATCGCGAAAGTTTATCAACATTAATAAAGCCCTTGTAAATGACCTACATCTTTTTACATATAACATCATTGGATGTGCAGTAACAAGGTATATGTCGTCCACAAGGGGCCAACAGAAGTACTGGTAAAAGCATAATAAAATAATAATAGGTAATATTTACCTTGACTTATAGCCTAGACTGGCTATAACGGTCGATTCAGACACATGGTGTTTTCACACAAAAAATGACAGTTGGCAATGTGTTGGTCAACCGATCTATAATATCTACATATTATTTATCTATAAAAACCTAGGTATAGACTTATTCAAGGGCATTGTGCTACTAACCAGCATGGTATTCATGGTGCCATGGAATGTGACACGTTGTCTAAGATCATTTAACATTCTAGACATTTATTTTTAAAATAAGAGTGAGATCTATATAGCAATAACAACACAACATATGAAAATTATAGCAATTCTTTTAATTTCATGCATGACATTGGAGTGTCATTTGATATCGTTAACTTAAAAAATATTAAAAAAATATATTATTGTCTACATCTGCCATATTATTGTTTATTTTATTGACCCAATGCTACAAACTTTTTTTAACATTTTTTTTGCGCAATTTACAAACAAGAGACAAAACAAAAGTTTAAATTAGGGCTTGCTTTAAGCAAAGAATACTGAATTACAATAATACAAGAAAATAAATTAACTACCTATACAGTACTTTTAAAAAAAGTTAAATGTTACAGTAGGATCAACGTAACTTGACCGGATTGATTGCGCAGATGCATTTTTCAATAATAAATAGTGACAGGAAGCTGGGGGCGGGGGCGGTAACTAAACCAAGAGGATTAGAGCGATTACGCATTACAATGTCATAATTAGTATAACCAACTCCAGTTTTTTATTCGTAAAGAAATTGTTTTTAAAACTTTCTTTAGTATCTACTGTAACTGTTCTAAATTTAAACTTTTATGAACTCGTATTTATGGTATTTTTATATTGTTGAATTAAAATTTTGTTCGCATCTCTATGACGTGCGCGAAAGTAATAAGAACCTAACTTCAATCCGGTCAAGTTACTTTGATCCAACTGTAAGAAACCTTCCTGCACTGCATGTTAGGAAAATTGAATTATCTCAATACATACGTAGGTTGTACATGTTTATGACAAACGTACTCCTCATTAACTTCCTACAAAGTATTCATTAACAAAATAACAAAAGAAAGGCAAACAAACAATGTGGACGTTCGACAGATGTTTAGCTATTTTTCAATCTGTGTACCATTGCTTCATTCTCTTCACACAGATCTCGTAAACATGAATCATGGAACATAGAATACCAAGAGGACGATTTCATATAATAATAATATCTTGAGCTTGTACTATGGAAACCAGACAACTGATAAACATAATTATATCTTTCTAAATACATACATGTTATAGATAAATAACACCCAGACACAGAATAAACCATCGTGCTCACAAATAAAGTTTTATTTTGGGTGGGGATCGAACCCACGACATCCGGCTTAGCTGTCAGGGTCACTAACCACTAGACCAACAGGCCAGTCAAAAAAAGAAATAAATAAATATCTTTGAAAAACTATGTAGCCATATTCCAAATTAGGCAGGACTTGTGTGTGACCTTATGGCAATCAGACCGTTGGTAAACAGCAATACATACATATTATGAAAATATATATATATTACGAGTCTTAAACGCGTGAATAATTTAAGGGTAAATACCTTGTTTTTTGCCCGATGTTTCGACCGTATTGCAACGGCCGTGGTCACGGGTTGCAATACAAAAACGTCGGGCAAATTATTCACGCGTTTAATACCCATAATTTAAATATTTTCATAATGTGTACAAATCGCGAAAGTAAAAACATTACATACATACTAGCAAGATTTAGGAGGGCTCGCGAAGTTTTCTACCAAGTAATATTTTTTAAAGAGAATTAGCTTTTAGTCGCATTTATTTTAAAATGTGTTTAAAATAATATTTCTTTAATAGATAACACACCATACATAAACTTAAATCACTATATCAAAGCCCAAACCTGAAAGTGTGATAGTTTCTCAGTAAATGGTACCACAAAAGTGCATACGTTGCAGGATAGTGTTAGGGCTCACTTGTAAATGACACTCATACAAAGAATAAACAATGTAAGTTGCGTGCTCATCACATAAAGATTTATTCTGGATTGAAATCGATCCTCAACCACTGGCTTAGCAATCAGTGTCACTAACTACTAGACTATCAGGCAAGCAACGTATAGGATTGAAGTTTAAAAAGTATTCAGCTGTAAGTCGTAAAAAACAGTAAAAAACAGTACAAAACAGTCTGAAGCGCTAGCGTAGAAGAAAGAAATGGTATGAATGAAGTGTGCTGATCGGAAAATTGGACTCTGATTGTCATGAATGTAGTCATTGTACGTGAATCGCAGTGTGCCGATTGGATGATGTAGCGCTACTAGTGGTAGTTGGATCTTTAACAACACTCACTATAAAATTATATATACTACGGGTCTTAATCGCGTGAATAATTTAAGGTAAAATACCTTCTTTATTGCCCGACGTTTCAACCGTATTGCAACGGCCGTGGTCACGGGTAGACTAAGATAAACAAGGTATTTTACCTTAAATTATTCACGCGTTTAAGACCCGTATTACATATAATTTTATAATGTGTATAAATCGCGAAAGTTTATCAACATTTGTAACACTACACTACAATTAAACAAAGTTATGTGTCCAGAAAGCTCTATGTTTGTATCAAGTTATACCTTAGGCCTTCCCCTATAAACACCTTTCGACGGACTTTTAAATTAATTTAGACCCTCCTCCTGGTCTTCTATACTCCATGACATGGATGAAGGGGGAAATGGAATGAATTGCCAGCAATATTTCCTGATTATCCCCACCCCGGTGGAGGAAAAATGGCTGTACGACCTCGTTACCTTTGCGTTATAAAATCTATGAGGGATTTGTTTTTTTTTTAATTTTAGTCTTTTAATCTGTGGGGAATTTATGTTTGGTTTTTATTGCTTGAATGAAATATTACGCTTGAAGATATTTGTTGTTTGTGTCTTGGTGGTAAATTAAATTTAGTATTCAAAATATCAAGTATAATTGGCTATTTTTAGGGTTAATACATTACTTTACATTAGATAAAGGATGTCTTAGCAATTTCTTAACTTTTATAATACAGCACTTTTATGATTATTTTTTTTTAGTATTCCATTTTGAGGCATTACTATGTTTTTTTTTTTTGCAACGGAATGTTTCAAGTGAGGACAAGCATTACAAATATATAACTATTTGCTACTTCAAGAGTAAAAATAAATCTAAGTAAATTAACCTAAAAATACAGGTAGGTACTTACACGCTTTTTAATAAACTTGTAAAGTCACACAAAACACCAAATATCCACTGCGCAATAAACAAATGGTAGAAAACAATCCACTGCAAAGGTAATCAGTTCCACAATTAGATATCAATATCACGACACGAATACGTCATCAATAGGGTATCGAACGGGCGACCCGTGCGGCCGCTACCACATCCTACACACAACTATCCGCTACGATTAATACAATTTTATTTTCACTATACTTTTTCCAATCGTACGTAGTTTAGATACTTGGATGTAGAAGTGTTGATACTTTGGAATAACATTTATGAAAATTTTGATTTTAGGTTGGTGTCTACTTACTGGTATCATTATTAGTATTGCTTTGATTTTATATATTGTTTTATCATCGTAATGTAGTTACTGAGAACTACAGAAGACTTTGACGTTTGCGTCTACTACTATTATACTGCTTCAATTTAAGATACTGGACTAGGAATCCAGATATTGTACTTATAATCATCAAAATTGCAGATACTAAAGTTAGGTATACAGTAGGGACCCACATTGGCCCACATTTGACATAATGGCAAATATCCTTTTGAGATATATTCAGGCGGTGGTACTTCAGGGTTTTGCCTCTCGGTGGACTACCATCCCCTCAGGAGTACCTCAGGGTTCAATCCTGGGTCCATTGCTATTTATATTGTTCATTGCCGACATTGGTAGTTGTTTTAAATACTCTTACATTCTTCTTTATGCAGATGACATGAAGATACATAAAACTATACGAAGAATATCTGATACTCATGAGTTACAAGATGATTTCAACAGGTTTCAATTATATTGCACTCGTAATAAACTTAAACTCAACGTATCGAAATGCCATCATGTATGCTTCACTCGTTTAAAATCAACGATTGGTTTAGGCTACACATTAAACAATGAGGTAGTCACTAAAGTCGACAGTATTAGAGACCTTGGTATTACACTGGACAGCAAGCTTCTCTTTGACCAGCACATAGAGAATATTGTAACGAGGGCCTCAAAAGCCCTAGGTTTTGTCTTGAGGACCTCCGCCTGTTTCCGATCTATCAAAACAATCAAAATACTTTATTGTTCTTTTGTGCGTAGTCATTTGGATTACGCTTCTCAGGTTTGGAGCCCTCAGTATGAGACTTACAGGTCCCGTATAGAGGGCATCCAGAGAAAATTCATGCGTTACCTGGACTTCAAGGCACAGGTTTACTCACGTGATTACAACCATCGTTGCAAGCGATACCATTTTCTGCCTCTTGACCGTAGGCGTTACATCAATGATATATGTTTTTTGATTAAGATCGCAAATGGTTCAATTGACTGTCCCGAGCTTATTGCAAAACTAGGATTAAGGACTCATCAAACTGGCCTTCGGTAGCGTCCAATCCTAGACGTACCTTTCACAAGTACAAACTATAGACGCAATGCCTTCTTTCATCGTGGTATGAGGGAATTTAACCAATTACCCAGTGAATTAAACATAGACCTATTCTGTACTAGCGCGAGAGTTGCGGGTAATCTCTTGGCTAAACTATTTTTTGATAGCGAGTAGCGACCTTGGCTGTGGTGTTATATACTGTACATATGATAGCGGTAGGGTGGTTAGGGTTTCCTTTTAGATTTTCTGTATTCTTAATTTTTTTTTTCTGTTATTTATATATATATTTTTGTTGTTAAATTGTTATTTCTGTGATCTGCTCTTGTGTTGAATTGTATAATCTTTAAAATGCATCTGTGAAAGCTTGTTATTAGCAACATGTTTATCAAGTAACTGTATAAATACTCAAATTGTATTAGTCTGTAAGCTTTCCTAAGAGAGAATAAAAGATAGACACATGAAAAATAACTCATATTGTAGTCTGATTTAGTAGCTAAATAATATCAATCAGCTAATATTGCAACATAGCTGAAACTAGTAAAAAAGGTTATTTATTCAGTCCAATTTACGCAACCGGTATCATAAATTGAATGTAATCAGGATTTTAAAGAAAACCTACAGCCACTTATTTTCTTGTTGTCAGTGTTTAAATAATGTTGTGATTTGGTAGAAATACAGGAGTGGTACAATTTAAGCGCCGGTTCAATAACAGGCCGTCTTGGAGATAAGCCCAAAATTTGATTTTGTTTCAAATTGGAAAACTAGTGCACGTAGTATATGTTTGCATTAGTGCATTAACACTTATGCAATGTAAAAAAACGTAGTGCGGCTTATCTAACTATAGATATGTACATATTAAGCAATACTTATTTCTTTAGTAAAACTTACATTGCTATGTGGAAGAAAGCTTTAGAACCTCTTCCATATTGTTCTAGGCGTTTGTTACGGCGATGTGCGTTAATCACTTGTCATCCGAATGTATGTTAACACTCATGATTTCAGAATCACCCACCGGTTGCCACAATAATAGCAGCAGTTCTCACCACACCATTTTTTCCTTACAAATTAGCAGCAAATCACAGCTCAAGCAGCAAACACAATCGCAAAACCTCAATAATTACATGCAATGTTAATGACAAGTATCAAATAAAACCAGTCGCCGTATATTCAGGACTTAACAATGCTTACATACAAATTACTATCACCTACTATGCTCGCACTAAACCCCTTTGCGTACTAGGTTACAGAAAACTATGGAGACGAGTTGAGATTTTTTTTGTCTTCTTAATCGACTTCGGGGGTTTACTACTAATTTCAATGGAACGAATATTAAGTAGCAATGCAGCAAATAGTTAACAATTGTAGCAAAACATATAATTAAGAGCTTTGAAAGTGAAGGAATAGAGATGTACATCATAAAGAGGATTAACGCCATAACATTTTCTGAAATAAGTAGCTACCTACTTATTACATAAAAAAAATGGTTGTCAGTAAAGTCGGTTTACGGATGATAATTTTACGTGATAACGTCGACATTGTAATAAACGGCCGTGCATGTTTCTTTACTATTTTTTTTTAATATTTTTTTTTAAATTTCTAATTGTATAGCATGTCGCATTATTAATTGATGACATTGTAATAACAACCATGCTTGTGACAGATTAGTGGACCAGAGCGCATGCCTCTGACGACCCCAATACTTCAGCCTATCTGCAGGCGGAACGTAACGTACGCTGACAATTTGTCGTGCATGCACCCGGTCATCGATTTATAAGACGTTTTCACGTCTAATATTGTAATTAACATAAAAAAATTGTTATTCTTTTATTTTGCCATCTTTATTATCCCATTTCTCATTTTTGATCTGACTGTACCTTGTCCAGAGAGATGACATCTCTTTGCAATGCCAAGGCCTCTCCGATAGACTTAATCCATTGGAATTGCGAAGAGATCTATTTGTGTCTTTTATAGAAGTTTCTATGGTGAGTATTCTGAGGAATTGTTTGGACTAATACCACCAGCTTAGTTTCGGCACCCTACAACGCGACAAAGATCCAAGTATCACCCTCACCATCTCTACACTTGGCAATCCATCACAGTGCTTTTTAAACTCCACTTTTTCCACGTACAACCATCTTGTGGAATCAACAGTCGCCGGTCGTTTTTTTAACAACTGTTAGACTTGATTCCTGAACTACATTTATAATATGAACCTACAAATTTTTACGGAACCCACATTGTGCTAGTCTGACTCGCGCTTTTTTGACTTTTTGATTTATCATTTCAAGCAGTGTTACACTTGCAAAGTAGGCGTAGGTACGAAGCTTCATAACGCTTCCTTTCTGCAGGTGGCAGTAGTGTCGCTTGCTGTTTGCAGTTTGCGACCTGTCTTAGACCTACACCTACTTTAAAACCTACTGAGCTTTAAAATTAGAATGTTGGTATCACTTTTTATTTCGTATGTTTCCGGATTCATTACATTCATCACTTTGAAATGATTTTAAAAGCTTTTAACCGCTATCATTGTATGAGGTTCAAAAGCATTCCATTTACTCTGCATTATTAAAGAGAGCTTCGGAACAATTGGATGCATTAAACCGATTTATTTATTATGAAAATATGAGGTTTCATATATTTTTGTAGAGGGAAGGCTTTTGAAGATAATGCGAGTAATAATGACTGTCTCAGTGGCGCGGTTTAAGTGTGTCCGACTGCTACGCAAGAGGTCGTGGGTTCGATTCCCACACGGGACACCACTTTGTGTGATTCACAAATTGTTTTTCCGAGTCTGGGGGTACTTTGTGTCCGTGACTTGTATGTTTGTAAAAGTCCTCCGCGACACAGGGCTTGTCTGGCAACCCTACTGCGGGAGTCGTCTTTATAAAAGAGAAAAAAAAGAGAATGTAATCTTCTTCTTCAGCTTAAGGCAGTACCTAGTATAGTAGTAGGTACACTAACACCAAAACTTACAGTCTCAATAACGACTCCACGCATCTATAAAAAGGTCGTCAGTCATCGAAGCGAACAATCACCAACACCTACCATTGATTGGCGCTACATAATGCATAGACACCCCATACCACCCCCCACCACCCCATAGACTCTCTTTGCCCTCAAATTATTCCGACGGCCAATTAACTAAGACCTTTGAACTAATCTACATATAGAACAGTCGTTAGAGATTTCAAAGGTCTATGTATATTGGTGTTACTATGCATGTTAATATTTTTCAATCGATTTTGATAATTATATGTCGTTCAGCACGGGTGTGTCGGGTCAGACTATTGTTTTGGTATTTTTGACCTGTGGCTGTAAAGCAGTGGTTCCCAACCAATGGTTTGCGGACCATCAGTGGACCGCGGTCCATCAGTGGTCCACAGGAATCAACAAATGGTCAGCCAACGATTTCATTCGCGGACCATTTTTTTATTTATATATATATAGATTCGATAGAAAAAAAATCTGTGTGTCTAATAGATTTTTTTTAAAGACTCTTCCCGTAGTAGGGTACAAGCCCTGTGTCGCGGGGGACTTTACAAATATACAAGTCACGGACACAAATTACACCCAGACTCGGAACAACAATTTGTGGATCACTCAAAGTAGTGTCCCGTGTGGGAATCAAAGCCTACTTCTTGCGTAGCCGTCGGACACACTCTCACCGCGCTACCGAGGTAGTCTATTTCGCATTCACAAGGTCAAAAATCATATTTACTCAAAATTTATTTAATTTTTAGAAGAAACAGAACCCTTTCTTACAGCGTAGGTATCTAATAAGTTAGCAGGCAACCATACAACTATAATTTAAAGTATGTTCATCAGAACATACTTATATATTTCTAAATGCATCCATACTATAGATAAATTACATCTAGACACAGAATAAACCAACGTGCTCATGTCAAGTTTTAACCTGAGTGTGGATCGAACCCTAAACAATGACACAAATAGAATAACAGATACTTCGGTTACCACGGGCTATAAACCCTTTTGCCTAGGTAAAAAAACTGACAACTCAGTATTACACAACAACAACACAGTATTATTTGGTCGGTGTTTAGTAAATTGTACCACCTACCCCCCCCCCCCCCCTCTCCAAATACCGAAAACCTGGGCCCAAAGTGAAATGATTTCTTAGGCGGTATCAAATGATTTGCACCGACCGCGTTCCCCCATTGCGTGAAGTACTTAGGCGGCATTGGGTGAAATGATTTGCACCCCGTCGATTCACACATGACCAATATTGGGGTGGCAAAATTAGATCTCGCTCCAAATCTGGGTTCTTATTCCGTGGCAAGCCGTGCGAACTGACGCATGTCCGGTGCGCTCAAAAATGTCTACCGCGCTTTGCTGTTGATGCATTTCTAAGCGCAGCTCTCAATTTAACATTATGACAAGATTTTGACAGTTCGCAAGAGCTTGCCACGGAATAAGGACCGCCTCGTTCGGACGACACTGTGAAAACACTACCCGGAAACAAATCCTGGGTGCAATGCACTTTTTTTCATGGTGAATAAAAATAAAAACTAAAATCTTTTTAGGTATTCATAGCATTGAAAACAATGCATATTTTTATTTTAGCGAATAAAATCTGTACCAGCTGCGGTGGATTTACAAATACAATATGAATTTAGATAACATTGTATCCGGATTTACCCGTACTTTGTTAGCTGACCTAGTTTGGTCGTCAACTGCATAGTGAGGCCGGCTGGAGCTTAGCATCAATATGCATGTGTCTTTGAAACCGTTTTTTTTTAAAGAAAAAAGTTATTGTGTGTAAAGTTAGTTTTTAGTGCTTACTCATTTTATTATTATTTTTAATTTGTAGAAATAAAATTGTTTTAAATCATCGTAACATAATAGGTATCTAAGCAACAGTTTAAAAAAAATGAATTGTAAGTACAAAATCTTCTCAGGATTTTTTACAATTTAATATGACAATATATTATTAATATTTTATAATTTGAACATTTGGAGTTATTTATTGCAGTGATAGGTTTCGCGGTTATCTACGTCCACTCAAAAATTACACCAGTTTGGTACATTTCATTGAACTTAATGACACTTACCGAAAGCAGGGTCCTTAATCACTATTTTTTTTTTTGTATCGCGGCAAGCCCGCGCGGATAGGCGTGTGCGCGGTGCGCTCAAAGATGTCCACGCGCATGCGCGATGCATTTCTAAGCTCAGCTCTCTTTATACCATATTTTGACAGTTAAAAGCGCGGGCTTGAAGCTAAAATGAAAAACAGATAGTGAATAAGGACCCTGATGACGACGGTAACAAATGTAGAAAGTCTCTGGCTAAAGGATGCAAAACCCATGATAGGTACTGGTGCCAGACATAAGACGACGAACAGGAAAAGAGACAGGAGTACAAGATGTACTTCACCAGCTCCGCCATCAAACCGCCAGTTCGGACGCTACTGTCGCTCCCGCATTGGACTTCACAGTCACACTACAGCCTACCATACAAATACTGCTTAAATCATCAATTTAAGAAACACAGGCCTTATGATGATGAATAGTAGGTTTATTACTAACTGGCTGACCCGCGGAACTTCCTGTGCCGTAATTTTCCTCGTTTTATGCAACATTTTTCACTGCTGCGCCGCTCCTATAGCATGTAGCGTGATGTAGTATAGCCTAAAGCCTTCCTCGATAAAGGGGCTATCCAAACGTAAAATATTTTTTCAATTCGGACCTGTAGTTCCTGAGATTATCGGGTTCAAACAAATAAACAAACTTACTGCTTTATCTATACTAATATTATAAAGCTGAAGAGTTTGCTTGTTTGTTTGAATGCGGCTTCTCAAGAACTACTGGATTAAATTGAAAAAAAATTTTGTTGGGTAGCCCATTTATTGAGGAAGGCTAGACTATATAACATCACGCTACGACCAATATGAGCGGAGCAGTAATAAAAAATGTTGCAAAAACGGGGAAAATGTACGCATACGAAGTTGCACGGGACAGCTAGTATAATATATTAGTATAGATATGTATTAATATAGGCCGATTATTGTTAATGTACCAAAATTTGTGTTGTTTCAGTAGAACACGATATATTCTATTGTAACAAACGTAATACATACCTATCTATCCCTTGTTGCATGTAGATTTGTCAATACAACTGTTGGAATTGCAGTCACCACGTTTCCTTTACAAAATTCAGGCCGTGAGACCTCGATTGCAAAGTTCACAAATGTTTATTGCGACTGCATTCAACTTTTATCAAGGGCCTTATTCAGGTTATTACAGTCGGCTACAAAAGTTTGCAACACATCTTTAAATAGCCACCTAGTTAACACTTCCAGCTAAGTTTGGGTACGACGTATAATGGGTGAGATTATAACATACGGCCTCTATTACGAATTCTAAGCTTAAAAAGAAATACTAAAAAAGGCTGCAAAAAGAGAGAAACAACCCGATACCCGATAATTTAATATCATGCAGTCGGAGGCACGATATTTAAGTTCAACAGAATTAATTTATGCCTCCGACTGCTTGACATTAACTAAAAAAAAAACATTTATTAAAATCATTTAAAGACTTATCTTAGCTGGCAATGGCTTCCACAACTTCTGGCTTAACAGTCCTAGACAGTTCCCAACTTTTTTTTATCTTAAATAGGCACTGTGATGAGTAAACACGAACGTCGTTCCAGTACCGGAATCCTTGTTGGTAGTTTTCCCTAAACGATGTATATTACGCACACAGCACACATATTAGAATAACATGAAAGATGCTCGAGACGGTATACGGGCTGCGAGCTGGAGCCCTTGGAGCGCTACTGTGTACCAAAAAACACACAGACCAGACTCCTTCATTAGCTACCATGATAATTCTGCCTGATAAATTAAGGTCATTCTTTTCTTTCTTTTGCAAAACATTTTCACTTATTCATTAATTAATAATAAATAATAATAATAATATAATAATATCTTGGGACAACTCACACAAAGCTATCTGATCCCAAACTAAGCAGAGCTTGTACTATGGAAACCAGACAACTGATAAACATACTTATATATTTCTAAATACATACATATTATAGATAAATAACACCCAGACACAGAATAAACCATCATGCTCATCACACAAAGTTTTATCCTGGGTGGGGCTCGAACCCACGACCTCTTGTGTAACAGTCGGATACACTCCAACCGCGCCACAGAGGCAGTCTTTTCAGAATTAGCAGAAATTTGAGCACATATAGTTTTTACATTAAAAGTGCATGCTCCTACTATGTACAACATATGTAGTTAACCAATCGAGGTTGATATATTTTCATTTTTTTTTTTATCTCTTGTTTTGCATCAGTCCTCTAATATTAGCGGTGATAGTCTAATGGCTAAGGCATCGGTCTCGTGAGATCGCGGGTTCGAATCCTACCCATTATAGGTACTACCGACGTGAACCCACTCCTAACACAAGTCTTTGAGCTTAGTTAGAGGGGTTAACAAGATTGCTAGTAATGTGAGACCCAATCCCACATTGCTAGGTAGCTTAAAAAAATAAAAATGGTGTACTTATAATAAAATGGTGGCAGCATCTACAAAGATTTTTTAAGCTATTGAGCGCGGCGACGAAACAAGAAATTCCGTAACGAAAATAAAACCTAACATCCCCCACTCCGCCTACCATGTAGCTCGGCCGAGCGTTCGCTTAACGTATATGTATATGGTACGACTGTACGAAGCTAGCACGGATTGAGACGAGCTGCTCCGAAAAGAAATAAAAAAAAAAAAACCAAAAAATACTGCCTAAATAAAAAATAAATAAATAATTATAATTGCATAAGTTGCTAAAAAATGCTATGCAATAGCTTTACCGCTTCAGTCCCCGAGTGCCACACATTTTTTTTATTTTATTTTTAATAGATAGAATATTTATTTTGTTCTAATTGTTTTCTTTTTCTTCACATTTTAAAAACAAAACAAATCTTAAATTAGATTAAAAGGATAGACCACGAAGGCCACAATCAAGACGAAGTCAGCATGCACATGAATTCTGTGATGTACATGCTCGGGAACCCAACTTGGACATCACAGTAGGTACTGTAACATCTGCGGCTGACGCAATTCACTTAAAAATCACAGTAGGTAAGCACTCACAGGTTTGTCGGAACCAAGACAGTTTTGTTTTAAAACCGTCTTTAAATTACAGTTGCTAAAATATCCATTAAATTCTCAATAGTAGGTGTCACTAGCAGCCTGAAGCGATGATACGCAAACACGACCGCTCGCCGCAACGATGCCTACATAATACAACAAATAGCTTTGTTTTTGTTTAGTTAAGTGACCAGAGACCGCTATTGTTGACCTGAGGTTGTAACCTAAAAGTAAGCAAGAATCTTCAGTTATCCATTGTAATGGATAACTGAAGATTCTTGCTTACTTTATTGACTTTATGATAGATTAAAGGCGTACCCAGGAGGAGGGGTTGACAGGTAAGACTTGAAAGAGCAAAGTACATAGTACATTTTTGTTGGCATCTCGTGTCGTGTACGTATTGAGCGTCCAAATTACATAGCTCATACAGGACCTATTTTTTTTACCTACAGTATAACTTTTCTTTCAATCATACTAATATTATAAAGCTGAAGAGTTTCTTTGTTTGTTTGAACGCGATAATCTCAGAAAGTACTGGTCCGAATTAAAAAAAAACTTTTACTGTTGGATAGCCCATTTATCGAGAAAGGCTATATAACATCATGTTACGACCAATAGGAGCGGAGCAGCAATGAAAATTGTTGCAAAAACGGAGTAAAATTAAGTAGATGAAGTTGCGCGGGTCAGCTGGTCCTAAATATAGACATCGACAAAAGAGATAACATTTTAAACTTTTTAAATGATCTACTCGTCACATGACATAAAACTCCCCATAAAAATAGCTGTATACAAATATCTTGCCAAATCTCCTGTACGGCTCCGAAACGTGGTGCATGTACCGAAAATACATTCGCACATAAGATAGATTTCACCTAAAATGCCTACGTGACATTATGAACATCCAATGGTCGAAACTTGTACGAAACACAAAAGTACTACGACGAGCAAATGTCAGTGGAATAGAGGCATATCTAATGCGGCGGCAGCTGCGGTGGAGCTTCTGTTGTAAAGAGTGGCTAAACGAATATTCTATTCGGAGCTACAGGATGGCAAGCGAAAACAAGGCAGCCAATTCCTGCATTACAAAGATGTGCTCAAGCGTCACATGAAGCGTTGGAACCTTGACCCGTCGCACTGCCTCCCACAGCAGTGGCGGCGGACAGACCACTGTGGAGACATACCATGCGCACTAAGGTGTTCGACTTCGAAAGACGATGGAAACACCAAACGAGACGAGCTAAAGGCCCGACCACCTGCGGCCATACATTAGAATTATGTCGGAGGAGTGCTGTCTTGCTATGAGTGTGGACGCACGTTTACTGCAAAAATCTGATATGCCAGTCACCTAAGAGCACACCAACGAAGCTCGAAATGATCAGTTCCAAGTTGCCGTGGCCGAATAAGTTCTGGATGGATATAAATTTTATTTTTTAGTTAGAAATATCCAGCCAAAGTCATTCTTGCGTGGATATTTCTAAAATAAAAAAACGGTGCAAGAGTCATCTTCAGGTGCAAAGGATGACATATGAGTATTTCGAGGTTCTAGTATATTTTGATTTTGATTGCAGTAAGGCTTTAAAGTACGCAGAGAACGCTGCTGCCTGTCCTCAGATATGAAATCCCTTTCGACAACGTGACGTGACGACACCCACAGGAAGAGAGGTGGCCCTATTCTCCTGTAATCCTGTAAATCTCTAGTATCTACCTAATACAGAACTGCGGTAGCGACAACAAAAACAGTGCAAAGGATGACATATTAATATAATTAAATAATAATTACTAATTCTTACAACACATATAAGAAACAATAACTCACCGTTGATAAACTTTCGCGATTTGTACACATTATGAAAATATATATAAGCGCAGGAGGGCCTTCGTCAGGATTCATCGTGGGCACGGTGTCGAGTAACAGAAACAACTATTCACTTCGGCTACAACGTCTTTTTAACTTGCTTCACAATTTAAACTATTTCGGATACAGTTACTTTTAAATAAAACCGTTACACTTTTTCAAATGATTATAATTTTACATGAAATAATGTCGCAGATAAATCACACGGTAATTGCAGGCTTTACACATACATATCAACCCATAAGATGGCCCACTGCTGGGCACGGGTCTCCCCAGTAGAACCTACTAGTATGTAGATCCTGGGGGTAATTGCCATAATCGCCACGCTTGGCGAGCGGGTTGGCGATCGCAGTAAGGTTTTAAGTACGCAGAGGACGCTGCTGCCCGTCCTCCGGGGTGAAATCCCTTAGTCGCCTTGACGACACCCACGGGAAGAGATGGGGTGGTACTATTCTTAAGCCGGCACCACACGGCACCCGGCACCACACGGCAGGCTTTACAATAAACACTAACTAAGTTAAAATCTATATGGATTAACCCGATAGATAGCGATTCGTCGCAGACGTGGTGCGCTCGCGGCCGTTCGTACAAAAGTGAAGTCTTTAAGATGGCCGCCCCGCTACCATAGACACGACGCTCCTCTAGAGTGACATTGACAGCTCATGTCACTCTTGACACTGACATTTATGTAAGGCGCCGTCACGGCCGGACTGACATACGACCGTCCTCGGGCGTCTATAAGTTTTTGGAATCAAAACGAAATCGATCACTCACTCATTCGCTCGTCCATCCTATTAAACTTTGTCATCATCAATATCACTAATGCAGAAACTTCTAAATCTAGGAATTTAATCTTACGGCAGATGACCTGGACTGGACGAGTGTTTTCCTTCAACCAACCCATCTTGGGTCTGACCCGGACAACACTGTCCTAACGACTTACCATGAATTTTCTAGGTAACCAACTCAAGGAAACCATAGCTCACATTTTCGCACTCGCAATGACTTGGACCGGACGATAGCATCCATTCAACCAATCCACCAAGTAATGGCCCGGACGACTCTGTCCTTCCGACCAGTCAGTCAACCACATATATTCCATCTAGACCAAGCTAGTGCATCCCTTCAATCAACCTTTTCAGGTGTGGCCCGGACGACACTACTTGACCAGGCTCGACAAACTCATAATTTCCATCTGAACCAAGCTAGTGCAACCTCTTTGCTGAAAAATTTAAACAAGATTTTAGCCCAAGCTCATTCACAAATTGTAACTCTTTTACATCTTCACTCACGCCACTTGCACTCTGCTCATTATCCTTCTCAGAACTGGAAGTCTACCAAGTTCTTAAAGGTCTCAACGAGAGGAAGGGAGCTGCTAGTGATAATATCCCACCGTTATTCATCAAACGCTGTGCCCAAGCCTTAGTACCACCTCTTTTAAGGATCTTCAACAAATCCTTAGAGGAATGCTCTTTTCCCGATCTCTGGAAAGAAGCGTTAGTAATACCCATCCATAAATCCGGTTCAAAAGAAATGATATCTAACTACAGACCTATATCAATACTAACTGTCTTCGGTAAAATTCTAGAAAAATTAGTCACTAAACATCTAACATGGCACCTAAGTCAGCATATTACCGATTACCAACATGGCTTTGTGAGGTCTCGCTCCACTGCAACAAACCTTCTGAGCCTTGTATCTTCCTTAACAGACCACCTGGAGAAACGCACTCCTGTTGACGCTATTTACACCGACTTCAGCAAAGCATTCGATAAAGTTGATCATTTTCTTCTTATTAGGAAACTTGCTGTCTTTGGAATTGACGGAACTCTTATCAAGTGGTTTGAATCGTACTTAACCAACAGACGCTCTTCGGTTGTGATCAATGGCTACTCTTCTGCAAAATACACTTCTACCTCAGGAGTACCACAGGGATCGCACCTAGGTCCGATCTTGTTTAATGTGTTCATTAATGATATTTATAAATGTTTTCATAATTCAAGTTTCTCCCTTTTTGCCGATGACTTAAAAATTTTTAAGCCCATCGAAAACACCCAAGACCCCGTTTTGCTACAAGAAGACTTGAATAGGTTGACGCACTGGTGTCAAAAAAACAACATGGTTTTAAATATCAATAAATGTCAATACATACAATTCACCCGTAATAAAACCGCTATCTCAAATACTTACCACATTGACGGCGTTCGTCTCATAAACGTGAGCAAACTACGTGACTTGGGAGTTCTCTTAGACAGCCAACTAAAATTTGACGCACATATTCTGGACACTACCATTAGAGCATTTAAAATGCTAGGATTTGTTTTGCGTAACTGTAAAGAATTTAAAAAAACATCAACCAAAATATTATTATACAGCACACTAGTCCGCCCAATCCTAGAATACAACTCTGTAGTATGGAGCCCTCACTACGATATTCACATAAAAAATCTAGAGCGAGTCCAAAAGCGGTTTCTCTACCATCTAGCTTACCGGGATCATTCACTGCATAAAGACACAAATTATGAGGACCGTCTGAAGCATTTCCGCATGAATACCCTATCTAATCGCCGTAAAATATCTGACGTAATTTTTCTACACAAGTTACTAAATGGAATAACTGACTGCAAACCTCTATTAAATCGATTCACAATTAATATTCCGACTCGCATTCCAAGACCTAAGAAATACAAGCTCTTTCATACTCCTAGCTCAAGAACAAATCTCGGACACTACACAGCTACGTCCAGGCTCTGTAGGCAATACAATGCACTCTCTGTTGACACCGACCTAGACATAAGTAACAATTTAACACACTTCAAAAAATGTCTTCACAAATTGTTATCCTAGTATTTTAATTTTAGCATTCTTAATAATCACTTATTTTATATAATTTTATTCTAATTTTAGCTATTATCATTTCACTCAGTTTATGTTTATGTTTTCAATACTTAATATTTTATTCTAAAGCTGTTGTCTAATAATGTTGCATGTTGTGGTTTCCTATAAGTTAAGGACTATACACGCTTATGACATAATGTTTATTTGTAATGTAAGACACTGTATATTCTTTTGTTGGAAATCCTTAAATAAATAAATAAATAAATAAATCTCTTCAACCAACCTTTTCAGGTGTGGCCCGGACGACACTACTTGAACAGGCTTTCCATCTGAACCAAGCTAGTGCATCCCTTCAACCAACCTTTTCAGGTGTGGCCCGGACGACACTACTTGAACAGGCTTTCCATCTGGACCAAGTTAGTGCATCCCTTCAACCAACCTTTTCAGGTGTGGCCCGGACGACACTACTTGACCATTCTCGACAAACTCACAATTTTCATCTGGACCAAGCTAGTGCATCCCTTCAATCAACCTTTTCAGGTGTGGCCCGGACGACACCACTTGACCAGGCTCGACTATTTCACAATTTTCATCTGGACCAAGCTAGTGCATCCCTTCAACCAACCTTTTCAGGTGATTCGTGTTTCTAAAAAAATTGTGGACGATGATATCAAACTAAATTGGATAGGAAGTTTAGGGTCTATTCGTTATAACGACGGTATTAGATAACGATAGGTACGAACTACAGAGTTTAAGTGGTTCTCATCGAGTATATAAGTACGTGCACGAGAATTTACGCTCAGTACCTCAGGGACACGATGGGTTGTTAGAAATTACGAGCAATCTTTTGGGTTATGAGCACGCCGTCATATATATATTACGGGTCCAAATCAGTCTACCCGTAGCCACGGCCGTTGCAATACGGTCAAAACCTCAGGCAGTTACCAAGGTATTTAACCTTAAATTATTCACGCGATTAACCCGTAATATAAGTGTATGTTTTCATAATAATCCATCGTTTAAATGATTATAAATTCACAGTTACATACCAAGCGACCATTCCTTATGTATTACTAGCTTTCGCCCGCGGCTCCGCCCGCGTGTATGTCGGGTATCGCGATAAAAACTATCCTATGTCCATTCCCGGGACTCAAACTATCTCCATACCAAATTTCATCTAAATTGGTTTACGGTGAAAGCGTAACAGACAGACAGAGTTACTTTCACATTTATAATATTAGTATGGAGTATGGATTAATTGAAATTTGAATAGACCTAATATATTTAAATTTCAATTAATATTTAATAGGATTTTCTTTTGCAGTTTACTATACACTAAATTAAACTAGAACCTCGAAATACTTTAATTTTAACAAACATGAATGCCATATAATGGTAGTTGGATAAGCCGACTAGAAGGCCGATTAACCAGGGTCTTTATTCACTTTGTTTTTTTCGCGGCAAGCACGCGTGAAGTGGCGCATGCGCGGTACGCTCAAAGGTGTCGTGCGCGATGCATTTTTAAGCGCAGTTCTCTATAAACCATTATGTCAAGATTTTGACAGTTAAAAGCGCGGGCTTGATGCAAAAAAGAAAAAAAAGGTAGTGAATTAGGAACCAGACCAGTCATAGTCGGCTAATCGTAGATACCTACCTACCTACCTCTTAACTTTTTGGCCGACCATTCTCTTGTCTCTTCGTCAATATAAAGGGTTCATTTTTAAGAAGTTAAGCCTATCATCACAATCCTTTACCGTTCGACGAATTCTGGATATTATAAAGATCCGTTTACATTTTCTTCGGAATGTTTTCAATTCGATGAATTTAATTCAGGATTCTTTGAGCCGAAGTTTTCATAATTCGGTAAATAATTTCATTTGGTTAAAAAGATTTTACCTTTATTATTCATTCGAATAATATTGTCATTACATTAGCTTTTGCTTAGTTTTTAGGGTTCCGTAGCCAAAATGGCAAAACGGAACCCTTATTGTTTCGCCATGTCCGTCCGTCCGGAAAATAATAAAATACTGATAAAAAATAAAAATAATGTAGGGAAGTGATTTTTTTCTCACCTACCCCATCGTGTGGGGTATCATTGAATAGGTATTTAAAAAACATTACGGGGTTGTTAAGACTATTATTGGATTTAGGGATCCGTTTATGTAATATTAAGCTTTAAAGTGCAAATTTTTGTTAGAGTCAAGTATTCCTCCCCCTGCCAGCTAAACGGTCGATGTTGGGTATATGACAAAAATTACGATAGTAGTATATTAAAGGAAAACTATCACAGCTAAGTTGGCTTTACAACATAACCAGCAACAGCTGACCAAGTGAGAAGTAACAAAATTTTCGTACAGACTTCATTGAAAAATACTAAGTAATATAACGTTTAACAGAAAACCCACTTATTAAGCCACATTATTCGGATGGGGGACTTGCACTTGCCTGTTTTCGAATACGAAGAAAATGACAATTTTTATTTTTGATAACAACGCCATCTATGTAAAAAGTTTTGAACTACTAACATCTTACGATTAACTCTTGCCTGAGTATTGAACGTTATTGACAGACTCTACTATGGATCAAGACATGACCAACAGATGTCGCTACTTGAACTGTTAACTAAAAAGAAAAAATATGAAAATAATCAAATTAATCATTCAAAAATAGATACCTGCAATAAACTTGAAAATCAGCGTCAGGCTACATGCTGAACTAGGTCCTATTTTCGAAATTCAACTCTTTTATAATTATTAGTTTTAATATGTGTACATTTAAGTATACATACGTACTTATATTTATATAATATTTTAGAAAAATCCTTTTTTTTAATTTAATGACATAACTAAATAACCAGCGTTATACATAATGGATCAAACTTATGCCGCCTGGAGGAAAAGTCATTATTTTATTCTTAGAAATAAAAATAACTGCGTTCTAATATTTTCTAAAAGGAACTTGCCAGTATCGAAAATTGGACCCGGCAAATGTAGAAAATAATATACCTATGTACTTTTAAGATACTGATTGAAATAAAATAAAAAAATCTTAAGTTAAAACTCCCGGGCAAGATCATGTCGGACCATGCTCAGTGTAGGGTTCCGCAACTATTATTACAAAGATAAACACTACATTATGAAAAAATACGATCTGAAAAGTTACCTACACCAGCAAAATAGCCTATCTTCATGGCGCTTCTCCTTTTATTGAGAAGTGTAATTTTTCGGAAATAACTCTAACCTACATGTTGAAAATATTTTTTATATTTAGGCCACGCGGTTCAAAAGATACAAGCTACTTTATAAAATAAAAACAACTTTTTGCCATTTTCGGAGGGATTATTTAAAAAAAAAGCGATTCGCTTCGAAAGTTGCATAGATCGATTATTTAGAATAAAAATGTTTTTTAGAAGACCGTGTGTCATTCGACAGAATGATTTGTCTTACGTAGAAATTTGACGTAGAATAAATGTCACATGTAGATTTTTTTTTTTTTTATTTAACGATCGAACTAAGTAGCGGCTTGAACAAGACACCTCTATTTCAAATTATTTAAAAAAAAGCGATTCGCTTCGAAAGTTGCATAGAGCGATTATTCAGAAAAAAAATAGAAACCTTAAAATGTTTTTTAGAAGACCGTGTGTCATTCGACAGAATGATTTGTCATACGTAGAAATTTGACGTAGAAAAAATGTCACATGTCGAAATATTTTTATTTTTGTTATTTAACTATCGAACTAAGTAGCGGCTCAAACAAGACATCTGTAATTCAAATTTCATCTATATACATTGTGTAACTTATGATACTTTACGTAGGAGCCATCGATTTCATTAATTCCGAACCGGAAATCGAACCCACAAACAACATCTTCTTGGGCAGCAGTCGTACTCCTTTCCACTACGTCATTGAGGCAACTAAGTTCTAAAAAAACTATACCTACAAATCTATATAACACAGCTGTAACCTCGAAAGCAAGGGTCGATATCGGTTTCCCAGGGGTCGACGAGGCCTAAAAATCGTACCCTACTAATTAAAACAAGTTCTTATTTGAAACTTTCAAAATGGTAACTATTTTGAAACTTTTTATGTTAGTTGTGTTACTTGTTGGTACACGTAACTTATACCTGATAGGAGAATAACTAATATTTTAGTAGGGAGTATCATTGTTGTACTTTTAAAAAACTTAATAAAATTTATAAGCTAGCTGGCAGTTTATTTTGTTTAAATACCTAGTTTGGGAATCCCTACTGGGTCCATAATCACTATTTTTTTTTTTATTTTCAAGTCAAGCCCGCGCTTTTAACTGTCAAAATTTTGACATAATCGTCTAACGAGAGCTGCGCTTAGAAATACATCGCGCTTGCGCGCGGACATCTTGAATGCGGACAAATTGATAATAAATAAAACTAATAATTATAAAAGAGTTGAATTTCGAAAATAGGACCTAGTGTCCTATTTTCGAAATTCAACTCTTTTATAATTATTAGTTTTATTATGTGTACATTTAAGTATACATACGTACTTATATTTATATAATATTTTAGAAAAATCCTTTTTATTAATTTAATGACATAACTAAATAACCAGCGTTATACAGAATGGACCAAACTTATGATGCCTGGAGGAATAGCCAATAAGTATTTTATTCTTAGAAACAAAAATAACTGCGTTCTAATTTTTTCTAAAAGGAACTTGCCAGTACCGAAAATTGGACCCGGCAAATGTAAAAAATATTATACCTATGTACTTTTATGATAGGTACTGATTAAAATTAAAAAAAAATAATCTTAAGTTAAAAATCCCGGGCAAGATCATGTCGGACCATGCTCAGTGTAGGGTTCCGCATCTGTTATTACAAAGATAAGCACTACATTATGAAAAAATACGATCCGAAAAGTTACCTACACCAGCAAAATAGCGTATCTTCATGGCGCTTCTCTTTTTATTGAGAAGTGTAGTTTTTCGGAAATAACTCAAAGACGTTGTTACCTACATGTTGAAAATATTTTTTATATATAGGCCACGCGGTTCAAAAGATACAAGCCACTTTATATAATAAAAACAAATTTTTGCCACTTTCGGAGGGATTATTTAAAAAAAAAGCGATTCGCTCCGAAAGTTGCATAAACCGATTATTTAGAAAAAATTTAGAAACCTTAAAATATTTTTTAGAAGACCGTGTGTCATTCGACAGAACGATTTGTCATACGTAGAAAGTTGACGTAGAAAAAATGTCCCATGTAGAAATATATTTATTTTTGTTATTTAACTATCGAACTAAGTAGCGGCTTAAACAAGACACCTCTATTTCAAATTTCATCTATATACATTGTGTAGCTTTTGAGTGAAATGCCTGTGACATATGGATAGACAGGCAGACGGACGGACGGACAGGACTACACTATAAGGGTTCCGTTTTTGCCATTTTAGCTATGGAACCCTAAAAGCAACTATCAACAGCGCGACTTAAAAATTAAGTTTCAGTTAAAAACCTCCCTTGAAAAGTTGTGTCTTTGAACATACGATACCTGGTTTATATGAGCCATCGATTTCATTAATCTTACAAAACTCTGAGCCGGAAATCGAACCCACAAACAACCTCTTCTTGGGCAGCAGTGGTACTATTTTCCACTGCGTCATTGAGGCAACTAAGATCTAAAAAACTATATCTACAAAGCTATATAACACAGCTATAACCTCGAAAGCAAGGGTCGATATCGGTTTCCCAGGGGTCGACGAGGTCTAAAAATCGTACCCTATTAATTAAAACAAGTTCTTATTTGAAACTGTCAAAATGGTAACTATTTTGAAAGTTTTTATGTTAGTTGTGTTACTTGTTGGTACACGTAACTTATACCTGATAGGAGAATAACTAATATTTTAGTAGGGAGTGTCATTGTTCTACTTTTAAAAAACTTTATAAAATTGATAAGCTAAATGGCAGTTTATATTGGATAAGGGGTCTCTTGCCTGAAATAGTTTGGGAATCCCTGTTGGGTCCTTATTCCCTATATTTTTTTTTCGCTTTTGCGGCAAGCCCGCGCTTTTAACTGTCAAAATCTTGACATAATGGTCTAAAGAGAGCTGCGCTTAGAATTGCATCGCGCATGCGAGCGGACATCTTTGAACGCACCGCATGCGCCAAATCGCGCGGGCTTACCGCGAAATCGAAAAGAAAACATAGTGAATAAGGACCCTGTAAAGCATACCCTTGCTTCTCAACCCTTCAAAGATTTAGCTCCCTGTGGAATATTTGAAAAAAAAAAAACTGACATGCTTTCTCGCTTAACTTAAAACCCTACTTTCAGAGTTCTTTAAAATTACCGCAGAATATTCTCCACCTTTTTTAAGACAAAAAAAATCTGCGAGATAGTCCGTTTCGTGACTAGTTGTTGACCGCGACTTCGTTCGGGTAGAAAATGGGAAAAACGGTTTTTGCTTATTTTGTTCGTGTTCACTCCGTCGAATTTACGATTGATGGATGATGATACTAAGTTCTTCTACAAGCAATTTAGATTCTCATTACGCGGCCGAGGTAGAATATAAGCACCAGAAGGCCTACTCTAATTCAATGAAAACGAAGTTTCGATCAAAAATAAGGTACTCGTTGTATGTCATCATGTACATCTATTTAATCCACTCGTTCCAGAAAATCGTCCATGACTTCAAACTACTTGCGCGTTTGGCGCGGTGGGAGTGTATCCGACTGCTACGCAAGAGGTCGTGGGTTCGATCCCCACCCAGGATAAAACTTTGTTTGATGATAAAGATGATGATGTGAGAAGCTTTCGAGTGATGCGGCAAGTATTAAGAATAATAGCTTTTTGTAATAGATGTATTGTATGAGTGGGCATGTGTATTATGTCAATGCTTTGGTTAAGCGTTTTCGGTACCACACCAGTTGACGACAAAACAATTGGGACTATGTGTACTATGTGCGCTTTCCATTGGGTTTTGAGTTCTATTGCAAGGTCTTGATATTTTGATAGCTTTTCTGATATTGTAGATTGAATGTTATGAGTGTTGGGGATAGCTATGTCAATAATATATACGGTATTAGTAGTTTTATCATGAAGGTTATGTCAGGTCTTTTGTAATGTACTGTTTTATCGGTTATAATAGTTCGGTCCCAATAAATTTTGCACGTTCTGTTTTCAAGAATGGTGTCTGGTTTATGTTTATAATATGGAACTTTTTTAGCAATGAATTTGTACCGGTGTGCAAGATGTTGGTGTACTATTGTAGCTACTTGGTCATGGCGGTGTTTGTAGTCGGACTGTACGAGTGATTTGCAGGCGCCGGTTATATGTTGTATGGTTTCAGAAACGGAGTTACAGTGTCTACATAAGTCAGAAGTTTGAGTAGGATCTTTTAATATAAATTTCTTATAATTTCTAGTGGTAATAACCTGGTCTTGAATTGCTAGCATAAACCCTTCAGTCTCTGGAAACAGTTCCCCTTTCGTAAGCCATTCGTTCGACTTCTCTTTAATTATTATTGTTAAGTTAAGAAATTTAAGGAAACAAATATTCATTAATTTCGTTTTAAAGAAACGGAGTAGGCCTACTGATATTATCATCTACCCTACACCCTCCAATAAATACGAGCTAAGAAGAAGAGCAAGTGGACGACGCTAAACTACAGTAGGTACAGTAACAGGATCGTATTTCCTTTGTAAGAAATCAAACAACAACTTCCAACATAATCATGTATTTGCAATTAAACTGACTTCTATCTATACTAATATATAAAGCGGAAGAGTTTGTTTGTTTGTTTGTTTAAACGCGCTAATCTCAGGATCTACTGGTCCGATTTGAAAAATTCTTTTTTTGTTGGATAGCTCATTTATCGAGGAAGGCTAAAGGCTATATAACATCGCGCTACGACTAATAGGAGCGGAGAAGCGACGAGAAATGTTTCAAAAACGGGGAAAAATTACGCATACGAAGTTGCGCGGGACAGCTAGTCTTAAATAAAATAATTTCACAATAATTTGTTCAAGACGACTTTTCAGGAGGCCAATTCACGTATTTAAAGCAGTACAGTTGCAGTTAAGTTTCTATTAAAACGGCCATATTCGGATTCTTAAAACTTTGGGATCGATCTCAAAAACACTTGCGCACCGTACCTACTAGAATGTCGTTATTGCGCTCTCGAGACGCATACTTGACGCAAGCGTATCTATCCTTTCTTCGTATCTATCTATCTATTTTCTTTCCCGGAAATCAAACTATCTGTTTTCCAAGTTTCATCTAAATCAGTTCAGCGGTATAAGCGTAAAAACATTCATATTAATAATATTAGTACATATTAATAATAATTAACATATGTTTATTATTTTTTACTTGAAAGAGTAAGAATTTTTCATAGATTCTTTTCACAAACTTTTACATTTATTAAATTACTTCAATTGAATACCTTTTCATTTGCTGTTGCTATTGTCATGTCAGAATAAAAAATATCCGAATAACAGGCACATAGGTATAAGCGTACAAAATAACCTAGAATATAATCCAGAGGCCTACGAACTCCAACATGTAGAGTAATGACGAATCGATTAAAAAATTGTAAGTAAAAATAAGCTTATAGGTATTGAAGTGTTAAAATAACCTTAGAATACAGTCTAAAGGCCTACTAACCCTAAAATGTACACAGACGGGCAATCAATCGATATTCAATGGGACAATAACGGCCGATCGCAATAATCTATTTATCGATGGATTTGGCTACTAGATATAGTCTACCTGTAACCACGGCCGTTGCAATACAGTCGAAATGTCGGGTAATAAACAAGGTATTTTACTTTAAATTGACGCGATTAAACCCGTAGTATATATAATTTTATAATAGACTAGCTGTCCCGCGCAACTACGTATGCGTAAATTTTCTCGTTTTTGCAAGATTTCTTATTGCTGCTCCGCTCCTATTGGTCGTAGCGTGATGTTATATAGGCTATCCTCGATAAATGGGCTATCCAACAGTGAAATCATTTTTCAATTGGGATTTGGATTCAATTCCTGAGATTATCGCGTCCAAATAAACCAACTCTTCAGCTTTATAATATTAGTATAGATAGTGAATATTATTAGTATTTCCCCAACCATGGTGCCATATCTGATTTCAATGTTATTACGTAGATATAGCGTTTACTTTTTGTAAATTTCAGTAGCGAAAGGCGGGCTTAGGTATTATACCTCCCCAAAAGTCGATTGGTTTATTAAATCATAGAACTATTTGTTTTATACTTTTTTAATTAATAACTTTTTCATTGACAAATGAACGAATGAAAAAATGATTAATAACATTTTTAGTACTCCGAATTTGATAAAATTAGGTAGGTATTTAATAAAATAATACACTACTTAAAAGAATTCTACAAAAAAGTTTGAGAAAGAGTCTGCAAGAGAAAAGAGAGAGATGAAAATGAGAGAAGAGATCACATCATCGATCGACAGCAATAAACTGAATGTTTTGAACACGTTACACGTATTCAAGAAAAGCGATAATAAGGAATCAAAATCGCCATTTAACAATATGAATGAGAATTTTGGCAACTTGGAAATTTCTGAAGAAGATTTTGAAATAAAGGATTGGAGCGCCGACTTTAGAAAAAGTCTTTAACAAATATCATCTGACTGTTTCTGAAACAAATAAGACCTATAAGTCATCGGAAAATTTCAATTGAACTCAGTATCATGGGGACATAACAGCCCTTGAATTATGACCACACATTTCTGTTACACCCTGTATATTCTGACAAAAGCTCCGGTCGACGAACTTTGTGACTGACATGCGAGGCATAGATATTTCCATTGTTATACCAATTATATTTTATTCATAACATCCATAACCTATTTGAAACACCTAGGTAACGCAGAAATCGATCCATCATCGAGGTTTCAAGCGGCGATATCGCGGTAAAATTTTTGGATGGGTGACAATTTATTAACTATTTTTTTACCCGACTGCGTAAGAAGGAGGGTTATGTTTTTCGAGTGTATGTATATTTATTTAGCACGCCCTAGAGCCTAAATGGCTTGATGGATTTTAGCCTAAGAGGTATTGTTAAATTCGTCTCATTTGTGAGAGTGACACTGGGTTCCGGACAAAAACAAAAACCGGATAAGTGCGACTCGGAGTCGCCCACTAAGCTTCTGTACATATTTTGATTTCCTTGAGAGTGCCGAAATATACGTTTTTTGCGGCACAAACGGCAGTATCTTTTTTTTTTGATTAATTTAAAAGTTTCACCGCTTCAAGGAACTGTAAACCTGAGTATATGGTTTTAATTTCAACTGAATACCTCTACGCGTTTCCGAGATAAAGGGTCTTGATAGACAGACGGCCGGTCGGACTAAATAATGGTCAATTAAGTTTTTTTTTCTTTTGAGGTACGGAGCCTTAAAAATGAAAATTACGGATTTTTGGCGCCAAAATATTTAAATTAATAGTTATTAATTTCAAATTGTCGGATTCTTGTTTTGCAATACTTTTGCTTGTTTCTACAGTGTGTCTAGTCGAGGTTTGTCGTGTTTTAAAATTATAATTGTTGATATGGTTGCAAAGTTTTTCAAAACTACCTTTTCCTAAATTCTTAGGATTAGTTTAGTTTATACTTATGCCATGAAACTTGAAATCTTAGTAAATATGTGAAGCATTTTGGAAGTTGGAGGTCGTCCACCAGAATCCCCTGAACAAATAAGCTAATTATTTATAGTAAATTAACAGACATTTTAAGAGCATTTTAACTAGCGAATGTTTTGTTTACTATTCAATTTTAAAAATTGAATTAATAACCAAGAAAAAACATTGTCTCATGTTCTTTTAACATCTTAAAATTTATTATCAATAAGGGGGTTGGATTTAATAAATTATTAGATGGTTTTTCGCTTATACATTTATGAAGGCTGTTTATTTTTTTAAAAACACCCTTAACTATATTAAACATATGGGGAACATTATAAATTGAACACTAGATACCCTGATAAACTAGTACTGCCAAGAATGAGAACTCGCTATTACCACGCTAATTGTTAAATAATAATAAAATAATGTAATAATAATATACATGAAAAAATAAGAAATAGTAACATACATATGTTTAAAAATAAGCTGTATAAATGGTTAGTAGAGAAATGTTAATACACTATAAAATAGTTTTTGATGACTCGTGATTATTTATATATTTAATTTTATTGTATTCAAATTGATAAATTCTGTAATAGTTTTAAATTATTTATGTGTTCGGTATGAGAGTCTAATGATTATTATGTATTATGATTACAAGCGTGCTTTTCGCCAATTTACTATTTATTGATATTTTTGTTTGTTTATGTCAGTTTATTGTTTTATAGTCTCAATTATTATTAATTCGCATGTCTTGAACGAAATATGCTAGAACAACAACCTTGTGAACCATATTTCCTACGAATAAATTTCATTTCATTTCATCCCTAAGCTTAAAGCTGCCTTTCTACCTAAAGTCATCGAAATATGTCTTTCCTTTTGGAGATTAGAACATTCAAACAGGCGAACTATTATCTTTTTTTTGTATTGTGGATCCATCTATTTATAACACTAATAAGTAATAATTATATCATAATCTGCTAAGTTCATTATTAAATTAAATAAGTATTTGTCCATTCCATTGGCACTTTTCTTATTGTTCCTAAATATAATAATAATAATATCTTAGGACAACTCACACAACGCTATCTGATCCCAAACTAAGCAAAGCTTGTAGTATGGAAACCAGACAACTGATAAACATACTTATATATTTCTAAATACATAGGTACATATTAAAGATAAATAACACCCAGACACAGAATAAACCATCGTGTTCATCACACAAAGTTATATCCTGGGTGGGGATCGAACCCACGACCCCTAGCAGTCGGATTCACTCCCACCGCGTCACAGAAGCAGTCAAGGGAAAATACTCTGTTCTTATGTTCTTCGTAAACAACTCCATAGTTACTACACAATATTTGAGCTTTAGTAGGTACCTATACTAAAATGCATAACATAGATAACTCAATATAAAACTATGAAACATCACACCAAACTATTTCACTTTTCAACAAAATTGTTCTAAAACTATACCAAAAACCAATCTGAGCGTTTAATCCCAAAATTCTAGAACACTTCAACATTTAGTGAAAACCTATCGTAGAAACGTTCTGAAAACTAAAGCCTGGATAAAGCACTTGATTCTATCTAATCGATTCCAATCCAAACTCGGTTATTCGTTCCACTAAATCGGATTCGCAAACATCGTACCACGCGATTTCAAAAAAGGAAGAGATTGGGGTAAAGCAACCGATTGTGGGCACAAACGAGAGGTCAACGAACTATTAATACTGATGTAAAACGGTGAATCGGCGACAATAATAGGGTGAGATCACGAATATATGGCCTTTTAATAATTTTAGTGGAGTTTTTCCTTTGTGTCGTATGTTAGTTGCCCTTATTGGTCTGTAGGTCAGAAAGCGTTGAACGTGAACTTTGGTACGGAAGGTTATTCTGTATCTACACGATATCTGTAACCTGCACGGATTTACAATATTACTGGTCGGCTCATACCACAAGCATGATATGTTACAACTGACCTAAAGTCAATAGCTTAGAAGCATGATAAAAAGACTTATGGATATACCTATACCCAGTATTTTTAATTTTAAATACCTAATTCATTTCATTTATAATACAATGTACATATTTTAGTATTTAATAAGCGGCGATAGCCTAAAGTCTAAGGCATCGGTTTCGCAATCGTCGGCCGCGCGTTCGAGTCCTACCCATTATACTACTGACGTGAACTCACTCTTAACACAAGCCTTTGAGCTTATATGGAGGGGTTAACAAGATTGCTAGTAATGTGGTACTCAATCCCACATTGCTAGTTATCGTTTCTTTATAAAAAATAAAATTAAAAACTACTCTAAATTATAAATATATTAATATTAATATTTACACTACCTATGTACAAAATACTACATACAATAAAATCAATACAAGCAGGTGTCATAGAATTCCTGAATAATTAATTGATTTTAATAATATAAACATTTTAATAATAATTCGCGCATCGGAAAGCATGTTAAGTCGGTCCTGGGGCCAATCTCTCTCCGTCCCATAGGACTATGAGAGTGAGAGAATGAAGAGTGCACTTGGGTCTGCACATACACTTGTGCATTATAATGTCTTTTTTTTTAAATATCTCCTACGTAGTTGGCTAGTCTCTAATGAAAAAGGTCGCGCTGTAACCGAAGAGACTAATAAATGATTTTAATAATTTAATATTATGCGCATACCTGCGTGTTATTCATAGCTATGTAAATTTTTAGAATAATGCAATGAATATAATTCTTGCAAATCAATTAAATGAGTAATTACATTCCATACAAATAACGATGCACACCTATTACATTCCAGAATACAATTTCATTACATTATATTAAAAAAAAAAAAAAAACTAGCAATGTGGGATTGTGGGTCCCACATTACTAGCAATCATATTAATCCCCCCAACTAAGCTCCACGGCTTATAAATGTTGATAACATTATAATAATAATAATCATAATAATAATAATATCTTGGGACAACTCACACAAAGCTATCTGATCCCAAAGTAAGCAGAGCTTGTACTATGGAAACCAGACAACCGTAAACATACTTATATATTTCTAAATACATACATATTATAGATAAATAACACCCAGACACAGAATAAACCATCGTGCCCATCACACAAAGTTTTATCCTGGGTGGGGATCGAACCCACGACCTCTTGCCTAGCAGTCGGATACTCTCCCACCGCGCCACAGAGGCAGTCAAATTAGAGGCAGTCAATTATAAAATTATATATACTACGGGTCTTAATCGCGTGAATAATTTAAAGTAAAATACCTTGTTTATTGCCCGATGTTTCGACCGTATTGCAACGGCCGTGGTCACAGGGAGAGTCTAACCGTGACCACGGCCGTTGCAATACGGTATATCTAATTTTATAATCCACGGCTTATGTTAAGAGTGGGTTCACGTGGGTAGTATGGCTGATAGGACTCGAAACCGCGACCTCACGATTGCCGGTCCGGTGCAATTACGCGACGTGTAACAGAAAGATGTAGTCAAATGTATACATGTAACCTGATGATTCAAGTGCAATATGATACGATTGACAGATATTTGCCTGAAAGGCGGTAAGTATGTTGCGGAATGTCCCTTTCGTAAGTATGTCTTTTGCACAAATCTGTCAGAAATGAGCCCGCAGTCCTTATTCACTAATCTTCTCCCTAAGACTTAAAGCCCACAAAGAAGAGTCTTAAGACTCTAAGTACACCACCCGGCTCCTTATTCACGTGTTTTTTTTCGTTTTCGCGACAAGCTAGTGCGAACTGTCAAAATCTTGTCATAATGGTAAATAGAGAGCGGATGCTCGGCGGACATCTTTTTGACAACTTTTTTACAAAAAATAAAAACCGACTTCCAAAATAACTATAAGGTAACTAAAAAGCAAAAAATGACAACAAAAATTAATTAAACATTTTGAAGTTGGTGCCAGGAAATGGAGTTTAATGTATTAGGCACCAACTTCAAAATGTTTCTTCCTTAGAGGATATCTCCAAGGTCTTGTCTGACCATGAAGTCTACTATACTATATACGGAGGGGCCTCAACGTCATCAGGTGTGATTAAGTGCCCTCCGAGGTGCTGGCTTCTAGTGTTGTGAATTGCCTCGCAGCCATAGAGGATGTGTATAGATGTTTCATCATCCTTGTGGCAAAACCTGCAAATATTAGTATCGTTTAGGCGCATCTTGTACATGTGTTTGTTTAGTCTGCAGTGCCCAGTTAGGGTTCTGGTTAGAATTCTGATTTGGTTCTTACTCATAGTAAGCGCCTCTTTAATGAACCTTGCCCACAGAGCGCTTCAGAGTGCTCCTGACTATAGCTTGATGCTTTGGTTTAGCCCCCTTCTTTTGAGCCAATAGTGATTTAATAAATTTTATTATTACAATACCGGCAACTGGTCGTTTCACCCTACGAAGCTTTCATATAAAGACCGTTAAAATAACCAAATCAGTATCACTATGTAGTCATTTTCTGATTGGAGAACCAACAATGGTCACCGATGCCCTTTTTCGGTAATTTACGGTTGATTTCTACGTCGCGCGTCGCGTGGTAAGAGAAAACAGCTTTTTTAGGGAAATTAGATCGGAAACTAACGGTTTTTGATTTGAAATCAGTTTTTTTGCGAAAATGATGAGATCAGACTAACAGTTTTTTTTTCTACGTTTGAATTTTATAATAAAAAATTAAACATAATTTCAATTAAGTAGTTAGTTCTTGTACTTGTAAAAGAAATAGGTTGGTATGTCTTTAATTATGTTGTAACTTAAACTGTTTGGCACATGTCAGGGTTTTTGAATAAACGCATGTTAATTTGTTAATAAAATGTGACATATTATTACCTAAAAACAATTGAACAAATTTTCAACAAATACATATTGACTAATCACTACATAGTATAAAACAAAGTCGCTTTCTCTGTCCCTATATCCCTATGTATGCTTAAATCTTTAAAACTATGCAACGGATTTTGATGCGGTTTTTTTTATAGATAGAGTGATTGAAGAGGAAGGTTTATATGTATAATAACATCCATTAAATAGTGGAGAAATAAAGAGCGGAGCAGCAATAAGAAATGTTGCAAAAATGGGGAAAATTTACGCAGACGAAGTTGCGCGGGTCAGCTAGTCTAATATAATAACATCTTGGGACAACTCACACAACGCTATCTGATCCCAAACTGAAGAGAGGCAGACAACTGATAGGCATACTTAATATTTCTAAATACATACATATTATAGACTAGCTGTCCCGCGCTACTTCGTATGCGTAAATTTTCCCCGTTTTCGCAACGTTTCTCATTGCTGCTCCGCTCCTGTTGGTCGCAGCATGATGTTATACAGCCTATAGCCTTCCACGATAAATGGGCTATCCAACAGTGAAAGAATTTTCAATTTTCAATTTCAAATTCAATTCGGATCAGTAATTCCTGAGATTACCGCGTTTAAACAAACAAACAAACAAACAAACTCTTCAGCTTTATAGTATTAGTATAGATAAATAACACCCAGACATAGAATAAACCATCGTGCACATCACACAAAGTTTTATCCTGGGTGGGGGGGATGTCGAATCAAAAATATCTGTAAAAAAAAACTCGCGTCACTGTTTGTGGTCGACATCCTCCACTGATTTTAATGATTTTTTTTGTATATTTGATAGGTAATTATACATATTAGATATATTTCGGGACCTAATCGGTGCAATTCGATCGAAACGTAGGGTAAATAAAAGGTTCATACCTTTAAATAATTCAGGCGATTAAGTCCCGAAATATATCTAATAGGTAATAGAATAGATCGTTATGTATTTTATTTATCGTGATTTTAGTAATTTTCTTAACGCGTAATTAATTTTAATATCGCAAAATTGACGGAGCCGCCGAAGTTTCGAGGATCAGTCAGTACTTACCTATACTTTATTCGTAAGCCCTACGATGACACATACATAAACAAAGCCAAACTTACATTAGGTATCTACTCATACTCGTAGCACCTTCTTTCAATAAAAATCTTTTTAGTCTAAGATCCGGTCTAAGAAATGTATACATTCATCTGGTATTTGATTCTAACCAAGATTAAATGTTAGATATATTACTTTTTTAAATGAAATTTAATATTATTTTATTCCTTACTTAGAACACTATTACAAAAAAAAATATTATACAATAAAACACCGAGGGTACAGTACAAACTTGTTTTTTTCTTGTGATGTAACAACAACATTAGCTTTTAATGTTTTCCTTTATTTGTGCTTTATGTCATTGCTTTTTGGAAAATTTTATGATTCTAGATCAACAGGAAGTACCCTGTAAATTTGGATTCACCGTTTTGGCATGTGATTTATCTAGGCAACCCATTCTGATTTATCAATCTAGATAATCAATACTAATATTATAAAGCTGTAGAGTTTGTTTGTTTTTTAGAACGCGGCAATCTCAGGAACTACTCCGTCCGAATTGAAATTATTTTTTTCTGTTGGGTAACCCATTTATCGAGGAAGGCTATAGGCTATATAACATCACGCTACGACCAATAGGAGCCGAGCAGTAATGAAATATTTTGCAAAAACTGTGAAAATGTACGCATACGAAGTTGCGCGGGACAGCTAGTCCAACATAAAATCTTGGTTAGGATCTAATAACATATGAGGGTATATATTTCTTAGACCGGATCTCTATTTCAAAATACAACTCCTGCACTTAGCCATAATTATCTCTATATCAAAATGCAACTCCTACTTAGCCATAATGTCGCTGGTGACTTTACGAACATGCCTATTTAAATTAACGGACACCAAGTACCAATACTCTCTTTTGGAATACTGATCTCCTAAATGATGTCGGTTACTGCGGCCAATCTCATTACAGACTAGCCAACAAAGCAGGAGATATTATAGTGCACAAGTGTATGTCCAGTCACTTTGATACATGTTATTTCAAGTCTTCGAAATACTTATGTTAATAAGGTTATACAATTTCATTTCAAGTCAAATATTGAGTATTATTTGACTTGAAATGAAATTTTATAACCTTAGAAGAACAATTTGGTTTTCAAAATAATAGAAGCACTTCATTAATGCTCCGCTCCTTTTGGTCATAGCGTGATGTTATATAGCCTATGATGCTCACAAATAACGTGGGCTACTATTGGTAAAAGAATTTTCAACATCGGTTTAGTATAAGCAGAAATTACTCCCTACAACCTCACGAACTCACAAACTTTACCTTTTAATAATCTAATATATAAAATTCTCGTGTCACAGTTTTCGTTTCCATACTTCTCCGAAACGGCTTGACCGATTTTGATGAAATTTTTTGTGCTTTTTCGGTATCTATGAGAATCGGCCAACATCTATTTTTTATACCCCTAAGAGTTTGTTTGTTTGTTTGAACGCGATAATCTCAGGAACTACTGGGCCGCATTGAAAAAATATTTTATTGTTGGATAGCTCATTTATCGAGGAAGGCTATAGGTTATAACATCACGCTACGAATAATAGGAGCGGAGCAGCAATGAAAAACGCTGTAAAAAAAGGAAGAAAAAAGGGAAAATTTACGCAGACGACGTTGCGCGGGTCAGCTAGTATTGGTATAAAAGTATATATCCCACACCATAATTTCCGTATAAAAAAAATGTAAATGCAAAATCATAAACCCTTTTTTTGGCTTCGACATAGTCGGATAAATAATTTCAATGACTGTGGACTTCAATAGCATGTTTTAATCTTATTAAATACATTACATTTGATAAATTACATCCAGACAGAACAAACCATCGTGCTCATCACACAAAGTTTTATCCTTTGTGGGGATCGAACCCACAACCTCTAGCTTAGCAATGAGGGTCACCAACCACTAGACCAACAGGCCAGTATCCTCCACATAATTTCCTAAAAACAAACCAAAACTATACCTATTGTATAACTTTAAGTAACAGATACAAATATCACCTATATTTAAACTTGTCATCAACGAGTTCCCGACGTCATACAGACAAACAAACACATACCAAAAACGGCCCTAATTAGTGTAAGTGAAATTAGTGTTGTGACTCGAAAACGGGCTCCCTATATATGGGGTGGTTCAAATTGTGACAACAAATATATGGGACATATATGGTGTTTCGAATTTGCGGATAGGCGTTAAAATACAGTTTGACATTGTTATGTCATTACAAGGTTCTAATGTTATGTTCGTGAAGAATAGGGTTCCTAAAAAAATTAGTTATGGTTCTATCAAATTATTATATCTTTGGACAACTCACACAACGCCATCTGATCCCAAACTAGGCAGAGCCTGTACTACTATAGCAACAACGCAACTGATAAACATAGTTATATATTTCTAAATACATACAAATTATAGATAAATAACACCCAGACACAGAATAAACTATCGTGCTCAACACTTGCAATAACTGATGTTGGGTCACACAGACCCCACTACGAAAATATTGAAAAGTTACAGTGACTTAGCACATTTTAACGTAAAGAAGTACCGTATTACGGTACTGGTACCGCATAGAATGCCTAAGATACGTTGAGATATTAATAATATCAAATAATATAATATCTTGGGACAACTCACACAACGCTATCTGATCCCAAACTAAGCAGAGCTTGTACTTGTACTATGGCAACCAGACAACTGATAAACATACATAAATATTTTCTAAATACATACATATTATAGATAAATAACATCCAGACACAGAATAAACCATCGTGCTCTTCACACAAAGATTTATCCTGGGTGGGGATCGAACCCTCCCACCGCGCCACATAGGCAGTCTCGCAATATTGAGTTTAAAGTTGCCGTTGGGGACTGTGAGACCCATGCCAGTGATCAAGGGTTAACAAAGTCAAGCCCCAAAACAAAATTCCGGTTCCCTCACCTAAGTTGTACTCAAGACGACTTAAGTAAGAGTATAAGACAGTCTCCCATCTTATAAAATCAACTTCAACGACATCATATAACCACGAGGTCGATACCACACATCACTACGTCAGAATAGTACAACCGTTTACCTTATAGGCAATCACCAAAGATCCAGATAGGGCACTACTTTTATTTTCGCTGATACTCATAAATGAGTCAGGTACTCTTCCTTATACATCAACAATGAAGCCCAGACTAGCCGCGGAGACACCACGTGCATTTCCATACTAGTAACGAACCATAATTTTGGATCCAATCCATAACCAAGGGACGCTGACTTACTCCAGTTAATACTAGTGATGGGAGTTCGATTTGGTTAAAATATCGAAATTTTGAATATAAATTACTATAAAAATCGAAGAAGAAGCGCTAGTTGCTTGAAACGTTGGTTTTGGCGTTCAGGACCGCTAAATTATGATAAAATATTAATGCCATATTTATATCTACTGATTACTAGCTGACTTCATTTCAGCTAACAAACTGACGCAACTTCGTTTGCGTCATTTTCCAACGTTATTACAACGTTTTTCATTAATGCTCCTCTCCTTTTGGTCATAGCGTGATGTTATATAGCCGATGATGCTCACAAATAGCTCACGTTATTTGTGAGCATCATAGGCTATTCTATTGGTAAAATAATTTTCAAAATCCGTTTAGTATACGCAGAAATTACTCCCTACAACCTCTCGAACTCACAAACTTTACCTTTTTATAATATTAGTATAAAAGTATTTAACCCACACCACAATTTCCATACAAAAAAAATGTAAATGCATACGAGCTAAAATCATCCTCATTTTGGCTTAGCCGTAGTCGCGTGAATAGTTTCAACGACTATCCCAACCATTGATCGCAAAGGTGTAATACTCAAAATCGTTTATTTTCATAAGCGTCTAATTTTTTTTACCATATATTTACTTTTATACTAATATTATAAAAAGGTAATGATTGACTAACATCTGCCAAAAAATAATTACCACTTTATTAACTGATGTACTTACAATTGATTTTTTTTTATACAAAAAATAAAAGGTGTTTTAAAATTGACTAGCTATCTATTCCATAGATAATAAATAAAAAATACAGCCGCTAAATTATCGACAACAAACCATCGTACGCGCCCAGCACTACAGCTACATATTTAGCTCGTCCATCTCAGTAAGGCAGGTACCTAAAGAGGTGATCGGTAAAGATATAGTTTTTTAGCACACAGGGAATTTCTTTTTGGAGTGAGTGCCCCAAAAGGTAGGCTCGATGTAGGTCCCTTACATAATACTGTGAATGAATGTTTACGGACGTTTTTGTCTTTAGTATTTTATGGTCAGTGTTAATTATATGCGCAATGAAAACAAAGTATTTGGTTGTGTGAAAGCTTGTCTGTCTAAAATTGTTGGTTATATGGAGCACTGTGTAGTAGAGTGGTTGGTTTTTTGTCGCTTACAATCTGTGGTAACTTGCGATTGTGCTATAAAAAGGACATATGGCAGATGGCGTTGCAATTTTAATTATTAAGATAACATAAACATAGTAGTAACTTTGGACTTACTATAACAATTTAGATGAAATTTGTTATAGAGGTCGTTCCATATATAAATTTTCATCTAAATGGCTACAGTATGACTGCCTCTGTGGCGCGGTGGAAGTGTGTCCGACTGCTACGTTAGGGGTCGTGGGTACGATCCCCACCCAGGATAAAACTTTGTGTGACGAGCACGATGGTTTATTCTGTGTTTGGGTGTTATTTATCTATAATATATAGTTGTCTGGTTATCATAGTACAAGCTCTGCTTAGTTTGGAATCGGATAGCGTTGCGTGAGTTGCCCCAAGATGTTATTATATTATTATAGTATCTTCGGAAATACAGCGGAAGCGTGTACAACAACGCAAAAAGTCGAAGGTTCGATTTCCATAAGGGCTCCACTTTGTGTTATCCCTGCTTAGATCAGACGTTAGGTCTCATTTGGAATACTGCTCTCAACTATGGGCAGGTGTCCCTTAATACCAACTACTTCCAGTTGACCTTAATGTAGAACATCTTGTATCGTCGGCGACCAAGGTCTCCGATAGACTTGATCCATTGGCATTGCGAAGAGTTATCGGTTCGTATATTGGCGTTGCGTCTTTTATAGAACTTTCTATGGGGATTGTTCTGAGGAATTGTTTGGGCTAAATCCAACTTACCAGCTTAGTTTCAGCACCGTACAACAAACAAAGACTTCGATCACCCTCACTATCTTGACACTTGGCAATCCATCACAGTGTGATTTCTGCCACGTACAACCATCTTTTGAAATCAGGTGTCACCATCTGTATTTCCGGATCGATATGACATAGGGACCTTCAAAAAAGCTTTCTATTTATTAAAGGCCGGCAACGCATCTGCTATACTTCAGGTGGAGCAGATGTTCATGGGCAGTGGTAATCACTTACCATCAGGCGAGCCGCTAGTTCGTTTGCCCCCTATTACATAGAAAAAAATAGGCCAAACTATTGCGCAGTACAATGTCAATAAAAATTGATTATTATAATACCCATATGTTTATGTACTTATCTAGTTTACACGTTTGACGGCTATTTAGCGGATAGCAATAACAATTTCATTTGAGCTTTTGCAAGATCTATCTATGTATGAGTACCTAGCTACTACTTCGTTATTTTTGTAGACAATGTAAAATTTTCATGTAAATGGCTACAGTATGACTGCCTCTGGGGCGCGGTGGGAGTGTGTCCGGACTGCTACGTTAGAGGTCGTGGGTTACAGCAGTAAAATTAATACTTGAATCAAAACCATAGACGTTTCCTAAGTTATTCGCATTAAATAAATAGAGCTACGCTTTTATTGGTCAAACTATACATTTTCTTATTATGGTTACAAAATACAACTTTTATGAAAGTCTGACTAAACTTGGGAGGTGGGTGGAGCAACCTTCACTCTTCTCCATCTTCTGTGGTGGTATTGACCACTTTTTTTTTAAGAAAAAAAAATACTCGCGCATTAGGGTACAAGCCATCGCGGGGGACTTTACAAACATTCAAGTCACGGACACAAACCTCTTGATACCTACATGTCGATTCCGAATTTTTGACTCATTGATACGTCTTTAATTCCATCTATCTTTATGGTTTGTTTAATAAAGTTTCTGGAGTACTATCCTCCCATTTTTTGAATATTTATTAGAAGTAGTACTTAATACAAAAGAAATATTTTTTTTACTAGAAGTAGATAACTTCATCTATTTTATATCATTAAAATATGCATGATTCTTCTCGTCATATTCAAGCATGTTCCAGCAGGTTGGAAACAAGGCTTCCCGCCAAGGTGACATTGCTGGTTTCCAACAGTGTAGACGGTTGTTGTAAACCAAGTACCATGACGGGAGCGGTGAAACTTTGTTTTTTTTTTAATACCTATTTATCTTAGTCCATAAAGTAAGTACCCATATACTAACGACTTCTGCAACTTATAAACAAGGGAAGATTTAGGGTCCCCGAAGACCTGGTAGACACCGCATTCCGTGGTGAACAACCTAAGATAGTATTTTTTTGTTTAAGTAACTTATTTTAACGGCATCATACATATTTATTATTCGTCTGCGTAAATTTTCCCCGTTTTTGCTACATTTCTCATTGCTGCCACTCCTATTAATTGTAACGTGATCTTTTATAGCCTTCCTCGATAAATGGGCTATCCAACAGTGAAATAATTATTCAATTCAGATCCAGAGTTCCTGAGATTACCGCGTTCAAACAAACAAACAAACTCTTCAGCTTTATAATATTAGTATAGATTATAATAATATATGTATGATAATATACATATAAACCATCCTCTTCAATCACTCTATCTATTGAAAAAAACCGCATCAAAATCCGTTGCGTAGTTTTAAAGATTTAAGCATACATAGGGATATAGGGACAGAGAAAGCGACTTTGTTTTAAACAAAACTGATTTTCAGATTGCCGCGCTATTTCGAATGTCAACATTCACTATTGTATTACAATTTTTAATTATTTATAAGTAATTCCTTTAAAAAAATCTCATTTGTATCTAAGTGGGTAGTAGGCCTAATGATGACCGAAGCCGACGGTATCAATCCGTGTGCCAAACACTACAAATAAACATATTGTATTGTTTAAAAAAATAACGTATCTTAAGTTACGTGGACATACATTAAGATACGAGTAGTAATGGTACCTCTTTCTTTTAAATCCATTCATAAATTATGATGGAATAAATGAACTTGTACACATAGATACATATTCAGGGTGTAAAAGAAAGGTGTGGTCATATTGAAGGGTTGGTATGTGCCCATGAGACTGAGTGCGCATACCTAATTTTATCAAAATCGGAGTACCCAAAAAAATATTTATTATTTTTAAATTTATTCATGAGTGAAAAAGATATTAATTTAAAAAAGTATGACTTAAAAAGTTCTAGACCATAATATCCAATCGAATTTTGTACCAGGGGAGGTATGATTCTTATGCCATACGCCTTTCACTACTGAATTTTGACAAAAAGAATATAATATAATATATATAATATCTTATAATATTATAATATCTTGGACAACTCACACAACGCCATCTGATCCCAAACTAAGCAGAGCTTGTACTATGGAAACCAGACAACTGATAAAAATACTTATATATTTCTAAATACATACATATTGTAGATAAATAACACCCAGACACAGAACAAACCATCGTGCTCATTACACAAAGTTTTATCCTGGATGGGGATCGAACCCACGACCTCTTGCGTAGCAGTCGGAAACACTCCCACTGCGCCACAGAGGCAGTAATATGCTTTAGCTATGTAATAATAATGCAACCAGCTGTGGCACTATGATAGATGCAATACTGATAACATACCCTATCCGCTGCTGAAATTTGACCACACCTTTCTGTAACAACCTGTTTAAGAGTACTAAAAATAATACACTACTTTTTGTGCATACCTGTAACGGCCGGTCTCAATAATCTAACTATCGATGGATTTGGCTACTAGAGGTATTTGACATAAGCTCCATACAAAATGTGTCAAAATTCTACCTCTAGTAGCCAAATCCATCGATAGGTAGATTATTGAAACCGGCCGTAAATGTTACTAATCATATCTCCTATTGAAACATAAGTTTTTACAGAACAACATAAGATATTTCCAAAGGTATGAAGACGTCTAAACAAAGTAATTGCTTGTCAACGTTGGTAACCAATACGTAGCAAAACATTCATAAAACCGTTTAAGTTCATTTTTATAACCATTTATATCGTAGGAAAGGCAGCTGAAACAGTCTTTCATAATTTCTTGCTGTTGTTGATATACCTACATTTCTTATTATTACTTTATCTACTAATATTATAAACAAAAGAGTTTGTGTTTTTTTTAAGCTCAGGAACTACTGGTTCAAATTGAAAAAATGTTATAGTGCTGGATAGCCCATTTATCGAGGAAGTCTATGGACTATATAACATCACGCTATGATCAATAGGGGCGGAGCATCAATGAAAAATGTTATAAAAACGGGGAAAATTGACGACGATGAAACTTCATCGTCGTCAATTTTAACGTCGTTAATAAATAAAGTATAGACTAATAGCTAACCCGCGCAGTTTTTCAATTCCGATCAGTAGGTATCCTGAGATTACTGCGTTCAAACAAACAAACTCTTCAGCATTATAATATTTATAGTGTAGATTATGAGTAAAGTTTGTGAGTCTGTGGGGTTGTAGGGCATTATCTCTGGATCTACTAAACTGATTTTGAAATTTTTTTTACCAATAAAGAGCTACGTTATTTGTGAGTATCATAGGTGCACAAATAAAGTGGGCACGGGTAAGCTAGTGTATGTGTTAAACAAAGTCGCATTCTGTTGTCCATCCCTATATTTATAAGCTTAGATCTTCTAAACTGCGCTACCGATTTTGATGAGGTTTTCACTATCATTTAGATCATTTTTTCCGGGTGGTTTATATATTTAAAAAAGTGGAGAAAACTACAAGTGAAGCTGGAGCGGGCCGCTAGTTGTTTATGTATTCACTGTTGTTATCAACAATGTCGTACCGTATGTAGATTGTGGTATTTTACGCCTGAGTGGTTTAGTAGGAATGTGTGTGAATGTTTTGCAAGTGGTTGTGAATTTGATTATCACCAGGGGCAAGTTAGATTTATAAATGCCTCTGTAGCGCGGGGTGGAGTGTATCCGACTGCTACGCAAGTGGTCGTGGGTTCGATTCCCACCCAGGATAAAACTTTGTTTGATGAGCACGATGATTTATTCTGTGTCTGGGTGTTATTTATATAAAATATGTATGTATTTAGAAATATATAAGTATGTTTATCAGTTGTCTGGTTTCCATAGTACAAGCTTTGCTTAGTTTGGGATCAGATAGCGTTGTGTGAGTTTTCCCAAGATATTATTATTATTATAAATTATGTTCAATATACCTAGGTATATTTTTAAGTTCTCTGAGAAATACAATGCGATACACAGGCAGTCCTTTAAAATGAAAAGAAGCAACATAGAAATCATATTCAAATATATTAAATAGTGTATGTTGACTACTTTTCTTAAGACTTTTATGTTTTTAGGGATCCGTAGCTCAAATGGAAAAAATTGAACCTTTAAAGGATCACTCCTGTTTCTGTCTGTACGTCTGTCACAGCCAATTTGCCCCAAATTTACTGGACCGATTAAGGTCAAATTTGGTCCATATAATGTATTTATGTGACCCAAACACGTATGCTTAACGTAATATACGGAGATTTAAGAGCCACTTTTGGGGTTTAAACTAGAAAATTAAAAAAAAAAGTTTTGCAAACTGTACTGTGTAATATATCAAATGAAAAAGCGTCTTGTGAACATGTCAAATAAATTATTTTTAAAGTACTTAAGAAAAATCCATGAAAATAGACCATCCCTTATCTCTGAAAATTAAGTCTAATATTTTTTAAACAATACAAAAGATAACTTTAATACAATAATCAAAATACAAAAGATTGTAGGAAAAATAATAAGAAGACTAAATTTTGAACACGGGGTTCATTTATGGGGTCCAAATGAGAAATAAAAAAAAAAGTTGGGTAACTGTATAGTGTATAGGTAGAAATTAAAAAAAAAGTTTGGTAACTGTACAGTGTATTATATCAAATGAAGGAGCACGTTGTAAGGATGTCAAATATATATATTTTTTATTGTTTATAAATAAAAAAATGCTCTTAAAATTATTTAGGAAAAACCATGAAAATAGACCAGGGGGTGCCTTATCTCCGAAGCTATTGAGTGTAATATTTTTAAAAAATACAAAAGATAGTTCATAACCTATATAGATTGCTGAAAAAAATAATAAGAAATCTGAATTTCATCGGGTTCATTTATGGGGCAAATGAAGAAATTGGAAAACCTTTGAAAATTTTATAACATAAAAACAAAAAATGAATTCATGGGCCACTTTTAACTGAATTAAAATTTAATTGAATAAACCAGTGTGTTTGTTAAATTAGTCTGGGTTTAACTATACACCAGACAATTGATATTCAACGTTAGCCTCCACCAGAACACAAAAGCTCATTAGTTAATAATAAATAGTACTTTCATACCAAATAATATTCAATGTCAATAACAAATTCATCGTACCACGTGTGTACGTGTCCGGCAATGGAACATTTATTTATTTTAATATCCGCTACCACAGGAAGGTAGTTGACAGTTACTTTCGCGCCAATTGCATAACAAAATCGCCATCTTATGTCTACTGCGCACGCGCTTTGATAGCGTCCCAGTTGGGCTTTTGTTTCTTTTAAAGAAAATATATATAATAAATAAATAATAAAAATGATTTATTCACTCAGGAAGCAAAATACTACACTTGTGAAAAGCCGATTCTACATTTACTGGTAATTCCTGTTCGCAAACAATAGGTAAAGCCCGAGAAAAGAACAGGCAAAAAAAACTCGTGGCCACTCTTTTCAAATTGCCAATGTTTACAATGTTTCTCTGTTTATAAACTGTATATGCAGGTGCTGCCACCATTATATTATAAACCATATTAGAGGACTGATGCCAAAAAAAGAAGTCAATAATATTAGAAGAGTACACGAGATTGGATATATCAGCCTCAATGGGCACACCATATATGTAAAAACTTTAGGTGCATAAATATTGACCAATTTACTGCTACGTAATGAATAAGTATACATGTTTTGCAAAACGAAAAAAGATACCTATAGGATTGTAACAAGCAGAAGTTTTATCAAAACTTATACCTGACTACTACGACTAACAACTTTTTTATTTCGAGGTAGACTTAATTCACCTAGGATTAGGTGAATTAAGTCCAATCAACCGTAAACCAATATTGCGCTATCATTTAAATCGCCTCATTAATTTTATTGTAAACAAGCTGTCTCGGCGAACTTTGTACCGCCCCGTTATTTTAATTCCTTTTTTTTACGTAAGACACTTCTACAGAATACTAGAAAACTAAAAAAAAGATTGAATGAAATCGGCAAAATCTATCTCTAGTTAACTCGTGGCCAAGGGAAATAGGGATTTGTTTTTATACAGGGTGTGTTTTAATATACTAATAACCTTCAGCTCTTGGCTTCTTTACATTACACCAAATAACTTCGTAGTAATATTTTTGAAAAAAAAATTACAAGGAGAGAAAAGAAAAAATTAGAAGGGTTAATCCCTTTACCACCTACCACCTACTATGGTCACACAACCATTTTCCAAACATCTGAGAGAGCCCCGAATAAAATCGATGCATCTTTGTCAGGTTTAGGGCCTTGACCTGACAATAAACAACGATTTAACTTTAAGTGAAGGTGATTGGGTAAAGGGTTAATAGTTAAGTGTTAATATATTAAATACTTTCCAAAACTGATATTACAAAGATATTAAGTGTAATGTAAAGAAGCCACGAGCGGGAGGTAACTTGTATATTACAAATATCCCTGTATAACCGTTAGATATGCAGTAGTAGTAGTAAGCAGCGGTAGCCTAATGGCTAAGGCATCGGTCTCGCAATCATGAGGTTGCGGGTTCGAATCCTACCCATTGTACTACCGACGTGAACCCACTCCTAATACAAGTCAAGCTTAGGCGGAGGGGTTAATAGGATTGCTAGTAATCTGGGATCATAATCCCATATTGCTAGTTATCTTAAAAAAAAATGTATACTTGATTCTACCATTAAGTGCACCAGACATTTTAGACCGAAATTTACCATTGTCGGATTGTAGTTTTAAATTTAGGTATGCGCTATCATTAAAGTCGCTTCATTCATCTTCAACCATTTTATTGTAAATCAGAGCACATCTATCATTCCTACCGCGTACATGAAGTTCACACTACACTATACTATCTAAGTTAGTTGCGAATCAATAAATATCCGTGAAACTGATTGTTTTATGAACACCAGTCCATCATTCCTAAAGCTGTGTTGTTAATAGACCGTTCAGTTCTCATACCTAACGGCACGAGAGAAGAACATTAAAAACTTTTATTTTTATTTATACAAACTTCAAATCTATAATTTGTAATTAATAATTACAATTAAAATTAACTAAATGATTATTTAAAGCTGTATTTAACCTAAAAACTAACATTAAAATTGATTGATTTGAGAGGAAAATTTCGCACTAAACTTCCAATAATAGTTTAACATCTTCTAGTTCTCATCTATATTGATATTATAAAGAGGAAAGATTTGATTGTTTGTTTAATTGTTTGTTTGATTGTATGTTTGATTGTTTGTTTGATTGTTTGTTTGATTGTTTGTTTGATTGTTTGATTAATTGTTTGTTTGCATTGAATAGGCTTCAAAACTGTAGACCGATTTTAAAAATTCTTTCACCATAAGAAAGCTACATTATCGAGGTGTAACATAGGCTATATTTTACAGTAAAAAAATTAGAGATCTCTACGAAAATTACAATTTGTAACTCAAGGTATAAAAAACTACGATATGACACCCGTGCAGCTAGTGTGGTTATAAAACATTACTTGATAACTTTCCCAAATGAGTTTAATATCAAAACAGTAAGGCACCATGCGCGTGCGTCGAACGGTACGTATCCGGCGGACGTTGGCGACGAAAGTAAACTAAGCTGATCGCCTCCTTCTACATAAGGAAATGGCAGCTCATACAGGTCGCTTCACACCATGCAAGCTAATTGTATCAGCTGAAGGAAGTGTGTGATTGAGGGTAGACAACATGGCACCATTGTACTGATGAACGAATTACTAATAATAATAGTTTAAGTTACGGCGACCAATCTCATCATAGACTAAAATAATAATAATAAAAAAAATGATTTATTCACTTAGGAAGCAATACACTACACTTGTGAAAAGTCGATTCTACATTTACTTGTAATGCCTGTTCGCAAACAATAGGTAAAGCCGTGGACAACTCGTGGCATTGTAAACATTGGCAATTTGAAAAGAGTACTTTTCAAATTGCCAATGTTTACAATGTTTCTTTGTTTATAAACTGTATATGCAGGTAACTCCACTATTATATTATACATCATTAGAGGACTGATGCAAAAAAAGAGGTCAAAAATATTAGAAGAAGAGTATACGAGATTGGATATATCAACCTCAATGGGCACAACATAGTAGAAGCATCTACTTACGATGTAAAAACTTTATGTGCTTAAATATTAGCCAATTTACTGCTACTTAATGAATGAGTATACATTTTTTGCAAGAGAAAGAAAAAAAATACTAGTCAACTAGTTATGATGAGATAGGTCGCCGATTGAGATAGAGGAGACGTTAAAGTGTTTGACTGAAGTGAAGGTACTCGTGAAGACATTGAAAGATTTGTTTTCAAAAACGGTCAATCCATTGTCAGTCTATGGACTGACAATGGTATCGTTGCTTAATCTTGCTTATCTCTCGACTTTCTCGGTCCTCAATAAGTGGGAAGAACCCCTCATATGAAAATTAAAAGAGAAACAATTAAGATAGCCCAGACTGAGTGGGGATCACATGACTGTCAGCCCATAAATTGGTGATTATTTTTGTTAAATGTTCCACTCTTCCGTCGTTCGAAGAACACGTTAAACCGCCGATCTCACACCTATCTTTATCTATATAAGGAGTTGGAATTCGCACCATGTAAGCTAATTGTATCGGCTGTAGGAAGTTTGTGATTGAGGGCAGACGAGGCACCATTGTACTTGGAGGATTATTAAAGGGTCTGTGACTCAATGGCGACCATATTGATAGATCATCCACATTATCATAGTCGGTACGGTACGTAGTTGACTGATTTTGAAACATGTCGCACCTCTCTCGTATGTTATTCCGTCGACATTCTTTTTTCCCGTGTCCACGGCAAGGCCATGTGGAACTGTCAAAATGACGCTCTAGACCTATAATTATTCCCCTTGAATAATAATTCCCCTATTACTCGATAACATCTACATAGTGTGTGACTGCTGGACGCCAGACAACCTGTATGCTTATTGACCACTTTATTGCAATAAAAACCTAATACCAAATAGAACGTTAGCAGTTTGCCTCCATTCTTAAACGAACTGTCAACAGTAAAGAATTAATTTTACGACAACAAAGTAATTAAAAGTACCTATACTATTTATCGGTACAAGATATCGGAATGTCAAGTTTTTATGTGAAGTCATTGTAAGTAGTGGGTAGTTAAATATGTATATGTAGGTACATAAATAAACTATGTACTCATGTGGGGGTGGGATAAAGTGATGTGGGATGGCCCAACCCTATCCAATTACGCTTGAGAATGAAGTTGCATTAAGTGTGTATCGTATAATAGGCGCCAGATGAAATGGTAATAGTTTGCAACTGGGGATGAGTAGAGTTTTGGTCAATTTTATGCTCAATCAGGGTCCTAATTCGCGATATTTATTTCGTGGCCGTGACAAGCCCGTGCGAACTGCACGGTGCGCTCAAAGTTATCCGCTGCGAGTGCGCGTTGATGCATTTCTAAGTGCAGCCACAGAATAAATAATAGTACTACGTAGCGCAGCTCTCTATTTAGCATTATGACGAGATTTTGACAGATTGCAAGGGCTTGCCGCGGGCACGGAAGAAAAGAACGTGAATACGGACCCAGGCATTTATTTGGGAGTCTATAGGCATAAATCCTGATATAATTTCTTCAAATCCTAAAGTTTGTACAATTTCCTTTATTATAACGAAGTTATGAAGACTTAAGAATTTATTGAAACATTTGACATAATATTTCCGAAAAATATTTTTTTTCTATAGTTTGGTTTAAGTACAAAGAACTATTTTAATGTTCAATGGTTTAGATTACATTTCACCTTCAAGAAATCAAATCAATAACATATTTAATTAATGATATAAGTTTTCATAAGAGTAGGTACTAACTGATCAAATTTATAATATTTATTGAAGGTTTTCAACCCCAGTTTGGAAAACGTGGTGAGGCGCGTACGCATCCATGCCATCTATGGTAGGTATTTAACATTTCAATCAAAATGTTTTTGGCGAACTTTTTTATTGTATTTTTGCTATCTAGGCTCGAATAATCAAATCTCCGCAGTAAGTTTATAAGAATAAATCTATTTCTAAAACTAAACCTCTAAATATATGTGACCACCAAATTTAGGCCAACGATGTAGAAATTATAATAATAATAATCTTGGGACAACTCACACAACGTTATCTGATCCCAACTAAGCAGAGCTTGTACTATGGAAACCAGACAACTGATAAACATACTTATATATTTCTAAATACATACATATTATAGATAAATAACACCCAGACACAGAATAAACCATCATGTTCATCACACAAAGTTTTATCCTGGGTGGGGATCGAACCCACGACCTCTTGCGTAGCAGTCGGATACACTCCCACTGCGCCACAGAGGCAGTCGAATTGACTATCAATTAGACCGAAGATCTTCAACGATCGCCAACAAAACGACCACAAATCCCCAACATCTTAATTTCCATACATCTCAAATACCCCCAAAGCGCCAAGAACAAAGTGCTCCACGCTTACACTAAACCATACCCAATCAAAATTCGAAGCACATCGACCAACACATGGTTTTTATCAGCACCACGTGGAATCTCCCGTAAATTCCGAAGAGCGCATTAAAATTGTATAGGATCGAAGTTTTTGTTCCGTATCGTATGTGAGGGTGCACCATTGGGTACATAATTGTAATTAACATAAGATTTCCCGTAATAACCGCGCAGAGCTCGCGCGCGACCAAAATGGCTGGAGCCGCTTTTTGCTCTGAAGCGTACGCTGAATATCATAAGCTCCGTGCGTGGACCTGCTCCCACGGGGGCATTTTATATAAATAGTTTAGTTCTGGAGTCGTTCAGTTTTGTAGAGAGCAGAAGATTGACTGTAAAAATCTTCAAGTTTCCTTTTTTTTCGGCTTTCCTTTAAATTTTATTTAGTCATAGGTACTTATGACTAAATAAAGTCAAAAGGGACGAAGCCGAAAAGAGGCACCTTCGTCATAAGTTATTAATGAAGGTTTTATTAAATGTAGGCCTTGTATGTAACTAAAATTATATTTAAAAAAAAATACATTTATTTCAGACTGTGGTCCTATTTTGTTAGTAAATGCATTGACTTAAAGACTATGTTAGTATCTAATTCTAGTAACTATAATTAACTTAAAAATCTGCCACCTTCAGGGGAGAAGGACATGCGTTTGTACCCAATGCCAATGCTGAATGGGACAGTCTGGTTTTTCGGCAATGACCCTCAGAATAGTGTTGGCGCTTCCCTGCACCCTACGCATAAGCGAGGTCATGCGGGGATATATTGTACAGTGCGGCGCCCGCACTGTACAATATAACTAGGGTTTAATATTTCGAAAATACTTAAAGCTCATCAATAGTTTTTGACTTATATTTTATTAATGTACAAAGGATCTTAAAATACATTTTTTACCTTTTTTTCTGTTATCCAAATGATTATGATTTTCCACACATATAAAGAAATAGATACAATGCCATCATTTGGTGGCTCTCTAATACCTAATTCAATTTGGCCTAATATTTTCAAGAAAGGCACGACATTAAAAGTACCTACTTATTATATTTTTATACACTTCAACAGTTTCATACCAGCAATCTAGATTCTAGGTATAAATTATTCCAGTTTAGGACTAAATAAGATGCTAACATAAAATAAATATGTATACAAAAAATATTGCTTATCGTTACTGTCAAAGTTATCTGAGTGAACACGCAGAAAATGCGCATACCTTATATCTATACTAATATTATAAAGCTGAAGAGTTTGTTTATTTGTTTGTTTATTTGAACGCGGCAATCTCAGGAACTACTGGTCCGAATTGAAAAATTATTTCACTGGTGGATACCCCATTTATCGAGGAAGGCCATAGGCTATGTAACATCATGCTAAGACCAGTAGGAGCGGAACAGTAATAAAAAAAATAAATGCAAATACGGGAAAAATGTACGCGTACGAAGTTGCGCGGGACAGCTAGTATAATATGTGACCCGCGCAACTTCGTCTGCGGCAATTTTCCCCATTTTTGCAACATTTCCCATCGTTGCTCCGCTCCTATTAATTGTAGCGTAATATTATATAGCCTATAACCTTCCTCGATAAATGGGCTATCTAACAGTGTTCGGATTAGTAGTTCCTGAGATTACCGCGTGCAAACAACAAAAAAACAATGGTTATTAGAATAGAAATATTTCGGGACTTAATCGCGTGAATTATTTGAAGGTTCGACCCGTGACCACGATCGGTGCAATTCGATCGAAACATCGGGTCGGAAAAGATTCGTACCTTTAAATAATTCATGCGATTAAGTCCTAAAATATATCTAATATAATTAAAAAACGCGAAAATTTTAAAAAAATAACACTTATTTTAAACATGGTTTTTCTAACGGCTTACACCGTATTACATTTGATTATATATAATAGCCTATATGCTATACTAATGTATATACTACCAAGGCAAAGTTTTATTAAAATCCGTTAAATAATTTTCGCGTGAAAATAACCATCCACTCATCTTCACTCACAAAGTTTTGAATATAAATAGGTAACTATAGGAGGATTAGTTCGTACCTATCCTGATTCCTGCACTGTTCACAATCACCCCGTGTGGCTCGTCCCGTATCGACGGGAGACAGTGCTACGCCCTCTGTAGAGAGACTGGCTGTTTGTCCACATTGACAGCCTCACTCAGAACACACGACACGAAACTATCACTGTTGCTAGCAAGCTATAATTAAATCTAGATTTTTTTTTTACTTTGAACTGTTTTAGAATTGCGTTCTTTGCTATTAAATGTTGATGTTGGCTTCTATGTAATAATATTAGTTCTATATAAAGATACCAGTGCTTCAAAGTCTGCTTAAAAATAAGAAATTACCTGTATTGAAAAATATATATAACCTATTTTGTTTATTTTCTAAGAGGATGGTTATAAAATGAAACGAAAATTTTGGAGAAACATTTTTTGGTAGGCTATGTTTTAATAACTTTTAAATAAAAAAAGAAACACGATTCTAAACTGTGTGTGAAATAGTAACGTGACGACTTCGACCCGACTACACAGAAGTCGTAACAGTCACAAAAGTCGTAATACTTAAAGACAGTACGCCTTACAACCCGATCCTTACGCTACGATGCGTGTGCGCAGTTTTTGTGCCACCTCGTAACACGATCGGCCCATCTCATAATTTTAGACCTTTTTGTATCCACTCCTGCGTCGGCCTTATTAAGGCTATCCTCGATTACGTGCGATAGGATTTTGTGATTGACAGTTGCTATTGCTATTGTAGATACAGAATGGAATATGATTGGTTAGGTCAGGCACTTTATAGAAAACTCTTCATTTTAATGTTTGTGCAAACTTGATATTGATAGGATTTTTTAGTTATTCATTCTACATTTTGGTATGAGTCTTCAATATAATTTTGGTGATAATGACATGTTTTGAACATAACAGGGTATATCATTATCTTTTTTTAATTCATTATCTTTTTTTTTCGTTTTCTTCTGTTTCTAACTGTCAAAACCTTGCCATAGTCGTCAATAGAGAGCTGCGCTTAGAAATGCATCGCGCATGCGCGCTGACATCTTTGAGCGCACCGCGCATGCGCCAGGTCGCGCGGGCTTGACGCGAAAACGAAAAAAAAACACAGTGAATAAGGACCCGGATAGGTAAAATTGTGGAAGTAGAGACTACCAGAGATCAGGGGTTACCGATCCAAAGCTATAAGTTCTTTCAAAACACGTTCATATGGGCTTTCAACGATTCTAAGGGCTCACTCGCTCGCCTTATACTGCTTAGGTTTCACCAGGTTTCCCACTCCCTCCAGCTGGTTCAGAGACCCTTTTTTTTTATCGATGGGAAATCATCAAATGACTTCTCCCGCTGTGGGCACAAGCGGGAGGGCTTGTCAGACTCTAACTGACGAAAACCTACCTGTGTTCCTTCTTTCGCCCTGGTGTTCCGGGAGCACGGTAACTCTTTCAAACGATCCTGCACTCCCGGTAATGGGGCTCCGTCAATTGCTGACACATCTTTGAGGAGCGCGTGGAACACAGGCGCGCCGTCGACCCGGGCCTGGTGCTAAGCTAGACGGCAAGCTACGTCGTAGCTTAAGTCGTCTGTAGGCCTGCGCCTAGTGTGGCCTGATGTCGTCCCTTGGCACCCGTCGCCCGGGGCGTGAGGACCGTCTATCTGTCACGCGTTCCGCCGTCTCCTATTGCAGCATCACCTCCTCGCAAAACGACACTGGGATCACATTATCGCCCGCTCAAAAGTTTTAAGACTGCCCCCTCCACACCATGCTTTCTTCTGTTCCTCTGAAGTTCGAGTATCTTTAGTTATATGAGTGATCCTCATAGAAGATTGTAACACTTAATAGGAACTTGGATAGCTAAACGTATTAGTTAGCGGTACTGTTCGCATCATAACAGTCACTAGTGGTCTCGTAAACATACTACGCATAGCGAGCTTGTACACCTCGGCAGGGACGTCTTAGACTGGATGACAGCAGCATAATACAGGCATTAAGTGCTGGACTGCGTCCGAGAACATTTTGTCTTAGCAACTCAGTTTTTTTGCTATGATGTTAAACGCCGTAAATAGTTGAAACATCTGAAAATTAAGTGACGAATGAATATTAGATTCAATCGTCACTCAGTTTTCAGACGTTTTAGCTATTTACGTATTATATAAATAATTGAAACAACGTATTAATAAATCACATTTTTGCAATAATGTAATGTAATGCCAAGTTCGCAAAACAATACTGTTTCTCGAACTTGGCATTACATTACATTTAGAATCATGGGGTACCACTTTGTATGATTCCCAAATTGTTGTTCGATGATGTAGGCACTTAGGATATAGGTACTAATATTATAAAGCCGAAGAGTTTCTTTGTTTGAACGCGATAATATTTTGAATTACTGGTTCGAATTGAAAAGTTTTTTTAGTGTTGGATAGCCTATTCAACGAGGAAGGCTATAGTTCAGTGCTTTCAGAGGAGAGAAATTCGTTCCGTTATGACTGACAGTAAACTGCCGCAATTACGTGACGTCCTAAATGGTCGCCATTTTTTTGTGTACTGTGAGCACTGGTGATCACGTAATCAACAGCGACCAGAAATTTAAATTAATTCAATTGAATGAATATTAAATTTTTAAGTATAACACATTCAAAAAATATTTTTTCTTGTTGATCATCACACTAATATTATAAAGGTGAACGTTTGTGAGTATGTGAGTGTGTACGTTTGTTACTTCTTCACGTCTAAACGGCTGGAGCGATTTTAATAAAATTTGGTATGGAGTTAGCTGACACCCTGGATTAACACATAAGCTAATAAACCGCGGGTAACACCGTGGGGCACAGCTAGTAAAAGATAAACATAGGTAAAATTATATAAATGTGGCTGCTATTGTATGCTGAACTACGTTCCGTTTTATACAGTAACCAATATAGCTAAGTATAAAGGAACGGCTTAACAGTGACTCCTTACAGTGCTCCAGTGCATATCGGAACATACCCTTTGTGTTTATAAAGTCCCCTCCAAAGTAGGGCTTGTACCCTAAGGCGGGATTGTCTCGAAAAATCTCAAACCGTACGTTTGTAATTATAATTCCTGTCTTCAGTAGGTATTTACGCGATACATATTTATTTCACTAAATCATAATTAATGTTTTCCTACTTTGAAAAGAATAAAAATGCGCCACAAAATACATGGATTAAAAAAATGAAAATTTGTAGAATAATATACATTGCAAAGTTTACTTTATCCTCAAAGCCGTATGTGGCAAAGGCACTCATTTTCAGCCAACACTGAAATAAAAACTACGCATTTGTAATTAAGTTCTACGACAGGGTAAAATTTCAGAATCATTTTTATAATTAAGAAATATGTAGTTAAGAATTTAAAGGGATATATTATGTAGATACGACAATTTTGAAATTATTTTGTTTAAACTTAAATTAAATAAATTATTCCTGTCTTTGACCATGGCTGGACTCATGTGTGGATTGTGCATAGATAATATATAGCCCTGACCATCAACGTAGAAACCAGAACTGCACCATAATCTCACAAAATTGACCACTCTCTAGAAAGAGATAACGCTACTTTGTGGACAATACCTGTAAAAGGCCGCACGAGTTTTTTCTCTCTTTCACGCTTTTTTCGTCAATGCCCTCCTGACAGACAGACATGGCAAAATTAGAGGTTTCATTTTTACTTCTAACTAGCTGTGCCCCACGGTTTTACCCGAGATTAGAGATTAGATAGCTTATGTGTTAATCCAGGGTGTCAGCTAACTCCATACCAAATTTTATTAAACTCGCTCCAGCCGTTTGGACGTCAAGAAGTAACAAACATACACACACTCACAAACTTTCGCGTTTATAATTATAGTGTGATACACAAGTGCAACTTCCGACGGGAACTGGAGCAAACTTAGAACACCCTGACATTGCGCAGGCTTAGAACTAGTAATTCTAGGGTATTTAATATAAAGGGATTTTATATAGAAATCTCATACAATTGGCTAGATGACTACAATAACAATAAATTATTTTACATTATACAGGAAATAACATTTGCAAAAATATTCTGAAAAACAATCTATCTCCACAATTTTTCGTTGTCATGAATTTATAAACATCAAAACAAACATTGAAACTACATGATTTGACCATACAAAAGAATGACGTCATTGTTTTGTATTTCATATAAATTAGTACGAGGCGCATCGTTTTGACGGTTCTTAAAAAGATACTGATTTGACTTGACAGTCATCTACCCTATTATCGGTCTATGACGTCACTATTTTTTCTAGTCAAATCTCTTTATAATAATAATAATAACAAAAATTATTTATTCACATAAAAAATATTTATTCACAAAATACTACACTTGTGAAAAGTCGATTCTACATTTACTTGTAATTCCTGCCTGTTCGCAAACAATAGGTAAAGCCCGAGAAGAGAACAGGCAATAAAAACTCGTGGCCACTCTTTTCAAATTGCCTATGTTTACAATGTTTTTTTTTGATGATATGAATAATGATAAAAAATTATATTTAACACAAAACTTGATCGTTGGTAGTTTAAATGCTATTATACACACATCAAAAGTGTCTAGGGATCAAGCATTTTTATGCGGATTTCTTGAGATTGAGATGTGGCTTTGTAATAAATTTATGATTTTATAAATTTATATGGATCCTTTTTGGTGCATTTCATAATTTGAATCAGGAACTGTGAATCAAATTCGAGTAAAAGATGAAAATCAGCTGTCAATATTTTCCCTATAAAAACATACAACGCATTGAAGACATTATTAGTGCTACTGTTTCCCTACTACTGATTAAAACCAACGTTATTATGGAGCGGCGACGTCATTTAAGCAGGGAAGAAATGCTCAGAGCCGTGGGAATGATAGAAGCTGGTTCCCGGCAACGTACTGTGGCTTTAGCTCTGAATACAAGTCAGAGTGTTATCAGTCGACTTTGGACACGTTACCGAAGCACTGGTACCGTGGCTGAGCGCCATGGAGGACGGTATCGCTGCACCACACGGAGACAAGACCGATACATTCAAATCTTAACTCGAAGAGGTCCAACAATAACCGCCATGATGTTAGCCGTGAGGCTTCATCACTCTTCAGGGAACTTAATTAGCGACCAAACAGTCAGAAACCGCTTGCATGAAGTGAACCTTCATTCCCGAAGACCGCTACGGGTACCACCTATAGCAATGCACAATCGTAGGATTCGATATCAATGGGCTCTTGAACACAGAAATTGGGCAGAAGAACAATGGCGTTTCGTGTGCTTTTCTGATGAGTCTCGTTTTGGTATGAGACCGGATACAAGACGTATACGACACTGGAGAACCCCTGGACGCCAACAGCGATTAAAATCCTGCCAGGAAGTCCATCCTTATAGTGGTGGAACCATCATGGTATGGGCGGGTATTTGGATCGGCGGAAGAACTGAGTTGATTTGGATCAGAGGCAACCTCAACGCTCAAATTTATGCTGAGACGATTGTATCAGACGTCATCGTTCCTCTACAAGTGCAAATCGGTCCCTTATTTCAGTTAATGCATGATAATGCACGACCGCACACCGCAAGAGTTGTAAGACAGACTCTCGCCGCAGCTAACATCAATGTCCTGCCCTGGCCTGCTCAGTCGCCAGACTTGAACCCGATTGAGCATGCATGGGATATGCTACAGAGAAGAGCTCTGCCGAATATGGAGGGTATCCAGTCGCAAGAAGACCTTTTTTTGTTGTTGCAACGAACATGGGCGGCCATTCCACAGCGTGATTTGGATGAACTCATTTTGAGTATGCCAAACCGATGTTCTTGTGTTGTTAGTGTTCGCGGTAGAAACACGGATTATTAATTGTTTAAGTTACCCAATAAAATTTTAAAGAAAACTGTTATTTCAGTCTTTTTTTCGAACTTTAATGTTAGTGGTTCAAATGTCAAAAATCCCTTTATTAGGAAAATGGCAAATTTCTTTATTAATGCAAAGGTGACTTGGTTTATCGTTACTGTGACAAACGAAAACACTTTATTTGATGAATCCTTAAAGAAATAAAAAAAAAAAATCAATCAGGAGAAAAGTTATTGCAAAAATATATGTTGATCCCTAGACACTTTTGATGTGTGTAGTTTAATTTACTAATCAATTTTTTGTTTACATAGAAAACTAGCCACTATATTCTCTAAATGATTACTAAAAACGTTGCTTAATTTAGATTGAATAAGCGTTCAGACAAAAAGCGGCGGTAGCCTAATGGCTAAAGGCATTGGTCTCGCAATCGTGAGGTCGCGGGTTCGAATCCTACCCATTATACTACCGACGGGAACCCACTCCTAACACAAGCCTTTGAACTTAGCAGGAGGGTTTAACAAGATTGCTAGTAATGTGGGACTCAATCCCAGATTGCTAGTTATCTTTAAAAAAAAAAAACGAAATTTTTCCTTTGTTCATAACTCATGATACAAAATCTTTAAAACAAGTCCTTTGTTCCTTAATATTTCGACGTGAAAACCGTCCTTCAGTGGCGCGTGCGTGGCAGTTTGATGCGCCAACGCCATACACAGACCGGACGGACGATTTAGGCGGGCGCGTGCGCATCATGGCGATCGATTTGTACTGTGACCAGCTGTTGGGCATTTTTGACATGAATCTTTTTTGTTTGTACGAAAATAATGATTATTTTATGCTAGCTCTTACTCGCACCTTCGTTCGGGTTAAGTTGGATTTTATCGTTTTTCTGAGCATGTTTTTTTCATTTTCTCGGACTTCAAACATATGTGTGAAAAAAGTTATTAGTCTAATTTTGTGCTGCTATTAATTTTTGTGAAATGATGTGTCCGATCATATCATTATGTTTTTGTAAATCGAATCATAAATAATGAGCAAGTTATTGTTGAACTAGACAAAGGTGATCGTTGGTTTTATGATTATAATCATTATTCGATTAAATGTAGCTTGAAGCTTACCATAATATTAGCAGTGGCAGTTTTTAGGTCTCGTTCTTTCTAGCTTAACTATTGTTTTGCGAAGTAATTTTATAGGCATTTCTTGCCAATTACGTTACAAATACAATAAATGCAATTCTGGCCCCGGTTTGGCTACAGAAGTCTTGGGTTCGATTCCTGAGCCTGGATTTCAATTTTTTCTATCTTTCAAAAATGCATTTATTGTATTGTTTTGCGAGTTTGACATTAAAAGTAAATGTAGAAGCATGCCAATGCTTTATCAAAAGTCTAGTTTTTGGCATGTCGACCATATAGTTAAGAGCAAAAACTTTCGTAACCAATTTACCTATTTCACATACGAAAATTGTTAAAATGAGATTAGCAGTTCTGTCATTCTTCGATTGTTATTTTATTCCATTAGTTTTTATGCCACTTGTCTAGAGACTCAGATTGTGATAAGCTTACGATAATGCAAATATTTTCAACAGTAAGCATAAAATGTTTTATCAACATTTTATAAACTTTTACATAAGCTAAGTTAGAGCTAAGTCGAAGCACACTCTATAGATTTCAACCTGAACTACGTAATAATTAGTAATTTTGCTCTTAAATCGAACTAAAAAAATAGAAAAATGTTTTTTTTTGTTGTCACCCTAATCAAAAATGACGCGCGAACCCAACTATGGCGTCCTTTTATTAGAATAATGAACATTAGCAAAATATTCATGTGGCAGTTACAATGAATTTTTAATAGATCGTTATTTTGTTCGTTGTCAACAGGAAAAACTTCCAGCTATGTGAAACTATTGCAGGAATTTTCTTATGCTATTATAATATGGAGATAATTACTATGTGTCTAATTAGAAAACGGTTGTTAGATTATTAGATTCCGTGAATAAGGGTGGCCGTATTGTGTCGTGTTTGTTTTGGAATTAATAATTATAACTAGATGTAACAATGTTTTAGTATGAAGCGTAGGTATATATATATATATATATATTTATAAAAAGATGACTCCCGCAATAAGGTACAATTCCTGTATCGCGGGGTCTTTACAAATATACAAGTCACGGACTCAAAGTACACCCAGACTCGGAACAACAATTTGTGGATCACACAAAGTTGTGTCCCGTGTGGGAATCGAACCCACGACCTCTTGCGTAACAATCAAACAAACTCCCAACACGCCACCGTGGAAGTCTTCGTCGAGTTGAGTATTTGTTCATGGTTATCTATTAGCATAGTGTAGGTATATTTGTTCATGGTTATTTTCCAGCATGGAACAAATTATTGTGAAGCATGGAACAAAGTTGAATAAAACATCAGGAATTCAACCTTAAAATTCTTTTAACATTTAGTTTACAAAAGTTCTATTGTTTTGCCCTTATTTAAGTCTACATGGATGAAAGGCCAAACCAACACTTGTAATAAGACATTGACATGATCCTACATTAACATTTCATGTCTAATTCGCAAAACAATAGTTAAGCTAGATAGAAAAAGACTATAACAATAATTGCCACTGTTAATTATGGTATGCTACATTTAATCGAATAACAATCAAATGATTTTTATCTAATACTACCTTTCGCCTGTGGCTCCAACGTGTGGATGTCGGTTATCGAGATAAAAACTATCCTATGTCTTTCCCCGGGACTCAAACTATCTCCATACCAAATTTCGTCTGAATCGGTTTAGCTGTCTGAGCGTGAAAGCGTAACAGACAGATAGACAGAGTTACTTTCACATTTATCATATTAATATATAGTAGTATGGATGTTGTACCTATTGGTAGCGTTACCTCACCTACATAAACAGTTTATAAAAAACATTGGAAAATTGAAAGGAATGGCTGTGAGTTTTATTGCCTTGTTCTTTTCTCCGGCTTTACCTATTGCTTCGAGAAGTTGGCATAACATGTAAATGTAGAATCATGACTTATCCTAGCGTCACTTGTGCTTCTTAAGAATAAAGAATTTTGAATGATAGTGTAGTAACACCCAAGTACCTATGTTAACTCTATTATTTAAACTAAGAGGTAGGTACTTCGGTGTTTTTAATAGGATAGTTCAGAATAAGAACTAAACTCACTCAATTGAAATTTATATATTAATACGTGAAGCGAAAGGGTTGTACCCCTTTTAACGAGAATTGCGTCGACGGAGTATGAAATTTCGCACACTTATAGTTTATTAAGTTTAAAGTATATATGGTGCTTAGCTCCTTTAATCTATACAAGCTGTCCTGGCGAACTTCGCACAGCCTATTTTTGTTAGTGAATCGGTTTTAATTGTGAATCTAAATCATTCTCGAGAATGACACCACTGAAACACACACAAAAATTTTTGTCACAATACGTTCAGCCGTTCAGTGACATACACACTCACAGTAGAATTAAATATATAAACAAATATGGTCGCATTTCGACCACGGGCGACTACTAGTTATAATTAATTCATAACTAACTTCACTTATTAGTAACTTTGTAACAAATATTGCAAACTAAATTTGGACCTCTAGTTGCAGTTTTTTTTTTAAATACAGATTCCTAAGTAACTTATTTTAAAAAATCTACGACTTGCCTTAGCGTAGGTACTTAATGGCTTTAGAAACACGATTGTATTTAAAATTAAATTAAATTAAAATAGAAAAAAGATCTGTCACGCTTTCTTTAACTATTAAATCAAAACTAACATTTAAACTTTCACGGCCTGGTCACAATCGTCCTCGCTTCTGACCACGGCCGGTGCAACCTGGTCGAAACTGGTCGAAACGTCAAGCAATTTTAACGTAAACAATGCACATTAATTCCAGTATAATAAATAGTTATAAATCAAAACTGTTTTTGCCAAGAAAAACACATCAAAGTAAAACTACACCTACTCCTTCTAAAGATTTTCGAACCCTGAAATATTCCCCCGTAAGCCTTAAATTGTGTTAACGACAAACAGGATCGTAAAATGGCGACGACGACGGTTCGTTTACCGACGCACATGTCGCTTGGATTAGTAAATCATATTATTTCTTACATAACCTTTGATTCGTATGAGATTGTAGATCATCGAACGCAGATTATGTTACAGATCTAATGTTGATATAGTTTTTGTTATCCTTTCTTATGTATCTAAAATAATTATTTTGTACATTGTATGAGCTATAGAGCTGAAGTATTTTGTGTATCAAATTTTGTATCCAAAATAATTATATTAAAAATTGTACGAGCTATAGAGCTGAAGTATTCTGCGTATCAAATTTTGTATCCCAAATAATTATATTGAAGATTGTATGAGCTATAGAGCTGAAGTATTCTGTGTATCAAATTTTGTATCCAAAATAATTATATTGTAGATTGTATGAGCTATAGAGCTGAAGTATTCTGTGTATCAAATTTTGTATCCAAAATAATTATATTGTAGATTGTATGAGCTATAGAGCTGAAGTATTCTGTGTATCAAATTTTGTATCCAAAATAATTATATTGTAGATTGTATGAGCTATAGAGCTGAAGTATTCTGTGTATCAAATTTTGTATCCAAAATAATTATATTGAAGATTGTATGAGCTATAGCGCTGAAGTATCCTGTGTATCAAATTTTGAGACCAGACTAGAAATACTGCAATTCGTTTCAAAATTCACGTCAATGATGTCTCTTGAAAAAAAAAAATCATAGTTCCCAGTAATTACACTTGCTACGGTGCCCTTCAACCGAAACACCGTGATGAATTAACATTACTATTTGACAGTCGAACGACTGACACTGTTGTTTACCAAAACGGCCTATGACTTAGACCTCTCTCTCTTAGACTCGTATCGGATTTCCGTCCAACCGGAGTATGTGCTTAAGGGAATAGAGCGCGCACTTGTGTTTGCGCACACACTTGTGCAATATAATATCTTCTGCGTAGGTGGCTAGTCTGGCTAGAGATTGGCCGCTGAATCTGACATCGGTACGAGGCCATTATTATAATAGTATGTAAGTATGCAAACAATGCCAGAACTATACGATGTGATGAAATACTAATATGGTAACTAGTCATAATATTATTCGTTGTATAGCTATAAATATGTTATAATTTTCCGTAAACAAAGACTTTGAGGAAATAATCAGATGAAGAAAAAAATATCCAATTTGATTAATCATTGTCGACTTGATTTCCTTATGATGATATGACGCCATCTTGTCTTTGGGCGGGAAAAATGTAGATATACCTATCCGTAAACAACCAGTGCACTGAATTTTTGAAATAGATGACCTATTTATGGTAGGGGTCGCAACACCTAACCATTTTAAAAACCGTTAATTTCGGTAATATCCTATGATAAATTTCATATAACATTATAATCATATTATAACAAAAGTACAAAGTTTTTATAAATCTGGTCTAGATCGCAACGTAACATATCTGTATACAACAAAAGTGGAATTTAAATAAAAGCAAGGCTCATAGATTGTTAAAAAGATATTTATCTGGCGTAAGTTTGCAGCTTTTGTTTAGCTCGACGTCTCTCTATTCAATATTTCCGAGTTTTTTTTTGTTTACTTTCAGGTTAAAATTTTAAAAATGAATGTTTTTCTGTATGTCCTTTATAGAATCGTTAACTATGCATTTGATCATGTGATGAACTTCAGCAAAGTGTTGTGCATGAGCCCACGAAGGTTTACGGGTACGGGTAGCGGGGCATCAATTAAAAATGTTGCAAAAATGGGGAAAAATAACGCAAACGAAGTAGTAGAAGAAGGGTTAGCTAGGTACTTAATAATTGCGGTTACAGAGGAAAAGATACAAAATGATATGAAAACAAACCAATCTATGATTTTTTGTTAAATCTATTCTCAGTTCAGTAATTAACAGTAACTAATAAGAATAACACAGGCCAGAGGCATTACAGCTACTTAAATAACTTGTGACTACCAGTTATAAATATTTGTTTACACATACAAATATTGAAATTATAACTAATTGAAAATGAAATTCCAAAATACAGTAAGTAACCGGGTTTAGCGAAATTAAAACCGGGATAACTATATTTTGGAATTTTATAACAACAGTATAAGTAGATTAAATGGGGAGCTATGAAAGTGATGACTGTTTAGTTTGCCGCATGCGTGGATCTAATCATGTTCTGGAGAGGGCAATGAGACCCAACACCTGCCAAATGTAGGTCATTCGTCATCTAATATAATATCATTTGATGATAATATAATTTGCTTCAGTCCTTTAACATGGTAATAGTATATTAGTCGCAGCACCTTACCCCCATATCAAGTTTATAACATTGTATTGTAAAATAGGCAATTTGAAAAGTATGGCCGCGAGTTTTTCTTGCCATTTATAACATTTATTGTTTGCGAACTTTGCATTACATGTTCATGAAGAACCCTGACGTATCACAAGAGTTGTTTTGCGTCCTAAGTGAATAAAGAATTATAAATTTTGAATATTACTAAACACTAGAAAATTTATGAGGTTAGGGAAGGGCAATTGCCTCTTGGAACCTATATTCACAATTCCTAAAACTTTTCAATACAAGCTATCACGAACACAGAATTGAACGCTCTAGTAAAACCACATTACATATACGACAGTGACAGGTAGCGCCGAGTTCCCATATTGGGCTATCTCATATCAGGACACACATTTGCAAATCTAATGTCTGTATGTAATACGTACAGAGCAGTGTTTGAATGTTTAAATGTATCTTTGGATATACTTCTGAACTATGTAACAACTTTGACAGTATTGATAGAGAAGTGGTAGAATTAACGATTGTGTTTAGGTTTTAGATTTGATCACTGGGCATCTCTTTTTGTGATACAAAAAATGTTGGTCGAAGTCTTTGTAAATGTGATTTGTGATTTGTACGTTTGTAAAGTACCTCGCCAGTCCTACTATGGATGATTCTTTTAAAAATAAGATTGATAACTATGATATTTGTAATTTGTCAATAAATGTATTATACATTTAATGTCAAGTTACACATGATACAGGGTAATATTTTGCTTCCTATAACTAATGTTTAATTTGAATATTTGTACAGTTGGATCAACATAACTTGACCAGATTGAAATTAGGTTCTTAACACTTTCGCGCATGACATAGAGATGCGACCCTAAAATTACTTACGAAAACGGTTAAATAAAATAATAATAACAAAAAATGTTGAGTCGATTAAGTTCAGTAACATAGTTCAGATAGGTAGTTTGATTCCAGCCCTGGTTTGGCTTACGGAAGTCTCGGGTTTGATTCCTGGGTCTGGAATTCTAATTTTCCATCTTTCAAAAATACAAATAGGTATGTTCCGAGACTATATATACCTACTGTATACCTATCCAATAATTGCATGTTATTCAAACGCCACTTAAACATGTATCTTAGTGTATTCTTTGTCTTTTTTTAAATAGCTGTCCCGCGCAACATTGTCTGCGTAAATTTTCCTCGTTTTTGCAACATTTCTCATTGCTGCTCCGCTCCTATTGGTCGTAGCGCGATGTTATATAGCCTTCCTCGATAAATGGGCTATCCAACAGTGAAATAATTTTTAATTCGGATCAGTTGTTTTTGAGATTACCGGGTTCAAACAAACAAACAAATATTTTTTTCAGCTTTATAATATTAGTATAGATAAACAAAAAACCTCATAGCTACTTTTTCTTTTAAAGTTCTTTTGAAAAAGCTTTGTACAAGAGTAAAACAGTTAAACATTTAATTGTACTCCTAATTACCATAAAGTAACAATTTATATACATTACTTAGTAGTTATTTAGTCGGTACATTTGTCACTAGAGACAGGGGCCGGCAGAAATGTCGATCTGTTTAAAATTAATAGTTCAAGCACAAAAACAAAGAAAGTAGATGATAATTAACAAACAGTTGTCCCTTGTTAGTACGCCGACTGTTTTAAAATAATTGACGAAGACAATATCATTTAGTTTTTTGTGAATTTACGGTTTTAGTTAGGTCATATAAGTGTCCTAACCTCTAAAAGATATTATAGTGTACAAGTGTGAGCGCAAACATAAGTGCAGTCTCTATTTGTTCTCATGTCATAGCCCGATGGGACGGAAATCTGACGTGGCCGGAGAGATTGGGTCAAGGCTTAAATATTAATTTGGTATAGTTGTTTATAGTCTCTTTTTTGGATTCCGTAGCCAAAATGACAAAACTGAAGCCATATGGTTTGTCTTGTTCGTCCGTCTGTCAGTAGCTTTACTCAGAGACTATTAGTGCTAGGAGGCTGTAATTTTGCATGGATACACATATTATTACGCCGACAAAGGGAAAGAATAAAATCTTTAAAAACGTTTATTGAGGGTATCTCACCTATATGTAAAGTGCATTTTTTTTGTTAGAGTCAACAGCGCCCCCTCGTTGATGTTGGCTATGTGAAAAAAAAACGCAGTATTAGTATAGTGAAATAAAAACAAAAACTATCACAGCTAAGTAGGCTTTACAAGTTTACGAGTTACTTTGTATTTTTTTTCATAAATTAAACTACTTGTAATTAGTTATTTGGATAAAGAAGCCAAGAGCGTTTAATAATATAATAAAATTACCCTGAGTAGTTTTCGCTACGCAGGTATTTCCCTTGTTTGTCAACTAGCTTTCTCCCGCGTGGAAGTCAATTATCGCGATAAAAAATATACTATGTTTTTCCCCAAGATTCAAACTATCTCCATATCCAAATTTTATCTAAATCGGTTCAGCGGTTTAAGATTGAAAAGTTTTACATTTAAATATAATAGTAATACTTTTACATTTATAATATTACTAGCTGTGCCCCGCGGTGTCATCCGCGGTTTATTAGCCTATGTGTTATTCCAGGGTGGCAGTTAACTCCATACCAAATTTAATAAAATTGCTTCAGCCGTTTAGACGTAAAGAAATAACAAACATACACACTCATACACTTTCGCTTTTATAATATTAGTGTGATTTATATTAGTATGGAAGTATGGATTTAATCCCTGGGATATAAAAGAGGGGTGATACAAAAATTGTCTCTACGATGACGTTTCTCTCTCACTCAGCCACTCATCGCAACGCCGCGATAGCATCGCCGTGTGGAGACACGTTCTAAGAGAGTGCATAGAAATAGGTGGCACGACGATAGTATCGCCGTGATTCTCTCGCCCGTGAAGACGGATTTTAACAAAAATCTTTTTTAGAAATTTTGTTTAATTGGAATGGGTTAAGCTTCGTTAGATGAAAATAGTTTTTTTTATGTTTGGTAGTGATATAACGATGATGTTTTTTAAAATGAAACACATGAAAACATAAATATCACAACTTCGAAACTTTACTTTTTCCCACGAGCAAGACTTGGTTACGGTAATCAATTAAAAGATTGCGATATGATTATCTCAATTATTTCTTACTGGTCACTGAGAAATTATAAAACTTGCCATGATATCTATTCCTAGAACAAAATCGATTGAACAATTGACTTCATCAACTATTATTCGATTATCACAAAAACTCTTAAACACTGATCCATTCATTATTAAAAAAAGTCAAAAGAGGCTTCGCAAAAACACCAAAGCTATTAAAAAAATGAAAACATAACCACTATAAGTTGAACTCGGCACTACGCGCGCCCGAACAAGTTCCTTACCAATTAAAAAATAGCATTCATAACTAGAGATCTTGGTTTTCTGGACATGTTATTTGGCATAGTTATGTACTTCGACATTGTTATTCGGTATTTAATAACATATTAAACGATCAGTGATTGGCTGAAGTGTAGCCAATGGGCGATCGAATAGTAATTAATGTTCTGTACTGCCTATGAAGTCATGGAGTCGCAAAAAACATATGCTATTAAAACTTATTTTGTTCACTACGACTGGTTTTCAGGCATGGAGTCGAACGATACAAAAACTATTGTTATTAATATCTATAACTTGTTCATGAATATTTATGATGGATATTGATATATATAAATAGTTCAGAGCCTGTTATAATTGATAGTCATTATGCAGAGGAATGTTTGAGGGTTCAATATTCCCGTTATCGATGACTTCAAGGTAACGGGACTGCAACCAATCCTATAAGCTGTTTCGGTCACTAAGGGGTACACTGGTTCGTATAAGTAAGAATTGCTGCCAATCAAATAACATTTTGCCGCTCGGATTTTAAGACAGCAGATGATGCTGCGTATTTGCCACCATGAGGTAGCGTGTTTGAAGCCTGTCTGCTACTGTAAATATAACTATACTGTAACTTCTCATATAAGCAGTTGAAAGGAACAAATTGAAAGTTGACTATTGCAAAAGTCTATGTTATATTTAGAGTACGTCCCGTGACTCAGTGGCTACCGAAACAGCTCCATGGGTGACTGTTTTCTAGAATGTCACACCTCTTCATGTCACGGAGACGATGTTAAGTCGTCAGTCTATCATGTCCATCGACTTGAGAGTTGAGAGTGAATAGAGAATGCACTTGTGTCTACGCACAGACTTAGGTATTTATACAATATCCTGCTGTGATTTGTGAAAAATCGATCTAGTCATAACTGCTATTAAGGTTAGGTATTAAGGATCAATAGAGCATACTTTGGCTTACGTTAGGTAAAATAGGGTAGGCATTAGAGTTAGGTAAACATTAGAAAAACACGACATTTGTTGATATAATTTACACACACACACACACACACACACACACACACACACACACACATACACACACACTCACACACATACACACACACACAAACACGCACATACTTCGTCACCTAGAATTAATTATGTTTTCAATAATATATTAATAATAACATACCTTTAAGTACTTACTTGTTTAGCGGTTTTATATTGTTAAGAGAAGAGAAGAGCCTCCAACACAAGTATTATTTACTTAAAAGGAGTGAGTGTTGGAACGAAGTTTCTTCTTTCCTCCAAAGGGGGCTAGACGGAAAAAATTAAGACCAAAAGTTGTAACGACACTTTTTGCTATAGTTGTAAGCCGTGCGGCGTGCGCGTGTTTCTCTGTCTGTCTCTCTCTCTCTCTCGCTCATAGAAAGCAAGCCAGTTATTTTCGTTTCGTCTTTCTATTACGCATTGAACAGTGTGGAGTCGCGACGATTATTTTTGTTGAGTGTATACAGGTTTTTTGTACATAATAAAAAATAATAAAGAAACTTCGTTCCATCCGAGTGTCCCTTGACACCCCTCAAGTTTTTATTATTTGTAATTCAGCATGTAAGTAATTTTTTTTTAATAATCTGAGATTATGTTAAGCTTGCACTATGACCAAAAATTTCAACGGTTAGCATTTGATTTATTAAGATTTTCTTCAAGTTTTACTTAATTTCGAGCTAAGACAAAGTATGGTCTATAGATTTCAACCTTAGTCTTGTCGACGTGTCGCCATAAAGCATATCTCCCCCTATTTACACCATGCAATTCAAGGTATAAGTCCCATAAACAAATTTCCACAAAATCCGAGATTACTCGGAGCAAACAACTAAACAAATCTCTTTCTTATTAATATAAATATCTATGCAACGTGTAAAGTAAAGATTAACGAGTAATAAATAAGCGTCGGTAGCCTAATGGCTAAAGCATCGGACTCACAATCGTGAGGTCGCGATTTCGAATCCTACCCATTACACTCCGACGTGAATCCACTCCTAACACAAGCCATTGAGCTTAGCTGGAGAGGTAACCAAGATTGCAAGTTTAATTTTTATAAAAAAAATGTCAGAGGACTCTATCTGACATAGGTATGTGTTGCATCTATATTGGTGCCATATCGGATTGCATTATTATATGATAGTTACTTGCGTTATGGGATAGTTACGTTATAGTTTTCCATTTGTCATTTTTCAGTACCTAGTGAACGGTGGAAAGGAACAGACGTGAGATTGCTTTATTACGGTATAAAAAAAACTGTGGCACTCGGGGACTGCCGCGGTAAGCTATTGCATAGCATTTTTTATCAACTATAAAAACAAAAAAAAAAAAATATATATATATATATATATTATAATATTTATATTATATATATATTTATAGATATATATATATATATTTTTTTTTTTATATTTGTATTATTATAAATATATTTTTAAAACTATCTTATTTATTATGGATGATGTAGCTGATCTTAACGACAGCTTCTTCTCATGCTCTTCTTCTGATAACTTTGTTAGTGAGGACAGTGACCCTTCTCCACCGCTTACTTTGAATGATAAACTCTTTTCTCTTTTTTCCAATGACCCTAAGAATCTGCATATAGCTCACATAAACGCTCAGAGTGTTCCTAGCCACTATTTTGATCTTCTGGCATCCTTTAGCAACGCTCACCTCGATGCCCTTTTGATATCAGAATCCTTTTTGAAACCTTCTCTTCTCTCTACTCAATTTTCTCTCCCTGGATTTGTGTTGATCCGAAACGATAGGACTGGGAAGGGCGGGGGTGGGGTTGCCATGTACTTACGTGCTGATTTACCCTACAAGGTGATCAGTGCATCGCCTTCACTGTACTCTGAGTCGGCTGAATATTTATTTATTGAAATTACTGTCCATCATACAAATATTTTGCTCGCAGTGTTCTACAGCCCTAATCTCCACATCGATTACTTTGAAACTTTTGACTCCATCCTCAGTAATCTTTGTCCTGTATACGAACATGTAATTATAATGGGGGATTTCAATACATGTTTGATTAAAAATGGTTCTCGCTCATCTAAAATCCACTCACTCTTGTCTTCTTATAATCTTGATATTCTGCCTCTCTCTGCAACTCACAATTTTCCTAATTGCTCACCTTCTCTTCTAGACCTTATGATTGTCTCTTCACCTGATAATGTTTCCTACCATGGCCAACTAGCAGCTCCTTTTTCATATCATGATCTCATTTATCTATCTTATCGCATACGTGTTCCTCGGCGTAAGCCCCAGTTTCTTCTTCTTCGTAACTACAAAGGCATAGACCTGGAGGCATTGCGGCGTGATGCTGTTGATCTTGACTGGTCTCCCCTGTTCGAGAGCAACAGCATCGACGACAAGATTGAGTATTTTAATACTTGTATTCTTAATCTATTTGACCAGCACGCGCCTGTCAGACGAGTTAAAGTAAGGCATGACCCTGCTCCATGGATATCGCCTCAGATTAAAGAGCTTATGGGATGCAGGGACAAAGCTAAAAGTAGGTATATACGTAGACCCTCGGAGCTTAACCTCGCCTATTACAAATCGCTGCGTAATCGCTGCAATCATCGGTGTCAAGATGCTAGGAGACGATATTTCCACGACTCACTTAATAACCATAGTTCTTCTGATATATGGAAATTCCTTAAATCTGTGGGTATCGGTAAATCATCAGTTAACCAGTGTAAAGACGTGAACCTAAATGATCTCAATAGGCATTTTTCTCTTCTTCCTTTTTCTCTTGATCCAGGTGTCAAGGCTTCGACACTGGATAGTCTCTCTAGACTGCCGGTTCCACAATACTCTATTTTTAACCTGTGTGATGTTACTGAGGACGATGTTAAGAAATCTGTACTGGCGATTACTTCTTCAGCAGTCGGCAATGACAAGTTGTGCTCACGTATGATTACTCTCATTCTTCCTTCAATACTTCCTGTTATCACTCATATTTTCAATTACTCATTTACCTCTTGCTCGTTTCCTTCAGCTTGGAAACAGGCACACATTATACCTTTACCAAAAACTAATAATCCTACCTTATTAACTCACTTTAGACCTATTTCTATTCTTCCATTTCTTTCTAAAGTCTTTGAGCACATAGTACACAAACAACTATCATTTTTCTTAACATCGAACTCAATCATTTCCTCATTCCAATCAGGGTTTCGCGCTGGTCACAGTACAGTAACAGCACTTCTTAAAGTTACGGATGATATCCGCTGGGCAATGGAGAATAGATCCCTTACTGTTCTTGTACTGCTTGACTTTAGTAGCGCCTTCAACTCTGTAGATTTCGACATACTACTAGGTATCCTTAAATCTATAAATTTCTCTTTTTCTGCTTTAACCTGGTTTAATTCATATCTTCGGGGACGCTCTCAGTGTGTTCGCCTTCAGGAGTCTCACTCTGACTGGTGTAACCTCACCGAGGGTGTTCCTCAGGGTAGCGTTCTCTCTCCTATTCTTTTTTCAGTATTCATTAACTCTGTTATTAAAGTTATCTCTTCGAGTTTCCATCTTTACGCAGATGACTTGCAGCTTTACCGGCATTTCCCTGTTGCTGATGCTAGTTCGGCTATTGCTGCAATGAATCATGACCTTGCTTGTGTGAGCGATTGGGCCAAGTCATTTGGTTTGCAAATAAACCCTGCTAAGTCACAGGCCATGATCATAGGCAGCAGATTTCTTCGTAATGCGGTGGATGTTACATCTTTGTCGCCATTATACCTTGATGGTATTCGCATCGACTATACCGAAACTGCTAAAGATCTGGGTGTAATTATTGACTCTAATCTTTCGTGGAGTACTCATGTCAGCGAGGTCAGTCGAAAGGTACATTTCTCTATGCACACATTAAGATGCCTTCAGAGTTTCTTGCCTTTGAAGACTAAAATTTGTTTGGCCCAGTCTCTTATTCAGCCGATTATAGGCTGATGCCTGCTATTTGGATGCCACAGAGGAGCTACTAAACAAACTTGAGCGTTTGCAAAACCTATGTATTCGTTTTGTTTTTGGTCTCCGAAAGTATGATCATGTCTCTCACCTTCGCAAAGAACTCAAGTGGCTCCCAATCCGACTTCGCAGGAACACTCGCATTCTCTGTCTCCTTTTCAACATCCTACATAACCCATCTTATCCTCCTTACTTGCGAGAGCGGTTTTCTTACGCTCGTACTAACGATGCACCATGCAGGTCGCATCTTAGATCCCTCCTTAAATTCCTTCCTCATAAAACCGACTATTATTCTTATTCCTTCTCTATTCATGCTGTAAGATTGTGGAACTCACTTCCGCCTAGCATACGCGACTTAAAAACTATTTCTCTCTTTAAGAAACGTGTAAAAGAGCATTACCTTTCCTCTTAATGGGTACATTTTAAATATTTATGTATTAATATGTATTTAATTATAAGCATAAGCATTATGTATTTATATAAGTATATATTTAGATATTTGTATGTATATATAGTTATATTTCTTAGTTTAAGACGCTAGCATATTTATTACCTTCTTTTAACTCTCGCACACTATTAGTCTACATTATTCTTCTACACTTTTCCTTTCGCAGGTCTGCTGGCAGAAATTTCTTTAGAAATAAGCAGTACCTTTGTACTCAATTGTATTATGTCATTTATAATTGTTTTTACAGTGTGTACATAAATTATTAAATAAATAAAAATAAATAAAATATTTTTTTTTATAAAATATTTAAGTAAAATAATAAAAAAAAAGCCCGCGATAGAAGTTATGCAATAGCTTAAAATCATACGTTCATAAATTACTTAATAATTTTATAACTGAAAAAATAATGACTGAAGTTTAGGATACTAAGATTTTAGTATTATTATATATTGGGTACTTGTTGCCCTTGAATTTATGAAAATAAAATTATATATTACGGGTCTTAATCGCGTGAATAATTTAAGGTAAAATACCTTGTTTATTGCCCGACGTTTCGACCGAATTGCAACGGCCGTGATCACGGGTCTTGAATTTGTTCACATCTTAATAATACACGTTGCAGATTTCAAATGATTACATATCAAACATCTCTATGCATTTGTTGTTCACATTTGACGAGATCCCAATATGGTTGACATTACACATTCAAGCTCGAACCATGGTGAGCAGCATAGCAATCATGTACATACACTTGTTTGTCAACCTGGCACCGCTTGGTATAACCACATAACACCGAGAATACAGAAGGGCAGTTTCGTACGTTATTAGCTCGAGCAACGCAAACATAGACATTGTTCAAAGACACGGAATCTCGGACCACTTTGTTCCGAAACTGTTCCAAGATTCCGTGTCCGTGAGCGATGTCTATAATAATAATAATTTACTGTCTTTTCAATGATTAAATTTTACGGGTAGAGTCGAGTCTACCCGTGACCACGGCCGTTGCAATACGGTCGAAACGTCGGACAATAAACAAAGGTATTTAGCCTTAAAATAAAATATTTACGCAATTAAGACCCGTAGCTTATAAAATTCTATAACAAAAAGGTTTTTTTTTAAAGAAAAGTAAAATTATACATGAAAATATGCTACTTTTTATTTTTATTATTTCTATAAAAAATATACATATTTTTTCAAGTGTTAAGTTGTATTCTAATCTTAAATAGTTTAATTATTCCATGCTTTTACGTATGAAACTTACCTTCTGTGCTCTCGTTATTTTATGATCTAACATAATATATGAAATATCTAACCTAGTATTGGCAGGTCATACTTGTACTCGTTTAAGCTTAAAATTGTACGCCTTTTGTGGCAAATTAATTTGTTCATTTAGTATAATTTGTGTTAGTTAGGTGCCTGTTCTATCAACAAGGTCAAGCAATGTTCCCACTACTCATTTATTGCGAGTGGAATTTGAGTTTTTTCAAAATTCATCACATCCTTTTTCACATCGAATGACACCAATTTTTTTATCCGACCAAAATCGTTGTTTGACGAACAAAACAAAACTTAATTAGTATTTTGTATCGGAAGAATTTTGGGTGAAAAATACTGTACGATCTATTCTCAGATTTAACGAATATACATACATAAAAAAGTAATAAAAATCGGTCAAGCCGTTTCAGAGGATTTTTTTTTAAATGCGACACGAGAAATTTAAATTTTTGCCTCAAAATAAATAAACTAAATACAATTATATATTTTTTTTTATTTCACGTTATGCTTTGAACTTACATGTACGTACATAATTAAAATTTATTAATTCTGAGAAAAGGACATTTAGAGAAAACACATTTAGAGAAAACGACGTTAGGAGAAAAGGACATTTAGAGAAAACACATTTAGAGAAAAGGACGTTTGGAGAAAAGGACATTTAGAGAAAACACATTTAGAGAAAAGGACGTCTGGAGAAAAGGACATTTAGAGAAAGGAGATTTCGAGAAAAGTACATTATGCGCTGCGACTATATCTGAATGTCACCGAGCGAGCTCCTCACCTTTGAGACGTTAGTTTGTAAATCTTGTTTTGCCCAGCAATTACACTTGCTACAGTGCGCTTCAACTAAAACACAATAATGCGTTAACATCACCATTTCACGGAATAATTCACACTGTTGTGATACCGATCAAGACAATGTTCCTAATGACATAACTACGCACAACTAAGCACAACTGATTTACTACTAATATGTCTTGTAACACATTTTTATTTTTTAAGTTGGTTTATAATTTGTCGTCAGTTGGGTTCATGTAATACAAACAATAATAGTATACACTGAATAATTACAATGCTGATACTGCTTAGTATAGTCGGCACACTTATTTTTAATTTTTAATTGTGCCAATCGCCTTAGTTGTGTATGCAACAGTTAGCCAATAAAAGGTTTTCACTTATACATAATTATGTATAAGTGAAAACCTTTTATTGGCTAACTGTTGCATATGTCTCAGTCTTCAAAAATAATTGTCATTTGCTGTTGGTTTTCCAAACATTAATAAATAAATAAACACAACTACAGTCGTACGGGTAAAAGGATATAAATACGATTATTACAAACCTAACAAAAAAATAATCTGGCCGAGGTATGAAACTCTTTTCGATTTCTTTTTTTTTAATACCATGACATGTAAATGAAAATTGTAATAAGGCGATTGGCACACTGAAACGCATGACGCTGCGGGATCTACGAGTATCTCTTACACCCGGCAATAAGTTGAACTGGGTTCCTATTTTGGTACAGCCAAGAGACACCCATTTATTTTCCGACGTTTTGATTATTAATTTTGTAATTTTTATTGCTAATGATTTAACCACAATTTGTATAAATACAATTTAACACGGGAATAAACGCGTTTAATCTAGGTAACGTATTTACCTTATGCTTGACGTTTCGACCAGGTTACACCGACCGTGGTCACGAGCTGACTGGGGTGGCGGGGCGGGCATCAATTTGTATATTTTAATTATTATTTATCTCAAATGTTTTTAATTATTAATTGCACTTATGGTTATTTCTTTCTTTATCAGAATAACAACAAAACGTAAGAGGGCGCATGTTTCTCCACATGTAGACGCGTGATCTGCAACATAGCGAGTTCAGATCACGCGCCTACATGCGGGGAAGCCTCTTACGTTTTCTTGTTATTCTGATAGAGATAGAGATAAACGAAACCACGCGTGTGTCTCCATCCCCACGCATCCTGCTCAGTGATGCATTTCAGTGTGCCAATCGCCTTAGCTGTGTATCTGGGAACTAATATTAATTGACAATATTTTAGTTCTGCATATGGAAACGATTTTTGATAATTATTCCTAATGACACAACTAGTTGTGCATAGTTGGTCCATGAGGAAAACGTGACCAAGACGACCTATGGCTTAGACCTATTCGTTTTTATTTTTCGGAAACTGCTAAAAAATTAGACCTAAAAGTACTTGTTGATTATAAGTACCTACTTATGTTAGAATGTTTCTAATAAAGAGGCATAGTAACGTCCATTCGTAGAAAATAAAAACAATATCATATTTTAAAACTTTTATTAAAAAAAATTGAAACAAAAGGAACATTTATTATTATAGTAAGAAAAAATCGTTACAGCGAAGTTATATTTGTTCGATGAACATAATTATAGACCACAGGAGTTTAAAACAAAATCATTATGTTTTTGTAATATCAGTAACCCTTTGACTTACCAATCGGATGAATCCGATAAAAACATATTTTAATACATGTGCCGCAAGCGTCATACTTTTCCGATAAAGTAAAAGTAGGAAAAATCCGACTAAAACATCTTAGAGATTTAAAGTTGCCACGTAACTTGAGCTATGGCTACAAACTTTAAAAAAGTAATTATAAGATGTCACCAGAAACTAAATAGTACACTGAACATGATAAGCAATCTGATAAGGGTTATCCTCGTTTTAAGCCTCTCTCTGATCTCATGTAGAGAGATTTTTTTGGATTATATAAGTTATAGATAATGGCAGAATAACTATTATCGTTAATGAATAACCCTTATAATTACACACCCACATAATATTGATGACATTGTTTATTCAAGTACTACCAAGTACCAACTGTAAATACAGCTGTATATGCTATAAATAACAGCTGTTAAAAATAACATGTTATTTTTTAAAAACTAAATAGTACATTCTGTACGTTTCAAAACGTTATTAGAGACAGTTAAAACAACTGTAAAAGGTATCCATACCTCGTAAGTTCTCATTGGCTCATTTCATTTCAGATTAAAAATCCCAAAACGCCTCTGCGATCTTCCTTACAGTGAGGGAGATTACCATACAAAAGTAAGTCATAACGTAAGAAGTATATTTAAAATATAAATGAAATATAAGTCCTGTGATCTATAAAACAAACCAGGTCAAAATACTGACATAACAAAATTGTAGTAAATGCTTTTTAATGATATAATGATAATTACAATATAAGGCTGTGGTTTAAATAACAGCGGACGACAACGTTGTAGCGGGAGCGGGTGACTTTCGACAAATAAAATTAGATCTCGTATATTTTCTAACGAGTTCAAAATACAAATGAAGTTAGCTTTTATTTACACGACATGTAGTATTATTAGATAATGATAATATCTGACAACTCACACAACGTCATCTGATCCCAAATTAAGCAGAGCTTGTACTATGGCAACCAGACAACTGATAAACATACTTATATATTTCTAAATACAAACATACTATAGATAAATGATACCCAGACACAGAATAGCATGTGTTTTATCGTGGGTGGGACTACTAGACCAACAGGCCAGTTAAATGTTCATCATGTCGTCGTTGCAATTATATCAAAGCGTCGAGTAAATAAAAAGTACCCTAAATTTTTACGTGATTACGTTCCAATATTATATCTAATATGAACAAGTGACGTATAATTTAACAACACAATTATTGGCTCACTTAAGTTTACAAACATCTTTATAAGCCAGCAAAATAAGACACACCTAGTTATCTATTAATTCCAAAATGTACTTACTATAAAGATTTTGATAAATATTTAAGTTTTTTTTTTTAATAATCAAATAAACCCGCTCCCAAATAAATTGAACTAAAACTAAAAATTAAACAAAGTGCTAAAGAAAAAATTGAAATATTATAAACTAATTCGGTAAACTCACAATACATATGAAATGCGTTTCAAACAAGTTGTATTACATCTAAACCCTCATAGATAGCGTAGAAGTATTAATGTTTGGTACAAAAATACGCATAATTTGTTATTTTCCATACAAACAATATTAATATCTACTTACTTAAATACAATAAATTAAGAGTTTTTATTTTAATACAATGTTGAAATTTAGATAATTTTTGTGGCAAGGATATGCATTGCGATTAAATAGGCTAATAATTTACGCTTGAAATAACAGTTCCATTTTTTAAATAGTGATACTAAAATAGGCCATGGTTATACTGTAAGCGAATAGCGATATAAAATGATGAAAGTTTTAAATAAGCCACGTCTGGTAAACTATCCTCGTAATTTGGCATTAATATTTTTTAAATTAATCAATACATTTCTAGAAAAATAAATAAGGAGTATTTATTTATTATTTAATTTATATTTTGATAATATGCAAGCAGTGCAGTAATAAACACTACTCCCAATCAATTTTAAGTGAATAGTAAGCTCTTATGTGAATAGATTCTTTACACATAATATGTAATTTCTTGCCAATTTATTAATGGACATAGATTCAGCCACGACATGACAATCGCTACTTTAAGTCTCGTATTAAGGTAGATCTTAATACGATCGCACAACGACATCTCTGTAACATAATAAAACAATTCTATACGAAAATCTTCATTCAATACCACAGAAATCCCATCAAATAAAGTAAACTGGTTTTATAAACCGTACGCAAGCTAAACAATGGCAGAGAGACGAGAAATAAAAGCGTAAATAAAAGACCACTTAGGATATTGTTCCGTACTGTTCAGTTTGCGGGCACTGAATATTTATAACTGTGATATTAAGAGTTCGCTTCGGTAAAATTGGATAAAACTTTGTGATAAAATTATTTTTAAAATTTGCTTTTCCTGCATGTTTGAATGTAAAAATATCCTTGGCTGGTTTAAATGTAATCATAGAGATTTGATTCTGATTTCGATTGTTTATATGATAATAATCGAATATGCTAGCAATAATCGTACTTTCAAATTCAATTCTGACATTTTTAGTTATATTAAAACAACTTAATTTTGTTCCATATTTGGTAGGATATAATGCACCTAATATCATCTGCAACTCACCTATGATCCACAAATAAATAAATGAATGAATGAAATAAAATACGCTGCATTTGTCGACCGGGCTAGTGTTTGACTTTTTGAATTTGTGAGATATTTAATATTCATTGATTTTTTCCTTAGTTGCCATTGTTATGATAAAATAAATGTTTTCGCTGCAAGTTTTTTACTTACGGTATGTTAACAACATAAGTGTAGAAACTAGCGTATTTATAAATCGCTCTTCGCTTACGGTACAACCAAAGCCTTATGGAACATCAATGAAGACATGAATAACGTTTACAATAAGATATAATTTCCTTGATTATGTTTACCTAACTACCAACAAATCTAGATATTTCAATATTACTACAAGTCCAAATATAAAACTTTGGTACATATTTTTTTAACTTTAATATTTTTTCATTTTCCATAAGATTAAATATTGATAATACCGTTATACCAGCTGTTGCGCGATTATTCTGAAACAAAATAAGAAAATAATAAAAAAATGCAGATAGGCGTAAAAATAATGTTTATTATAAAATATTCTTCTTATATTTAAGCAAAAATAATAAAAAAGAAGGTGATGAAGTTTGATAGACCTGTCAAACTTCATCACCTTCTTTTTCTGCTACTGCTATCATTTTCTAAAAATGCTACACCCCTCTGTGTCCCATAAAGCACATTACACTGAAGGTCTTCAGTTGTACCAAATCTCCGTTCCATAGAACTATGAGAGTAAGGCAATAGAGTACATTTGTTTTTGTCCACACTGGTGCACTACAATATCCATATCAATATTTATCTAGTTTACAAAAACTTAAAAAAAAAGATAACTAGCAATGTGGGATTGAGTCCCACATTACTAGCAATATTGTTAACCCCTCCAGCTAAGCTCAAAGGCTTGTGTTAGTAGCGGGTTCAGATCGGTAGTATAATGGGTAGGATTCGAACCCGTGACCTCACGATTGCGAGGCCGATGCCATTAGGCTACCGCCGCTTCTAACTACTCAGGAGATAAATATAACGATCTTGGCGGCCAATTTCATTTGAGGCTAGTTACTCAGATGAACAGTGGTTCTCAACATATTTGATATTGTTACCCCAACGAACTATCATCACATCGATTTAAGCCTTCTATTTAGAAGCTGTAGAAGTTTGTCGCTAATCTACTTAAGCCTATTTATTTATTTTATTTTTTAATAATATCTTGGGACAACTCACACAACATCATCTAATCCCAAAGTAAGCAGAGCTCGTACTATGGCAACCAGACAACTGATAAACATACTTATATATTTCTAAATACATACATATTATACATAAATTACACCCAGACACAGAATAAACCATCATGCTCATCACACAAAGTTTTATCGAAGCCACGACCTCTTGCGTAGCAGTCGGATTTCACTCCCACCGCGCCACAGAGGCAGCCATGATTAAGTATAGAGTATAAGAACAAAGAACATTATCAACTTACAGATATGCGCTGGTCACTTCCTGCCAGTGCTCAAGTCTTGTAGCTCGCTGCTGTCATCGCTGCTGGCGCTAGGACACCCGTTGGCTGAGGGGGGCGCGCCGGCCGCAGCCGCCATTGCCATCGACAGCGGGATCGTTATGAACTGCGGCTGTGTTGATGATGATGCTGGGAATGTGGAGGGTAAAGTTAAACATGACTTTTTGTGTCATTGAATTGATCTTTTGATACATGACTACTAACTTCTTGAAGACCATAAAAATTGGGCAGGTATATAAAAAAAATATGATGAAGTCGGAAGCAAGTTCCTTAAAAATAAAATACGATTGCTTCACCATCAAGAGCTACCAATTGATAAACTTTTATAAGTATCTATACTTTGTAAAATGAATCTACATTAAAAGTTTAAAAAGATAACAGTTCAAAGTGTTTATTTATTTTATTTTTATTTATTTATTTATTTGTGGATCATAGGTAAGTTACAGATGATATTTGTTACATGGTGTAGTGCACTATGTCCTACCGTTAAGGTATACAAAATTAGCTCTAAGAATGTCAGAATTGAATACACCAAAATTTCAAATTATTTCAATTAAGGTCAGGGTGGCAAATTCCGTCTATGGGGCGTAACCGTCTACTTGAAATTATGCTCGTTACAGTCGAATTGCAGCGTTTGCCGAAGTGTCGATAAAACAGCATTACATTTAACTTCAAATAAAATTCCCTAGATGGCGTTAGCCGCTATAAAAATGTGTAAAACCGTCTTCAAAGTTCAGTTGCTTTTTTAAGTGAAATGTGAGTGTGGTACGCTGCTGAATTTTTAAAGGTAAGTTTAAAATTATGTAACTTAGAGGGTCGAATGAATTCAATATATATAGTGTAGGTTCCTTGTAAAGGTTTCGTGTATTATTTTGCATGATAACGCTGCAAATGATTAGATTATTCAATGTAACAAATTTATAACCTCTAAATCGGTAAGTGCATAATTCCGTCTATTTTAAATGGGGCAAATTCGTCATATGACGAATTTGCCCCATTTCAGAGAACGTAAACCTTTTTTGGTTTCTCTTTTTTACCAATTAATGTTCAGCATAATATGTACCCTTCGAGTTCAAAGAAAGTTCATTTGAAAGAGAATAGATATTATTTAATTTGTGTAATAGTTACAGAATAATCGCCACCGCAATCAATAGTTAAGGGACATTTGTTCTGAATTAGTTTTTAATGATAACATAGTCGTTGTATGTATAGTGAGCCTAGATAATTTGGTTGGTACTAAATAGAATTAATTAAATTGTTTCAGTTCAACTAGTCATCGCCGTCATTCATGATGGTACGAACATATAAAAGACGTTCAAATAGAGGTGCTTATGATAAAGAACAACTTCGTGAAGCCGTATTAGCAGTACGTAATGGCACCTTAAGTGGTTACAAAGCTGCACAAGTATATCGTATTCCAAGAATGACAATAATGGACCACGTACATAAAAAAAGAAGCTCCAATATGATTGGGAGGAAAACCACTCTATCTTCCGAAGTTGAAATAAAGCTTGCATCCTGTCTTCATACTATGAAAACATATGGCTTTGGGTTGACAAGGTCAGAAGTGTTAGATATGGTTGGAGAATATATAAATAAAAATAACATACCTTCATCATTTAAAAATGGGGTACCATTTAAGATTGGTTTGTTTCATTTACAAAACGCCATCATTTATCGATTAAAAAACCGCAAGCGGTTGAGTATGCTCGTAAAACTGCAATAGATCCGTATATAGTATTTCCATACTTTGATCTCTTAGAAAAAACTATAAACGAATTAAAGTTACAAGATAAACCACACGCGATCTGGAATCTGGACGAAACAAGCTTCTCGAAGGACCCATCAAAAACAAAAATAGTTGGAGTGAAAGGCTATGCGGCTACTAGAGTGATTGCAACGCCTGGAAAGGACAATACAACGGTTCTTCTGGGTGCTAGTGCGGCTGGACAAAAAACACCACCACTAATAATTTTTAAGGGCAAAAACGTGTGGGATGAGTGGACTTCTCCAGACGCTTATTCAGGAACAACATATGCCGCCACAAAGAATGGTTGGATGGAGTCCGAAGTCTTCGAAGCCTTTTTTAAAAAAACTTTTTTGCCTACTATTGGCAACCAGCGTCCAGTCCTTTTAATTTATGACGGCCACTCTACACATGTTGGATTAAATATAATAGAAGAAGCTCGCAGAGCTAACGTAACTATTTTAAAAATACCGGCTCATACCAGTCACGTCTTACAACCTCTGGATGTTTCAGTGATGAAATCCTTTAAAGATCAGTGGGATCTAACGTTAGTACAGTGGCAAAAACTAAATGTAGGTAAGCCATTATCAAAAAAGAATTTTCCAGATTGATTGGATCTGTATGGACAAAAATAAATCCTCAAATTTTACGAAATGGGTTTAGAAAGACTGGAATTTGTCCAATAAACCGAAATGAAATCGAAGAGCGATTATTCGATCCATTACAACTAAAACGTTGGCAACAGCATTTACTAAACCCACCTACACAATCGAAAAAGGAACCCCAAAAGTTATTATGCATCGCTCTTAACTGTATTAATAACCATTTTTGTCGGAATGAACAAGATTTATTTATTGATTTAGTCGAAGATAATAAAATCTCTTTTGAAGAGCTACTGCTCTCAAAAGTAAAACGCAGCGAAAATGTAATCAAACCAAAGAGGCGAAAAGTGGCACCAGGCGCAGAAGTAATTACACACGACGACGTGCTCAAGTTCAAAAGGGACGAACAAAATAGTAAGAAAAATATAAAAAGAAAAATACAGCCTAATGTGATGAAAATAAATACAGATGATGTAGTTCTGTTAAGTAATTTATCAAGGGACAACTCTCAGTCAAAACCTTTTACCGCACTAAATTCCCAAGATATGCCTGATTGTTTTCAAAATCACGAACTTGACACTTCTAAAGTTAAAATTACATCCAACGTAATCATAAAAGCTGCAACCAATCCAGATGAGGAACATATAAAACCAGGAACTTCAGGATTAAAACCTACAAGGAAAACAAAAATTATTAATCAAAACGCTACATCAATTCAGATTTCTGGAAAGAAAATAATAAAGGCATCAACATTTAAAGGAAAGGGAATTGGCAAAAAGAGTAAGGGAAAAGAAAACAAAGAATGTCACCTGGAAAAAACTGATGACAATTTGCACCATAGCAAATACGCGAAAGTAATAAAAAGTAAAAAACTCATTTCTCGATCTAGTTCCACCACTAGTGTCTCTGGATCATGTAGCAGCCACAGTGATTCTGATATAGTAAATGTAAGTTCTGATTATGAATATAATGATGATCTATTTTCGGATATGTTAATGAAAGCGCCTGATTTCGAGAGTCATTCACATCACTCACAAAATCAGGTCTTAAAAATAGAATGTAACGAAGAGACTGAATTATATAAGGCTAAAAGTAGTAATTTAAGACTCAAATTAAGGAATAAGCGTAATATTAATAAAAGTGATAATATGAACCTCAAGACAACTAAAAATGTATATTCTGTCAATGACCATGTTTTAGTAAGGTACTACAACAGGAACAAGTGGACGTACTATGTTGGCATTATAGAAAGTAGTTATATTCAAGGTGCAGAAATTTATTACTCTGTCAGATTTTATAAAACCATAAAAAAACCGAAACTATTGTTTAAAATGACTAAAAGAGTTGATCAAGATAATGTGCCTGATGAATCAGTCGTTAAAAAGGTCAATTTACACAATGATGAACAAATGTTAAATGGTTTGGTTTTGTCTTGTGAAGATGATGAGCTCTATTTTAATTAATAATAACACTTATTAAGAGTGGAACAAAATAATTGTTTCGTTTGTAATTTTATACTACATGGTGCAATACTACATATTGCAAAAGTAAAGAAGGGATTAAAAATTTTAAGGTTTTTTTTACGTTGATCAAACCTTGTTTTTCTTTTTAATTTTTATTTTGAATATGCTTTCATTTTATTTTGAATGTTTTTGGTTTTTTATTCATCGACAGACTTGCGTTTGACCGCTGTCTTGCCTGATATTAAGGGAAGACTTTTTTGTTTTGTTTATCTTTGATACTTCTTATTTTATGTGTAGTTGATTTTATAGTTACTATAATGAGACTGATTGTTAATGTTTTTAAGACTAAAATACCATTTGATTTTGATAGGTTTTAAGTTTGTTACTGAATTAAAACGATTTACGATACCAAATGTGTGTTTTTATTTTATGAAGGTATCTAAAACTTTATATTTTTCTGTGTGCTTTTATCCTAAGTTTAAAGTTGTTTAACTTACAAGAATGTTCCGGGAATAAACATCATATATTATGTTATTTTTTTTAAACATGTAAGTACCCAAAAACATGACTGAACTCTTATAAATCGAATGACCCAATGTTTTGTACAAGAAAAATCTTTAATCTATTTTTTTTCTGCAGTATAGCGATACCTAATTAATCAATAATCAAGAATAAGCTAATACGCTCCACGAAAATATGTTTACCACCCCTGCTTGCTTATGCATGCCGAAATAGCCCCCTAAAATGATTTTTACGTATTTAACCTGACAGGGACTTTATTATTAAGATCGTTAAGCACAGAATTGGCTGTCTCTTATGAACGCATGTCATTATTATGTATTTTCCTAAAACCACTAAAGATTTCAATAAATTCTTCCAGTATGACGGATTTTCCCGATTTAGAAGGGAAAATCCGTCTAGTGGACAAGTTTAAAAAAAAGTTGTATATCCTAGTACTGGTGCTAGTTTAATTAAATAAGATCACTGTATTTGAAAGTTTAAAACATTATTTTTTTCATGAGACCATAATATTGATCATAAATAAAAACGTTTCTCGGATACTGGCACTCAAATGTAAGTCATAAAAAAACTATGCCGGAATTAGCTACCCTGACCTTATTACAATTTCAATAGATTAAATTAATAAATAATAAAAACAAGGTTACAAATTAAACAATATTATATGCTGATATTATTATCCGACAGATAAGCCTTAACAGTGTAGTATGCCTTATTTAGTAAAAGATTAATTACATTATTCTTAAACAAATTTATATCACTATTTTCCAAGATATATTTAGGTAATTTATTATATATTTTTGGTGCCATGCCTAAAAAGTTTTTATCGTATATTGCCTTTTTATGTTGTCTATGTCGAATTTTATAGCTATTCCTTGTACTGTTTAGTGTGTCATATAGGTGAAGATTGTTTTTAACAAACATTACTACTTCATATATATATAGACATGGCAGTGTTAATATACGTAACCTTATAAAGTGAGGTATACAGCTGTCTGTACTTTTTATTCTACATACTGATCTAAGACATCTCTTTTGGGCTTTAAATACAGTCTCAATATTTGTAGAATTGCCCCAGTATATGATGCCATATCGCATAGTGGATGTGACGTATGCATGATATGCTGTAAGTAGAGTCTCCTGGTTTACTATCTTAGACAAATTGTACAGAGCATATGAGTACTGACTTAGTCTTTTGGTAACATTATCCGTTTGAGTTTTCCATTTCATATCGCTGTCTAATTCGAGCCCTAGAAACCTAGTTGATTTTGCTTCGGAAATAACTCTATCATCATATGTTATCCGTGGTTTTACGTGATTTGTCTTTTGTTCAAATGACATTATTTTAGTTTTGTCTAGGTTTATCCGAAGATTATTTGCCGTTAACCAATCAACCAATGATTTAAGACAGTTATTAATCTCTCTTTCGAGTGTTACATAATTATTGGAACTAAATAGTACAGTACTGTCGTCTGCAAATAACACCATTGAATGATATGTTACTCTAGGCATATCGTTTATGTAGATTAGAAAAAGTAGTGGTCCCAGTATACTACCTTGAGGTACTCCGTACTTTGTTAGTCTTTGCCTGGAAATGTATGATTTTTCGGTTTTAGATTTAATACAGATCTTGTTGATGGATGTGATTTGCTTCCTATCTGTCAAATATGATTTTAAGAGGCTATGAGCGTTACCTCTAATGCCATATCTTTCTAGCTTATTTAAAAGTCTATTGCGGTCGACATAATCAAAAGCTTTGCTCATGTCCATGAATAGAGCTGCTACAGGTTTTCTATTGTCTATATTGCTAATGATTTTTTCATTTAATTTATAAATTGCCATGTTAATATTTTTGTTTTTTCTAAAGCCGTATTGTTCATTAGCTAAAATATTATTTTCTTCTAAAAATGAGTACATGTTATTATAAATGACTTTTTCCAATATTTTTGAAAATATTGGAAGTAAGGCAATCGGTCTATAATTAACTGGGTCCTCTATGTCACCTTTCTTATGTAAAGGTTTTATTACAGAGAGTTTTAGTCGCTCTGGAAATACGCCCCATTCTATGCATGCGTTAAAAATGTAGCTGAGTATGGGCGCTATGATATATGATACAGATTTGATTATTTTGGTTGTGATACCATCGTATCCACAACTATTTGTATTATTTAAAGAACCAATTATTTTAATAATGTCGTTAGGAATTGTAGGCGTTAAGAATATTGAATTGCAATTTGTGTTAAATGTCATATAATTATTATTACTGTTAAAATTTGATGTGTCAATTTGATCAATAAAGTAGTCATTAAAAACTTGAGCTATGCATTGTGGATTATTTATAAATTCATTACAAATTTTAATTCTATTTATTCCTTCTATCGGCTTATTATTACTTTTATTATTATTTATTATTTGCCATGTGGCTTTGCTCTTGTTCCGAGCATTATTTATAAAATGATTATTTCGTGCCTTTTTTGTTAGATGAATTATGGTTTTCAACCTTTTCGAATATATTTTAAAACTATTTTTATTTTTAGAACTGGGAGTTTTACGAAACTGCCAAAGCATTTGACGTTTGCGCTGGCAACACAATTTAATTCCTTTACTAAGCCAATTTACTTTTTTTTCTGCTCTAATTTTTATTCTCATAAGCGGAAAACACATATCATAGTAGCATTTAAAACTGTTATAGAACTTGTTGAATGCTTCATTTGGGTCACTAATGTTGAAAATATCATTAAAGGACAAACTTTGTAAGCATTTTTCAAACTTGGAAGTATTCTCATCGCTATATTTCCGCTTTAATACGTACCAGTACGGAAGGACACTAGACGCCTTAACAGGACATCTTATAATTTGCGCGGTGTGATCTGATACACCCAACTCGGTAATTACACATTTACTACCCCGGATGTTATGAATAATATTGTCTATGCAGGTGCCACTACATAAACGTGTGGGTTCGCGAACTCCTACTGTCATGTTATAGCTATTCAATATATTTTCAAATTCGAGAGAATTATTACTATTTTTTAATATGTCTATATTGAAATCTCCACATATTATAACCTTCTTTTTACGTACAAGGCATATTTCATTCAAAATACTATCTAAATTGTTAAAGAATGTACTTATCGATTTTTTATCAAGCTTTGGAGGTCTGTATATGCATAGTATAACGATTGAATGAGACTGCAATTCAACTGCACAACATTCTATTAGGTTCGGTATGCATCTCATCGGTGTGAATCTCAGATGAGAAAATATGCCAAAAACTCATGAGCCACTGTTTTAAAATTGCCAGATGACACATAGTTACGAAATGTGCTTAATAATTATCACACTAATCACACTAATATTATAAAGGCGAAAGTTTGTGAGTATGTGAGTGTGTATGTTTGTTACTTCTTCACGTCTAAACGGCTGGAGCGATTTTAATAAAATTTGGTATGGAGTTAGCTGACACCCTGGATTAACATATAAGCTAATATACCGCGGATAACACCGCGGTTTATTAGCTTATATCCACTCAGCTAGTTATAAATACGCCAATTTTATTATTGTGAGTTTTGTAATAAATAAACCTATTTTTACTGTAAAAAAAAATCTATTTAGAACCAGAGTTTTCTATCAAAATTACCCTAACCTCTTGGCTAAAACTTAGCTCTCTAACCAAATTGGAAGTAGACCTCATTCTAAGATGACAGGATGACAGGATAAAAGGTGTTCTTTTATCCTGTCATCACCCTGTCCTTTTATGATGATTATAAAATAAGCACTTCAATAATACTTACCGCCATCCTGCCCCTGATTAGCCAATCCAAGAATGAAACTGTGAGGGTATCCCATAGCCAAATTGCCCAGTCCAATATTGCTTCCAATCCCGTCCAGTCCAACTCCAGCCAAGACCCCTGAATGGTACAACATTGCTCCTCCTGGCAGGTCCATCGGTTTGGGCATCAGCTTCGGAAGAGAAGGCGCTTTGCTACTGTCGGCTTCTTGGGTAGTGGATGATGTGGAAGCCAGTGCATCGCTGTAATACAAAAAACAGTTCAATGATACCAAGACTTTCATGAAATTTTGTGTGCATATTGGGTAGGGCTGAGTATTCCGATACTATATATATATAGATATATATATTTTTTTATTTTTTTATTTTTTTTGAGCTGATTAACTTTAAGCATTCCGGTTTTTTTATAATAGGTTTTTGTTTTTTGTATGATTAGTTAAAATAATAATTTAAAATAATTACATTGTTCACAAAGAAAGTAAAAATACCTACTAGTGATAGTACAAATTGATCACAAAGTAGATAATTCTGAGGGAGATGTTTTGATAAAAAATAAATTGATGTAAATTTTCGCTATTTGTTGCTATTAAAATGCTCCCAAAATAAAATATCCCTTTCGTCCTGTTGGCTGTCTCAGTTAGATTAACCCAACTAAAAACAGAGTGCAATCTACATATTTCGGATGTAGTCAGATAAATCTATAGCGCGGTGGGAGTGTGTCCGACTGCTACGCAAGAGGTTGTGAGTTCGATTCCCACACGGGACACCACTTTGTGTTATCCACAAATTGTTGTTCCGAGTCAGGGTGTACTATGTGTCCGTGACTTGTATGTTTGTAGTCCCCCGCGACACAGGGCTTGTACCCTAGTGCGGGAGTCGTCATTTAAAAAAAAAAAGAAAGAAAGAATATGTAGAACATGTCAAATCCTTACCTTTTAGTAGATTCTCTGTCATTATTATCATTCTGTAGCCACTCCTGCTTGTGAACTTGCATCAGCTTGTCACCAGGAGACTCTGGCTCACTGCCACTCTCGTCGCCACTGTCGCCTGATGACGCCGGTTCATCCTGAGGGCAAAGAATAGACGTACGTTTAAACATTAATTCTATTATTTTCTTAAAATTGCATAGATATTAAGGGTAGATGAAGTGAAACAGGGTTCGGCTCTCTCAAAAATGTATACAGAAAACCTAAATATTAGGACGCGAAAAAAATTGTGTCACTAGTCAAAGGGTTTTTCTAGTAGATGAAATAAAGAAATTTAAGGATATGTCTTAATATGATCCCGCAAATAAATCTTGAAGATGCGGAAAAATGCAAAAAACGAGCATTTTCGTATTGTCATAGTCATGACGTTCGTAATCTAATATATGTACGAACGAATATTCTACTTTAGTTTGACCTGCGCTCCTGCGCACTGTGAAGTAATGGTTGTGTGCGAGGCCGGCGATCGTGTCGCTGTGTACGTTAAACAATTATAAAAATAAAGCCCGGAACTGAGCAAAGGTGTTAAGAACACCAGGTTTTGAATAGTTTCATGCAGATCTTTTATGTATACCGTCCAGCGCATATCTGTAAGTAATTGCTATAAATGCAATATACTTTCAAAGTTAGAAGGGTTTGTAGGTTTGTAGAATAGTGGGGGTGCCATTATTCTACAAACTCTGCGTCGTCACAAGAGATTTTACAAACATCAATGAAAGGATGTATTTTATATGTCACTAGTTTATACTCGCGTCTTTGCCCGCGTGGATTCTAGATTGTTACCAAAATATTTTAACTGCAAAGTTTCATACTAACTTTGCACTTCCGTTTAACCCCCTTAAGGGGTGAATTTTCAAAAATCCTTTCTTAGTGCTCCCCTAAGTTATAAAAGGAACCCCTGTGCAAACTTTCAAGTTTCTAACCCTTATAGTTTAGGCCCTGCGTTGATATGTCAGTCAATCAGTCACCTTCTCCTTTTATATGACTGCCTCTGTGGCGCGGTAGGAGTGTATCCGACTGCTACGCAAGAGGTCCTGGGTTCGATCTCCACCCAGGATATAACTTTGTGTGTTGAGCACGATGGCTTATTCTGTGTCTAGGTGTTATTTAACTATAATATGTATGTATTTTAAATTAAATAAGTATGTTTATCAGTTGTCTGGTTTTCATAGATCAGATAGCGTTGTGTGAGTTGTCCCAAGATATTATTAATATTATATAATAGATTTGGGTCAAAAACCTATTTACGGCAATCATTTCAACGATTTGTCCATTTTCGCTTTTTCAATACAAACTTGGCTAACACAACTTCTAATTCATTCTTTGGGCGCCTTACACCTAACGCTTAAATATTTAAACCATCAACTATGTTTCTACAAAGTACTACCTACTATATAAGCGCAGGTGTTTCTGAAAAGACACTCAACGTTTTAGCTCAACGTGTAAAACAACACCTTGTAATGGCCGTTTACTTAGCGTAGTGTAGTCTGATGAATACAACTAAGTGGTTGCGAAGACGATATTGTCAATTTGTGAGGCGAATTCCGTAGTTTTTTATTTAGGACAGGCATAGATAACAGTTAAGCTACCACCAAACTCTTCGTTTTCGGTTGACGCAATGTACAAATTTGAAGTCCTCCCTTCAGCCAATGTTCTTTTTTTTTTTTAAATAAGACGACTCCCGCACTAGGGTACAAGCCCTGTGTCGCCTTTACAAACATACAAGTCACGGATACAAAGTACACCCAGACTCGGAACAACAATTTGTGGATCACACAAAGTGGTGTCCCGTGTAGGAATCGAACCCACAACCTCTTGCGTAGCAGTCGGACACGCTCTCACCGCGCCACAGAGGCAGTCCCCAAATTAGTTTGTCTTCTGTGTCTCAATATTGTGAGAATTATTTAAAAACATATACCAACAAATATAAACAGAGAAAGGACCAAAAATAAAAAGAAAAAAAACAAAAATATCCTACAACAACAAAAACAAATAGGAACTATTCATTACATTTACCTTTCATATATGACATATCATCAAACACAACACAATAGAAAAAGCCTACATTGTTACATACATACATCACCCACACATACATAAAAGGCATTGTTACGTCACACACACATAAATCACACCAGTAATTAGTTGGTATCAGGCGCATCAAACCAGCACAATTGTTAATAAATACCTACAAAGGATGATTTTCTTGGACGCTGTGCTGCGCGCGCGCCGAACGATACAATCGTATACTGTTACCGTTGGACTTGTATGGATAAGGCGTTCAATTGTTTACGACAATTATTTATTTCTCCTCATATTGACAACTGAATCTACTTGTTTTTTTTATACTACTGGGTAGCAAACAAGTTTACATCCTGGTAAGCAGTTGTTACCATATCCTATGGACGTTTGCAACCCCATTTGTGTGACTCGCGCGTTGCCCTGTAAAAACCTTTTTTTACTCATTTTAGAAGAACCCCTTGTTGTGTATTTTTTATTCTTTTAAATTAATATCATAAAGCTACATTATTTATTTATTTGTTTGGACGTACTAATCTTTGAAGCTACTGGGTCGATTTACAATATAGGATATTGGTGTTTTCAAGATATAATTTTCTTTTAAACCTAACGTTTAAAAGAAAATATAACTGGCAATTGCAAAATACAATCATCATTAAGTCAAGATCATTTAGTAACATTCTAGCAGTAGCTAAATTTGCTAGAAATCGAATATGAATTTATAATCTTGTTCTTGATCAACTTTTGGTGTTGATTGTAATCGCTCGTGTAGTCAAAGTGGGTGTATTAGCTAGTTCTATATATTTATGAGGCTCTAAGTAATTTATTATCCTATGAATAATCTTATGTACCAAAAGGTTGATCACTATACACATATTACACATACATAATGAAGCCAATTTAATTTAAAGGTCTGAAAAGAAAATTGATCGAAAATTTCTTGGAAACCATTTTATTTAAATCACATATTAATGGTGAGCATTAAATATAAGCTTTGCAACAGATCAATTCATATATTTTGCTAGAAGAATTAATGCTCTGTTCGAGGAAAGTCTATTTAGTCGTTTTGAAGATAAACAGTTTTTGTTCCAAATGTCTGATTTTAATATGCACCAAATAACTTCTTAAACATTTACCTTCTTATTGATAACACGATAATAATAGCATTTCAACTAATCAATGTTCTGTCCTTTCTATTTTTTGCTTTTTCTTTATTATGGGACTATGCCATTTCTCATAGTCACCTTTTGCATTACGTGGTATTACAATTATTTGTGTTTGAAATATAATATATAAAACGACCTCGCTAAGACCGACAAAGGGCTTGCCAGTACACTGTTACAAAAACCACTAAGTATTATATTATGAAATCATAGTTATATAAAAAGAAAGACGAAATATTCCAACATATTTAAAGTGAATTGAAACTGTACTTACTAAAGTATTATGAATAAGAATGGTAGGTAATTCACCAAAACAAAGGCATGTCCACGTTCTGAGAGCGCGGCTAGCAAGCGTGGGCGTCACCTTTATTCGCCGACGCACTAAATAATAATAATTGTGGTTAACTAACTACCGTTTAACGCATTCGGCTTTCTTCTGTACATCTGATAAGTTCGCTTGTACCGTCAGCAGAACAACTGACATTAATTTATATCAGCGGTAAACTGCCATTAGTTGAGCCACTTGTTGGTTTGGCCCCTTAATACTCGTACATGTAGGGTGTGTTTAGTGAATGTAACCTTGAGAGTTGTATTTAAAAAAAAAAAAAATATTGTGCAATATTCATATATTGCACAATAATAAATAAATAAATAGAGTACCTAACTCCTTTACATCATTGTAATGGAGTTAGGTAGCACTGTCTTTGGATTTACTGGGAATTTTGTAAGAAACTAAACAGTTTACCTCTAAATTTACCGCACAGAAAACATATTGTGTGATGTAGAATTGTACATAAGTACCTATATGTGCGATATTTGCCTTGTTATTGATATTTATGTTATTTCGTAATAATTACATTGAATTCGCGTAGTTTTAGGGTTTTAACAGAATTACTCATGGATTTTCTTGTTTTTGCTATACTTATATAACTTTTTCTGAAGCACATAAACACGTCATTCAAGGTAAGTTTTATTGGTATGTCAAAATGTACCAAAAATTCGCAAAGTTTAATACCTGAACCGTTTAACCAGTCATGGTTTAAGCTCTGTGTCAAATAATTTTAAATAATTAAGTAACAACAGTAAATAAAAAGTCCGTACCTTTAAGAATGTTATCGGGACTTAATCGCGTGAAATATTTCACGCGATTAAGTCTTGATAACATTCTAACATAATCAGTCTACCCGTGCCCACAGCGGAACGGACGAAACATCGGGCAATAAAAAGGTTTACCTTAAAATATTCACGCAATTAAGAATTGTAGTATAATTTTAGAATAATTTCTGTAGTATAATTTTTATAGTTTTTTTCCTGACCGTACACAACGAAGGCATTAAGTGTCCTCGAGTGTACAATCGGTCGGTACTCCGTTTTAGGATGTTACAGTTTATTTCGTAGAGCTGTGACGTCACAATGCTACAGTTACCTCATTATTGTGCTAACTGTACTCAACGTTTGGTTACAATTGTTTTAGATGTAAAGCAAGTAGGCGGGGAGTTTGGTGATATATTATTTTTGCCTTTTAAGCATAAGATTTAACTCTCAACATTGTTCCAATTTTGAACCTTTCAAAATTTAAGACCGACGAGTGTTAAGTTGCTATTTGAATATTTCGTAGAAAATGGTCATGGTTGGACTGCCTTTGTGGCGCGGTGGGAGTGTATCCGACTGCTACGCAAGAGGTCGTGGGTTCAATCTCCACCCAGGATAAAACTTATGTGATGAGCACGATGGTTTATTCTGTATCTGGGTGTTATTTATCTATAATATGTATGTATTTAGAAATATTTAAGTATATTTATCAGTTGTCTGGTTTCCATAGTTAGTTTGGGATCAGATGGCGTTGTGAGAGTTGTCCCAAGATATTATTATTATTATTAATCTACGTATCAGCTAATTGTAACTACGTTTAACCTCCTAACGCCTAAGATCCATCACATCAGACTACGAAGAGACTATACTAATGTGTAATATAATGAATCTCCTGCGTCGTTGGCTAGTCTTCGATGAGTCAATATCGTTTAGAGAACATTACATATAAGTGTGATCGAAATTTAAGGGTTGTTAAATACACTGCTATATTAATATGTTATCCACATGCCTGCTTTAAGAAAGTTGGTGCTCTGTTTGATCTGTACGTATGTTCTCGATTTTCTCGTTTTTACTATGTAACTGCATATTTTATTAGGAAAGTTTTAGTGAGTAAACCGTTCTCAAAGGTTATAAGACACCAGAGCTATCTATACGTTATACCATAAGAGTAAAGAGAGTAAATAATAATATAAAAACAACGGGTTGCACTCCGGGAGTGCCGGCAGAAGTGAAAACTTGAACATTACTCGTATATTACATACTGATGAAATTTGAATAGTATTTTTCGATCTTACTGACATAATAATAAAAAAGTATGCGATAATAAATCTATACTAATATTATAAAGCTGAAGAGTTTGTTTGTTTGTTTGAACGCGGGCTCAGGAACTAATGGTCTGAATTGAAAAATTCTTTCATTGTTGGATAGCCCATTTATCGAGGAAGGCTATAGGCCATATAATATCACGCTACGGCCAATAGGAGCGGAGCAGCAATAAGAAATGTTGCAAAAACGAGGAAAATTTAGGCTGACGAAGTTGCGCGGGACAGCTAGTCACAAATAATATTATAATATTATAAAGAGGAAAGATTTGATTGTTTGTTTGTATTGAATAGGCTCCGAAACAACAGGACGGATTTGAAAGTTAGTGTAGCTTCACAACGATGAAATTGTTTCATCGTTGTGAAGCTACACTAACCCCGGGTGACATAGGCTATTTTTTATCCCTGTATTCCTATGGGAACAGGAACTACGCGGGTGAAACCACGAGGCTTGTCACAAATAAAAGGGAAAAAAATAATCGTTACTCGGACTCGAACTGCTGAGGTCTTCTGGTTTCCCACCTGACCTATAATAACATTGTAGATGGTGGCAAAATTTACCTTCGTATTCTAATGATATTGTAGCAGTTTTTCATTGCGAATTTTCGATCCGGTCTCTCGTCTTACAAATTTTAGATCAGGTCACGTGTCCTGACGCCAGTTTAGACATATTTCACCCGTCCCAAAAAGTGCACAATGCCGCTAAAGAAGTTTTCACAAGTTTTCACTTCAAAATGTGTGTATATTTGTATGTGTGCGTGTGAATGTTTGTTGAACTGCGCTGTAATGTGCTTAATCATATTTTTCCCTTGATTTTCTTTTCAAGACGGTTCATTTATTAATTAAACAGTCAAATATTAATTAAGAACATCTATGGCATATAACGAGTATGTATATCAGTAGTTTGAATGCCATAGTACAGGCTCTACCTACTATAGGAACAGATGGTCATATGTGAGAGGTCCCAAGGTATTTATTATTATTATTATTATTTAATGTGTTTCTACCTACTGTACTGGAAGCACTTTTTCAGTAATAAAAATAAATCACAAAAATTCCGATACAAGTCCATAAATATCGATACTGAAACAATCGATCGATCTTATCAATAACGATCGTGTTCGATATCGATTTTATTAATCGATTACTGGTCCGATACCAATAATGTAATAAGTCTGAATCCGTATAAGTTTATGATGTTATAATTCGTTACAAAAATTCGAAGTCATTTTCAGAATGGCTGGATGTCCATTATTGCGACCATTTTACTTGAGCTCTCTGATGTAGAGCTCTCGGGAATTCTATTTTGTAGACCATTCTACTTGATCTCTTGAGCAGCTAGTAAAACGGAATACAAGCTGTTCTAATAAGCCGTTTTTACAGTTATTTAGTGTAGAATATTACATTCAACACAGCCTTAAAGTAATATAAATAAATTTAAATGTTTCGCTAGCTCCAAATTAACAAGACATGAAACCTTTAATTACTAGTTCTAGGTTGTTTTTTAGTGTGTAATGTTTAGACGTAACAACTACTTACTTAATTCTTAAATAGCAGATTTTTTTTAAACCAAATAATATGAAGACTCCTGTATAATATTGAACACCATTTTAGTTTTAATAAATTGATTTCAACTAATTTTGACGAGAATAAAATTAAGTCCAATGGGACAGCAATCCGACATGAACGATTTAAGACGCAGGACCGACGGCTTAACGTGCTCTCGGGGTCATGGAAGGGGTTTGACAATGTTCGAAAGTGGTCACCCATCTATGAACCGACAGGGATAATGTGGCTTAAACTCGCAGATATAATAGTAATAAAAAGGATATCTTGGGACAACTCACATAACGCTATCTGATCCCAAACTAAGCAGAGCTTGTACTATGCAAAACAGACAATTAATAAACATACTTATATATTTCTTAATATATACATATTATAGATACATAACATCCAGATACAGAATAAACCATCGTGCTCATAACACAAAGTTTTATCCTGGGTGGTCGAACACACGACCTATTGCGTAGCAGTCGGATACACTCCCACCGCGCCACGCCACAATTTACTTGGTCGCCACTAAGTCAGGGAAATTGTATTGCAGTTCCCTTGGTACCCCAGGGAACTGCAATACAATTTAAATAAAATAAGACAAAAGCAACTGCATAGACTAGCTAAAACATGTTTAACACCTTTGATCGTAATCGATCAGCAGAACCATTTATTTAAATAAAACAGCTTTTATATCTTCTCAAACAAGAGAAAATTTTCATACAACACAAACAGGATTTTCGATAAAAATCAGTTTTGTTATAACGAAAACCTATACCGAATACATTGTAAATCATTATTCAAGGGGCTCCATACAAATGTCGGAACATATACACTGAGTAAACATGTGTATAGTGAAGAATTCCTATTATACCGGGCGGAATGCGTCTGGGTGATTTTGAATGGTTGCTTATTATGCACCCATTTACACCCCAGCAACGTACGCGTAGAGATAGTTGTGCTGGAAGCGACAGGACTATGTCAATTGATTTATTACTTCAGGATTTTCTATGAAAGTATAATCTAGATTTTTATTGGAACGTAGTTCTTTATTGAAGTAATTTTTATAGGCATTTCTTGCCAATTACTTTACAAATACAATAATTGCATTTTTTGAAAGGTACAAAAATTTTAAGTCCAGACCCAGGAATCGAACCCGAGACTTCCGTAGCCAAACCGGGGCCAGAAGCGAACCACCTATCTGGACTATGTTACTAGACCTCAAATTTTTCTATCCGATGAATGAATGATGCTCGCGAGTTGGGCCCTCGCATGCGCCACCATCAAAAAATGCAATTATAGTTCTTTATTATTCTGTTCTAAAGTAATTTAGGTGGGGCCTATTGGTTTAGTGGTTAGTGATCCTGGTTGCTAAGCTTGAGGGTTCGATCCCCATCTAAGATTAAACTTTGTGTGCTAAGCACGATGGTTTATTCTGTGTCTGGGTGTAATTTATATATAACTAGCTGACCCGCGCAACTTCGTATGCGTCAATTTTCCCCGTTTTAGCAACATTTTTCATTGCTGCTCTGTTCCTATTGGTCGTAGCGTGATGTTATATAGCCTATAGCCTTCCTTGATAAATGAGCTACCCAACAAAAAAAAAATTTTTTTTAATTCGGACCAGTAGTTTCTGAGATTAGCGCGTTTTAGAAAAATATATGTTTAAATTTATGTTTATCAGTTGTCTGGTTGCCATAGTATAAGATCTGCTTAGTTTGGGATCAGATGACGTTATGTGAGTTGTCCCAAGATATTATAGATATTATTAATTATCAGATGAAGAAGGGTATCTTATTAAAATATATATATTAAAATATATATTATTATTACCGTATTGCAATAAACAAGGTATTTTACTTTGACGTGAATGTTGAGAAACGTAAGTTCAACGCCGCCTCCAGAGCCAACAAGAAGGCTATTGCTATAGCAAAGGCAGATCACATTGCCAGAATTGGCGAGCGACTTCAAAGGCATCCCTCTGGGAGTCGTGCATTCTGGTCGCTCGCCAAAGCTGCACAAGATAACTTTTGCCAGTCCAACCTCCCACCACTGCGCAATTTCGATGGCAGTCTGGCCCACAGTGCTAAGGAGAAAGCCGATCTCTTGGGCCGACTCTTCGCCTCTAACTCGACTTTGGATGATAGAGGAGCCACACCACCTTCCATCCCAAAGTGTAAGAGCTCCATGCCAGAAATACGCATCACGCAACGTGCGGTTGGGCAGGAGCTCAGGCTCCTTGATACCCAGAAATCGAGCGGGCCGGACGGCATCCCTGCAGTGGTACTTAAGACGTGCGCCCCTGAGTTGACCCCCGTTCTGACGCGCCTCTACCGCCTCTCATATAAAACCGGAAGGGTTCCATCTTCGTGGAAGGTCGCCAATGTCCACCCTATTCCCAAAAAGGGTGACCGGTCAGACCCGTCAAATTACAGGCCGATAGCGATAACATCCTTGTTATCAAAAGTGATGGAGAGAGTTCTCAACACCAGACTCTTGCGGTATCTCGAGGAGCGCCAGCTGATAAGCGACCGCCAGTACGGCTTCCGTTACGGTCGCTCAGCTGGTGATCTCCTTGTGTACCTCACGCACCGCTGGGCTGAAGCCTTGGAAGGCAAGGGCGAGGTTCTTGCTGTCAGCCTCGACATCGCTAAGGCGTTTGACAGGGTCTGGCACAAGGCCCTTCTATCGAAGCTTCCTTCTTATGGAATCCCCGAGGGGCTCTGCAGATGGATCGCTAGCTTTCTGGACAATCGGAGCATTATGGTCGTCGTTGACGGTGCTTGTTCCAGTCTGAAATCCATTAATGATGGCGTTCCACAAGGTTCGGTGCTCTCCCCAACACTGTTCATTCTGCATATCAATGATTTGCTGTCCATAGAGAACATACATTGCTATGCGGATGACAGCGCGATATACCAGCCAACAGAACGTCCCTCGGAGCATTGTTCAGGAGAGACGGTTGCAACTTGTGTCAGAAGTCGAGGACTCTCTGGGGCGGGTCTCCGAATGGGGTGAAAGGAACCTGGTTCGATTCAACCCCACAAAGACACAAGTATGCGCGTTCACTGCGAAGAAAGACCCATTTGTCCTAGTGCCACAGTTCCAAGGAGTTACACTCCGAGTCACCGAGAGTATTGGGATCCTCGGTGTCGAAATCTCCAGCAAAGTCCAGTTTGGGAGTCATTTGGAAAGTAAAGCCAAATTGGCGAGCAAAAAGGTGGGTGTCCTCAACAGAACGAAGCGTTACTTCTCGCCGGCACAGCGACTTGTGCTCTATAAAGCGCAGGTTCGACCGCACGTGGAGTACTGCTCTCATCTCTGGGCGGGTGCCCCCAAATACTTGCTCGATCCATTTGACTCCCTCCAAAGGCGAGCTGTTCGGATCGTTGATGACCCCAATCTCACGGACAGACTGGAGTCTTTACAGCAGAGGCGTGACTTTGGTGCACTTTGCGTACTCTACCGTCTGTTCAACGGGGAGTGCTCTGAGGAACTGTTTGACATGGTGCCACCGTCACCTTTCTACCACCGCACCACTCGACATCGTAGTAGGGTTCATCCATTCCACCTGGAAACAATACGGTCCTGTACGGATCGATTCCGGCGTTCTTTTCTTCCACGTACGTGTAGACTCTGGAATGAACTACCTGCTGCGGTGTTTCCCGAGCGCTACGACATGTCTTTCTTCAAACGAGGTTTAAAGAGAGTTTTCACTTCACGGTAGGCAGCGGCTTGGGTGTGTCCCTGACATTCCTGTAGTCCATGAGCGGCGGTTACCGCTTACCATCAGGTGGGCCGTTGGCTCGTCTGCCAACCATAGGCAATAAAAAAAAAAAAAAAAAAAAAAAAAAAAATATATATATTTTAATAATGTGTACAAATCGCGAAAGTTTATCAACATTTAAGGGTATCTTAAGTTTAACACATATTTCCATATGTCTATGCCAGGGGCGCCGTTGTGTCTAAATAAATAGTTTTTTTAAATTTAAACTTAAATAGTGTATATGTTCGTAAACTTTTGCAATTTGTACATATTATAGCATTTTATAAGCTACGGGTCTTAATCGCGTATATTTTTTATTTTAAGGCTAAATACCTTTGTTTATTGCCCGACGTTTCGACCGTATTGTCACGGGTAGACTCCGTGGCCAGTCTTTAAATAGTGTAAAACAAAAATGAATACATTACATTGGGTAGTTAAAATACTGTCAATAAAGTAGAATTAATTGACATAATTTTACCTTTTTTTAGCATAAACGAGCAACGTAAACGAAAACAGTTTATTTTCTCTACAGAATTTCATGATTTCAATTCTCAATTCGCAATGTAAGAGTTTCTGCATTATTTATTCATAAACAGTAACGTCCCACAAAATCTAAACCAACAGTAATAAAGGTTTTGAATTTCCTTTGTCATCGTTTTTTTCCTGAATCAGGCTATGACTGTACATTACATTTCCATTTCGAAGTAAATGCAAATCGGATGAGAAATCAGATGATATTACTTATGCAGGGGAAAACACTTCCACTTAGTAAACATGTAATTCTTTTTATCATGTGGATTTTCCCTGTGCTTAGATGTTTTGTCACAATAGCTTAGGGCTGTCCGCATTTTTAATGCAAAAGGAGGGCGAGTATCTGTGCGTCTGTCTATGTCACCGTAGTGCTTAAATCAGCTATCTTTTTTATGAAAATTTGTGTAGTCATTTTGAAGATAATCAAATTTTGGTTCCATATGTCGTGGTTTTGTTTTATGTTAGTAACAGTATGCTTGTTCGTCAAGATATTTGCGTAAATTGATTTCGTCCTCTGTGGCTTCTTAATGAAAGTAATGGAAGAACATTCGCACTGCAAACAGATGAAAAGATTGGCTTGAAATATTCACAGAATTGGTGTGCTCTCTTTTATTTTATCTTTTTCTAGCTAAGAACAAATTCACCGTAACTATGAGGGACATACATATCAACGCATATGATGGCTCACTGCTGGGCACGGGTCTCCCCAGTAGTACCTACTAGTATGTAGATCCTGGGGGTAACTGCCATAATCGCCACGCTTGGCGAGCGGGTTGGCGATCGCAGTAAGGCTTTAAGTACGCAGAGGACGCTGCTGCCCGTCCTCAGGTGTGAAATCCCTTAGTCGCCTTGACGACACCCACGGGAAGAGATGGGGTGGTACTATTCTTAAGCCGGTACCACACGGCCATGAGGCCATGAGGGACATAATCATTTTTAATCTTTCATGATTAGTTTTACCACAAGGATAATGGTATTTATATCCAAGACAATACTATATTAAACATTTTCTAGATTAACCATAGCTTAGGTTCCAAGCAGACATTTAAGATTTTTTTCAAATTACATCGTTATCCTCACATTTGCATGCCAGTTCTCTTCCAGTATGTCTCTATATCCTAACCGAAGATACGAAAACAGTAGCCGAAAGGCGTTTGATACGCATCTGGATACCAGTAACAAGGAGCATGTTCACGTCAATCCAGCTAATGTTGCCGCGGCGGCCCATTGCCAGTCGACCCCATATGCACAAAAAATATAGCTATACAAAATACATAGAAGCCGGCTCCCCTAAGAGAGAAAACAGACCCACACAGACATAGACGCAAATGCATATAGATCTCGGTCTAATACCAACCGAGACTAAACACGTTGGCGATATACTTACGTGTGTGTCTGTGTGTGTGTTAGGGTAGCTTGTTGAACTCTGAGCCTTGTTTCTACTAGTCACATAGTTTCAGAAGGTCAGCTTACTTATATGAGCACGTAAGGGAAACTCAACGTGCGCAATCTCGGTTGGTATTCAACCAAATTCGACCGAGATTTCAATTCGTACGTGTCTGTGTGCGCGTGGGTGTGTGTCTGCTTGTTGTAGGGAGCTTCTGTATCTCTGTGTATAGTCCATAGTACAAAAATGGAGGAGGCTGCGTGGGCGATCAAGGTTGGTGTTGTGATGGGGCAGGTTAGTGGTTGTTAGAACAATTAGTAGCTTTGCATGCGTGTACAATGTTTGTTGTTGTAGCGGTAGAAGGTAGCTGTGAATTTTGTTGCAGATGTTTTTAGGATTTATTGGAACAAAGTTCCTTATCGCGCATTGTGAAAGGGGGCTAGACGGAAAAAATCATACGAAAAGTTGTAACGACACTTATAGTAAGCTATTGTAAGCCGTGCAGCGTGCGCATGTTTCTCTGTCTGTCTCTCTCTCTCTCTCTCTCCCTTATAATAATTATTAATATATGATTAAGTTCATATTACATTATATTTGTTAATTTTTTTTTTTTTCATAAAATTAAAAAAAAATTACAATTCCTTCACTAATTAATCAAAAGGAACTTCGTTCCATCCGGGTGTCCCTTGACACCTCATAAGTTTTTTTGAGAAAATCGTATGAAAACCAATATTGATTGGTGGTTTTTGGTTATGTGGCATATGTCAAATCTCTTACATATGTATACCTCAGGGAAAGCTTACAATTATAGATTTGCCATAATATGAGACACAACCTTTAAAAAATAACACTTACGTTCTTCTTGTTACTCAGATCTGCAGTATGGCTGACAGTGTATTTGGTTGGAAAATTCTTAATTTCAATGGTGTTTTTTTTACGCCTATACGACCGAATTGTACCTCACTCGGTACCACAACAGTTTATTCGCCTTCACGTCAATGATGGGCACTATTGGTACTACGCTTGCGCCACTTACCCCAGCTATTATAAGTTGTCATTATGACTCAAGACAATTTTCATATCAATAGAAGATATTTTAATAAGCTTTACACCTCAGAAAGAAAAATTTTAAATCTTATACATATAAATCAGAATACTGACTCATTTATTAACTGCGTCTGTGGCGCGGTGGGAGTGTTTCCGACTGCTACGCAAGAGGTCGTGGGTTCGATCCCACCCCGGATAAAACTTTGTGTGATGAGCACGATGGTTTATTCTGTGTCTGGGTGTTATTTATCTATAATATGTATGTATTTAGAAATATATAAGTATGTTTATCAGTTGTCTGGTTTCCATAGTACAAGCTCTGCTTAGTTAGGGATCAGATAGAGTTGTGTGAGTTGTCCCAAGATATTATTATTATTCAATTAGCACACTCAAGCTGAGATCTATAGAGCGATTTGGTTTGCTCAGGATAAACAATACACAAGACTTGGCAAAGCACGTGCTGACCGTTGACTGCACAGTACAATCTTCTAAGATTGACTGCCTCTGTGGCGCGGTGGGAATGTATCCGACTGCTACGCAAGAGGTCGTGGGTTCGATCCCCACCCAGGATAAAACTTTGTGTGATGAGCACGATGGTTTATTCTGTGTCTGGGTGTAATTTATCTATAATATGTATGTATTTAGAAATATATAAGTATGTATATCAGTTGTCTGGTTGCCATAGTACAAGCTCTGCTTAGTTTGGGATCAGATGACGTTGTGTGAGTTGTCCCAAGATATTATTATTATTATTTTTTTTTTTTTAAGACATTTTTTTTTAAATAAGGACGACTCCCGCAGTAGGGTACAAGCCCTGTGCCGCGGGGGACTTTACAAACATACAAGTCAGGAACACAAAGTACACTCAGACTCGAAACAACAATTTACGGATCACACAAAGTGGTGTCCCGTGTGGGAATCGAACCCACAACCTCTTGCGTAGCAGTCGGATACACTCGCACTGCGCCATGGCTAAAAATGCGTTGTAAAGATTTTCTTCAAGTTTGACTTTGCTAGGCCCAAGTACGTTCTATATATTTCAGCCTAATAGACCTATTCCTCAATAGGTCTAAGACACCGATCTCTAGACGTATTATCTAAGGTCCTTTTTTTTTTTAAAGTTATCTAGCAATGTGGGATGGTGGTTCAACATTAATAGCAATCCTGTTAACCCCTCTAGCTAAGCTCTATGGCTTGTGTTAGGAGTGTGTTCACGTAGTATAATGGCCAGGATTCGAACCCACGACCTCAACAGTGCGAGACCGATGCCTTAGCCATTAGGCTACCCACTATCGTTAAAATGTTTTACTCTTATGGGACAATATATTATAGCCTATTCGCTAGAACGTTTTACTGTTCATATTTCAATTCAGTAAAAGTTCTTTCCAGAATTAAATTACATTTCATAAATCGAAACGTAATTTAACAAACATACACACGAATCGAGGATCTCCAGGAGATTTATTGTAAGGATTAAAACCAAACAGAATTAACTAATAACTTGTATGGAATTATTCTCTTCGTTCCAAAAACTTGATGTTAAGTTAATGTGTGACTTAAAGCTAAGAGAAATTACCTTGTTTAACTGAACTTGTAAGTTTCTTTGGTGGAATTATAGCAATAATAATAATAATATCTTGGGACAACTCACACAACGCTATCTGATCCCAAACTAAGCAGAGCTTGTACTATGGAAACCAGACAACTGATAAATATACTTACCTATATATTTCTAAATACATACATATTATAGATAAATAACACCCAGACACAGAATAAACCATCGTGATCATCACACAAAGTTTTATCCTGGGTGGGGATCGAACCCACGACTCTTGCGTAGCAGTCGGATACACTCCCACCGCGCCGTTTGACAAAGTAATTGTAGACTTATTATTTATGATGATGCTTTGCTTTGATACTATTTTGACTTAAATTTATTCTATCTTGCACTATTTGGAGTGGTTGAAATGGCTCAATTCAATATAAGCGGTGATAATTATACGGTAGTTTGACAATCCTTTTGAGTTTTGACGTGATAACGTCTTATAAATCGATGACCGGGTGCGCGCAAGAAAAAGTGTCACGGTCCGTCACGGCTCGTCACATTCCACCTGCTGATAGGCTGGAATATTGTGGCCGTCAAGCGCGCGAGTATTGTGGCGTCGATTGTTTATTACAATGTCATAAATGTTTTGGCAATTGCAGTGACTTGCGATACAGTTGGAAAAAAAACAGCTGTCAGAGGCTTGGTTGGTTATTACAATGTCATCAATGTTTTCTTATGACGACCTATTCTCATGCATACAAAGAATTAAAAAAATAAAAAATAAAATCGGTCTAGCCGTTTCCGGTCTTTCCGTTCGATTACAAACACCGTGACACGAGATTTTATATTTTAGATAATGACTATGACTAACATTTAGTTAAGAGCTTTTAAAACTACCAATTTGTAGTCGAATTTTTTGAAAAACAGATTACCTTCACAAATGTTAAACGAATTTCAATCAAATAAAACTAAGTACCTTTACGCTTAAACTTCCTTTCTTCGAATCAACATTAGGAACTACGACGAACAAACAAACACACAACTTATAAAACCCCTTTTTTTGTCTCTTAATAAAACTAAAAGACAAATAGGAACAAACCAACTTTGGTCCGTGTTGGTGTTGACGTGTGTCCATTGTGGTGCGGGTTCGATCTCGCGCGAGGGAGATAACCGTCTGACGTCCCGCCTGAATTTGAAACGAGCTGAGGTGCCAATTACCTACAAGATTGGTTGATTTTTATTTTTATTTTTTTATTTGAAGTCATTGAAGTGTGAATGTCAAAGTGGCTTTTAGAATGTGAATACACGCGATATGTCTCTCCCTGTCTGTCTTTTATATAAATGTAATAAAAAAAAATCTTGTTTTAACTAATTAAAACGAGGTTATGAAGTTTTATTAATCAGTACCTAACTACCTAAAAATATAAAACATGTGAACTTATCAATTTACTTAAAAATGGCTAGGGCATCGGTCTCGCAAACGTGAGATCGCGCGTTCGAATCCTACCCATTTTTTTTAAAGATAACAGCAATGTGGGCCGTGGGATTGGGCTCACATTACTAGCAATCTTGTTAACCCTTCTAGATAAGCTCAAAGACTTGTGTTAGGAGTGGGTTCACGTCAGTAGTATAATGGGTAGGATTCGAATGCACGACCTCACGATTGCGAGTCCAAAGCCTTAGCCATTAGGCTACCGCCGCTTTATACTACATCAAATCTATCATTATACGACGTGAATTCACTCCTAACACAAGTCTTTGAGCTTAGTGGGAGGGGTTAACAAGATTGTTAGTAATGTGGGACCAAATTCCACATTTTTAGTTATCTTTAAAAAAAACTGATTGCCAACGATCTGAGCACTGTCACTGCCATCGATCCTTGGTGTAGATTTTAGCCACCTTGGTGTAGATCAATGGTTTAGGAATGCATACAAGACAAACATAGATTTTTATGCAGGTTGTTTTTTAATATACTAATAGTCTACCCGTGACCACGGCCGTTGCAATACGGTCGAAACGTTAACACAACTATCTATGTACATACAGATTATCTCTGGACAGACAGTGGTAACGTTGCTTAATCTCGAAGGGGTACACCTATTATAGTAGAACTTTTTAAGTAATAATTTTATATTGCATAACAACTAATAGCATAAACTCTTTTCGCAGAATATCGTTTGGCATAAACTCATTTAGCATACATTGAAACCCATAATTTTGTAAGTCAGAATCATCTGTACGCATAATTTTGGTATCCATAATAATCACAATGTATAATCATCACATCGCAGAAAGTTCAAAACCAGATTCATCTTTTGGCATATATTTCTTATATTATAAATAATCAGTCGGATTACACAGAAGTTGGGTACCTTAAAGCAATAGGAGCTAATATAAGATTAGTTTAATTTTGTTTTCTGATTAATTTAATTGTTTTTTTTTTAGTAATTGTAATAAATAAAAGTTGATTTAATGATAATTATTTGGTTTTTATATCCTTGCCCATGAGAGCATGTTCGTTTCTGGCACTCGCCGGCCGTTGCCGCGGCACAGTTCTAACCTAACCTAACCTACGCATTTTTAAAGAAGAAAGTAACCCAATCTATATTATTCTAATTGAAATTCTATGATCTTCATAGTTTGCGTAGTCAAATTATGCCAAATAATCTGTACTCTAAATGAACGTTATGCTAAATGAAATTATACAAAATTTTAACTATGCCAAAGGTAATTATGCCAATAAAAATTCTACTATCTTAAATGTATGCCATTCTAAATTCGGTCATAAGCACATTATGCCTAAAAATATTTATGTCAAATACTTTTTATGCCTAATAAATGATCGACTAAAGAAGTTTCTGCGAAGTCAGTTATCCCAAATAGGTTTCGGAGTATCAAGTTTCTACCAAATAGACCGCACCCATCTCGAAGATATCTCGCTTCACTCGCGTATAACAATCTTTTTAAAAGGACAATCAACATGAAAGCGTGTACCACAAATAGTGTCCATTTCAAAAGGGAGATAATAATTTAACTAACTGAAGTAACATGGCGCGGAAGCACACAAAGGCTTTATCCGTACCGATTACAGTACAATGAGATGTCGTAATTTCTAATGTTAATAACATAATAACAAGCCACAACCTATTTAGGATTGAATTTGTAACAGAACGGTAGCATACGCGCGTTGGGAAAGCGGTATACGTCAGGTTTTGAAGTTTTTAAATCCATAATTTAAAAAAATTAAATTAATTATTCATAACAACAACACATAAGATACGTTATAATTTTACATGTACATGCCAAGTTAGCAAACAAAAGGTAAAGCCGAAAAAAAGAACAAAGCAATAAAAACTCGCGGCCACTCTTTTTACTATACCTAGTCTGGCCATAAATACTGTTACAATTAAAAATAAGAAAGATATTACATTTGAATTTGGAATCTGTCATTTTTATACGATTGTTCATTGTATTTTCTAATTTTGGCGCCAATACATTGTACAATATTTTGCTATATTAAAATGGAGTGGGGTGATAAAGAAAACCGAATCGCTGTGATTGCATTACACAAAGTTGGTATGGAGCCGAATGTAATTTTTAAAACTCTCCATACGCTTGGTATTAGTCAAATGTTTGTGTACCGGGCTATTAATAGGTACAATAAGACCTTCTCTGTTTGTGACAGAAAAAGATCTGGCCGTCCACGTAGTGTTCGTACGAAAATGGTGGTCAAAGCAGTAAGGGAAAGAATTCGAAGAAATCCTGTCCGAAAGCAAAAGATTTTATCTCGGGAGATGAAGATAGCACCCAGAACCATGTCACGCATTTTAAAAGATGACTTAGGACTTGCAGCCTATAAGAGACGCACTGGTCATTTTTTAACTGATAATTTAAAAAAGAATAGGGTGGTAAAATCGAAGCAACTACTGAAGCGGTACGCAAAGGGAGATCACAGAAAAATTTTGTTTACGGATGAGAAAATCTTTACAGTTGAGCAACATTTTAACAAACAAAATGACCGTATTTATGCTCAAAGCTCTAAGGAAGCTTCCCAATTAGTCGACAGAGTGCAACGTGGGCATTATCCGACTTCAGTGATGGTTTGGTGGGGTGTTAGCTTTGAAGGAGTGACTGAGCCATATTTTTGTGAAAAAGGTATCAAAACATCGGCACAAGTGTATCAAGATACCATTCTTGAGAAGGTAGTTAAACCCCTTAACAACACCATGTTCAATAACCAAGTATGGTCCTTCCAACAAGACTCAGCGCCGGGTCATAAAGCTCGGTCCACGCAGTCTTGGTTGGAAGTGAACGTTTCGGACTTCATCAGAGCTGAAGACTGGCCGTCGTCTAGTCCCGATCTTAATCCGCTGGATTATGATTTATGGTCAGTTTTAGAGAGTATGGCTTGCTATAAACGCCATGATAATTTGGAGTCCCTAAAACAATCCATACGATTGGCAGTGAAGAATTTTCCCATGGAAAGAGTGCGTGCTTCTATTGATAACTGGCCTCAACGTTTAAAGGACTGTGTTGCAGCCAATGGAGACCACTTCGAATAAGCTTTTTATATTTTGAATTGTTTTTTATTTATGTATTAAACTAACACACTGTAAAAGTAATAAATATTATTTGCAATAAAAAAAAATGTTTTTTCTTCGTAACAATATTTATGGCTAGACTAAGGTATATACTACGGGTCTTAATCGCGTGAATAAGTTAAGGTAAAATACCTTGTTTATTGCCCGACGTGGTAACCACGACTGTTGCAATACGGTCGAAACGTCGGGCAATAAACAAGGTATTTTAATTTAAATTATTCACGCGATTAAGACCCGTAGTATATATAATTTTAAAACGTGTAGAAATCGCGAAAGTTTTTCAAAATTTTTACAATGTTTAAATGTTTATAAACTTGATATGGGGGTAAGGTGCTGCCACTAATATATTACACACTGTTTTAGAGGACTGATGCAAATATAATCACAATACATATTTACAAATTGGAACATGAGATAGAATATAGTCAGCGTCAGTGGGTACAACATAGTAGGAGCAACTACTTACAACAAAGACACAATTATTTATGGTATTTATTTAATTTATTAAAAGTAAAATATTTTTGCACATCCACACACACACACACACACACACACACACACACACACACACACATACACACACCACGCACACACACGCACACGCACACACACACACACCACACACACACTAGGACCCAGTTGAAAACCAGCGTCAGGCGCATATAATATGCGCCCGGCAATAAGCTGAACTAGGTTCCTATTTTGGTGCAGCCACGAGACGCCCAATTACTTTCCGATGTTTTAATTATTATTTGTATGTTTTTGTTACTTTATTCTTTTTATTTTATTGCTAATTTTGTAATTATAAATTGTATGTTTTAATTATTATTTATGTGAATAGTTTTAATTATTAATTGCACTTATTTTATTTTATTTTTTCTTTTTATATTGCCTGTTATTACTCTTGTCTCGTGTGTTGATTCCAAAATAAATATATTTTCTTCTTTCTTTCTATATGTGTAAATATGGGCCAGACGCAGATGGTTATGTGTATGATGGGTATTAGTTGCGTTAGTCTATCTAATTTTGATATTAATATGTCGTTAGCTGTAACAGTATTGGTCTCTTAACTAATCTCATTACGTAGAGACTACTCAGCTATGCAGGCGAATATTATAACAAGAATATTGTACAAGTGTTACATAGTGTAAAACACAACCGGAGATAGACTAGGCTGGATCGACGGCCTAACGTGCTTCTCAAAGCACAGAGAGGTGGGACTATTCATTTTTAATATTACTAGATTACTCGGCAAATATTCTGCCAAACAATGCCCCCCCCCCCCATTGTTTGGCAGAATATTTGCCGAGTGGTGAGGGTTGGAGGGTAAAAATACTTTACGACCTATTCTCATACCTACCAAATTTACATTAAAATCGGTCGAGCCGTTTCGTAGGAGTTCGACCTCTAACACCGTGACACGAGATTTTAATATATTAAAGAAGATAATTTAGTGTTAGGCTGGTGTTTCCCATAAAAACCCTTAATTTTCGTGAAATATGTTAACCTTTCTGGGGGCTTAGACAAATGAGACACGCTTCTCTTTCCACACACGCTAACGCGAAAAAATGTATGCATTTGACATAAGGTTGACAAAACGTCACGCGACTGTTGCTGAATTTGTAAACAAAAACCAACAGTAGCGTGTGCGGAAAAAGATAATGATATAAAAAAAACTCATCGTATACTCTGCAAACTAAACAAATAAATCACTAGGTAATAAAAAGGAACAACACCAAAGCACAGGTAACTTATTAAGTCACACAAGTCAAGTGCTAAATACCTTTTAACAATAATCCCTTCAATTTTACAGCAAAATCTACACCATTTCCCATTTCCACTGCTTCTAAGTAATTGATAAGCCCCATTAACACTCAGTACACTTTACTGGTTATTACCGGTATTACCGTACGTTACCGCCCCCACGGTATCCGGCAATACCTAGGGAATCGAGAGATTGACGTTAAAGTAAGCGAGGTTTTACTTTCTATTTTATTGGGCATTTTATTGGGGATAGCAATCGTTATTATTTTATTTTTACGGGCGTTTTATTCTGGGGGTTATTTTATGCGAATTCTGGCTTAGGTTTGCAAATATCCAGTATTTTATTTTACATGGTTTGTTTAATTGATTAGATTGTTTTTATGTTATGAGTGATCAGCAATTGTGGTTTTGTATATTGTAGTACTTAAGTGCGCAGATTTGTACATGGAAACTGTTTTTATTTCATTTTGAGTTATTACAGTACCATGTTTCCTCCTAGTATAATCTATACTAATATTATAAAGTTAAAGAGTTTGTTTGTTTGAACGCGATATTCTCAGGAACTACTGGTCCAAATTGAAAAAAAAAAATTACTGTTGGATAGCTTTGAATAGGAAGGATATAGGCTATATAACATCACGCTACGCCTAATAGGAGCGGAGCAGCAATTAAAAATGTTGCAAAAACAGGGAAAATTTACCCAGACAATGTTGCGCGAGTCACCTAGTGTTCTATACATGTATAAATTATTTACACTATGTTTGTTAACACATTTATTTTGACAAACTTATAAGCCAGCCTTTTGCTCGCAGCTTCGCCTGCGTAGGTTTGATTTCTTTGAGGGATGAATTTATTCATCGATTTTAATCTGTGCAGTAATATCTATACAGAGATAAAGCCACGTTATTTGTGAGTGTCATAGGGCGAAGTGGGCATGGGTCAGCTAGTATGTCAATCAGTTACCATTTATTGTTTTTAAGTTACCATTTAAATAAAAGAATAATAATATATATTTTTTCACTTGAATATCCACGTCTAAATCTTTTACAACTTCGATCAAAGAAAGCTGCAAGTTTCACCTAAAAAAACTAACCCTATTCTTTTTTCTAATTTATAAATTGCCGACTTATCCCAGTTCCCCAGTGGGTGCCTTTCTTACAAGGCACACGGAAGTCCAGGACGGTCACAGTGCACAATGGTCGGTGAGATGAAAGCTACTTAATATGCGTTACGTAAGCTAATGGCGACCAGCAACCATTGTAGTCAGATCAGAATCGGTTATTTGCCGATATTTTTTTGTTATTTGCCGATGTTGTCACGACTAGGGATTTTTTGAGCTTGGGGATTTTATAATGATGTTTAATTTAAATGTGTGTGTGGGTTTAATGTGAGTAAGAAATAATGATGAACAAAAAATACTAAGTACTTAGCAGGCTCTAAGGGAAAAAATGTTTTATGAAACCACGGTAAAAGTGAAACATTTTTTCTCATTTTTTTACATTATAGACATTTAACTAAACATTTTTGGAATAATATTAAGGGTATAAAAATCGCTTTATCAATGTTAATATTATACTTGGAAAATTGGAATGATAATGGGAAATGATAAAAGTAGACTAAGTCTCCAACTAATACCTACTCCGCGGCCGACCGTCACGCGACATGCAACACATAGACGAAAAAGTTTGAGACGATGTAATAAAAGTTTCACTTTAATAATAATAATAATATCTTGGGACAACTCACACAACTGATCCCAAACTAAACAGAGCTTGTACTATGGAAACCAGACAACTGATAAACATATTTATATATTTCAAAATACATACATATTATAGATAAATCACACCCAGACAGATTAAACCATCGAACCCACGACCTCCGGTCACTAACCACTAGACCAACCAAGACGATATGTGTTTGGATATTTACTTTTGAGTTTTTGCGAATGGCTGTGAATCTTAATGTCTTGGTGTTTTCAAAGAGATCTATTGCTTTGTAAATTTAGAACTAAGGCCAGTTTTTCTCTCACGCTAATCGTCGGCGCTGACTAACTGACGCTGTATGTAATTAAATGTAACGTTTCTGAGTGACGCTGACCGATCAGCGCCGACGTGCGTCGGCTCCTCATACATAGTATGCATCAGCGCTGACGACCAGCGTGAGAGGAAAACTAGCCTTAATGTAAGGCCTCTGTCGCGCGGTGGGAGTGTATCCGACTGTTACGCAAGAGGTCGTGGGTTCGATCCCACCCAGGATAAAACTTTGTGTGATGAGCACGATGGTTTATTCTGTGTCTGGGTGTTATTTATCTATAAAATGTATGTATTTAGAAATATATAAGTATGTTTATCAGTTGTCTAGTTTCCTTAGTACAAGCTCTGCTTAGTTTGGGATCAGATAGCGTTGTGTGAGTTGTCCCAAGATATTATTATTATAATTCTATCATATTACAGCACGTGCAGATCCAGGATTTTGTCTACATAAATCAACTAGCTGTCCCGCGCAACTTCGTATGCATACATTTTCCCTGTTTTTGCAACATTTTTCATTACTGCTCCGCTCCTATTGGTCGTAGCGTGATGTTATATAGCCTATAGCCTTCCTCGATAAATGGGCTACCCAACAGAAAAAGATTTTTTCTATTCGGACCAATAGTTCCTGAGATTGCCGCGTTCAAACGAACAAACAAACTCTTCAGCTTTATAATATTAGTAGGTATAGATTGGTGTCTCGCAAAGAGTCCTACTTTTGTTTTGTTTGCCTCAATACAGGTATACTATAAAAAAGTGTTGGTAAAAAAAAATTGAAAAAAGCAGAGCCGAAAAATGGTAAAATCCAAATTGGCTATTTTGTATACTTTTGCACTACATATTAAGGTTGTACGACTTTTACCGAGTCAGCTAGTTCAACTATACTAATATTATAAAGAGGAAAGATTTGATTGATTGTTTGTTTGTATTGAATAAGCTCCGAAACTAGTGGACGGATTTGAAAAATTCTTTCATCTTTGTGAAGCTACACTAACCCCGGGTGACATAGGATATTTAATATCCCTGTATTCCCACGGGAACGGTAACTACGCGGGTGAAACCGCGACGCGTCCGCTAGTCATAAATAAAGGTAAAGTAGTTTCTTCCCCATGATAATGCCAGAGATCTTAAAGTAGATTAAATGTAATACATGCATATATGAGTATAGTTACAACAGTAAGGAAACATACATACCTACATCATATTTGCGTTCAATCGTGGTTCTTTCTGATATGCCTTTAACGCCCACTTCTTTTATACATGGTGTATGAAAACATTATTTTCTAAACATGTTGATTAACATTTGCGATAATGCATACATTAGGTATATATTAGACTAGCTGTCCCGCGCAACTTCGTTTGCGTAAATTTTCCCCGATTTTGCAACTTTTCTCGTTGTTGCTCCGCTCTTATTGGTATTGGTCGTAGCGTGATGTTATATAGCCTATAACCTTCCTCAGTACTTCAGTAGTTCCTGAAATTACCGCGTTCAAACAAACAAACTGTTCAGCTTTATAATATTAGTATAGATGGGTGTTTGAAATCGTAACGTCGGCGTCGGATGCCGTTGCAATACGTTGATGTTACCAGCCATCAGGGCCACGCCACCAGCATATGAGGGTCGACCCCCATATCCTGGTGGCGTTAGGTAGCTACTCAGTATACTTTAGGCCGGTGTTTAGTCAATTGTACCACCTAAACCCAGGGGGGGTTTCACCGCCCCTTCCTCCGCAATTTACATGTTGAATGGTGTAGCAGTAATAAACTATTGAATGGCTACACGCATGCCCCTTGTTGCTCGTTGACGATTGGAAATTATAATTCGTGAAAACGCGCAATTTTATTGGCTGTTGGTTTTGTTTAATATATAAATAAGGACGCAATTTGTTTGGGTTGTCAAATACAGTACATTTCTATTTTAGTTAAATCCAAGTTAACTTTACACTGGGTGTAAGAGATATGAAGTTTATCCCGCCGCTTCTTTTGATGTGCTAAATGTATATAGTCCCAGTTAAGAACATTTGAACGGGCTTAGTCAGAGTAAATTCGTACAATTCGCTAACTTAGACTAGTGTTGCCCAAATGCAAGAACAAGACGAGACTTAGCCAGTCTTGGTCTTGGTCTTGCGCCAATACACCTGGTCTTGGTCTTGGTCTTGGTCTTGCGCTCCCAGTCTTGGTCTTGGTCTTGGTCTTGCAGCAAGAGTCTTGCAAGTCTTGCAATTACCTATTAGTCTATTACTATTTATTAAAGTTTACTTTAAATCTTAGAAAAACGTATTAGAATTGGAACATTGTGAGCTTGAATTAACATAGCCATAGTAAAGATCAAGCAGATTAATAAGTAACTGAAGATTTGATAAGAAATTCGAAAAATCAACTGACCTATATGTCGTTTTCCATGGAAGTAACTGTTTCTTAATAAACATTTATGATTTATAAGCTTACATTTGCTAAAACATGTAAAAAAACAAATTAATTACAATAACTTGACTGTATTTTAAAGAACAATACTTATCTGTCTAGAAAGAGATTGAACCCTCAACTTATAAGAAATTTAATAAAAGAGTTTACGATTTATCATTTATTTGAATAAAAAATAAAATACAACACAAATCAACAGCTTTATCATTAGGTTATGATACTTTATATAATTTTTTTTGACCAAGAATTAATACAAAGTAACCATCTGGCTGACTCATCACTTAACCTATTTCTATGTTTTCTAATTACTAATGATGCTTTAGAAAATAACCTCTCAGCAGGTACTGAAGTTGCAGGTATTGAGAGAAAATCACGGGCCATTTTCGATAAAATCGGATACTCTGTCTCATGCGTCCTCCACCAATCTAAAATGTCTTCCGAGCTGGCAGTTCTTGGTTTTCTCAGGTACTCCTCCAACTCGTCTATCACTAAGCCTTGAAGACAAGATCCAGATGACGTCGAGGGACATTCATAGAGTTTATCAAAGTCTATTACGTCTTCATCTTCATCACATACTTTATTTTCTTTTTCTGGTAATTCCAGAGATTTGTTCAGTGAGTGTAGACTTTTATATTCTTCATAAAGTTCATTGAACTTGCGCAGACTTTCTGTTTTAAGTTGCTTCCCCCACATTGTCAGGTCAAAAGTCTGAGCCTTATGCCTTGGGTCTAAAATTAAAGAAGTACAATAAATCCAGTTGCTCTTCTTGTAATGTTTAAGCATTTTGTCTCGAGCTGCTTGGAAAGCTAGAATGAGCCTTTCATCCACTTCAGATCGATTAGGTTTCTCATCTAACTGTTTTACCATGGATTCAATTTTATCTAGCAAGAGATTGAATGATACAATGACTAGCGGTAATGTAACATATTTGTCTCCACCAAGTTTTGTACTTAAAAGTTTAAAGTTTATTAGAAATTTATGTAATTTTTCGAGTACCTGCCATTCATTAGCTGTGATTTGAAAATCATTTAATTCGGTGACAGAACTGCACAATATGTCAATGCCCGCTCTCACTTTTAAACCAAATCCAATCATATCATGTGTGGAATTCCATCTCGTTGGACAGTCAAGAATGGCATTTAGATTTGATGGCACGCCAGCTGCTTCACAAGCAGACTGAAACTTCTTCTTCACTATCTCACTTCTTTTTATTTTACTGGAAATACTGCGTAACTTTGTTACAGATGTACGCGAGTCAGCAATATTTGGTGCAGATTCTTCATCTTCCTCATCCTCAGTTTCGTCTGCATAGTCTTCGTACTGCTGATCTTGCGCGTTAGTGTCAGACTCACAGTGTAATGCTAAGGTCTTTAATAAATCTTGTACACCAAGGTTTAAAATGTGAGCAAAGCACCGGAAATGTTGATTGTCTGAATCAAAGTGTGGCGGCAGCTGTTTGCCCAGTTCATACATGAATTTGGTATTTGCAGTTGCGTTGTCGACCGTGATACCTTGTATTTTATCAATTATGCCATATTCCAATAAACATTCATGGAAAATCGTTGCAATATCTTCCCCAGTATGTCGACCGCGTGATGGTATAAAATCAAGAACTACAGATTGATACTTCCATGCGTTGTGTATATAATGAATAGTAACCCCGTAGTAACTCCTACCAGCAATTGACGTCCACCCATCAATGGTAAAAGACATTTTAGATGATAATTGTTGAAGTCGTTCCTTGAGATTCAATTGGAGCTCTTCAAATCGCTCTTTGACTTTCCTTCTAAGTGTAGACCTTTTAGGAAACACCATATTAGGGCAAATACGTCGAAAATATACTTGTGTAGCTTCGTCATCGAAAAATGAGAAGGGAAGATATTTTTTCACCACCCAATCAACTGTAGCTGTCGTGATGTTGTCACTGCTGTTTTCCGACTGAAACAAAACAATAAATCTTGTGTTATTAGGTTTGAGCGTATAAGAGGAGGAGGTTTGTTGTTGTTAAATCGAGAAAATCGTTAAATTGATATTTGTTATATTAAGGTTGCACTGTACTGTAATTTACCAAAATAAAGTACTTAGTTGTTACTGGCCGATTAACTGAAAATATGGGTGTTTATAAAAAATATTTAAGACGATAATTACATACTTAATATGTCGCACCCCTAGATGAAAACTGTGAAAACACCACTAACTCAAAAATACTTACGTAAGTTAATGGCGTTTTTGAAAGTATCGCATGAATAGCTACGCGGAGTTAAAATTCTTTTAACTGTTAAAAAAATATTCTTACCTGTCCACTTCCAGCGGTTACTAAAAAGCTTGTGATATCTCCACTTAATTTTGGTTTAACAGGAAGAAATATTTCTGATTCCTTTTTGTGGAAAGATATTAGATGTTTCCTTAAGCCTGAAGTGTTTCTGTTTTTCATTTTTATTTCAATCTTTTTATGTTGGCACAATTTACAGAAGGCAGTTTGGGATGCATGAATTATTTCGAAAAACTCCTCAAATTTGCTTTTGGGTCTTTTAGATCTGTGACTCAAACTCTCGTTACTCGGACTAGAATAATTTGAATCTTCGTCACTCATATTAAATTGTACACGTGATACGTTTTTAGAAAACAACGAGAATTAGTAAAAACAATTATCAAGTTAGACTCGAAGCACAGCTCAATTGGAAATGACTGGAATTAAAATAATTCCTTTATTTATAGTACGTTTCCTTGCTTTACCGCGCCGCCTCGCCACGTGCCGGCTCTATGAAAAGGATGCCGCCGCAAATCAAACAATGCCGCGTGCGGCGTACAAACACACACTAAATATTACCTACTTGTACAGACGCGACGCGTGAATAAAATAGAATTAGTGCCAATCACTATTCTTTACATATAAGTGAATGTTTTGGCGTACATCTATACTAATATTATAAAGCTGAAGAGTTCGTTTGTATGTTTGATGACAGAAGTTTTAAAATAAATAAATAAGTCCTGAACGTCACTATACCTCCAAAGTTACTATTCCTCGTGGACGAAGTCGCGGGCACAGCTAGTAAATACTTACTCTCATCATCTCTCTCAGAGATATTCGGGCTGGTAAGTAATACAAAACTCTTATCGCAGGCTTTTTATTTTATTAGTAGGTAAGTACCTACGCTTTTTATATTATTTTATTAGTTTTGTAGAATTTTTTTACACGTTTCAAGTATATTTAAAAGTGGCTACAATATTTATTAAACGGGTGATATTTGAACACTTTTTTGCTATTTTTTCTTGTAAAAACTTAAGAAATATAATGACTAAATGTACAATAATAGTACCTAAGTAATTAGTTTAAAACCATATAAGTAATCAATATTATAATATATACTTACTAGAATGAATTAATATGACATCTACTACCTATCCTTACCATTTTATCCTAATCATAATACTACTTGCGTGATCAGTATAATGTATTCATTTTCATTCTAAGCACTCTGAAACTTATTTATTCTTTGGAACACCTGTAGGTACTCTACTAGGAAATTATTTTGCATGAGTATACCTTCGCCCTATGGCGGCAATCAAATAGTGTCAAATGTTATGATTTCGGCGTGGCGGCAACGATTGTTTTAGATTTCAAAAGAAGCCGCCGGCGCGTGTATCATAACCATGTACTTCCGAAAAGCGGCAAATTTCTTTGAGAAGTAAGTACAAAACCTTTGATGCCGCATTATCAAAGTGCCGATGGTTAAAACATAACTATGCATGCACTCAGTTTGATTTTAATAGATATTTTTTTATTCGCTATGTTTATGGTATTAGTCGTAATGCGCATAGGTCCAGTTTTTCATATTCTTTGATACAGTTTTTTGCGTCTCATAGAATTCCTAAGCGTACCTACCTATACACCGAACTGTTACACCTAACTACTCAGTGAAATAGCGCTAAGTCCTAGCTGCAAGACGCAAGAGTCTTGCAGGCTATGTCTTGTTCTTGCTCAAGTCTTGCACGGTCAGTCTTGGTCTTGGTCTTGCTAAAAATACGCGGTCTTGTTCTTGGTCTTGGTCTTGCAAAAACGCAAGAACAAGACCAAGACTGCAAGACCAAGACTGAATTTGGGCAACACTAACTTAGACATACTTCGTAATGTACCTATACTATAGCTTAGCCAGTTAAATACCAAATCAGGAAGACAATAATGGAATTTATTTCTAAAATAATCAGGAATATAACGTTCTTGCGAATGCTCGACATTGTGTTCGACGTAATTACAGGTAAATGCTGTCAGGCGAGCGAACATTTACCTGTAACGTTTCTTTCTGTCTTGTATACACTTCCTTCACCCGCGCTCGTACCTTTGCTCGATAAAACGTTACAACAAATGATCGTTGGTTTTTAAAAACCAGTTATAACAAGACATCGAGCGTCATGAATTATGGTTCGAGTATATTTAACAAGTAAAAGCTGTAAGGCGAGCGAACATTTACTTCCCTATAACGTTTCTTTCTGTCTTGCATACACTCACACCACCCGCGCTCGTACCTTTGCTCGAAAATAATGGAATCTATATATTCTTAAATAAAAAAAAAATAGAAATGAATGCCTATTCTTGTTCTTATATACTTGAGCATTTATTAGTAACAGACGTCGAGCTGTTTTAAAATTTGCTCGAACCACACTCTGAACATAACCTGATTTTAAAAACCAACGTGTGTTTTGGTTTAACGTTTTATCGAGCAAAGGCACGAGGTGACGGGAGTGTATGAAAGACAGCAAGAAATACTACAGGTAAATGTTCACTCGTCTTACAGCATTTACCTGTAATTATGTCGAACACAGCGTCGAGCATTCGGAAGAACGTTACATTACATGGAAATACTTTAGGAAACTGAGCCCTTAATGTATCATTCGTATGAACTTTACATTACATTGTAATCTATATTAATATTATAAAGCGGAAGAGTTTGTTTGCTTTGTTTGTTTGTTCAAACGCGCTAATCTCAGGAACTACTGGACCGATTTGAAAAATTCTTTTGTTGGATAGCCCATTTATCGAGGAAGGCTATAGGCTATATAACATCGCGCTGCGACTAAAAGGAGCGGAGAAGCGACGAGAAATGTTTCAAAAACGGGGAAAATTTACGCATACGAAGTTGCGCGGGACAGCTAGTGTTCTATAAAATGCTGAAGTGTATACTCACTTTATGCTGTTTTTTGCTGCTATGAGGTATTTTGTTGAAAATACATGGGACATTTTTACGTTAGAAAATGTGAATAAAATTCAAAACTTTATGTTACAATACTGCAGCGCATAATTGAAGTCAACAATTTTCTAATAATAATATATTTAAAAAATCTAATATAATAATAATAATTGAAGTCTGCGATTTTAAATTCATGCAATTGCGATTCAAATTTCTTTTCTAACCGAAAAGTCATTCGTAGTGGGCGGTTGTTGCAAATACCGCAAAGTTGTTTAGGTGTATTTAAATGAACTTCACCGAAATTAATTTTAATTATAAAAATGTAACACCCTATACATAAAACCCCCAACACACAGTTCACAGGTTTCACACCGGAACGTTCGTAGCTCCGCCTCGAAAATTTGCACCGCATCGGTATTGCGTCGAACGTGACGAATTCAAATCGATGCAACGTCGTTCTAACGCAAATCACAGGCGGACGCGATCAGATCGGGCTGTCGTGCCGGCCGGAGGCGACGATACCGTTTGATGACCGGTGTACCGTGTACATGGACATTTGGAATTGTTTTTTGTTCGATTGTTTCGTGTATATCGGTCTTATATGAATCATATACATAATATCATGTATTAGAGGTTTGACAGTCAGAATTCGACTGATATTATAAATCTGAATGTTAGAGAGGATAGATGGATGTTTGTTACGCTTTTATGCAAGAACTACTGAACGGATTTTGATATAACTTTACAATAATGTAGTTTATACATCAGCACAGCACATAAGTTAAAAAGTCACGGGATAAATCTAGTACCTACATTATTATAAATGTGAAAGCTAGGATGGCTGATTGTTACCCTATCACTCCAGAAGGGCTAAAGCACATAGATATATCTATACTAATATTATAAAGAGGAAACGTTTGTATTTTTGTATGTAACGAATAAACTCAAAAACTACAGGACCGATTTCAAAAATTCTTTCACCGTTGGGAAGCTACACTATCCCCGGATGACATAGGCATTTTATCCCTGTATTCCCACGTAGTTCCCGACACGGGCGAAACCGCGAGGCGTCCGCTACTTTTATATCATTTTCTAGGCTACGGGTATTTACAGCGTAAATATTTTAAGGATATAACATTATTTGATGTGTACAAATCGCGAAAGTTTAAGAACATCGATAGGTTAGACTGAAACAGCATATACCTAGGCTAATTTCTATCTTGGTAAAATAAATGGATAACGTGCATTGGATTAGTTTTCACGTGACTAAAGTCGCGAGCGTCATATAATTTTAATGGTTTAGAAACCAAGAAGCGATTGTGTACTGTATGGGTAAAACACGTGTTTTTTTTAAAAAACGTTAAACGTTTGTTAAAGCCTATGTGCGCCTCCAATAAAGTTTTTTTTAGATATAATACCCGTTTTCTCTATAGGCACAGATAAGAAGATTTGGCCTCTGTGGTGATGTGGTGGTTGTTCCGAGTCTGGGTGTACTTTGTGTTCGTGACTTGTATGTTTGTAAAGTCCCCCGCGACACAGGACTTGTATCCTAATGCGGGATTCGTCTTTAAAAAAAAAATTGGAGTATTGAAATATTTTCTTAGATGAGCGCTACAATTCCTGAGGTACTGAAATCTATTAAAGTATGCGCAATAGTTTCTGTTTGTGTAATGTAAGTTCTTGTTACAAATGTTTAGGTATTCCTGTGGTGATCATTGTCAATTAATAATGATGATAATGATGTGGTAAATTCGATCATTAGACGGAATATCTGATAATGGAATTTCAGAAACACAAATGACTAATTTTGAATTTTCGATTTTACAGCTGGTTTTTGTCCCCATTTTTTGAGTTTCAGCGAGAATAACGAACCTCAACTATTTATTTATTGAGTATTTTAAAATAAGCTTTAATTAGGCAGACACAAATAGATACCTTGACAGCTTATATTTTAAAGAATTGTATTTGCATGTTGACCACTAATTAACACACACACATAGGTGTTGGTATGTTAAAAGAACAATTCTTAAACATACCAACACCTATGCAAATAATTCCCAGAACGTCCCATGTCTTCCAGGTCCAGATCATTGATTGGACCTATTAGACCACACACGAGGGCCAGCTCAACAACCGGGTCACGTGTCTCGCCGTACAACAGATAACGGAACCAGACGACTAATTAATCTTGTAGAACAGCTGTTTTGTGTGACTGTGTTGGTTAAACGTTCAATAGGAAATGTTTTTTGCTTTGGTATCGAGGGAAGAATGCTTTCTAAGCGAAGTAATTATTATTGCGCTTATTACACTTCACTGAATCAGGGACCCTGAATCCTTAAAAAGAGCAATGTAATAAGAGTTAGGGCCCTAATTCTCTAACAATTTTTCAAGGCCACCTCGATTTAGGGCCCTGATTCAGGGTAGTGTAATAGCCGTTTACATCCTACCAGAATTGCGATTTATTAAATTCCACTGGCCTACCCCGGCTTCGTACGGACTTTTCTCCACTATCGATATAGCAGCGGTACCCTAATGGCTAAGGCACCGGAATCGCATTCGTGAGGTCGCGTGTTCGAATCCTACCTATTTTACAACTGATGTGAACCCACTCCTAACACAAGCCATTGAGTTTAGCTGGAGGAGTTAACATGATTGCTAGTAACGTGGGACACAATCCCACGTTGCCAGTTATCTTTAAAAAATATATATTACACACAACTTGCATGTATCATCTCCATAAACTATACGAAACAAATTACTTGAATAATAGTAAAAACTGCACCAAATTCCGTTGCGTAATTTAGAAGATATAAACATACAGTATGTTTCATGCTATGTAAACTAAAATCCTGCGGTTGTCAACAAAAGGGCGTAAGTGTCATGAACATACGCTCTTTTGCTGGTGCAATTACCATTCAAATAGGATTTTTTCATATATAATGCAATTATTTGTAATAACGACCACTGGGCATGTCGCACCCAACACTGAGTAGGGTCCGACATGCCCAGTTTTTAGGGTTCCGTAGCCAAAACAGCAAGACGGAACCCTTATAGTTTCACCATGTCATGCAGCTTAGCTCAGAGACTGTTAGCGCTAGAAAGCAGTATTTTTGCATGAATACACATGTTACATACATACGCCGACAAAGTGAAAGAATAAAATCTTGAAAAATATTTTTTTAAGATACTTCCCCTATATGTAAAGTGGGATGGTGATTTATTTTCTCACCTACTCCTCTTGCGTAGCAGTCGGACACACTCCCACCGCGCCACAGAGGCATTCGTTATTAAGTAGGTATAACGTTGTAAGTATGAAACAAAAACAACAGAAAACCCACTTCTTAAGCCGCATTATTCGGATGGGGGAGGGACTACGAAACCCTACATTGTGCGTGGCCTGATAAGCTCATGCCCGGTTTTTTCTTTTTAAAAAGACAGCTCGCGTACTAAAGTATCATCGACACACAAAGTACAAAGGACACAAGTACACTTAGACTCGGATCAAACAATTTTTATCTTTACGCCTCTCCCACGTGGAAAGAAAAGCCACCCTCGTAGACGCACAGGGCTTAGTCGCATAATGTCTCTTTCGTAAAACGTTGCTTAGTCGCAAAATATCTCTTTCACAGCGTATCTTAATCTCACTGTGCCACCGAGGCAGTGGATTCTGTAAGCCCTTGAGGGATGCCGTGTACTCTATTACTCATAAAACAATATCAGATCACAATACCAATAAGTAATGTCAAAGATTCATTGTAAACAAATTGCTTTTTAATATAAGGCGGCTACACACCGGGTGTCGTGTTTGAGTGAGTTAGATAACCGCGCTCGTGATAGGCCGGTGGCCTGAGGCCTCGTCTGCACCCCGCCTAATGATAAATTGTTGATATGAGCTGAGAAACACTGACCTCTATAATGCTAGTACTGAACTAACTACCCAGTGTAAAGTGACAGCAACTTCAAATGCCGAATCGAATGAGCTTCCTCTGACCTTTTTTACCCGACTGTGGAGGAGGGTTATGTTTGACGCGTAGGTAAATTCAAACTCAGATATCTTTATTTCGCAAAATCAGGTACTCTATCTAATATATAAAATTCTCGTGTCACAGTTTTCGTTGCCATACTCCTCCGAAACGGCTTGACCGATTTTGATGAAATTTTGTGTGCATATTGGGTAGGTCTGAGAATCGGACAACATCTATTTTTCATACCCCTAAGAGTTTGTTTGTTTGTTTGAACGCGATAATCTCAGAAACTACTGAGCCGCATTGAAAAAATATTTTATTGATGGATAGCCCATTTATCGAGGAAGGCTATAGGTTATAACATCACGCTACGACCAATAGGAGCGGAGCAGCAATGCAAAATGTTATAAAAAAAAGGAAGAAAAAAGGGAAAATTACAATTACAAATCTCAGAAACTACGGGTCCAAATTGAAAAAAATATTTTACTTTTAGATAGCCCATTTATCGAGAAATGCTATAGGCTACAAAAGATCGCGCTACAACTAATGGGAGCGGAGCAGCAAGTAAAAATGTTTGCAAAAATGGGGAAAATTTACGCAGACGAAGTTGCGCGGGTCAGCTAGTTACTTATAAAACAATATCAGATCACAATACCAACAAGTAATGTCAAAGATTCATTGTTTTTTTTGTTTTTATTATTGTGCGGTCTGAGAAAACATTTTTTTTTAAGACACTAGTGGGATACAAATTATAGGCCATTAAAAGGCGAATACGAAAAAAAGTTAGTAGTATCAAATCATTAAAAAACAACGTTAATAATGAAACAAAACGTTCTTTTTTAATCGCATTGTAATTATTTTACTAAAAAGTACCTACCAAATAAAAAAAAAATTTTGAAATTAAAAAAACCCGTCTGAAAAAACAAGATACCCTTTAAATTTAATATCTACCTCTGTGGCGCGGTGGTAGTGTGTCCAACTGCTACGCAAAAGGCTGATTCCCACACGGAACACCACTTTGTATGATTCACAAATTGTTGTTCCGAGTCTGGGTGTACTTTGTGTCCGTGACTTGTATGTGTATATATATATTATATAGTCGGAGGCATTATTAAATTCTGTTGAACTTAAAATTGTTGATCTTAAAATGGTCACCCATCAGTAAATATGACGGTAACAACGCTCCTTGATTTCCGTAATCTATCACACTATTAGATCCTCAATCTTCACTACACCATGGACAGCAAACACAGAATCTTAATAAACACATGCAATGAATCTGATAACAGAAAACATAATAAAGTAGCCTACGGAGGAAGGATTAAAACTGTCGTAAACTAAGCCTATCGATAGTTGATTTAAATCAGAGAGAACCAGCCGACGCGTGTTACGTTAATGGATTGCATTATCCTATAAGCACCATCTGTGTTTATAAGTTTTAAAGTCTATATGAATTAATTAAATGTGCATGTTTGTTATTTGTTTGTGTTTTGTTTATAGTACGGGTTCCCTAGAACAAATTTTAAAATGATACAAATCAAGCTGGAATTGCCATGGTAGCTTCGTTTTGACGAGATGCCCAACTTTATGTATACGACAACTTTATATAGTGGGCCGTTAGTGAAAAAAAACAGGTGTTAAATATGACAACGTATGGTAACGTAGCTTAACTTCGTTAATTTATCGATCTGCTAAGTCGCCACTGAGTCACAGAAACGCTGTCTTTAACTTTGATAAATATTCTGAAATCGGGCATTCGCCAATGATCACTATAACTACTAAGGTCAATATTATGCACAAGAAACCGCGAGAAAACACTTGTAAATAAGGCATTTTATGGCCACTAACTTAGTACGCTTGCCTACCATTCTTTATCTTTAACACGAATCTAATAATCTTCGTATAGTTATCGCATAGCAGTAGTAAAGGTACTACCTAAAACCATGTACAACAAAGTATTTTTCGTATCGAGTTACCGGTCTAAGGGATAATACTAACCCTTCTCTTCTGTCGTTATTATTGTTATTGCAATATGACATAGAAATAATCACTCCATGTATATTTTGAAGTAGAATACTAGTGTTTATTTTACATACCTTTATGAGAAACACTTACACACTTATGGTACTTCCTGAATGAAAGACATCTAAGTATAAAAACAATAAATAATGAAAGCTTGTTGTGTAGATGGACAAATAGAGGTCTAGCCCAAGGGGATCCCCTTTCGCCCCTACTATTTAATTTAGTTACACATAATATATGCCATAGGATTAATAATGTAGCCATATCACCAGCCAGATTTCGTCATTTACTACAGAGACAAACAAATAAAAAAATGCGAATATTATCTACAACAAGCGTTAAATGATTTCATGGGGTTACTGGATGAGGTTGGACTAACGTTATCACCAAATAAATCTAATTGTTGTGTGTTCAGTAGAGGTCATAGGAGAATATTGCCGACTTTAAAAATATATGAACATCCGATAAATTTAACAGACTGTGTTAAATACTTAGGCATGTGGTTAGACAGAAGCTTAAAATGGGGTAAGCACATAAATGAGGTAGTTGGGAAAGGCTCAAAATATTTAAATCTATTGAAAGTTTTAGCTGGGAGTTCCTGGGGGTCCACATTAAACATGTACGTAAACTTTACATTTCATTAGTAAGAAGTCGACTTGATTATGGCAGCTTTATTTATGATTGCAGCGCAAAATCTCACATTTCCAAATTAGACAAACTGCAAAATCAAGCGCTTAGAGTGATTGGAGGTTTTATTAAAAGCTCTCCCATCCATGTGATGGAGAGCGAACTACATATACCACCATTGTTTGTAAGGAAACAATACCTTGCATATAAATACCTGCTGCGAGCAATGTCATGGTCAAATAATATAAGTATACATAGTATTTCAGAATTGTGTTTGCTGTGTCATACCCGTTATTGGGTAAATAAAAAAAAACCCTTACTCGCAACTACTTTCAATGAACTTGGGGATTTGTCCATGGTTAGGTCGGATACGCTTAAAATGTTTAACTTAAAGGTATGGGTAAGAACTATACAAGTTAAGAACACTATTATGACTGATCTGGAGTGCATCAAACAAGCCAAGCAATATTATGAGCCTAATTTAATTTTAAATGAAGTTAAAGCCGAATTAGCTACTAAATATAGTGGCTGGTGTACAATTTCCACAGATGGGTCCAAAAATGTACTGGGGTCAGGCGCAGGCTTCTATCATCATAACTTAGAATATAGAGCTGGTTTTAAGATTAATTACAATATTTCCATAATGTCCCTGGAACTTATTGCAATACTTCAAGCAGTATCCTATGCGTATAGGAATAATTTTAATGAAGTAGTAATTTTTACTGACAGTAAAAGTGCGCTTCAACACGTGGCTCGAAGCGCCTCTGGTATCAGAGGTGCATCGATAGCTTACGATATTTTGGAAATTATACATACTCTTAATAATAATGGTAAGAGGCTGATATTGCAATGGGTTCCAGCACATATAGGATTAAAGGGCAACGAGGAGGCGGACAGCATAGCTAAGTGGGCAACTGAGGTTGGTAGGGAAATTACATATTTACCGGATCATTGGGAATATTTCTCTAAGTTTAAGAATATATGTTTCAAGACCTGGCAGAACCACTTTGATAGAATCTCGTTGGAAAAGGGGATATGGTACAAGGCCATACAGTGTGAGCTTCCACGTGCGACCTGGTTTGATGATAGCAAGTTAGGTAGAGCCTATGTTAAGCTAGCATTAAGACTTCGATCTGGGCACTATCCATCGGCAAAGTTTGCATTCCTCATGAGAAAAGTGACCTCGCCAAATTGTGACGTGTGTAATAAACTTGAGGATGTGCAACATTTGCTGATGGATTGTGTTAAGAACGAAAGGGAGAGGGAATCATTGATGACACAATATAATTTAAATAGACTAGATGTGGGGTTAATATTATCTGTTTTGGCACAACCTAACTCCGAAATTGCACAAAAGATGAGTAGTTTGGCATTAGTGATATATCAGTGATTCGCTTTCTTTTGCTTAGGTTTAGTAGTAGGTTACAATTAGGATAAGGTACGATGGAGTTGACTTGCCATGTGGACAAAAACTCCTTAACAAATAAAGAATAAAAAAAAAAAAAATGAGAAACACGCCACTATGTTTAAGCTGAAAATGCTATCGAGGAAAAGCAAGAAATTATTATATAGAAAAAATAATAGCTATGAAACTCCAGTTATTAAGACAAATGGACTGTAGAGTGTGCCCAAAAAATGGACATATATGCAATTAAAAATTTTATTAGCAAATCCCAAAAGTAATGGAGGTTAATGCCCTCCATTACTATTGGGATTTGCTAATATTACTATATTAATTTATCTTTCATACATTTAAACACTCTCCTTCAGATTCAGTTTTTTTTTTGTTTGAGTTGGGTAAAGATACATACATTAATTTTCATTATACAATTTTGTAGACCTTTGATGGGGGATAAATCAAAACACTTTAATAGCAGTTTGTAAACTTTCGCGATTTGTACACATTATAGATTTTTATAAGCTACGGATCTACCTGTGACCACGGCCGTTGCAATACGGTTGAAACGTCGGGCAATAAAAATAAACGTATTTAACTTTGACACCAACCTTGATACATCTTTTTATTGACTACTTTTTTGGCGCGGTGGGAGTCTTTCCACTGCTACGCAAGAGGTCGTGGGTTCGATTCCCACACGGGACACCACTTTATGTGATCCACAAATTGTTGTTCCGAGTCTGGGTGGACCTTGTGTCCGTCACTTGTATGTTTGTAAAGTCCCCCGCGACACAGGGCTTGTATCCTACCTACTGCAGAAGTCGTCTTCATATGAAAAAAAAATCTACGCGATAAAGACCCGATTAGCTTGGCTAAGGTATCGGTCTCGCAATCGTGAGGTCGAGGGTTCGAATCCTGCCCATTATACTACCGACGTGAACCCACTCCTAACACAAGTCATTGAGCTTAGCTGGAGGGGTTTGCAGCATTGCTAGTAATGTGGAACTACAATCCCACATTGCTAGTGATCTTTAAAAAAATAAAAAAAATAATACAATATACTCACACGGCTAGTTTCTATATCATATTACGATAACTGTACGATAACTATACAAAGCTTCCGATATTGCGTTAACTATGCGGAGATATGGTTAAGATTCGTGCTAAACCTACTGATTATTTAATTTCCATTTGGGCGTGGCGCTAGTAGCTACAGTACCACAGATAAAATAGCTATTCTACTTGAGCTACTGTAATATGTACCGTGTAGGTTCTCTAACCGTTGTCTATGATATATTCTTAATGCGTTTATGTTTAGCAATAATGTAATGGTTTATGTTTATAGAAGATTGGATATCTGATTTCATTATTTACTTAGGCTATTTCTTGGTTTAAGTGTGATAGCAGTGTTTTGTGTTCTATGGTACAAGAGTCTTACCTGATATATCGAAATGGAGAACCGAATGGTTACTTAAGTCAAAATATCAAGTCCGTATAACGATATACCACTTATAAACTGATAAGAGAATTCATTAGGGTGTAAATAGTCAAAGATTAGAAGTGATTACTTACTTACATTAAATTATAATATTAATATATTTTTAATGTAACTATTATAATGTAATATAAATACTTACATTAAAAATCACTGCCTCTGTGGCGCAGTGGGAGTGTATCCGACAGCTAAGCAAGAGGTCGTGGGTTCGATTCCCACACGGGACACCAATTTGTGTGATCCACAAATTATTGTTCCAAGTCTGGGTGTACTTTGTGTCCGTGACTTGCATGTTTGTAAAGTCCCCCGCGACACAGGGCTCGTACACTATTGCGGGAATCGTTTTAATAACCAAGCCTTGATAATTTACGATATCCTACGATAGGACTTATACATATCTCATTTCAATCAATAGATATAACTTCTTAATGAGATTAATATTTGATAAACTGACTATTAAGTGAAATTTAATGAACTGTTTTATTAATTTGTTTTCTATATCTATACTAATATTATAAAGCTGAAAAGTTTGTTTGTTTGTATGTTTAAACGCGGTAATCTCAGAAACTACTGATCCGAATTCAATTTTTTTTTTACTGTTGAATAGCCCATTTATCGAGGAAGGCTATAGGTTACATAACACTACGCTACGACTAATAGGAGCGGAGCAGCAATAAGAAATGTTGCAAAAACGGGGGAAATTTACGCATACGAAGTTGCGCAGGACAGCTACTTTAAAATGGAGTAACTGTTGTAAAAATCCACCCACTGCAAGTAATAAAATATTTTAAAATCGTATTTTTGATACTTTCAAATCTTACGGCATAAAATCTTAATTTAGAAGTGACATTTAATTTGTGTAAGATTTTGGTTTTACTATTAATTAATGTACACTAGTTTGTCCTTAATGAGTTTCTGTTAGTTTCATAATGTTATGTAAAACATCCTTTTATATTGTGATGAAAGTGTGTCACTATTTCGCCATATTAATTATTTATAAGGCTAATTGGTTTGGTTTACAACTAGATGACACGCACAAATTAATTTACGGCAATTTTCGTTAACGTTTTTCATTGATACTCCGCTCCTATAGGTCGTTGCGTGATGATAAATAACCTATGACACTCACAAATAACGTGGCTTTCTATTGGTAAAAGAATTTTCAAAATCAGTTCAGTAGATCCAGAGATGACCCTTACAACGTCACAAACTCACAAACTATACCTTTTTATAATATTAATATAGACTTAGCTTTAAGGTCTAAGTACACTGATCAACTAGGTAAGGGATCATCACTGTATTGTCTCGCCGTCAACTGTTCGTGAGCTTGTCCCGAGGCGAGGCGATTACGTTACGAATTGGATTAGAGTGCGTTGCAGTAGGGAGATTCATACAAAGAATAATGAACAGCTCGGGTTGATACGGTGCCGTTCGCTTTCCTAGTTGATCAGTGTGCTCAGTAGGCCACTCTCTTTCTCAAAAACGAAATTCATGAATTTTCGTTTTCTTAAATTTCTTGAGTTTACAAATAAATTTCTAGATAAGCACAAGACGTCCGAACCCATAGACGATTTTCAGACACGAGTGGATTGAAATGATGTTGCCGACTCTGTATTTCAACACCTCATTTTTAATGGAAACTTCGTTTTCATTGAATTAGAGTAGACCTCCTGATCTTTGACCAGCGACTACGTCTGCATGACTCCCTTAGATCAAGACTGTCCTTAAATGTTTCCTTATCCCTAGTCTATGAGACAAAAGAAAGCTCTTTTTAAAAATTTTAGGTTATCAGGTTTTGGCTGAGCTTTGATAAGTGAATGAATAACTCAGGACTTTTATTTTTACATATATGTATATAAAAATATACCCCTATTTCCTTTGGTCACGAGATAACTAGAGAAACGACTTTACCAATTTCAATATTTTTTTTTTTAGTTTTCTAACACTATGTAGAAGGTTCTTACGTAAAAATAAATCAAAAAACCCTCATGGATCCCACTGAATTTACTAAAATGCCTTCGACTGCATATTTTAAGTTTATCTTGTTTAAATTTTTTTTAAGCAGGCGGGATTTTTGATTTTTAAAATTTATTTTTTTATTTATTACTTTTTAGTGCTTAATTTATAGATGTAACGTAACGTAATAACTGTAACTACCGGAAATTTAAGTGAAAATAGTTGGTAACAAACTTTAAATCGCTTTAAATAAACAGTTATTTTAAGTGAAAAATGATTTAAGAAACTTCATCATGATTTTAAAATACCTACACGATGATAGCCCACATGACATAGTTTGTTTTTTTTTACGTATTTAACTAAAGGGCGTTTTATTGACCCGAAATTACGATACATAACTCAGTGCACAATCTAATGTTATTAAACGCCTAAACCTGAAATTTCTTAAAATCGGTGACAAAACACTACTTTTTAGAATATCCTGTCTAGCGCGTGTATTTATATTTACTAGGCATTTAACACCCAATAATATTATCATTCTAGGCTCTTACTTACAGTTGTTTTCAATTAAAACTGAGTAAAAAAACGCATAACAACCAGATCACTGCATAAAAGCAGTTTACCAACAACATTATATCGATACATCGCTAATCGATTACCACCGAAGGATACTAAAATAAACTCGATAATTTTGTCCCACATAACAAAACAACGTAGCAGAGAACCAGTAGCCTCAATCTCTCGATACATCAGTACACAAAGAACTAAATCGATTATCTTTGAACATTGGAACGTAAATAGACGAGCAGGCGTCATGGTGGCTACAACGGTTATTACACATTAGCATATAGATGAAAGGGACGTCCTTTACCGCCCCTAAGTAAATACTAACGGCTAAGAGAACAGCGGCAGGAATGATTGGAATGCTAGTAGCTGTAATGACAGGTAAGGGTAAGGCAGTGATGACGAACCTTTGGCACGCGTGCTGCAAATGATAAAGATAAATCATTCTCGCCCCATTGTCGGCTTCTGAGGTGTGTGGCAACCCTAGTACATAATAATAATAATATATTGGGACAACTCACATAACGTCATCTGATCCCAAACTAAGCAGAGCTGGTCTATGGTAACCAGACAACTGATGAACATACCAATATATTTCTAAATACATACTATTATAGATAAATTACATACAGAATAAATCATCATGCTCATCACACAAAGTTGTATCCTGGGTTGGGATCGCACTCACGACCTCCGGTTAGCAGTCAGGGTCACAAACCAATAGGCCAACAGGCCAGTACAGGATAAGACTTAATAAAGAACTTGACCACTATCAAACATCTAAGGGCGCACCGGTTTGGAGAAGCCATTTTCCCATGTAAGTACGTATTTTCGCACTTAAATAATGCTATCGACTAGGACAGCATTGTTCGATAGACCCAAAACTAGCGCGATCCATCAAGAGATTTTTCCATATAGTTTTCAAATTGATGCGAGTTTTTTTTTCACTTTTTTATTTCTAGTAGCTGCTTTCTTTTATGCTCAATGGCCTGTATGAAATGCATCATAAATACTGTTATTTTTGGGCTTCATTTTGTGTTTACGCCAACTATATTCTACTGTTTAAAAACTATCACTAGTGAAATATCACCCTAAGCTTACAACAACGTCAGAGTGCAAGTCAAGCGGGATTGACAACCTATTATACCATACGCAACCTCTCCTAAAAAGGCCAGTAATTACGGGAATATGGTACTAGGATTGCTCATTGTATAGCATCACGGAAGAGTTTTGAGTTGACATTTATCAAAAATCGTTCCACGTCTATCATTTCTAGCCACAGATGCAATCTTAAGCAAACGATGACCATTATACGAACGATACATTTCCAAAAAAGTATCAAATGATGTATTCAATTTCGAAAATGGATCACACCAACAATACTAGCTGACTGGACATCACTACACATTAAACGTATTCAAATTTCAACTTTATTCGATTACAAAAATGTTGAATACACCTTCAAAGGAGTACTTTAATAAATCAGTTTGACAGTTCTGTCATACGTCAAATTAAAGGTAATTAAAAAAAAATCGCCGTAACCTTTGCTCGGGTCTTAGAATGGTCATGTTTATTCAAAACGTGATGAATATGATAATACATTAGTAAGGTATGACGTCATAAGGTTTGTTTACATTTTGAGACAAAGAACGGGAGATGATTTATGTCGTTTCGAAGTATGTAATGTCAATAAAAATCCATAATGCGAAAGTGTATTTGTCTGTTTGTTTATTACTTCTCCCAACTAATTGGCAGAACAGATCTTAATAAAATTTGGCAAGAAAATAGATTATAACGGCACATTACTAGTCTCTATTTCGAAAGATTTTCTTAATATTTTATTCATGGAGAGGCACAACACAGAGAGAAGGAGCATTGTTAGCTTTTCGACTAAAAGATCGAAAAATGTAAAGAAAATATAAAATGCTTCTTTCTTTTAAAATGAATACTTTTCCAATACGATTATTGTGACAAGGTCCTTCCTACGAACTACAAACAACAATGTTTATCTTAGTACTAAGTATTGTAATTAATACTACCACGTAAAGGAGCGACCGGTCCACAACCAAAAAAAAAAAACGACAACAACTAATAACTCCGTGTGTCCACTGGATGTTTTAAAGGAGTTTCTTCGTAAAAAATTGTAGGCATTGATTTATAGACACGATATTCCCACGTGTTACTAGGAATAAAACCCGGAACAGACAGTGGGAATATACACTACGGACCGCAGGGAGTTTTTCTTGGATCGCTAGTGAAGCGAACGTTGCGACTAAAGTGCGAATGTAGGTATACTGAACCCCTAGAGAAGGGGCATAAACGATCATCGAATCGGTCTCTGTTTCGAATTTCTCTACTCCCGGCATGATTAGGTATATTGAACAAATAAATTCGGTGACTCATTTCTCTGCCGCACATCCAAAATATATAATATCTTGCTATCTTGCAACCAGATATGGAACTCCCTACCAGCACATGTGTTCCCTCCTGGTCCCGGTCTTTCAAAAGAGGCGTAAAGAAGCACCTTGCAGGTGAGCAAGGTAGGTAGTGCTGCACATAGTGCTGTACTGTCTGGCCTTGCGTTTGGACTCTATTTCCACTTACCATCAGGTAGAATGGAGTCATTTCCTTACCTATAAATAGAAAAAAAACGTTATTCGTTAAAACTAAATCATGGTCGAAAATTTTAAATAAGAAGCTAGCCGGCAGTGTGGTTTGTGAAGCCTCACAAGATGACTGTTTATCAAGTCTTCTTCTTTTCATGAGCTTTGCACTTGAAACTGCCGACTAACTTAATTTTGTTTTTATTTTCAAACTAATCATCATTTTATTATGTATTTATTTGACGTTTTCGAACAATTATTGACTTTATTTTACGAAATAATGATATTTGAAGTTGAAAGTTTGTTGTATTAATGTTAGAAAGGGTGATAAAAATAGTTTTTTTTTATAAAATTACTCCAATATACCTGTATTATTTACTTTATTACAGCATGTGGTATAGACAATAAACAATATATGCTGTGATAATCTTTATTTTGCTATTTCTCTTAATTAAAATAATACAGTGATTAAATAATAGAACTGTGAGTTTTAAAAAACTCTATTGTACATATTTTGGACAAAATCCCACATAAATCACATATCCATCATCAAATGAAATAAAATTACTTTACAATTATCGTATAAACGATGTCACATCACTATCGCGACTACTAGGATACTATAAAACAACGGTATGTCGAACCTACGTGCACTTCTATACACAGAACGTGGATGCTACTATAATCGATAGATATTAAATTATAAACAGGTAGCGTGTAATAATAATCGATATATGTAATCGGTAATCGTTTTTCAAGATTATGATATTTTATCGATAAGTATGATCTATAAAGTGATGTGCATTACTCGTTATTTGTAAGTTTTTGTTATAACATTAATGAAATGCTAGTTGGAGTTCCAAATAGGGGTCTTGCATGAGAAATACACTAGTTATAGTGTACGCACTTATTTTTTGTTTAATTAAGTACATAGTGGTAAGATAATTAAAAAACTAATAAATACTAGACAACTACAACAGAAATCGGATTCCAAACTAGGCAGAGCCTGCACAAATATGAACTAGTAAAGATACTTCGTACACATATATTTTTAATTAAATACATATTAAAGGTAAATTACACCCAGACAACCCCCCAGTAGGATCCCGGTGTCGAAGGAGAATTTAGAAACATACAGCAGACACAAAGTACTAGGTGACCCGGAACAACAATTTGTGGATTACACAAAGTTGTATCCCGTGTGGTAAACGAATCAAAACGACGAAAATCCGATACATCTAGAGAGAGATTAGGCGCAGACCCGACGGCTTAACATTCTTTTAAAGGCACGAAGAAAACAAAGCCATGCCGTCTTTGAGGGGTGTACCTAAGTATTTTCGAAAACGGTCACCCATCTATGCACCGAGGGGTAACGTTGCTTAATCTTGCAAGTCTCCCCTCTCTACCTCTTAACAACCCAAATAATAATAGATAAAAACCAAAGGTATCGAAACAACCAAAAAAATCCCCAATTTACTTGATAGCACGCGCACGGAAGAAATACTAATTTAAAACACTTGCGAAGAACGCGGCTCGATCGTCTCTTATTTATCCGATAAATAAATATAAATCTTTTTATTCTGCGGACACGTCCGGACAAGGAATCCGGACTAAGGGCCTGACCTTAAATGGTAGGGGAGTTCGCATCGGTTTTGTATTCCGAACGTTGCGCGCGCGCCGCAAAAAATCTACGCTGTGCGTACGCGATCGTACGGGGATGCCAGGACGCAGGGTTGTCGCGTGCGAGCCAGGGCTGTCCGCTTTTGGAATGTGCGGGGTTGATGGCATTGCATTTTGGCGTGTCTTATAAGGATATCAGATGGTTGGTAGGTAGCGGTTTAGCTGTGAAGACAGTTTTACTTTCGTATTTATATTATTTGTGGATGTAAGCTACGTAGATCTACGGCGTATAGATGCAACGTATAATAGTAATATACAGTATGCAAAAATGACATTATATCATCTGTCTAGTCTAATATGTTTCAGCGAGGAATTCATCTCTAACGATTATGATTTAATTTTGTTGTATGTCATTGTTGTATATTTATTGTCCAAAAAACCAAAAAATCCCTGAGTGAAACTCGGTCAGCAGCTAGTTCGTAGGTATGAAGTCAAGTTAGTCTAAAGTTAGCGAATTTAATACAGTTTTATCTTATCCTCTAATATCTTAAAGAAGACAATTTTAGAAGGCTCTTGAAGAAACAATTGATAGGTCACTGATGAAGTTCTATAGAAGAAAGTAATGACAGGAAAAAGTTAGGAAGATAAAGTACGAGTAATGTCAGTTTCAATTTGATACCAAGAATTTACAAACACCGACCAATAAAAGTAAAGTTTCAGCAAAACTCGTAAACATCAAACAATAGCAATTTTAAGAAAAGTATTTAATACTGTGTTTTGTGCAAGTAAAAAGTGCACACTTTATATCTAACTTGTGCAAGCGATTCGGTTTGAACTAAAAACAACAACAAATTGTCTCGTTCGCGACACAAATATGTCTGGCTGGAGATATTTGTGCACCAATCTTTGAGGGCCTATTCTCGTGGTTACGTGGGTTTCGGTCGACATTATTAAAAACCAAAAAGCTGCTTATAAGTTGGTGGTATCGGCAATGTACATGAATTATAAACCAGGAATGTCAAAATGTTACTAAATCATTATTACGAGTACTTATTTAAAATAGAAAACTCAAAAAACTATTCTGCATCAGAAATAATATGCCTGTGGCTTCACCCGCTTGGATGCCAGATTATTACCAAAATATTTTAATTGTTTCATACTAACTTTGCACCCCGTTTTACCCCCTAAGGGGGTCAAAAATCCTGTCTTAGTGCTCTCCTACGTTATAAAAGGAACACATGTGCAAAATTTCAAGTTCCTAACCGTAATACTTTAGGCCTGCGTTGATATGTCAGTTAGCTTATCCTTTTATATTTATACTCCTTTTATATTGTATAGAACTTAATCTCGTGAAATATTTAAACGTGCGACCTTTTATTTACCCGACTTAAGTCACGATAATATTCTAATATGTGTAAAAATCGCGAAAGTGTAAAAACAATTATTGTATTAGAATATTGAAAAATACTGGCTTTTTCCATAATTTCCAGTCAAACTATTCACAACCACAGGGAATCACAAATAAGGTCAACATACCCCAGTTTTCTTAGCGAAAATCTCATTAGTAGCTTGTGCATAGCTGCAGGCGTACCTACATACATAATACCACTGCGCTGCTGAGGCAGTCACAAAAATCACTCGAGTTTTAAAATAAAAAAAGGTAACCAGGAAATGGAACTCGAAATACTTTGGTTCGGACTTGCACCATCTATTTAGTCAATTTGTGAAAATGTGTTCGAGTTTGAACATTCGACATTGGCAGCTTTCAGAATACGCCACTTTTTCTCGAATACAGATATATATCCCAGATACAGAGCGAGTTCGACGTGCACTCGTCAATTTTATGCGTCTGCGCTTGCAGAAGGAAAGGAGCTTTGCGCACGTGCGGGAATCTGGCGAAACGGAATATTTTGTGTAATATTCAAAAAGGTTCTTGTGAAACGGTTCTTTGATCCTTACAAAAAAAATGGTTGTCTGTAAAGTCGGTTTACGGACGATCATTTTACGTGATAACGTCATAAGAAAACATTGATGACATATCGCCAATCGCGTTGCTTAGCAACCAATCAACAACGTTATTTCCCATTGTTTTGCATTTTATGACGCTGCAATCGCCATTCGCTGTTGCTTAGCAACCAATCAATAACGTGGCCGTTGTTTAGCAAATCAATAACGTCACACTTTTTCGTGCGTGTACCCGTCATCGTTGGTCATCGATTTAAAAGACATTTATAAGAAAAAATCTAATAATTAACATGACTACAAAGAAAAACATATTTAGGCATACATTTTTATTACGATATTAAAATTTAAATTATTATGATAGCTATATTTATAATTTATTTGCAATAAAATAAACAAGACCATAACAATATATGCTGTGCCTCGCGGTTGCAACAAATAGGTGTCCAGGGGGCTTAACAAATGACACACGCTTCTCTTTCCACACACGCTAACGCGAAAAAATGTATGCATTTGACATAAGGTTGACAAAACGTCACGCGACTGTTGCTGAATTTGTAAACAAAAACCGACAGTAGCGTGTGCGGAAAAAGAAGTGTGTGGCATTTGTCTAAGCCCCCTGTTTAGCAATATGCTAAGTTGACAGATCCTGGCGGTCGTTTTCAACTAAAACCCTGTAACTATTAAGGTACCTATTTATTTTGACATGCTGCAACAACGATTAGAGTTTGGCTGACCTGTTGGTCTAGTGGTTAGTCACCCTGATTGCTAAGCCAGAGGTCGTGGGTTCGATTTTCGAACGTTTGTGTGATTAGCTCGATTGTTTGTTCTATACCTGGATGTTAATGTATTTACAAATATGTAAATAAGTTTATCAGTTGTCTAGTTACCAGCATAAGTTCATCAGTTTGGCTTTAAATGGCCGAGTGTGAATTGTTCCAAGGTACATTATGCAAATTAAATTATTAATTTAATTCGCAAAATGTTTTCGGATAACAATATTGCTGGATTATCTTCCAATATCGAATCCTAAAATTTGGGTGAATGTAGAACATTTTAAAAGTATTTTAAATATAAATTTCATATCTATAAGATTATTTAAATAAGAAGAAAGATCACAATCCAACAATGCGAAACATCTCAACAATTCCTTTGTGCTTTAGTAGCAAATTATAAAAACTAATAGGTCTAATCACTGCATATATCGATGCAATAGTAACGATAATGAGTTCTGTACTTGTCCCCCGCGGAGTTGTCAGCAAAAAATATATTTATTTACTTAGAATACTGAGTGGACTTATTTGCAGTTGAGGCATAAAACACCGAGAGCACAGAAAGAAAGCTTTATACGTATTTCGCTTGAGTAACGCACGCGGGTGTATCCCACTATTTCCACGGAAATACAAAATGGAAATTGTGGGACATGCGTTTTATCCTAACATATAGTTAGGTAATATCCTAACATATAGTCCTAGGACCTACAAAAGAAACAAAATGTAAAGTTATCGTAAAAAAATAAAAATACAAAAAAATATATAAACTCACACATTGCAAGTGAACACATTACGATAAATCGCAAATGGTAAGGGCGTTTTCACAATGCATATATGGAGCGCTAAAGGTGGGACAGACATTTTAATCTATATCTATATATAAAACTAGCTGCCTGCCCCGGCTTCGCACGGGTGTCAAATCGTAGTTTTTTATACCTTGAGTTACATTATTGTAATTTTCGTAGGGATCTCTAATATTTTGACAATAAAATATATTACTCCGCGATAATGTAGCTTTCTAATGGTGTAAGAATTTTTAAAATTGGTTCAGGAGTTTCGGAGCCTATTCAATGTAAACAAACAACCAATCTTTCCCTTTTACAATCGTTTTATAAGTAGTAATAATAGTATAGATGAATCCCTATTTCCCTTGGTCATGAGATAACTAGAGAACGACTTTACCGATTTTCTTCAATTCTTTTTTTTTAGTTGTCTAATTTTTTGTAGAAGGTTCTTATGTAAAAAAAGAACATAACGGGGCGGTACGAAGTTCACCGGGAACGCTAGTTCTTTAAAAATCATTTTGATAAAGTGATTATCTAATGTAATGCATATAAACTTAAAATTTGAGCGTGTCAAACGCCTCGTGAAACCGCAATGGAAATAATGGGACAAACGATGCCACTATTTCCACCAATGGAAATAGTGGAATATACCCACGCACACATAAACAATCGTTTACAGACATGGAATCTCCTAATACCTTCGGAACAAAGTGGTCCGAGATTTTATGGGCGTGAACGACGCCTAATGCGCTTATTATGGCTGGTGAGCCCAAGTAGCTATCTTGGATTTACTCCAACGTCTTAGAGACCCATTTGATATTGAAGATTATTAAGGTGCGAAGAAAACATGTTCAGGGTGTATATCATTCCAATGGTAAGGGCCCTTCCCTTTCAGTTGGCGACTCCAGGTCTTAAAAAAAATTCGCTGTTGCTTAGCTTAGCTTAGCTATCAATAACGTGACTGCTTAGCAACCAATTAATAACGTGACTGCTTAGCAACCAATCAATAACGTGACTGCTTAGCAACCAATCAATAACGTGGCCGTTGCTACGTGACACTTTTTTGTGCGTACACCCGGTCACCAATTTAAAAGACGTTTTCACGTCAATAAAACTCTTTTCTAAGTGTTAAGTAAACCCACGAGAAGCTCCCATTCAAATGAGTTACGAATCGGACGAGCCACAAGCTTGTGGTAGCTTTTTAAAAATAAAAAAAACATCGTCAGATTAAGAAAAGACACATAATCGTCGAAATATAAGTTCAGCGTGTCTAGGATATCAAGTTGAACCAACTGTATGATAATCTAATGTGCTCGAGTGATCAATTTTTATTACTAAATATTTTGATCGGCGAAGAGCATACATCTCAACAGGGTACGAGGTATCTCCCTTGTTAATCTGCATAAAAAGAGGTATAATAAGATTTAGGTTAGGTTAGGTTAAGTAAGGTTACGTAGGCCACCTTTAATTTATATATAAAAAAGCTGCAGTAGCCTAATGGCTAAGGCATCGGTCTCGCAATCGTGAGGTCGTGGGTTCGAATCCTGGCCGTTATACTATCGACGTGAACCCACTCCTAACACAAGCCATAGAGCTTAGCTGGAGGGTTTAACAGTATTGCTAGTAATGTGGAACCACAATCCCACATTGCTAGTTAAGCCCATTAGGAAAAAAATAAATTTTGAACTGATTCAGGGTAGTGTAATAGCCATTTATGTTTGCGTAACTTTAACGCGTTTGTATGAAAGTTCCTTTCTGTATCTATTAGTAGTGTTTCTGTTTGAGGCGTCCGTCGCCGCGTCGTTGGTAAATTATTGCTTTTAAAGGAGGGTCTTGTGTATTTTATTGAGGTCACATAAACAGGATGATTTTTTATAAACTAATAACCTCTCACTCTTGGTCTCTTTACATTACACCAAATAATTTCGTAATATAGTGTTTGAAAAAAAAAAAATTACACATTAACCCTTCACCACCTACTTTTGCCGGACAACCATTTACCACACATCTGAGATACCCCGGAGTAAAGTAGCTGTTTATTTTTATCAGGTTTAGGGCCTAAACCTCACGATAAACAACGGTTTTACTACAGTAAAACAGTCTGTAGGTGGTTAAGGTCTTAACTCCAAAAACAAGTGGTAGGTGATTAAGGGTTTTTTACGACTCCCGCATTAGGGTACAAGCCCTGTGTCGCGGGGGACTTTACAAACATACAAGTCACGGACACAAAGTACACCCAGACTCGGAACAACAATTTGTGGCTCACACAAAGTGGTGTCCCGTGTGGGAATCGAACCCTCTTGCGTAGCAGTCGGACACACTCCAACCGCGCCACAGAGGCAGCATATTTTCTAAAACTGATATTAGAAAGTTATATTATAATGTTATGTTAAGAAGCCACGAGCAGGAGGTTATCAGTATATTACAAATCACCCTGTATATGTGACCTACACTGAATCAGAAATAGGGTTTTAGCTAATGAACGTTTTTTATCTATGTAAAAAAAACCGATTACGTAAACTTAGAATTTTTAACGGGTACTTAATTAGAACTTTTGGTTTCGCTGAAAGTTGGGTAAAAATGGAGTCGGATGCCAAAATAATGGTCTCTCTAGAATGATGAATATCATCATAGACTAGCCAACTACGCAGAAGATATTATAGTCCACAAGTGTTTGTGCAAACACAAGTGCACTCTCTATTCCCTCACTCTCATAGTCCGATGGAACGGAATCTGATACGACTGGAAAGAGATAGGGCGCAGGACCGACGGCTTAACGTGCTCTTCGAGGCATGGAGGGATATGACAGTTTTTGGAAAATGGTCACCCATCTATGGACCGAAAGTGGCGATATTCTTTAACCTCGCAGATATCTATCAATCTGCTCGAACGCCTATGAGTCAGAGACCCCTTGGGTTGTTGTCTGGATCAGAATACTAAAACACAATTCTGTTATTTGAACATCTTTTCTTAACAAATGGAGTAAAAAAACTGGCGATTTTTCTAGCTACAAAACTAATAGTACGAGTTCCCTAGAACAAAAAAATCATCATAAAGAATATTATTTTATTACAAATTTATTTGCGGTTGGTAAATTATTCGCGGCTTGTTGATGTATGGGGATAATAGTTTTCTAACGGCAAAGTTAAGTTTGTCATTTTTTTTTTTAACTAAAAAAGTTGGGCGTCTCGACAAATCGAAGCTACCATGGCAATTCCAGCTTGATATGTAACATTTTAAAATTTGTTCTAGGGAACCCGAACTTACTATAAGCAATGGAACTGAATTTGAATACATTGTTTTTGTGATTTTTCATCGCTACTTTTTTTTGAACCACACAAGCGATTTTGAAACGGTTTTCATTTCACTAAACCACGCAACAGATTTTGATATTATTATTTCGATGAATTTAGTGTTTTTTCGAAAGGTTTATACGTATAATTAGTACAAGTAGGGTCACTAGTAAAACATATCAACCTATGGTAATATATATGTTATTACCTTCTTGGTAAGTAAATAGATGAGCGGCAAATCTTTGAAATACCTTTACAGGTGCAAGTACTGAGATTTATGAGCTTGTTAATTATAATTATTTAGCCTTAAAAGTCCCTTGAATGACACAATAAACTTAGATGTACTAATTAGGTACCTACACCACAGAAGGTAATTAGTTTATCTAAGTTAACTCTATGTGCGATTTGACGCGCGTTTTGTTAATGGCCTTTACAAATTTCGTCCTTTTTTTATTTTTTAATCCAGCTCCCACAGTATGTCACAAGCCCTGTGCCGCAGGGGAATTTACAAACATACAAGTCACGGACACAAAGTACCCAGACTCGGAACAACAATTTGTGGATGCCGCAAAGTGCTGTCCCGTATAGGAATCGAACCCACGACCTCTTGTGCAGCAGTCGTACACACTCCCATTGCGCCACCGAGGTTACTTATAAGTACGAGTATAACGCGCTTTAAGCACCTGTTCGACCAACAGCGAGAAAAAGAGTAGCGAGTACGTGTCTAGAGCGATTTTATCGCTCAAGACACGTACATACTTATATAGACCCCGTGTAAACAAAAGAGATACAGATATAAATAGTTGAACGCCGAGTGTTCACATTGTTGGCGAGTACTCGCTCTATACTGCATCTCTTTTGTTTACACAGACGGGATCTGCAAAATACATCTGTTGTACGTTTCTTGAGCGATAAATCGCTACTCGCTTCTCGCTACTCGCTACTCGCTTCTCGCTCATCGTCGTTGGTGGGACAGGTGCCTTAACATGTCAACATCATCATTAACCCGTATTGGTCCACTACTGGATATTGGCCTATTATTTGGCCGAATGTTGTTCTAGGGGTTAGTGAGCCTAACGTGAACAACAATATGAAAGAAACAGCAAACGTTCATCATCTAAACTTTTTGTATGCTTTGTATTAAACATACTTGTAACTTTTTTTGGGATTTTGATAATTCTAATGCTTATTTATACTAATATTATAAAGTGGAAGAGTTTGTTTGTTTGTTTAAACGCGCTAATCTCAGGAACTACTGGTCCGAATCGAAAAATTATTTTTCTGTTGGGTAGCTCATTTATCGAGGAAGGCTATAGGCTATAAAACATAACGCTAGGATTAATAGGAGCGGAGCAGCAATTAAAAATGTTGCAAAAACGGGGAAAATTTACGTATACATACTTAAATATTACGGGACTTAATCGCGTGAATTATTTAAAGGTTAAAGATACTAGACCCGACTGAGGTTGAGTGGACCCGTGACCACGATCGGTGCAATTCGATCGAAACGTCGGCTAAATAAAAGGTTATGAACATATTATTCTATACTAGTCATGTCAACATTATTTATTGTTTCCTATTACAAATTTATTGCAATAGGTAAACCTGGTTGTAATTTATTATAGGCCTATCAATATGATGTGTGTGACAATTAATTGAAGGAAACATACAAGTGACAGACGTTTAAATTTTTTTATATACCTAGACTAGCCGTCGCCTGCGGCTTCGCCCGCGTACATGATTTTATCATGTAGTAGGTTCTATGATTATACCCCTATAAGGGTTGATTTTTACTTTCGATCAAAACACTGAAACACGAAGAAATTCCACAGAACTTACTTCAAAATTGACGGAGTTCCGTACAAACTTGCAACCCCTATTTTATCCTCTTAGGGGAGGATTTACAAAAAACACTGACACACGTGTTTCTTTATTTTGTACCAAAATACTGGTGCGAAATCTCACAGACCGTCCTTTCAAACTGACGGCGTTTCATACTATATTCCGACGGAGTTTCAGACAAACTCGCAACCCCTAGTTTACCCCCTTCGGGATTGATTTTCCAAAAACGCTGTAACATGTTTCCTTTATTTTAAACGAAAAAGCTAAATACAAATTTCATCTAATCTACCTTTAAAAATGACGGAGTTTCATAGAAACTTACACCCTATTTTACCCCCGTAAGGGACGAATTTCTAAAAAACCTATCTTAGTGGAAGTTTTATTAGAAATTCGTCTCAGTTTGTAGCCATAGCGGTTTAGGCTCTGCGTTGATAAATCAGTCAGTCAGGACAAATGATTATATTTGTATAGATTATTTTTCCATTGTAAAATGGATTTACTTCTCAATTCTTGATTCAAATACTGTATCTAACCCATAATAACACATTTTTTCCACCATCACGTTTCACAATACATATTTAAACTAACTATAAACAAACCTTCCTCATTCTATATTTATGGTCATCAGTGAATAAAAAACTAGTTCCTATACTTGTTAGTTTTGTTCTTAATTGTCAGCAACTGACATTATGGTAATCGTTACGAATGGAAATAAAAAGTAAGGAACCGATCATAAATACACGAGTGCAATTGTCTCTTCGATATTAAAACTCGCCTTATTTTGATACAATGTTGATACAATGTAATAAATATATATCAATGAAGTTTTTTTTTAAGTTTTGTACTTAGTAAACAGATGAGCCATTTAAATACAATAACTTTATAAGAACTGTGCAACCCTAAAAATCAAACGTCTTTAAATGAAAGCAAGGGAATGTGCCATATTTTCATTTGAAATTGTTGTAAGTTTCGGTTAAGTGTTATAATATCAAGAAAAAACCGGGCAAGAGCATGTCGGACCATGCTCAGTGTAGGGTTCTGCAGCCTTAAATAATTGCATCAGCAGAAGAGCGTATGTTCATGGCACTTACGCCCTTTTGTTGAGAAAAGCAGTTTTTGGGCTGTAACTTAGTGACGGTATACCCGATCTTGTCCGAAATAATTTTAGTTTAAAGTATTTTTGAGCGCTACCTTTGTGATTGTTTACCTATTTTTTGGTTACACGGTTCAAAAGTTAAGGGGGACACAAAATTTATGCAACTTTCGGATCGGCTATTTCCAAAAAAGTTTATTAGAAACCTTAAAAAGACTTGTCGAATGATATTAGTTATATTTCGGGATTAAGTCCCAAAATATAACTAATATGTATAAAAATCGCGAAAGTTTAAAAACAATAATTGTCGAATGATGTACCACACGTTGATGTTAGCCTGAAAAATAATTATTTATTTTTATTATTTAGCTATCAAACTAAGTAACGGCCACTAGAAGACACCTTTTCACCAAATTTTGTCAATATTCACTAAGTATAGTCTTTGAGTAAAATGCCTGTGAAATACGGACAGACAGACATGACGAAACTATAAGGGTTTGGCGTTGTTTGCCATTTTGGCTACGGAACCCTAAAAAATCGAGCATATTACTAATGAATGGAAATTTCGCAGACTTTTTTTCAAATTCCTTTTTCCGCCGATATTATTCGGTAGGGATTTTGGCTCGCACAATCTGTGCATACGCCAGTTTCAAGTTTATCTTCTTTCTAATTTTCTTCTTTGAATCACAGTCTCGTTCTTATCTAGTTATCACATATTTCAACAATATTTTACACTATTTTAAACGTGCAGAGCTGTAAAAATGTCGTCAAGTGACACGTCAGTTTGCCGCCATTTTTACAACTCTTCTTTCACAGACTTAGGTACTCCGGGTACTCCTATGTTTTAGTCTATATCTATGGTGTTTCTAGTATGCATTAACATATACCAGGACTATGCCATCCCTTTAAATTAAAAGTAAATATTGACTGCAGAGCGGGAAAGAGAGAAAAAAAGCTCGTGCGGCCTTTGACAGTTATTGTGGACAAAGTAGCGTTGTCTCTTTCTAGAGAGTGGTCAATTTTGTGAGGTTATGGCGCAGTCCTGATCTCTACGTCAATGCTAGTATGAGACACCATAGATATAGACGGACAACATTTTATACACTAACCTTCTTATAACTATTTTTTTTTTAAGACGACTCCTGCAGTAAGATACAAACCCTGTATTGCGGGGGACTTTACAAACATACAAGACACGGACACAAAGTACACCCAGACTCGGAACAACAATTTGTGGATCACACAAAGTGGTGTCCAATGTGGTACTCGAAACCACGACCTCTTACGTAGCAGTCGGACACACTCCCACCGCGCCACAGAGGCAATCAAATTTGCAATTTGAGTTTTAAGTTTTTATTGAACATACTCTTGTACCTCAAAACACCGAACGACGCACGCGCTGTCAACCCAACTAGTTTCTTATTAGCTGCACGTTTACAGATAGCGTTTAAATATTAATAAATGCATTAAGTAATTAATATTCTTGATAAATGCTACTAATAGATGTGCGTGCGATAATATTGAGGACAAATTTTAACCAGGCCATAAAGCCTGGGGACCTTCGACCAAATATTCCTTGACAGTTATTGTCAAACATACCAACGGTCACGTTATTGATTGATTGCGTAGCAACGGTCACGTAATTGACTGGTTGCTAAGCAACACGAATGGCGATTCCGCCTGCTGATAGGCTGAAGTATTATGTCCCGGGTCCACAACGCCACACACTACATGCCATCTTAGTTTCGGAGACTTGGCTCAAGCCTCACCTTCTTTCTACTTCATACGCTCTCCCTGGCTTCGTTCTCATTAGGAACGATCGAGTCGATAGGAGAGGAGGTGGAGTTGCTATTTATCTGCGTAGTAACTTTTCTTACAAAATATTAACATTTCCTACTTCCAGTAACGGTACTACTGCGGAATTTATTTTCCTAGAGGTGTGTTTCAAGGGGGCTAGGGCCATTCTAGGTGTTGTTTATTCTCCTCCAGCAGCGGATTATTTCTCCAGTTTCGAAATGATTCTGGAATCTATAGGGTCAGAGTATACTCACCATATCATCATGGGCGATTTTAATACCGATCTCCTCTCGAGTAACTCCCTCCGTTCCCGTAAGTTACTCCAGATCGTCGAGTCCACTAGCTTTCATGTCTTACCACTGCAAGCTACTCATCACAACTTGGATGGAATGGATACTTGGTTAGACATCATTCTTACCTCGGCTCCTTCTTTAGTCCGTCATCATGGGCAATCTTTAGCTTCGGGGTTTTCTCATCATGATTTAATTTTTCTCTCCTACCAGCTAAAACCACCAAAACCTTGTCCTAAAGTTACGTACGTGCGTTGCTTTGGTCGGATGAATGAAGATAAACTCCATGAGGATGCGTCGAGATTGGATTGGGAACCGGTATTTGAGGCCACTACGGTAAATGATAAAATTGACGTTTTCAATGATTTGGTCGTGGGGTTGTATGACATTCATGCGCCTGTTAAAAAAGTTAAAATTAAGCGGCCTCCAGCTCCCTGGATGACGAATGGAATCAGGATGGCTATGCGGCGCAGAGACCGAGCTTTTCGCAAATTTAAGAAAGACCGGGATGATGATAACTGGGCCCTTTATAAAACTGCAAGGAATCGGTGTAATCAGATGATTTGCCATATTCTTTTTCATATTAATTCATCTTCTCCCAAGGGTATTTGGCAGTTCTTGGGGACTCTAGGAATTGGCAAACATGGAAGTGTTGATCCTCCGTTGGCGGTTGGTATAGATGAAATCAATACTCATTTCACCTCCTTCGTACCTATTGATCATCTAACCAAGCGTCGTACCTGTGAGTACTTAGCTAACCTTCCTCGCCCCAACGTAGACTTCTTTCACTTTTCTTCAGTTGAACCTGGCGAGATCAAGAAGATAATTATTTCTATCAAATCGAATGCTGTTGGTAATGATGGTATTAGCCATCGCATGATTATACCCATTCTTGATCATCTTCTTCCTGCTTTAACACACATCATAAATTTTTCTTTAGATTCAGGGACTTACCCGTCTTCGTGGCGATATGCTTTTGTTATTCCTCTGCCTAAAATTACAAATCCCACTCTTCCTAATAATTTTCGACCTATCTCTATTCTTCCTTTTTTATCTAAAGTGCTGGAGGCTTGCGTGCATAAACAAATGACACATTTTGTGCATCGAAACAATTTGTTGAGCCAGTTTCAATCAGGCTTCAGGCCAGGACATAGCACCACCACTGCTCTTCTCAAAGTAACTGGCGACATTAGAACTGGCATGGATGATACCAAAGTTACGGTTTTAGTTTTGGTTGATTTTTCTAATGCTTTCAATTCTGTCAGCCATGATATCTTACTCTCTATCCTATCACATCTGATGTTCACGGCAGGTTCTTTAAACTGGTTCTCATCTTATCTTCGGGGACGCCAGCAGTCCGTGCGCGTGGGTGATACTTTATCGAGTTGGCGCGATCTTGACGCTGGTGTTCCTCAAGGCGGTATTCTTTCTCCTCTATTATTTTCTATTTTTATCGATCTCATTACTAATGTCCTTCAGTGTGCGTTCCATCTTTACGCAGATGACTTGCAGTTATATGCCCAGGCCAATGTGAATAACATATCCGAGGCCATCACTAAGCTTAATGGGGACCTTAACGCTGTCAAGACCTGGTCAGACAAGTTTGGTTTGACTATAAATCCGTCTAAGTGTCAGGCCATTGTGATAGGGAGTCAACGCCTTTTAACTCGATTGAACACCGACACATTACCACCTGTCATATTTAACGGCTCCATTATCGCGTTACATTCTTCGGTTAAGAATCTTGGGATTTTCCTTGATACCACCCTCAACTGGCATACTCAAATAACAAATGTAAGTCAAAAGGTTACGGGTACTTTGCGGGCGTTATATCGTCTCAAGAACTTTCTTCCTTATAAAACTAAAGTAATGCTCGTCCAAACGCTAATATTCCCCTTGATTGATTATGGTGATATATGCTATCTTGACCTGAATGCAGAGCTCCTTAATAAACTTGACCGACTTCTAAATAACTGCATTCGATTCATTTTCAATCTTCGTAAGTTTGACCATGTTTCTTCCTACCGTTCCGAACTTAAATGGCTCCCTATTCGCCAGCGACATAGTTTACGCGCTCTCACTACACTCTATTCTATTCTTAATTCTCCTACTGCCCCTTCTTACTTGACTTCCTACTTTCAGTACCTGCACTCAAATCACAGTAGAGATCTTCGATCTTCCGACAATCTACTTCTTTTATGCCCTGCTCATTCTTCTGGATTCGTCGGATGCTCTTTTATAGTTTAATCTGTTTCTCTCTGGAATGCCCTGCCCCCCGAAATTAGGATGGCACCCAATCGCCTTAATTTTAAATGGAAGGTACGCACTTTATTCCTTGATGGATCAGCTGAATCATCACAACATTAGTAACATAAATATTAGTCTGTATCTATGTATTTATTTATGTATGTATGTATGTATTGCTGTAAGTATGTTTATTATTGTATAGTTATGTATGTAGGTATATATGTATGTATGTATTTTTGTAAGTATGTATACTATTGTATAGTTATATTGGATTTTAGTATTTATGTTATATTCTCTATCTAGCTATTTTATTTGTGTATTATGTAAGAATAATAAGGAAGTTCTTATTTTACAATTAGGTTACTGCACCTACACATTCCATTTCTACATCACCCTAAGGTAGACTGGCAGAGAATGCTTTTAGCATTAAGTCCACCTTTGTACAACTTTGTGCATAAAGTTTTAAATAAATAAATAAATAAATAAAGCTGTCGTAGGCATGGTTTTTTATTACAATGTTAGCAATGTTTTGGCGATCACAGAGACATGCGTTACAATTGGGAAACGTTTTTTACAATCTCATCAAGGTTTTCTTATGAAGTTATCATGTAAAAGTATCGTGCGTAAACAGACTTTACAGACAAATATTTTTTTATTATAACTCCACCTCGTAAATCATAAGGGTAGGTACTAACACATGACTTGCTTCTATTGTTCAACCTTAAAAACACACTCCACCCAACTATAATTACATATATATATATATGTACGGTACCTTTGTATGTATGGTACCTTTATTAATTAGTAACTATAATATATATATATATTATAGCAAACAATTGTCTTTATAAAACCAATTAAATTAAACAAATAAACGCAGACCCTTAGCAAAAATCTTTTCCAGAAACCGATATAATTCAATTACGACACAGAACAATGCATCCAGCCACAAACGAAGTATTCCACAATTTTTTACATCAATAAACACATCGCACCAAAAAACTGAACACCCACAAACTGTCCAGATTTCAAAGAAAAACTTAAGAATCTAAACAATTTTGGCTCCGATCAATATTCATGAGTATACTGAAAACCTTGATGGTGGCCTTACCGAGCGGGATTCTTTAAGTCGCACAGTCAGTTTTTCGCGGCTAATTAACCTTTTAAAAAGTTTTAAAGAAATTCAGTTGCCACGCGTTAAGCGCGCGACTACCCTAAATGGTTACCGGGCATCAGATCTCCCTGCAACCAAATACAAATGTACAGGTCGGCACCTTACAACGATCGAAAACAAGCTCACACATACAAAGACTCGGATGTACACAAATCTTGGTCAAACTTAACCAGATGACAACCGAGACTACACACGTTGAAGATGTAATGTATGTGTGCGTGGACCTGTTGTTGACCTATGAGCCGGTCTTTTGTTGCTATGTATATTGTCCTGCAACGCTACGGTTTCTTAAAGGTTTCTGCTCAATAAAGAAATAAACTTTATAAACATCACAATCGATTCTAAACCTTTCTTACAAGCTATAGAGTCTATTATTGAATGGGCTGTTAAAGTTAATGATACAAATACAATTGTACACCTTTAAAAAGGCGGTAACATAAACGATGTCTACTTTAATAGTGATAGTGTAATTGGTGTTATCATACTTACTATGTCATTTTGTACATAATTGAGATCAATTTGGAGCATTAATATTGACATTAAGTAAACAGAATTAAAGGACATTTTTTAGGAACTGTACACATAGCGAAACATCCATATAATTAAAAAATGTGCAGTTGGAGTTCAAGAACAAAAACATTTTTGAAAAATAAAAAACACGCCCGCTTTGGTAACTAACGGTACTAACGGTACCGACCGGTAGCGTGGCATAAATTGGAAGAATTCAGCAAGGACGAATAGAAGCTGATAATGATGATGTCATAAAAATATTCTAAAACTGAAATTATAATTTTTAAGTATTATAAGGCTGAGTATACACTTAAACTTTTGCTAGAGCTGATGCTCTAGCAAAAGTGTTGTACCATTCGTAAGTACATTACATTGTCATCACTGTAATGTAATTGCGAAGGGTACAATACAGGCAAATGCTCAATTTCCTAAATATTTCCATGTGATATAACGTTCTTGCGAATGCTCGAAGCTGTGTTCTACATAATAACAGGTAAATGCTGTAAGGCGACTGAACATTTACCTGTAACATTTTTTTCTGTCTTGCATACACTCCAGTCACCCGCGCTCATGCCTTTGCTCGATAAAACATTAAACTAAAACGCTAGTTGTTTGTAACAAAACATTGAGCGTCATCTTCGAAGTGTCGTTCGCGTAAATATTACAACAGCGAATGCTCGACGTTCTGTTACTAGCAAATGCTCAAGTGTCTACTCACCTTAAGGGTACTTATACGCCCCCTGCGGATCGAACAGGGTATTTTTACACTTCGTATACAAATAAACTTTGAACAATCGCTAATAAATACAAAAGCGATACATATCTGACAAATATACGTAGAATGGGAAAAATAGATACAGTGATATAAAAAATAAGAGTGATTATTGATGCCTTGTAAAATTGTATATATTACTTTGGCCATTGTATTTAAAGTTTCAGTTAGTTATTCACATAAGTTACAAATTAATATTTATGAAAAACTAGTGACGAGAGTTCTGCACGATTCTACGATTGCGTTTCTTGCCAGGTTCACAAAAACATTGAGAAGAAATAAGATAAGAAATATTCGTGTTTACATGTTTTTATATATTTTATAATACCTAATATATAACTACCTCGGGTTGCCAGCTTAAGAATTTTATCGATTTTTTGAAGTGTAACTTCTTTAGCGGCGTTGTGCACTTTTTTTGGTATGGGTAAAAAAATGTAAACTCGCGTCAGGATCACGTGACCCTGTTCGAAAATTCGTAGATCACGTGACTCTGATCGAAAATTCGTAAGACGGCAGGAGAGCAATGAAAAACTACTACAGTCATATCGTTGTCATAGTCATGTTTGTGTACGAGAGCGCAATAGATACCATTTATGTGTTTAACCACATAAATGATAGTACTTATACTGATAAAAAAAAATCCTAACCATTCCAAAATATTCAAAAATACACAACGTTTACGTTCAAGTTTTCACTTCTGCTTTTTTATTTTTAATACGGTTACGTTAATCGGCCAGATTTTAGGATATTGGGCATATTTCGTTACTTAAAGTAGAAAATAAGCAGTGATGACAAAATCAACTTGGCAACTGGGAAACTTATAATATTAAAATTTAGCATAAATTTGCTAATTTGAACTTTGTACCACCTGAATAAAGTTATTAAACTATTCATTTCGATTTTTTGGCTATTTCTTTTGAATTTTATTAAATTTGCGTACCCTATTAACAAGACGGACAAAACCAAACAAGAACCGTTAAAATCGGTTCAGCCGTTTTTGAGTATCTTGCAAAACTAAAGAACAGCGTTTTTTTTATATACAATTAAAATATTAAAAACGTAAATTGAACGCTTAACCTCTGGTTAGTCGCTGCTCGTCTACTGACATATCTGAGTCAACTCCACACGATTTATTTAAAAATAGTGGATCATTAAAATTATCGTGACTCAAAAAACTGGTTCACTACACATGAATCGGTCCTAATGACCAGTAATGATAGTTCACTGGTTCTATGGGTGACACTGTCGCGTCCGTGATGACTGGCGACTGATCTTTGACACTTGATGTTTATTCAAATAGTCAATTAAATGGACGACCGTATTTTTTTTTTTAACATATAAAGTGGCAGAGGAGAACTGTTTGCTTCAAGACTTTGACATTACCGAGGTTATGCTTCATGGTTTAGAAGTTTATAATTCTTTAATTATCGGCCGGTCTCAATGATCTACCTGTCGATGGATTTGGCTACTAGAGGTAGAATTTTGACATATTTTGTATGGAGCTTATAAAATCTCTAGTAGCCAAATCCATCGATAGTTAGATTATTGAGACCAGATGCTAATCATTGACGTCTCTACCAGGACTGCGCCATAACTTCACAAATTGACCATTCTCTAGGAAGAGACAACGCTACTTTGTGGACAATAGCTGTCAAAGGCCGCACGAGTTATTCTCTTTCACACTCTGCAGTCAATATTTACTTTTTAATTGAAAGGGATAGCGCAGTCCTGGTCTATACGTCAATGAATTTAATACTTAGTGATAGCAACAACATAAAATATATGCCATTCAATGCAATACTTTTGTTTGCAACATATATAGTCCCTCCAACGGCCACAGCGGTACTGACAAATCATTGGTCTATCTAGTTTAGCCGTGCGCTTGATTGTTTGTGAATTTGTTACATTAAAGTACTGTTTACAACATTAGTAAGTTTTTTTTTTTTTTTATTGTGTTATTTTAAAAAATTAAAGTGTTTTAAAAAGAAAGCTTATAGTAGTAACCTAAGGGCCTAGTTGAAAATCAGCGTCAGGCGTTAGCCTGGCATATGCTGAACTAGGTCCTATTTTCAACATAATTATCTATATAAATATAAATACATGTTTTTTTTTTATATTGTTAATGTGTTGTTATTTTATGTGTGTAAAATTGTATTTATGTCGAAATAAATTATTTCTTCTTTCTTCTATAGCATAGTATAAATTTAGAGCCAGTATCATCAGAAGAGGCCAATCTCGTCACAGACAACGCAGACGTTATAGTACCTATATAAGTGCACTCTCTATTTGTTCACTTTCGTAGTCCTACGGGATGGAAATTCCAGAGAATAGGCGCAAGACTCACAGCACTGACAGAGACATGTGCCCCGAGCTGGTCTCTCGATCCTCTCGGTTACTATACTGAGCCTCGGATCCCTCTTTGATCACACCATAGAAACAAAAAAGGTAAACAAGCTAATGTGCATATTTGGTATAGTGCTTAAATAATAAAATCTGTATTTTGTCTCCTATACCAGAGTATAGGAGACAAAATACAGATAATCACTTTATCTATTATTTTTAAACTTTCGAGATTTTTATACATGTTAGATAGGTATATTTCGGAACTTAATTGCGTAAATTATTTAAAGTTACTAACTTGCTTTAATTCGCGCGATTAAGTCCCGAAATATATCTAATTTGATATATAATATACACCTACAAATTGCGCGAGCAGTTAGGCGACGCCAATTTTTTGTAAACAATGTTACCAAAATGTGATAAATAAATAAAAAAAAAACTACAACTATATTTTTGCCGAAGTGCTATGCATTAAAAAACCTCAATCAAATCCAACTATCTACAAGTATTTAACGAAGCTACAAACCAAAAGACACATAAGGTCAAACTAACAGACATACAAGCATCACACTACCTTAATAACGCACAAGTAATCATATCAATTAGAAAACAAATTATAAAAGTCTACAAATATTACTAAGCAAATTGTAACAAGATTGTAAATATCAACGCATTTGTATTGTCAAAACAAAAATTACCCTACAATCCTGCGCACAATTCGATCAGAAACACAACAAAGCACCCTCATATATCGATTCCTTGCCTTGTAAATATCTTATTGTATCCTCCGGTCGTCTGTCCGTCTGTCTGTCCGGTTGATTTGCTACTCGCTCCTGTATAGTAATGAAGGCGCGGGCGCAGTTCCTTGACAGCCCACTCGCGCCGACCTCAAATCGTAACTCGATGTTCCGATGATCGATTCGAACGATTATAATCGTGTGTGTTTAATCGATTATATGTATCGAGGCGGTTTGCGAGCTTAATTATTGTTGACGGTTCAGATGTGGAGGGATTTGCATACCAGCTACTTGTTAGTGCATTGAAATATTGCTTTTCGAGGTACTGATTTCACAGAGATGCTGTGATAAGAAAGTTACAAATTAATCGATACATAAAGTTTAGTAGTAATTTAGTTTATTGTCAAAGATGAAGATGTTTTTTGTTTATATGAAGTATTATATTATATGAAAACATTTAACATGCTACAATGTTGTGGGTTTTTAGAAGTCGAAATTATAAATGCATGAAAAAACATCTGCCCTCTTTTTGTTTTATTTATAGTAGATGTATAAATGGCGTAACAGAAAGGTGTAGTCATAAGCAATAGTCGTTAATATACATGGTAATTTTATCGAAATCTAAGCACCAAAATTTTTTTTTTAAATTTTGCGTGAAAAAAAATGCTTTCGAATTTAGCACTATGAGAGGTAGTAAGAGTAAGATAAAGTATGGCACTTTGTCTTACTCTTTTTCAGCTGAAATTTGACAAAAAAGAAAACCTTTATCCATGTCCATAACAATGCAGTTGGATTTGATACCACGACAGATGAATGCAATATGTATTTATTCACTAGCTGACCTGCGTCTGCTGTCGCTCCTATTAATCGTAGCGTGATGTTATATAGCCCATAGCCTTCCTCTATAAGTGTGGCTATTAACAGAAAAATAAATATGTTTTTCATTCGAACCAGTAGTTTCTGAGATTAACGCATTCAAACAAAAAACTCTTCAGGTTTATAATATTAGTATAGTTCTTTTTTTTATTTTAATTATTAAATTATTAGGTGAAAAAAAAATCCTGCAAGTTTTTTCGTAGACGTGACTTAATATAATTATGAACGAAATTAAGCGGACAATGTTTATAAAAATGTAAGATCGATACGGATTCTAAAGACATACTTAAAAATACAATTATTGCGATGTGTACGAGTATGTGGCCGTATGGTACCGGCTTAAGAATGGTTTCACCCCATCTCTTCCCGTGGGTGTCGCCAAGGCGACTAATGGATGTCACACCGGAGGACAAACAGCATCGTCTTTCGCGTACTTAAAGCCTTATTATGATCGCCAAGCCGCTCGCCAAGCGTGGCGATGCCAGAGGAGACCGTGCCCAGCAGTGGGACATCATATCAGTTGCACGTAGTACTACGTGTACGATAAAATAGTAATCATTTTTATTTAAATTAAACACAAACGAAAGCGACCATTTAAAAAAAACCAGTAACTCGATTTTCAGATACAGAAACTAAGAAACATCACGATTCAATAACTTTTTACCAAAAAATCCACATTTATTCAAATCGGTCCATTAGTTTAGGAGCTACGACGTCCAGCTACAAGACACACACATTAAATATAAAGGTAACACCACTCTCTTTTTGTCAATACGATTCACCGTTTTCGCGTGTGCGCTGTCTTTAAACGGAAATAATTTGTACAATAATTTGTACCTGACTGAGAAATACTACAAACCACAAAAATACAGGCGCGTACAAAGTATTGTATTATTACTTTTCCTGAAGCATATTAATAAATGTCATATTACACAAATGTGTAATTCTTTTAAACACGCAACGAGAAGAGATCGTATCGATTAATATTTGGTAGCTGGAGGCGAAAATACCATAATAAAACGTTCTTATTTAAATAAATTCATCACATTATAACTGTTTTGTGGAATATAATTTACCTGTCATTGTGTTGGCTCATGGCTGTTGTAGGTGCGATCATGTGCATTTTAAAGTTCAAGCCGACATACATGATAAAAAATTTAAAATCCACAGGATTCTGCAACCTGTTCCCCTAGACAAGTTGCATAAACGCTAATGGAAAAGAATGACAATCAAATGTGTGCGTGCAAAATCGCTAAAATGATAATAATAGGAGATTGGCGCGCGCTTCGACGCCATTCCATTCCATTATAGAGGTTGGGCATTGAGGTTGGCAAACGGTTGACATTCGATTAGGTAGGATTTGTCTAGGTGGGCAGGTGCTTAATTTCTGGATAATAATGATGAACTTCTTTCGTCAGTTGTACAATAGAGAGAGTGCGTGAAGACACTTCTTCACCGCCGATAATCCAGTATCTGCACCACGACCTGACGAGAGTAGTGACTCTCGTCAGTTTCTATCCATAATGTTAAATAGAATAACGTCAATGGTTTTAAAAAGTACGCACAGGACACTGCCCGTCATCCGGTGTGACATCCCTTAATCGCTTTGACGACACCCACAGGAATAGATGGGGTAGTACTATTCTTAAGCCAGTACCTCACGACCAGTAGTTACTAATCCATACTAATATTGTAAATGTGAAAGTAACTCTGTCGATCTGTCTGTCTGTTACGTTTTTACGCTTAAACCGCTTAACCGACTTAGATGATGTTTGGTATGGAGATAGTTTGAGTCCCGGGGAAGGACATAGGATAGTTTTTATGTCGTTAACCGACATACAAGCAGGCGGAGCCGCGGGCGAAACCTATTTCGAAAATAAGGTTCGCAAGTGGAAGGACGGATTCAAATGCATTTTAACCATTTGCAGCCGTTTCTGTGGTTTGTTAGCATTAACACATAGGTACTAATATTACCTATCAATGCGAAAATAAATCTATTTGCCTGTTTTTATTTAACGTCAATTCACGTAGCCCATTCTGGAACTTATTCACACATAATACAGCCATGGGGTCGCCTAGTGGTCGATATTTAACTAGTTAAGATACTCCTCTTGCATATTATTACTATATATTTTTTTATATTACTCGTACAAAACGAAACTCCAATAAGTAAACATTGAACATTTTGTTTTAGTCCTCATTCGAACAAGCAATTTTTTAACGCGCGTTAAAAATACGGCGACCCGGCTTCCTGAAGTGATTATGTGATCTATTCGATCTTTTCCAAACACCCAGCGTTGAAAATACAACACGGCACGATAAAAATACGTCGCGTTGACGCGTAAACGTGTACTTGGAAATGCATTTGTTCTATTTGAGTGATTTTTACGCGCGTTAAATATACGCTTGTGAGGCCTTATTTTAAATATATATTTGGAACACATTATAGTATGTACGAATAACTCTTTGCATTTCTTACCCGATTACTTGATTCGCGTACTTTAATGTAGATAAAATGTCATTATCATATTATGACACTTTTTATAATTTTTTCACAATAACGTTAGACTTATACCGTTTAACATTTGACATAAAACTCAACAAAACAACATTGTCACTAACGTCCATAAAAATAATAATTGTAACCATTAAGTGCGAAACTGTTACAACTGAAACCTTTCAAAGTGCGGCAAATAAACATTCGCAAAGGGAAACGGTAAATTTTAAATGGCCCGCCTTAAGGCAGATGACTCGGTGCTAAAGATCACACGGCAAATTAATCACACTTGTTCTGGAGATTTACTGATAACTGCTCGAAAAATAACGCCTCGGGAATGAGTTATAAGTATCGTCGGCTTTAAAAAATTAACTGTTTGGCTTGAAGCTATTAAAGAGAGGATGTCCCATGTTATCACAAATGATAATTTTCGTACTCTCGCATGCTCGGTTCGGTGTAATGGGAGGATGGTGTGAGATGAATGCTTGAAATATTGGTGAGTAGATTGTGGGTATTTTTGAATGCAATACTGTCCTTATTTAGGCCGAAATACTGGTTTATTGCAACGTTGTTTTTTTAAATGTATGTGTGATGATTGAACAGATTTATAGATAGGGGAACTATACTAAATACCTCTTTAATTTTTTATGTAAGTAAATGTTTTTGACAAATGTTGTAATGTAAAGTGATGTAAAGTTTTTAATTATTTTGTTTAGTTAAGTATATCAATTGTTATGAATTGTTATTTCATTCTTGCGGCAATCGAATAGGTCGAGATATATGCGAGGTTAAGCAACGTTACCACTGTCGGTTCATAGATGGGTGACCATTTTCGAAAAAAATCACACATCTCCGTGCCTCGAGGAGAACGTTTAGCTGTCGGTCCTGCGCCCAATCCCTTTCTGGTTTGGTCGGATTTCCGTCCCATCGGGCTATGAGGGAATAGAAAGTCCCAAATATTTGTGTGTAATATAATATCTCCTGCGTGGTGGGCTAGTCTCTAATGAGATTAGCCGCCGTAACCGACATCGGTTTGGATACCATTTTTTTTTTAATTTTTGTGTAACATCACTACATAGTATAAAACAAAGTCGCTTTCTCTGTCCCTATATACCTATGTATGCTTAAATCTTTAAAACTACGCTACGGATTTTGATTCGTTTTTTTTTAATAGATAGAGTGGTTGAAGAGGAAGGTTTATATGTATAATAACATCCATATATTTTATACCCGTGCGAAGCCGGAGCGGACCGCTAGTTTCAAAAAAATACTTTAATAATAGATCTCTTACTGACATCTAGTAGATTAGTTTTCCTTTGGGTTTTTGGTATGTCGCGTCTTACCTGAAACAAAATGAAGATATAATTAATTAAGGTACTAATTAAGTTTAAGTTAATACTAGGCTTAGCTCGTAATTTGACTCATGGAATTATAACAATAAATTATTTTACACAATTCAGGAAATAGCATTTACAAAAATGTTCTAAAAAACATAGTTTCTCTACAATTTTACGTGGTCTTGAATTTATAAACATTAAAACAAACATTAAAATTAAATAATTTGACCCTACGAAAGAATGACGTCATTGATTTGTTTTTCGTAAAAAATAGTATGGAGCGCATCGTTTTGACGTTTCATAAAAAGATACTGATTTGACTTGACAGTCATCTACCCTATTGCGAAAGATTGTTTCGTCAATTTAACGATGACATTACATAAGTGTCAAACTTGACATGCCATAACAGTGGCATATCTGACGAAGGACCGATGGCTGCTGGAGCAAACAAGTCCTAGAGTGGAGACCGCGACTCTGTAAACGTAAGATAGCCTGCACCTACGACCTAAAGAAGGTCGCTGGGATGGACATGGATGTTGTGGAGTAAATTAGAAGAGGCCTATGTCCAGCAGTGGACCGATACAAGCTGATGATGATGATGATGGCTAAATTGACTTTTATATAGTGTCAATTTTGACGTCACAAAACATAAAATAACTGTTTATGAATTACTATAAACGCGGCGCACATAATCTATTTAAATTAATACACATAAACACAAAAAAAACAAATCAATACAAAATTATTCAAACTGAGACACAAACGACGAACAAAAGAGCACGCGCACGTTCCAAAATTCATTCAAAACAAATCATATCAAAAATCGAAACTCAAAACCCAGATTAATGCAATATTTATAAACATTTGAAATTCATCTTTCGAATGAAAAAAAAAACCAGGGTCCCTAATTGAGCAGTGCGAATAATGACATATTTATACCCAAGGGTTGCGATGATAAAAAAGTAAAAATTAATAAATTGTTATTGAACTAGCCCGCCATAACACGGTCCATAACGGCCGGCGCCTGACTCCTTGTATCAACAAAAACTTATATCATAAATGCAACTTAGATTCGAAGCTTAAGAATTTTTGTACAGTATACTTAAGAAATGGAGAAGCTTGGGTAATATATTTTGCGACTTCGGTTTTAGGGTTCCGTAGCCAAAAAGGCAAAACGGAACCCTTATAGTTTCGCCATGTCCCTCCGTCCGTCCGCAGCTTCCGTATTAGTGTTAGTAAGCTGTAATTTTGCATGGATACTTACTTACGCCGGCAAAGTGAAAGAATACAATTTTGAAAAACATTTTTTTAGGGTATCTCCCCTATATGTAAAGTAGGGCTATCATTAGATAGATCTTTTAAAAACGTTTAGGAGTTGTGAAGACGATTATTTGATTGAATTTTTTATAAGAGCCCTAAATATATAGTGGAATTAAAAGGACAAGTATCACAGCTAAGTAGGCCTTACAAGTTTACGAGTAACAGCAGATCAAATGAGTAGTAGTAACGGAACCCTACATTGTGCGTGCAACAGTTGGCCCAACATGCAATTGCCCAGTTTTGAAGGATGGTATGGGATCCTTATTACTATTAGCATTATTACAATACAATTTCCAGGTTTATGTTTTCTATAAAAATAAGCGGCTGTAGCCTAATGGCTAAGGCATCGGACTCGCAATCGGGAAGTTGCGTGTTCGAATCCTACCTATTATACTACAGATGTGGACCCACTCGTAATACAAGCCATTGAGCTCAGCTGGAGGGGTTAACAGGATTGCTAGTAATGTGGGACCCAAACTTTAAATCTTCGATAATACGACGAAAAATATCAAATCTAAAACAAAAAATATAAAAGGATAAGTACCTACTGTAAATGTCAAAGTAAAACTATAAACAACTATACCTTACCATTAATGATGAAACATTATTATGTTCCTCTTTAATTAGGAGAAAAATTATAAAACGTTACAACAATTTATCATTTCTTCGATTAGCTTTTTCTTAAAACGTATTACTTTGATTCCAAAGAAACGTTAGATTATGCACCTGTTTTACGAAAACTATTAAAATGGTAAACGGTATGTAATTCATCGCTGCTGTTCAAACATTCTTTGAGTTTATTTGAAATACATCTCATTTCTGGCAATTTATTTATTCGATTGAGTAGACCAATCTTGTTCTATTTATCTAAAAACTATGCGTATACTGTAATTTCAAATCAGATCGCCAAAAGATATAACAAGTATCATTTGGCGATGAAAAAACTGAATATGATTCAACGGGCATACCAGAATTGTATAATGACATATTATACATAACAATATACAGGATGAGCTTTAAAAAACCTTTAATTGATTGAACATGACTGCTGACTATTTTAATGTAGTCAGCGATAACGATGACAATTTAAAAATCCATTTTTATCGAAAACTTTAATAACATTGATGAGGATAAATTAATTTCGAAACAGGAGATTAACGCAAATAAAACTGCATACTAGATGGCTGCACTCTCTTAGATATGTAGAACTGAAATCCTATACCTAGGTAACGTGATGTGATCTAGTCAGAGACGCGTGACATTTTTAGTTAAAGTACGAACTAGTTTACCACGTAATTATTCTACTATGACTGCCTCTGTGGCGCGGTGGGAGTGTGTCCGACTGCTACGCAAGAGGTTGTGGGTTCGATTCCCACACGGGATACCACTTTGTGTGATCCATAAATTGTTGTTCCGAGTCTGGGTATACTTTGTGCCCGTGTCTTGTATGTTTGTAAAGTCCCACGCGATACAGGGCTTGTACCCAACTGCGGGAGTGGTCTTTATAATAAAAAAAAAAAAAAAAAGTTATTTTGACATTTTATTACCTAGTCATTCTTCGAGCTAGGCATGCATGTGGACATTTTACGGCTTGGACTGAAGACCCTGGATTGCATCAATCTATCTGATAGGGTTAACTTCAACCTCTCTAATTTCTCGATCTACTTTACCAGCGGGAGATTTGTGATTGTTTATCATTCTATTTTCAAAATAGAATAGAAAAAATGGTTAACTCGGTTTACGGATGATGATTTTACGTGATAATGAATATGTGATTGATGACATATCGCCATTCGCGTTGCTTAGCAACCAATCAATAACGTTACTTCCAATTATATCGCATGTAATGTCGCTGCAATCGCCATTTGCTGTTGCTTAGCAACCAATTAATAACGTGACTTTTTTAGACACTTTTTCGAGAGTGCATCCTGTCATCGATTTATAAGACGTTATCACGTCAAAAATTTTAAAATATTATAATGAACGTATCTATTTTTTTGTTTCTTTGAACGCGATAATCTTAGGAACTACTTGTTAGAATTGAAAAAATATGTTACTGTTGGATAGCCCATTTATCGAGGAAGGCTATATAACAGCACGCTACGACCAAGTAGTTATGAATAAAGGTGTATTTACAATTTTGAAGTTTATGATTTCTAAACATCCTGTATATAACAATATACGTTTAATATAAATTATATGTCAACGTATAATCGATGGATAGAAGAATTTATTGGTTATAAGGTTTTGCGACTGAGGCATTTGATCGCTTTTGTGTTCATTATATGCCTTAATGTGACAGACTGAACGTATTTCATTTCGTTTTTATTTCAACTTGTATGAGAATTGAATGGACTCGGTATTTTAAAGAGGTGCATTAATATAGGTTGATGCTAATATTTGTATACTTATACATTTATCTATAAAAATAATAAAAAAATTCCGAATGTCTGTAAGCGCATCAATCACTTCAGAATGACTGAACCGATATATTTGGCTTATTATTTTTTGTTATATTAATAATAATAATTATATCTTGGGACAACTCACACAAAGCTATCTCATCACAAACTAAGCAGAGCTTGTACTATGGAAACCAGATAACCGATTAACATACTTATATATTTCTAAGTACATACATATTATAGATGACAACAACACCCAGACACAGAATAAACCATCGTGCTCATCACACAAAGTTTTATCCTGGGTGGGGATCGAACTCACGACCTCTTGCATAGCAGTCGGATACACTCCCACCGCGCCACAGAGGCAGTCATATTAGTCATATTAGTAGAAAATTTGAAAAAAAAACACTTTATTTATTTACATGTCCTATGTAAAGGAAGATGTTGTCTTATTTCCCTTATTAGTTATCTACACTAATTATCTTTGTTTTAGGAACTCCTCGACAAGACACTCGGGATACAAAGATTAGTCTATTTAAAATTTGTAAAACAAGCGATTTGGACCCGTTTGTTACAAGCGTTGCAGCAGCGAGGCGAAGTCTAAGCCTTAATTTTTTTGATTAAAATATGTGAACAGTATGTACTGTTTCAGATTTTCTTTTTTTTTAACGTATGTGAAAGTAACGTACACAATCATAGCTTCCCTATACAATTGTTTATAAGTGAAGACCTGTAATTGGCTTTTTGTTTGTATTCTGTCATTTTCTTCCACAAATGTTGTAGCTGTTAGTTTTCCGAATCGAAATAAATAAATAAGAATAATAAAAATATTGACCTACAACACATATAGGTACCTACACTCAAACAGAGTTGTCTATTTAAAAACAAGAAAAATGTTGAACTACAACACATATCCTATATACTCGTACCTACACTCAAACTTCCATTTAAAAGAAAAAAAAAACTAATTTTATCGAACGTAATACATTTTGTCACTAACAATACGCAATATAATGGCAAATAAACTTGCACCACGGTAACCAACAAACAAAAATCCAGAATTTATCTACTTGTTCAAATATAAATTTATATAAGTATCGTTTAAAATACCCTTTTTCTCAGCCAATTCAATACAATTCTTATTGAAATACAATAAACAATAGTTAATTGTTGTTCCAGGTTGACAAGAAATACTAAGGTATGGGGTTCGATGCTTCGGCGATGCACTTTTGTGATAATGTCCCTTAAGTATGGAGGTTATGATTGATGATGGGTATTAAATATTCGAATGAATACGTGAATCGATTCGTATTTATAAATAATTTATTTTTGTGTGAACGGGAGCCTTTTAAAATGTTTTGATGTAGCCCGATACGATTTTTGTAGATGCATTTCTGGGATATAGACTAATGGTGAAGTTTGACTAAAAATTCAGAACGGATTGGCTTATGTTTAGTTGTGTAATTAATTTGGTTTTAGATCAGTTTATTTTCATTACGAAAATATATATATTACGGGTCTTAATCGCGTGAATAGTTTTGCAACGGCCGTGGTCACGGGTAGACCAGTCTACCCGTGACCACGGCCGTTGCAAAACGGTCGAAACGTCGGGCAATAAATAAGGTATTTTACCTTAAATAATTCACGCGATTAAGACCCGTAATATATATATATATTCGTAATGTGTACAAATCGCGAAAGTTTATCAACATTTACAGTTTATTTTCAGTGAACATTGTGTTGAATTATCGTTTATTTAAACTGAGCGCAAACAAACAAACTCAAAACTGCTATAAAGTCATATTTTACTATACAAAGATTAATACATAATTATGCCTAATTATATACGTACATTTCTATTAGTTTTCTGGTTAAACTTATTTTTGTTACGGTTATAAAAATAATTTGTGTTGTATAATAGTAAACCTTAAATAGCGTATAATTGGATCAACAAACAGACACAAAAGTCTCTATGTTATCATTAGCTACATCAGAAGCGCCAACAAAAATCATTTAATCCTGTCATAACATTTCATCTGTCCATTTTCAAAGAATTTTGGGTTCGTGATATCGTTATGATAACGTACCTATGTTAGCTTTGAATTTTAATGTTGCCAACAATGTGTTTTTTGGTTTCGGCTATGTTTTGATTTTGATCGTTATAATAATATTTTTGATATAATCGACGTCGTGGAACAGTGGAAGCACAATGGCTCAAAATCCAAGCAATTTGATAGATGACTGCAATGAAAATAAATTATTTTTTCACTAATCAGGCCATTTAAGCAGAGCTCTGAATAAATACGTTCCTAAACCATTTAACCTGTTTAAGAATATATAGTCACAAAAAATACTAAAAGTACCTAGTTATTATTACAAACCTTAGTTATGACGTCATGATAATGTAGTCCATATTGTAGGAACTTGTCGCATAGGTATAGTATTTTTAAACGTAACTGATTTAACATGACAGTAATCTACCCTATACGCTTTGTTTCATTAGTTTTATAGTTGTTCAAAATCGATGAAAGAAAACATCGTGAGAAATGCAATTATAGCTCTTTAATTGTAAGACATTGACTTATCTTTTTTCACTTAGTATTTTATTTATTTATTTACTATGGAAGACTAACAGCTAAACAAATCATAGTAAATCAGTGAGTGATATAATCTGCCAGCCAATTACAAGTCTTCACGTGTAGAAATCATATCAACACATACTACTAGTGAAGAAACACGTGAAATACCTACTAATTTATCCAATTAATAGAATAGAATAACATTTCTTACAATTACTTACTTATTATTATTATTATTACATTACACTGCATACTTATATCACATGACAGATTATTGTTTGAAGAAATTTTCAAGAAACAGCCCCCATAAGTATAACTTTCAAATCTATTTTCTAAAGTATATAATTAAAACATCCTGTACAACTCGTAGAACAACATCCCATACACTATAGTAGCACATATCAGACAATGGGCTTCAATACGGGAGCCGCGACCTTTACCACAACCATATCGTTTCGTATCATCTTTGCTACCGACTTCACCCCGTGACCTGTAGGGTGCCTGCAATGTATAGACTCTGTGGGATATGTCCTGTTTAACAAACTAAAAGATTTGAGACTTGGTTTAATCTTTTAATAAACACTAGCTGTCCCGCGCAACTTCGTCTGCGTAAATTTTCTGTTGGTTGTAGCGTGATGTTATATAGCCTACAGCCTTTTTCGATAAATGGGCTATCATACAGTGAATTGATTTTTTCAATTCGGATCAGTAGTTCCTGTGATTACCGCATTCAAACAAACAAACTCTTCAGCTTTATAATATTAGTATAGATAATATAGCTTTTCGTTAATTTCGCAGATACTAGAGAATGACGGACCGAATAAATCTTTTTAGTGGTGTTAAAATAAAGAAAATTAGAATTAACAAAAAATGGTCAATTTTGTATGGGAACTTCTATTTTGGTTTAAGACGAGTAGGAAATTCTAGTAAATAAGTTTAACGGAGCTTTACATTTGCGGAGGCGTATAGTTTTTTTTATGGTTACGAAAATTGACGGCTTCAGGAGAAAGAACTAGGAGACTGATGAAGACCACGTATTAAGAAATTTTGTTCCTTCCGTATATTCTTAATTGTATCGAAAAATATCCATCATTATAACTATTTATTAAACGAGAAGTAACGCGCATTATTTAGCTTAAAATTACTTGTGGCAGTCCGCTTGTAACCACGGCCAGTATAACCTGGTCGAAACGTCAAGAAATTTTAAGGTAAACAATGCCCGTTAATTCCCGTATAATAAATAGTTATAATCATACAACGCGAACGTTTAAATGTCCATCATGCTCACTAAGAAAAAAGGAATGATTTTTTGAAAACGTGCGTGATAATTTTTCATGATTTTTTAAATACCTACGTTAAAATAACTATAAATGTGAAATTGTGGGTCGCACATTACTAGCAACCCTGTTAACCCCTCCAGCTAGGCTGGATTGATTGTGTTTGAGGAGAAGTTCACGGAAGGAGGGGTGAGTTTACGTCGGAAGTACAATGGCTAGAATTCGAACCCGCCACCTCACGATTGCGAGAGACAAGTGGCATAAACTGTAATCGAATAGAATGACGTCCTTGCGCTTGCAAGACCACGAATATAACATTTTTAACATGAGATTCGCAGTTTTGCCTGCGTTAAGACGGCATTCTATTCGGTTGTCATTCTATGCGATTGTCATTTTATTCGATTAGAGTTTATGTGGCATAAACTCTAATTGTCGTCTAGGGGGACTGATACGCCTTAACGTTATTGCCGCTTTAATTGAATTGACCATGACCATTAAGTAACTGCTTAACTTTGCTTATCTATAGATCTGCTGTATCATTATAAGCATCACAAGTACTTGTACCAACAAAGTTAAAGGCCTGGTTTACATAAAACTTGGGAAAATTGGTAATTACGATTTTTTTTAAAATTAAACTTAATACTTTAAGACATTCTCAAAAACTATTTCTGTCGCTTATTGTTTTTTTAAATTAATGGCCTATTCTGTAGTAAGTTTTACAAAACGTGTGGTGCACCTACAAGCAGCTCTTGTTTTTCGAATGCCAATGTTTGTGTCCTGTGGAGCAACTGCGCAGTCATAAACTTACAGGATCAAACGTTTTCACATCATTCGCAATGTACTTAATACATCGACAGTTTAGAACACAACCTATTAAGCAATCTCGGTCAAACTCACCAATGGATGTCAAAGTGAAAATACTGGTTAATCAAAATAACGTGCCTAGTCGTATTTTTTCTCGTGCTGTCACGGATGGAATCCAAAAAAACCTTTTAAATGGTAGTAACAAGTGGTGAAGTTTAGAAAGGCTTTGTCAAAGTTATGAGCTGTTTGTACGACAGATATTTTGTAGAATTGTATAGTATAATCTTATGCTATTTTAGCAACCAATTTTAACGGAGACTAAAGATCAAGCAAATAGAGATTGTTGACCATTTTTTTGAGACCCTTTAATTTGATACCCATATTGCAGTATTCAAAACAACTTTTTTTTTCACACCTCTTTATTTTGACATCTCACAGCCGCCATGTATGTTTTTTTCAAATGTCACATATATTTAAGAACACTTGGGCGATCAAGACGAATCTATATAAATCCGTTCAGTGGATTGTGAGATATCAGATAATAAAGAATGTGACATACATACATACAAGATACGCGCGAAAAACATAACTCTTCCTTACAGTCGGATAAAAAGAGACTGATTTGAGTTGACAGTCAACATCCCGGTTATAAATAGGTAGTAGATTTTTGATTGATGTCAAAATGAAATCCCTTTACGTTCCAAAAACTCTCTCTTCTGATAATACGTTTGGCTGTCAATCCTGTACTGAATATCTCTTTATCCATACTAATATTATAAATGTGAAAGTAACTCTGTCTGTCTGTCTGTCTGTTACGCTTTCACGCTCAAACAGCTAAACCGATTTAGATCAAATTTTGTATGGAGATAGTTTGAGTCCCGAGGAAGGACATAGGATAGTTTTTATCGCGATAACCGACATCCACGCAGGCGGAGCCGCGGGCGAAAGCTAGTACTTAATAAGTTAATCTCTTTAAATTATGAAAAAAAAAATGGTTGTCTGTAAAGTTGGTTTACGAACGATAATTTAAAGTGTTAATGTTATTGTTTCTTAGCAAACAGACAATAACGTGACACTTTTTCGTAAGTGCAGCCGGCCATCGATTTGTAAAAAGTAATCACGTCAAAAAAAAAGTCTACAGTTTTATAGTCAGTTTGGTATACATAGATGCAGAAACCATTCTCATTTTATGAAAATATATATATATTACGGGTCTTAATCGCGTGAATAATTTAAGATAAAATACCTTGTTTATTGCCCGACGTTTCGACCGTATTGCAACGGCCATGGTCACGGGTAGAGTCTACCCGTGATCAAGGTACTTTACCTTAAATTATTCACGCGATTAAGACCCGTAATATATATACTTTCATAATGTGTACAAATCGCGAAAGTTTATCAACATTCTCATTTTAACGTTCGAACTTAACTGACCACTTAATAAAACAACAAATAACGATCCCTCGCAACTGATGCTTAATTCAAAATCGGCTATTAAGTCCCCATAACAAATAAATCATAGCAGATGTCATCAAAACATATTGATTTATAACTTTGTATTATATTATGTGCCTCTAGCGAAAATAAGTCTAAGTTCATTTTTGTAAAAAATGAGTACAATATAAAACCGGACAAGTGCGAGTCGGACTCGCCCACCGAGGGTACAAATTTGTAAGTACATTTCTATACTAATCCATATCTGCTGTCTGTTACGCTTTCACGCTCAAACAGCTAAACCGATTTAGATGAAATTTGGTATGGAGATAGTTTGAGTACCGAGGACAGTTTTTATCACGATAACCGACATCAACGCGAGCGGAGCCGCGGGCGAAAGCTAGTATTATTATAAAGAGGAAAGATTTGTATTTTTCATGTTTGTAAGTGTAACGATCGCTTTAGTCTTTACTGTAAAATGTTAGTAGTTAGTAGCATAACATTGCAGTAAATATTTTCTTTTACACAATAGCACCATTATAAATATTTACCTTATTTGAAGTTGGTGTCAATTAAGCTAGTCCTCCAAACTGTAAGAGCGCCGATATAACTCAGAGGACTTAAACTCAGAGGACTTAATTAGAGTCAACTATGTATATATGGGGAACGCCTTTAATTGATAATAATAATAATAATAAAAATGATTTATTCACTTAGGCCGCAAAATACTACACTTGTGAAAAGTCGATTCTACATTTACTTGTAATGCCTGTTCGCAAACAATAGGTAAAGCCCGAGAAAAGAACAGGCAATAAAAACTCGTGGCCACTCTTTTCAAGCTACCAATGTTTACAATGTTTCTCAGTTTATAAACTGTATATGCAGGCAAAGTGCTGCCACCATTATATTATACACCATATTAGAGGACTGATGCAAAAAAAGAGGTCAATAATATTAGAAGAGTACACGAGATTGGATACATCAGTCTCAATGGGCACAACATAGTAGGAGCATCCACTTACGATGTAAAACTTTATGTGCTTAAATGTATCTTATAAGGTTTGTGAATGATCTTATAAGGTTTCCTTTTTTACCTTTTGAGGTCTACCCTAAAAATGTTTATAAAAATACGACTGTCAATTAATGCAAACAGATTTAGGTTGTCTCTTAAAACAAAAAAGAAAGTAATATTAGAAGTTTAACTTCTTTATTTTAAGACATTATTAAAAACAACCTAAAAACAAATAGCTCAGAATTGATTAAAATTGTAACTAAATATAAATTAAATAATATCCAAATTTTAACCCACTAAACGTTTTCTAAATTTACTTATTTAGAGTTATAACCCTTTGTCAAAAGAGGCACAGATATTATGTGTACTTTTTCTCACATTTATGCTGAATTCAATCATAACCAGCCGAGTTACCCATCATTCTGTCTCATTAAGACATTATTTGGAAACTAAAAAACATATGAGGTAAAGCTTCATTGTACTGTCTGAGCCGATGTAGGCTTTTTTTTTCATGTAATTTATGGTACGTCACAGAACATTGTTTAAAGAAGTATATGAGTTACGGAGAACTGCCGGTTTAAAATGGGTTTAATTGAAATATAATCAACTTTGTTTTGAATGATGTATTAAAGGGTTATTGGTTATGAAGATATTGTAAAAGAATATGTTATGTTGATGATCTATAATAATTTAGTACCTGGATGACCGAGATTGGCTTGGTTTTTTAAACGATGTTTTCTAAAAACCGGGCAAGATCATGTCGGACCATGCTCAGTGTAGGGTTCCGAAGCCTTAAATAATTGCATCAGCAGAAGAGCGCATGTTCATGGCACTTAGGCCCTTTTGTTGAGAAAAGCAGTTTTTCGGCTATAACTCAGTGATGGTATATCCGATCTTATCCGAAATAATTTTAGTTTAAAGTATTTCTTAAGCGCTACCTTTGTGATTTTTCATATTTTTTGGTCATTATTATTTTATGCAACTTTCGGAGCGATTATTTCCAAAAACATTTGCCCAATCAAAAAAGTTTATTAGAAACCTTAAAATGTTTTAAAAAGACCAGTCGAATGATGTGCCACACGTTGATGTTAGCTGAAACAGAAAAATCAGCTCTGTTACATGTATGGAGTGCCCGCCCTAAAAATATTTAATTTTATTTACACCTTTTCACCAAATTTCATCAATATTCATTGAGAAGTCTCTGAGAAAATTGACATACGGACGAACAGACAGACAGACAGACAGACGGACATGACGAAACTATAAGGGTTCCGTTTTTCACCATTTTGGCTACGGAACCCTAACAATGAACCTAGCTAGATCCATTTATCGCCCTCGGCAACACTTCCTTAATAAATTTTGCTCGTTTAAGGGTATTTAATTAGATTAGATAGATATTATACTAATATAGTAACGCTGAAGAGGTTGTTTGTTTATTTAAACGCAATAATCTCAGGAACTACTAGTTCGAGTTGAAACATTCTTTTACTGATGGATAGCCCATTTATCGAGGAAGGCTATAGGCTATATATCATCACAATACGGCCAATAGGAGCAAAGTAGCAATGAAAAATGATGCAAAAACGGGGAAAATTGACGCGAAGATGCGCGCGTCAGCTGGTAATGGATAATGTAGAGCCATGTCTTTGTTATTATTTAGCCGGTTTGTTTTTATATAATTGTTAAAAAAAGTGTATTGTTTAGGGAGCATGTATGTATGTTTGTAAGGTTTTTTAATTCAACCACAATATCTAAACGCCTGAAACTACAACTACAATGTGTCATGTGTGCTCAATCACCTACACACTAGAAGACTTGATGGCTGCCTCCGACAAAGCAGTTGACGCGTTACGCGGCTACGTTCTGGGCCACATTTATTTATTGCCTACAATAAGAGTGTCGAAACCGGTTATTCCTGGTTTCAATAGAAACGTTTTCAGGGCCTGAAAAAGGGACCATTTCTAAAATAGAAAAACCCGGTTTATACGCATTTTCGGTTCTTAAAGCAAATTGGTTAAAAATTACATGTCCATTGATTTTCCTTGCACTTAACAGTGTATTCTATTATCTTTGATGTCTTTTAAATATTTAGATAACAAGGAAATTTTTGATGGAAACTAACTTATGGCTGCACCTCTGCCCCTATGCATAAGCTGGTTTGCTCTTTATTGAGTGTTATCACTTGAGCTTTCTAAAGTACCTATGCCAATGGAACTAAATGGAAAGAAGAAAAATCACATTACCAATTAAATCTAATAATGAATTTGTAAAACAGGACCTTGCGACTAACATAAATAACTTGTAAAATTACTTAATAAAACAATGTACTTACATTTACAATAGAAATTGAGAAATGGTTCCAGTACCACACCTGTTAGTAATTCAAATAAAAACCTGACCAGGATTCAGATCGACCATTGCAAGCTTATGCAACAAAATACCGAAAGCATAGAAGGGAACCTTCATACAATACGCGATAGCAATGCACAAGACGTCACCCACGAACCCGGAACCTTGGAATACCTAATGGTTAAGGTATCGGTCTTAACGGTACCTTAACCATTAGGTATTCCGGAGTCTAGGATTCGCGGGTTCGAATCCTACCCATTATGCTACTGACGTGAACCCACTGCTAACACAAGCCATTTAAACTTGGATGGAGGGGTTAACAGGATTGCTCGTAATGTGGAACCACAAACCCACATTATTGTTATCTTAAAAAAAAACCGTGTGGTGTCGTGGGACATCAGATAGGAATGAAGTTCCTTATTATAAAAAAGAAAAGAAAAAAAAAGAAAAAGAAAGAGAAAAAGCTTTCTTAATACAAAAGATGGTTGCCATTTTATCGTCCTCACATTTGTCAATTTAAAATCCGTTCGCGGAACACGAAAATGAACAGATCATTTTATTTAATGTTACGGACGTTTTTTGCCTAGGGTACCCGGGTACAGCCTACAAGTCCTGTGGCACGAAGGACTTTTCAAGTATACAATTCACGGATACAAAATACACATAAACTTGGAACAACCATTTGTGGATTAACTGTTCTGCTTCAAGGTTTAAGGTTGTAAGGATTCTTGATTACTTTCTGTGCTCTAGGCATTTTGTGGGTACACTTCCTACCACGATTGGGACTAATTAACTACGTCAACACGTAGCGTATTAACAAAATCTACAATGTAAATAACTTTAGAGACTGTTTGTGATTTCTAAACGCTACATTTGATACATACTAAGTGTACCTGCTTTCAATATAAGCGCCAATCTGTCCTGGTTGTTGTCCATTAATTAAATGGCTATAGATTTAATTAGAAGTCACTCTGAAATTAGTCTTCTCAAATACCTACACAGCACATTAAGTATACTTTAATGAATAGGTCTAAAGGGGCGTCTAAACGGGCCATTTTTTACGGCAATTTGTGGCGGCACTATTGGCAACTAATTGCTCGGCCAATAATGGCAATATGTCTGCAATTGTATGGCGCATGATTCAGTCTCCTAAACGAACTACACAACCCAACAAAAATAAAATAGAGGGCGACTGAAACAACAACAAAATTGGCCGGGCAACATTGAGGAAGATCTATCGCTCAGCGATCGTCCGGCAACCATCAAATCAATATTGGAGAGTACTGCCATGTTGCCGGCAACAGCATTGTCGGCACAAATTGTCGTCAAAAAATGCCCGTTTAGACGTCTCATAAGGCTTCTAAGCCATAGGCCGTCTTGGTCGGTACCACAACAGTATCAGTTATTCTTCTGTGAAATATTAATGTTAACACATCACTGTGTTTCGGTTGAAGAGCACCGTAGCAAGTATAATTACTGGGCAAATGAGATTTATGAACTAATATTTTAAATGAAGAGCGCGGTACGGTGACATTCAGATATTTGTCAAACAAGGAGTTGGGTGGCTCTGATACTGTTATGGGCTACCGTGACGCTTACCATCAGGCAAACCGTTTGCTCATCCTTCACTTCGTTGTTTTAATTTTAAGCAATTGGTAAAATTAATAACTGAATTATTTTGGCGCCAAAATCCGCCATTTTATATTTTTCTAATTTTGATGTACCGAGTGTCACTCTCACAACACGACGGACATAAATCTAACGACACCTCTAAAGCTAAAATCCATACATAAAATGCATACACTCGGAAAACATAACCCTGCTTCTTGCGCAAGTAAATAAAAATGTATTGTATAGAAACCGCAAGGTAATAGCTTTCAATGTTAAAATGCACATTCAAATATGTTAAGCCGTTTAAGAACAACAGACTGACAGCACTCACTGAGTCTCTAAAATTACAAAGCTTTTTTGTTTGTAAGTTTTTTTTCAGTCATCTTTTTACTCAACCCGATAGATGAACCTTCTTACTAAGAACTGTCCAATAAAAGAAGAAGACTAGAAGAAAGAAGAAAACCATTTATAAATTTCAAAATTGTCTATAAATATTGACCTGATTCATCTAAATTTTGGATGTCTCTTTTCCTGCTCATTTCTGCAAAAACAAAAGAATAATCTAGACATATTACTTCCATGTGACGTAAATCGTATTTTCATCGAACTTTCATGATTGCCGTCAACACAAAAAATATTAATTATGCATACATTTCATCAAACTGCGGAGATTGACGTAAGTCAGAGGTTGCAAACTCGAAATGGACTCCGCTGGAGTATCAACACGGTATTCGTATTTTAATATCTCAATGTATTCGGGTAATGGATAGACGTTTAATGGATAATTTTATTTAATCCTTTTGGTATTATAAAAGAATATTGTACCTCTTAGAATTTGTGTTAGGATTGTACTGTTTCATAATAAATATAGCACTAATAAAGCATAGCATTTTATGGTTCCCGCGTTTTTCGTTTACCAGTATTTTGACAGTATTTTTCTAGTCTCGATAATTCAGATACTACAGCAAAGATTTATCTTTAAAGCGTCTTCCAGACGGTTGGAAACAAGCGTTGCCGCCAAGGTGACCTTGCTTGTTTCCAACAGTGTGGACAACTGTTGCAAACCAAATTACTTGGTAGATACTTGGTTTGCAACAGCCGTCTGCGCTGTTGGAAACAATCAAGATCACCTTGGTTTGTACATTTGTTTCCAACCATCTGAAAGACGCTTAAGCGGTCTTGTTTGCTGGTATTTACGCAGGTATGTCTTTTATTAAATGAACAATTTACCAATCGGTTGTCTTAAATCGTAATTACTTACTTAAATACTTAATAAACAGTCTAAGTCTAGTCGTTTAAAAATAAACTATTTCTAGTTCATCAAAAAAGGTATTATGAAAGCTTGTGATGCGCGTTGACATTTTCAGTTGACCCCAAGTATAAAAACTCTTTTAAAACAAGTACTTAAGCCAATTTTTTATTGTAATCGAAAATACATTCAGGTCAGTGGTGACACTTTTATATCGTGTCGTACTTTAGTTCGAAAGTTAAGACACATGACAGATCCAATGGAGATTTCGTCCACGTCTTGTGTGGTCTCGGCCTACTCATCTCACCGCAAAAACTTACCGATTCGCTTTTTATATAACAAAATTACAACTGCATTTACTCATAAATACATGTCCAACAATATCAACCTTAATCCCTTGTAATAAAGCACAATGGTTTGGAAAAAGTAAGTTGGGGAAAAAAGGTCCAAATAATTGGCTTAGAAACTGTCAATGCGAAATGATTTCGTCGCGACTGATATCCACAATTAATTGTAGAAAATAAAAGGATTTGGAACAAATAAATTTAGGACCCGACCTCCTTCGATGTTCGCAGTAGGGGAGAAATGGTGATGGCAAATGAAGAAATCTCGGATTGAATTGTTTAGTAAATTTTCGATGAAATCGCAATAACTTTTAACGAATTTTGTTCGGTTTTATGAGAAAAAGATGTTTTATAGAAACTCTTTGGTGGTCGTAATCGGTATTCAACAAAATAAACATAACAATATTTTAAAACAAAGTTTTTTTTTAAATAGAAATCACAATACTAGTCGTGCATGCATACCAAAACAAAAACATTAACAGTGATATAGTACGTACATACAATTTTCATCGATTGTTTTGATTGACAAGCGGGATACTATTAGTATAATAACAAATCACTCTGTATACAATTATACACTCGCTAGCGTATTTGACGTAATTAGTATGGATGCAGGGATTTCTGTCAGAAATCACTGTAAGAATTTTAATTAAATTTTACAGAAAAAATACATTATTATAACACTACATAGGTATTCTAGGATGTGACCTGGCTGCGCCCGCGTTCACCCCGTACTTGAAATTCTCTCTTCGCCCTTATTTATATCAAAAAAGACGTAGGTATCTTTGAAAAACAAAAACGAAACGAACAGTTCGTTTAACGTTTTGAACTTTCTGCGTGTAGAGGTTTTCTAGGTCCAAGGGTTTGTGCTGGAGTTTATTCAGTTTATAAATGAGTCAGGACTTTCAAACAAGATCTGACAACTACTCAGCCATATCCGTTCTTTAGCTACAGAGGGGGGGGGGGGGCAAAACCTAATAATACGCCAAAAAGGACTAAAAGAACGCCAAAGGTACAACCGTTCTTGGTTTTCTAATAAAACAATCAATATAGGCTTATAATAATTTTACACTATAAATAAGCGTATTAATAAATAAACGGAGAAAAATGCGTTGTATCTAGTGTTGCCACATCTGTTTTTCTAAATATAGAGAATTGATTTGAGTTGGGGCTTAAAAATCGGGACGCGATTTTAACCAACTTTACATTCAAAATTACAAACTTAAATGATTTTGATTGATCAAAGGATCCAAGACATGCCTTACATTATTTCTTACTTAATAAAAAAATAAACATTTATCAGTTTTGGTACTTTCATTTAGCAAATTCTAATTAGTGCTTTTACTTTATTCTAGCCAGTCTTGTTCAGGTTATTGCCTACCATCTATAATACAAGTTATTTATAATTAATTAGCTAAGGTTTATTACATAACATACAATAAGATTTACACAATAAATGCATGTGTTCCTAAAAAAAACCGATTGTTTTTGGGTACCTGTTTCCTTTTTCGCTTATCATATCTTTATAACAACTTCGTTAAAAAAATGGAATTTTGGCATACCTGTCATGGTGTGCCGGCAGAACGCACGAGAGGGTTAAAATCGGGTCATACCGCTAAAAGCAGTTCATCTGGCAACACTAGCGGTACCTAATAATAATGTTAGGTTGAAAAAAATGATTTAACCCTTCATTAACGACTGTATAAGGCACGGCCTGGCTTGCCGTTTCTGGCCTTAAAGAGGCTTTATAGGTAGCTTATTATCTGCCTATTACGGGCGATAGTTTGTGGGTGCTATATGGGTGTTAATAACTGTATTTTCTTTTAGATATGTGGACGACGACGTTGTTGATTCCTAGAGACCAATCATGATCGAGTATTGCATTTATCGGTGGAAAATTAAACTGATTAATAGATGTCTGTGCGTATAATTACGATTTGTGAAAATCATCGATGTATGGGCAGGAGTGGATAATTATACCTATGTAGAGACTAAGTAGGTGATTGATCAATTTACGATTTTTCCTACGAAGATATACCTAACTACTCGTATCTACATATAGTAGGTACATGTTCGTAAACTTTCGCAATTTCTACACATGCCGTATTGCAACGGCCGTGGTCACGGGTAGACCACGGCCGTTGCAATACGGTTGAAACGTCGAGCAATAAACAAAGGTATTTAGCTTTAAAATAACATATTTACGCGATTAAGACCCGTAACTTATACAACTTTATAATATAGTAGGTAGTCAAATATTCGTTTCACTCCTATTCAAGAGCATTACAGAGAAAATTGGGATATAAATCTTTCTATGCAATGCCAAATAAAAAATGAGACCAATTTGCAAACAAACAGCCAAATAAAATGGCCACATTAAATACCATAAAATACCTTCTAAAATGCGAAGCCTCCAACACGGTTCAAATTAACTCAGATTAAAATTAACATAAAATAAAATATATTAACTTTAAAGTAACCAAAATATTTTAAAAAGTCCATGAAAACTAATGAATGCCCATACAAAATGCGTCCGAAACATAACTTCGTGCTTTTGTTGCAAAAGTGGCATAAAAAGTTAAAATACTCGCGACGGTATAAACTTTAAACAATACATTATACATTTACAAGCGATAATGATACCATTCGAAACCATCTCAGCTCCCTAACCGAGTCAAAATAGGTAATTAAATACAACTTGCGGCAAAATACTCTAAAAATGCCAGTGCCACAAGCGAAACACAGGTTAACATTAGCACATAATACATAGGTACAAAAGACCGTTTCACAGGTCAACATCAAATCCACACACAGAGACGCGGACGTACAGACGATCTCAACATGCTCTGTTTCGTTTGATATTTAACCGAGAGCTTGTTTTCGCTTGTTAAAGGGTGCCGGTCTTTCGAACCTATGTATTTTGTGGCAAAATCCTCTAAAAATGCCGCAGTGGCTACAACAAGCGAAACACAGGTTAACATTATGCTCAAAAACCTACCAACAAATATCCTGAACATGTTTCTAACACGGTGGAGGACATGTTCAAAGTTTTTGTGGACATGTCCGAACTTGTCTGTTTATGCACGAATCCGTAATGATGCTCGATTCTTGAAACGGGAGCGGAAAGACGATGTGTAATGTAAAATGTATGTTTGTGAAGTTATTTGATGCGAAACCGAATTAAAATGCCGCTGATGTGAATTAATTGTAAATGGATATTTCTTTCAAAATAGTACAAAAATGCTACATAAAAATACTACATATTTATATAAAAATGTTTTACTATATTTTATAGGTATTTGAGCTTATATCTTAAACTTACATTTAAACTTTCGCGTTGCATGATTATACCTATTTATTATACAGGAATTAACAAAAAAAAATTGCTTGACGTTTCGACCAGGTTGCACCGGCCGTGGTCACAATCAGACCTCGTTGAAACGTCAAGCACTTTCAAGGTAAACAATGCGCGTTAATTCCCGTTTAAAAAATAATTATATTATATGTTCCTATATAGTGAACGACACATTTGGAAACGAAACACGACACATTTCAAGTAAATTTTAACTATTAATAGAAATTGATTCACGGCGACGGCAAAATTTCGTTTCTAATAACTGCATTGATAAATTTTCATTTTCAAACATTCAATTTCTAATTTATAGTAGTAAAATTGAAACTAATCTAATTTATAGTATGTACGGTTAATTGTGATAAAGCTATATGGTCTCTGGAGCCAAAAACATCGAGTGTTTCATGGTCCCTTTGGATCCAATTAATACACTACGAAAATTTGGACAAAGCTGCAGCACGTTTGTATAACATGTTGTTTTTAAACTTTCGCGATATTAACACTTAATAAAATACTAGCTGTCCCGCGCAACTTCGTCTGCGTAAATTTTCTCCGTTTTTGCAACATTTCTCATTGCTGCTCCGCTCCCATTGGTCGCAGCGTAATGTTATATAGCCTATAGCCTTTCTAGATAAATGGGCTATATAACAGTGAAAGAATTTTTCAATTCGGATCAGTAGTTCTTGAGATTACCGCGTTTAAACAAACAAACAAACTTTTCAGCTTTATAATATTAGTATAGATTAGAATATTATCGGGACTTTATTTACCCGACGTTTCGATCGAATTGCACCGATCGTGGTGACGGGTCGACCCGTAACTACGATAATATATTAATATATTTTACATATATTATTAAATAGACGCTCCGGTTGCACCGGTCAGCAGTTATATTTGTAAAAATCGCGAGAGGTAAATTATAAGTAAAGCTAAATATTTGTATGAATACTTTATGGATATAGGAAGTTTAGTTCCCCACTTTGTTACTTTGATATCTACATGAACCTTGAAAACATAATACTCGTAGATATATCAGAGCAGTCGTGTAACAAATGCCCACCGTTCTACTCGTAACATTACATTCAAATAACAGTAGCAACAAAACTAAAAAGCTTTTATGTGATGAAAGTAATAAAGCGGTGATTACGAATCGCTTCACTATAAACCACTCATTAGCGGCCGAGTAAATAAGTGAATGAATGACTGATGATTGGGTGGGTATGAGTTTTGGTTTTCTGGGATTGGTCCTGTGTAAATTGTTTTTAAATAAATGAAATTATATATTTATTTGACGTTTGTAGTCACTGCAGCGGTAGCCTAATGGTTAAAACATTAATACAAATTGGTTGTAATGTGGGACCCATAATTCCACCCCAACAGGTAAAATAAAGCTCTCAAGACAGTTTTAAGACTATACTTAAAAGCAACTCTAAGTATACTTTAAGATTATAAGTCAGTCTTGTCGCAAACTATAAGATTGAGATACTTGACAAAAACGAATGCTCTTGAGTATGTTATGAGTTGTCAAATGCTATTATAAGTAAAATAGTCTGCTATAATGCAATAATTAGAATTTTATTAGGACAAATATGTTTATAATGTTTGCTTAAAGGACTACTTTGCTTGTTGGGACATTACCTACTAGTTGTCATTATAAAAAAAAGTTACTTAAGTTTGTATTTGTAAGGTATGGAATGAATATTATGAAACTAGGTATCAGTTAAAACGAAATATATATCGAGTTGATTTTTTACATAAAATATTTTTTTTGGAACGCACTTCCCTGTCGCACGTTTTTGTTTGCGGGATGAGAGGGTAGACGGAAAAAAGTGTTACATTTTGACATCGGCTATGTGAAGTACTTTATTATTATGAAGCAAGAATAAGGAGGTTGGGATAAATAAGTTGTTTGTATGCTGGTAAAAGTAGTTTGACATTAGGTAAAAGTACCATGATTTTACCTAATGTCAAACTGGCTGTGTGCAATATATGTGTGAACAATCTTAATTTGGAAGAGGACAATGTTTTTTTTTAATCAATTGTTAACACAAACATAAAAAGAATTAGCAAAACGAACTACGTTTCAAACATCTCTCTTTTTCTTCATAAACAGATAACTATGAGAAAACCACTTTAGATGTTATCTACATCAAATTAGTGCCTAATTATTTTTTTTTATTTGTAAGTTTTTATTACTTGGTTTTAATTTTAGATGAAGTTAAGATCTATCTACCTACTCAATCTAATTAAATTACATTATTTGAAACCATATTTACAAAATCTAATTTCAAAAACCGATAAAATGGCCACCCTACGCGAGTTAGTCGTCTCATTATAATAATTTCACACGTCCTGTTCATCGCTGCGGCAATTATGATGAAAGCTGCTGGTAATACGATATTTGTTCTTATTTGCATAAGTGTTAAGTACTTAGGTTTGTAATATTCATTGATATTATTTCAATTATATATCTATACTACCACAATATACCGAGTGTACACAAGGTAAGTTCCACACATATTGACTGCCTCTGTGGTGCGGTGGGAGTGTATCCGACTGCTGCGCAAGAGGTCGGGGTTTCGATCCCCACCCAGGACAAAACTTTGTGTGATGAGCACGATGGTTTATTCTGTGTCTGGGTGTTATTTATTGTATTGTATATAATTATATTAGAAATATATAAGTATGTTTATCAGTTGTCTGGTTGCCCATAGTACAAGCTCTGCTTAGTTTGGGATCAGATGACGTTGTGTGAGTTGTCCCAAGAATATTAAGATTATTTTAAAGTGGTTATTTTTTGCTTTCAAAAGCTAGCAATTACTCAAGCCGTTGACTCAAGAAGTTAATCTATAGATCATAATTCTAATCTAACTAATTTTTATAATATCAATAGAACGATAGATCACTGCAAATCGTGTTTTGATTTTAATATTTTTTAAAAGACGACTGCCGCGGTATTGTACCCTACGTCGCGGGGGACTTCACAAACATACAAGTCACGGACACAAAATACACTCAGACCCGGAACAACAATTTGTGCGTCACACAAAGTAGTGTCCCGTGTGGGAATCGAACCCACGCCTGCTTGCGTAACAGTCGGATATACTCCCACTGCGCCACAGAGCCAATCATATTATTTTCATGCAATTCGACAAGCCTATTTGTATTTGGATGTAACTACCAAAAGGTAACTTCCTATGAGGTCCCTGTGATTATTTCTTTTGGAGTTGTTTAGACAAAACTATAATTTTATTAGTACTTACCAAAATAATCCGTATATACTTATAATTCTTATATATTTATCGTATCATTAAATTCGCCCACATACAGCTTAAACATAATAATGTGTACGACATTATAAATTTGGCCTTCTGTCAACAATACCTAATACAATAAATTATCAATACTAATATTATAAAGAGGAAAGATTTGATTGTTTGTTTGTATTGAATAGGCTCCAAAACTACTGAACGGATTTGAAAAATTCTTTCATCGTTGTGAAGCTACACTAACCCCGGGTGACATAGGCTATTTTTTATCCATGTATTCCTACGGGAGGTGAAACCGCGAGGCGCCTGCTAGTAGTTAATATTATGAAGTTCTACCTACCGCACTTATAGTCATTTAATGCATTTTAAATCTTTCATTAGTAAATCTATACTAATATTATAAAGCTGAAGAGTTTGTTTGTTTATTTGTACGTGGCAATCTCAGGAACTACGGGTCCGAATTGAAAACAATATTTTTGTTGGGTTGCCCATTTATCGAGGAAATATTTATTATTAATTCATTAGTAAATCTATACCACAGATAATATAATACTATTCTATACTAATTTTAAAAACCCGTATTTCCTGAGATTGCCACGTACAAATAAACAAACAAACTTGTTTATTTGGGTCCAAATGAAAAATTATATTATTAAATATTTTTGTTGGGTAGCCCATATATCGGGGAAGGCTATAGGCTATATAACATCACGCTACAACCAATAGGAGCGGAGCAGCAATGAGAAATGTTGCAAAAACTGGGAAAATTTACGCAGACGAAGTTGCGCGGGACAGCTTGTTATAGATAAATAACACCCAGACACAGAATAAACCATCGTGCTCATTACACAAAGTTTTATCCTGGGATCGAACCCACCACTCCCTGCGTAGCAATCGGATACACTCCCACCGCGCCACAGAGGCAGTCATATACCTACATAGTCAATACCTACGTGTTCTAAAAATATGTATTCATCTTAAATCTAACGTGTTTATACATTTTAAATCATAAAAAGAAACAATAAGAGTAAATGATTTGACCACAGAAAGCGTGACGTCACAAGCTGGCATTTCATACAAATTTGTACGAAGTGGATCGTTATTAACGTTTCTTAAAAAGAGGCTGATTTGACTTCAGTCAAAACCCTATTGTAATAATACATAATATATATTACATTGAGACTGCTACTAGTCTATAATTAATACAATTGAATACTTCATCTTAATGAACACACACACATAGATACAAATTATCACCCTAATATCAAACAAATAGATAAGGCAGAATAGAACAGCAATATTATTTTATCAATGATAGAGCGAAACAAAAAATAGAAGTAAAATATAACCTCAATTTTATTGAGGCCTTATAAGGACTGGTCAGAAGTGATTTTGTACTGTTTTTTGTCAATTGATTTTGTAACTTATGAGTTTTTAATAAGGATCAAAATCAATTGGCTTGTTTAGCTTTCGTACCGTGTGCAACCAAGTTCGATTATGACAAGTAAATTATAGTAATGATGTCGATTCAAATGGTTGAAATGGGTTTTTTAAGGTTTTTAATACATATTGGTAAAGATTTATTATGGTTTTTAATAAGCATTGATGTGTGAACATGTTAAATATACGATATAAACGTCTTATCAGATACAAACTTTCGCCCTCGGCTTCGCTGGCCTGAATATCAGTAATCGCGATAAAAATGGTCATTGTTGTTCCCCGGGACTCAAACTGTCCCGGGAACTCAAATTTTATTTAAATCGGTACAGCGGTTTAAGCGTAAAAAGGTTACATACGGACAGAGTCACTTTCACAAGTTTCACATTTACAGTATTAATACCTACTATGCGTTTCAAATGAGTTGATAACTGTCATCATGACATTTCGATTCGCATTACGACTGCAACTTCATTGTATAACGTAAGGTCAGAAAAAAAATCGTAAAAAGTTGTCATTAGTATTACACTGACGTACCTACCTATTTTAATGAACTATATAATATAATAATAATAATAATATTATTTATTAAGAAAACTTTAACACACAAAAAAGCATACAATGGCAGTAAATATATAATAACATCTAACTAATAACATCTTACGACAACCCACACTCGGTCATCTGATCCCAAACTAGGCAGAGCCTGTACTATGGCAACCAGACAACTGATAAACATACTTAATATGTATATTATATATTTATAAATATAAATTTTATTATAAATAAATTACACCCAGACACAGAATAAACTATTGTGTTGCTCACACAAAGGTTTGTCCTGAGTGGGAATCGAACCCACAACCTAATGATATAATAAAAGTATTAAGCCAAGAAAATTAGAAAATATATTGAGCTATATTTTAAGTTACAAATAGTAGGTGAGCCTAATCAATTACAAGATAGGCATATCTCGAGTAGATTAAATATAAACCTGTGTTTCTATTATAACACTTAATACAAATATCTATCTATTTTCACAAACAGAAAAGAAAATGAACAAAATAAAATGTCATATTTACACGTATACGTACTATACTATACCTAATCTAAATTACAAAAAAGTACAATATAATTTTAAAATTAGCAGTTTATTGTCTGTGTATGCTCACTATAGTTGCTCTTGATATGTGATTATAATATTATGTACAATTTACTGCTTAATGTAGCGTTTATAAAATAACATAAGAAATATTTCACATCGTTTGAATAGGCCAAAATTTACGTTACGAATAAGTATGTCACTTACAAGGTTAGTTTTGATATTGCTGCGCTTACAAAATTTATGTCAGAAATAGATAATTTTAATGAATATAATATAGACTTGTGAATACTAACTACAATAATTTACAAACTAGCAAAACATAAAGATATTTAAAACAAATGTTAATGAAGCGTTATGCAGTTTCATAGTTAATTGAGTTAATATATCTATCCTCTGCGTGTTTACGTGCTGGACAGTTTGCATCCCCAGTTTGATGGTCACATTTTCGTTTAAAACGTTTGCACGTCGCACAATTCGGAGGAGAGTCTCTATTACTACATTCCTTAGAGGAATGACCCAGATTTCCGCAGTGGTTACAAGTCGGGCTGGATTCTCGGCAGAACTTGGCTGCGTGTCCAAACTGCTGGCAATTAAAACACCTGGTGACTAATGTGAAGTCTCTAACAGGGCATGACGTCCAATTTATAAAAATACGTCCTTGATTGATAAGCGCTTTTCGAATATTGGCAGGAACTTCTAATATATAGTTACAGGTCAAGAAGTTTTTCTTACCAGATTTGTGACTCAATCTGATAGTCTTCAAAAAGGACTCGCGTGTTTCAGTTGGAAACTTCTCAGCAATGTTTTGGTCGTATAAACAATCATAAACATCTTTTTCACTGAGGGCTACAGGGACACCTATGATAGTGATCCTAGGGCGGCGTTTCGTTGGTTCTTCTACAGTTAGACCGGAACAAGCAAATTTCTCTGACTTCTTTAACTTTTCAATATCTCCTTTACACTCGGTACTAATAAGAACGCCTCCATTCCTTACTTTCTTCAGGCCACGAATGCGTAGTTTCAGTTCCTCGGGTGAAATAATTTTTTGCACGAGAGATTTAGTATCATCACTCGTTTTCGTCTTATCGTTGGGATATATGGCCACAGAGCTCCAGTTATTAGGACGAATAAAGCTATCGGCACCTTTTTTTACCATGTCAGCAAAAGAATTGTTTTGTACTAGATTTATCTTATTTTCAATGACTTCTTTAAACTGCCGAAGAGAATTTTCTACTTCGAGCTGTTCCTCTAGGTGCTGAATGGTCGCATGCGCTTGCATAGTCTTTTGTTTTAGCGCTTGATATAGAACAGCCATCTGGGATGTCCCACTCGTGACTTTGCGACAAAGATTAGTGACCCGGAGCTTCTGGTCCGAGTTCATTTTTCCCTCGGAGACTATAGAACACACTTCATTCAAAAGGGTGTCAATAGACCCCATCCATCTCTGGATCTCCGAAGTAGGTACTACTTCCGTGGGCAGAGTTTGCTTTTCGTCTCGAGAGTGACCTTGCCGAGTTGGCGTCGGCGGGTGACTGCTCATTGCTGTTTGATTACGTCCAAACGGGCTAAATTCCTGGTTAGACATCACTAACACAAAAACACAATTTTAGCTATAATGGTTACGATGTTTCATAATTGCTGTCTATGTAAAAGTAGATAATCATTGGCGACACACTTAATTTCACTGACGCCGCGGTATAGTTTCAATTTAACACGTAAACTTAATTATTTAAAAATATTGCATTGCTAACAAAGACACGTCTGTCGCAAATGAAGTCCAATTTATATATCACTATACATAAGCACTGTATTTTACTATTTAATATTATAGATAAATATATTTAAAAAATCACGAAAAACCACAAAAGTGTAGAATATTCTTATATTTTGTCTATTTACATAATTAATAATAATAATAATATCTTGGGACAACTCACACAACGCTATCCCAAACTAAGCAGAGCTTGTACTATGGCAACCTGACAACTGATAAACTTACTTATATCTTTTTAAATGCATACATATTATAGATAAATAACACCCAGACACAGAATAAATCATCGTGCTCATCACACAAAGTTTTATCCTGGGTAGGGATCGAACCCACGACCTCTTGCGTAGCAGTCGGATACACTCCCATCGCGCCACAGAGGCAGTCAATACTAAATACTAATAATATTACGATAAAGAAAAACGTTGGGTACATAGTTCAACGAAAATAAATATTATGTCCGTCCCATTACCATACACATACGTACTTTACTCGACTTGGGAGTTTTTGTTGCTAGCGGTACAATTTTGACAAGTACAGAGTGAAGTTGTCGCGATCGCGATTATCTTCTCATTTGAAACGCATAGTTTATATTGACACTTTTATTTGTAAAGAAAATGTAAATATAACTCTCGTCACAGTACGAATATGTATTGAAATATAATAGCAATTTATATTTTTCAATTTTTTTTTTACCTTTTACCAACACAACAAAAAAGAATTACCTACATAGGTGGATACATTCTTTATCATCCCTTGAGGGGACTACATTTTAAAATTTCCATTTTAGTGCTAAATTGTGTTATTACAGAAAAATGTTCTTTACGACTCCTACTATTACAGACCGATTGATCAATCAGTTAATCAGTCAGTGTTATATTTGTATATGTTTTAATATAAATTAACAAACATGCCCACGGATTTGCCAGCGTAGAATGTCACCTCTGATTACATAATTTTTACACTTTGGGGCATCACTGGTCGGTTTTCTAAAAACATAACACTTTATTTCTAACCTAAGAACTTAAACCTATTTGCTTTAAAATCAAAATCTGACGGAACACTTTATAACCTATCACCTATGTACTTTTGTCACAAAGCCATTTACCACACATCTGAGAGATCCCAGAGTTAAATCGACGTTTCTTTGTCAGGTTTAGGGCCTAAATCTCATAATAAGCAACGTTTTCACTAGTAAATAGGTGGTTAAGGTCATAACTCTAAAAACAAGTGGTAGGTGATCAAGGTATTACAAAGGTATTTAGTGTTATGTTATTAGTATATTACAAATCACCCTGTATAATCCCTTTAAGGGGGGAATGTGCTACGTCATAAAAGGAACCCATTGTCCAAATTTCATACTTCTAGCTTTAGTACCTAAGAGCTACGAGTACTTTAGTCACTATGATGAATTAGTGAGTAAGGCATTCAGTCTAAACATTATACTTTTTTAAATATTACGCTACTTCGTCTCCCGTTTCCCCGATTTTGTAACATTTCTCATTGCTGCTCCGCTCCTATTGCTCATAGCGTGATGTTATAAAGCCTATGGCCTTCTCGGTAAATGGGCTATCCAACAGTCAATTTTCAATTCGGATCTACTGATCGCGCTATTCTGACGCGGTAATCTCAGGAACTACTGTTCCTGAGATTACCGCGTTCACAAACAAACTCTTCAGCTTTAAAAATAGTTTTATATATATCTTTATATAATTATATATGTAATTATTCTGTACGAGTGTATGTCATTGAGCTCCTCCTAAACGGCTAGACCGATTTTAATATTTTTTTTGTGTGTGTTCCAGTGGATTCGAGGATGGTTTAGATTCACAAAAAAAGAGGCTATATATATATATATATATATATATTGTATATATATATATATATATATATATATATATTGTTTAGTAGACACTTCTTTATATAGTCACACTAATATTATAAAGGCAAAAGTTTGTGAGTGTGTGAGTGTGTATGTTTGTTACTTCTTCACGTCTAAACGGCTGGAGTGATTTTAATAAAATTTGGTATGGAGTTAGCTGACACCCTGGATTAACACATAGGCTAATAATCCACGGGTAACACCGCGGGGCACAGCTAGTATAATATACAGCTTCCGTTGTCTGTGCCCTTAGATCTTTTGAACTACGCAACAAATTTCAATGCAGTTTTCAGTAATAGATAGAGTGATTCAAGAGGAAGGTTTATATATAGGTTTATTTACCCGCGGAAACAGGATGCTCCCGTACGAAGTCGCGGGTGTTCGCTAGTTTTGTATAAAATTTAAATTATTTTCTATTATGCCCTATTATGTTAATGATGTCCGTAATGTATCCAGAATAGATACTTTATGTTGAATGTGACAGCTCGTACTACTTGATTTGAATAATTAATTGTAGTGTGGGCTTTGAAATCACCTTGTTTACTTGTTGAGTTAGTTCGTACTTGTATCACTACGGTCGGTCTCAATAATCTACCTGTCGATGGATTTGGCTACTAGAGGTAGAATTTTGACATATTTTGTATGGCGCATAATATGTCAAATATATACCTCTAGTATCCAAATCCATCGATAGTTAGATTATTGAGACCGGCCGTAAATACCGAGAGAACAAAAGGATTTTTTTTCTCTTAAAAGATAACTAGCCATGTGGGATTCGGTACTAGCAAACCTGTTAACCCCTCCTGCGCACTGGGTTAACGTCCGTAGTATAATGGGTAGGATTCAAACCCGCGACCTCAAGATTGTGAGCCCGATGCCTTAACCATTAGACTACCGTTTCAAAGTGGTCTGTAGTTCCGTGTGCTTGAAATAAGTACGTATAAAGCTTTCATAATGTACCTACTTTCCGTGTTTTCATTATCAGTCAGGGAATATTGCTACTTCCAGTATAAGGGGCGTCTAAACGAGTCATTTTTTACGGCAATTTGTGGCCTCCGATATAAACACCCCTCCCTCCCCCTCCTCCTCAAAAAACGATCCTGGGTAAGCCCATGGTTATGATATGTATAAGATTGACTGTGTGAAAGAAGAGATGGCGAGAAGGGAGGGAGTTCTAAAATGACGTACCTATCATGGAAATGTATGGAGACAAATTATATTGTGCCAACCCCAATTGGGATATGGTCAGGAAGATGACGACGACGACTTATGGTATAAAGGTGCTTTCTGTCGTAGATTTTACTTCCTAATTCCATTTAAACTGTATCAGTCACAAATATAATTATTTTTTAAATTAGAAAAAAAAATCTTCTATACAATTGGGTAGATGACTACAATAACAATAATTTATTTCACACTATACAGAAAATAGCATTTGCAAATATATTCTGAAAAACAATGTTTCTCTACAATTTTACGTTGTCATGAATTTATAAACATCAAAACAAACATTGAAACTACATGATTTGATCATACAAAAGAATGACGTCATTGTTTATTTTGTATTTCATGTAAATTAGTACGAGGCGCATTGTTTTGACGTTTCTTAAAATTAAAAAGATACTGATTTGACTTGACAGTCATCTGCCCTATTGTAACTAAAAACATATAAGCTGTTTGATCCCCGACATAAAATACATAACTATACAAATAAAAAAAATACATGGAGGGTTTATAATGTCAAAATAACGTTTTTTACTAAATGCACATGACAGTATCACTACATAGTATAAAACAAAGTCGCTTTCTCTGTCCCTATGTATGCTTAAATCTTTAAAACTACGCAACGGATTTTGATGCGGTTTTTGTTAATAGATAAAGTGATTGAAGAGGAAGGTTTAAATGTATAATAACATCCATTAAATAGTGGAGAAATAAGGAGCGGAGCAGCAATAAGAAATGTTGCAAAAACGGGGAAAACTTACAGGATTTGAAGTTGCGCGGGTCAGCTAGTTAAGTATACATGGTACTTAACAAATACACAGCTTTATTTTTTTTTTGTCTGTCTGACTGTCTGTTTGGCTAATCTCTGAAATGGCTGAACGAATTTTGACAGGACTTTCACTGTCAGACAGCTGATGACGCTAAAATCTATAGGGATTGAGCAGCACTGCAACTTCAAACGGACGAAATCTCGGACACAGCTAGTACCGACTGTATCAAGAGTAACAGAGTATTTTTAGAACGCATCTCACGCATATAGATAGGTACGAGTAGGCACAAGTAATTCCTTTGTCGCGAAACATTACAAACATACAAATCACGAGTACAAAGTACACCCCAATTTGGAACAAGAATTTGTGGATCACACAAAGAGAAGAGTCAAAACACTTTAATTTCTAAATCCTTTATTCCAGGTAAGCAAAATACAACACTGAGGTGAATCATGATTCTGCCAAACTCGCAAAAAAATAGGTGAAACTTTGATTCACAGTTACTTTGTTAAAATTGAAAGTTCTTCATTGCTCAGCATGCAGCGCCGAAGTATAATACTACACTGGTGATAAGTCACGATTGTGCCAAGTTCGCAAAGCGTTAGATAAAACTTCGATTTCCAAATGAGTTTATTCAAATTTAATGTCTTATTCAAGTGTTCCACGCAAGCAGAGTCATAGGAAAAGACTAACATTCATATCTAGAACTCTGGGGAACTGATTCCAAATCTGGTTTCAGTCTAAAGTATTAAGAATAATAACTAATGCACCCTGGTATGTCACAAATGGCAATCTACACAAAGACCTCAGCATCACCTCTGTTAAAGAGGAAATATCTGAAGGACCAGAAGTTACAAGGACCGAATAAGCAAACATCCAAACTCACTAGCAGTGAACTTGATGAATACACCGGCAACCACTAGAAGGCTGAAGAAAAGGCTTCCTCAAGACCTCTTTTAAGATTGAGAACTAGATAGAAACGAATGAGTTGATAAACAAAATCCGTACAAGACATCCACATACACAACAATTGATGAATATCTCAAATGATAGATTGCAATAAAGAACAGGAATAATAAACAAAAAAAAAAAAAAAAAACTAGAAGAGGTGGGCGCAGGACAAGACGTTGTAGGTTCAATTCGTACAGAGAGCTTTGTGAGATCCTTTAATGTTGAATAAAAAATTCCGAGTACTTCGTATAGTAGAGCTTACATCTAGTGCGAGAGCATTCTTTTAAAAAAACTGACCGCTTGCCAATTAGTTATTAATAAAACTATAAAAATTCTTTATTCACTAAGGAAGCATAATACTACACTTGTGAAAAGTCAATTCTACATGTACTACATGTTTGTTCGCAAACAATAGGTAAAGCCGAAGAAAAGAACGAGGCAATAAAAACTCGCGGCCATTGCACTCTTTTAATATTGCTAATATCTACAATGTTTCTTTGTTTATAAACTGTATATGTAGGTAACACATTATTCAGGGAAAGTAACACATTACACTCCAATGTCACTGCTAACACAAGCCATGCAGCTTAACTGGAGGGGTAACAGGATTGCTAGTAATGTGGGACCACAATTTCACATTGCTAGTTATCTTTATACAAGAAAAAAAATCATAAACAACTCCTTAATTCATAAACCAGTCTAAGTCAAAACAATAGTCGACACGTTAAATCATAGCTTAAAAGCTATGGTAACAAGAATACTGGATAATCTATTAGTCATATAAAATGAGTCAGTAGACAACAAACCAATGTTTACCAACTAGGCATATTTACTATAAAACCAATATCACTTTCATTTACTATGATGTACTAACATTCCTCGAAATACTACATTATACGTCGAATCGATAATCCAGCTATATTACCTAGAAATAATGAGAAACAATATACGTCCATAGTATTAGATTGGCGGAGCGTATAGCGTGGCGATTTTCTTTTTAACCAACTTTACTAAATATTTATTGCCACAAAACAATGAGAGCATTTCCCCGTGGTAGATCCTAGCCACAGGTCGTCGTGGGTACCACAAGTGTCAGTTATTCTTAGAGCTGAACCACACGGCGCGGTACAAATCTATAGTATGCTACATGGAACAGCGCGACGCCGCTCGCACTTTGGGCCAAAACGAGACGGGGAGTAGTACAAACGGAGCGGCACTGCAGTTGTTTTCTCAGCAGAAAGAAGCATTTTATTCACAGACTGTACGTTCAACACTCCGTTGCGGTGCCGCGACGATGCCGCACAACGCTGCGGCGCCGCACCGCCAATGTGTACGCCCGTGCGGCAAATTATTTACGGTGCGGTCAGCGGTGGCACTGCGTTGTCCTGCATATAAAAATCTCTGGTATGCCACATAGAGCAAGACGAGGCTTGGAGGGATGTAAGCGACGGGGCGCCGGAGCGGCACCGCTGTTGTTAGCGCGGCAGAAGAAAGGGCATATTTTATTAACAGACTGTACGTTCAACACTCCGCTGCGTTGCCGCACCGTCAGTGTGAACGCCTGTGCGGCGAATTATTTGCGGTGCGGTGTCGTAGCGGTGCCGTACAGCGCTGTTTGGTTCGGCTCTTACGTGAAATAGTGATGTTAACACGTGACTGTGTTTCGGTTGAAGGGCACTGTAGCAAGTTAAATTACTGGGCAAAAAAATATACTTATGAACTACTGTCTAGCGTAATGGGGCATGAGCTCTTCAATTCGTAGTGTATATAAAAGCAGAAAGCTTAATACAAACGCAACGTACATGTAGACAGCGCTTATGAGCACAGAATCTGGGACCAGCTCGGATCACGACATTCCGAACGCATGAGATTCCGTATCCGTTAATGATGTGTTGTCCACATTTGTGTTCATAATTGTCAGGATAGTTTGAAGGAAAATTTTACGCAACAAAAATAGAAAACGCTGTATTATCCGCCATACTAATCGCTCCGACATTCTAAGCTCTCTTTTCAAATCTTTATGCACATAACCTTGATACTGTGACTAATATATTTTTGCACGAAGCTTTTATATTGCGATCACGTAATGTTGCTGACAATGTGTTACGAACAATGACATTTATGTTGCATTATCCGCTAATCAATGGTGAGTATAATGAGTTATATGACGTACGAGAATTAAAATGGCGTTTCCGGTTGAGTTTGGTGATGACAATGATAGACAATGTTGTTCTAACAAAATATATTAATGAACAATTTCGATAATCGAAAAAAGAGAATCAGTAATGTCGACAAACACAAATAGATCGATCGTGTTTGTCGGAATTTTAGAACAAATCTTACAAGTAATGGCACCGAACTCAAAAAAAATTAGATTAATTTCCTAGATATTAAAGTATTATTTTTAGTTAATTTTTGGAGTCTCTTTATTTTTTTTTAATTGATTTTTATTTTAAAATATTTAGTTTTTAGGTCACTTATTATTTTACATATACACATATTTATTCACTATTTGATCAAGGTTTTGGGTAAAAATGTAAGCCCGGCCGTCAAATCTATACGTTTTCGTTCATATCTTCCAAACGACTTAACCGATTTTGATAAAACTTGCACTGTTCTCTTAGTTGGAATAAATGTGAATTAATAAAAATTTAACAAACATACAATTAAAGATCACAAAGTAATCCACACTCAAAAATCAATATTCGTGTATTTCGTTAAACGCTTTCCCGTGCGGGAATCGAACCCATAACCTCATACACAATAGTATTACATCTTCCCGCTGTGATACCAGGACCAGTTGAATCATCTGTTAGGACTTTAAGATGAACCTTTAACTTTAAAAACAGACATCTTCAACAATTAACCTTTGAGTTGTAAATTCAGATAAATTGGTCACTGAATTTCGCAAATCCTATTGTACTCTCGTACCTCGTAATTTAAATCAGAACCATCTTCTTTGAATCGGAAATTCAAAGTTTTCCATCCACATTATAGGGTTACGTACCAATTTTATATACCCACAAACAATTAACCCGTCGGCTGCCGAAACTTTAACAAGCCTGGATAGACAGTTAAACACCGTTTAACAGAGCTATAAATTCACAAAGTTATTTTAATCAACAATTAAACGCATATAGAGGGCCCTCTGAACTCGCAGAAAGATATTTGGAGAATTTCCCGAAATAAAATAATTGACGGCGGCTTATGTCAAAATGGGCTTTTATTCGTACGAATGAAGGTTTTAATTACTTAATCAAGATAATAAATAAGTCGGGGAACAATCCAATGTTGTACGTTAGAGATGTCTGGATATCCGGATGTCGGATACCGGAGCTACAGTGTTAATATACGGGTCTATTATGTAAATTGAAAAGCAATTATTATGCTAATGAAATGCTAAATTTTGCATTTGGTTATCATAGTTACATATGTCTATTCCTGTTATGTATTAGTTCAGTTAATTGTAATATGAAAAATCGTGGCTATAATTTTTGATATCATATCACGACACTTATCATCAGAATCTTAGTGTGAGGTTCAGTGACATTGCTTTTTTAAAACGTAAGTTTTTCTTGGTATACAATGATATGTAATGCAACCACTTTACTTTGTGTATATATTAGGTAAATGATACACAAATAAAATTATTATATATCCGTATATTTTTAAAAATTTAATTTGCGATGTACGTTTGTAAGTTGGTTTAGGTTAAATCTTGCAAGCTGAACTAAAATTCTTCCCTATAACTTAGAAATGGGGTTAATAATTTGGCATCTTGGTTCAGTTCCCATGGCAATACATTTTTATAAAAAGCGTGACTCATTTAATATTTATTAGAGGTTTGATTTATACTTCTTCATTTCTCGCGCCTAGATTAATTTCGACCAGAACCGGATATCGTACAGTATCCGGATAAAAGTTCTCACACATCTCTATTTCAAAGGTACAAAATTAACGCGATATACAATGAATTTTGACGGTTAATGCGAGCGTTTGTCATAATAATACGCGACTTCTACGAAACAGGCACTTGTTAAGAAAAGTTTAAGTTATTTAACGTAACAATTTAGTGCATTACTTACGTCTTATTTAGTCAGTATTGTTTGTAAGCAAACTTTTTAATTTTTGTGTTTACAAGGAACTAATTAGGTAGCTCCGAAGATGCTTTGATGGCGTCACCAGTAGGCTGGTTTCCTATTTAAACAAAATATCCAAAAGACTAATCAGTAAATAAAACTAGCATTTAAACTTCCAATGATTAAGTCTGATTAAATTTCGTGTTAAATTGGATTTTTTATCATTAATCATATCACAAAATATAGTGATTTGGCTGGAAAAATAGTGACGTCATAGTTCGGTATTTATATGAGGTATCTATATAAAATCATTTGCTGTTTTAACTGGTTGGAAATTAGATTATTCTGCAAAGGGATACTGTTATCCTTGGTTAAAGGTTGCTATAGCGAAACACCCTCGTCAGTAACATTATGACATACCTCAAGTCCTCTAATATAGTGTTTATTATAATGGTGGCGGCACCTTACCTGCATATACAGTTTATAAACAAATAAACATTGTAACTTAAAAAGTGGCCGCGAGGTTTTATTGCCTCGTTCTTTTATTCGGCTTTACTTATTGTTTGCGAACAGGCATTACATGTAAATGTAGAATTGACTTTTCACAAGTGTATTATTTTGGTTTCTAAGTGAATAAATATTTTTTTATTATTTTTACTTACCCACTTCTACGTGCTATCTGAGCCGTCAATATATATAATATCAAAAGATTTGACAAACTGTTTTTTTTTTTTTATAAATAACTAGCAATGTAGGATTGTGGTCCCACATTACTAGCAATCCTGTTAACCCCTCCAGCTAAGCTCTGTGGCTTGTGTTAGGAGTGGGTTCACATCGGTAGTATAATGGCCAGTATTCGAACCCACGACATCACGATTGCGAGATCGATGCTTTAGTCATTAGCCGCCGTCATTAGACAATAAACTAATTAAAAAACCGTCTTAGATCTTCAACGTGGTATTTTATTTTTATCAACAAATAAAGCTAAAATGCGCTTGTCAAAACCCCTCACTTTTTGCAGCACTTTTTTATAGAAAGTGGTGGGAACATCACTTTATATAAAAAGCTGTATATCTTAAAAATGCCTGGATGGATATAATAGTAACTTTTATAGGCATTTCTTGGATATAAGAATTTGAGGTTTAGTAACATAGTCCCGGTTAGATGGTTTATTTCCGGCCTCGGTTTGGCATACGGAAGTCTCGGAATTTTCTATCTTTCAAAAATGCAATTATTGGATGGATATGATTGAACCGTCCACATTAAATCGTTTTTTTTATTAATAAACAAATCGCATTGAAATCCCTTATCAATAAGGCGCTATGATGCGCACGGACATGCCGACATACACAAGAAACAAGAATACGTCTGTTTGCATCGCAGGTTAATATGTTAATAAGTTTGGCTTTCATTACATTGTAACATCAGATCTGTCTGTCTATACAATAAAGAATCGAGAAAGCTTTTCGTTGACCTACATCGATATTATTACGACAAAAGATATCAAATAAACATTATTAAGTAGTATTTTATCTCAGCCGCGTCTACGTGAATGAACCATAAATTCGGCGAACAATTAACCATGAGTTTATGAACCGTAATTAAGTACTTACAGATACAATCGAAGTTATTTTATTTAAGGCTTTTGAAGTTGCAGTAAAATGGGCGCTTTAAGCTTTATTACGGTTTCGCTTAAGCGGCTAGGTTGACAAACAGTCAATTTATTCCGTTCGACTTGCGTTCGACCAATGGCTGTCCGTTGCGGGTTAATTTTGCGTGTTAATTTGAAATTTGAAGCCTAATTGATACTGAAGCGACTTGATGGAGTAATGCGATTAATGTATTGGGACTTGGGACTTAATTTTCTAATGTCATCTCAGGGTATTATTATCTTTGCTATTGTAGACAACTCTCATAACTTCTTTAGGAAAACACTTTTGATTACATTACGGGAACTTATTTTCTTTGATGAAGCGTGAGTTATCAGGTTCATGTCCTTCAGCAGATATAACTTGTGTTGATTTCAAAATACAGAGGACAAAAACGGGTTTACTTTTTTTAGTTTCGCGGTGACTATCATAATCGAATTTGAATTTTAGTGACGGACTGAGTGTTTGCAAATGTAGTGACTAACATGTAGTTGATAGCATTTAGAAAAAGTAGATATATATATATATATATATATATATATATCATATCATATCAACCCATATGATGTTCCACTGCTGGGCACGTGTCTACTTATTATATATCCTGTGGGTAATTGCCATAACCACCACGCTTGGCGAGCGGGTTGGCGATCGCAGTAAGGCTTTAAAGTACGCAAAGGACGCTGCTGCCCGTCCTCCAGTGTGAAATCCCTTAGTCACCTTGACCACACCCACGAGAAGAGATGGAGTGGTACTATTCTTACGCCGGTACCACATGGCCATATACATATGTACTAATTTTACAAACGCGTAAGTTTGTGTGAAGGGATGGATGTTTGTTACTTTTTCACGTAAGAACGGTGTTTGATGAAACGTTACAGTACTATAGCGTAAACATCAGAATAACACATAGGCTACTTTAACACAAAAGCTTGTATTTTATGATGACATTTACACAAAAAAATTAGCGGCATTATTGTCAGTCTGTATTTGTAAGACCCCTGCTGATAAGTTCAACTAATTAATATATTATTTAATGTCAGTCTTAAGCCGACGATCCGTTTTAGTAAATAATTATTTAGTTTTTATTGTAAAGACAATAACATGATGGTTTAAAAATTGAAATGGTACCGCTATCGTACAGTTTGATCAAATTAATCGGTTCTTGTGTTTGAAGTAGGTATTAAGATAGAGACAAAGCTCATTTAAAAAGTTAATTAAGTAATAAAGGTTATTGTTTTTACACGATTATGTAGAAACAAAGACAGTGTCTGACTTCTGTATTATATCAGGTTTTTATTAAGTGACATGTATAACGAATATTTAAGACAACTCCCTCACTTGCACCGATCTCTAGACCACTAGTAACCTGGGGGTCAATTCACGTATTTAAAGCAGTGCAGTTGGAGTTAAGCTTCGATTAAAACTGCCATTGGTATACTTGTAACTTTGGGATCGATCTCAAATATGCTTGGGTCAAGTATGCGTCTCGAGAGGGCAATAACGACATTCTAGTACGGTGCGCAAGCGTTTTTAAGATCGATCTCGTTTCCCGATCGATTCCGATTCCCGTTTTTAAGATTTTGTTTGTTTGTTTGTTTGAGCGCGATAATCTGAGGAACTGCTAGTCCGATGTGAAAAAATAATTTAATTATTTTTTTAATTTATCAAGGAAGATTATAGGTTATATGTATAACATTACGCTACGACTAGGAGCGGAGCAGCAATGAAAAATGTTAAAAAAACAGGGAAAAATTACACAGATACTTAGCTTATACTTCCTCGATAAATGGGCTATGAAACAGTAAAATAATTTTTCAATTCGGACCAGTAGTTCCTGAAATTATCGCGTTTAAATAAACAAAACGAACAAGCTCTTCAGCTATATAATATTAATATAGATAAATACAGTTTGCTGATATTAAAGTGAGTGAACTTTGTAAAGTAAAATTCAAGTGACGATAATCTGAACGCGACATCCGATTCTTTGGCCCGGCCATTCGCACCGGAAGGTATAGAGACACGATATGTATCGAATATTGATATATATTCGATTATATTTGGCATTTCACTCTCTTAGCAACACATCCCTATTTCTATAAATGTTGATAAACTTTCGCGATTTGTACACATTATGAAGATATATATATTTCGGGTCTTCCATGATGTGGATCGTGGAATCACGTGATCAGCAAGTGTATACACCGCCGAACAAACATTACATGACAGTGCGCAGTGGTGTGGGTCGAAGTACCGACAGTTCCGTAATAGTGACTGATAAAAATCAAGCGAGGGTAGTTTCCGAAACCCGCGCTTCACGAAGGCGACGCTGAGCTGAACTAGTCTACCCGTGACCACGGCCGTTGCAATACGCTCGAAACTTCTGGCAATAAACAAGGTATTTTATCTTAAATTTTGACGCGATTAAGACCCGTAATATATCTATATTTTCATAATCCCTATTTAAATGACCTTTAGATTAAAATGTGTCTTTCTCTAAAAAATATAACTGCTGTCCTGCACTAGGGAATAATTCTGAGACCGTTTTGAGGAAAAGGAGATGTGCCCTTTAATGTCCACAAAAGTGACGTTTGTACAACAGCAGCATTATATAATTCGGGATTTTTAATAAAAACACGATTATTCTCAAAGTCGCCGATATTCATTATGTATTTGAAAGATAGTATAGTGATGATAATGATTGTAAATCGATGACAGATTAGTTGACATTGCTTGTGCTTCAAATGGCTCAAGTAAGTATCTTATTATTTATTTACTTTACATGTAATGCAGTACATAAAGAGAAATTATAAAAGTTAGTAAAATGTTATATGAGGGTCTCAGTTCTGTAGGTACATGGCAATTTTGAAGTAGGCAAACCGCTCTAATAAAGTGCTCAACCTTTTTTATATTGCAGTCAGCCAGGACTATTCAGGACCAACTGACTACTTGTAAAGTTATTCGGAATAAGATCAAGCAAAATGACAGAAATACCCCCTTATTCATAATATTTGTTATTAAAGTATCATGAATAAGGGGATTAGTCGGTCACAGGTTAGTCCACATTTAGTAGTTGCTTCCATAAGCTGTGCAACACCTTACCATCAGACAGACGATAACCCATTCGATGCCCTAAATAAAATTTACCAATAACTAATAAGATATGACACTAGAAAAAGCCACCTGGATAATATATAATTTCAAGCACAAAGTTGTCAAAAGTGCAGACACCTTTATTTCCTGATCGCCAATGTCCATAGCATACGAAATACACCGGATGTATAGTGTGAACTTTCCAACTGACAACTTTATACCACACATTAAACAAACCAAACTCACGCAAAAATAACCTTTAACAGATTCAAAATAGGGTTTAATAAAATTGGAGTTGATAGTAGTTTGAAATATTGTAACTTTTTCATGTAAAGGAAGCTTAGGATATTATACATTGATGACATAATAGCAGTGGTACGTGGGCATGATAAACAATAGAATCATTTCGGTACTTGTAATAGTTTTGTACGGAACCTGAATACTTATAAGATGGTCATATGACAATGATTAAAATGTGCAGGTTGTGCAAATAATTTTACGAGTCGGCGCGATTAAAGTTTGGATATCAATCTGTGTTATTCTAGGTGCATTTCTTAGCGGATGGAAAACTTTGCCTACGGGGCGCGCATTTTGATAGTTCCGTTTTTAGTGTCTTCGTAATAGCCGTGGCCTGCAAAACTTAAGGGGTAACAGAAACACTTAAAAGAGTGGCCTACATTATCGATCGGTCGCCCTACGAAGTAGATTTTATAATCTACTTCGTAGTCGTACTTTATTTTATACTATGAAAAGATGTCATTATTGACATCTTTTCATAGTATAAAATAAAGTTGCTCTTGCTGTTTGTGCGCTTATATCGTTTGAACTACGCAATGGATTTGAATGCAGTTTTCAGAAATAGATAGAGTGATTCAAGAGGAAGATTTATAAGTATAATACATCATCCAGCGGGAACGGGATCCACGCGAACGAAGTCACGGGTGTCCGCTAGTACATAATGAGCCTTGAAAGTTCCCATTAATAGAACACACACTTTCTCTCTCAAAGAGCGGGTTGTAATGCAACTAGGTATTCTAAAGCGGAAATTTATGTAAAATGTTTAAAAACAAAGTTGTTTAGCAACATCATTAATACTTTTGTCAATGGTTGCTAAGCAACTTTCATTTTAGTATAGAGGACTCCATGCGGATTAATGAATGTTTCAAATCTTCAAATTTGAAGGACAGATCTTACGATGGATGTATTCCTTTAACAATTTTTGATCACACATACATATCACATATCACATATCAACTCATACGATGTCCCACTGCTGGGCACGGGTCTCCCCAGCAGAACCTACTTGTTATAGATCCTGGGGGTAATTGCCATGATCGCCACGCTTGGCGGGCGGGTTGGCGATCGCAGTAAGGCTTTAAAGTACGCAGAGGCCTCTGCTGCACGTCCTCCGGTGTGAAATCCCTTAGTCGCCTTGACGACACCCACGGGAAGAAATGGAGTGGTACTATTCTGAAGCCGGTACATGCGGCATTTTTGATCAGTGGTGATGAAATAAATCATACAATTTTTTTTTTATTTTCTCAACCGCTTTATTCACTCAGTGAAGGTCTTGTCTAGTCTGAAGAAGCTGTTATCACTTCCCGTCTTAAATTCCGTCAGGATATCTATTTGCTGTTTTTATCAGTTGAAATGTATCCAATCAATTTAATATCAAGGTGTCTGCTGACATCAATTCACTTCCTTATTATTCATACAAATGAATTTAAACACTTTGTAGGCGCCAGGAAGTGATAATTTCGGGGTGCATTGACTATGCAGCATGCACCAGGACAATTAAGAGGGTCCTGATACGTGACGAAGCTCAGGACAGACGTGATGGGAATTTTATACAGTAAGGTTATTTTGAATAGCGGGGGTGTTATGGTCGAGGCAAATGTGTCTATTTCTTAGATAATATTTTTGTTACACCTTAACATTTTTTTTAAAGACTTCTCCCGCAGTAGGGTACAAGTTCTATGTCGCGGGGAACTTCAAAAACATACAAGTCACGGACACAAAGTGCACAGGCATTCCCGGATTCCCATGTGGAAATCGAACCCACGATCTCTTCACCAAGGAAGGTGGGTGTTCGTGTGTGTCTATATATCTGTGTCATCGCAGTGCCCAAACGGATGGACGGATTTTGAGGCAACAGCATCTTAACAGTATTTTTATTAGAATATAGTTTAGTCTGCTTTAGTAACGTGGTGGGAATGTGTCCGACTGCTACGCAAGGGTTCGATTCCCACACGGGACACCATTTTGACCACCGGAATTATTGTTCCGAGTCAATGTGTACTTTGTGTCCGTGACTCGTATGTTTGTAAAGTCCCCTGCGACACAGATCTCGTATCCTACTGTGGGTATCGTCTGGTAAAAAAATGAAGATGGTTCTTAAAACGTTTCTTGGTTTTGTGAAAATTCAACCGCTTAGAAGATAATCAACTAATTATCTCACGTGTCGTGGCTTGTCAAAGTGCGCATTCATAGTGCTATTCTATTTACCTAGGTTTTTTTTTTCAAATATAATTATGAAAAAAAAAATGCCGCATTTGGATCGGACAGGGCTTTTACACACTGTATAGACAGACAGCCAAGCTTCATATCGTCTATCTATTTATGGTGATACAAGCAATCCGTTATTTTTCTTGCAAGTATCTACGTAAGGTTATGATCATGTTGATCGTTTCATAAATATTTGACGTATAGTTGCGTTATGTTTCCTGTATATGACAAGTAAACTGCTTGACAGCTCTGTAAAGCACGAACCTTTATACTTTTGAATAGTTAAGGCAAAATGACTTTGATGAACTTTGACTGGCCAGTTGGTCCAGTAAATCTATACTAATATTATAAAGCGGAAGAGTTTGTTTGTTTATTTGTTTGTTTGTTTAAACGCGCTAATCTCAGGAACCACTGGTTCGATTTGAAAAAATCTTTTTGTTGGATAGCCCATTTATTGAGGAAGGCTATAGGCTATATAACATCGCGCTACGACGGAGTAGCGATGAGTAATGTTGCAAAAACGGGGAAAATTTACGCATACGAAGTTGCGCGGGACAGCTAGTTAGTAATAGTTTTCGTGGGTTTCATCGGTCTTTAAATCGACCGATGAAACCTACTAAAACTACCACTAATTTACTATTCCAGGTTGAATCTTGGTGTGATGAGCAGCATTGTTTATTTTGATTGTAGGTGTAATGTAACAATGTCAGGGACAGGGCGAAGTGGAGGAAGAACACAAGTAGAGCTGACTCCACCATTGTGTGGGATCAATAGCCAAGCGCTATGTCACAGACACGGCACCATAAATATATATCTATACTAATATTATAAAGCTAAGAAATTTGGTTTGTTTGTTTGTTAGAACGCAATAATTTCAGAAACTACTGGTTCGAAATTAAAAATTCTTTAACTGGTGGATAGCCCATTTATCGAGGAAGGCTATAGTCTATACAACATCACGCTACGACCAATAGAAGCGGAGAAGCAATGAAAAATGTAGCAAACACGGGAGAAATTGACGCAAACGAAGTTTTGTGGGTCAACCTATCTGATCCCAAACTAACCAGAGCTTGTACTATTTAAACCAGACAGCTGATGAACATACTCAAATATTTCTAAATGCAAACATATTTTATATAAATAACACCTAGACACAGAAGAAACTATCGTGCTCATCACACATAGTTTTATTATAGGTGGGGATTGAACCCACGACCTCCGGCTTAGCAGTCAGTGTATGAATGCGTAATCGCGACAAAGATGGAAAACATATGAGGTTTTCTCCATTGGAAACTTTTAACTGTCCCAATTAATTCCACCTGTATAAGCATATCCATCGAATATTGGCATATTGGCCCAACATAATAACAATATTTGATTCATAAGCTTTACAATCCAATTAGTACCCCAAATGTTATCTTCGTTCACATAAACCACTTTAAACGGTGACCACAATATAAATAGAATAGGTATATACCTACCAATATTGTCCCGGACACGTGTGACGGGGTTCGGAAGCGTTCGGGCACGTTCGTTCATTTCCGCTTGGTTTCGGTGACATTCCATTGACCATGTTGTATGATAACTAGGGACATATCATGTTTATATTGAAGCTAGTATCTAAAGCTAGGTAGATATTCGTTAATCGAGCTGCCGTTAATAAAAATGGGTCAACCTTTTACCAATTATTGAACCAAACCAAAAGGGAAAACTATAAATATATAAAATAAATAAATAAAAATAAAAACTTATTTATTCATTGAGATAACGCAAACTACATAATAATTAAGGTACAGTACAGAAATACAACAATAGTCAGGTACAAGACAAATCTAATATTAGAAACGGGGAAAAAAATAACAACTGTGGCATCATGTAGTTCTCTGCCTCGGTTTTGCGGTGGGAGTGAGTCCGATTGCTACACAACAGGTCGTGGGTTAGATTCCCACACGGGACACCACTTTGTGTGATCCACAAATTGTTGTTCCGAGTCTGGGTGTACTTTGCGTACCCTATTGCGGAAGTCGTTATTTTTTTATAATTAATGTAGTCCATAAAGTACCTAAGACAACGTCGTCAATAAATACAATAAATATTCTTTTAATTCGACTTTAATGATTTTTATCGTAAGCCACATATTTTGACTATGGTGTAGGGTTTGTAGAAAACATACGCTATACATCATGATGAGAATTAAAGAGTATTAGGTTAGGACGTTGGCTTTCCATAAGATCTGATAACTTTTTAAAGTGGCAGCAATATGAATCTACTCGCCTTGCCGTCAATTTACATGGAAATGTTTTTAATGGGATTCTTTTATCATCAACTTTTAATGATTTTTAACTGGCTTTAAAAAGGAGAAGGTTTTATGTGAAGGTTAGCTGTGTGGCACCGGCTTAAGAATAGTGCCACTCCATCTCTTCCCGTGGGTGTCGTCAAGGCGACTAAGGGATGTCACACGGGAGGACGGGCAGCAGCGTCCTCTGCGTATTTCAAGCCTTACTGCGATCGCCAACCCGCTCGCCAAGCGTGGCGATTATGGCAATTACCTACCCCCAGGAACTAATAAGTAGGTTCTACTGGGGAGACCCGTGCCCAGCAGTGGGACATCATATGGGTTGTTATGTATGTATGTATGTATGTGTGTGTGTTTTTTTACTCAAGTATAAAATAAAAAAATAATAAAAACTTATTTATTCATTGAGATAACGCACACTACATAATAATTAAGGTACAGTACAGAAATATCAGTTAATACATGGCAATCATTGTTTGTTTAGAGGAACAATCACTACGTTTATCCCATTAATTGCAACTACAAGGACACCCTACCAGTGTGGTCATTTGAAAATCGTAATTCGGCGTAAGTCTTGCATTTCTAATTTTTTTTTCATTGTCATGTCAATGCCCGTTTGAAGACGGAAGCTTTGTCTGCACGGAAATAGGGAAGAACTCATTGTGCATTTTTTAAATATCTATTTCGATTCGCAGGATATAATAAGGCTTTTCGGCCAAAGGGTGTTGACCCCATTGTTCTGTAGGCGGTGATTTAATGGTTTAGCGCCACTGTACCGACGGCTATTAATTTTATAGCCTTATCGTTGTGTGTTTTATTTATAGTTCCGAAATGGGTATTGCGCGTGCGCGTGTTAAATGTTAAGTAAGTACTATAAGACTCGAATAGGCAATAGACTCAGTTTCTGCGTTTTATATTTCGTGATAGTTTAGCTTGTCTTTGGGAGATTCTTGTCGGTGTTCTACAGATTGTACCACGGGGAGTGCTCACAAGAACTCTATGCACTGATCCCACCGTCTCCATTCCATTATTGAACATCTAGGCGCACTGCAGATGCTGCAACACTCGTTGTGGCTATACCCGCCTGTCACACAAAGCGGTATGCTTCTACATTTGTTATACGAACAGCTAAAGTGTGGAACTCCCTGCCGACGTCAGTGTTTCCGATTAAAAATACTTTTAGGACCAGAATGCATAGGCATCTTCTGGCTGTCCTCGTTTCATCGTATGCAAACCCATATATTAAAAAAAATGGTTGTCTGTAAAGTCGGTTTACGGACGATTATTTTATGTGAGAAAATATTAATGACATCGCCATTCGCGTTGCTTAGCAACCTAACAATAACGTTAGTTCAAATTGTATCGCAAGTCATATCATTGCAATCGCCAATCGTTGTTGCTTAGCAACCAATCAATAACGTGACTGCTTGGCAACCAATCAATAACGTGACTGCTTAGCAATCAATTAGTAACGTGACTGCTTAGCAACCAATCAATAACGTGACCATTTCTTAGCAAACACTTAATAACGTTAACGGTCACGTTATTAAGTGACACTTTTTCGCGCGTGCATCCCGTCATCGATTTATAAGACGTTATCCCGTCAACAATAATAATGGAACACATAAATTCTTGTATAACAAAGCTGATGTGCAAAAAAACGGATCGACAAAATTAAATTGAAACAAGCAAAACTGATTGGTCTTGAAGCGGTCCTCCAAAAAGTCTGCACTACTTGTAAGGACAAAGCTACACATACCCACAAAACAATACAGTAACGTGCATGCTAGTTGCATGCCAGTCACTGACCTATACAGGGTGTAACAGAAAGGTGTGGTCAAATTTCAGCAGCGGATAGGGTATGATATCAGTATAGCACCTACTATGGTGCCATAGCTGGATGCATTATTATTACATAATTATAGCATATTCTATTTGTTAAAATTCAGTACAAAATTCGATTGGATTATTATGGCATAGAACTTTTTAAGTCAATTTATAACTTTTTCGCTCATAAATTAACGTATGAAAAAACAATAAAAATGTTTTTAAGGTACTCCGATTTTGATAAAATTACGTACATATGTGCACTCAGTATCATGAGCACATACCAATCCTTAAATATGACTTCACATTTCTGTTACACCCTGTATAGTAGTCCTTACAAAGTAACAGCAATTTCAAATGCCGAATAGTAACATGGTATTTTGACACATCACAAATGACCGTTATTGTAATCCTTATCACACAAGTAGAGACTTCCATTTAATTATTTTTTTTAAAGATAACTGTCATTATGGGTTTGGGTACCTCAAAGACTTGTGTTAGGAGTAGGTTCACGTCGGTAGTTTAATGGGTAGAATTCGAACCCGCGACCTCACGATTGCGAGACCGATGCTTTAGCCATTAGGCTACCGCCGCTTCAAATTCAATTTCAAATTTTGACAAATTGCCATCCAAATATCAAAATGTAATGGAAGTCTTATTGACAGGCTACCCTATCCAATACACTAGTGGTATGGAGGTCATGTGATGCCAGTATAACTCAGGGGTCAGTATAACTCAGATACATGGATGCCAGTTAGCTTATACACGTGATACGTCATCAAGTGCAAGGAGCTGTCGTGCAAGTGGGTCAGATTACTATTATCCATAATGCCGACCTAACTCAATCGAAAACCATAACTTACTACTGATACACACGCAATCAAGACAGCCGGAAACAAACAGCAACCTAATCCATAAACAATTTATTAACAAAGCTGACTACAATCAAAGACCACATTTAACAATCTAGATCACTACTATTACATACTGTGATGAATAAATCATCTGTACTCACAGATTGTGAATGAGATCTGTGTGGGATGCGCAGGCGCCGATGACGTCACCACCCGTCAACCAATACCAACCTTACTACCATATAAGCAGATTCCATTTTCAAATTACCTTTCCGAGTTTAAACAGCCAAAGGTTACAATGAAGTATGATCTTTATCTGAATCGATTAGAATTGGTAATCGAGTGGTATCGGTATGAATTTGAAGTGATTTGGTATCAATGTCTAAACATGGTATTAATGAGTGATTATAAACAAGTTTGATTGACGCGTGGCGATTATGATCGAGTGAATTGATACCGCAGATGTATCAGATTTGTAAATAAATCATATAATTATATACATAACAGTTGTCATTGACTGAAATGCATATGGAACACTCCCCTCCCCTCCGAGTGAGGTTAAATGTAACGTGATATAAATGAACCAACCACATCGCTTTTTTCCATCGCTGATTTGGTTAGACACGCCAGTGTTAACTTCTATACACATAATAAAAAGTCGTGCTCTTTACACGAAGGTTTATTCTGGTTGGGAATCAAACCCGCGCCCTCTTGCTTAGCAGCCAGCGAATTACAAGTACTTCAAAATGCATCGTTTATGAACCACTAATTGGAAGCTATAAGCTTTCAAAATTTCCAGGTGTAGTTCACCTGTGCTGGTCCGGTAAAGTTTGAAGTGCTGTTTCCAAGTTTGTAGGCTATTAGGAAACTTAGAAGAGCGCACTAAATTTATCCTGTAAGTATACCTACTTGTATTCTACATGAACACATAATGAGGATGAATATGATAGATTATAATTACGTAGGAGAGGATTTGGAGGTTCAAAAGAAACAACTCACTCACGGACATCTGGCCCAAATTATACACTATACAAAAACCAAAATGAATGTGGAATGTTTAATAACAAAGTTGCTTAGCAACCATTGAAATCAAAAAATCTAATTCAAAATTCTTTATTCACTTAGGATGCAAAACAACACTTGTGATACGTCGGGATTCTACATGTAATGCCAAGTTCGCAAACAATAGGTAAAGCTGGAGAAAAGAACTTGGCAATAAAAACTCGCGGTCACTCTTTTTAAATCGTTTTTAATATGTTTGAATGTTTATTAAACTTGATATGGGGGTAAGGTGCTGCCACTAATATACAATTCACCATGTTAGAGGGCTGATGCTGATTATATTGATTAAAAATTGGAACATGAGATAAAATTAAATCAGTCAATACAACATAGTAAAGCATCTACTTAAGGAAAAAACTATTTATGCTTAAATATTGACCAAAGTAGGTACTAAAGAAAAGAATCTTCATTCGTCACGCAGACAGACAGATTGACTAAAGTATTAAATAATGAATGGTTGCTAAGCAACTTCGTTATTAAACATCAAGTATAGTAAAATATTGTACACTAAGATGTATAACCAACCAGACAACTGTTAAACATCTATTTATAATTCTAATTAAATTACACACAATTAATAAACAATCGTGCTCATCACCCAAATATTTATCCAGGGTAGAAATCGAACCCACGACCTCTGGTTTAGCAGTCAAGGTGTCTACCAATAGACCAGAATGCTCATTGGTCCCAGAAAAAGCCTACGTAGATAAAGTGCATGAGACAAATAAACTGCAAATACTAAGAAATAATCATATCTAATTTAATTTGGAACCCAGAAAGCCTACCAGCGGATGTGTAACTCATTCAAAACAAGATATAATCTACGAGTATATCAACCACGACCGATGACATTGATGCCTGCTACCAACAATTATAACCGCCTACCATCACCTTATTACGGCTAACTGATCAACAATACTCAACAGTAGAAACAAAAGTGTAATTTAAAAGGCGCCAAACACGACTACATGTTAAGCTGTGGTCTCAAAGATAGCGGCAAGCTGAGCGGGAGAGATAAGCGGTCATTGCCAGACATGATCACTTTAAATTAAATTGCCGGGTTTTTTTTTGTCAATTTTTTGAAAATTTCAGCAATGGCCGAAGGAACTTTGTTGGGACTTTCATTTACAGATTTCAGTGAAACCCAGACTAAACCCAAATATTTTCAGTAGTCTATGTTAGACACATAATATCATTATCTACCTGTCCTTTCCCTGGATTTTTGGAGAAGGCCTCGTCCTCAGTTAACCATTTCCATATTACACATACCCCTTCATCACAATACATAACATCATTTTAATTAGAGAATGCTGTCTTTGTTTTTTATTTTTTTTAGAAAGAGAAATCAAGAAGACTAACCAAAGGGAATATTCTACCCAAAATATTACTGCATGTTATTTAAACAAATTTTTAATAAATTCTGCATAGACTAAATAACGAATTGCTGACTGAAACAAAGTACACAATAACTAAAATAAACCAAGTTTAAGCCCTTGACAGTCTTCAACTACATTAATCGCCAACCGCTACCTCTCAACAGTAAAACCAACACCCGCCTTTAATATCAAAGAGAAAGTCTACCAAAATAGGCTAACAATTAATCTAAACATCATTCAAACATCCATTGTAAGTTAAGTGGTCCATTGAGACACGGTAGCTTACCCTTAAAAGGTAACGTCGTGAAGTTTTGGACAAAAAGCTTGTTTAATTGCTTCTGTCCACTGTTTTTGGACTGATAGGAGACAGAATAACCTTTTAAGGGAGGTGAGTCAAGCACCCACGCTGTCTTTATTGAAACAAGTAAGATTTTGATATTGGGTGGTGTGTTTCTATGGTTTTTTTGTTGAATGGGGAGCTGTTTTTGTTATTGTCGAAGATGGCTTTTTATGGAAGTGTCACATATTAAACTTTTCGCACTTAAATAGCTGTTGTAAAAATATCCATGATAGGAATAGTTTATGAGATGTGTTTCAATAAATCGGTCGTTAAAGCTATTGTTTTGATGGGATTTGATGCTTGGGGAAGAACATAGGTTCTTTGATTTTCCCTTAGGTAGAGTGTAAAGAAATATTTCCATTATAAATAAATCTCACCAAAAGCATTTTCATGTAAATTGACGCCAAGACGAGGACGTAATAACAAAATCATTCTATTCAATAAATGATTTTCTGAATGATATGTAATGTAACAAAATTATAACTCTTTGATATATTTTTTATTAATTTTTAGTATTATTATAATTTTTATTTCTTGACATAAATGTGATAAATGGACCTACCAATTTGTAATTTTATTATATAATTCTATAATCTAGAACAATTATTCATATTGTGGAATTAATTTAAAAAAATAAATGTGTTTTTTTTACGTAGGTATTATGCATATGGTATTATGAAACAAATTCAGCAGGTATTTTATTGACTGAAGTTGTAAGAACTAAATAGTTTATAAGACCACAGACGTACCAACTTTTGTGCAAGTAAAGTATTTATTATTTATTATTTACATATTGCTACCACTCTAAAAACAGTTACCAGACCTTATGGCAAGCCAAGCTGCTAACTCTACACGTCCTAACTTAATACTCTCTAATTCTCAACATAACATAGCGTCTTATTGTCATCATATTGATGCGACTGTAGCGAGTGGGATATATACCTACATACCTTTAGATACAATATTTAGTCAAAGAGGTAAGCCAAGATTGAAATATAAAGAATACTGAATATAATTCGACTGCCTTGGTGGCGCGGTGGGAGTGTATCTGACTGCTACGCAAGAGGTCGTGGGTTCGATTCCCGCACGGGACACCACTTTGTGTTATCCACAAATTGTTGTTCCGAGTCTGGGTGTAATTTGTGTCTGTGACTTGTATGTTTGTGAAGTCCCCCGCGACACAGGGCTTGTACACTACTGCGGGAGTCGTTCTTTAAAAAAAAAAAAAAAAATTGTGTCAGCAAACGAAAAAAAATGTTTCAAATGCTGATACACAGGCAGACCCCAGAAAACGAGTAGAAGCCGTTATCTACTGTGGATTAGTTGATGTCAGATGTCTTCGAATGTTTGGCAGTAGCACATGCAAGTTTCATCACGATATTTTTCATCACTTATTTAGTTCTTTAGTTTATTACCGACTAAATTTCGTCCACGGCTCCACCCGCATGGATGTCGGTTATCGCTATAAAAACTATCTATATCCTTTCGCGAGACTCAAACTATCTTCATACCAAATTTCATCTAAATCGGTGCAGCGGTTTAAAAAACTAAACAGAAAGAGATAACTGATTGAATAAGGCGTCACATGGTGGAAAGCCATCTTAAGTATCCACTTAAGATGGATTTCCATTTGGCTGGTGGGATCCCTCTCTAATAATCTTATTAGAGAGGGATCCCTCCAGCCACCCTTGATCTGTGTGTGCTTCCACGAAGTGTAACTTCTAAGTTTCACTTCGTAGAATAGGAATATTATCCAGAGGTATCTACCACTCGACTAGGTGAAAGTACCTGTCACTAATTTTCTTTGTTGCAGGTCTCTTTTTGAGTGCGGTCTGTCAATTTATTTCGTGGGTGTTGGGAACCCTGCCTAATAATCTACTAAACAGAGAGAGTTACTTTCACATAAAAATATTAATTTGAATTCGGTAGGTTTTATTAACAAAGCCTTTCAAATTCAATTCCCCGCACAGGAGGCAGGTTTTAAAAAGGATTACATTAAAAAAGTTACTTACCTGTGTTTGACAGATAAAATTGGAAACAGATAGATGTAAAATTCGACGTTTGCATATCGCATCGACGAGATTTCCCCGGAGAGGAAGGGGTTGATCTCATAGAGAGCACGTGTTAAAGTGAATATACAAATGTATAGGTACCCTTTTTCGATACAAATGTATAGGTAATGTTTAAATAAATTATATTCTTTATAATAGAATATTCGGTAGCACATGGAGAGTGCATACAGTTGTTGGGCAAGAGGTTGCAGGTTCGATTTCTACTGGGGACAAAAATGTGTGTGATTCATTAGTACCTACCTATATTATTTATTTAAAAAGTTTTGGTTGGCTTATTATTTTGTTAAAATGACCTACATACTTCTTACAAAATAGAAAATAAATACAAATGTTTAAAAAGCAAACACATACCAAAAAATAAACACAAAATAGTATAATACAAACTAAATTACACTTATAAATATATAATTGCTTATACATGTGCCTATTAACTAATTTTTTTTATTCTTGTGGAGCTCCAGCTAAGAACTTCGCAAAAATACAGTTTCGACTGGCCTGTTGGTCTAGTGGTTAGTGACCCTGAATGCTAAGCCGGAGGTCAAGGGTTCGATTCCCAGACGGGATATCACTTTGTGTGATCACAAATTTTTGTTCCGAGTCTGGTTGTAATTTATGTTTGTGATTTTATATGTTTGTAAAGTCCCTCGCGACACAGGGCTTGTCCCTTAGTGTAGGAGTTGTTTTTATTTAATAGAAAAATGAAAACATTGGCAAAAAAATACTCTCTACTTATGTCACACCACCACCTTCCACACGTCTGTGAGACCCCAGAGTAAAATTGTATTTTTTTGTCAGGTTTAGGGTCTAAACTTCATAGTAAATAACGATTTTACTCTAGTAACATAGTCTGTAAAAAAATTCCGCTACGCATGCGCGTTGATGCATTTCTATGCACAGCTCTACATTTTCCGCTTGGGCTTGCCGTGTATATGGAAAAAAGATCAGAAACAAGGACTCTGGTCGTCTTCATTTCATAGTACAAAAAATATGCTAAATCATTTCTTTGGTGTGAACTTATCAAATACTAGCTGTCCCGCGCAACTTCGTCTGCGTAAATTTTCCCCTTTTTTATTTTTTTTATTATCCTATGTTACTTCTAATACCTCCAAGAATATGTGTACAAAGTTTCATGATGATCGGTTGAGTAGTTTTCGCGTGATAGCGTAATAAACAAACTTACATTCACATTTATATATTAGTACTAGCAGTGCCTTGCGGTGTTACCAGCGGTTTATTAGCCTATGTGTTAATCCAGGATGTCAGCTAACTCCAAACCAAAATTTTATTAAAATCGCTCCAGCCGTTTAGACGTGAAGAAGTAATAAACATACACACTCACATACTCACAAACTTTCACCTTTATAATATTAGTGTGATAGATGTCAGTAGTTCCTCAGTCTATAAAGTGGACGGACTTTTAAATAACAGGAGAAACTCAACACGACACGAGTGATTTACTCAATATCAACATTATGCGGTGAATACAAGTAATTATTCTGTGCCTAGCTACCGGACTTCCTCGGCTAGGTACAAAGACAGACGTGGGTGGCCGCTCTCATTGTGCTAATGTCGTGCACTTGTCATAATAATTGCTAATCCTATAAGGTCGATGAACTCTCAGACCTGTCTTAAGACTATAAAACAATGCTATAAAAATATGACTTATTAATATTGAGCTAAGTTTTAATTGATCCATATGCTTTACCTTTGAAACTCGGGAACACAGAATTTTGGAACGAAAGAGCGTGCGTTGAATGAAGTTTGTTTGCCAACTGTACTGTTTATTTTATAGGTGAATACTAAAACAAGGTGAACATTAAAACTCCGCAAAGAAATTGGAGCCGTACAGTACTGGCTTAAGAATAATACCACCCCATCTCTTCCCGTGGGTTTCATCAAGGCGACTAAGGGCAGCAGCATCTTCTGTGTACGTTAAGTCCTTACTACGATCGCCAATCCGCTCGCCAAGCGTGGTGATTATGTCAGTTAGGTACCCCCCTCCGGATCTACATATAATAAGTAGGTTCTACTGGGGAGACCAGTGCCTAGCAGTGGGACTTCATTTGGGTTGATATGAAAGATTTTTAAGATAATTTAAATATTAAAGAAAAATGTTATACTTAGGTAACGAACAAGGTACGTCATGGGCGTAACCAGTTCGATATATATCTGAAATGAGCTGAAAGGTTTTACAGAGTCCGTCAAACACGAGTACCGAATAATCCTGGCCTTACTAGAGTCCTCGAGTACCGAATAATTCTCTTCTTACTGGAGTCCACGAGTACCGAATAATTCTGGTCTTACTGGAGTCCACGAGTACCGAATAATCCTGGTCGTGATGGTAAGTAATTGTGTCAAGTGCGATTTGGACTCATCCACTGATTGTAAAGTAAAGTATGTAAAGGAATAAAATTATTAAAGATAAGTATTTTTGTACTTATACTCTCGATTTTGAATTCATTGTGGTTTTTTGTAGGCATAACTTCACAATAACAACTCCAATTGACCGCTGTACTAAATTTATGACACTAACTTCAGCTTGATACCTTTACATATTAAAAAGCTGGAAAGAAACACCGGTGGTAGGTCTAAACCATAGGCCGTCTTGGTGAGTAACACAACTTCTGTGTAATAATAATGTTAACACATCACTGCGTTTCGTTTGTAGCACTGTAGCAAGTGTAATTACTGGGCAAATGAGATTTATTAACTAATGTCTCAAATGAGGAGCGCGGTGCGGTGACATTCGGATCTTTGCCAAACAAGAATTTGGATGGCACTGATACTGTTATGGCTAGTGTTACAGTACAATATCTTTGTGCTGTATCTACAATCTCTACAATCTACATCACAAGCTTATGTTCCTTATCGCACGTTCAGTATCTATTAAATGTTTTTACTATCTGTTATCAACACGAAGTCGTTAGTATATAAGATGCACTTTTAGATAATTATAACCAGACTATACTACATCTTTTGTCTCATTTATACCTAACCATATACTGCCAAGAAGTTTGGCAAATTGGTGACCCCGACGAACGAATACGCAGCAAGAAACATGGCACAATCACCGTGCAAGGCGAACATAAATCAGCAAGGAACACTTGAAGTAGCTGCTGGCACCTCGGTTTTATCCCGCATTCCGGAATTTTGGAAAGACCAACCAAGATTATGGTTCACGCAACTAGAAGCCATATTAGCACCACAGAAGCAAGGAGACGAATACAAATACTGTACAGTAATAGCAAAATTATCCAAGGAAGAAATACTACAGGTTAGTGACCTAATCACTTCACCACCGACTACAGATAAATACAAAAACATCAAGGAACGTTTAATTGATTGTTACGAAGAAACAGAACAGCGACAGTTTCAAAAATTAATATCAGAGACAGAACTCGGTGATCAAAAACCTTCGCAGTTATTACGTCAAATGCGAGTCCTCGGGAGAGGAAAAATCAGTGACGAAACAATTAAACTACTATGGTTCAGGCTTTTACCAACATCAGTTACTACGGTTCTAGCAGTTACGGAAGACATGGAAATTGACAAACTGAGCCAAATTGCAGACAAAATAATAATGAATTCAAAAGTAACCGAAATATCAGCTGTTAGCAACGACACTTCAAACGACAACAATACAGCATGCATTTTAGCCCAGCTAGCAAAATTACAGATAGATATTGACGCAATTCAGCAAGGTCAATATGGCTATCGACCCAACACGCACAATCATTTCAAGAAACGTCAACAATTCCCGATTATGAGGCCGAGAACAAACTATAGAGGAGCAAATCAATTTTGTTACTACCACGAAAGATTCGGAAAATATGCAAAGAACTGCATTAAACCATGCGGTTGGAAACCAATGACTTACGTACGGAACCAGGGAAACGAATAAGAGCACAGACAACGGCGAAACTCTGTGCAATCCACCCATCCAATCGCCTCACCATTACCGACCGAAAAAGTGGTATGAAGTTTTTGATTGACACGGGCGCAAATATTTCAGTCATTAGCAAGCAACAGAGACATTCAATTTTACAAAATGAACAATACACACTATACGCTGCAAATGGGACTAAAATTAGGACTTACGGCGAGAAGACGCTTACCTTGAATTTAGGACTACAACGATGTTATAAATGGAATTTTGTAATCGCCGATGTTACACAACCAATAATTGGAGCAGATTTTCTAGAGCACTATAAACTATTAGTCGACATAGCAGGTCGCAAACTTATCGACAAAGTTACAGAGCTGACAACGCATGTAATTTCGGAAAAAGCGACACAACAAACAATTCGTACTATCGCAGTGGGAACGAATCCACGTATTACGCAACTTTTAAAAGACATCACGAAAGAGTCCTCTCTCCGCAATGCGCCCAAACATAAGATTGAACATCACATTATCACTACAGGACCACCCGTCGCAGCTCGGGCAAGACCATTACCTCCAGAAAAATACGACATAGCCAAAAAGGAATTTCAAAATATGATAGAACTCGGAATTTGCCGACCGTCAGATAGCCCATGGGCAAGCCCATTACATATGGTAAAAAAGAAAAATGGCGAGTGGAGGCCGTGCGGAGACTATCGAATGCTCAATAGCACGACAGTACCGGACAAATACCCACTACCAAGATTAACTGACTTTACATACATATTAGAAAATAAGAAGATACTAAGCAAGATAGATATACGTAAAGCATACCATTGTATTCCTGTTAAAGATATAGAAAAAACAGCCATCATCACACCTTTTGGACTTTTTGAGTACTTAAGAATGCCTTTCGGATTACGCAATGCGGCACAAACATTTCAACGATTCATGGATTCCTTATTTAGAGATTTAAACTACGTATTTATATTTGTAGACGACTGTCTCATTGCATCGGACAACGAAGATTTGCATTATCAGCATTTAGAAACGGTTTTCAAACGTTTACACGAGAATGGAATAACCATTAATCACGAAAAATGCGAATTTCTCAGAAGGGAAATAGATTTCTTAGGTTATCATATAACGAGCCAAGGAATACACCCTACCGAAGAAAATTACAAAGCAATCATGGAATTTCCCAAACCGAAAACAATTCAAGAATTAAGAAGATTTTTGGGCATGGTCAATTTCTACAGAAGTAATATTCCACGCGCAGCGGAAAATCAAAGAATTTTAAACGAATATCTACATGGTTCAAAAAAGAACGATAATTCACCTGTTCCTTGGACAACGGAAGCAGACAAAGCTTACGAAAAATGCAAGGAAAGCATGAAAAACGCAGTGTTAACAGCGCATCCTTCCCGCAACGCATCACTAGCGCTCATGACCGACGCTAGTGCTACTTGCGTTGGTGGAGTTTTACAACAAAAATCCGGACGCAATTGGGAACCATTAGGATTTTTTTCACAAAAATTGAGCGAAACTCAACAAAAATATTCTACGTTTGACAGAGAGCTGTTAGGAATATACATGGCCGTCAAACATTTTCACAGATTAATCGAGGGAAGAGAATTTACAATATTTACGGATCACCGACCTTTGACATACGCATTCTCCCAAAAACCATCATCAAACGATACACCGCGACGGGTCCGGCAGTTAGATTTCATTTCACAATACAGTACCAACATTCAACACATAAGCGGACGTGACAATATTACCGCCGATGCCTTATCTCGAATAGAGGAAATATACGTGCCATCACCTATCGATTACGCTGAATTGGAAAAATGTCAATCAACAGATAATGAACTAAGTAAATTACATGACAATAAAAGATTAAAATTCAAAAATATTACGCTTCCGGGTTCCACAATAAACATCACCTGCGACACATCTACTGGAAAAAGCCGCCCCTACTTACCAAAGCATTTTCGCAAACAAATTTTCGATACCATTCATGGTATGAGCCATCCAGGAAAAAGAACTACGAGAAAAATGATAACCCAAAGGTATTTATGGCCGTATATGAACAAAGATATCAATAATTGGTGTAGATCATGTATAGCCTGCCAAAAATCAAAAATACAACGACATACGATATCACCTCCTGGTACATTTATGACAGCGCAACGTTTTGAACATTTACATATTGACATCGTCGGACCACTTCCGATTTCACAAGGGAAGAGATATTTAATCACAATCATAGATCGTTGTACGTCATGGCCCGAAATATTTCCGGTAGAAGATATAACTGCAGAAACAGTAGCCAAGACACTTTTCGAAGGATGGATTACTCGTTTTGGATGTCCATTGCGCATTACTACGGATCAAGGCCGACAGTTTGAATCAAGAATATTTGAGTCACTCTCACAATTTTTGGGAATACATAAAATTAGGACAACACCTTATCATCCACAATCCAATGGAATGATAGAGAGATTTCATAGAACTTTAAAGGCGGCGTTAATGACAAGAGAATCCAACGAAAATTGGTTAAAAGAAATTCCAACAGTTTTACTCGGGTTGCGGAGTAGCTTGCGAGAACACACAGGTTATAGTTCAGCAGAGATGACATATGGAACGCCAATACGACTCCCTGGAGGATTTTTTGAGTCATCAGCAGCACAGTTATCAACGTACGAAGAGTTTGTAAAACAAATTCAAAAGGACATCACACAAATGACATCAATTCCGAAAAGAAAAAAACACAATCAAGCTATATTTGTGCATCCCGAACTCAAAGAATGCTCACACGTATTTGTTCGGTGTGATAGAATTAAGAAAGCCCTGACACCGCCGTATGAAGGACCCTACCCAGTAATTAGTAAAACAGATAAAACATTTTGCATTAGAATTAGGGATAAAGAGACAGTGATATCAATTGATAGATTGAAACCAGCTTTCATGATCAATGACGAATCAAACTACGTGCCAGATTCAAAGGATTGCGACAGGCATTCACACACGTACACTACACGATCGGGACGTAAAGTAAAGCCAGTAGTACGTCTATAAAAAATCGCTGATATAAGCAAGCTATTCGTATATATATTAACATAGATCTTAACATATACCATTAATTTACAACTAAGCGAACCAACTCCGTAACCTGATCCAGGAGGACTTACGGTGGACAAGAAATGTTGCAATGGGACAGATTATTTTAACAATCGGCGTGATCCTAATTTACGGCATAATGAAAACACTGGACAGAAGAATGAAGAGTTTAACGAAAAAAAAAAAAAAAAAATAAACACTCGTGCAACAGCTGAGTCAAAATTACAGACGTCAGCAAATCACACCACAACAGGCGTCATCAAATTCCACCGCGTACAATAGCATTATTATTTATATACATCAGCAAATAACTAGTAAGGTCTAGGTCAAATTTATATTTTACAATATAAATTAATTATATGGTAATAGTGTTTACACACTATTACCATAAATTTTTTAAAGGGGGGTGTACTGTTACAGTACAATATCTTTGTGCTGTATCTACAATCTCTACAATCTACATCACAAGCTTATGTTCCTTATCGCACGTTCAGTATCTATTAAATGTTTTTACTATCTGTTATCAACACGAAGTCGTTAGTATATAAGATGCACTTTTAGATAATTATAACCAGACTATACTACATCTTTTGTCTCATTTATACCTAACCATATACTGCCAAGAAGTTTGGCAAAGCTAGCGTGACGCTTACCATCAGGCGCACGACCAGCTCGTCTCATTTCGGTGTTTATTATACACCGAAATTGTTTTTTATACACCGAAATGAAGATATCCAACACAACTCAATCATAAATTTTAATATAAAGAAGGTTACATGAATAATATCGTCGCAAGGAAAACGGGCATGCATTACATAACAGTAGAAAATGCATCGTCTGCGTTCCAAGCTTTCCCCGCTTCTTGAAAATGTTCCAAGTAATATCGCAAATGCACGCGAATTGACTATATATCAGAAATGCAGTTATAGTATGAAAGTAAAGTTGTAAATTATACTGTTTACGCGTCTACGAGAATAAAAGCTATTATATAAGGCGTTTGGGATGTCGTTAAGAATAGGCAGAAATAAACACTTGGCAGCAGCGCGTTGTCAAAATCTGCGTTGTCGCGAAACAATAAATTGTTGAGTGGAACACGCAATTTCAGCGTTGACCCAACGCAAAAAATCACGCTATGTATCATCATACTATGAGATTCGAAAGGCGTAATTCTAACATAATTTTCAATCATTGGCCTGTTGGTGTAGTGGTTAGTGACCCTGACTGCTAAGCCGAAGATCGTGGGTTCGATCCTCACCCAGAATATAGCTTTGTGTGATGAGCACGATGGTTTATTTTGTCTAAAATATGTATTTAAAAAATTATACATATTGAGTTAATCCAAGATTTAAAAAAACCATTTCGGACCCACGCTACCACCGCCGATACCACTGGTGGTAGCGTGGGTCCGAAATGATACCACCAAGTAGTGTTGTGATTTGTTTACAAGATGGGTTAGTTTGTTATTACGATGCACACATTATTATTATATTTTTTTTTGTTTATTTTAAGGATATAAAAACTATCATTACACAGAAAGATCATACTAATTGTGTAGCTGATACCCATAGTAATGCTATTTTAAAAGAAAAGTGTAATTTGCGAGAAAGTGTTGTGGCATCGGATAACCCAATTCAGAGACTGTATGAGTCTAAAAAGAGAAAATTTTATGACCAAGGATAAAATTTAGCAATCGATGATTTTCCTCCATATGAAAGTGTCAAACATTTTCTGCATGATGCTCGGAACAAATCTGCGAAAATCTCAAAAACCAAATTCAAAAATGTAAAAGAAGTAGAAGTTCCGGCTCAATTTCAAAATTTTATTTTAGCAGACTATTTCAATGTAGAATCCGGCAAGCAAACTCGAATCCTTGTTTTTAGTTCTTATAACTCCCGAAAAATTATTCCTGATGTAAAAGAATATTTCATGGATGGAACTTTTTACACCTGTCCAGCACCATTTGTTCAATTATATAATATTCATGGTGATATGTCCAGCAGTGTGGAGACAACCAAAGTGAAACCACTAATATTTGCGTTGATGTCCGATCTCACGGAAAAGAACTATATGGTTTTGTTTAATTTGATCCAGTCCCAACTTCCAGATTGGAAACCACAAAAGATACATTGTGATTACGAAATTGCGCCTATGAAAGCGATTTTAAAATTATTTCCAGACATTGTGCTTAAAGGATGTTATTACCACTGGAATCGTAATATATGGAAGAAAGCAAAATTATTAGGAAATACTAAAATCAAACCAGAACGAAGAATTGTTTCTCTGATAGCAGCTTTGCCACTTCTTCCAAGTACAAACATCTTAGAAGGCTACGAATATATCAGATCTGAATGTAGTAGGTAACAACGACCGATTGTCAAAATTGTGAAAATATATGGAAACCTTTTGGCTTAAAATACATTCACCAAACGTATTTAGTGTGTTTGGTGAACGCCATAGAACAAATAATATCTTGGAAGGTTTCCATTCTAAAATTAATAAGTTATTAAATAAAAATACGGTAACACTGATGCGTTTATTAAAAGTCTTGCAAGATGTACATAATTCCGAAGTAACACCAAAAAAGCGTCGTAAAGATCAAATAATCAACGATGATTATATTAGGTACCGATATTCAAATGCAAATTGTCAACAAAATAATCCCAATAGGCCATGCTTTAGATAAATTACGATGAACTTTTTTCAATAATTTCTCTCATAAATACAGTAACCTTATACGTTTAGTAAACGCATTACAATAGGTTCCCACTACACTGTTTTATTTATCGATTTATTAATAAGAAGTGGGACCTTCTAAAATAGGTATTCATTTAAATGAAAATGTACGTTACCATCGATAAACGCGGTAGGAGAAGAGTTACAGCATCTAGGGCATAATTATTAATTCCACAAAGCATTTCGAACAGTTTCTCATGGACCCACTAATTTGGCCTACTAGGGGGACCACGGTGCGACTGGTTAGGAATATTCGAGAAATGCAGAATAACTAATTTCATCAAGGTCGAGAATTGCTCGAGCATGTTTTATTATTTTTATTTTATTTTTTTTATTTTTGAATTATCATAGATCCTAGTTTATGAAAAACACATACATCCTAATTTCGACCTTATTGACAATTTATTATAAACGTATTTTATCATATTTATAAAATTATTAATGTTAATAAAGACCAAATTCGCTTGCATTTTTAACTAGTTTTTTTTACATCCCGTACCTACCTAAATACAATAGCCATGTTCAATTGTTTCTCGATCTTCGTTTGTTTTGTGATGTTCATGTTCATGTTTAAGCCACGAGTCTGAAAGGCGTTAATGTATCTACTTGGAAAAAAAATCTTATTAGTTACCTACATTAAATTCAAATTGGTCTCATCACTATTTCTGGTTTGGTGGTATCGTTTCGGACCCACGCTACCACCAGTGGTATCGGCGGTGGTAGCGTGGGTCCGAAAGGAAAAAAACGGGTGCACTCCGAGAGTGCCGGCAGAAGTGAAAACTTGAACATTAACGTTGTGCATTTTTGAATATTTTTGAATGGTTAGGGAATATTTCTTTATTGTGTTTTTTTTTTATTGTCAGTATAAAAATACTACCATTTATGTGGTTAAATACAATATTCTTCTATTGCGCTATCCTACACAAACATGACAAATTAAAAAATAACAATGACAACGACATGACAATTAGAAAGTTTATCAAAAATGTAAAAATTACATACTGATGAAATTAGAATAATATTTTTCGATCTTACTGACATACCTAATAATAAAAAAATAATAAATAGCAAATCAAAAAACCAAAATCAAAAATTAAAATAAAAAAGGGAATCGTTACTCGGACTTCTGGTTTCTGGACCGCCCGGTTTTCCGCCTGAGATATAATAACATTGTAGATGGTAGCGAAATTTACCTTCGTATTCTAATGATAATATCTTGTAGCAGTTTTTCATTGCTCTCCCTCTATCTTACGATTTTTCGATCAGGGTCACGTAATTTACGAATTTTAGAACAGGGTCACGTGATCCTGACGCGAGTTTAAAATTTTTAATCCAACCAAAAAAAGTGCACAACGTCGCTAAAGAAGTTATCACTTCAAAAAACAGGCTTTGAAAATTAGTTACGAATAGAACCTCTAGGAATCCCGATAAGATGGAAGGTACGCACTTTATTCCTTGATGGATCAGCTGAATCATCACAACATTAGTAACATAAATATTAGTCTGTATCTATGTGTATTTATTTATGTATGTATGTATGTATTGCTGTAAGTATGTATACTACTGTATAGTTATGTATGTAGGTATATATGTATGTATGTATTTTTGTAAGTATGTATACTATTGTATAGTTATATTCTCTATCTAGCTATTTTTATTTGTGTATTATGTAAGAATAATAAGGAAGTTCTTATTTTACAATTAGGTTACTGCACCTACACATTCCATTTCTACATTACCCTAAGGTAGACTGGCAGAGAATGCTTTTAGCATTAAGTCCACCTTTGTACAACTTTGTGCATAAAGTTTTAAATAAATAAATAAGAGAAATTAAAGTTTTTTAATTAGGCTAAATACGCCAAATCCAGTATGGTAAAAGTGAAAGTACTTTCAGAAAAATAAAGCTTTTCATCAACCTCGTTTTCCCTCGAATCTTCATTTCACTCAGCACATACAAAACGGAATAAAAGCGAAAATAGCAATATATCAACTGCACTAAGTATATGAAATTCCGCATCACATATCGATCATCTCGTGGGATATTTCAGATGCAATGTGGAGACTCACCATAATTTCATGTTCAGTTGACGGAAATGTATGATGATAGATATTGGAGTATTGGTACTTGCCGAGAACTGTATATAATAATAAACTTGGTACTTTAAAATATACAGTACAATTTTCAAGCAACGTGATTCAGTAGCGATCAAACAAATTGAGATACCTGCGAGGTGAAGCAACGTTACAAATGTCAGATCATAAATGGATGACCGTTTTCGGGAAATATACATTCTTGCTCTTATCTCTAGATCGTTAAGCCGTCGGTCTTGCGGCTAATCTTTCGCTGGTCGTGTCGGATTTCCGTCCCATCGAAATTTGGTAACGAGGGAATGGACAGTGCATTTGTGACCGAGATCGGTTAGGACATCATTATTAACAACCAATTTCACAAAAAAGAGTTACTAAATTCAACACGTAGGTTTGTTGTTGAGATTGACGTTGTAGAGATTTTGAAAGCAATAAGTAAGCCCATTAACATAACTTAATTTGTTTAACTTAAAACGTTACGACAATTATATCGTAAATATTGTATTGATATCATTTAGGTATTAGTAAAGAAGTGTGAAGAGTTCGATCGGATCGAGCCTCAATCAGTTCGATTTAAGTATATTTCTGTCAAATATAATAATTATTACAGCAATTGAATCATAATCTTTTACTTTTAGGTACCTCTAACATCAGCAAATGATAGCGTTCTTGTTCTTAATCATTTTATTGCAAGATACGAGTAGCACGCGAAAAACAGATCAATCAGTTGTAAATTAGTGGGCATGTACAAGTTATATTGAATTTACCTTATTTGTGTATTAGGTACGGATTTAAAGTTGCACTTCTATTTAGTTTTACATCACGAGAGCCAGAACTTCTAAATTCATTTGGTCAACATAAACATAGGATATGAGTTAGTATGGCTATGTTTTAAGTTGTACAAAACATTCGCACATACAAACTTAACTGGTCACGCGTAAAAATTATAACATTCCAGTTCGCGAAAACAAAAACTGCTAAGTACGAGTATACATAAGTGATACACGTTGCTCAACCGTGATCGATCAAAATGTTGAACATTGACAAATAGCGTTTACACGTCGACACCCCACCATCGTGGCTGGCGACCATAGCACCTTCGCCCCACTAGCCTCGAGTTTCCCACTTTCCCGAACCGATGTGAAGTTAGTTACAGAGTAGTGGGCGTGGCAAAGGCGGGGCGGTGTCGCCTCAGTACGCGGCAAGCCCGCAATGACTTCGCCGTGTCATTCCGCCACGCGCACTCAAACGAGGCTCTATTCAAGCATATCGAACGAAGTTATATTCAAAAAGTTCCAAATTCAAACTTCACAAGATGGCCGATGTTTTTTTTTTTTCTAGCAAAGATTGTCTATGCCAAATCAAACAGGTGCATACGCATTTATAATAAAGCTACTGACCTTTGCTTGCACTATTTGTCGCGGCTCATGATTAATTCATGAGTATATGTTTTTGCAATAAAGTGCGTATAAAACTATTACAAAGTCTGTTGTATATGCAACCGTATTGCGTGGGACTGAGGGAAATATGTTTTTTTTTTAATTTGAGGCTATAGTGGTAGGTGGATTGTGTACATAAGGTCGATATTATAATTGGAACGCAATTTGAGCTCGACGGAGATCGGTATGCGTTCGGAAATAAAAAGCGGATACGTGCAACGAAAGAATCGATAGATTATAGTTTTTGTTGGTCACCTCACTAGCCAGTTCGACATTGTTGGAGTGGACGTCAATTAGGGATAATGATGAACTGTTTTTGAGCTTCTACACTGCGATTGTTTGGGATTCAAGCCACTTTGATAAATGATACTCAGCTCAAGCTTTTTACTTGAAAAATTAATTTTGCGTTTAACATAATCGCGTATCTATACTTAGATTATGTTGGAAGAAAACCTGGAATAAGTTATCACACGATCGACGTATAATCTTGAGCCATATATCAGTACAGGTAAGTACTTATTAAGTAAAATTAATTATTTTTTATTTGATCACATATTAATAATTATATAGAGTTAATCTGTGTGTATTTTACTGTTAGATATTATAATCGCAATATATGCATCTTCAAACTAGATTTTTATAGCACTAAGATAATCTGTCCACTAGCAATGTCTATAAGGAGTTGCGGATTTAGGTTTTGAGGAGAAATACTGTACTGACAATAGAGGGATTGTAAAATTTTATAAGCGATTTGTACACATTATAGAATTTTGTAAGCTACTTATTTACGCGATTAAGACCCGTGTCTTAATCGCGTAAATAAGTAGCTTACAAAATTCTATAATGTGTACAAATCGCTTTTAGTAATAGTTTACGAACATATAATAGAGGGATTGAGTCGACATTTGTCAATACCACAGCGAGTTTTAAACGTCATTTTCTGCCATACACAACCATCTTGTGGAATCAACTGTCGCGAAATGTATCGATATGCCCATCAAAACAGGGCCTTCTCTATTCTTAAAGACTGGCAACGGATCTCCTATGCAGAGGCATAGAAGATGACCATACCAGAGGGTGTGGCAGTTTTTCGTTTGTCTCTCATAAAAAAAAAAACTTTTTATCAGAATATCTATGGGTCGTGACGTGACCATTCACGTATAGACCTGGACCGTGCTACCTCTTTCAATTAAAAAGTTAATATTGACTGCAATGCCTAAAAGAAAGAAAACACCCGTACGGCCCTATGTCTTTGACAGGTATTGTCCACAAAGTAGCATTGTCTCTTTCTAAAGAGTGGTCAATTTTGTGAGGTTATGGCACGGTCCAGGTTTATAGGTCAATGGACGTGACAGTCGACATGTTGATAGGAATATGATGTTTAAAAAGACCAAGACGGTATGTGTTCTACACCTAGGCAGTATTAGGCCATTTTAGTTTTAATCCGCTTACGTTATTTCCTGCGATTCTGTGCAAAAACTAATAATTTTGAAAAATATTATATCTAACTTTTAGAGAAAGAAATGGTGGTTGGCAAAGTGAGTTTACGGACGATAATTTTACGTGATAACGTCATAAGAAAACATTGATTACATTTAGCCATACGCGTTGCTTAGCAACCAGTCAATAACGTTAGTTCCAATTTTATAGCATGTCACTGCAATTGCCGTTCGCTGTTGCTTAGCAACCAATCAATAACATGACCATACTACATGACACTTTCGTGCGTGCATCGATTTATGTGCATCGGTCATCGATTTATAAAATCAAACGAAACCATTATATCACTATCCAAGTGACAATTATGTTTATTTTTATTCGTTCCTTGAAACTTAAGAAGTTAATCGTTAGTATCAATATTAAAAACAAAAAACATGTAATAGAGAATAATAACGGTGTCGTAGGAGACTTTATAAACATACAAACCACCACTGAGTTAATTACTACTATCTGTAAATACAAATTAACTCGATGCAAACCACGGACATAAATTAAACTCGCGTAGCCACAAATACACACATCAAAAGTGTCTAGGGATCAAGCATTTTTATGCGGATTTCTTGAGATTGAGATGTGGCTTTGTAATAAATTTATGATTTTATAAATTTATATGGATCCTTTTTGGTGCATTTCATAATTTGAATCAGGAACTGTGAATCAAATTCGAGTAAAAGATGAAAATCAGCTGTCAATATTTTCCCTATAAAAACATACAACGCATTGAAGACATTATTAGTGCTACTGTTTCCCTACTACTGATTAAAACCAACGTTATTATGGAGCGGCGACGTCATTTAAGCAGGGAAGAAATGCTCAGAGCCGTGGGAATGATAGAAGCTGGTTCCCGGCAACGTACTGTGGCTTTAGCTCTGAATACAAGTCAGAGTGTTATCAGTCGACTTTGGACACGTTACCGAAGCACTGGTACCGTGGCTGAGCGCCATGGAGGACGGTATCGCTGCACCACACGGAGACAAGACCGATACATTCAAATCTTAACTCGAAGAGGTCCAACAATAACCGCCATGATGTTAGCCGTGAGGCTTCATCACTCTTCAGGGAACTTAATTAGCGACCAAACAGTCAGAAACCGCTTGCATGAAGTGAACCTTCATTCCCGAAGACCGCTACGGGTACCACCTATAGCAATGCACAATCGTAGGATTCGATATCAATGGGCTCTTGAACACAGAAATTGGGCAGAAGAACAATGGCGTTTCGTGTGCTTTTCTGATGAGTCTCGTTTTGGTATGAGACCGGATACAAGACGTATACGACACTGGAGAACCCCTGGACGCCAACAGCGATTAAAATCCTGCCAGGAAGTCCATCCTTATAGTGGTGGAACCATCATGGTATGGGCGGGTATTTGGATCGGCGGAAGAACTGAGTTGATTTGGATCAGAGGCAACCTCAACGCTCAAATTTATGCTGAGACGATTGTATCAGACGTCATCGTTCCTCTACAAGTGCAAATCGGTCCCTTATTTCAGTTAATGCATGATAATGCACGACCGCACACCGCAAGAGTTGTAAGACAGACTCTCACCGCAGCTAACATCAATGTCCTGCCCTGGCCTGCTCAGTCGCCAGACTTGAACCCGATTGAGCATGCATGGGATAAGCTACAGAGAAGAGCTCTGCCGAATATGGAGGGTATCCAGTCGCAAGAAGACCTTTTTTTGTTGTTGCAACGAACATGGGCGGCCATTCCACAGCGTGATTTGGATGAACTCATTTTGAGTATGCCAAACCGATGTTCTTGTGTTGTTAGTGTTCGCGGTAGAAACACGGATTATTAATTGTTTAAGTTACCCAATAAAATTTTAAAGAAAACTGTTATTTCAGTCTTTTTTTCGAACTTTAATGTTAGTGGTTCAAATGTCAAAAATCCCTTTATTAGGAAAATGGCAAATTTCTTTATTAATGCAAAGGTGACTTGGTTTATCGTTACTGTGACAAACGAAAACACTTTATTTGATGAATCCTTAAAGAAATAAAAAAAAAAAAATCAATCAGGAGAAAAGTTATTGCAAAAATATATGTTGATCCCTAGACACTTTTGATGTGTGTAACATAGTACAGAAGAAAAAAATCATAAAATACGCGCTCGAGAGCTTAAATACTTAAAGACATCATTCAAAAAAAAAAAAAATTCTTAAAAAAAACGAAGTAAACTTTAACCGCATTAGGGTACAAGCACTGTGTCGCGGGAGACTTTACAAACATACAAGTCACGGACACAAAGTACACCCAGACTATGAACCACAATTTGTGGATCACACAAAGTGGTGTCCTGTGTGGGAATCGAACCCACGATCTCTTACGTAGCAGTCGGACACACTCCCACCGTCCCCAGAGGCAGTCTGTGCAACATTTTAGATCCCAGTCGATGACTAAAATTTGTTTGTGCTATAAATGTAGCAGTTAGATGTAGAAACAAAACCCAAATAACTTTTTAAGAGTGTTTCTGATTAATGGAATTTTGATGGACTTACTCCTTTAATTCAATCTGAATCTCTGACGTCTTATAATCTAAAACAATATATTCTACACTGAAACCTTTCCCAAAAAGAAAACTTTTCACAAAACCATTCATCGGATTTGTAGTTTTTGATAAAAATACGAATGTTTTACATTTATAACAAACAACCGTAGGAATTTATTATTATAAATAAACTTACTTTAACAGATAGACTAGAAATTAGACTGCCTCTATGGCGCGGTAGGAGTGTATTCGACTGCTTCGCAAGAGGTCGTGGGTTCGATCCCCACCCAAGTAAAAACTTTGTGAGATGAACACGATGGTTTATTCTGTGTATCGATGCTATTTATCTATATTATGTATGTATTTAGAAATATATAAGTATGTTTATCGGTTGTCTGGTTTCCATAGTACAAGCTCTTCTTAGTTTGGGATCAGATTGCTTTGTGTGAGTTGTCTCAAGTTATTTATCTTACTTTTAGAAATCGGTTAAAGAAGTGCTGATTACATAAAGTCAAGTGGAATGGTTCCATTAGGCAGAGTTTGGAACTAATCAAAAGTTTCACGATTTAATCCAACTTGCTCTGTTTACGCATCACTTTACGACTGACGACAATTCGGCCACCATTTAATTGCTTCTTAACAAACAGAAAAGAGCAAATAACGTTTAAAACACTTATTTCTAAACGGAACCTTAGTTTGGCTTTATAAAAGTGTTAAAAGAGGATGTTTTTTATATAAAATCGATGACAAATATGCATGCCAAAGTAGTAATAAAGCAGCAGTAGGGTTCCGGGGAAGGGATACTCTCAAAAAATCTATTTTTTGCCCAATTTTGCATTCTCATAGGTAGTTGGTTAATTGATCTAGGCAATTCTCATTAAACATTCTCATAAATCATCCATATTACCAACATAATAAATAAGGAAACAAAATTATTTAACGTTAAAATATTTTAAAACTTAGAAAACACCTATATCGTTAAGATCATAGTGAAGTAGGTACACCAACAACAACAATTATCAATCTCAGGCAATCAGAAATATTTAATCCGAAGCGCGAACAAAAATCCCAAGAATTAAAAAAATCCTTCGACATAAGTTAAAAGCACAGAATAATTGGAATTCGAAACGCAGAACGTCTCTATCTAACGAATTTCTAATTTATTGTACGCGATAGTCCACACCCCGGAGATGACCGGCTCCCTACTACGAGCGAAAACAGGCTCACTCACACACCCATGTAACTATACATACGTAAATCTCGGTCGAATTTGAACCGAAACAGCGCAAGTTGAGATCATCCATACTTAAGCGTCTTTGTGTGCGTGGATTTGTTGATGACCTGTAAGCCGGGATGCTGTATCTATGTATTTTATGCCTCGGCTGTAAATCCTGCGCGCACGCATCTAATCAGCAATGGTGGCGGCATCTAGCGGCACCTTTGCGAAACAAGATGCAGAAGCCCGCCGCTCGGTTAGATTAAAAGCTATGCAATATTTCTATTTGCTTTCTATTCCTTTATCTTTGTTAGTGCTAGGGTGATAATGTGGTGCGTTTTAATTGTACGGTAAAGTGCGGTCTTGGACGGTAAGGAACGGCAGAGATTTGGTGTATCGGCGCTGTTAAAGGTATCAGTGAAGGTAGAATGGTATGTGGTGATTCTGGTTCATATAAAATCAGATTGTGATACAGGTAAGTCTATGGGGTAATGTTTATAAGATAGATTATTATAGGTCTAAGCTATAGACAGTCTTACTGGGTAAAACCGTACCTATCAATTATTATTCTGTAAAATAGTGATGCGAAGACAATACTGTGTTTCGATTGAAAAGCACTGTAGTAAGTCTATTTACTTGGAAAATTAGACTTTCAAACTGTCTTATATATAAGTTAATTGTTGCATGCCTTATGGTACAATGTATTGGGACTAATTTGTGTTAAGACCTTATTTTGTACACCTACATTGTTAGCAAATAAATGATTTTGATTTGATTTGTCTTAGAATGAAGAGCACAGTCTGATGATAATAAGATTTTTGCACAACAAAGATTTGTGAGGCACTGCTTAGAGTTAAAGTGAACTAGTTTGTTAAGTATTTTTTGTTGTTTTGTTGTCATTTCAATATTGGGGTGGCATAAGCAAAAAAATTGAAAAAAAACGTGAAGTGCGAGTCAGAATCGCCCACCGAGGGTTCTGTACAAATTTGTAGGTATTTGTTTTCTTGCGACATAAACAGCCGTCTTTTTTTAACGTAAACTTAGAAGTTTGAATTTGCAGTTCACAGCTTCAAGGGATTGTAGACCTGAGTATATGGTTTTAATTTCAACTCGATACCTCCACACGTTTCCGAGATAAAGGGTCTTGACAGACGGACAACAAAGTGATCCTATAAGGGTCCGTTCTTCCAGGGCTTCTGCAGCAACGCTATTTGTCTCAACCAAATAGCGTTGCTGCAGAAGCCCTGTTCAGGTTCATGGCTACTTTAATGTAATTAAAATTTATGGTGAAATGTATATGCTTAGGGTACGATGGGACTGACATACGCTTTGCGGTTTAAAAGTCCCTAAATAATATAGGATAAAAAAAGGGTCCGTTTTTTTTCCTTTTGAGGTACAGAACCCTAAAAATCAAATTGTTCTCAACACAGAAATTGTAATTTATTCTTATTAAGAAAATGAGTGGAGTGTGTTGTGTTTAAAATACTTTTCGAGCTGTAATCTGTAAAGAAAATTCAGAGACAGGTTAAAAGACATGTAATTTTAAAACAATGGTTCTTAAGTTTAATTATTGTTTTCTTATGTTTCACAGAGGCCTTATTAATGTCAATAAAATTCTGAATCCAAGTTATTATATCATCAAGACGAAACACAAATGAAAACCTATCATTTAACATATTTTTACTTTATAAACATATGTCATTACAATACATAAAGTCATACTTTTGTCATAGTAACAATGATATCACCAAAATGAACTTTATTGCAATAAAAATAAAGTACATTTTGAACTGAAAGGAATCCTACCGGCGCCTACGCATAAAAGTAATCGTAAAGTAACCTAGTATGGTCTGAAGAAAAAATGACTAGATGTGACGTAATAATTTTAGATAGAATTATGTCAGTGTTCCGTGTATGACTGACGAAAGCTTGCAACCAAAATCCAAAAAAGGCTAATGAAGTGATATGTACCTACTTAGGTTAGTGACTTTATCTGATAAGCCACAGGTCGTGGGTTCGATTCCCACCCAGAATAAATCCTGGCGCGATGAGTATAATTGTTTATTTTGAATCTGGGTGTAATTTAACAATTTTGACACTGCCTCGGTGGCGCGGTGTGTCCGACTGCTACGCAAGAGGTTGTGGGTTCGATTCCCACACGGGACACCACTTTGTGTGATCCACAAATAGTTGTTTCGAGCCTGGGTGTACTTTTTGTCCGTGACTTGTATGTTTGTGGAGTCCCCCGCGAGACAGGGCTTATAACCTATTGCGGGAGTACCTAGTCTTTAAAAAAAAAATAAGTAGGTAGGTACTAGCTGACCCGTGCAACTTTGTCTGCGTCAATTTTCCCCGTTTTCGCAACATTTTTAATAGTTGCTCCGCTCCTATTGGACGTAGCGTAATGATATAGCCTATAGCCTTCCTCTTTAAATAAGCTATCCAACAGTAAAATAAATGTTGAATTCAGTCCAGTAGTTCCTGAGATAACCGCGTTCAAACAAACAAAATCTTCAGCTTTATAATATTAGTATAGATTTAAACTATTTAGAAATATAGTAAGTTAGTCATAATGTCTAGTTATACTATATAGACTATGTCTGGCTGGCCAGTATGATGGAAGTAAGAAAGTTTGATAGATGGTGCACAATTTAAAAAACTTAATCATCTTGGGACCACTAACATAATTACGTTTTTTTTAATTGTGTACAACCTACTTACTTCTACAAAGTTAATATTACAATGGCACGAATTTCAGACCGATAATTCATTTTTACGCATTGATCAATTCGATTTGTTTACACGGAAATTAACCTTTGACCACAAATCGATTACTTTGACAACTTGTTTGATAAATTATAGAAAACGCAAAAATAATTGCAATATTTAAATTGAGCTAAGTAATTAGTGATGCGCACCGTACGATTATGATTTAGCATGTCGATATCGATTACTTTGTCGCGGCGAGCGGCGCGTCTATAAATCCAAGGATGTCGACACCGCGCGCATGCGTACTAACGAACTGCGCACGAGTCTTTCATTAAACCGTTTCGATTATATTTCGCTTTGTATGCGATATTAATGACTCTTTTGTACAAGTTACGATAATTGTTTGTATGAATAAAAATATTGCCTTACCTGTGCTGGATTGGTTGTGCGTCTTACCTGAAAAAAATAATATTGTATGTTAGTTTATAACTTCAATGGTGGAAACGATCAAGCTGTTTTATGACCAATAAATGTTCTCATATTTTGGTTTTAATTACCTAAGGCTCGTTTAAATGATATATCAATATGAATTTATGAGTCGAAAATAAAGAAGATAAAATATATTAAACATCGCGTTTGTTAAAAAAACGTGTACTTAATGTACAAATTGTTGTTCCGTGTCTAGGTGTAGTTTTAGACGTGACTTTACACTTTATCCTGTGTAAACCTGCTAATAGGCGACCCAACTATATATTACTTGATAAAATCGACCAATGGTGCCCGCGTTTCGTTGATATTGTTATACTTTGATGATCTAAGCATGAACGGAACCGATCGACTCCTTTTGTTGGATATATAAGCAAATTAATGCCTCAGCCATTAATTTCTTCAACTCAATGATAACGCAAACGAATACTAGATATTTTTTTCAGAAATAAGTATAAATTTATACAACTTTCAGTAGTTGTGTTAAAGCGTGAGGCAAAGGAAAGATTATAAACTAAAACAACGTAACGGTTACTAGTCACTTGGAAATTTCTGTCCACTTGACAGGCTTCGGGTTCAATCGAGTTCTGAAGACATTTCAATGGCTCTACATTGATCACTAAGGATCCAATCACTTAGTTAAAATAAATAAAAAAATAATGTATCACAAATCAGACTAACTACTGTTAGTCAATAGCGATTAGCGACCTATTGACAAATACAAGAAAACATAGCTAAAATAAAAAACTTAATTTCTACTTATTATTTTATTAATATTTAATCTGCTTATTGCACTTACATGTATCAAAAATATAGATACCAGGACTCAGTACAGAAAACCACTGATATAAGAGATAACGTGATTATCTACAAAATGACCAAAAATCATTCCGATTAAACCACATTTCTTTTAAAAAAACCATATTTGTTTAGGTGTTGCGATGGCGCAGATAGACCCACAAATATTTGCATCCGTATGTCTCTGTGTCTTCAATATTTACTCCTTATCTAAAAATAAAGGCAATCATAGTCCATTTATCAATCTCAAAATCTATCAAACAATTTTATACGAGACACCATGAGTTTATAGTACCAACAAGTGTTGGTATTCGTATTTTACACTAAAGGCAATCAAAAATTCCTCGAAAAACCACCACTATGCAGCTCGCGTGCAAAGTGCGCCAAAATTGTTCGATTAAGTAAATTTCGCGAGTGTTGGCGGGCTCGGGCGACTGCGGCCCGTTTGATGTGAACGCAAAGTAAACGTCACGCTCAACGACTATAATTGCCACTAGTGATGGGCAACAGTCGATAGAATTCTCCAATGATTTGTGTTCGTATTGTGTACGGTATTTTGTGTTGTCGTATGAAAATGAGGGACGCGGGTATTCAAATGAGTATGGAAATAAACAGGTTGTCAATGTGATAAGTTTATTTATGTTTATGCACGACGATTAGAAGATTGATATTGATTGTAGAGTAACTGCGACGTGCGACACGTTGGTTTATAATTATGGATATTGTCACCACGTTTTCATACTATGACGTTCAAATTGTGTATTTTTACCATTTACGGCATAAACATCATATAATCTATTTTAGAATTCAACCATTGATTTATTAATTAATAATCGTTCACCTTCACAAAGGAACTAAAAAAACTAAGAAATCTTTAATAGTTTGCAATTTGTTTAGAATAGCAACCGATACGAATATGGTACACAATTTATGAACAAATTAATGTGTTCGTCACTCACATAAAATCGACAGATACCATATAATCAATAACACCTTTAATAACTTTCATTATCGATATAATGACAACACTACTTCAATCGATAATTATGAATGGAACATTTTGTTTCCGAGTCGCACACTGCCCGCGGTGTAACTCATAATTCTTCTTTTTTTTTTAACCAACTTTACTTTCTTTTTAAGAGCGTCTTCTTGAAAGTGGGGTTACTCCAAGAGCGATGGTGGTCTTACATGTGGGTTCCATAACTTATTTATAAACATACTGATAGTAATCTCACAAAATATATTAGCTATATTTTGATTAGGTTTAGGAGTAGCGTAAAGTTTGTGGAATATATGGTACCCATTTGTTATAAAAATATAGGGTAAGTAACGTCAGTGGGTACCCTTGGTAAGACTGGGGTCCATAATTACGTCCATCAAGGTTCATTACTTTAATAATTCCATTTTTTTTCATTACGAGGAGGATACCTTAAAACATTATTCTGCTTGATATAAAACCTGTATTTCTTAACTGTCTGACATAATGATAGCGACAGTTTCGTCTGAATAATTATGAAGAGCGTCATAGGGTTAAATTGACCAAGCCAAGTGAGTGATCATGACGCAAAAGTGTACTTATATTCACTATTATATATATACTAGCTGACCCTCGCAATTTCGTCTGCGTCAAATTAACCAATTTTTGCAAAATAAGGGTAAATAAAAAAATAGGGGTTGATCGTAGAAGAGTGAAAATTCAGGGTTGTATGTATTTTCTAATGCTGTATCATAAAAATAAAAAATTACCTAAAAATTAAAAAAAAAAATGAGGGTTGGACTACCCTTAACATTTAGGGGGATGAAACATAGATGTTGTCCGATTCTCAGACCTACCCAATATGCACACAAAATTTCATGACAATCGGTCGAGCCGTTTCGGAGCAGTTAAATTACAAACACCATGACACGAGAATTTTATATATTAATTTTTTATTCTTATTTTGAAACCAAATATGTGGCAAACCTACATCTACATACACGGGTGAGTTATAACGTCCAGCTATCTCTATTAGGTTATTATTGGAGCTGGCCTGGCCTTCCTCTGAAAAACATACTTAGACAAAGTCTTGTTATGCCATATGGTAAAGAATTATTGGTATGTCTTTGCAGAAAAGTGCTTGATATACTGTAGAAGCGGCGCAATGTCTATAGGCGGCTGTCTACAGACAGAATGAAGATCACAGTGCATGTACTCAGATCTTTGCATAACAAATTGTTGTTATGGGCTAGCGTGACACTTACCAATAGACTCCCGCACCTGCTCGTCTTTTTACTCATACAAATAAAAAAAAAAACAGGATGGTATCAGTTACAAAGGCAGACATTTTCTTCAACTTGAAAATTCCAGGCCTGCGACTACATTCGCGTGGATATTTTGAAAACAAATATATGCCACCGGAATTGTACTTAAATTTTTTCGTTATTAAAAGTATTCTATAAAATCTATCTTTGTGCCAAATTTCATCGAAATGCGTTCAGTCGTTCTGACGTGATTGAATAACAAACATCCATCATCATCAAAAAAAATATGTAATACTCGTATAAGTAGGATAAAATTAAAAAAAAAAACAAAATTCTTTATTCACTTACGATGCAAAACAACTATTGTGATACGTCGGGATTCTACATGTACATGTAATGCCAAGTTCACAAACAATAGGAAAAGCCGGACAAAAGAACCTGGCAATAAAAACTCGCGGCTAAAATATCAAAGTTTTGCTGCAGCTATTTGTTCACCAGAACCCTAAACCCAGTGTATAATGTACCTATCATCACTGGAGGAGCTAAACATAGTTATTACTAAAATTATCACTTGCTCATCTTACATGTGTAATGTTTTTTTGTTCCCAATGTTCGACCTCTCACCAAAGTAATACGAATGTTTGTTTAAATCTATTACACATAGAATACAGGGCGTGTGGTGTAAGTTGTAAGCGATGTGTGATATACATACTGACATATTATGTTTATCTCATAATCCAAAATATTATACCAAAGTACCTGTAACCTAAATTCAAAATTACTATGACTACATGAAACTCATGGAACCTAACTATCTCATTTAACTAAATAAGATTTCCAGTTACATCCGAATTTAAAATTAGTCTATAATAGATCTTGAAAGACCTTATTAAAACAAACACTAACCGCCTTATTCCAAAGAAAAGATCAAATCAAGGTTTAAACAAAGACTTTCAAGTCCAGGATATAAGTACAGTACTATTGGTCTTATTACAAAGCTTAGATAGTCCGTGGACCAGCTGATACCAAAGGATCTAGCAATCAGCCACAGATTATAATCAATTTAGTTCATTCATTGTTCTTATCATTCAAATATAACGTTCCGTTTTATACCAATGTAATTTTAAATTATGGTTTTCATTGAGAATAAAATATTTAGACGTTCTATGTAGCTAAATTATTCGCCAGCACTACGTAATTTTCAAAATATTAACCTGACATAAAAGCCCTCGGCCTGCAATTTACGAAAAATCAAATGGATTCTGTCAGGATCGGAACGTTACATAAGTAGTTGTCATTAGTACTAAAAATGTAAACAAATGATGATAACCTAAATTTAATTAACTCAGACATTATTAGGGATGTTATAAGTTTAATCTGAGTAATTATAGCGCCCAAACACTTAGAGGAACTTGGATGCGAGTTTTTATTACAAAGCTAGTTTCATTAGAACAGGTCTTAGCATGGAAGGATACTTACTCAATAAGATATTCCATTTTTGATATACCTACTTACTGTTTTCTTTGTTGCACTCGTTGTTCTGAATGTATTGGGGGAAAGTATGCCTAGATTCAACATAGGTAGGTACTGAAGCTTCGGCTGAAGCACAACAAACAATTGAAACAAATTTTATGAATATATTTATTATTTAATATCAGTGAGCTTGCTATGAAATGAAATTCTCAAATAACTACATAGAATCATTATTTATTAGATACCATTTATTCTCCCTAAGAACAGAGTTCATTTTCATGAGAATCATAAATATAATTATCTAAACTGTTAGGTAGCACTTAATAGTTATTCCATATGACAACACAATGGATGTTAACAATTTCAATAACCTGTAACCATTCTGTCCTCCCTGTTCAAACTATGTTTGAAAAGGAATATTGAGTTGATATCCCTTATTTCTATTTAGATAACTAGCTTTCCCGCACAACTTAGTCTGCATAAATCTTCCCTGTTTTTGCAACATTTCTCAATGCTGCTCCATTCATATTGGTTGTAGTGTGATATTATATAGCCTATAGCCTTCCTCAACAAATGGGCTATCTAACAGTAAAAAGTTCAAAAGAATTAGTAGTTCATGAGATTACCCCGTTCAAACAAACTTTTCAGCTTTATAATATTAGTATAGATATTTATTTTACAATAAATTTTAAATTGTATGCATTTTTTGTATAATATATAAACAGTGATCAATAATATATTTATATAATAAAATTGATAATTCTATATTTAGATCCACCTTATAGTTCACTAGTGTATTTTTAATTAGGCATTTTATGTATAAATATATAAACAGTAATCAATCAATAATTGATCAATGTTTATTTAGATCCACTATATAGTTCACTAGTAAGTTTTAGGTACATTATACATAGAATCATTATTTATTAGATACCATTTATTCTCCCTAAGAACATAGTTCATTTTCATGAGAATCTTAAATATAATTATCTAAACTGTTAAGTAGTGCATAATAGTTATTACATCACAATTTCAATAACCTGTAACTAATCTATACTCTCTGTTTAGTGTTTAAACTATGTTTAAAGGAACATTATAGCAATGTATTAACTAGCTGAGCTCTTATAAACATAATAATTCAGTTCTTGGTACCTACCTATAACCTAAGTTTACATATGTTTCTAGTGATAGGTATACCCATGGTTACACTTTACCAACTAAATTTTAAATTGATCAATGTTTATTTAGTTCCACTATATGTATAGTTCAGTAGTAAGTTTTAGGTAAGAAATTTTGTCATAATGATGTTTCTATTACTTTGTTTTGTGCATTTTGAGTAAATTCAACATTGGTTTTTGCCGCACTACTCCAGACCACCTATCAGACATTCCAAATGTGATTTTCTAACTTCAATATAAATAATGTGACATATTATAAGTGGAATGCATCAGATTGTTTTACATAGAGCACTAGTTAATGATACTATTGTCGAACAAAAATAATCTGTGTTGATCTTCAACTTTCCACACTGCGTAGGTACACTTCACGTCGAGTCTGGTTGACCCAAACATTGCACAGACCACTTTAATTTTAGGACATCTCTGAGTTCTGTATATTAAATCTTCTCTCTCAATTCCAAGCTGTGATAAATGTTTTGAAAAACAATAATAAGCATGTATTATTAAATCTTTGGTCACACATCGCATTTCACTCGATTTTTGCGTTTATTTTGTTGCCACACCATATTTAGTTAGCTAATAATTTAAAGTCACTAAACACGCATTATTCGTCATTATTAATTGAAACTAAAATACGCAAAATAGTAAATGGTCTAACTTTCAAATTGTCAAGTTTTTGACATTTTAAGGTTATTACCATAGTTAAACTAGGGTGATCGAAAGACTAATTTATAGACCAAAGAAGATCATCGATTAAGCGATGAGTCTCGTTTTGTAATAAAGATTTTCGTAGATCCATGGTTTAAACTAGGATTTTCGTCAAACCAGGTTTAGTCCAGCTTTTGGAATAAGGCGGTAAAAGACCCCTCGAAACCGTTTTTACCGGTTGCGTAATTTACCCAAAAAATAAATAAATAGGTTAACCGAAGTATTTAAAAAAATATATTTGAACTTAAAGACTGATTGACTGATGAAAGATTTTTACATTGTAAAATAAAAAATGCATCTAAAATTAAGATACAATTTGAGTAAACGTCACAAAAATGTAATTCCCATCTCTAATCTACAGTTTAAAAATGTAAAACTAACGTAAAATTACACACTACTTCTCTTGTAACTAACACCAAACATGGTACAATTTCGTTGAATGACAAATAAGAAAAGATGATTGCATACCGTCCGATCATCCGATCATTAATAAGTAATTGATTCGAACTATCCATCGATCGGGACTATTACTGGCGATCCTCGATATCTCCCGCAATTATCGATTTCATTTTATTTGTTCGATTAATCGATACGATATTTAGAATCGGGAGATCGCTCAGTGAGTGATGGATTCAAAAACAAATGCAAGTAGCAGCTTCTTTTGTTTCCATTGGCTATAGTGTGGTGTTGTTTGTTTTAAGGCGCGATTCCATTGGACAATTTACTTGCATGCAAGTTACAAATTGCATACAACTTGCATACAATTTGAACAAACCTTAACCTTAACCTTGCAAGTTTCGCTGGTCTTCCCGAAGCACTTCGTCTCTGTGATGATCGTCCGCCGTCAGGTCTGCTTAGGCCGGCCACGTTTACGGTTTCCTTAGGGATGCCAGTCTAGGGCTTGCCTCGCTTGATGTTCAGGGTCACTTCGGAGCGTATGGCCAATCCAGTTCCACTTGCACCGTTTGATCTGATGCCGTCGATCGGAGTCTCACCGCAGCGTTCCCACAGATCTAGATAGGAGATTTTCTCGAACTAGTAAACGAAGAGGATACATCGAAGATAGCCATCCATTCCAAACTTTTTAATTTCGTATAACTATAGTTACTTAAAGATAAACATAACAGCCCTTCTTGCGCATTTGGGTAAAAAAATAATGATCTATCACAGAATTCATTCTACAGATGAGTCGAAATATAGTAGTGATGTAGCTAGCTGTCACGTTGTAAAAGTGCAAGTACATTTTTTGCGAGTTGTCCGATGTTGGAGTGTTAAAGCTCGTAAATCGTGTCATTTTCACGTCACGCAACTTGCATTTTGACGAGATAATGAGTGCGTATCATTGTGTACAGCCACAGAATCGGAGATTTGTAGCAATGTTTATTTTTGTAGGGAAATTATTATTCTTACTTTCAGTTTAAGATCATCAAACTTCAGGAGTCTTAATATCAACGAAATTTGTCAAAGTAGGTCAACCGCTTATGTTAACCGGTTTATGTATGAGATAATGTTTCGAGACAAAAGATTCGACTGTCTTTTTTTGTAATTCAACTATTTCTAAATCAGCTTCTAAAGGAGTAAAATGAGCGTTCCAAATTTCGCCATTCTCGCTTCGGGAAAAATCTGATTAAAGAAATATATAAACACAGATTTTTTTAAAAGACTAAGTCCGAAATATGGTACAAGCCCTGTATCGTGGGGGACTTTTCAAATATACAAGTCACGGACACAAAGTACACCCAGACTCGGAACAACAATTTGTGGATCACACAAAGTGGTGTCCCGTGTGGGAATCGAACCCATAACCTCTTGCGTAGCAGTCGGACACATTCCCACCGCCCACCGCGCCACAGAAGCAGACCCGTTACGGGTCTGCCTTCGTTCGCTCTATTCCCCACACATGATTGTAGGTAATTAATATAAAGCATCAAATAAAGCCATAGTGGGCGATTTAGTGGCCCGACATTAACTTACAGAATTTGTTTTGAAGCGCAAAACGTTCATTATTTCACACTCGATATTAAATTATAAATTACGAGAAGGATAACCACAGAATATAAAATAGATGAAGTACTTATTTGCTCAATTATACAATTATACAGTAACTGCATAGATTTAAATATCTTCAATGTACGAGTACTCTACATTGAAGATATTCAAATCTATACATATAAATAGTAATAGTAATAAAAATAAAATGCTGTTCGTTAGTCCGTGTCCAAGCTTAAAGTCAATAAATAAATAGTTTAAAAAAAACATTAAAAAAACAACCTTTTATTTAAATGATCTAAAAGAAAGAATATATTTTTTAGATTAAAACAAACCCATCAATGTATTAATTTACCATCTATATGACGTAAAAGCTTGTGGTATTAGAAATTAAAAAGAGTACAATTCACAGATTTTTCAATAATTACTTTCTTACGACTAAAATTTAAATGTACAGTGAAAGTTCAATCAAGTCAAAGTACCCCAATTAGATCGCAAACTAGTAGGTATTTTTTAAATCTTGTTTTTATTCTCCTGTAATGTCCTGTATAAGATATTATTATTATTATTATTATAAATGTGATGTCGCAAAGACAAGTTTGTGAATTACTGTGTACTATGATTTATCATATAAGTCTTATCAATTTTTTAGAGCGGTCATGAGCATACAAAATAGCAGAATGCGTAAAATTCAAAACACGTAAGCATTAAAATGCGAAACAAGTACACAACAGTTATCTCGCTTATACCTAAAGCAGTTAATAATTATAACGATTAAGCTCTACGTAGATCGACGCTATGTCCAGATTAATTGATTCAGATTAACGCAGTATCCAGCCAACTCGATCCGATTGTATCGATTGAAATTAATCGATTATTCGTGCGTTATCGATTCTACGCTACTGCGTTACGCTATTTTAACGTTAAATTGTTAATTTGTGGGATAGTCGGTTTAATTAATAAATATCTTAAGATATCACTTTGCTCATTACTTTTTGTTCAGCTTGACGTTTTCAAAGATATTTTGTATTCGATAACAGTAGTCCATATCATTATATCATTATTCGATCTTCGGGCACGGGTCTCCCCAATAGAACCTACTAATGATAGATCCTGGGGGTAATAGAGTAGATGACTGTCAAGTCAAATCAGATTTTTTTTATGAAATGTCATAACGATGCGCCCCGTACTAATTTATATGAAAAACAAATTAATGACGTCATTCTTTCGTATGATCAAATCATTTAAAATTCAAGGCCAAGTACAATTGTGGAGAAACATTATTTTTCAGAACACTTTACAAATGCTATTTCCTGAATAGTGTACCTAAAATAATTTTATTGTTATTGTAGTTATCTATCCATTTGCTAAATCGCCACGCTTGGCGAGCCGGTTGGCGATCGCAGTAAGGCTTTAAAGTAGGTATGCAGAGGACGATGCTGCCCGTCCTCCGGTGATATCCTTTAGTCGCGTTGAAGACAGCCATAGGAAGATAATAGAATATGATCCCGCGGCTCTGCCCGCGTGGATCTTGTTTCACCATAGAAACCTTGGACACCCGTTTCAACCCCTTAGGTGGTGAATTTTGGAAAGTCCTTTCGTCGCGGATGCTTACGTCATAATAACTATCTGCGTGGCGAATTTCAACACAATCCATTCAATGGTTTGTGCTGTGTGTTGATAGATCAGTCAGTCAATAACGATTGCCTTTATTATATACAGAAGATTATCATACGACACAATCGCTTTAGTATATTAAGTAAAGTAAATGGGTACATTTTTCCGAAGACTGTCTTGACTCTAGACTGGTATGACTCGGGCGAAAGGTGGGGAGAAGGAGATCCGTGGCACAGTGGGAATTTATACAGTTTGTACGCAAGAGGTTGTGGATTCGATGCCCACAAAAGATACCACTTTGTGTGATTAGACCGAGTGTGGGTGTACTTTCTGAGAGTAATTTGTATGTTATTAAAGTCGTCTACGACACATGGCTTGTACCAGGGCGTAGCTCCAATAAAATAATCTGATGATACGATACGATACGGGACAGATAATCCTTTGGCTGTTCGAACCTTTGGGCACCGGGCCCATCTAAGGTAAGCTACGCTATAGATACTGGACAAGTGAATACCCATTTGTTGCAACCACTTTTAAAACTAATATTCTGGTTTCTGTTTATTAATATTGCAACAAATAAATATTTCTTCCGTTCTTCTTTTTTCATACTGTAGCAAAACAAAAATTGTTACCTATTTATTTTGGAAATCCTGAGACATCAGAGCAGTCCGATATTCTATTACAAAAGTGCCAGTAATTTACACTGTAATATGTACATTCACAGGCTACGACTATTTCTACTTTCAAATACTGTAGAGTATTTATACAACCTCGATTAAATTATACAAGCAAATGTCAGCAGGTAATGAAAACGCGTAGAAAAACCGTCGGCTCATGTATAATACCATATTTTGTAGTAAAAAATATCGGATGAATTACGCATAGCGCTGCGCGGAAACCCCGCTGAGGGAACTGCGTTTGCAGTACGATTCTGTGACGATGGAGCCATTTCGTTACGATATAGATTTTTTTAACGGCAAAAGCAATAAGTTTGATGTCTGTTTGTGGTGTCGGAATGTCCTAAACAAGTGAAGGTTTTTAATGAGAGGTTTTATTTAATGAGTGAATGAATTAGTTTTGTTTAATGACAATTCAAACAGTGAAAAAAATAGTCAACTTTTTATCTCATGATTTAAATGTGCTTATTTATGTAATAAATATAATAATAATAATTACCTGTTAACTTGCTATATTTACATAGTTTATAGTAAAATCGCATCACCTGTTTAGCTTAAGGCGATTTTATGACATTGATATGTCTGTCTTTTACACATGAAGTGTATCGTTTGGGGTAGAAACGGAATCTCATTAGTCCGCGTTAATTAAACCCCGACACCATTTTTTAAAAGTAAATAAGTAGATCAACAAGTAAATTTGCAGATCTTTTAACAGTAAATATAACTATTAATAAATATTTTTTTCTTTACGCAAAGAAACACTGAACAGATTTTGATGAAACTTTAAAGAAATGTAGCTGTGTTATTACACAGCTACATTTCTGCTACTACACACTACTACTACAGTCACCACTACAAGTCACGGACACAAAGTACACCCAGACTCGGAACAACAATGTGTGTGTCACACAAAGTGGTGTCCCGTGTGGGAATCGAACCCACAACCTCTTGCGTAGCAGTCGGACACACACCCACCGTGCCACAGATGTGCAACATAGATATTATAAAGAGGAATATTTTGTGAGTTTGTGAGGTTGTAGGGGTAATCTCTGGATCTACCGATATGGTTATGGAAACATGATGCAGACGAAGTTGCGCAGGTTATCTAGTAGGCTATAAAAACGAAGATAATGCGTTGAAGTCGCGGAAAAGCGTTCGTAAAGCTAGACCTACGTAAATGGAATAGGTACCGACCGCTTCGTATTCAATTGCAATCCAAAATCAAACTCCAGAATCAGGCCATTCTCCCCTGGTGGTCTCTTAACGTCATTCTGCAGGCGTGTGCCGTTCCAATAACATAAGCTACGTCACAAATGACTACCTAAGAACAACATGAGAAGACTCCAGATTTAACAGATAAAGGGACCGAAGAGACCGCTTCGAGAATCAGGAATTAGCATTTGTAATTGTCGAAGATATGATACTTTTTCACTTGTTTGGCTCATGCTGTTTGCTTTATCAAAACAGTCAATTATTTTTTTACATTGAAAATAAGCTAAGAGATCAATGATCAACTAGATATGTTAGAAACAACAAACAAACTCGGCAATATAGTTTTTGATGGCGATGTTCAATTAACTGCCCGTAACGCTAAACCACCCCGAGCCAAAAAGAAGCGTATACCAAGTGCTAAACCTGTGCATGAGTCTATGTTTCAGCCTGTTGCTCCGTAAGTCCTTAATAACGAAAACAATCTTGATAAGTTTTTGAAGTGAAAACTTCTATACCGGCGTTGTGCACTTTTTGGGATGGGTAGAAAATGTCAAAATCGCGCCAGGACACGTGACCTAGTCGAAAATTCGTAAGACGGAGGGACCTATCGTTGCGATCGATCGGTCACGGGTCTACTGATCTGTACAATTCTATCGAAACGTCGGGTAAATAAAAGGTTCGTATCTTTAAATAATTCACGCGATTAAGTCCCGAAATATATCTAATGTGTATAAAAATCGCGAAAATTGAAAAACAATAACTGCTACAATATCATTAGAATACGAAGGTAAATTTCGCCACCATCTACATTGCTATTATACGAGTAGCTCAGGTGTGAAATCAGGCGGTCCAGAAACCAGAAGACCCCAGTTCGAGTGCAAGTAACAATTATTTATTCCCTTTTTATTTTAATTTTAGATTTTGGTTTTTAGATTTGTGATGTATTATTTCATCTTTTTTTATTAATATGTCAGTAAGATCGAAAAATATTTATCAAATATCATCAGTATGGAATATAATGTTCAGGTTTTCACTTCTGCCGGCACTCCCGGAGTGCAACCCGTTGTTTTTTTTTATTTTGACATGATAATGTTTTGTAAATCGATGACCGGCGACACTCACGAAAAAGTGTGACGTCACCGCTCACGTTACTTACTCGTTGCTAACGCGTATGGCGATTCCGCCTGCTGATAGGCTGAAGTATTGTAGCCAATCTCTAAATCTATCACAGGCATGGTTGTTTGTTACAATGTCATCAACGTTTTGGCGATTGCAGCGACATGCTATACAATTCTAAATAGTTGTTTATTCAATATCCTCAATGTTTTCTTATGACGTTATCACGTACATTTATCGTCCGTGAACCGACTTTACAGACAACCATTTTTTAAAATTGAAAGCCGTTTCTGATATTGAAAGTTATGTGCTTTTGAGCAAATGAACCTAATCAGAATCAGCTCTTTTAACTGACGGATTGTTCTAATGCACATATTAGCTAGTAATTGTACTACGGCCTCAAACTATTCTCAAAATAAAATATCCAGTCTAATCAAAGTCGCCATACGTGATACAAAAGGTCACCTACTTAGCTTTTAGCCAATATTGATAAATCAACAGGCAACTGCCCACACGCTACAAGATTACGATCATTTCGACTTGAATGATAAATAAAATTACTGTATGTTGAAACAATGTGACATACAAATTGAAGTTTAGTTAATGTAAGGTAATAGCAGTTGTAATTTGTGTCTACAGTACTCGATTTAGTTAGAAACTTTATCTGTCTATACAAAACGACTCTATGAGTTATAAAACAAATTAAGCCCACTTACAAGTAGATACAGGTTTCTGGAAAAAAAATCCAGCTTAAGTTTACTAGAAAAAAACCGGGCAAGAGCATGTAGGACCATGGTCAGTGTAGGGTCCCGCAGCCTTGAATAATTGCATCAGCAGAAGAGCAAATGTTCATAGAACTTACGTTCTTTTGTTGAGAAACGTAGTTTTTCGGCCATAACTTGATGATGGTATATCCGATCATGTCCAAAATAATTTTAGTTTGGTATTTATTAAGCGCTACTTTTGTGATTTTCATATTTTTTGGTCACATGAGGGCACAATTATGCAACTTTCGGAGCGTTTATTTCCAAAAATATTCAAAAAAGTTTATTAGACTTTTTTGATTTAATGAATATTATTGAAAAAATGTTTTTGAAAAACCTGTTACCTAAATGATGTACCACACGTTGATATTTATTGAAAAAAGTTTTCTGCTTCTGTTACATGTACCTACCCCTCAAAAAATATGTATTTTTATTATTCAGCTATCAAACTAAGTAGCGGCGTCAACAGGACACCTTTCCACCAAATTTCATCAATATTCATTGAGCAGCCTTTGAGTAAAATGCCTGTGTCATACGGGCGGACAAACAGACAGACAGACGGACATGACGAAACTATAAGTTTTTACCATTTTGGCTACGGAACCCTAAAAACCACGACATTTTTCAGGCTTCACAAAATATCAAGTTCTAATAATCAGTAGCTGGGAATTTCTTAATCGAAAATTTCATACTACATTACTGGAATTCATTGCCTAAATTTTCCCAACTTAAAGATAATAATTTTCTTTAGCCAGTTCTATAATTATTTTCAATTGCAATATTTCCCGTAACTAATGAGCCAGCCTTTGAATCCAAATAAGGAGGCTAGTAACTATTCCTAATAATGTACCAATAGTAAAACAATTTTTCGCAAACAAAGCCACAGGTGTTCATTATAAAAGCGCCGCCACATAGCCTGAAAGCACAACTACATGAGTCAGCGTATTGTGACACACGTTTAGTCGCATGCGCAGATGACGTCACCTAAGTGATCTACATCACAAATTACCGAGACTACAGAAGAAAAGTGTGGCGTCATCCACATAAATAATAACAAGTTACACGTCTCTATGGGATACTAGAAGCGGGTGGCGCTGGACCGGTCGTTGTGGCGATCTTTGGAGGGGGGGGGGGAGGTGAGCAGTGACAGATCTCGTCAAATCTTTTATCAATATTGGAGTTCTCACAACTGCTAGCTGTATTTTTATACATTCGCCAACGTAATCCGGTAAGGCAACGATCTCCTCACCTGCTAGGAGAATTCTTCCTTTGTGTTAAAGGGACGTAGCACTTTGCCCTTCAAAAGCACAACAATTTCACAATTGGCACAACAGTTAATGTACCTAAACTTAAGGAAGACACTGACTCTTGTGACACAGTTTTAACTGCCACTTGAGCCAGGGAGCCATATAACTATTATAATAATTATAATAATTATAAAACAGGAATTATTCCTGTTTAAGACAATATTTTTTCCATTTTTAAATACCTAGTTAGTACTTTACTTAAACAACGCAGACACGGCCTCGGAAATATCGGAACAACTTCGGAAAAAAATGTGTTTGTATGAAAGTTTACCTTCTGTATTCTGTGTGTTTTGTGTTGAGTCAGATCGAGAGACCTGCAATCGTAGTGTTGTTATGATACATGTATATCTAATTACTGGGGCTGTTGTTGCCTGATTTGGGCACAGTGTTGTTTGCTGTGTGTGTATTTTATGTAACTACCTACTAGGTTGTCTAGTTAAGAAAAAAAATCTAAGTAAATACATTTACATAAAATAAACTTAAATGTTTGCCAAAAATATAGGAATTGAGCTGATTGCATTTTTTTTTGTGTTATATCTACGTTCTACTTTATGGACCGAATTTAAAAAAAAAACAATATTTCGTAGATTTATTATCATGAAATTAGGATGTAAAATTTTAGATTGTCTCCTAATTTTCCCTGGAATACCAAATTCACTGGTATTTGGTTTTTCACGGAAAATTAACAGACAACCAGGAATCGAAGAAATACGCTATCCTAACAAATCAAAGAAAATAAATCGGGAGAATTCTTGTAATTTTATACCTACGCATTATGTGTTTGAACTCTTTTTTTTTTCTTGTTATCTATACTTCTATATCTATACTTTTATTAATTAATATTTCTATACTAATATTATAAAGAGGAAAGATTTGATTGTTTGTTTGTATTGAATAGGCTCCAAAACTACCGGACGGAAGCTAAACTAACCCCGGGTGACATAGGCTATTTTTTATCTTACGGGAACGAGAACTACGCGGGCGAAACCGCGAGGCGTCCTCTAGTGTAAGTATATACGTATTCAAAGAAAACTGACAACCTTTTTTTACTTGACTTTTCGCTTTGCTTTGACGTTTTCTTAGTTAAAAATCTTTATAGGAGGGAACTATATTATCCTAGATTTAATGAAATTGTACATAATGTCAAATTCGTTTCTTTCTACCCCTGATTACCTATTCAGTAAATAAATGGATAAAAACGGTGAGGGTTAATATCCTTTTATCAATCTTCCCAAAAAATAACCTCTCAATTTTACTTAAAATCCCGAAACTTTCACCGCAGAAAGTCAACAATACATCAAAAATCGAACCCAAAACCACCGTAGCCTCGAGGCGAATATCAAATTTAAATAACCAATTACCGGACAGTGCATCCTCTGATTTATCGGTCAATTTTCTTGAACACCGATTGTGTGGAGAAATTAAAAGTCGCCGGCGACTTTTGTGAATCGCCACATCACCACTTTAACGCGTCAGTTGCCGCTATGAATATATATTTTGTCTTAAATGTCAACACCCGGGTTTGTGCTGAAAGAAAGATAAACGCTGATTTATGAGAGTCACTTGGTGAACGTTCAGGAGTGGATTTTGAGTTAATCGTTCAAGAACTCGTAGTTAAATCGCTTGTAATAATTCTGGATAAAGGTGAACATCGTTGCACTCATACTAAAGTCGTAGGCATAGGTGTTTCGATAGAAAACATTGTAGGTAATCAATATTATATAGATGTGGCCCAGAACGCGGCCACGTCAACTGCGTAGTCGAAAACATATAAACCATACTTCTGAATGATATGTCAAAAAGACAATCATAATTAGGTAAGGTATCTGTTTGTAATATTGAAGTCAATCTAGTAGTATCTATAATTACGGTAGGTATTCACAAACAGATTCATATCTCAATATTTTTAGTCCGTTTGGCAACGGCTGTATGAATTTTGATAGAAGAGCCAAATAGCTGATTACATAAGGTTTTTAAACTTTCGCGATTTTTATACATATTAGATATATTTCGGGACATAATCGCGTGAATTATTTAAAGGTACGAACCTTTTAGTCGACCTGTAACCACGATCGGTGCAATTCGATAGAAACGTCGGGTAAATAAAAGGTTCGTACCTTTAAATAATTCACGCGATTAAGTCCCGAAATATATCTAATATACATAAGGTTTAATTCTAAGAGATTCTTTTAACATTAAACCATTTAGAACTGCGAAAAAAAACATCAGAGTCAAAATTTTACATTTAGACAACGGTTGAATTTACATTTAATGCTCGTACAATACCAATTCCAATAACTAGCCCAAATATCAAGATAAACCGTGGCAATAAAATAAACAATCTAAATGAGTCCAAACATTGAAACAAGGGGTGGTAACTGCAAGATAAACTGCAATATGAGTGTGGATGAATGGTTCGCCACGGGGCGCGCGCTAGCCTAGACCACACATAGAGGACACCCGGGCTCTGCTAATCGATGTTACAGTACCTTTATCACGATTCTCTATCGATGGAACCCTTACATTATAACCAAGAGATGTTACTATTGAAGAATTGCAGAGAATTGACTCAAGCAGTTATAGAATTAACAGTTTTCACTTCATCAATCAGAAAAGTGGTGATGGTTTTCACAAGCTAATTAATCAAACCCAGCTTGCTTTTTGATCAAAAAAAGACCGCCCATTTGCGTTGTGAACTCATAGCTTCCATCCTTTTGCATGTGGGGCGATTAAAAGGCATTATTTACCAGATTCAAGTCTTCACAGAGGACTTTACAAACGTACCTACTATTAACGAACACAAAGTACATCCAGATTCTGGACCTACAGAGTCGTATACACTCCCACAGCACCAATCGAGCTATAAATATATTTTGTTTATTAAATTTTATTGAGATGTCCTATAAAGATAACGTAGTTGGCAAAAATACATAGATTGTTGAAGTTACAAACTCTAATGTAGTTCCTAAAGTCACCAGAACACCAGGTAAGAGTTTCCAAGGCCTGACACAACGGCATGGCTTTAAAAACAATATACAAATGGCAGGTGCACTGATAACCGCCGTAAGATAGGATTACTCAAAGTAATCGCTTTCTCCGATATCCGTCCCAAGTGATCTGTAGGACATGCGAAGATGATACAAAACTTATAATTATCTTACACGAACAATGAACGGATCCTGTATGAAATACACAGATTATAGATTACAGGAGACGGGTATAAATTTTTAATAAATTCTGTATAGGTAACGGGTATGTGGACGTTAAGTAATAAGGGATAGCGATTTAAAGCATAATAAAACATGGCAGACCTACATAATTGTCTATATTGTTTACCCGGTTCGCATTTACTGGAAATAAGGTGCATATGCCACAATGAAAAAAAAAATGCCCACAACTTCTTAATTTATTAGGTTTTTCGGTACCTATGAGAAAAAGAGTTTTGAATATGCCATTTACCGAAGTCACGTACTTAGCGGTAGTGCCAAAATTTACCGTTTCGAGCTAAACGGAGTCCATTCTAGTCGCAGTGGCAGATGCAATTCAACGCAAACGAGGAAAGAGAGTTTTATGTGGATTTCTGAGTATCTGTGGGGGAATTTAAAGAAGAAGAAAAGAAGTTACAATAGGTATAGTCCTAAGCCAAACAAATCTGTTTTTATTTTACGTCTGTTTCTTTAGTCCGCATACACCAACTTGTTGGTGTTTATTTTGTTTACATTAGATAAATGCCGCTTTATACCGGATTATAGAATTTTATAAGCTAAGGGTCTTAATCGCGTAAATATTTTATTTTAAATCTAAATACTTATGTTTATGGCCCAACGTTTCGACTGTTGCACCACGGCCGTTGCAATACGGTCGCCTTAAAATATTTTTTTAACTATTTACGCGATTAAGACCCGTAGCTTATAAAATTCTATAATCTTTACAAATCGCGAAAGTTTACGAACATATATTTTTGGATGTCCCAAATCGCTATCAGTTTAACCCTTACCTCCTCAGCGTTCCTCGCTATCAGACGCGATCGTATTGCGTAAATTTGTCGGTTAATTACGCGATTTCGTCTTATATAACACTAAAATGCTACCGTTTTAATTGAACTTAAAAAAACTTTAATTGGCGGCGCGAATTTAATTTTTCCATACGTTAAACGTAAATCAGGCTATAGTTACTTTCGTTTATCGTAAATCGGCGATTTTATTATGTTTTTAAAAATCGATAAGTTTATATACAACTCTGTGGGAGCTGTTTGTTTGCTCACAGAGAAAATTTGAGAAATTTTGTTTTCTAATTTAGATTTCCAGTATAAAGCCAGTGTAAAACTGGTGAGACTCGGCGAAGGGAATGCAAAGATAACGATACAAACTAAACCCTATTATTATGACATTCGGTTGTTTTTTTCGCGTCGTGACGGAGTAAGAATACAAAGTGTCATCATCCTAAGGGTGTCGTAAGAGACGACTAAGGGAAATATACCGTAAACATAAACAGTGCGAAGAGAGGGAAACTCGAAACAATACCCGATATGGTACCTCCCGTAAGACACGAGTCAGTTCCTGCAACCGATCTGGCGCCGTACGTATTCCTGTGGTTTCTGTCAGTCATGTCAAACATGCGTCACCCACAAGTTCTGGGAATGCTTGCGCCACCTAAATCGCGTCCCAGGCGATACATCGTCCGTGGAGAGGGTAGTCACCAGCGAAAATGCTGAGGCTCTTGTGATGCTGTTTTAATCATCTGATCAAGATGGTATAGGCTAACGATGATGACGGTTGAAAATAGTATGCTTGACAGTACTTGCCACATTCGACATCGCTGTACTAGTAGTAGCAGTTAACAGTAACTTAAAAAAACATAACCCTTCCTTACAGTCGGGTAAAAAATAACCTTCCTACTAAAATAACAAATCCGAAAGTTCGTGAAAATGGTTGGCAGTTTGTTGCTCTGTTACGCAAAAACTACTACACGGAGTATGATAAAACTTTACAGAAATATAGTTTATATATTAGAGTAGCGGGGGGAGGGGGGAGGGGGGAGGAAGCTGGTGATATACCTAATTATTTAAACATTACGAAAACAATCTATACTAATATTATAAAGCTGAAGAGTTTGTTTGTTTGTTTGAACGCAGTAATCTCAGGAAAGGGCTATGGAAAGGGCTATGCTCGGAGTTTCTCTTAGGGACAAAATCAGAAATGAGGTGATCCGGCAGAAAACCAAAGTTATCGACATAGCCCACCGGATTAGCAAGTTGAAGTGGCAGTGGGCTGGCCATATTAGACGAAGAACCGACAACCGTTGGGGTAAACGAGTTCTTGAGTGGAGACCGCGGCTTGGCAAACGTAGTGTAGGACGCCCTCAGGCCAGGTGGAGTGATGATATATGCAAAACGGCTGGCAGGAGCTGGATGCGAAAAGCCAAAGAGGCCTATGTCCAGCAGTGGACTGCGATAGGCTGATGATGATGATGAATCTCAGGAACTACTGATCCGAATTGAAAAATAATTTCACTGTTGCATAGCCCATTTATTGCAGCAATGAGAATTGTTGCAAAAACGGGGAAAATTTACGCAGACGTTGCGCGGGACAGCTAGTATAATAATATAAATTATGAAAACAAAAATGTAATTATGAAAAAAATACATATTGTTATCGCGTTTAAGATTTAAATCACCCATCATCTCTTCTTTTTATAAGCACAACCAGCGACAAAGCAAAGCTAAAAATGATCCCTTCAAAAGTGCCGATAATATAGTAATTATATCAGTTTAATGCATTCTCGAAGTAAGAACTGCATACAGTTAGTTTTTATCAGCAAACAAAATATGCAAGCATATGCAACGTGTCTTTAAAATGGCAATTTAGAGCTAACGATAAAATAAATTTACGGTGTTGGGAAATATGTAAAAATTTTATTTGACATTAAAAAAGTTTATTTTATTGAACATTAATTTTTAATTGTTTATTGTAATTAATAACTACTTGTATTGGGAATATTGTTGCATCTGGATTTTTATAGGTATTTGATAGGCTATAAATTTATTCAACGCGATTAGGATCACGTTCGATGAACATATATCTACTTTGTAATATAAAGTATCGTCTTATGAATGTTTCCTTTCTTTTGCTAACTGTCGAATATTCATAATCTTTTGCAATTATAAAAAATTCTTTATTTACCTAGGATGCAAAACAACTCTTGTACGTCGGGATTCTACATGTACATGTAATGTCAAGTTCGCAAACAATAGGTAAAGCCGGAGAAAAGAACCTGGCAATAAAAACTTGCGGCCACTCTTTTAAAATTACCAATTTTACAATATTTGAATGTTTATAAACTTGATATGGGGGTAAGGTGCTGTGACTAATCCATACTAATGTTATAAATGTAAAAGTAACTTTGTCTGTCTGGAGATAGTTTGAGTCCCGGGGAAGGACATAGGATAGTTTTTATCGCGATAACCGACATCCACGCGGGCGGAGCCGCGGTCGAAAGCTAGTATACTATACACATGATGCAAGTTATATTATTAAAAAGTTAGAACATGAGATAAAGTAAAATAAGCCTAGGCTGGGTACAACATAGTAGGAGCATGGAACATAATATGTGCTTAAATATATAATGATATCTTGGGGACAATTCACACAACGCTAACTGATCCCAAACTAAGCAGAGCTTGTACTATGGAAACCAGACGACTAATCAACATACTTATAAATTTCTAAATACATACATATTATAGACTAGCTTTCGCCCGCGGCTCCGCCCGCGTGGATGTCGGTTATCGCGATAAAAACTATCCTATGTCCTTTCCCGGGACTCAAACTATTTCCATACCAAATTTCATCTAAATCGGCTAAGCTGTTTGAGCGTGAAAGCGTAACAGACAGACAGACAGAGTTACTTTCACATTTATAATATTAGTATGGATAAATAACACCCAGACACAAAATAAACCATCGTGATCATCACACAAAGTTTTATCCTGAGTGGGTATCGAACCCACGACCTCCGGCTTAGCAGTCAGGGTCACTAACCACTAGACCAACAGGCCAGTCTAAAAATATTGGCCAAAGTACTTGTAACGAATGATCAGACGTCGACAGCATGAGACCTGTGTCCTCTTAAAAGTGATTTTGTATTTAGCTTTGTGACTGTAAATAGGGAAACACGTGTTTCAGCATCAGGGGGTAAAATCAACTACGCGGGCGAAGCTGCAGGCGACAGCTAGTCATATATACTATGCTATTGCATTCTACATGACGCAGTGAGCACGATACTATAAAGAACACAAGGCAGAAGAAAATTATATACATATTCTTAATCGCGTGAATAATTTAAGGTACAATTCCATTTTTTATTGCCCGACGTTTCGACCGTATTGCAACGACCGTGGTCACGGGTAGTGTACCCGTTAATTTTATAATGTGTAGAAATCGCAAATTTATCAATATCTATAATTACTACTACTATCTCTAATTACTTACAACTATGAAATTTTTAATATTTTTATTATCATTTTTTAAATGATTCCTTGAAGATAAAATCTTGTTAGTAGTAGTAGTAGTAGAATCCTCCCGTTGTGCTAGAGGAACTTAACATGTTGTTCTCATTGATGTTGGTTTAATCGTGTAGGCACCGTCACCGTCAGACCATGTTTAAAGTTGAAAGGGAATTTTTAAAATAATTTAAGCAACAGGTATCTCTAATGTATTTTATTAAAGTGTAAACCTATGAAAGTGAGATTCCCGAAATTGTTAAAGTAAAATGTAGTAAATAATTTAGCGCGTTTCATCTAATTTTCCCATTGCTTGAAAAGATACTACAACGCAGGCCAAATTGGCAGATGTCACATGTCTTAAAGTTTAAATGAAAAATAAACATAGAACAAGACTATTTCAAGTAAAGTAACGAAGGACGACTCAATCGAAAAACTTGTGGGGAGATGTGAAATAATTTTATTCATTGGAACGAAAGTTATGCCTTGCAGAACTCCTACTTAGTTACAAGTAACAGCTCTATTACTTGCAAAGTTTAACTATTTTACTTTTAAAACTTTTTCAAGGATTCTTTAATCATGCCATTGCATTTTCACAAGAAGCTTTTGTTAATACTCCATACTTAGGTATTTAAGTTTAGGATAAAGAGATTGTAGCAAGTGTAATTAATCGGGAAATGAGTATTATGAACTAGGTAATGTTTCAGAGTTAGAAGTAAAACACAAAAGATATAGCCTCTTACAACTTACTATCATGTTCAAAGAGATTATAAAGGAAGAAGAATTGACTGCCTCTGTAGTGCGGTGGGAGTATGTCCGACTGCTACGCAAGAGGTCGTGGGTTCGATTCGCACACGGGACACCACTTTGTGTGATCCACAAATTGTTATTTCTAGTCTGGGTGTACTTTGTGTCCGTGACTTGTATGTTTGTGGAGTGCCCCGCGACACAGGGCTTGTACCCTACTGAACTGTGAAATATTTAAATATTTAGGATAGCTGTTATTCAAAACAGTTCCCAATATAGACTTTTTTAAAGACGTCTGGTACAAGCCCTGTGCTGCGAGGGATTTTACAAACATACAAAATACCACCCAGATTAAGAACAACAATTTGTGGTTCAAGCAATGTGATGTCCTTGCGGAAATTGCAGAAGTCGCATACACTCCCACCGCTCCGCTGAGGCAGGCGAGGCTGTCGTTCTCTGTTAATAATATTGATTACAAAAGCCAACACGTCACCAATACACACGAAAACGTAAAAGATTAAGAAACTAAATTTGACAGCATAATTGATTGAATGAAGACATGGAAATCGTTGGCAATTGTGGCCATAATCAATATAAACTTGTTCTTTACTTCGTGTTTGTGGTTAACAGTTGCCAGAAGATTTAGCGATGCGATTCTTAGATAACTTGCTTGTGCGAGGTTATTATAAGAGTAGTTATACAACGTAGATCTGCCTGCGTGGATGTTAGGTATCGTGATAAAAGTTACCTATGTACTAAGGTAACAAAAAAAAAAGACGTGTGGCACTCGGGGACTGCCGCGGTAAAGCTATTGCATAGCATTTTTATCAAAATAAGCAATTAGAAAAAAAAAATGTTTTTTTTTTATTTTGTATTATAAAAAAACAATGTTTTTATTTTATTTTTTTTATTTTTAAATTTAAAAAATGTTTTTAATTATTTTTTTCTTTAATCTTTTTTTTAAAAAAGCATAAAAAAAAAAATTTAAGTTTTTTTTTTATTATAAAATATTTTTATTTTTATTTTTTTTTCTTTTTAAATTTAAAAAAAAAAGTAATTAAAAGTTCTGCTATTCATCGATAGATGGCAAAACTAAAAAGTGTCACCGCTGTGCCCGTCGGAGTGGGGAGCGTGAGGTTTTTTCGTTACGGAATTTCTGGATTCGGTCCCCGCGCTCAAGGCCCGCGATAGAAGCTATGCAATAGCTTAAAAATTGTAATGTAGTCTTTAATATATAATTTGTATAATGTTAATATGTTTCTACAGCGTGTAACAGAAAGGTGGTCAAATTCCATTAGCGGATAGTGTATCTTGTTAGTATTGCATATACCATCTATAGTCAATTGCATTATTATTACATAAAAAATATTAAGTAAAATTTTAGGGTACTCTGATTTTCATAACATTATCTATGTGCACTCAGTATCATATCACCAACCGATGAATATGACCACTCCCTCCCGTTACACGTTGTATATGAAATTAAATAAAACTCAGAATATAATAATAAGGTTCAAGCTACTCTTTTAAATATATATATCTACACTAGCTGCAACTTCATATGCGTACATTTTCTCCGTTTTTGCAACATTTTTATTACTGCTCCGCTCCTATTGTTGGTAGCGTGATGTTATATAGCCAGTAGCCGATTCTTAGACCTACTGAATATGCATATAAAATTTCATAAAAATCGGTCAAGTCGTTACGGAGGAGTATGGTAACTAACATTGTGACATGAGAATATATATAAGATAAAAATAAAAATCACTTTAGAACGGCATCCCTATGTTTAATTTTTTTTTGTATTTGTATTATTTGGTGACGGACTTCACGCAATCTAATTCTGATATATATCTAATATGTGAACCAATTCTGTAGTTTTTTGTTTATGTAAGGTTATTTATTAAACATTGCAAAATTGACAATCCAAGCAAAATAACCCCGCGTACTGCGTAATGACTGCTCAGGTTATCCACCGCATAAACTTCAAAATATTAACATCAAAGAACCGGCACAAAGCAGCAAAACAAATAACACTAAACGATACACTTCAAACCAATATTAATAAACGAAATAAAATATCTACGGTAACTTTTTTCAACTTCAATCCGCTTGCCAGATCGGAACAGATAATTTGCTTACAATATAATCGTACAAAGATTGCGACTTCAGGGAAGGGGTAAAAGGACCCGTAGGATAGGGCCTATTATATTCAAATTCACTTCGGAAGGCAATTTATAAGGAGTTTATTGACAAGACCGGGGACCGAGCTCGACGTAGCGGCTCGCGTGAAATTCTTCAACAGAATCTTTTGAACCCACCTTAATTGAACGCCAGAGACAATATCGTTAAAGTTTTTATGCCGCTTAAAGCGTAGACAATAAAAAAAGTTATTTTACTTTCCTCGGAAACTTTTTGGATAAGTATCATTTTTTTGGGCTTCCATTGCAAAAATGAATCCCTATAGAATAGAAGGAATGAGGGAGAACTGGAGAATATTTGTTTAAATCATCAGTTAAAATACCTACACTTCTTTTTTTTCTTTTGTAGTGTAGAGATACACATATTTCTGACACACGGCTAATTAAATTTTTGTTGTGTCGAGGTCGATGTGAGAGATTCCTTGTCGGTTTGTTTCTCATTTGCCTTTACGTTGAACTCAGATTTGTTGAAGTTTCGCAAACTGCCAGAAAAAAGTGGACACAATGCGGGATTTCACAAGACAGATTACAGAGAAACGCATTAATAAGATGACTTTTATAAGACGCGGTACGACACGACACCGATTAATCGGTATTGAACTATTACGGGCATGCATCATATTTAATCATTTATTTCTTTATTGGCATACTTAAGTATGCCAATAATAAAATAAATGATTAAATATGAAACGAGTAGGTAGCAAGGATGTTTTCGTAAGGTACAAGTTAAGTCAGTTTAATTATTTGAGAGGTGAAATAAGTGTTATTACAATTATTTAATAATTATGCTGACACGTATGTAGTTTTCATTATTTATTTATACTTGCACTTTATACTATAAATATCTTTGATTGAAACCTATAAGTATTAACGATTTTTAAAGTATATTTTTTTATATAATCGTCAAAAAAGGTTAAATACAGTGAATCATTTACCAGTATTTTTTGACGAGTTTCTATCCGTCACTGTCATGGCTCAATGGGATTGCAATCCGACACGATATATGAAATATTACAAGAAAAGGTGATACCACAAAATAAATTGTCTATTATAACTACTAATTATTTTGCCCGTCATAATTTAATACTTGTAGTTCAAGAAAATTAACTTGTAATATTTAAAAAGGTCAATAAAAAAATATCAGTAAGAAAGTTTTAGCACTAAATAGACAGGTGTGACAGTAATTATTTCACAGCATGTAAGTAATATTTTTATTTGGTTCAGATTGCCAGCGAAGCGTGGCCATGTTAAAAGCTCAGCTCAGACCACGAAGGTGCCGGTTATGGCGACTTAAGATCTATAATGTATGGGATGCTAGAAAAATGGAGATCAGGATGCTAGTTACCCGTTATACTTAATCGATATTAATAAAATTTGTAGCGATATTTAAGTAAGAATGCTACCATAAAATAATTTAAAAAATATTCTCGAGTTGTTTGCGCCAATCTCTAATAAATACAAAAGAACAAACGTACAAAGAGCATATATACTATACAATGTATAGAGTAAGATTAATTAATCTAGGTTTGTTTATTTTCTTAATACATATCTATACACGCAAGTGAAGTTAAAATCAAATTACTTATTAATTTAATGTAATGATAAAATTGTAATGGAATGACGAATCCGATTAGGGTTCAAAAATATACCTGATATCTAAACTACTACTCTAACAGTACAGCAATAAAAAATAATAATTAATTTTAAAAATCGAATAATAATATAGGAATAGAGAGATATTCGTTTTTTTTATTGTAACTTTTTTTATATGAACAAAATAACTAGGTATGAGGGATCGAGGGTCCCACATTACTAGCAACCCTGTCAACCACTCCAGCCAAGCTAAATTGCTTGTGTTAGGAGTGGGTTCATGTCGGTAGTATAATGTGTAGGACTCAAACCCGCGACCTCACGATTACTAGTCCGATGCCTTAACCATTTTTAACCACTTTTAATTTCGTGAATTTTATCATATAAGGGCATGTTAAATTAATTATTTTTTAAATTTATTTTAATGTGTCATTTACTGAAAATGTCGTTGATGCTAAATGCCTCAAGATGCGCTCATGTCCGATCTCAGGATAAGATCGTTATCTTTTCGGATATTGCTCGCTATAATCGTATGCGTACTTTTTTTTGTTTTTTTTTCTTAAGGGCGTAGTCGAAGCGTGCCGGACAATGAGACGCGGCTGAAAATATAATGCTATATTGTTGGTTAAGCCAACATAAAGAGTATGCACATTAAAAGTTTTGCTTTTTAATTTGTTTTTTTTTTTTGGAACCGTGAGTCTTGGGAAATCATAGGTTTTTATTGTCAACGACTAAAATATATTTTGAAGAGATTAGGCGTAAGCATCTACTGGGGGGTTCAGGGGGGAGGATACTAGGCTCAAGCCCTCAAAAATTATCTTAGTTCATCACGAGTAATTGCGTTTGTACCATCAGAGGGGCCAAGCCAAGTTTTTCGTTATAAGCAGACAAACAGGACCCGCATCAAAATTTGTGACATTCTGTGTCCTTCCCCGGGACTCAAACTATCTCCATACCAAATTTCATCTAAATCAGTTAAGCGGTTTAAGCACCGTAACTTTCTCATTTATATTATTAGTACGGATAACATAGATTCTTAGAATATTATCGGGAATTAATCGCGTGAAATATTGGTTGGTTTGATCGTGGTGGACCCGTCACCATCGATCGGTGCAATTCGATCAAAACGTCGGGTAAAAAAAAGGTTCATACCTTTAAACATTTTACGCGATTAAGTCCCGATAATATTCTAATATGTGTCAACATCGCGAAAGTTTAAAAACAATATCAAAGAATCGTCAGGTAGAGGTATTATAGCCAATTAGTTCTACGTGGAAATTGCGACGGCTTTATACACAATTTGATTATTAGAGTCGGTTGGCTTAGCATAATGGTATCACAAGCATTAAATCACTATTTGAATATGAGCGATATTATAAATTCGTTATAATATATACATAGCATGCTTATATTATTAACGTGCAACTATCTAATATATAAAATTCTCGTGTCACAGTTTTCGTTGCCATACTCCTCCGAAACGGCTTGACCGATTTTGATGAAATTTATTGTGCTTATCCGGTATCTATGAGAATCGGCCAACATCTATTTTTCATCCCCCTAAGAGTTTGTTTGTTTGTTTGAAAGCGATAATCTCAGGAACTACTGGGCCGCATTGAAAAAATATTTTATTGTTGGATAGTCCATTTATAGAGGAAGGCTATAGGTTAAAACATCACGCTACGACCAATAGGAGCGGAGCAGCAATGAAATATGTTGAAAAAACGGGCAAATTTACGCAGACGATGTTGCGCGGGTCAGCTAGTGTTATATAAATCTTGAAAGCCGATTTAAATTCAGGTATTTATCTTTTTAGGGTTCCGTAGCCAAAATGGCAATGTGGCACATCATTCGATAGATCTTTCAAAACATTTTAAGGTTTTTTGATTGAGTATTTTTTTAGATTTGAGATTTTTGGAAATAATCGCTCCGAAACTTGCATAAATCGTGCCCCCCCCCCCCTCCGCCTTACAACTTTTGAACCGTGTAAACGAAACATGGAAAAAATCACAAAGATAGCGCGTAGTAAGTACTTTAAACTAAAATTACTTCGGATATTATCAGATATATACCGTCATTAGGTCGTGGGTTCGATCCCCACCCAGGATAAAACTTTGTGCGATGAGCACGATGGTTTATTCTGTGTCTAGTGTTATTTATGTATAATATGTATGTATTTAGAAATATATAAGTATGTTTATCAGTTGTCTGGTTTCCATAGTACAAGCTCTGCTTAGTTTGGGATCAGATAGCGTTGTGTGAGTTGTCCCAAGATATTATTATATTATTATTATGTATGTCGTTTCCATATCACGGGACTATGGAGTCCCGGTCATTTGGGAGGCGTGCGTGGGGCCGAAGCCAACACGTAGCGCCAACACTTTAATCTAAAGGCTATGTGACACTATTTATTATTATTATTAAGTTATTGCCGAAAACTGCGTTCCTCAACAAAGGGGCGTAAGTGCCATGAACATACGCGCTTCTGCTGATGCAATTGTTTAAGGCTGCGGAACCCTACACTGAGCATGGTCCGACATGCTCTCGCCCGGTTTTATTTCAGCATCAATACGAAATGCCGTGTGGTACCGGCTTAAGAATACCACCGCATCTCTTCTCGTGGCAGCAGCGTCCTCCTGCGATCGCCAACACGCTCGGCGGCGTGTGGCGATTATGGCAATTACCACCAGGATTTATAATAAGCAGGTTCTACAGGGGAGACAGAGACTTGCTGTGAAACATCATATGGATTGATGTGATGATCAATACCAAACTCTGAATATGACAACCGCGTGTACGTTCTATCTATACTAATATTATAAAGAGGAACAATATAATTGTTTGTTTGTATTGAATAGGCTCCGAAACTACTACACGGATTAGAAAAAATCTTTCATCGTTGTAAAGCTACAGTAACCCCGGGTGACATAAGCTATTTTTTATCCCTGTAGTCCCACGGGAACGGAAACTACGCGGAAAAACCGCGAGGCGTCGGCTAGTGTAAATAAATAAAGTAGTTTAAATAAATTTAAACCTAAACCTAAATCTATAACTTAAGAAATAACTTATAACAAGCGATATTATAGTGCACAAACATTACCACACTATTCATTCCCTCATTCCCATAGCTTGATGTGTGAATCACGAATGAGGTTTGATGACCATACGACTGTAAGAGGTTTGTACTACAATATACTGAGATTACAGAAGGAAATTTTCATACAACTCGAACTCGACACAGACAAGATATCACTCACGGACAATAATCTTAGACCATTTCGGACCACTATGTTCCGTGTGCCTAATCCGAGTTTGTTTTACCTAATCAAAACGTTCAAGACGTTTGGCGTTCTAAGCTCTTAACCAATCAGAGAGCTCACGCGATATACTTTTCGATCGCGTTAACGTAAAAACAACTCACACTGGAGGCACTGAAGGTGTTTCAAAATATCATATCATATCAACCCATATGATGGCCCACTGCTGGGCACGGGTCTCCCCAGTAGATCCTGGGGGTAATTGCCATAATCGCCACGCTTGGCGAGCGGGTTGGCGATCGCAGTAAGGCTTTAAGTACGCAGAGGACGCAGCTGCCCGTCCTCCGGAGTGAAAACCCTTAGTCGCCTTGACGACACCCACGGGAAGAGATGGGGTGGTACTATTCTTAAGCCGGCACCACACGGCATAAAAATATATAGTGTATGTATGTGTGCGTGGGTCGAACATGCGTTTTATGAAGGTTTTTTTTCCTACAGTAGAGAGCAAGTCCTGTGTCGCGAGGGACTTGAGACAAATATATATACTAATCACGGACAAAAAGTACACCCAGACTTGGAACAGCATTTTGTGAATCACACATAGTAGTGTCCAGTTTTCGAATAGAACTTCTGGCTTAGCAGTCACGGTCACTAACCACTACTCCAACTCGGACCAGTAATTCCTGAGATTATCGTTCAAACAAACAAACTCTTCAGCTTTATAATAATAACATAGATTTATGAATATTGCAGCGAGGTGAAAACCCTACAATATGGTTTATTAGTAAATATGTAGGTAAGATGCGCGACTTCAGTATAGACAAGGCTACCTACAGCACATTGAAAATAATACTTTTTTGTAGTAAAGTCAGCAAGTATAGATAAGTAGTCGGTATGAATCCCAGTTTGAACGAGGAGGGGGCGGCGCGAATTACGACCGAGTATCGCCCCACGGCGCGCACGCGCACCGATTTACGCGCGTCATAGCCTCACTAGTGATGTACTAGACTGCTTGTCGATAGAATTTAATTAGGTGTATACATTATTAAAATATATATATTACGGGTCTTAATCGCGTGAATAATTTAAGGTAAAATACCTTGTTTATTGCCCGACGTTTCGACCGTATTGCAACGGCCGTGGTCACGGGACGACTGTTATCAACATTTATAGGTGTATACAATACTAAAAAGCTTGACTATTATAAAGGACTAGCTGACTCGCGCAACTATAATTTTTTCTCGTTTTTGCAACATTTTTCATTGCTACTCCGCTCCTATTGATCGTAGCGTGATGTTATATAGCCTTCCCCGATAAATGGGCTATCCCACAGTAAATTTTTGTATTCGACCCAGTAGTTCCCAAGATATTGATTGTTCAAAAAAACAAACTAACTCTTCAGCTTTATAATATTAGTATAGACTTGTTTAAGGCATAACGTATAAAGTACAAAAAGTTTACGGTTAACGCCGCTGTAGGAACAACCCTATATTCGCGGGTGACACGCATAAACAAATGGTTACTTCGTACATTTAATAGATATTTATACTCAGTAAGTACTTAATTAAATAATCTCTGTTCTAGATATTAGTAGTGTAGGAGTTTTAAAGCGATAAAACTGATGAAAATTGATTCTCCAAATCTTTTGGGGCATTCTTGTCAAATAAACAAGATTATTTTTCGTAAAGCAAAAATCTTGTTGGGGTGTCTAACCCCAACAAGATTTTTACTTCCAGAAATCATATAGAAAAAAATACACTTTCAGATTTATAAGCCATTAAAGTTGTCTTTAGTTCTTCGCAGTGTCGTGCTCATAGCGTCGCGAAGTACCCACGTAATCCATGGTTATTATTAAAAATAAGTGATGATTGCTTTTCATATCACATTATGTACAGGATTTGGACTTGAGTTAATTAAATATTGATTAATATGAATTAATTGCAAAATATAACATGGTCCAAAAACTACCCAATGGGGTACTTTATGGGTAGTTTTCTCGTAGTGGCACAAGCTAATGAGCTTGTGTTACTGATTCTAAGCAAACTATTTTCAGGTTGTATAATTTAATAATTAGGTACTTGCGGCGTATTTTTTTTTTGTTAGATTTACAGAATATTTGTAAGAGTATAACGCAATAAAGTACACGAATAATTAGGTATAGAATAATGACTAATCTAAAAAACATAATTATCTATAAAAACTGCTACATATTCTGACCCATTCAAAGTATCGATACCTAACATCGAAACAGCACATCACTACACAGCCGTAGGCAACCACGCGCGTTATCGCACCACTAAAAATGCACCGTGACCTCCGACACTAACCAAATTATTCTCGCTCCTAACTCACAGATAGCCGGTTCGATTCCCGTTTAGATTCAACACGGATCTATGGTCAAACTAATTGTCAATTGACTGATTTAACGGGACCAATTCTACATAATGGTAAATCGATAGAAGCTCAAGAGGTTACAGTGTTGTGAGATCACACTGGTAAGATGAGTAGACACTTGGGCAACAGCGAATGTTCGACTTTCTGTTACGAGAACAGAAACTCGAGCATTCGCTGTTGTTTGCTCGATGTTTTGTTACAACCTCATTTTAAATACCAACCTGCGTTTTGTTGTAACGTTTTATCGAGCAAAGGCACGAGCGCGGAGTGTAAGCAAGACAGAAAGAAATGTTACAAGTAATCGTTCACTCACCTTACAGAATTTATATGTAATTACGTCAAACACAGCGTCAAGCATTTGCAAGAGCGCGGTGGGAGTGTATCCGACTGCTACGCAAGAGGTTGTGGGTTCGATCCCCACACAGGATAAAACTTTGTGTGATGAGCACGATGGTTTATTCAGTATAAGTACGTTTATCAGTTGTCTGGTTTCTATAGTACAAGCTCGGCTTAGTTTGGGATCAGATAGCGTTGTGTGAGTTGTCCCAAGATATTATTAATATAATTTTGTTTATTTTTTATCTCTCTATCTTTTGGAGAGGTAGTTTACATGTCATGCGGGCCTAGGCCAAGCGTGACACGTTAAATAGAATAGCTTGATGTTAGTGATGAGGATGTAAGAAACTATTACATTGAAATTATGTCTTTCTATAATTGGGACCAGTAAATAAGATGCCATTAATAAACATCATAAATATTGAACAGTACCCGCTGGCCAAATCATTACATGCCGTGGTCAGCCACTTAAAGAAATTACTAATTTTAATAATTAGCCATGATATACCTATTTCGAAAACAAATAATTATAATGCTGACTTATTCCGCGGTGCGGAACTGGTCTCCTAAATAAACAACCGACAGTAGCCTGTAATAGTCCATCCTCAGGTTCAGAACTTTTTTTTAATAAAAAGATAACTCCAGCAGTAGGGGGACTTTACAAACATACAAGTCACGGACACAAAGTACACCCAGACTCGGAACAACAATTTGTGGATCACATAAAGTGGTGTACAGTGTGGGAATCGAACCCACAACCTCTTGCGTAGCAGTCGGACACACTCCCATCGCGCCACAGAGGCAGTCATAATTTACTAAAGAAGATACAATGGAGCATGATATATTTATTTATTTCATTAATAACTTAATGTTTACCAGACGTCACTTGGGGTTCTCACTGAAAATCATCAAAATAGCTTTTATGCTGAGTGGTAACCTCATTGTCACAGATACGACGAGCAATTTATTTGCTTTAGTACATAATAGTATAGTTTAATGTTAATCTGAGACAATTAAATGTTATTTCTTTCTTTCTCTTTCTTTCTTTAAAGGTCTAACGGGTTTAACATAAATGCTCACAATAGTAAATGTATGTGTGGGTGCATTAGTAGTTGATGCGTTCATGCGTGTGTGTACACACATGGGTGAGTGTATATCATTCATTAGAATATGAAAGTTCCACTCTTCATTCTTTGTAGAGTCAGGGACTGTTTCCACGAGCGAGAGAATCGCGGCCATTCCGCTCAACTATCGTCGGGTAGTCTCCACTAACGAATGATTATTCGTCGCGACTCGTAACATCACCGCTTGTCAGCGACGATGATCGTCATTTTTTCGAGTCGGGACGCCTGCGCTGGACAGCAACGCCGCGATAACATCGCCGTGTGGAGACACGTTCTAAAAGAGTGTATAGAAATAGGTGGCATGACGATAATATCGTCGCGATTTTGTCGCGAAGACGGTCCCTTAGAGTATAAGGAGACAATATCATCCATTTCAGATTCAATACAGTAGCTCTGTTATGAGCTCAGGTGACCTTACTTACAAAAACACAACATCAAATTGCGTCACATCACTTTTGATTAAGACTTCGTTAAATAACCAAAAAATATCAAAACACCTGACAATCACACAAAATACTCAATGTATATCACTTTCCAATTTCTGTATATTTCAAAGTGACCAATCTCCTTTCTTATTTCGAAAACACCACAAAATGATTGTCACCAAAGGTTAACAAAATATCTGTCACAACTTATTTATCAATCTCGGCGATCAGAATTGTACGCTTGATTTGAATACGGCAACTGAATATCAGTAGTTTAAATGTACCTATGCAAAACATACCACAACATGAGCCTCGCAGTAATTTTTGAGGACTAGCATGAGGTACTAGTTCATAAGGAGAGGGCTCAGCTCGAAAATCTCCCCCCCCCCTCTCCTTCTCTAAAATGACTTCTCCTTTCCTACATGTATCCTATAACTCTTCATAATAAGAAAAAAAACCAATGGCTTCCTGTATAAACGAAGGAAGGCCAGTGTCTAACTTAAACACTCCCCCCTTAATATGCTTTTGAACCAGAGTTTACTAATAGTTACTAGAGAGATTACTAATTATAATAATAATAAAATTTATTCATGAAAGTGTCGGTACAATAGCTTAACTTAGGTACATTTATAAATGACAAACGGCACAGTTGGATATTTGCCTGAACTAGGTTGAAACCTGTGTTTCAGGCGAGAAAGTAAGTATTTAAAATAAATACTTTTTGAAAATAAAACTAATCCTAACTTAAAATAAGAACTGTTATCAAATAAAAAAAAGATAAATAAATTAACTTATATTATGCTAATTACAAAGTTAGTGAGAAAATTGGGCCCTTATTTTATTTTATAACAACCAGTAAATCCTCCTTGAAATTGAACTACAAGTAACAAACGACAAAAGCCGGATGCCGCAAAGTTGTCAATGTAGCCTGAGATCCCATAACTTTGACGGTATTTTAAACTACTTCGTTTAGAACCCTTAATTTTTTTAACGATACATAACAAAGAACAAAACAGAGGATCTCGCACAGATGCCAAGCTAGACAGAACAAAATCCTACTCTCACTAACCCGAATAACTCTTATAACCTCAGAAATACAAAAACAATTGATCCAACCACTCAAAATTGCTATACAGATATTCGTGATCTCATTCAATGTACATGAATAACAATGTATGTAGATTTGAACTTCTGTGAAGTACCGGCACTGCCGTGTGCGCCCGCGCAGTAGCCGCTCCCGCCTCTCAATATTCATTAGCCGAGATTTTGATACAGTTTAAATTCTCGTTTTTTGTTAATTAAAGGGCATTAATTGTTAACAAAACTGCTTTCGGCTGACCATTGCGTTTGTGGATTTTGGTTCAAAATAATAGATGAAGCGATTTGTTGGTTACTGATAATAATATAATATATTGAGACAACTCACACAACTCTACCTGATCCCAAACTAAGCAGAGCTATGGAAACCAGACGACTGATAAACATACTTATATATTTCTAAATACATACATATTATAGATAAATAACACCCAGACACAATAAGCCATCGTGCTCATCACACAAAGTTTTATTCTGGATGGGGATCGAAAATTTACTGTTTATGTATTGCGATAGTTTAGTTACGTCGACTAGACAAACATGAGGTCGTGAGTTTGATTCCCACCCAGGATAAAACTTTGCGTGATGAGCATGTTTATTAAGTGTCTAGATATTCTATTTAGAAATATATAAGTATGTTTATCAGTTGTCATATTGCAGGCTCTGTCCAGTTTGGGCTATAGTGACCATGAGTTGTTCCAACATAATATATATATTAAGTTTATAGGTGATAGTTGCTTTCCGCTATTATCTTACAACTTGTACGTAAACACCAACGCAAAAGTAACCAAATTAAAACCAGTAATTGATATTTATTTGCTCTACTTTGTGACGTGTACAACATAAACACTGACTCTTAGTCAATCGCTACATTTTTCACATATCACCTGGTTTTGTATGAACATAAAGTTCCTACAAAATTGCGTGTAGGAAAACAGGTAATCGCAAAATACTTATATAATGTCTGTTAGGTTTTCATTGCAAAATCTTTAGTGCTATTTGAATGAAAGGCGATTGTTCAAGTGACTATGGAATTTAGTATCGCTACAAATTTTGTTGTGCCAAGATGAAAACTACTGATTTATGTAGATATCCATACTAATATTATAAATGTGAAAGTAACTCTGTCTGTCTGTCTGTCTGTCTGTTACGCTTTCACGCTCAAACAGCTAAACCGATTTAGATGAAATTTTGTATGGAGATAGTTTGAGTCCCGAGGAAGGACATAGGATAGTTTTTATCGCGATAACCGATATCCACGCGGGCGTAGCCGCGGGTGAAAGCTAGTTAATATATACTTTCAGAAAAACCAACAATGATTTACCTAATTTGCCGGGTTTAATTGACATGGGTGGATGAACTTCGAAAATCGAAATATTTATATACATTATTTTTTTTTAAATAGGGCATAACTATGATATTGCGTATTAATTATGTATTACACATGATGTGTAACACTAGTTTATGGCTATGAATTCGGCTGTGCAGTGATATATAATCCGAATCTCTATCTCACAAACACTTCACAATTGTCACAATATTGGTACGAGTCTCTGTCTCACAAAATATTTCTGATTGTTACTATGTATATGGAGTCTCTATCTCAAACTCACGTAATGTAACCACAATATCATACACAACACGAGAAATAACAAAAGCTATTTGTTATTAATACTTTAAACTGTTTTCATAATGGACCGGCGCCAACAATCTTTAAGCACAGAAAACAAGTGACATGACATTACATTTCAGTGTTGCCATAACTTTTGTCATATCCTATACAAATCGATTTTTTTATTAAAATTCATTACTATGTTCTTATTTTTAATCGAGCCGGGTCCTAATCTAAAGGTATCAAAGAATATGCTTATTAAAAAGTATAGTGTATAAATATTATCGTTCTTTAAATTCAAACGGTGCAACAATTAAAAGAGTATTTATATTACTTATATAATAAAAATCGATAATAACCCTAATCGATATTACGATTTTATTTTTGTAATAGTGTTACCACCGTTAAAAATAACTTCATACGAAAAAAAAGGAAATAAATAAACTGAAAGACTAATAATTGCATCTCAATATTCCGGCAAATGTGAGACTCCATATCATTATATACCTAGTCTGGCCATAAATACTGTTACAATTAAAAATAAGAAAGATATTACATTTGAATTTGGAATCTGTCATTTTTATACGATTGTTCATTGTATTTTCTAATTTTGGCGCCAATACATTGTACAATATTTTGCTATATTAAAATGGAGTGGGGTGATAAAGAAAACCGAATCGCTGTGATTGCATTACACAAAGTTGGTATGGAGCCGAATGTAATTTTTAAAACTCTCCATACGCTTGGTATTAGTCAAATGTTTGTGTACCGGGCTATTAATAGGTACAATGAGACCTTCTCTGTTTGTGACAGAAAAAGATCTGGCCGTCCACGTAGTGTTCGTACGAAAATGGTGGTCAAAGCAGTAAGGGAAAGAATTCGAAGAAATCCTGTCCGAAAGCAAAAGATTTTATCTCGGGAGATGAATATAGCACCCAGAACCATGTCACGCATTTTAAAAGATGACTTAGGACTTGCAGCCTATAAGAGACGCACTGGTCATTTTTTAACTGATAATTTAAAAAAGAATAGGGTGGTAAAATCGAAGCAACTACTGAAGCGGTACGCAAAGGGAGGTCACAGAAAAATTTTGTTTACGGATGAGAAAATCTTTACAGTTGAGCAACATTTTAACAAACAAAATGACCGTATTTATGCTCAAAGCTCTAAGGAAGCTTCCCAATTAGTCGACAGAGTGCAACGTGGGCATTATCCGACTTCAGTGATGGTTTGGTGGGGTGTTAGCTATGAAGGAGTGACTGAGCCATATTTTTGTGAAAAAGGTATCAAAACATCGGCACAAGTGTATCAAGATACCATTCTTGAGAAGGTAGTTAAACCCCTTAACAACACCATGTTCAATAACCAAGTATGGTCCTTCCAACAAGACTCAGCGCCGGGTCATAAAGCTCGGTCCACGCAGTCTTGGTTGGAAGTGAACGTTTCGGACTTCATCAGAGCTGAAGACTGGCCGTCGTCTAGTCCCGATCTTAATCCGCTGGATTATGATTTATGGTCAGTTTTAGAGAGTATGGCTTGCTCTAAACGCCATGATAATTTGGAGTCCCTAAAACAATCCATACGATTGGCAGTGAAGAATTTTCCCATGGAAAGAGTGCGTGCTTCTATTGATAACTGGCCTCAACGTTTAAAGGACTGTGTTGCAGCCAATGGAGACCACTTCGAATAAGCTTTTTATATTTTGAATTGTTTTTTATTTATGTATTAAACTAACACACTGTAAAAGTAATAAATATTATTTGCAATAAAAAAAAATGTTTTTTCTTCGTAACAATATTTATGGCTAGACTAGGTAATAACGTTATAATTAGAAACAAGAATTATACATTTCATCAACTTGTGGCACAACGTAAATACTAGCGATACTGCTGGTGGGCATACCCCTTTGCCATAGAGGTAACTTGAGAATGGTATTATAATCCATACTAACATTATAAAGCTGAAGAGTTTGTTTGTTTAAACGCGGTAATCCCAGGAACTACTGGACCAAATTGAAAAATTATTTAACTGTTGGATTATTCATATCCAAACGTAATATACCAACCTTGAGGTGATATTTTGCAGATGGGTTTCTTTTGTGAAATAAATCAGGGATAACAAATGATTTTAAGAAACTTGTTGCACGCGAGTGGAGCCGTGAAGTAAAGCTAGTTAGATTTGCAGTCAAGCTCCTACAGCTTGACTTTATCGTTGACAAAGGCAAGCAAACTAGAGCTTTAATAATAATATCTTGGAACAACTCACGCAACGCAATATGATCCCAAACTAAGCAGAGCTTGTACTATGGAAACCAGACAACTGATAAACATACTTATATATTTCTAAATACATACATATTATAGATAAATAACAACCATACACAGAATAAACCATCGTGCTCTTCACACAAAGCTTTTTCCTGGGTGGAAATCGAACCCACGACCTCAGGTTTAGCAGTCAGGGTCAGTAACCACTAGACCAACAAATCAGTCAGGCCAGTCAGTCAACTCATTAATAATTAAATTTTCGAAATAAAAACCCACTCGTAACACAAGTCATAGAGCTTAGCTGGAGGGGTTAACAGGATTGCTAGTGATGTGGGACCACAATCCCATATTATAACTGTTAAACTTACGCGTTGTATTTTATATACAATTTGACACGGGAATAAACGCGTTTAACCTAGATAAAGTATTTACCCTATGCTTAACGTTTCGACCGGGGTACACCGACCGTGGTCACAATCTGACTGGGGGGCATCTCACATTGCTTTTAAAAAAAAAATAGAATATACTCGCCTTCACCGTGAATCCCACAGATCATTGATTCATGCATGCGGTTGTCGTTTCAATAACTTGGGTAGCGGGATCAATACTGGCTGCGGCAATCACGAATAAATACAATGATACTCGTTATTAATATGCAGGAAGAGATAACTCGTGTTCAGATTATGATTGTGATATGTATTAAGGACAAGTTGATTGTTTTTTACCCGACTGTAAGGAAGGGTTATGTTTTTTGCGCATATCTTGTACCCAGTTCCCACATTGCTAGCAATCCTGTTAACCTCTCCAGCTAAGCTCAATGACTTGTGTTAGGAGTGGGTTCAAGTCGGTAGTACCTAATATACTACGGACGTGAACCCACTCCAGTCGTCTCGCAATCGTGAGGTCGCGGGTTCGAATCGTACCCATTAGGGTAGGATTCGAAACCGCGACCTCACGATTGCGAGACCGATGCCTTAGCCATTAGGCTACCGCCACTTCGTAATTCAATACAATAAAAGAAATTCGGCAAACAAAACAACCGCTTGGGGGGGTGGGTCGGCACGTCCCTGTGCCTCCCCCCTGGTTCCGCCTATGATACCAGTCATATTATTTACTTAATACTATCAACTGATATCTGCCATTATCCCAATATCATGTAATAGATCCAACAGAAAGGTATTATCGCAAGTATAGCAACAAAGTCTCCCGGCTCAGCCTTAAGACTACAGTGGGTCGGTTCGACTTTAAACACGACAACGGGGACTCACGTAAATACTGTATTAATTAATATGTAACGACAGACAAACAGATTTTAAATCGATATTTAGATATTTTTATTAAATTTTGATTTATTGTGTTAAAAATAAAAATGTGTTTTTAACCCCTGGCGCTTTCAAACGTTTGATTATACATAATTATATCAAAGGCTAGAAATTTCAATAGAGGATGAATAATAGATTTCAATAGACATGAAATATATGTAATTATTATTATTTTTCTCTTTTTTTACAATGCACAAATTTTGCTAATATAGCTGAAATAAATATTTATTCTGCCCTTCATCCAATAAGTCTTCTAAAAAATACTTCGTACAAAGATTTATCTAGATGACACATATTGCTAACCGCCCCATCTAACAGATACAGTAGGAACTACTTGCAAAATAACTTGTAATTATCATAAGCAACTACACCATAATGTCACTGGATCCTCAATCACGCTAATGAAACTCACAGCGATACATCACAGTTAACAATATCATATAACTTGGTAGTATGTAACATATTTCTCTACAGAGATGAAATAACACCTCACCCATTATCAACCCAAATTACACGAAATATGACAACTAAGCCGCAGATCATCCCGACCCATTTCTACGTTTAATGATCAATTAAAACAAATTAATGACTGATTTTGTTTGTGTAAATTGTGAATAATTATTCAACATTTAAGCCGATATAATACACAATAGACATATTTCACACCTAACTGACGATTTACTAACAAATGGATTATCAACTGCCAGATTAGCACACGAAAGTTAACAGAAAAAATATCAGAATTACATAGATGCATGCTAATAATTATTTTATAAACTCTCGCGATTTGTACACATTATGAAAATATATATATTACGCGTCTTGCAATACGGTCAAAACGTCGTCGGGCAATATAGAAGGTGTTTTACCTTAAATTATTCACGCGATTAAGACCCGTAATATATATATTTTCATAATAGTAATAATTCACGAAAAAAAATCTACAAATAGACACGAATGCACGCAACTATGCACGCATGCGTTCATAGACGTACGCACGGATTCATGCATTTTCATACAAATACACTGATCACCAAAAATTTAAAATGAGTGCAAATACATCCTATCCTCCTATTCGTGGATAGCGTAATAATTTGTTGGTTTTTTGTTGAAGGTTCTTGGCTGATTATAACATCACGCGATTCCAAAATAACAGTACAAAAGTTGAAGATACAACAAGTGTTATCATAAAAAAACAAAGATTACAGTAATTAATTTGTTACATAAACTATTTGAGTTTTATAATTAAAAGGTATTCAGAACATTCTGTTGAAAATAAATATTCTGTTTTTAATTATTCGATTGTACTTGTTCGGCAGGCAAACGAATTATAAAATTAATTACCTTTCGCGAGCCGTTTATTCGCCTTTGACTTTAATTCTGACAGGCAATCGCTTCGAAAATGGCCTGATTGATTTTAATAGCTGTAGTTAACAAATGGAAAGAGGAAAATGGATAACTGGGTCATTATTATAAAGTAAATTCTTGTCAACAGAAGCAAATAGCTGACAGTTAAAAATATAACAAAGAAACTACTGAGCCAATCTAGAAACATGATTTTTCATTGACATTTTTGCAATTGCTCTTCTCAAGGAGTTTCCGAATAGGTGTGAGAGAAATCTAGCTTGAAATCTGATTTTAGAGCCAAGCTAATATTAAGTTTCTTTTTTAAACAAAATTTAATAAGACCTTTGAGAGCAATCCTGATTTTTTATTGGATGATTTCATCAGTTGCATATTACTAAACTAGCTCAGCTTAATGGACAAGTCGTCCCAATTCGAAACATAGTAGTATTAAAATATATACAGTAGTCGCAATAATAACAAATTTATACATCTATATTAATATTATAAAGCTGAAGAGTTTGTTTGTTTGTTTTAACACCATAATCTCAGAAATTACTGGTACAAATTGAAAAATGATTTTACTGTTTGATAGCAATAACATCACGCTATGACCAATAGGAACGGTGTAGCAATAAAAACGGAGAAAATTCATGCACATCATTTGACAATTCTATACATTTTAAAGTTCATTGAACCGTGTTACCCAAAAATATGAAATCAATCAACGCGCTTAATAAATACTATAAATTAAAATTATTTTAAAAATGATCGGATATACCGTCATTGAGTTATTGCCGAAAAACTGCGTATCATGAACATACGCTCTTCTGCAATGAACATACGCAATAATTGCAGCAGCTGCGATTATTTAAGGCTGCGGAACCCAACACTGAGCATGATCCGACATGCTCCTGCCCGGTTTTTTACCATTTATTTAATTATCAAGAAACATAATTTCCAATTACTTGAGCAGATCCCACGAACCTGTTTTCCTAACGGTACCCGTACATAATCATTACACAGTAGGTGCATTCGAGATAACAAAAAGATGTGGTCGAATAAAAAGCGATCATAACAAAGGCACGACCACGGGACGACCACCGGCCATATCCACATTATTTTATTGTTTCACTTGCTATAAGTCCTCTTATTGTATACTCATTGAATTAAGGCAGTTATAGGCATTGTAAATGTGGTCTCAATCACGATTTTCATCATAAACAGTTGCGTTTTCAATATTCACTTTGAATTCTATTCAGTTATTTATTGGAAACCACACGTAACATACATAAGCAATTATATTACAGGTAAATATAAAGGTAATAAAATACCTAGTAGGTACATTTTAATACCTACAATACATGGCATTGCTCCCTATTACTCCCTGATAATGTAGCTTTCTAATGGTTTCCGAGCTTAATCAATGCAAACAAACAATCAATAAAACAATCAAAAAAACAAACAATCAAACAAACAATCAAGCAAACAATCAAACAAACGATCAAATAAACAATCAAACAAACAATCAAACAAACAATCAAACATCCAATCAAACAAACAATTTATCAAACAAACAATCTAACAACCAATCAAACAACCAATGAAAGAAACAATCAAACAACCAATCAAATAAACAATTTATCAAACAAACAATTTATCAAACAAACAATCTTACAACCAATCAAACAACCAATCAAACAAACAATCAAACAACCAATCAACCAATAAATTTATCAAACAAACAATCAAATCTTTCCTCTTTATAATACCTATTACTAGCGGACCCGCGCAACTTCGTCTGCGTAAATTCCCCCAATTTTGCAACATTTTTCATTGCTGCTTTGCTTCTATTGGTCGTAGAGTGATTTTGTATAGCCTTCCCCGATAAATGGGCTATCCAGCAGTAAAATATTTTTCAATTCGAATCAGTAGTTCCTGAGATCATCGCGTTCACAAACTCTTCAGCTTTATAATATAAGTATAGATCAGTTTAAAAAAACAGATAGACTGCTTCTCAAACTAACAGGGCAGTATATAAATGACCAAGAAATACAAGTACATTCTTTATTCCTTCAACTAAACTTCTAATCATTACACCAAACATTTCATACTATGCAATTAACGTAGTTGACTCTACAGGAACCTCGAGTCGCATGTTGCTAACAAAAAGGCACACGTGCAGGTATTTGCAAGCGTATGAGAAGAGGATGGGTTAGCACAATGGTTTGTGGGATTGAGGCACTCCTGTGGAACGTTAATCCGTTTGTCGTGTGCTGAGTAATGCTGATTAGTTTGTTTTCTTAATATGGTGAAGTATTTACGTCTAATGAAGCGTTCTGTTAGGTATACTTTTTCTGATTTTATATAGTTTCTAGCTTTTTTACCGTTCCGCCCGCATATTTATATCGGTGATACACTGACATTTGTTTCGAATTACTATAATTTTGACTATTCGTTACGCTAAAAATAAGTTATGCATTTTCAAACTCAAGCCGAAATTAAATCCGCAACATAAGTATTCTGGCTCTGATTTTGAGAGAACAAGATGTAAGTCACCATTGGCGCCAAAGGTACTTAAAAATGGATATTTGGTGATGTGTATTGTCAAATATCAACCGTTATTGACATTGATCTAACTATTTTGTACCATATCTGATCCAAGGCAAACTTAAACAAATCATATATTTATCTTAAACTAGCTGACTCGGGCAACTTGGTCATAGCGTAATGTTATTTATCCCATAGCCTTCCTCGATAAATGGGCTATTCAACACTAAAAGACATTTTCAATTCAAAACATTAGTTCCTGAGATTATCACGTTCAAACAAACAACAAAGAAACTCTCCAGCTTTATAATATTAGTAGGTATAGATAATATATGTTTAAAAGTATCTTATAGAAAAATATAACAACAACTAATGAACTTAAACAGTACGCCCTCGTCTTCACACTCATCCATAATAATTTCTAATAGGATGTCTCCCGTACGTTTCTGCGAAGAGCGGCGCCCTTCGGTCTGAGCGATTACGGTGCCGGATGGCGGCCGGACCGGTGCATACCGGCACACTTACCGGACTCACCTTTTACGACCTCACTATAGGAAACTGTTTTTTAGTGTTCGTCGCTTCTTAGACTGACGTAGTCTTTTAAGTCAACCTGACAACACGACCTTTGGAATTAGCCAAGCGTCGCATAGGGGAATAAATGAAATATGAATATATAAATGAAATTAACCTTAAAATATACACACGATTAAGATTTATAGTCTATATCTATACTAATATTATAAAGCGGAAGAGTTTGTTTGTTTGTTTAAACGCGCTAATCTCAGGAACTACTGGTCCGATTTTAAAAATCTTTTTTGTTGGATAGTCCATTTATAGAGGAAGGCTTATGGCTATATAACATCACGCTGCGACCAATAGGAGCCGAGCAACAATGAAAAATGTTGCAAAAACGGGGAAAATTTACGCATACGAAGTTGCGCGGGACAGCTAGTACTGTATAAGATGTAATTATAGTAATTTTTATAGGCATTTCTTGACCATTACTTTATTAATACAATAATTGCATTTATAAAAGATAGAAAAATTGTAGTCCAGCCCCAGGAATCGATCCCGACCCGAGAGATTTAAGATGTGATGGTATTATAAAATAACTCCATTTTTTTTTAAAAAGAAAACAGATTAGCTATGTTTTTCCCAAATTTCAGGTTCCATTATAATGGCATGTCTGTGTTTGTGTGTTCGTTTGTTTTAGGAGTATTACAAGTGAGCTCATTTAGCATTTGTTTAGGAATGCACGCTAATCTGCCTTTGGCGTACAAAATATTTTTTTTTATATAAAAACTTTTTGACTCTGTTTCAACAAGATCTTTTTGATCATGATTGATGAAAATCCGTTCACTTTTTTTATTAAACTTGATCAGTTTTTGACATTTTCGATTTTTTATGTGTCCTCGTTACCGCCTCGTTAATATGGACCGCCTTATGTTACTTTGTAACAGTTTGACTTTGAAATCACAAAAAAAGTAATTTGGGACATGTCAATTTTGAACCTGTAGGGACTTTTGACGGAACTTCATTTGATAAAACCCCTTTATTGGTTTAACTATAAGAAATAGTTAATATGGCAGAGATTCTACTATATAACATAAACGTGAATATTTGTAAGGATTGATGTTTGTAACGCATCCTTCGACTTAATGAAACTTTAAAAACGGGCAAAGCTGCGTGACCAAACTAGGCCATTCGACCTTTCGGCCATTCGGAATTCGACAATTGCCATATAAGCCTGTCGGGGAATACATATCAGTGGCGGAGGGTCAGTAGAACACCATTACTTTCGGTTTCCCTTTGGATTCTAGTTACTTAGTATTATAGGTACAAACAGTCATGTTCAGCGAGGTACTATGCGTTTCAAATGAGTTGATAACTGTCATGATGACATTTCCATTCGCATTACGACTGCAACTTCATTGTATAACGTAAGGTCAGCAATAAAATGATTCGTAAAAAGGTGTCATTAGTATTACACAGAAGTACCTACCTATTCTAATGAACTATACATAAGCACTGTATTACTACTAATTATTTATTATATATATGTTTTAGTTAAAAAAAAATACGAAACACCATAAAAGTGTAGAATATTCTTATATTTTGCCTATTTACTTATTTCTGTTTGGTTTTTATTAAATATTAAAGAACACTAATAATCATATAATAAAGAAAAGTGTCAGCTACATAGTTCAAAGAAAATAAATATTACGTCCGTTCCATTACCATACACGTACGTACTTTACCCGACTTGGGAGTTTTTGTTGCTAGCGGTACAATTTTGACAAGTACAGAGTGAAGTTGTCGCGATCGCGATTATCTTCTCATTTGAAACGCATAGTATATTTTTGTATCGGGTTACCTCAGAAAAAAATTAACCCTTCATCTCTGATACATATACAGAGGTACCTATAATTTGACCACAGAGTCCGACTGCCACCACCTACCAACTACTACCAGGAAAACGTGGCCTTGTCTGTTAGATAAATATAGAAACAAGACAAACTTCTTTATACTTCTTAAAGGAGTTCTGAACAGCAGGTGACACGGAAGATATGTGGACAGTTCGCCATAACAGCCTCTCCAGGACGACGCGTTCATATTAGACTATATAAGGAGCCCGGAGTCATATCAACTTGTTCCGCCAATAACATAGTACATAGTAACACCACAAAACACTGAGATTACAGAAGAAAAGCATTATTAAATGCACAAGCAAATTTCACGGACACGGAATCTGGGAACACCTTGGGAACAAAGTACCAATAGGTACTTTGTTCTCAAGGTGTTCCCAGACGACGACGACTTCTTCGACGTGTGGATGTGGAGAGGCTATCCAGCTCCTCTACATCACGGATATAGTGCGAAGACTCAAGGGGACTAAACCTTTTGAGTTAGTTTAGCAAGAGAGTGAGTGTTACGTAGTTAAATCAGTGTTTACATTAAAACACAAAAACAAATTGATATTCTACAATAAAGACAATACCTAAGAAAAATTCAGATGCTTTCAAACTAGATTGTACTGGAATAACGAACCCAATCAAGAACCATCATTAAGCCACAAACTAGATTCCGTGTCCAAGAGTTATGTATATCAGCACACAGTCTTCATTCACGAACGGAAACTTAGATCACTTCGGAAATCTTGGAACTCTTACAAAACAACGTGTAGTTCGCTCAAGCGTAGTACGTATGAAGTATTCTTTCTGTAGATGTTGTTGGTGTCTTGTTAGTAACATTAGAAAAAAAAGGTCCGTAGTAACGTAAGGCCGTGTCCACACTTGCGATATCGATCACTGCGACGCTCCCACGCTGTCGCGCGACAAAAAGCCGCGCTCATTAGAATGCGGCGCGCGACACGGACGCCGCGCCCGCTGCATTGTGCACACAATTGCGCTTTTTGACCGAGTCCGCGCCGCCCGCGCACCTCGCATCTACGAAATTCGAATTATTTTTAAATGAATTGTTTTCAAGTGTACATGCCGCTGTTTTTGCTTTAGTTTGAACAATGCCTAAGGTTTGTTTGTTATATTTCTATAGGAACTTATATTTTGTTGGCTTTTGTAAAAAATATTAATTAAGGCATTTTATAAAAACTGTATATAAAAATGTTTAATTCATAAGAAACCTTTTTTTTAATAAGAACAGTCATTCATAGACCACAAAAAGAACTTTCTACTTTGTTTAAGTAATTTAAGTTTCAGGGTGATTCAAAGAGTTCAGGATCTTTTGAATCATGGTAGAGATGGGCAATTAATTCATTTTCATTTTCACAGCACAAAAACCATCATCACAACTTTTAATTTTTGCTTTAAACTCAAGGTTGTTTGAAAACGAGAATTAAAAAATAATGAAGTTAGTCCGCAGTACTGATAAAAGAGACATTGTTGTTATTTGTTTTAGAGTATGTCAATTGATTTTGTAATGCGATGCGGAGGAATTCTATGACGCCTGCTTGTTTTAATTTTATTTTATGTAGTAATTTGTACATAGGTAGTGTAAATATTATTATTATTATGTTTATAATTTAGAGTAGCTATGATTGTGTATTTTATTAAATTTTGTAATTGTAAGGAAGACTTGCACTGGTAAAGACTTGTTACATAAAATACTGATATCAAGTCGACATACCTATTATAGGAACACCAATATTTCAGAATAGCACAAACACCATAACATATATTATTTCAAAACCAACAATAGAACAATCCCAACTTTTTGCGCTTATAAATTCTTGGAAGAATTTTCCGACTGGCCATTTTTTTCATAATATTTTTTGCATTCCGTTTCGGAAATCCATGCGTTGCCGCGCGTAGCCTCGTCGCGTTTTTTTTGTCGTAAGTCGCAATACACGTGCCGGCAGACGTCGATTGTCGCCTGCTTTTTGTCGGCTAATCAATTTTCGAACCAATGGGCGTATTGAGGGGAATACAGGCTGAATATAAATCTATTTTAGAAATAGAATGGTGTTTTCTTTTTTATAGTATCGGCGCAAAAGAGGTTTCACGTGGTAAGAATTTATTGCGGAGTTTTACAACAATTGTAAAATTCTATTCTAACTTGCTGTAAGTATAATAATGGACTCACAAAGACAACACATCTATAACAACTCTATTTCGAAAATAGAATGGGATCTCTTTTGACGTTACGACGTAAAACAGATTTATCTAATACCTACTTGAAACAGCATAACCAAAGAGCGTAAAAGTGTGACTTCATTGTGAAAACTATCAAGTTCAGTAACCACGAGCCTAGTAAGTCTTCATTTAAAAGTACAACTACATTAGGGCACGAATCCTGAGTCGCGTGGAACGTTACAGATATACTAATAAGACTTAAGACCTAACGGCTCAAATGGTGACATTCAGATTTTTGCCATACAATTATTTGTTTGTTTGATTGTCTTTGATACTGTTAGATATGCGCACCATACGCACGTCCTGCTCGTCTCTTCATTTAGTTGTAGATAAACAAATATATTTATATACAAACAACAAACACAAAATATACCCAGATACCAGACTATGAATTTACATTTAGAGATGTATCTTATGAGGCTATATCCCACGTGGTATCTAACCCACAACCTCTTGCACATCAGTCAAACTTACTTACTTGACTTCTTAGAGAAGAAAAGAAGAAAAATGGCCGAAATAATATATGACTTACGAGTACTTCTTCTTTCGTAGATGCACAAAAGGCCAGGCCAGTGAAAACTCTCCTTTAGAGGTAACAGCCCATTGTGCTCCACAATAGTGCCTGGGACCACTTACCAGGTTTTTGAGCAACAACTTTATCCACCTGAATGGATCGTTAAGTTTCCAAACTTTGGGTACAGAATCGAGGTGCGAATTTTAACGGTTGGCTCTGACAAAAACTTGGCAGTTGACTTGACTAATTGTCTTTGCATTTAATTGGTCATTCTTTGGAAAGATTGGACGTGTAGATGAGGTTTTCGTTCGTAGAATGCTTAAATTCGTTTCTGGAATTGAATTTAGATAGATTCATTTAGAATGTTTTCGTACATGTTGCCTATAATGTGCCGAATGGAAAGGCATCCGGATTTTCTTATGGAGTACCTGCGATTTTATCTCACTTTTGACATTTGTGAAATGAGCTCAAAGGAGGCAGTAGGTAATTAGTAATACTTAATTAATATACAAATGATGTCATGATGTGAAGTAACTGTGTCAAATACATCAACCAAGTAGTAATGCAATAATCTTCTGATATATAAAAATCTCATGTCACGGTGTTTGTGGTCGAACTCCTCAGAAACGGCTCAACCGATTTTTTTTTCTATGTTTGTTAGGTATGAGAATAGGTCGTAGAGTATTTTTTTGTCACGATTTAGTAGTTTTGTATGAATTGCAAAAATGGGGAAAATTGACGCAGACGAAGTTGTGAGTGTCAGCTAGTAGACAATTTAAACCTGGATCGCTTAGTCATTTTTTTTTTATCAGACGACTATAATTTTTCGTCAGTTGATTCGCACGCATCATAATTATTTTTTATCCTAATATTATTAGATTATTAATTTGTTTTTCCAAAAGTATGAAATTACAGATATCTTATTCCTGAATCTCCCTACGCCATGTTTATTGCACACATTGTATAAACGACAAGTATCAAGACACCTCAGTTCTCCATTATTCCCGCACTACTGAGAACAGATTACAAACCGCTTGACATTCAGTAGCAGGCCACAAATCTAATCGTATTGCTATAAAACGGGAATGGAGGAAGAAAACCATTCGTTCAGTAGTCCGCGTTAAATCGGAATTAGTATAGAAAGGATTACCATGTCTGTGTTCTCTTGACGGACAATTTGTTACACGTTTCAGGAGGACTGTTACAGGTTAGTTTGTTACATATTCTATAACACGGCAGTTGAAATTTCATTTCATTTCATTTCAACTGCCGCCTTATAATTTTTTTAGTAGGTATGTATTAATTTGACGTTTTCAAACAATCATTGGTTTGGTTTTACGAAATAACGATATTTGATTTTTGAAATTCGACAGGCATCGGTGGCATAATGGGAGTGTGTACGGCTGTGATATTCACAACTTGTTGTTCTGATAATGTGCCTGAATCCTAGTTGATTTTTTAGAGAACAATGTTAGGAGATTTTTGACCATTTAATACCTAGTACCTGGATGACTTTTTTTACTTTTTTTTTTTTTTTTTTTTTTTTTTTACTTTTTTTTAAAAAAAGACAACTCCCGCAGTAGGGTACAAGCCCTGTGTCACGGGGGACTTTACAAACATACAAGTCACGGACACAAATTACACCCAGACCCGGAACAACAATTTGTGGATCACACAAAGTGGTGTCCCGTGTGGGAATCGAACCCACGACCTCTTGCGTAGCAGTCGGACACACTCCCACTGCGCCACAGACTGCGCTTGGCTCGGCTTTTAAACGACGTTTTCTAAAAATGAAACCTAGCTAGATCTTTTTATGAAAATCGTTGGAGCCGTTGTCGAGATTCAGATTATATATAATTGTTGTATATATATATATATATATATACAACAATTGCTCGTTTAAAGGTAAGTATTACATTTCGAACATAACGGGACTATGATTCATATAGAAATCGATAATTTTCAATGTTAAAACTTAGTCGATAACCGAAATAGATGAAGTAGTTCCAAACATATCCTACGTTTATTAAACGCATTGTGGCCCTAAGTATAGCATCCCTTTGTCGGGTAGGATACGATGCAGTAAACTGGTCAATCGAAACTCTGCCAAATAGGCAACTTAATGTTTTAAATTGGGGAAACGCGAGGTATTTGCGTGGGTGTACTTCAACTTGAGAACTACCGTACTGAACAATTACAGGTCTCCAACACTAACTTAATATCGAGTACTCGATTGAATTCTTGTCTTGCAAATATTGCTTTTGGATTAATTTGTTTACAACTTTACATTTACTGTTTTATATGTTGTACCTAAAAAAAAAATCTAAAAATTAAACCTACCTTTTTTATTGCTCCCGAAACCCTGCATACTAAATTTCATGAAAATCGCTGGAGCCGTTGCTGAGACTCAGATTATATATCTATACTAATATTATAAAGCTAAAGAGTTTGTTTGTTTGTTTGAACGCGGCAATCTTAGAAACTTCTGGTCCGAATTGAAAAAAAAAATCTGTTGAGTAGCCCATTTATCGATGAAGGCTATATTACATCACGCTACGACAAATAGGATCGGAGCAGTAATGTAAAATGTTGCAAAAACGGGGAAGTTAAAATATAGTTATAAAGATTTTTTGTGCAAGGTAACATATGACATACGACGACGGCTATCTTCAAAACATTGTAGATAAGAATGCCAGACGAGAATATAATTATTATTCTTATTTTACGCCGTCGGCCCCATCGCCACTCGTCCCACGTGTGGATCTAGAATAACGCTAGTCCAAACGTTATATGTTCATAAACTTTCGGGATTATAATTCTATAATGTGTACAATTGTAGAATTTTATAAGCTACGGGTCTTAATCGCATAAATATTTTATTTTAAGGCTAAATACCGTTGTTTATTGTTCGACGTTTCGACCGTATTGCAACGGCCGTGGTCACGGGTAGTCTTCCCGTGATCACAGCCGTTGCAATGCGATTGACCCGTAGCTTATAAAATTCTATAAAGTCCAAACGTTGTCGCCAATGCTATTTTCTAGATCCAAAAGTTGGGCTAATGGCGTTGGGACCAACGTTGGGGCCAACGTGTCATACTTTTTAGAACAGACCGTTTTCATAAATGGGTTACAGTTTTAAATATTTCTTTAAATGTAATTAGTAATGTATTGTTTGACTGCCTCTGTGGCGCGGTGGGAGTGTATCCGACTACTACGCAAGAGGTCGTGGGTTCGATCCCCACCCAAGATATAACTTTGTGTGATGAGCACGATGGTTTATTCTGTGTCTATGTGTTATTTATCTATAATATGTATGTATTTAGAAATATATAAGTATGTTTATCAGTTGTCTGGTTGCCATAGTACAAGCTCTACTTAGTTTGGGTTCAGATAGCGTTGTATGAGTTGTCCTAAGATATTATATTATTATTATTGTTAAAATGCAGCTAACACCTAAGTCACAGTATTTTTTAAAAAATAAAAATGCTCACACAAAATTATTACAAAGTATCCGTTGGAACCTTTTGCTGTCCAACTATTTTGTAAATTTGTTCAGCGTTATATCGTTGACCGTATTTATGATCGAAAATGATGATTAATTGATTGATATTAAACACACTTTAAAGTAAACAGGAACATACAAACTGTAACTTAACCGATTATTATCGCCATCGTTTAATTTAAAAGTATAACACGACCATGTTGAACCCGTTATATCAAAATTACATATAATTTTACAATATACCAAAATTTGTACGTTTAAGTACAAAATACTGAGACTACCGAAGGTAAGTTTCATAAAAACAGCATCGAGCAACCCACACTTACAAATCGCTCACGGACACGGAATCTCGAACAGCTTTTTTGTAGTTAACCAGCTAAACTAAATTGCTTTTTTTTTACAACATAGGGGTCAAACCGAACAATCGGTTCACCTGAAGGTAAGTGATTACAATAGACATCTGCCACACAAGAGGTATAACATTTATATATTTTTTTTATTTTATTGGTTTATTATTTTACAAATTTATATCTAATACATTCATACTTGCCAAACGTAATTGTTTAACGGCGAGATCCAGCCGGTCTTTAAGAAAAGAGTAGGCTCTTCCTTAAGGCCCCTAAGTCATATTGGTTCGGAATTACAGCTGGTGGTCGTTGATACCACAACATGATTGTGCGTGACAGAAAATAGCGTTTAAACGCATTGTTGTGAAGTGCCAAGTGTCGAGAGTTGTGTTAGATGTGGGTTTACGTCGGTAGTTTAATGGGTAGGGTTCGAATCCGCAACCTTTTGATTACGAGTCCGATGCTGTAACCATTAGGCTGCCTGTCCATTGAAGCGGAGAGAGGAAGCAGAGAAATATTAACCATTAAGATTGCATATAATCTCAGCTCCGATCAGGTGATACAATTCTATTTTTGGACTTTACAAACATATATTAATATATTAAATATATATTTATATTATTATATAATCTTTAATATATTTAAATATTTTTTGAATCACACAATGTGGTGTCCCGTGTGGGAATCGAACCCACAACCTCTAGCGTAGTAGTCGGACACATTCCCACCGCGCCACAGATGCAGATTATTTGAAAAAAATGATAATATTTCTCCGTTTCCCTGCAACGCAGCTTCGCGTCGCTTCAGCCTACATCTACCGCCGTTTTATTCCGAACAATGTCTATGTGTGAGTTGCTCGAGCAATTTACGTATGAAACTTGCCTTCTGTACTCCGAGTGTTTTGTGATATAAACAGATTAATCATATAATTAAAATTAAATACAACAGGCGAATACTTAAGACACTCTGTATTTAAGTAATTTCCTTTATAAACAAACGATTTATCTTATTTTTTTGTTTATAATTAAGTAAATCATTGCATTCTCAAATACGACTTTCTTTAGTTGCGTCACTACCCGCTGTTGAGACCACCATCGAAACTTCAAGAAACAACTTCAAACAATACTCCAACCTATATCTTTACAACATAAAGTCTAATTTCCTTTGAAGAATTCAATAATAAAATCAGAAGTTTTTACGAAGAAAAATGTTTAAAATGGATGAGCGTTTAATTCGTTATTTTACTTGAAATTAAAAACATATTACCGTTGTTTCAGAATTAAGACATAAGTGATTTTTTTAAGTATGTAATTTGTACGTCTATCAGTGTCTTGGTACTGATGTAATGAGTGTAATGACTGGGCGATGAAGATGGTCGGAGAGAGCCGATTGACAGTCATTGAGGGAGAAACTCGAGAAACTTTTAAAATGCTCTGCTGCCTCTGTGGCGCGGTGGGAGTGTGTCCGACTGCAACGCAAGAGGTGGTGGATTCGATCCCCACCCAGGATAAAACTTTGTGTGATGAGCACGATGGTTTATTCTGTGTCTGGGTGTTATTTATCTATAATATGTATGTATTTAGAAATATATAAGTATGTTTATCAGTTGTCTGGTTTCCATAGTACAAGCTCTGCTTAGTTTGGAATCAGATAGCGTTGTGTGAGTTGTCCCAAGATATTATTATTATTATTATAGCTGGATTTAATGTCCAAGTTAGTACATGCATGAACCTGGGATAGTGTGTTGAAAATCCATACTAATATTATAAATGTGAAAGTAACTCTGTCTGTCTGTTACACTTTCACGCTCAAACAGCTATAACAATTTAGATGAAACTTGGTATGGAGATAGTTTGAGTCCCGAGGAAGGACTTAGGATAGTTTTTTATCGTGATAACCACGCGGGCGGAGCCGCGGGCGAAAGCTAGTTGATTATAATTATCGGCAACTGTATCTGTTTGCACTAAATACCATTAGTACCTACTGCATTGTAAATTTTGTAATAGCTAGTTTTAGAAATAAATATTTACATCGTATACGACTATGTGACAGAATTAATATACTTATTTATATTAAACAATTGAAAAAAAATATATATTAAAAAATATTCCTGTTTGTTTTTTTTTACTTATAAAAAAGATAACTAGTAATGTCATTGTGGGAGTGGTCCATATGTATTTTCAGAAAGTATAGGTATTTTGTCTATGTTAAGTATACTGTCCACACAGTGACTTATCCTCATATACCTACCACTAACAAACGCAGTCAAAATCTAACTTACTTATTATATAAATTTATCTACTTATACATATACTACACTATAAAAAGAACACAAAATTATATAATATGAAAAAGCATACACCAATAACAAAATAACGAATTTTATAAAATTCCAATTTCAAATTCATTCGAAACGGACATTTGAATCAGCCAATAAGACGTCGCATATATAAATCGCGGTCGCACGCGCGCTTCTTTTGTAATTATTCAAAAACTTCTCGGGAGACCGGTAAGGGCATATAAATCGGGCTTTAATAGTGTGGACATGGCACACAATACTACTGTAAGTACCCTCACTATGAACCAAAGTTGATATGACTCGGTACACGAACAGAGAAAACATCAAATTACCCGTACGTTATGTCATTTGCCATTTTGCCAGTTTGGCGTAATTACAAGTGATATGCTTTTACGGAGATTCTTGTAATTAATTAGTACTGTAATGAATTATGTTAAATTATTATGTCATGGGATATTTTGTTGTCTTGTTTCTAGAGTGAGCCTTGTGGTGATAGACTTATAAGGTGTTAAAAATGAAACAGTAGCCTTATGTTGAGGTAAATTAACGAGTGATGATGTAGTATTTACATACAAAATAATAACAAAAGCATAACACGACATAATAAGAATGTCAGCAAGTGTGATTCACTCATGTAACCAATTTATCTCGTTAGAAAATAAAACGCAAAATATCGCTTTGATACAACTTTGAGCAGTATTTTTTTATAGTGTAATACTAGTGCAGGAAACCTATGATCATAGCAAAATTATAGTTGCTAAAAATTTTTGTCTAAATAAATTATATATAATATAAAATAATTAAGTTAGTAGGTAGTCATATTAATTCTACAATATTAATTCTAAATAGAGAAGGTACACGCCGGAGTCGAAGAAAATAAAAGTTGGAAAATAACCTATGGTCCTTTTTATAGTTGCCAATTATTACAATATGATTTTTTCTATAAACAGTGTCAACAAGAAGTAATCCTAGTATACATAAATTTCTACGAATATATACCTACGAATCTTTATCAAGTCATATTTGAGCTTCGGATAGTTTTGTTCACTTTTAAATTATTTTAAAGTCACACAACTGCAAAAGATAAGCCAGAAAAACATACATACTAAGAATAAAATGAGGTCATTATGACAATGCTTTGTTAGTAAATAAAGTAATAGCTTACATTTAACATCTACAATATAATTGATTATTATTTCTACATTTTGATTTTTATTACATTTAACATCTATAAATTAATTGAGTTTGAATAAAAAAATAACAAAACCACCAGACTAAATATTGAAATGATATCAGTAAATGTTTTAGATGTCTATAATTACTTAACTTACGACATTTCAGTGTGAGTCATTTGACAAAATACAAGTCGATATTTAATAAGGCGTGGTTAAAAGCCAGTGTCAGAAATCTGCCTGGTACCTGGTATATGCTGAACCGTAGTTCAGCATATACCATATTCATATTCAGTATATACCATAGACGTATCTATATATGCTTAAAATTATTTATTTATTTCTGTGTTTTGTAAACCAACTTTATCAGTGCTAAAACGTATTTTTCTGTAAAAGAAAGTAGGTACTAACAAATTGTGCATATTGTAACAGAAATACTGCACGCTCAATATCGATGTTCAACGACAGACTTATTTTTGAAAATTCCTCCATTTTTGTACCGTGGTACACCTTTATGGGTCCGTGCGACCGACTCAGTCGTAAATAGAGCAGTGTCACGCGCGCGTACAATGTACAAGCCACCCCGGGAGTCAAAACTAGCTGTTTGAATCAGTGCACTTACAAAAACGATATCAACATTCAAAGGAATATCAACTTAATTCACTAGGATTTTAAGACGAAATTTCATCTAATAATTTTGCATATACTACATTTTGTAAAATGGCATAAACAGTTAGAGCTGCCAAGTGAATATGAACTGTAATTATAAAGTTTTAAGATTACTTTTTCAAGCTTAGTTGTACTGGATACGATACTATACAATTAAAAGGACATATTTATGCAAAGCCTGTACTGGATGAGTCATTTTGTGTAAGAAATGGGATGCTTACGAACTTATCTATTGTTTTATTATAAGCAAGATTATAAGTCGATGTTTGTTTTTATAAATTAAGATGTTATTTGACTATCTGTTTCTTTGAAATGGACTCTGAACTTTAAACATTTTATGGAATCTGCTGTGTTTTAGAAACAAAACGGCCTATTGATGGTTTAGTTGGTTCATAATTAGCTGTAAAGCAACATAATAGTAATACTTGAGGGGTCCATGTTTCAGTTGTGACCGAGCAAATCGAGTGTTCAATACGTCACCACTTTTGATAAATAAACTGACGAGTAAAAATTCCGGGTCACTTACAATTTGTTGTAAGTGACCCGGAATTTTTACTCGCCTCGATATCTTTCAAAATGTCGAACATACCCCATTAAAATAAGTTGTATGTGAAAGATAATTTATAAGGCAGTAAACTAAACGCTTTACATTATTACTATTCTTAAAAATCCACAAGTTTTACACTATTCTTTAAAAACTCTAGCTTAAAGCATAAAGCTTGTAAAAATTACAAAAAGTACAAAGTATAATTAAAATGATTACAAGGCCTGTTATATTTAATTATCTGCTTATAAATTGAATTTGTATAATTGTTGTTTTTTTGTTTGTTTAATTGTTAATTGGTTTTAAGGTTTGATTTTTCAATATAATATATTGAAAAATCAAACCTTAAAACCTTATCATATTATGATAAGTTTTTTAATAACAAATTTTATTTATTTTATGCGTGATAAAAATCCTTACAACATACTTTTTATTTTAAATCTTTAACTTGCACATTTTAGGAGGAATCGAAGTTTTCTAAGTAAGCCAGAACTTTTACTCGTCAGTGTAGATTGGTGACCGTTTTTAGAAAATTTTATTCCTCTGTCCCTCAGAGAAAATGTCAAGCAATTGCTTCCGTAACTAATGTCTCTCCAGTCATGTCGAATTTTCTTCTCGGAGTGAGGAAATAGATTGCAATTGTGACAGAGCACAAACTTAGATGTTTTTGGTGTTTCGCAAAATCCTCATATTTCGACGGAAAACCGACACAGCCGGGAAGATTAGACGCAGAGCTTGCTTATCGCCCTTTCTGTGGTATGGAGGTAGTAGCATTTTTCGGTCACCCGTTATTGGACCAAACGTGAAACGTGGTACCTAACGTTGGTTAACGACGATTTGATTCGAAATTTTAAGTTTCATGACATATACTTTTCGGACAGGATATCGAGGAAATAAAAGGAACGGGACCATGCTCATAGGCGAATCGAGGAGGCGGACACACCTTAGAGGTTATTTTTTGGGGCATCCCCCCCCCCTGTCGTGTGTGCAAGTTACACTTGGCGGATGTCGGGTAAAAAATGTAAATGTAATGTAAAAAATGTGTTAATAATAAAAAATGTACCCCCCCCTCGTCGTAAGAATGTTAGATTCGGCACTGCCATTTGCCTTATGAATTGCTTGACTATGATCATGACAAGAATGTCATAAGGTAGCCCTGGTGCCTGTCTGTATGTTAGTTCGCGATGCCTAATGAAAGTGTAACTACTTCTTTGACCCAGTAGTTTCAGGGATTATACAAAAAAAATATAGAGTGGAGATAGTAATTAGTAAGGAATCGTTCAGGTTTTTTTTTTCAAAATTAAAGTATAATCGAATGGGAACCCGTCGCGTAGAGGCTGAAAGCTCCTTTATAATTAAATGTTATTAGAAATAAAAATTAAGCATTAAATAAATTTTAAATATCTGATCTTATTTATACCATATAGCAATTCTTGTATATATATACCTATACTAGCTGTCCCGTGCCACTTCGTCTGCGTAAATTTTCCCCGTTTTTGCAACATTTCTCATTTCTGCCCCTCTCCCATTCGTCGTAGCGTGATGTTCCTATGCCTTCCTCGATAAATGGACTATCCAACAGTAAAAGAACCTTTAAATTCGGATTAGTAGTTCCTGAGATTACTCCGTTTAAACAAACAAACAAACTCTTCGGCTTTATAATATTAGTATAGATATAATCTGAATCTCAGCAACGGCTCCAGCGATTTTCATGAAATTTAGTATGCAGGGAGTTTCAGGGGCGATACATTGATCTAGGTAGGTTCATTTCTAGAAAACGTCGTTAATAAAATATATCGAGCGAAGCTCGGTCATCTAGGTACTAGGTACTCCTACGACGGACGTAAGTATTAATTGACACTAAATTATTAAAGAAAATACTATAAAATAAATAATTAACTGTTGCCTACGGCTTCACTCATGTGTATTGCAATTAAAAGGATTTTGGGCTGTGTTACTCTGATGCATAAGCTATTACTGTGAAAAGTTTCATTAAAATCCACTAAGTAGTTTTTGCTTGAAAGAGTAATATGTACGACTACTGCGCAAGAGATCTCTCTTGCAATTTGATTCTGTCTGTAATGGAGATCACTTCTATAATCTTTCGACACTTAACTTAACCCCTTACCTGAAAATTGGTTGAGACGGTTCCCATACTAACCTGAAATAAGAAAGTAATTATGAATAAGGGGTTCATATACACAAATTTGATTATTTTGGGACTACTCTAACAAACCTATCTGATCCCAAGCTAAGCAGAGCTTGTTCTATGCAAACCAGACAACTGACAAACATACTTAAAAAGTGGCGGTAACCTAATGGCTAAGGCATCGGTCTTGCAATCGTGAGATCGCTGGTTCCAATCCTACCCATTATACTACCGACGAGAACTCACTTCTAACACAAGCCATTGAGCTTAGCTGGAGTTAACAGGATTGCTAGTAATGTGGGACCACAATACCACATTGCTAGTCTAGCTAATCAGTCATAGAATAATCCATCGTGCTCATCGCGCAAAGTTTTATCCTGGGTGGGGATCGAACCCACGACCTCCGGGTTAGCAGTCAGCTCACTAACCACTATACCAATCCGACAAGCCAGTATGTCTTTGAAATTCATTGTATTTTCGAATTCCAATTGAAGAAGACAAAACATTCGCTAATTAAAATACTGTAATTCACATAACTATTATCATAAATCAATCTTTAATATATATAAACCTAATCTGTCAGCACACAGCTTAAACGACTGAACGGATTGCGCTGAAATTTGATACGCCGCCGCCGATAGTTAATACGAAGGGATTTTCCAAAATATACCCCCTAGGATGAAACGGGGGTCCAAAGTTTGTACACGCAGTCAGAGTCGCAGGCGAAAGCTATTCGTACTAAATCATATTATTGATAAAACTTTTGGACTTTAACCTTTCAAACAATCGATTTACAAATTATTATAATCGAGAACAAATAATTCATAAATCGAAAACAATCTAACAATGGCACAGAAAGGAGAAATCTAGTAGGATATACCTATTGTTAAACAACGACCTAAAAGCCAACTTCATAGGGCCAGTGCGGATATCCTAGAGTCCATATTTCAACGTGGACCTCAACTATGACCACTGGACGGGGTCAAAGAGCTCGACGTACTTTACAAATAAATATACACAACATAACACCATCACTGAGAATTCCATACAATGAAAAAGCAACTTTAAAACTAACAGCATAAAAGCTCAAATTTGATTAAGCAAGTTTAAATTTCTACATTTTAAATAAATTGTGTCTTAATAAGCTGAAAATAAAGTTGAGTTTTTATTGAAGTATGTGTAAAGAAAGGATGTTTTATACACTAAGTGGTCGGTAAAGGAGATCTCCGCAGGCGGCGCCGGGTCATTCAGATAGTATCGGATGACCGAGAGGTCCCCAGGCATCGTTTAATTGCGGGGTGCGGGTTCGATTCCCAGTTGTATCGGTGGGCGGTCGGTGGCAGTGTTTATAAATTGTCCACGCGGTAGCGAGTATGGGTGGCGAATTGTGCATGACCATGTTATATAGGGACAATTATAGGTAATGCGACTATTTCTATTTGCAAATTAATTTTGCTAGTTTATCTTAGAGATTGTATTTGCAACATTTGTTTTAATTTAAGTGGGTTGTAAGAGCGTTTTTACACTTGATGATAGCACTAGTTTTGCTCACGTAGGTCGATTTATGAACCCTAAGAACGTCAAAGTAGCCAAAATTGTAAGAATGGAACTCTTATAGTTTCGTCATGTCCATCTGTTTGTCTGTCTGTCTGTTCTGCATTTCACTCAAAGACTTTTCAATGATAAAATTTGGTGAAAAGTCTCGTGTAGTAGCCGCTACTTAGTTTGATAGCTAATTAATAAAAATATTTTTATCTTAATAATAATAAAAAAAAATACTTCTAACTTCTTACATGTATGGAGTGCCCCTCCATACATGTAAGAAGTTAGAAGTATTTTTATTAACAAACGTTATCATGTGACACATTATTCGACAGGTTTTTCAAAAATATTTTAAGGTTACTAACAAACTTCTTTGATTGAGTGAATATTTCTGGAAAAAATCACTCCGAAAGTTGTGTAAATTGTGCCCCCCCCCCTTCTTTTGAACCGCGAGACCAAAATATATGAAAAAAATCACAAAGGTAGCGCTTAATAAATATTATAAACTAAAATTGTTTTGGCCAGCTGAAACGCAGTGTCAGCAGTAACTCAATGACGTTGATTGAGAGTTATTAGCAGAGCATTAGTAGATAGAGCATTAGTCATTACAACAGTTCACGTACTTAGGTGTTTTTTTAAGACAACTCCTGCATAAAATTCACAAACATTATAATGGACACAAAGCACACGCAGTATCGGAACAAATGTGAATCACACAAAGTGATGTTCCGTGTTGGTATTAAAGCGCCACCGAGGTAATCTTACTTTTACCCGTCTACGGCGAAGCCAAAAAGCAAGGGTAATGTTTTCAGGAGTCTATATATATGTTTTTACCTTGCCTAAACTACTCATCCGATTTCGATGAAAAATCTCCAAGAAAATCGAACTCGAGCAAGAATTAAATCGGCGACAATGCAATTCCATTAATTCCAATGAAATATGAAGCTTAATCTCTATTTTTGTTTTTGTATTCCTTATACTTCGTCTTATTTCGTCGAGAACTAAAACTTTGTTTAGTAAACTCGTAGATGAGGCACTATCAACGCGCTACGTGCGTCGTGAGGCGGGCAGAACAAACGGTCGGCGTCTTTGGCGACGATCGCACGATACGCCGACGGTACAGATAAAGCGAGCTTTCACCCAACAAGCCAACACACTACAGATAGCTGTGAGATACATCGCGGAACGACACGAATTGGAGATACACCAAGTGTTTTATCATGACTGAATACTAAGCATCCCTTTAGTTAGTCCGGACTTAACAATGAATACTCAAGCGCTGCACAGATTTAAGACGATTAAAGACCAAGCTTATTCTTGCTGTCTCTGTCATCACAAAACACCAAGAGTTAAAAAGAAAAGTTTTATTGATAGGAATCGCTCACAGACACGGACCACCTCAGACCATTTTGTTCCGAGATTCCGTATCCGATTCATCAAAATCCGTTCAGTGGTTTTTACGTGAAACAAACATCCAATCATACTAATTCCCCAAACTATCGGATTTATATTGTTACTGGGATATTAATCAGAAACAAAGCGGTGCCTAATGGTTAAGGCATCGGTCTCGCAATCGTGAGGTCGCGGTTTCGAATTCTATTCATTACACCACCGACGTGAACCCACTCAAATATATACATACTAACCTATGAACCCACTCCTAACATAAGCTATTTAGTTCAGCTGGAGGGGTTAACAGGATTGCTAGTAATGTGGGATTCACAATCCCACATTGCTAGTTATAATTTTAAACAAAATAAGATATTCACTAGAAATACTAATTAATTATATTTTTTATTTCTCAGGCATGTTTTGTGACACGAGACGACTCAATCCTGATCGATGAAACAACATGATACATGATATGACTTTTAGATACATTGAAGTTCAATTCGATTTCAATCTAAATCTAACTTAATACGGACGAAAGCAGTGAACAGTATTGCACACCAGATAAGAAAGTTCAAGGTCCTACTACGAGCCGTTAAAATGATACATAGTTACTCATAACTACAGTCTTAGGATGTATGGAGGAAACCGTCGCGGATGTCAAATATTTACCCGCGGTACATACAGATTGTACAGCCGCAATGTCGGCGACTTGTGACAATCTGTCTGAGTAGGGCCTCCTTGTCACACCATACAAATTAAGGACAAATCTCGAAATCCAGTCTTGAGGATGGGTTAAAGTGGTACCGGCTTAAAAATCACACCATCTCTACCCCAGTGTCGTCAAGGCGACTCAGGGATTTTACACCGCAGGATGGAACGTCCTCTGCGTACTTTAAAGCCTTACTACGATCGTCAACCCGCTCGACAAGCGTGACGATTATGTCATTACCCCCAGTATCTTTATACAGGAGAGACCCGTGTCCAGTAGTAGTATAACATATAGGTTGATATAAATAAACCTAAGCCTAAAGAAGGTCGTTGGGTTGGACTGGATGCAGAAAGCGGAAGGCCGGGTGGCGTGGCGTCAATTACAGGAGGTATATTACCAGCAGGTTATACCGTCTGATGATTATTAGGTTAACAGTGAGTGTTTATGATGAAATTAAATAGTCTAATGGGCACTTTTTTTATGGACCACGACACATACATATCAACCCATATGATGGCCCACTGCTGGGCACGGGTCTCCCCAGTAGAACCTACTGGTATGTAGATCCTGGGGGTAATTGCCATAATCGCCACGCTTGGCGAGCGGGTTGGCGATCGCAGTAAGGCTTTAAGTACGCAGAGGACGCTGCTGCCCGTCCTCCGGAGTGAAATCCCTTAGTCGCCTTGACGACACCCACGAGAAGAGATGGGGTGGTACTATTCTTAAGCCGGCACCACACGGCACGACCACGACACATACCTATGCATAACTGCTACCTGTGCCTAGGCAAACGCTAAACTAAGTGTTAATATTGGTGATATATTGGTAACTAGCTGACCCGCGCATCTTCGTCTGCGTAAATATTCTCCATTTTGCAAAATTTTTTACTGCTGCGCGTCATAGCGTGATGTTATATAGCCTATAGCCTTCTTCGATAAATGGGCTATCCATTTCAACAGTTCAAGAATTTTTCAATTCGGACTAGTATTTCCTGAGATTATCGCGTTCAAACAAACAAACTCTTCATCTTTATAATATTAGTATAGATATGTGAGCCAGATTGCAGCTGCTATCTTTTTTTATTAACCTTCAAAAAGGAGTGAGTATTAAGTACAGTTGCCTCAATGTAACTCGGCCGTAGGAAAGTTAGGTTCATAACACTTGCGCGCATGTCATAGAGATGCGACACGAAAACGATTAATCATGTTTAATCGATTAAAAATACTAACAAATCTTTAATTCTACAATACAAAAAAATACTACTTCAACGAGTTCATAAAACTTTAAATTTGAAACAGTTACAGTAAATACAAAAAAATAAAATAGAAAGTTTAAAAAAAATCTACGAAAATTATTACAAAAAACATGAGTTAGTAATACTAATGTAATGCGAAATCGCATCTCTAATTCTTTTGGTTTAGTCACCGCCCCCGCACCCCGCTTCCTGTCACCATTTACTTCCAAATATTGCATCTGCGCAGCCTCTGGTCGCCAAGTTCAATTCGGCCAAGTTGCATTGATACCACTGTAAACTATCTTTAAATTATTTCATGTGGCAATTGTCATGTGCAATCATTAACGACAAGTTCTTCCTCATCCAATCCAAATATAATAAATTAATTAGGACAATTACAATTCTACTCAGAATTTAGACTTGGTAATTTTCCTGATTCGAAAATATGGTAACCGTACATAGAAACAAAGATTACTTCAAATTAATTGGTCATGGTTTTCCCTATGATATGTAAGTGAGAATCCTTGTCTCAGCCCATTAAATTTCATTCAGCTTTAAAGCGTTTTCTAGACGGTTGGAAACGAGGGTTACCACCAAGGTGACCTTGCTGGTTTCCAACAGCGTAAACGGCTGTTGCAAACCATGTATCAAGTAATTTGGTTTACAGCTGCCGTCTTCACTGTTGGAAACCAGCCAGGTCACCTTGGCGGGAGGCTTTGTTTCCAACTCTCTAGAAGATGCTTTAGATTAGTCATTAACTATAGGTACTTACTAATATTAAAAATGCGAAAGTTTATTTGTATGGATGGTTGGATGGATGCTTGTTATTCAATCACACCAAAACGTCGTAACGGATCTGGATGATATTTGGCACAGAGATAGACAATAGTCTAAAATCTTTGGCCGACTAGTTGCAAAAATGCCAAGTAGACGCCCAACTAATCGGCCAAGCCTATTAGCTTTACTTAGGGTTTATATTACAAAACTTCTTTTACAAAAAAAATCGAAACGACTTTAATCACAGTTGATTAGCTGGCATTTCTTGAGGAGTTTCGTTGTCTGTCTCCGAAACTCGTCATCAGATTTTTACGAAATTTATATGGGACCATGTTGGAATATCGCTTTTCGAACAAAAAAGATAAAAAAAAGAAAATCTATCTATACATGACGGAATTTTGCCAAAACATACATATAAATACAAACATCCGAGTTGAGAACCTTCTCCTTTTTGAAGTCAGTTAAAAAACTGAAGTGTATTTATGTGTGGATTATTAAAGGTACCTATTTGGCGTTTGGTATGTTATATAGGTAGACCCCGGGCCCTTAGGGTGTACAACTATTGTCTGGTGTTTTTTTAGTTTTTGCATTTACAATTGTAAAAATATGGCTTGAAAAACAAGTATTGTTTTACGAAATACCAAGAGTGGGTACAGAAGGTAGCCCGAGGTGGTTACCTTCTGTATTGATGTGGTTACCGCTTGGTATTTCGTGTACCTATCCAATGACCACGTGTAAATATCACACGAATCTAATACAGCACATTTTCCTCAATTAAAATCTCTCTTGTGGTCACAATGATGACGTATTTTCCTCGAGAATTCACCGTTTATCAGACATATATAATAATTTTACATATTCATATGTTATTTTTACGCCTGTACAAGTTCTGTAAAAAATACTTTTTAATTTAAAGATCTGGCTGTGAGTCAGCCAAGGTAAAGACAAAATTAGGTCACAAATAACATATTTGGGGCATCAATACGATCACATAACAAAGTGACAGACGTAAAACACTTTATCAAAAAATTGGAAAGAATGAGTCGCAGACTGGGATACAGGGGCGGCAGGGATACAGCGCCGACGATGGAAAGACGATATTTTAAATGTAGCAGGAACATCCTGGACGAGAAAAATACATTACAGAATATCGTGGAAAGCCCTTAGGGAGGCCTATCCTGAAGAGCAAGACAATCAATAACAAAATTACCGGTGTCAAATACATAACATTACTAAATATAAACAGTATCTTATAGTAAACATAGTTTGTAAGATGTCATGTAATTTTAAATGATTGTTAATAAAGGCTTTTATTATTAACATATTTGGGGATGGAGTAGATGGCGCGACGATTGCCCTGAACTCATAAATTATGAAGGTTAAATTGGAAGCGATTTGCGTAATTTCGGTTGTTAATAGCTAAGAAACGGATTCCCTAGTCCAAGTCTACGCAAGAGGTCGTGAGTTCAAGCCCATCCAGGATAAAACTTTGTGTGATGAGCAAGATGGTTTATTCTGTGTCTGGGAGTTATTTATCTATAATAACTCCCAGACTGGTCTGGTTTCCATAGTACAAGCTCTGCTTAGTTTGGGATCAGATAACGTTTTGTGAGTTGTTCCAAGATATTAGATATTATTTTCCTTTATACATTTAATATGTACAAATAACTTTACAAATCTTATAAATCAATTGAAGAACGTTATGAATAATAGGAGCAATGATTTAATAAGCTCCAAAAGAAATTCTTTTCCAGTTAAATATCACTTCTTTGTATGCAAAACTGTTAAAGAACTTGGCAATCGTTTACATTTATGTTTAGATGGTGAATAAATTACGGTATGGTTTTTCAAGAAAGGAGTAATTATTTTTTATCTCTGTTTTCACTGCGATCGTCAGTGATTTGTCATGTGTCGCATCCTACTCTATGTCATTGATTTAATCATGTTTTGGGGCAACTTTCGCTTCAATCTGCGAGTTGTTGAGTTTTCTTCCATCAAGATATTAGCTAAACTTTTTGGTTGATTGTTAATTCTTTCCTTGTATGTGTTTGTATGATGGAGAATTTCCTGCTTGACGCTCATGTGAAGTTATTCATTTGTAACGAACCAAGGAGCATCAGTTAATATCCTTAGCATCTTGTTTCGGAATCTTTGTATGAAAGGAGTAAATTAGATTTTAAAGGGTTGGAAACGCGCCCATGGATGCTTGTTACATAAGGTTACAGGCGTCCAGAAGCTACGCTATCTGCTTACCACTAGCAGGCCGTATACTTGTTTTCCTAAATAAATAATAAATGATTGACACAAAATACACCGACTTTGAGAACCAATAAATATTTAAAGGATTCAAAAACTTCTGTCTGTAATAAGTAAGAATCATTTTACTTTTGTTGAAAATGGTAATCCATCTATATGCTTAACCGTAGCAACATTGCTTAACTTTAAATTCGATCCATTAACACGGTCGCCACTACGTCGTACGTGAGCCTCACAGATCGTATTCACTAATTATCTTAAAACTAAAATCTAAAATAATCAACATTCATTCAATTAATTGTCTTAATTAAACTAAAATCGATAACTTAATTGATTTGATTAATTTGAAGGTAAATCGCTAGCTTAATGAATTTAATCGATGTCATTTGACTGTTTGCGCTTTATTTTAATGGAAATATCTATGATACTTTGTTAATTGTGTTGGTTTTCTCGCTAAAAAAATAATGTTTATAATTGGGTGGAATTAGTTACAGCGTACGGTCATAGAAACAGCTAATGGTGGATCAATTTATTTCTCATAATAATAAAGCCTACAGTTGGTTAATAGGTACGACTGTCGTGCTTAAGGTCGTGGTTTCAAATTTTGCTTAAAGGTCACGCAAAGTAATGCCCCATTACTTTGCGTGACCTTCAAGCTGTTGTTCCGAGTCTAGATGTACTTTATGTCTATACTATAGTGGCGAAGTAGTCTTTAGAAAAAACACGATGGCGAAATGTTTAATCTATATTTACGTGCATATATTACTTACAGTACATATTGGTTAAAATGCCTACCAAAACTCTTCTATATATTAGCAGATATAGATAACAATTTTATGCGCCACGAGCCAACAATCGCACATACAAAAGTTCAAAGTTGAAACAACGTTTACAACAAAACAAACATCCCATTTCTCCACGCTGCTCCCGCACAAAGTAGCAACTGCAAAATCCGATATTTAACGCTTCGCGATACATAATTATTATGACAGCACAATGCGCCACAACACGGCGACGACACGGCGATACGCGACAGCTGTTTACATGTCGAGTAAGGTTGTGCGACAAAACTGTGAGATACTATCGGATGAATATCGCATTAATCTGGTTTATAATTGTCCGACTTTGTCCGTCCATTGTTGGGTTTTTAGTTTTATTGGCTTAGATTATTCTTAGCTTGGTTTAAACGCTGACTAATTCGTACCGTAAAAGATGTGTTTCTTAAGAAAACTAGAGCCTGAGAACTTGATTTTGCAGTGATGAAAACCAAAATGATGCTAACTCCTCTAATCCTTTAATTTTACATGTAAAAGCAATTTCCCTGTGGCGAAAAGAGTCTATAAAATATCCCAGTCTCACCTAAAAAGGCGACACTATAAATTAGCGGGTGATAAAACGCCGTCCAGTGGTGCACAGTGCATAGGTTAAAACCGATTAAGCTCAAACCCTGCAAACAGCCAATGCCATTAAAATATAAATGAATTATATTACAACTCGCGTGACAAGATGCATTCAAATTTAATTAACTGACGAAAAAAGAAGGAGGTACCCAATTCGATTCGAAAAAAATATATTAAATGCACACTTTTATTTTCACAATTCTGAGATTTTTTATAAACATGTCTTGAAATCAACGAAATCTTTTCCAACAACATTCAGTTAAACTCAATTAATTTTCGTAACCCATTCACTAAAACTTAAAAGGCCACAATTACCTCCAATAAAATCACGCACCGGAAATAAAGCACATAGAAAAAACACACAACTGCAAAACAAATTCAAATCACGAAACAGGTTTTTTTGACATTGTTAATAACACAAAGTGTGGCGTAGGTGTGCCGTGGGTGTGTCTCGCAAAAAGGTCCCACTTTTAAATAAGTAAATTGCTGGTTTTAGTGATAAATCAAAACTGAGTTCACTATCTGACCTAAGGCCGTTTGTTTTCTTGTTTGACCGCAAGATTGCTTATTTACATAACAATGAATCAAGAATCATCCTTTAATTTTTATTCATAATCATAATGCTTGGGTGATATATTTTTATTTGTGCATTATGACTATTTTGTTAAAACTTTACAGCCTTTTCTTTGAAATGAATTAATGACCTTTCTTTTATGGTTATTTAAAAAAAAAACATGTGAAAAATATCGTCGAACTTTAACCTGTAGTAACCTTGAAGTGGCAATAATATAGACAATTAAGATTTTCGGTTGTTCTTCCTGTATTTCTGAATTTTCTTTATATTTAGATAGATAACGGGAATTTTCCTTTGTGTTAATTCTGGGATGGTCCATTTTCGAAGATTTACGAGAATAACACTCTCTAACGCGAATTAATTTTTATGTATAGATATTTTTTATCTACATTTTTGGTTGATTCACTTTTCAAGCTCCTACTGGTACAAATTATACTTGTTATCTATCCTTTTCATATTAACAAATTCAAGTCAGATATTTTATTCGTATCCGACAACAAAGGCCCAGATAAGGGCCTACTGTGGCTTAATAAATAACCGTATATTAGAGACGGTTCGCACTGTGGGCGGCAGCGAGCTCATATTAAACTTTTTACTGGAGTTTTTTTAGTGTTGTTTAACTAGGTTATGTTTTGTAGTATGATTTAGAAGGCTGTAAATTCAATATGTGTAAAACAAAAGGCGTGTAGGTAGTTCGGCTTTGTTGTGGAAAGTTCGTTGAAATCGAATTGAATTTCGAATGAGTTCGACATTCAAATTTGGAATGAAAACAGTTTCTTAAAGAAAAAGTTAGTGTTCTAATTTTCAAATTCAACAATTCTGTGTTTTTCCTGTGTCTGTTGAGAGCTTGGTTCATCTAAATTATGCAAAGCATTTTGATATGATATTTAAAAGTATTGATATAATTTCTACGTGTAAAAGTTAACTAAAGCAATCAAATTGATTTAGTAGGCGTTTAGAAGTACAGTACTATCAATAAGTCGCGTGGACTTATTGATAGTACTGTACTTCTAAACAATTTAGTTACATTTTCCTTTTAAATGTTATGCTTACTATTAGACTACTTATTTGATTACGGATGTAAAATCAATAGCATACCAGTAACTGGAAGCCAATTATAAGTTTTCGCTAAAGGATATTAATACTCATGACTTATTAACAAATGGTCATTAATTTTAATTGATTTCTAGCAAGTTTCGATTTACAATCATCTCTGCTCCTCTAATCCAACAATGGCAAACAAAGACAACAATGTTATTGTCAGTTACGCCCTCATTCTCAACAACACAGAACACTCAATGGCGACTACTGAATGAATTAGGTATATTAATTTGATGCATGATAATTACATTATTATGAGCATTGTGAGCGTTAGACGGGCCAAATAATAATGACATTAAATACTGCTCATTTAAATTAGTATATATTAAAACAAAGCTATAGATCAACAAGATTAAGCAACTCTTCCGTGGTTAAAATGAAGATGTCATGTATGGCGAGTTTCCTACGAAATAGTGAGACGCATTATTTTTTCCAAAGAATACGTCTCAATGCGTTTATCCAATTATAGTCTAACCACGACAACATTATTTAACCTCTCTTATCAAAACTCAAAACAAAACCATGGGATTCGCCGTACTTTTGGTCATAGTTTTGTCAGCACTTTACCTGCGCCGCCCGGCCTTACATTGAGTGCAATTTCCATCGTTGCTACAGTTAAAATTGTATTCACTATTACTTTAATCAATAAAAAAAACAATTCAATCTTCCTATCTGTTCTATAATTTAATAATCTCAAGTTGTGTGGCCAACAAACATTTGCATTAATTTGTTATTACTACGAATTGGTATCACAATTACCATTACACGCGTAAACGCATCTGTAAAAAACGGCTATAAAGAATAAATATACAAATAATAACAATAATAAAAAAACAAGATGGCAGACAACAAAACCAACAAAGCTAAATATCAATTACGCCCTCGTTCATAACGCGTCACATTCAATAGCGATGGCGACTGCTGAATGAATTATATTAATTTGAAGTGAGATATTATCTAATGAACATTGTTAGCTTCGGACAGGCGTACTTAATTGACATATTCTGATGTAATAATGGACTCCAAAGGTATATTAGTAGGTTGGTAGGACGACTGCCTCGGTGGCGCGGTGGGAGTGTTTACGACTGGTGCGCAAGAGGCCATGGGAGTACTTTGTGCCAGTGAATTGAATGTTTGTAAAGTCCCCTAAAGACAGAAAGGCTTATAATCTACAAAAAGTACATGTTACAGCTATACCGACTAGTCGAGAACCCCGTATACCGGCGATTAGTCGACATAAATTACTAATCCTATTGCCTTTATGCGGACTTTAATAATATAAATATAACACCTACCAATACTAATGAACACTTATTAGATACTAGCTGTCCCGCGCAACTTCGTATGCGTAAATTTTCCCCGTTTTTGCAACATTTCTCGTCGCTACTCTGCTCCTATTAATCGTAGCGCGATGTTATATAACCTATAGCTTTCCTCGATAAATGGGCTATCCAACAAAAAAAGATTTTTTCAAATCGGACCAGTAGTTCTTCAGATTAGTACTAGTGTGAATTATTTAAAGGTACGAACCTTTTATTTACCCGACGTTTCTAAATGTCGGGTAAATAAAAGGTTCATACCTTTAAATAGTTCACGCAATTAAGTCCAGCAATATATCTAATATGTATGTATAAAAATCGCGAAGGTTTAAAAACAACTAATGAATACTGCCTGTATTATGTATGACATAGTAATAGCGTCAAATTTAAGTAGTTTAGGATGTAGTTAAATAGACTACGACACTATGTAAATAAATAAAAGAAAAAACATGGTTGTCTGTAAAGTCAACCGACTTTACAGGCGACCATTTTTTCTTTACGGACGATAATTTTATGTGATAAAGTAATAAGAAAACATTGATGACATATCGCCATTCACTGTTACTTAGCAACCAGTACATAACGTTACTTTTATTTGTGCGAGCACCCGGTCATCGATTTATAAGACATAATTACGTCAAAAAATTAAACATTTGGGTAATCAAATTTTCATAAAATTAAATTTGACTACACTTTTTTATTACAATTTGCATAAAGAATTGACGAATGAATCAAATAACGCATGTCCTCCCTTTCTATTTTTATATAAGACCTAAAATATGACATCACCCAAACTACAATCAAATACCGATACAAAATCCGAACACCAGTAGCAACACATTAATATCCAACAGATATTATCTAATGAGTATTGTAAACGTTCCCAACACAATTGTTCCATAACACTACACAACAATTGTTCGTATGTCTGTACATTTGTCAATCTTGATAGCACAGATAAGACCGGTTTAACATTTTGAAGATTTATAGTCTGTATGAACTTTTGCTAGTAATAGTTTAGTGTATTTTTTTATAGTCATTGTCAGAAAACATTGAGAGTGCAAAAGGTATAGTTATAGACACGATCAAGCAACGAACACATAGACTCACGGACACGAGCTCGGAACCCGTTTTTCGTTTATTATTGAATTCTCAAAATATCAGATTCTTAAAATATTAGATTATCAAAATAGCAGATTTTCAATATATATATATCTATATTTTTTTTAAGATAACTAGCAATGTGGGATTGAGTACCAAATGAGGATCTGTTATTTTGATATTCTAAACTTTTACGAATCTGATATTTTGAGAGTCTAATACTTATTAAGCGAATCAGGGCTCGGAACCCCTACGGATCACACTGGTTCTCCACACTGGTTCTGAAATCACCAAACTCTGAGAAAGGTAACTTTCAAACAGATTTTACTTGTGCAATGGCTGGCTTAAGAATAGTACCACCCCATCTCTTCCCGTAGGTGTCGTCAAGGCGACTAAGGGATTTCCCACCGAAGGACGGGCAGCGGCGTCCTCTGCGTATTTTAAACCACTTATCTACTGCGATCGACAACCCGCTGGCCAAGCGTGGCGATTATGGCAATTACCCCCAAGATTTAATAAGTAGGTTTTGCTGGGGAGACCCATGCCCAGCAGTGGGACATCATATGGGCGATATCTATGTTCATTTGCGTCGAACAGTGCATGAGTGGTATGAAGGTTACTTTCTGAAATTCCATATCTGAAAACGATGTTTACATGTGCGTTACTCGAGTGATATGCATATAAAGTATACCTTCTGTGCTGTCGGTGTATTGTGCAGTTGTGCAATATTATTTTATTTCAATAATGTATAAGGTAGAGAAATGGCGTTCTAGTGAAGCGTAATGCTAGGTTTTCGTGGGTGGTATTTTGTAGGTTTAGTGAGTAATTAAAAGTACATAACAGCGAGGAAACGTCGAACAACTTTTATAAGATGTTTGTTTTGTTGTACTTTTGTCGATTTAACTTTTAAATTGAATTTAATTTAGAATGTGTCGGTGTTATTGGAACATACTATGAATTTCAATTCATAGTATGTTCCAATAACACGGACATAAAACTTTATAGCAATTGTCACATTATTAAACATTATTAAGTAAGAAGTTAGTTACATAAACATCTATACCTTTTTATGGTTCGTAGCCAAAATGGCAAAAACGAAACCCTTATAGTTTTGTCATATCGGTTCGTAAGTCACAGAAATTTTACTCAAAGACTACCCAATGAATATTGATTAAATTTGGTGAAAAGTGTTTTGTAGTTTGTAGTAGCCGCTACTTAGTTTGATAGCTAAATAACAAAATTAAATATTTTTAGGGGTCGCATCGCAACGTCTGGCACATCATTCGACAAGTCTTTTAAAACCTATTTTTTTTCTGATTAAGTGAATATTTTTGGAAATAATCGCTCCGACAGTTGAATAAATTATGACCCCTTATCTTCTGAACAGTGTAACCAAAAAATATGAATAACTCAAAAAGTTAGCGCTTAATACCTACTTTAAATAAAAAATATTTCAAAAATGATCGGATATACCGTCATTAAGTTATTGCCGAAAAACTGCGTATCTCAACAAAAGGGCGTAAGTGCCATGAACATGAGTGTTCTTCTTTAAATCGAAATTTTCAATTAGTCAAATCGGATTTTTTTATACGGCTCCGGAATCATACAATAAGCATGACCAGACATGCTCTTGCCCGGTTTTTTCATAATGAATCTGCAGGAGTAATTAATGACTATCTATCTACAAAATCGATGCAAGAGTTTATAGGCTTTAAAATGTAACAGACAAATACAAACAGACGGGCGTACTATCACTTCTAACGCACTCACAACATTTAATGCTATTGAGTGAATTTAAGAGAATAAGTCATATTTATTTAAAAATCTACGTTTGCAAGCAACAAAAAATACCAAAAAATCGCAAGACCTCATACTGAGATTCAACAAAAGAAAAATGCATGTGTATAAAAGTATGTGAGTGATAAGCAAACAAGTGGTGATTGGCTGTTACCCGTTTATCACTAATTAAGCAGAGCGCACTAACGCGCGGTGGGCGGGGCATGGGAACCAACCACACCAACAGAAATACGTTACTGAATTTAAATGATTGCCACAAGTTTGTAGTTACAGCGATTTAATATAGCATTTAGAATTTTCTTTACTTTCGTAGAAACACATAAATCTTTCGGAGGAAATTCCTTATGAATGAAGTGAAAACCATTCCAAACTTCGATATGAAACTCGTATGAATCAAAGGCATTTGGGCGAGTACTCTAATTCAGCGAAAAACTAATTTTATTTGACTCCAGCTCAGTTCATTTTTTATAAAATGGTAATTCGATATTTGTCAGTTTCCGAGCTACTATTACTGCTATTTAGTACGCAACATCCCAGTTCATTCTAGCTGAGCTTTAAGATCTTATTCCGTCGCAGGAATACAACAATTTAATTAGTGTGGTTTTCTGTAAAATAGGGACACTTAATGCTCAATTTGAGCTGCCCAATTTCAGTTAAAAAACCTAATATGGTATAAGGTACTTTAATTTTATTTATGACACTCCTTTTAAACAAGCCAAATTATGGTTTATTTACGCTATGATTTATTTATACCGTTTATATATTATTATGTATTTTAGAACGTATTTAATTGTTGTATAAATGTTTAAAAAAACTCGTCTCTCTACTAACTTGTACCAAACTCTAAGTGTTATACGCTAATTGTAAGTTAAACCGCTTTAAGTGGTAAACGAGAGGAGTAATTGTTTTACACACTGTCTGCCTGTTTGAGCCACAAAATGATTGCTTTTAGTATTAGCTCTTATGGTTATATTCTCTTTTTACAGAGGTTAATTGGTAAACTAAGGGTTGGAACATGTCTTGGAAGGATGCGAGGGAATGGAAATATTGGATGTACATAACTTTAATAGTTAAGTTATAGACCATCGTATTTAAAAATATGGCTATGAAATCTTGTTACAGAAGCAAGTTTGAAATGTTTTATCTGTAGAGCCACAATTGACTGCCTCTGTGGCGAGGTGGGAGTATGTCCGACTGCTACGCAAGAGGCTGTGGGTTCGATCCCCACCCAGGATAAAACTTTGTGTGATGGGCAAGATGGTTTATTCTGTGTCTGGGTTTAATTTATCTATATTAAGTATGTATTTAGAAATATATATAAATATATTTATCAGGTTACCATAATACAAGCTCTGCTTAGTTTGGAATCTGATGACGTTGTATGAGTTGTCCCAAGATATTATTATTATTATTAATTTGTAGCTAGCGTTTCATTTTGTAAAAACAATTCCGTAATATATTACTATCTAATGAAACAAAACTAAACCTACTTAAAAGATAGGAAATACCTTTTAGTAAGCTTTATGTTTGTAAGAAATTTTGAAATAAAAACTGCCTCGGTGCCGCAGCGGGCTAGGTTCGATTTCTACATGGGACACCACATGATGTGATCGAAATATTGTTGTTCCGAGTCTTCGTGTTTTTTTTACCGTTGAGTGTTTGTAGTCCTATGACACAGTGCCAGGTGGTCCGATTATTAACTATAGTAATGACTAAGGAAGTTTTTAACTTAGGAATTACTTCGTTTGTTTCTTTTTAGGCAACAACAATGTTACGCGACCACGAAATATCCACGCAACTTCCCCAACCAAAATATATCACAAAATCTAGAACAGACAGACAATGTGCCAGAAAAACAAAAAGATTACAACAAAAGATTAATTTACGAACCTTTACACAAAAGCGAGTAATGTTAATATTAACGCGGTGTGACATACCCTTGACCGGCGCGGGCGCACTGTGAATCACGCGCATGCGCGGACGCAGTGGCCACAAAGTACCGAGACTACAGAAGGTAACCTTTATATAACGCGTGCTCGAGCAATGTGCACAATAACACATGAAATCGTTTATGGACCTCGGAACGCCTTCAGAACAAAGGAGTCTGTAATTTGGTATTCTTAATGAAGAAATGAATGAAGTCTACTACTTCATTCACTTAGCTAATTCACATGGGTGAATTAAGTCACACTAACTACAGTAGACATACACACTCAGTTTAAATAACCATGTTATAGTAGATTAGATAGGCTACTACGGTTAGAAGGACGGACTGTAACTTGGTTTAGTAGACTTCATTCACCCAGCTAATTCACTCACACAAACTTTAGTACACTTAAACACCCCAGTTTAAGTTAAAATCGGGCTCAAAGTCAAAGTCAAAATACTTTATTCATTAAGGTTACAAATGCAACTCTTATGAAGGTCAGACAAAATTTGGAATAGAATGATTCTACATGTAATGCCAAGTTCGCAAGAGTAAAGCCGTGAGAAAAGAACTTGGCAATAAAAACTCATGGGCTCTTTTTTAAATGCCATTTTTTACAATATATTTGTATAGTACGTAAACGGGTATAATCAAGTTTTAAAAGTTGACATCGTGTATCTTTGTCCGTGATGACTATTAGTGGCGAATGGGTTTTTTCCCCTTAAATTCACATAATGTTACAGTTATAAAAAACCACGTCTAGCATGATATATTTTTGTATTTATTTATTGACTATATATATATATATACCAAGGCGGACTTAATGCTATGTATTGAGTAGGGGCAGGGTTTTTTTCTCCTTTTCGTTGTTTGCTCGAGCGATGTACATACGTATGAAGGTTACATTCTACACTCTCAGTACTTTGTGACGCGACGCAAGCGCAAGGGCACGAACCAACAAACCGAGCTTTTATACAAAATTAAGCTTATTCGGAACGTCTGATTCATTTTTTAATTAATTGATATTGTTACCTGTACTTAATCGGATTTTATGTATGATAGTTATCTTGTTATAAGTGACTTAATTATGAAGTTAATGATGGAGGAATATACTTATAATTAAAATGAACAAAATAGCAACATGTAAATTTTTAAACCGAAAATGAGTTATATTACGATTTTTTCTACAAAATTTTAAATAGAATGAACTAAAAAAAATGTTAATGTAGAATCAAGTGTGTCGTGTGATCAGTGGTTTGGTTAGTGACTCTGACTGCTAAGCCAGAGCTCGTGGGTTCAATTCCCACTACCCTAAGTGGGAATTACTATCGTTTATTCTTCGTGGATGTAATTTATCTATAAATCATAAGGTACTTATGTATTTATCAATATACATTAAAGTATGTTTATCAATTGTCTGTCTCTGCCTGGTTGGGAATCACGGCATGAGCCGCGGGCGAAAGCTAGATTAAAATAATAAAGAAAAAGAAACAGCTGTGTATGTACCTGCCATTTCCATGCAAGTACTTAGCCCTGCGCAATGACGTCACACCGTCATACAAACTCCTACGCAACAAACTTCACCTTTGTTAAACTAATTTTAGACGGTAACTCTATACATTAGACCTCTACGGCTCGAAGGTCAGACCTACAATAACAAGTTATCCTAAACTATAACTTAAGTTACTTGTTTATCTGTGTGTCATTGATTTGGAAGCGATAGTAACATCCATAGCTAACAGCGTCGTTTAGATTAATCAGTATTGTAGTTTACTTCCTTAATCAATACTTATTATTCTATATGTAATGTGCTTATCACAGACTCATTATCTATACCGTGTATTGTGAACGGTGTCGTTTTCAATTTTTGTTTGGTAACCACACCACTACCAACTAGTGATGTGTCTATGTCATGTCTAGAGGATTCGATCCCGGTCGATTTTTCTAGTCCCGGGATTCGGGATTATCAACAGTTAATACCGGGATCCCGGGATAGTCCCGGGGTTGTATTGGTAATAGAAAGTGGTAACAAAAAGGTAGTAAAACATATCAAAATCAACCTTTTATTTTAAATCTTTACTTAAATCTTCAAAAACAAAACAAAATTATAATTTCTTCTAATAAAATTAACAAACTAGGCCCTCGTAAAATAGTTTAATGAATTATTGCTTAGTTTGTTTATTTTATTATACAATAAACTTAAAAAAATCAACTTCTTAAAATTTGTCAAAAGAGATCAATGTTAATAGGACTCATATTTTAAATCAAATACACTAAAAACTATAATTTACTTATTTAAGCCACGAAAATAAAATCTAAGAAATAACAACGCATCCAACGTCTCATCCGAAAGCATACTTCTTAATTTGTTGCACAAATATGAAGCAGCGGAAAACGCGCGTTCAGGCTCGATGGAAGTTGGAGAAATCGTCAATAAATTTTTATAAGCCTTCTCCAAATTATAACCTCGTGTGGAATTTCACAATATAAACATTCGCTGTTTTTCATCTATATTTAGCTATACACATTAATGCATTGTTGTTTTTTTAATAAATTAATTGTTTATCATCAATTAACAATATAAATCAATTAACAATACTTACACGATCTGAAGCGTAATTTTTACACTATTTTACATACATAGGTACTTAAACTGACACCAGTCGTTAGCAGATACAAACGCAATCAGCTGTGTAAACAAGTTTCACGCACATTTTTATTGACTTATATAAAAAATATTTTAGTCCCGAAAATCCCGGGATTCATTGAATTTAATCCCGAAAATTTCGGGACTAAAATAAGATCGGGATCCCGGGATCCCAGTCTTCGGGATCCCGGGATCGAATCCTCTAGTCATGTCGTAATCTTATGTATGACTAGCTGTCCCGCGCAACTGCGTATGCGTCAATTTTGTCCGTTTTTGCAACATTTTTCATTGCTGCTCCGCTCCTTATCGTAGCGTGATGTTATATAGCCTATAGCCTTCTTCGATAAATGGGCTATCCAACAATAAAAGAATTGTTCTATTCGGACCCGTAGTTCCTGAGATTATCGCGTTCAAACAAACAAACTCCTCAGCTTTATAAAGGGTCTTTCAACAAAGACGGGTCGATGTTAAAATTGAATAAAACTAGATGTGTGTGAGATATTAACGAAATTTATTTTTTATTTGAAAGGCCCGTTTATGCCATTATGCATGAAATATGACATCGTTCAAATGTCCGCCGCGGCTTCGCATGGTGGCACAAATCCGAGAGGTCCAATTTTTAATGACTCTGCTGCATAGATCCGGCTGAATCTGAGCGATGGCCTGCGTTATGTTGGCTTTCAGGGCAACGGTCGAATGTGGTTTATTGGCATAGACCTGCGACTTCAGAAAACCCCACAAGAAAAAGTCTAGCGGAGTCAAATCACACGATCTTGGTGGCCAATTCACGTCACCTCTGCGAGAGATAACCCTACCCGCAAACCGTTCATGCAGAATGTCGATTGTGTCGTTCGCTGTGTGGCAAGTAGCGCCATCTTGCTGGAACCACATGTCATTCACGTCCATATTGTTCAATTTAAGCCAAAAGAAATTGTTTATCATTGATCTGTAGCGCTCACCGTTGACGGTGCTGGCCTCGCCAACTTCGTTTTCGAAGAAGTACGGACCAATGACGCCGCCAGACCAAAATCCGCACCAAACAGTTACTTTTTGTGGATGCATTGCTATCTGGTGAACCTCATGTGGGTTGTGGTCATCCCATATACGGCAATTTTGCTTATTAACAAAACCATTCATCCAAAAATGTGCCTCGTCGCTAAAGATTATTTTTTGGCCAAAATCGGGGTCCTCTTCCAAGCGTTCCGACGCCCATTCAGCGAACACACGGCGTTGTCTATGGTCATTAACTTTGAGCTCCTGGGTCAGTTGGATCTTGTATGGATGCAGACCCAAGTCCCGACGCAAAATTCTCCAAGTTGAAGTCTGCGAAAGGCCGAGTTCTTGTGCACTGCGAGAAATCGACTGCTTCGGAGTCTCCTGAACACTCTCACGTACAGCGGCGATGTTCTCGGCCGATCTGGCGTTCCTTTGACGTAAAGGTGTTGGTTGGTTGTTTACCGAACCGGTCGTCTCGAATTTAGTCACCAATCGTTGGAGAGTAGACTTTGAAGGGCCACCGCGTCTGCCGTAAAATGGGCGCAATGCGCGCAACGTTTTCACTAACGAACACTCATTTTGATAATAAAGTTTTATCATTTGCACATGCTGCTCAACCGTGTAACTTGCCATGGTGATTTGGCATCAGTGACTGAATAAGAAAAAACAGATTTGACAGATGCCGCCAAATCAAAATGGCCGCCACAGATTATTAATATCGACCCGCTCTATTTGAAAGACCCTTTATAATACTAGCTGTCCCGCGGTGCATTGTACGTTTAATCTACCCTCGATCTATCTTCATCAATAAATATAAAACATTGATTCTGGCAATTTAAAAATGGTATAACAACAGTATATAACTTGGCAATGGTACAACGGACGATATTTCACCTTGAGACCAGGCTACGAACAATGAGAGCCTTCGCGACAGATGTGCATACTATAACACTGGACACGACAAGACCGCTACCGGGAATGTCATGACTCAGTCGTGTTTACAATAGTGTCACGTCCTGATGCAGTACTGTCATCGGTTATCTAAAACTATGCCTTATTTGGTTGGGTGATTTTGTGATTCTTTTTAGTGTTATTAGATGAAGTAACTTGGTTTTCTGGAAAGGAAATTTTGCTATTCACTCATAGGAATCACCGAGGTGATCGAAATCGATTCCAAAGATCGTTTGCAAAAAAGTAAAATAATGCCTATGGTCTCCACAGCAAATGTCAAATTCTTAAAAAATAAAAGCCACCATTTTATTTCGTTTTTTACATGGTCTCTCCGTTCGCTATATTAGTGACTAGCTGTCCCGCGCAACTTCCTATGCGTACATATTCCCCGTTTTTGCAACATTTTTCATAACTGCTCCGCTCCTATTGATCGTAGCGTGATGTTATATAGCCTATAGCCTTCCTCGATAAATGGGCTACCCAACAGAAAAATATTTATTCAATTCGGACCAGTAGTTCCTGTGATTGCCGCGTTCAAACAAACAAACTCTTTATAATATTAGTATAGATATGCTCTTCAGATAAACTCTTCAGCTTTATAATATTAGTATAGATATATATTAGTATACTCGAATGGATAAAAATAGCGAAGATACTGTCAATAGTGCAGCTTTGACTACGTATTGACTTAAATTGACCGTGTGACATATTTTAATTCCATACATTTTGTAGCTACTTTTCCATTAACGATTGGTATTCGATTGTGACTTTGTCTAGGCCCCCTGGTATTGTAGATGAAAATAGCATTGGTTCATTCAAACGCTATTGGACGATTCCATCGAGAGGATTACATCAAGTTGGTTTGTTTGATGAAATTTCAAGATCTGTAGTAATAATAGTCTCCTAACCGATATTGGTTACGGTGGCCCATCTCATCAGAGACTAGTTGAATACGTAAGTGAGTGCGTAGACACAAGTGCACTCTCATAGCCCGATGAAACGGATAACCGACACGACCGGAGAGAGATTAGGCGTGTAACATTTTTCTAAAACGGTTACTCATCTATGGACCATCAATAACGTTGGTTAACCTCCCAGATATCTCAATCTGCTCTATCACCACTGAGTCAAGGACTCCTCAATATCTGTAGTATTAGTAGCTTCAAGAACAACATTAGAATAAAACAGAATTCTAACATATCAACCCATTGTATCTGGATAGAGGCCGGGATATATAGCACGAAAGCCGCTGCGACCTAAAAGATCTATTATGACGCAAGAAACAATTATGATATCAACCCATAAGATGTCTTACTGACTGCTGGGCACTGGTCTCCCTAGTAGAACCTATTTATTATAGATCCTTGGGGTAATTGCCATAATCGCGAAACATGGCGAACGGGTTGGCGATCGCAGTAAAGCTTTAAAATACTCCGAGGATGCTGCTGCCCGTCCTCCGGTCGCATCCTAGTCGCCTTGACGACACCCACAAGAACAGATGGGGTGGTTTGGTACTCATCTTAAGCCGGTACCACACGGCTATTCCACACATACACATAAACCAAAATTATCAGATGGCTCAAACTTTTAAACGGCAAGATAAACTGTTATTGCAACTGATGTTTTGAAGCAATCAGTAGCCTGGTGCACCGGTTTTTACCACCTATTACTACCGACGTGAACCCACTCCTAACTCAAGCAATTTAGTTTAGCTAGAGGGGTCAACAAGATTGCCAGTAATGTGCGACCCATATAGCAAGTAATCTTCTTTTAAAAAAAGTAGTAGGTAGTAACGAGTGGTTTTATACCGCTAAGGTGCCAATTTTCTGATGCTTCTTATGATACGCAGTTCCTATAGCCCATGGACGTTCATGTCAAAGTACAACTTGCACAATGCCGACCCTGTAAATCTTATAGTTTTGTCTTCATAGAGATTCTAATTATTTATTGTACACAAAAAAATTATAAACAATAAGTACAAAAACAAAACTTTGATTGCCTCTGTGGCGCGGTAGGAGTGTGTCTGACTGCTATGCAAGAGGTCGTGGGTTCAATTCCCACACGGGACACCACTTTGTGTGATCCACAAATTGTTGTTCCGAGTCTTGGTGTACTTTGTGTTCGTGACTTGTATGTTTGTAAAGTCCCTCGCGACACAGGGCTTGTATCCTAATGCGGAAGTCGTCTTTAAAAAAAAAAAGTAACTATGTACAAAGGCGAGTTTAAATCAAAATTGAGTTTTCTACCAGCAAACCTTTGAGCTCTAGAGTAGAATGTAATTTGAAAGTAATCGAGAGTGTAACAATAAAAGAAAAAAATATAGAAATTAAACCATATTTATAAATTAACAGTAAGTACATACTTACATACATACATATTCATGAAACAATCGACAGAAACTTGCCTGAAATCTTCCAAAATTGAACCTTAATCCACTAATTACAATTAATTCAAGTATTATGCAAGCCGAAATACCAAAACCAGGCAAGTGCGTGATGGGTCACGCACAATGTAGGGTTCTGTAAATACCCAGCACAATAATGCGGTATAAAAAATGGGATTCCTGTTGTTTTTGTTTCATACTACTAACAACGTTATTTAAGTATTTTTCAATGAAATTTGTACGAAAATGTTGTTACTTCTCACTTGGTCTGCTGTTACTCGTAAACTTGTAAAGCACATTTAGCTGGCAGGGGGTGGGGACACTTGACTCTAAAAAAAATGGTACTTTAATAAGGCTTAATATTTCACAAACAGATCCTATCGAAAAGCCATATTTACAACCAATAAATATGTTTTAAAAGACCTATCCAACGACACCCAAACTTTTTGAGTTTATTCTACCATTTTGTCGGTGTAACTTACATAATACTTATAGAACATCTTATATCCGTGCCAAATTACAGCTTTCTAGTACTTAGGGGTCTCTGAGCTAACGTGAGGACATACAGACGGACGGACATAGCCAACCATAAGGGTTCTGTTTTTCCATTTTAAAACGGAACCCTAAAAAAGAATGAACACCCGTTCACAAAAGAAACAAAAATGATCCGGACCAACAAATAAGCTAACCCGGTTCGCCCTAGGCGCGATGTACAAGTACGTTAATAAATTCCATTAAGAACAAACTTACATAAGGATGAGTATACACGGTATAAATCTGTGGACTTTCACCGGCCGACAGCGCACTTTATTAACGATGGGCACAGCGCAAAAATTATGGTGAATTAATGTTTATTTTAGCGTGAGGCGCCGATGTTCGTAATATTGTGCGGAGAATTCGTTTAATCAATTAATTTAATATTTTACTTGGCTTGTACAAAATTATAGATCATAATTTTGATTGGATTTTGTTTTTGAAATATGTATATCTACAAGAGTTGCGGGGTTGAAATTTTTGCTGAGGTAATTTGGTACAAAAATGTATATGTTATTAGTATCTATAATATTATGTAGAATTTAAAGCAAAGTCGGAATGAATAGTGTTTTAAGGAGTCTTCGCCACTGTAAGTAGGTCAAAAAATTGAGCTGAGAGAAGTCTGGTTGCTAAACTGATAAAGTATAGATAAAAATTCAATGTTTACCGTTTGTCAGAATTATCAAAGTTAATGTCATAATGACAAATTACGAAATTATTTCGCAATTTCTTAGAACAATACCTACTATTACGTAATAGTATTGTTCTCTTAAGCTACGTGTAGTAGGCACCTACGAATAAAACGCCTGATTCATTCATTCACTCAAACGCTTATCTCAAATATCTCACACCTAAAAAGTTGACATATTGCAGACATGTTTTTTTTAATGATGTAGAGAAGAGGTAACCGCATATATTATTTCAGAAAAATCGAGTTCGGCTGAAATCTATAGAGCGTACTTTGGCTCAGCTCAAGATTAGCATAAGTCAAACTGAAACCGTTGAAATTTTAAGCTTAGCATGATCTTAGAAGATTATACCTACAAAGTCGACGGTCAGCGCGTGCTTTGTCATGTATTTTGTTATGATTAACCTAAGCTAATCAGAAGACCAATTCACGTATTTAAAGCAGTACAGTTGCAGTGCAGTTGCAATTAAGTTTCGATTAAATCGACCATTTTCGTATTCTTGGGATCGATCCTAGACTAGAATGTCTTTATTGCGTTCCCAAGACGCATACTTGACGCAAGCATATTTGAGATCGATGCCAAAGTTACAAGAATACAAAAATGGTCGTTTTAATCGAAACTTAACTGCAACTGCACTGCTTTAAATACGTGAATTGATGCCCTGGAAATAAGTCCAAGTACGCTCTATAGATCTCAGTCAGAGAGGAAATAAAGTCAAAGTCGGAAACGTTAGAAGGCGAAAGCGGGCAAAGTATAAATATGTTTTTAATAAAACCAATCCCACAAGAGATCGTCCTACTGTTTCTCATACACTATGTACCTGCGTAAAGATAACTTTTGTATTTCGGAAGTAAGAAAGATTCGCGTCGCTCTCCCGAAATTGAATCGATAAGATTATTGTATAACGTTGATAGCCGACATTCGACGACTTTTCTCCCATTACGCTGATCTTTGATAACCTCGTTGTGATATAAGACCGACAAATTTTATAAAAGACGTTAAGAGATAAGGGCGTAAAAGAAATCATCATTTTATACGTTGCATTTTAAAATGTTGGGTTATTTTGGATTACAACAACAGTTTATATTATTATCGACTAAATACAAAATAAAAAAAATAAATTCGATTTTTCACATTTTTTCTATACTATTGCCTTGCCTGTTGTATTGTGACTAAAGACACAATAATGATCGATGTAAGTAATTTAATTGAAATGTGGGAAATAAGAATTTACACACACAGTTGTATCATGAACACTTTGAAGAAGGTCTCAAAACGGTACCAAATAGGTACTTCAGTGTGTAACCGCTTTATGAGACATCCGATTAGGAGGACTTTTGTTACAATGAAAATCCTTTTAATCAGTAGTTTGTATTGACAAACTCATTAAGAATAGAAAATTATAATATTTAGATTACAGTATTGCAAAGAGACAAAACCATTTTTGAAAAACTCAAAACTATCCTTGAAGTCATTTGCAAAATTATTCAAACTCTTAATTTTAATTCACAACAAAATAAAATATATATTAAGTAATAAAATTTACATCAAAGAAACATTGACTACAAATTACTTTTACTTTTTCACGAAACACCTGCCCCTGGCTGCCTGGTCTAATGCGATTAATTCAATTATTTTGGGGAGAAGATAAATATTCATATGGTAATAACCATTGGAATAATATAACAATAACGAAACGCAACAAGGCTTCACCTACCGCGGCATTCATTGTCCTCTTTACAGGAAAAAGTTACATAAACCTCTTTGGATATCCATCACAATGGTAACCGCTTTTTCTTTAGATTTTATACAAATCTGATGACTTACTTGGAAAATATTTGTATAAGTGCTTTAATTTAAATTGGAGCGGAAAAAACGGATTAAAGTCTCAAAATACTTTGTAGGTTTTCTCAGAATAAAATAAACATAATTATTCTTTCTATTAAAATATCAGTAAATATAATTAGGACAATCTAATTTTGACAACAGTGGGTTGATGTCCACATTTTCAGCATTCCCCTTTTCATTAACATTGATGGAGAAAGAGAATACTGAAAATCTTGTCAATTCTCTAATTAAACCAAATGACTTGTGTATATACACAAGTATTTTGGTTTCACTGGAGCTAAAAGCGGGTTCACACAGGTCTAGCATTAGAACACGCGATCTGTGTTTCGAGTTCGTAGCCGTACCTAAACAATGGCCTTCTCTATGATCTTACATCCTTAAAATTGTTTATTGATACTTTCTACTAACATTAAGAAAACCGTGATGCTGATTCTGATAAAATTTGCAAAGATAGCGTGAAACTCTTGAGTCAAATTTGCGAGTCACGACATGGGTTGCATCTAAGCGTTACAGTACCAATGTTCTGTCTGTCTATAATCCCATTTCTGTGAAAGTTTTGTGCCTTTGAATCTTTGTTCGTCAATCATTCCTAACCTCTGAATAGATTTAATTGAAATCTAATACGTTACTGATTCGTGAAAGCAAGATCGCAGGCAGAGACTACTTGGGTAATTAATTATTTAAAAGTGTTACCGGGAGTTTTTATTAGGTACTGACTTTTTTTTAGGCTTTTACTTATTGCTTTGCGAACTAGACCTTACAATTATAGTAGAATTATAACTAACTAGCTGTGTCCCGCGGTGTTACCCGCGGTTTATTAGCCTATGTGTTAATCCAGGGTGTCAGCTAACTCCATACTAAATTTTATTAAAATCGCTCGAGCCGTTTGGATGTGAAGATGTAACAAACATACACAGTCACATACTCACAAACTTTCGCCTTTATAATATTAGTGTGATTACAAGTGCAATATTTTGCGTCCTACGTAATTAAAGAAATTGATTTTAAGTACATTTGAAATTAAACAAATAAACTACAAAGCTTAAACACATTGTCATTCAAGTCATCGTATCGCTCTCGCAGTAAATGCACTTACGACATATTTGCTAATTACTGAAGCAGTAAAACAGCAGGAAACTTACGGCGAAACGAATGACACGACTCTTGTCACATTTAACATATTCCTTGCAGTTGAAAATATGTATACACCTTTACACGGAGTGACAAAAAAGAATAAAAAATATGCTCAATATAAATGTTTAAAAGAATTAAAAGCAATCAAACGAACTTTGTCAATGACATGATGTGATGTGACAAATTAATATCTGTAATATTTATGGGCGATGTTATCGCTAACCGATGAAGTCCTTTAAATAATAAATAAAACGCTAAAATAACTTCGTCTATATTAATAAAAATATTGTAAAATACATAATTTATTCGAAATGAAATATTTTTTTGATTTATTGCTTCAGAATGGATAACTATAAAAAATGATTTAAATTGAATTGAATTAATAAAACATTTACATTTACGATCGTTTGAGCACTTGAGAATGTTGGTGATGGATTAATCCATCACAAACATTCTCAAGTGCTAATTGGGTACCTACTTAAATATATTTGCTAAACAATGATGGCCGAAACACTGGACATTTAAAAAAAATAGTACTCATACTCATCATATTTGATTTTTTTTTCATTATTAAATTTATAATGAATTATTTTAAATGGAGTTTAGTAGACATTTCTGGCATACATGGCTGGTTCCGCAGCCTTAAATATTGGCATCAACAGAAGAGCGTATGTTCATGGCACTTACACACTTTTGTTGAGAACTACAGTTTTTCGGCAATAACATAATGACGGTATATCCGATCATATGCAAAATAATTTAAGGGGACACAATTTATGCAACTATTTAAAGCAATTATTTTTGCTTGATCAAAAAAGTTAATTAAAAACCTTATTTAAAATACCTCTCGAATGATGTGCCACACGTTGATATTTGCTTATTTTCTATAAAAAAAACTGCTTTTGTTACATGTCCCAGTGAAGAAAAAATATTTATCTTTGTTATTTAGTAATTAGCGGCTATCCAAGTAAGTAGCAGCTACTACAAGACACCTTTCTACCAAATGTCACTTAAATTCATTGAGTAGTCTTTGAGTAAAATACCTGTCACCTTCAGACTGACAGACAGACGGACATAAGAAACTTTAAGGGTTCCGTTTTTGCCGTTTTGGCTACTGGACCCTAAAAACCGATAGGTACTTTTGATTGCTAACTTTCAATATTTTTTTCTTAGTAGGAAGGTACCATCATTCGAATCTACTGTTTACTGTATTGTGTATTATTATTATAATTACAATACTAGGCTTTAGGCTGCCTTTGTGGCGCGGTGGGATTGCATCCGACTGCTAGGCAAAAGTTCGAATCCCACACGGGACACCACTTTGTGTGATCCACAAATTGTTGTTCCGCGTCTGGGTGTACTTTGAGTCCGTGACTTGTATGTTTGTAAAGTCCCCCGCGATATAGGGTTTGTACCCTACTGCGGGAGTCGTCTTTTTAACAAAAAAAAACTTTTTTTCTTACTAGGAAGGTACCATCATTCAAATCTACTGTTTACTGTATTGTGTGTAATTACAATACTATCTACTATCTAATACTGTCCATTAACTTGATTTGACTTCTAATCGCAGAATAGCCATCATTGCCTCTCATTTCACATCTATGTTAGACATCTGACAGCTACTCAAAGCTATTTGCGACTGAATTCTTTAAAGACTCGATCAGTCTTTTATAAACCCTTTAATTGATCAAGGAGAGAAGCTCGGAACTCACACGGCCCAAACGGATAAATTAAACTCACTGAGTTAACGAAAGGATCCCCGCAGCCTCATGAATTGTTAATACAATTTTAATTAAACTTCATAAAATTAACATCGGGTCTCGCAAAAAGCCGCCAGTCACAGCCGACCAACTCGATTTGACGAATCATTTTTTTATTCAACGATGCGATATCATTAAATGTCTCTTGACTCGGTACTTACAAATGAAATTTACATAGGCTTGATTAGATTACGAGTATGTTACGGTCGATTAAATGGTTTAAATATTATGAATGTAGATCAGGGACTTTGATTATGTAATGACTAGATGAGCATTCCCTCAGTAAGCCTATAAAAAAATGAAGTTACTATTTTTGACGTTTGACACTCGTTGAAAATGGCGCGCTAGAATACCTATGGCTAGAACATCTGATACGAGTCTTCTTACCTCTCAAAAAGTACATCCATTTGACCGTAGTTTTTGACAGTTCTTTGTTTCAATTTTAGATGCCGGATTAGGAATCTAGACATTTTATATTAAAAGATCAGGGAATGTGTTTTTTATTAACCCTAAAAAGGATGCAAATATAGGACTGTTACATGTATGGCCTACATAACTGTGTGACAGTTTTCGATGTGGCTTTTTATTAAAAATCTTAAAAGCTGTTTAAATTCAGACGGGTTTTAGCTTAGTTTAGTAAAAATCTAATTATACTTTTGTATATTTAGAAGATAATATTTTTATGGGGTACAAACTTTATGACCACATCTCGCATCTACATTTACAGATCGCTTTTTGACAAAAAATCGATATGACTAAATAATTGTCCCACTATTTGGTTTGCACTTAAGTATTTTTTTTTAATATACCTAATTTCCGCAGTATGGTACAAACCCTGTGTCGCAATAGACTTCACAATCATAAAATTCCCGGACTCAAAGTACATTCAGACTCGGAACAGCAATCGTGTAGAAATCGAACACACGACTTCTTGTGCAGCAGTCGTACACTCCCACCGCGCCACCGAGGCAGTCATTGTAATAATGGTTGTCAATTTTAATGAAATTTTAACCAAGTGACTTTCCAAAAGGAAATTCTTCCTTTTATTATTATGAGTACTTAATATAAGTAGTGCGAAAGTCATCATTTAGTCCTTTTAGAATTAATGTGCTCATAAAACATGAATTGTTCGTAATTGTCATTATATTATGAACTGTATAATTTTACTGCTTTTATATTAAGAACTAGGTACTCGTATATATTTAAGTTGAATATTACTATATTATATATTCATCGCAGAAGTGATAGTACTGTTTATGTACTTATTATGTATAATAAAGGTGTCGAAAAGGGGTTGGCTTATGCATAATGGGCTTGCTATATACAAAGTAATTAAGGTTCTTTTATCATTTTTTAAATATTTTTGGACAAAAAGTATAGTTTGAATTTTGGTGGTTGCTGCAAAATATATGTCAATATTTTTTTTAATATGGCTTGCTCTTGGCTTCGGTGCCTGATGGAAAGCATTGATGAGTACCTAAGATGGAACCAGCGCACCCAGAAGATGCCTATGCACTCTAGTCTTAAAAGTGTCCGAGTTATAATTAACTGGAAACACAATATTAGAAGTGTTAGCTTTTGCCTCTATCTCCTCTTATATCAAGAATTTTATAAATTTTAGATTTATATACAGGGTGTAACAGAAAGGTGTGGTCAAATTTCAGCAGCGGATAGGGTATGCTATCAGTATTGCAACAACCATGGTGCCATAGCTGGTTGCATTATTATTACATAGTTATAGGGTATTATTTTTGTCAAAATTCAGTTGTGAAAGGCGTATGGCATAAGCAGTATGAGGTATACTTTCACCCTGGTACAAAATTCGATTGGATTATTATGGCATAGAACTTTTTAAGTCATACTTTTTGTAATTAAAAACTTTTTAATTCGAATGAAAAAATAATAATTATTTTTTTAGGGTACTCCGATTTTGATAAAATTAGGTATGTGCACTCAGTATCATGGGCACTTAGAAACCCTTGAATATGACCACACCTTTCTGTTACACCCTATATATTATGTTAAAGTTGTTAGATAGACTAGCTTCCACGAGAGGTTGTTAATATTTTAAAAATAACCCTTCAAACTACCTCTTGAAAGTCTCAATAACTCCCTTTTTGGTTTGGATACTATAATATAAATAACTATTATTTATTATTTATTTATTGTATTTTCTCCAACATTTTTTAATAATTTAATATCTGACACTGCACACTGTATCGCCTGAAGTAAAACATATATATTATTATAGGCGATATTAAATAACACGAGGTAGCAATTGTCCAAAAGATAAACACTAGAGATGTGCCGACTACTGACCGGCTAGTCGGTAAAGCCGATTCTACGGCCATATTTGTAGTCGGCGACTAGATAGCGATTTATAGTCGCAAAAATAGCATTATTAGTATGATTCATCTACACTAATATTATAAAGCTGAAGAGTTTGTTTGTTTAAACGCGGCAATCTCAGGAACTACTCATCCGAATTGAAAAATTATTTTACTATTGAATAGCCTATTTATTGAGAAAGGAATAAGCTATATTACATCACGCTACGACCAATACGAGCGGAGCAGTTATGAAAAATGTTGCAAAAACGGGTAAAATTTACGCCGACGAAGTTCATCATTATTTTTTTTTTTTTAAATAAGTCTAATCTTTAACAAGTAAGCTTTACGAGTTGCTTGACATTTCCACCGGGTGGTACCGACCGTGATCACTAGATGTTTCAAATAATGAACAAAATCGATGCTGCGCAGTGGAAAAGTCAAACAGAAAATAAGATAAATGCTTACCTGACATCATTACAGTTCCAAGAGAAAATTTGACTGCCCTGTTGGTCTAGTGGTTAACACCTAAGCCAGTGGACGTGGGTTCGATCCCCACCCGGATTAAACCATTACGTGATGAGCATGGGTGTAATTTATCTATATTATGTAGGTATATGTTTAGAAATATGTATATTAGTATGTTTATCAGTTGTCTGGTTGCCATAGTACAAGCCTTGCTTGTTTAGGATTAGATGGCGTTGGGTGAGTTGACCCAAGAAGATATAGTTATTTTTATAAAATAAAACAAAGAAAATTAGTCAGCTTTGCGATTAATCGGCCTTTTTGAAACTAGTCGGCTAGTCGGTTACAGTCATAGTCGGCCCATCTCTAATAAACAGATATTTAAGTTGTTTTTTATTACTAAGTACCTACTTATCTAAAGTGACCAAGCCTTGCGGGTGAAACCATAGGTATGTGTAGCGTGTTGCATACAATAGAGAATGATCCATAGGGCATTCTCTGTTGTTTTGTACTGTGACCAAGGTCGATGCAACCCGGTCGAAATGTCATGCAATCCATAAGGTAAACATACCTCTTGCATAAAAACATTTAGTGTTGTATCAAATTATACATTAACCTATCATGCACATGCAACGCGAAACTTTAAAGTTATAATTTTTTTGCTATTATTGTTTTGCTATTTAGAATTTTGTGGATGCCTCTGCCGCGCGGTGGGAGTGTGTCCGACTGCTACGTAAGAGGTCGTGGGTTCGATTCCCACACGGGACACCACTCTGTGTGATTCACAAATTGTTGCTCCAACTCTGGCTGTACTTTGTGTTCGTGACTTGTATATTTAAAGTACTTGTAGATGTAAAGTCCCTCGGGCTTTTATCATCCTGCGGGAGTCGTCTATTAAAAAAAAATTAAGAGACTGACTGCTATGCCAGAGATCGTTCGTTCAGTTCCCATTTAGGTTTAGTAAGCTTTCGCCGGGAAATAAACGGGATAAAACTACCCTGTGTCCTTTTCCGGGACTCAAACTATCTCCATACCAAATTTCATCTAAATCGGTACAGATGTTTAAGCGTGAAAAGGTAACAGACAGACAGTGTTACTATCACATTTATTATATTACTTATGACTGGTCTAGTGGTTAGTGACCCTGACTGATATCACTTTGTGTAATCCATTAATTGTTGTTCCGGGTCTGGGTAAACTTGGTGTTTGTGATTTATATGTTTGTAAAATCCCCCGCGACACAGGGTTTGAGTTAATGTAATAGTTGTCTCTAAAAAAGGAACTTGATGATTTTAAACATGACTTTCTTGGCAGCTTCTTATGAGAAGGAACTTCCGCCTAATATAATTTTGTTTTTTTTTTTCAAACATATCATAATTTGTCGTTTTCAAAAAATCATTAATTTGGTTTTACGAAATAAAGATATTTGAAATCCGATTTTTTTTTAATATTATAGATATGTTGTATATTTAACAGTTGTCTGGTTTTCATAATAAAAGGCTGGGTAAGACAATTCACATAGGGCTCGGATCAGATGACCCTGTGTGAATTGTTTCAAGATGTTATTATAATATTATTATTATAAGGAAAGTATTAAGATCGTAAGTATTACGAAGGCTGTACTTTGACCTGACAACGTAAATGTTTGAAATAATGACCGCTGATTGTAATGCAATCGGATACGGCTCAGATTCACTGGGATCAAGCAGGGGTAAACAACATTTTGTAACGATTCGATTAAAATATTGAAGTGTTTATAAATGTTGTACACATGTTCATTTTTTCACAATATAAGTACTTAAGTACATCATTTTTTAATTTGTTGCGTTTTATGCTTGTACTACTCGTTTTTTATCCACATAGGTGGCAATAACAGAAATTTATAAACGTTGTGATGGAACATACACACAAGTACTAATAGCTAGTGGATAAAATTATTGTAGGTATGGGCACCATTAAAAGACTGAATGAGTGATACGACATGTAAAGGATTTATGGGTAAAATTTAGGAGTTAAATATGGCCGAGGGTTGAAATTGTGGGGATTGAATGTGGACTGAGGTTAAACTGCCAAGTGTGAAGCCAAATAAGTTTCTGATCTTTTCATTGCTACGAGTTTTGAGCATAGTTTTCAAAAAGAAATAATCAATCTAGTATGTCTTTGTTTTAGACAGACGTAAACTTGTCATTCCTTACCAGAGATAAGAAAATAGTGAGAGAATACAATTTAGAAACATCCATAATATAATAATATTTTATTTGTCTATTTTAAATAAACTTTGGAATGTAAATGGCTTGCAGAAAACTAAAAAAAAAATATCTCTGTAGCGCGGTGGGAGTGTGTCCGACTACTACGCAAGAGGTCGTGAGTTCGATTCCTACACGGGACACCACTTTGTGTGATCCACAAATTAGTGTTCCGAGTCTGGGTGTACTTTGTGTCCGTGAATTGTATGTTTGTAAAGTCCCCCGCAACACAGGGTTTGTACACTACTGCGGAAGGCATTCTTAAAAAAAAATATTATTTTGAATTATTTAATAAGTTTCATACAAAGTGAAAAATGTTGTGTACCCCTAATCCGATGATATATCTCTAAAATCTGAAATGTCATCAGTGTTCCGAGAAACTGAGTGACCCGACGCCGCTATGTGACTGAGCGGTATTTGTTGCACGTGCCCAAATTACATACCTACATGTAAAGTAGGGTAGGCGAAAATTATGAATCTGCATGTTATTATTGTTCTTATAATCTACCTTTATAGATTATAGAAATGTTATATATGATCGTAAGCTTTAGCGATATGTACACATTATAGATTTTTTTATGCTACGTCACCACGGCCATTGTATGCAAGGTATTGCAACGGTATTTAGCCTTAAAATAAAATATTTACGCGATTAAGACCCGTAGCTTACAAAATTCTATAATAGAAATGTTGTTTAAATTTTATTTAACTACTAGCAGTCCCGCGCAACTTCGTATGCGTAAATTTTCCCCGTTTTTGAAACATTTCACGTCGCTTCTCCGCTCCTATTAGTCGTAGCGCGATGTTATATAGCCTATAGCCTTCCTCGATAAATGGGCTATCCAACAAAAAAAGAATTTTTCAAATCGGACCAGTAGTTCCTGAGATTAGCGCGTTTAAACAAACAAACAAAGCAAACAAACAAACTCTTCCGCTTTATAATATTAGTATAGACTACTATTGTTCTTGTAATTCCTACGGACATAATACTAATATTATGTCTATATGAATAATATAGGTACCTAAGTATCATGCCAATTATACCTCGGGCCTAATTCCCAGATCTGAACTTATGCAGAATCTTCCGATTCCGGGAATCAAGCCCGAGACATCCGATCAACAATATAATATATTCATATGATAATTATGTGTCTATTAAGGTCTAATGAACACATAATATAAGCTGCTAAAGAAAGATGGGTTTGACTTTTTGGTTACACTATATAGTCATAGGTAAGTAAGATTAAGATTTTAACACTAGATACAGTCGTCCAATACAGCATGCCTAAAGGGATCATGCTAAAACCTTTGTGAATCTTACATTATTATAACTTTTCCTCACTCTAATGTTTTAATCTATATCTCTGGTATTTTATAAGCTAGAGCATCATTTTACACACTAAAACCTTCCCATAAAAATATGCAATCGAATACACGAAACATAGAACAAGTACAAGTCAAATAGAGCCTTTTTTGAAGTCGGTTAAAAACGACTTTATTAATTAGTTTGTAGGCTTCTTTCGTCAGTTGTACTCGTGATATAACCCTGTGACCGAGCAGATGGAAATATCACAGAGGTTAGCTAGGTTAGCCAGCATTATTACTGCCCGTCTTCGAAATAAGGCATACCTCTCCGTACGACTTGCGCCTACTTTTTCGCCGAGCGTGTCGGATTTCGGCACACACAATTGTGTTAGAGTATAGTATAGTATATATACACTGTGTGTTTGTGTAGTTAGTTAGTCTCTGATGCTGTAAACTGTCAAATTGCAAATTTTAAAACCTTCTCTGTTATCAACAAACAGGTCACGAGGTCACAACAGTACCTACACTATTAATCACAGGCAGCACCCGCAGGCGGTACCGTAATTGATTTTTAATTCACGCTGCAAATGGCCAGCGTATCCCACGGTTAATGTTTCGATCACTGCTACTATATATGCGACAGTAAGAGTGTATGGCATCGGTAAGTATAGGTAGGTACTGTATGAATGCTGTATTGAAGTTTATCCTATGTAGCTATGCGCATTGGTTTCACCTACGGGAGATTGTTTTTCAATATTCTAGCTCAATTTATATGCTATTTAGTCAGTTAAGTTGGTTTGCTTGCTGTTCTTCTCCTACAGTTAGTAACGCGATGCTTCAGTTGCAGAGATTATTGGTTAAAGTGACCGAGAATTGTTTATTTATTGCAAAAATATTTGAAATGAAAAATAACACATCATTAGTTGCCATGTGCGTCTGTTAGTTAGTTGCGTTTATTTTATACTAGCTGACCCGCGAAACTTCGTCTGCGTAAATTTTCTCCGTTTTTTGCAACGTTTTTCATTGCTGCTCCGCTCCCATTGGTCGTAGCGTGATGTTATATAGCCTATAGCCTTCCTCGATAAATGGGCTATCTAACAGTCACATTACAAACTTTCCAGACTTCAACTGTATTATAAAGGGTCTTTCAACAAAGACGGGTCGATGTTAAAATTGAATAAAACTAGATGTGTGTGAGATATTAACGAAATTTATTTTTTATTTGAAAGGCCCGTTTATGCCATTATGCATGAAATATGACATCGTTCAAATGTCCGCCGCGGCTTCGCATGGTGGCACAAATCCGAGAGGTCCAATTTTTAATGACTCTGCTGCATAGATCCGGCTGAATCTGAGCGATGGCCTGCGTTATGTTGGATGCATTGCTATCTGGTGAACCTCATGTGGGTTGTGGTCATCCCATATACGGCAATTTTGCTTATTAACAAAACCATTCATCCAAAAATGTGCCTCGTCGCTAAAGATTATTTTTTGGCCAAAATCGGGGTCCTCTTCCAAGCGTTCCGACGCCCATTCAGCGAACACACGGCGTTGTCTATGGTCATTAACTTTGAGCTCCTGGGTCAGTTGGATCTTGTATGGATGCAGACCCAAGTCCCGACGCAAAATTCTCCAAGTTGAAGTCTGCGAAAGGCCGAGTTCTTGTGCACGGCGAGAAATCGACTGCTTCGGAGTCTCCTGAACACTCTCACGTACAGCGGCGATGTTCTCGGCCGATCTGGCGTTCCTTTGACGTAAAGGTGTTGGTTGGTTGTTTACCGAACCGGTCGTCTCGAATTTAATCACCAATCGTTGGAGAGTAGACTTTGAAGGGCCACCGCGTCTGCCGTAAAATGGGCGCAATGCGCGCAACGTTTTCACTAACGAACACTCATTTTGATAATAAAGTTTTATCATTTGCACATGCTGCTCAACCGTGTAACTTGCCATGGTGATTTGGCATCAGTGACTGAATAAGAAAAAACAGATTTGACAGATGCCGCCAAATCAAAATGGCCGCCACAGATTATTAATATCGACCCGCTCTATTTGAAAGACCCTTTATAAGTAGGTAAGAATAGTAGTCACATAATGTATGACGAACTGCACACCGAGATGAATCCGTTACGAACTAAATTAACAACATTGCTGTAGAGATTATAATTATCATCCTATCGTACCCATACCATAATGTTAGATCATATAAAACCATTTGCTAAAAACTAAAACTCACAGTTATAAAAAACACGTTAACCAAATAACCTTTGAATTGAAAACATCACAATATTTTTTTCGGCTCAACGAAATACACGGTATATTCATCCATCAATACTTCATTCAACCAATATGCAATTCAAATAGTAAAAGCAATCAATCAAGTTACAGTGTTTGAAATAAAAAACGCATACTATCAATGACAATTTTAACTATTACATTGAACTCTTTTTTAGGGTTCTGTTGTCATTTTAAAATTTGTCTATTTAAAAAAAAAGTAAATGTAAATTTATGAACTATGATTAAAAATAGTGGGCGTGACTTGTAATTACTAAGTTTTTTTCTCATAGGCTATACTTTTTGCAAACTTGGTATTAAATATAGAGTCATTCTATTTCAAATTGTTATACGTTCACAAATTGCATGTTGTAACTTAAGTGAATATTGTACGCTGACTCTACATGGAAAATTCGCCATGTCCGTCTGTCTGTCCGTATGTCACAGGCATTTTACTCAAAGACTACTCAATGAATATTGATAAAATTTGGTGATAAGATGTCTTGTAGTACTTAGATTGACAGCTAAATAATAAAAATAAATATATTTTGGAGGGCACTCCATACAAGTAAAAGAAACTGTTTTTTTTTTCAGCTAATATTATAGTGTGGTACATCAATCGACAGGTCTTTCAAAAACATTTATGTTTCTAAGAAACTTTTTTTATTAAGTGAATATTTTTGAAAATAATTACTATGAAAGTTGCATAATTTTGCCCTCCCCCCCTCCTTATCTTTTGAGCCGTGTGACAAAAAAAAACACACAGGTAGCTTAATAAATACTTGAAACTAAAATTATTTTGGACATGATCGGATATACCGTCACTGAGTTATGGCCGAAAAAATGCGTTTCTCAACAAAAGGGTGTAAGTGCCATGAACATACGCTCTTCTGCTGATGCAATTATTCAAGGCTGCGGAACCTTACACTGAGCATGGTCCGATATGCTCTTGCCCAGTTTTTTGTGTTCGTGTTATTTAGATAAATTACATGTTACGAGTGCATATTGAGTTTTTATTCAATTTGTACGTAGCTCAATTTTTTGGCGGGAACTGACCTAGAATTGTTTATTTATTGCGAAAATATATAAACTAATATTACAAAGCTGAAGAGTTTGTTCGTTTATTTTTGTTTGTTTGTGATAATCTTAGGATTGAAATTGAAAAATTATTTTAGTGTTGGTTAATCCATTTATCGAGAAAGGCTATACAACATCACGCTATGATTAATAGGAGCGGAGTATCGATGAAAAATGTTGCAAAAACGGAGATATTTTAAGTGATAGTTCACTTTCATTTTTTTTCCGGAAGGTATTTATAACCTGTACAAATCGTTGTATATCCCATGGATATTACAGGTACCTACTAGAAAAATACCAAACATACACCAAATTTATAAAAAAAATGCTTGTCTATAAACTCTCGTTTACGGACGATAATTTTACTGATGACACAAGAAAACATTTATAACATCGACAGCCACAATACTTCAGCCTATCAGCAGGCGGAACGTGACGGACCGTGACACTTTTTCGTGCGTGCGCGCGGTCATTGATTTATAAGACGTTATCAAGTCAAAAACTGCTGAAAGCTTTAAATATTTACATGGATATTAGAAATCATGATTTTAATTACTCTTAATTTGCAACTATAATCATTCACAAAATATTTTTGGTTCTCCTTGTGTGCTCTACAATTGGTAATTGACACTTACTTCATTCAAAGTTTCCAGACTTGTTCAAGTTAAATCTGTTGCGCTAATGGTTTTATTGGTAAGTTCTTTTCCTACGGCTTTACTGTAGAATAATTACATACCAAATTTTGTGTGACTGACGTTTATAAGCGTTGCATTTTGTAACCAAAGTGAATAAATTTTAAAAGCCTACCAACAAAGCTGTTTTTAAAGCACTGTTTTAAGCAAAGCCTGGTTAATTGGCAATAGTTTCTATAAATGACTAATAAATAATTATGTAGAGGGAATCTTTTATAATAAAATTATAATACTAATAATTATAGATGTAAATTTAATTGCACATGAGTTTCTTGGCAGCTTCTTCTCATGAGCTTTACACTTGGAACTGCCGCCTAACCTCATTTTGTTTTTTTTTTCAAATAATCATAATTTTATAATTTTTGTTAGTATGTATTAATTTGACGTTTTCAAATACATAATCATTAACCTGATATTACGAAATAAAGATATTTGAGTTTGAGTTTGAATTGGGTTGAAAATATATAACTTAATTCAATATGGTTTAAGATGCTGCGTGTTATATTGTAGGTAATAAATAATAATTCTACATTTGTGTGTTTTTACATGTCACTATTAATGACTAGATGCTCTGGATCGAAATGTAGGTACTTATAATAATATAACACCTAAAATTGTACCACATCTAAAGCAAATAAATGATTTATGATTAAGGTAAGCTATAATAAACGCACTATAAAAAGGTATATAGATGGACGAAGCCACAGCAAATACACTAGTAAAGACTAAACGTTTACTTCTTCAACGTATGAGTACTTAAATTCTAGCGTAGATCGGAACGGACATCCTCAAAGCACCCCGTTGAACTCTTTTAAACGACGCCGACTCAAAAAACTGCTGCAATCTTAACATTGCAATGTTTTTATTGGATTGTAGACTTTATGGAGTTAGAGTTAAGGTTGAGGATAGATGTATAAGTGTTTGGTATTGTGGCGGAAACGGTGCGGCCTCGTGTTGCCTGTATGGTCCAAGTGACTTAGAAGAAAGGTTTTGTGATTATTTAAACTAGACGTGAATACGACAGATTATTAAATTTAAGGCACTGGCCTTAAATTTAAACCTTTCTTCTAAGTCACTTGGACCATATACTACTAGATATATTACTGAGTATATACAAGCAAAACGGTTAATTAAACAGTCTACAGGATCTCGAAAACTTTTTAAACCAAGAAGCTTAAATTTAGGAGGTAAGTAGTTTATTCCTACCTACTTACTACCTTCTGGGTATCACTTACTGAAAAGATGAAGACAGAATTATCGTAAGCACTAAGCCTAGTCGAGTGCTACATAATTGTCGAGTACGTCAGTAATTTAAAAATAAAAATAACATGACAGGTATCTGGTAAAAATAACTATAATAAATGGAAATAAGCACTTTTTTTTTTAAATACAACTCCCGCATTATGGTACAAGCCCTATGTCGCGGGGGACTTTACAAACATACAAGTCACGAAAACAAAGTACACTCAAACTCGGAACAACAATTTGTAGGTCACACAAAGTGGTGTCCCGTGTGGGAATCGAAACCAGCACCTCTTGAGTAGCAGTCGGACATGCTCCCACCACGCCACAGAGGCAGTCAACTAAGCTTTACAACGGAAACTAAAGCGTTTTACAAATCGCCCGTGTCTTGTAGCTTGTAGGTATCATTTAGTGGAGCGGCGCACGCGCCGACGCGGAAGTGACGTCACGGCGCGCCCCGTCCGCCGCGTTATCTCGGCCGCGCGTGCTCCATTTATCGATATCTTTCCGCTCAGGGGTCACTGGACAGTTTCTCCTTTGGCAACTATTTTAATAAGCCTGTCTCAGATTTTAAAGCCTTAGAGCAAGCTAATAAAATTATTTGTTTTGGTTTCAGAACATTTAGGACGGACGCGTCCGTAACGTGTTTTGTTTTAAGTTTTTGTTAACGGCATAACATCGTGTTATCATTTCAGATTTCTGTGTTGCGTCCTAGGGGTTACCTACTGCAGATTTTCATGGTTTATGATAATTTAGAAACGACGCACATAATATTGTTAAGCCCCGCGTATTTTTGTGTATTATGACGTCATTCTAAAAGCCAAAGTAATTTTTGTTAATGTCAGCAAACAAGTCCTAGAGTTAAGACCGCGACTCGGTACACGTAATGAGGGTCTACCCTCAGCCATATGGACCGAGGACTTTAAGAAGATCGCTGGGATAAATTGGATGTCGAAGGCGAAGGACCAGGTGCTGTGGATTAAATTAGGAGAGGTCTGTGTCCAACAGTGCACCGATAGGCAGCCATAACACGCTCAATACAGATCGTGATCTGATCAAGGTCGCGGATAGCAATAGATTAGTACATCATGATTCGGCATTGCGATCCGTCAATCCAACACGTTACACAGTCAATCTGGATCAAGATCACGAGATCTCGATCCAGATTGAACGTGTTATGACTGTCATACAGGCTAATTGATAGATTGTCATAATTTCGTTTTATTGGTGCAGATTTCGGCGGTGCGGAATCCCAACGTGTGTTTATACTAGCCATGTGTGGTCAAGAGACGTTTAAATTCAATCATTTAGTTGAGATGAGACTTATGTCGTATGTCATTTAAGGAAATCAGTCAAACGATCTTTAATATCACGATACTTGTATGCGTTAAGTAGGTAATAAGAAACACTTACGTTGTGCCTACTGGGCACAATTATTAGGGTGCAAGCCTATAGTTGTTAAAGACTTGAACCTTTTTGCAAATGTATAGACAGATGACCATCGACAGCTTTTTATCGAAAGTCGAACTTCCAAGATATTTATTACTATATCTTCAAAGTATATTATTATGATCAACAAGCACTTTTTTCTTTCTTTAAAAAAATAACTGAAGCACTAGAGTGGCAACCACTAGCTCGACTTACTACTACGGGACTTTACAAACCACTACATTTACAACCAAACAACGATATGTCGCATTTTTTAAAATATAGAAAAAATCGAAAGTTAGAAAAATCGAACCCGAGACTTCCGTATGCCAAACCGGGGCCGAAATCGAACCATCTAACCGGGATTATGTTACTAAACCTCAAATTCTTCCATCCTTCTATATCTATGAAATGCTTATGAAATCTATCTATGAAATGCCTATAAAAATACTATAACAATTTATCGATCACACAAAATGGTGTCCCGTATGGGAATCGAACCCACGATTAGCAACATAGCAGTCAGGGTAACCACTACACCAATAGGCCAGTCATATTCTTGTGACCATTACCCAGCATGATTGCGTTTATTCCTGTGTCCAATAGCTAATAACTATTGTGACCTACTTCTTTATAGTTTTTTCGAATGGAATATAAACAAATATCTACGTAAAATCCGAATGACAACATAGTGATTTGACTCTCTCAAACTAATCTGGTGATGAAGCCAGGAACCGACTACTAGAACTACTCAATGGCTTATATTCTGCTTTTTGATCTTATATCTATAATAATATTATAAAGCTTAAGGGTTTGTTTGTTTGCTTGTTTGAACGCGATAATCTCAGGAACTACTGGTCCAAATAATGTTGGATAGCCCATTTATCGAGGAAGGCTGTAGGCTATATAACATCTCGCTACGATCAATAGGAGCAGAGCAGCAATGAAAAATGTTGCAAAAACGGGGAAAATTTACGCAGACGAAGTTGCGCGGATCAGCTAGTTACATTATATTAAGTAACAATGGGTCTAATAATTAGAGACAAAATGAGAAATAACAATTTGACACCGGAGTAAACGCGTTTGACCGTGGTCATAAGCTGACTGCTTGTAACCACGGTCGGTGTAACCCGGTCGAAACGTCAAGCATAAGGTTAATACTTTACCTAGGTTACCGTTTATTCCCGTGTCAAATTGTATTTGTAATGCAACGCGTAAGTTTAAAAGATAAAATGAGAAATTGCATCGATAAATATATTCAATATTTAGAACAAGGTTTAGATATTTCAATTTTACATTTTATTCTGCGTCGTGGAGTGGATGACACATATTTGTTATCGCAAATTACACCTACACTGTAATTTTCCACATCACAGACAAAATTTAAGCTAGGTTTGTTCATTTTAGAAACTAATTGCAATTAATTCGTGTTTTTGTGTAAGGTCAATTTTAAACGTTTGATTGTTGAGTTATTAGTTGGAATGTCATTCATCTTCGGATAGATTAGTGTAAACTTGACAACGCCTACACGGAACAAATTATTTTGTTGTTATTCTTCACAAATAAAATGTCATTGATGACCAATTAAATTGGTTTTTCTCTAGCATTATTTAAATGTAGTTTATTGTAGAAGTTATTATAATAATATTCTTAAGACAGGTTCAATGTATGACTGGTCCTTCGAGCCAACGATGTGCCAACAAATGCATTGTTAATTATGATATATAAGCTCGAGAACTATTTTGGCAAACTCCAAACCACATTAGTAAGACAAATCGTTTTGTAACTAATTAGATACACTCTAGCAATTATCGTAATCTTATTAATGTAACAGATTATTTACACGTTACATTTAACATTAATATTGAACGATGCATTGGAAAATCTTGTCTTAATGCACTATTACTAAATATTATATGACCAGGACGCAAAATATTATATATTGAAACAAAACATATAAATGTGAGTATTACTTCTATTCCCATTAAAAAAGATAATTAAACGATAAACGCTAGATTAAATTGAGTTCCACTGAGCAAAAATTGTGACTTTGCGACTAAAACAGTCTCGGTATGGTATTCATTCTGTTTTCTCCTACCTATTTATTCATAAAGCAAATCACCAAAAACAATACAAACACTTCAAATCATCAACACGTCTGTATCCGAAAAATAATACAGAAACACATCAGGCTGGTGCTTTCACGAACACTCTTAATTACGAACGTAACAAATGATCACGTCTACTCTTGGTTCCTTCGTGTTACTGTGTTGCCACCTGTCTGCTCGCTCCGATTGAGCGATACCGAACAGGTCGAGCTGTCAATCTGTACCTCACTACTGGTTATTAATATAAATATTGATAACACTGTGGGTATTCTTGGAAATCGCGCAATTAATCGCACAGCTACTTTGTATTTGTGATTGACAATGGAGTAATTAGGTGACAAAAACAACTTGTTTAACTGTGGGCAGGTGACGTAGGACTTATTATGTAAAACCAAGGGCTTGTAAATTCAACTTTATTCACTAAGGTAGCATGTGCAACACTTGTGTGAACTTGTTGGCAGAATTAACAGAGATGTTTAAATTTAACTTGAATTCTTAGAAAGAAAACAGAGTATCAATAAGACTTCTAATTCAAAGAAGTAAATCAAGTGAAAATGGATACCAGTTCAATTTGAACTCCCGATTTTGTAAAACATAACACTTGCAGTAAAGAAAATACCTTTGCTTCAAAGTTTGAAAAAGAGCACTAAGGAAGACAAAAATGTGGTGATAGAATCGTCATGCGTTTTCCATCAAATTTTATCTCATTCGATGGACACTTGGTCCTTCGAGCCAGTAAAAAATAAGCAAAACTTTCTTTCATGTCCAAACCCGATTAGGCACTGGATTAAGGACTGAATTAAATACGTAAAACCCTTATATGACTTGTAGTACCTATTACGAATATCACGTGTACAACAAGGTGTCTGTCTACATGTAAGTATAGTTAGGGTAGCCGATAATGATCCACTGAGACAACACCAAAAGATCTTTATTTGAAATCAAACGGCAGCCTTCACGCATTTGTACCAATAAATCACGTTTTGTGCGCTAAGATTGCAGTCTAGATATCCCAACGTTGCAAATAGATTACCTAACAAAAGAAAGAGATGCCTGCATCTAATGAAATGTGATAAAAAGAGACGAAGACAGTTTTATCCTATCTGTTTAAATCAATAAGCTTCAAGTCGATAACCGAATGTTTCATTTCATGATAAAGAATTTTGAGCTTAGATTGTATAGCGTAAAGTTTAAATTTGTATGAAAGGGTGAAGTGTTAAGTGAAATCTAAGTATGATATCGGTGGGCTAAGTAATAAACAGTGCTAATGTTAGTACGCATGCGCGTAGATCTAAAAGATACGGTCACAACGGCGCCTAGGGAATAAGGCCGGGTGTGCACTTACACCTTTATACTGTAAAACATTACTGTAACCATAGTTATAACTTTGTGTTTTTATGTTATGAGTTGACAATAAATTTTGAAAAAAAAAGAAGTTTTGCTTACATTTGTTTCGTTGCAAGGACTAGGCATGTTACAAAGAGTTTTACATTTGCAGTAGAACTAATGAATAATAAATAATGTATAAGTATTTTATAGGTGAGACCATATCTGGAAAATAATCAACGTTATTCTCAGTTTGGTTTCGTTGAGCAATACAAATAATTAAAATCAATTACATTGGGTAGTTTACTAGAATGACAATAAGTTGTATTATTATTCTACTTTTATTAGGCAAGAGCAAATTTTAACATACTAAAAATAAATATTCGTTTTTTGTAATATAAATAAATTTTATTGTGTCTACATGAATAATTGCTGTGCCATTTCACATGGAATGATACAGCGGTGATTTGTGTAGTCACATACTATTGTTATACTTTTTGTCGAGACTAGCTATTAACATAGTTTTAAGTAAAATGTAATTACTAACATATTGAGCCAAAGTTACTTTAAATAAATGATTATTATTATTACACAATCATCAAAACTAATATTAAAGTAAATGATTTAATTATTGTGTTATATTAGACTGCCTCTGTGGCGCGGTGGGAGTGTATCTGACTGCTAAGCAATAGGTCGTGGGTTCGATCCCCACCTAGGATAAAACTTTGTGTGATGAGCATGATGGTTTATTCTGTGTCTGGGTGTTATTTATCTAAATACATACATATTGATGTATGTATTTAGAAATATATAAGTATGTTTATCAGTTGTCTGGTCTCCATGGTACAAGCTCTGCTTAGTTTGGAATCAGATAGCTTTGTGTGCCAAGATAACATTAAGAAGATATCATCATCACCGTGTGCCGTTTTTAAATTTCATAAAAAGAACTTGTTTTGACTTGACAGTCAACTACCCTATTATTAAATCAAACTGTCATGCTGTCGCTATCACTTTAAATACTTGTAATAAGGTTTAAAACCATATATTTTAAAGTATTAAAGACTTTTTCACTCTGGGATTATTTTTCTTTATATTTAGAAATAACATAAATACTTTTCTCCGTGATTAACTAGCACGCTATCACAGTAATAGTACCTATTATTATTAGTAAAGGTTATGACATGAATACTTGTAATGTTGATGACTTGGCAGACAAATTCACGTGAACTAGATATTTAACGTTCATTCATTTTACAGTCAATGAATAAGAAAAATATAGTAACAGTTGTCACAAGATTACAGCTATAACTTATGAAGTTATATTTCTATAACTAGGTACTGCTCGTGTGCTCTAACCTTAACATTTCAAATTTTAATTTATGTGTTTATACTATAAGATAATAGTCAACTATAAATGTCTGTTTGTTTGTGTTCTATGTAATTATATAAAGAATTGGTGGTTAGTAAGATGTTGGGCTTTTGTATGGCGGTAGTTTATCTAAGAGATTAGTGTTGAAGTGTATTAATATATGTTTGGAGTACTCATTTATATTTGTTAATTGAAATTGCTAGTGCGTTATTACAATATATTGTTATAATTATGTCTTTATGTTAATAGTTACTAAAATTTTTACAGTCATTAGGCGATGGATTTATGTGTGTTTGTCAGGACAGAACTTGGAATGAAATCTTCATATGTTCGTAAACTTTCGCGATTTGTGCACATCATAGAGATTTATAAGCTATGGGTCTTAATCGCGTAAATATACCCGTGACCACGGGTATATTTTTGTAATACGGTCGAAACGTCGAGCAATAAACAAAGGTATTTAACCTTAAAATAAAATATTTCCGCGATTAAGACCCGTAGCTTATAAATCTCTATAATGTGTACAAATTGCGAAAGTAGTCTTTAGTTCATATTTTTTCACAACTTAATTTTTCACAATTTCAGTTCAGTTGCAGTTAAGTTTAATTTAAACGGCCATTTTTGTAACTTTAAGATCGGTCTCAAATACGCTTGCGCACCGTATTAGAATGCCGCAGCGTATTTAAAAAGAAACATATTTAGATAAATGAAAGGGATCAACATCTATAGTACGTTATAAACATACATCCTTTAAATCTACTTTCTCTGCAAACCATCACTTAGCCAACAGGTGATATGCGAAAGCTCAATAAATAACAAATATGTATCAGATAACGTCAGGGCGAGTTAAACATGGGATATCATGTCTCTTCGGACATAACCAGTGCCAAGGTTCAATTGGAATTTATGTACGTTTGTCACGTAAGCCCAGATACATTAATTGGACATGCTTTCATATTATAATTTGGTCAATAATTACTGATAGAATGGAAATTGTACACTAAATATGTCGTATTTAACTACGGTGTAGTAGCGAATGTAACAAGGCAATAATAGGCATGTTGTTTTTTATTATTATCTATACTAATATTATAAAGCGGAAGAGTTTGTTTGTTTGCTTTGTTTGTTTGTTTGTTTAAACGCGCTAATCTCAGGAACTACTGGTCCGATTTGAAAAAATATTTTTTGTTGGATAGCCCATTTATCGAGGAAGGCTATAGGCTATATAACATCGCGCTACGACTAATAGGAGCGGAGCAGCGACGAGAAATGTTGCAAAAACGGGGAAAATTTACGCATACGAAGTTGCGCGGGGCAGCTAGTATAATATAACTAGCTGTCCCGCAAAGCAAACAAACAAACAAACTCTTCTGCTTTATAATATTAGTATAGATAATAATATTTGTGTTTGTTGGAACGTGATAATCTCAGGAACTACTGGACTAAATTAAAAAAATATTTTACTGTTGGATAGCCCATTTATCGAAGAAGGTTATATAACATTACGATACGACTAATAGGAGCAGAGCAGCGATGAAAAATGTTGCAAAAACGGGGAAAATTTACGCAGACGAAGTTGCGCGGGTCGAGGGACGAAGTTGTATTGTAATTTAATTGTAGATTGTAGAAACCTGCGTTTGGTGGACAATAGTAATTGTGGTTAACTAGCTTTTGCCAGCTGCACCGCCCGCTTAGATGTCTGATAACTCTGATGTCAGCATAAAATGTAGATTACCTACCTGTAATTCTAGTATGGTGGTATAGTTTTATCAAAATAGATTAAATATATTCTGCATAAAATAGTACCTTACATACACATTTAAGTTAACGAATGCAAAACTCAAAACTTAGATGGTTGAGTCATTTCTACCACCTGAGTTATATCGAGTCACGCATGTACGTATGTACGTCTGAATTTTATTCTCGCATTTAAAAAAATGAAAATTGATAGGTTTAAAAGACAATATCAGTCGCTAACTTTTATGATGGAAACTTGAACAGTATTGCAGTTGCAAATATGGGGCATAAATTTATTAATTATTGAATTCTAAAAATATATGTAAACCTAATTACTAGAGCTTAATCTTTGAACATCTGTGTTATCGAAGGCTATTAGTATCTGACTGATGGCATACCATTTTGGATTCCAAGCCTAAACGTCCCTGTCCGAAATCTGGTCTCCTTGAGGTTTCAGGTACTTGAGCTCCAATGTAACATGTTACAGAATATTTTACGGTCTTCGCGGACGAGACCACAATCAAAAGCCTCATCATTCAAACTGCAAATTTCAAAATGAAAAAAACATACAAATACGTATATATATTATATATAATACAACAATAACAACACACAACTAGAAAACCTGACCCGTAGCTTTTCATCACGAAAAAAAACCTCTAACGGGCACTCGCATACATAGTACATCTTCGCACGCACACACGCGCGCACCACATGTGTCGAAAACATCCACTCCTGCGCAACACGTTGCGTAAATCCTCCACTGACATACTCTAAAATACATTCTATACTAAAAACGATAAAACTGCGAAAATTTCGTACATATAATTACACGATATCGTCTTTTATAGAGATATTTAGTCACATGTGAGCACCGTATTTGGTATCTTGTTTTTATCATGTCCCCGTCTTTTTCTCTCTTGATAACAGGTTGTATATCCGTCTCTGTCTAGTGACGTCACTGAACGGTAGTTGCGAGCGGTAAAACTGAGATCTTCGAGACACCTTGGAAGTAAACGCGATAGTTTTTTAATTGCAGAAGTTTGTCGTAAATGATGCACATTCAAGTGAACACATTAAAATTCCCGGTTCATTATAATGTGAACGGGATGTTGGTTTTCTCCTCTCAAAAGTATATAATTACAAGAAACTGGCGTTGGTAGTTATCGATGATTTTTCAGTCAATAATTGCAAGTGATAAGTTGTGGATCATACCTACTATTATAGTACTTAAAACTCCAAGAAACATTACTTCTAACGCATCATGATTATCTTAATAATGTCTCTATCGTAAATCTGTTTGCAGTTAAAAGGAATTGTAATGAGTTTCTGTTAGATTATTCTGTTCGATTATTTATTTTAATATTTTAAATTTTATGCTAGTGCACTAGCACAACAATTTTGAGAGTAATAACTTTTAGGTATATTTGGACATTAACATGGTTTTCATTGTAAGAACTTACAAAATGCACTGTACAGAGACGTGACGAAAATTGTTTGTATTTTTTTTTTAATTGGCGGTGCTACTATTTTCGGGATTCATCTTGATATCAGTGAAATGAACCAATTTTTCCAATTACGATAGACAAAATAAGGGTCGTTTAAAAAAACTTATTCAAGAATACCTCATAAACAAGACGTGATAGAAACTAAATACATCCTACCTACGTACTGTAACTAATATAAAACTAAAACAGCAATCAGTTTTTATTTCAGGTACCGAAATCGTGTCACACAGTGAATCAAAGCATTCAGAGATACTTTCTATCACACATAAAGACTACTAGCTACCTTCCAAGCGATCATCCAATAGCGTGCTGTTCTTTAAGGTTCCTAAGTAACTAAACATCAGCAGGGATGTGTGGTAAAATTCTGTAAAACAAACAGATCAGAGAAAAATAGGTAGCCCAAATGTAAGACGGTTCTCTATTTCGTGACTTAGAGTAAATTTACAAGGAGCTAGAACTGGAAGAAGAGCGTTTAGTCATCAATAGTGAAAACTTCTTCAGCGGCGTTGTGCACTTTTTGGGATGGGTAAAAATTGTTAAACTCGCGTCAGGATACGTGACCTGCTGGAAAATTCGTAAGACGGAGGGAAAGCAATAAAAAACTGCTTCAATATCATTAGACTACGAAGGTAAATTTCGTCACAATCTACAATGTTATTATAGCTCAGGTGGGAAATCGGGCGGCCCAGAAACCAGAAGACCCCAGTTCGAGTCCAAGTAACGATTTTTTTTTTCCCTTTTTAGGGGTTTAGCCAAAATAGCAAAAAACGGAACCCTTATAGTTTCGTCATGTCCCTCTGCCTGCCTGTCTGTCTGTCTGTCTGTCCGTCCGAATGCATACTATGTATAATGTATGTAAGCATTTTACTCAAAGACTTCTCAATAAATATTGATGAAATTTAGTGGAAAAGTGTCTTATAGTGGCCACTACTTAGTTTGATAGCTAAATAATAAAAATAAATATTTTTAGGGGAGCACTCCATACATGTAACAGAAGCTGATTTTTATTTTCGGCTAAAATCAACGTGTGGTACATAACACATTCCACAGGTTATTAAAACATTTTAAGGTTTCTAATAAACTTGTTTGATTGAGTTAATATTTTTTGAAATAATCGCTCCGATAGTTGCATAAATTGTTTCCGCCCCCTTAACTTTTGAACCGTGTGACCTATTAGATATTTTTTATATGAAAAAAATCACAAAGGTAGCGCTTAACAAATACTTTAAACTAAAATTATTTCGGATATGATCGGATATACCCTCATTGATTTATAGCCAAAAAACTGCTTTTCTCAACAAAAGGGTGTAAGTGTCACGAACTTCTGCTGATGCAATCATTTAAGGCTGCGGAACCCTACACTGAGGTCCGACATGCTCTTGACCGGTTTATTTTTATTTTATTTTTGATTTTGGTTTTATGATTTATTATTTCATATTTTTGTATAATAATACAAAAATATGAAATAATAAGATCAGTCAGTAAGATCGAAAAATATTAATCAAATTTAATATAATAATATAATTTAATGTAATATAATGTTCAAGTTTTCACTTTGGCCGGCATTTCCGGAGTGCCCGTACCCATTCTTTTTTATATTTTTAAATTGATGGCAATCTAGTCGATATTCCAGTAAATTTCAGCCGGTGTACATTATTTATTGCATACTTTCAGTTCGCCTTTTCGCAACTCTGAAACAATCCTTATATTCGGTATTACCATTATCATCGTCATCACCCTTTATCGCTCCACTACTGGAGATAAACCTTAACCAATTTGCATCAACGCCCGGTACATTTACCACGAAAGATGGTTCGGTTCCTCCTTATACTTAAACAATTTGATATAATGGACATAGTTTGCGTACCACCACCCACCCGTTTTAAATCCACTTTGGGTACATTTTCTTCTTAATCAAATTGACACTTCGTCAGTGCAGGAGCGCTTCGCGTAAGGAGGTATCTGTCCTTAGATAAACAACTGATAGGCATAAATAAGAGGTTTGAGCTGCCATACTCCTTTTGGGGCGTGGAAGTCATTGACGCAGAGAACAGGACTACGCCATAACCTCACAAAATTGACCACTTTCTAGAAAGAGACAATGCTACTTTGTGGACAATACCTGTCAAAGGCCGCACGAGTTTTTTTCTCTCTTTCACGCTAGCAAGGGATGGCACAGTCCAGGTCTCTACGTCAATGGTTCAAATTGATTATGGCATTTGTGTTACGAAATAAAATGTATGCAAACCTCTTTAGATTCATAAAAATAGGTTTGAGATTTTAAAGAGTTTATATTACCACTAGTCTTTGTGCCTAACTTCTGTACTAAGCCCTTTTCTATATTTCTATACTAATATTATAAAGAGGAAAGATTTGAATTGTTGTATGTAACAGACAAATAAACTTCAAAACAGATTTCAAAAAATCTTTTACCACGCAAGCTACATTATCGGGGAGTAACATAGGCTTTATAATATTTTAGTATATTTTATTGTCAAACAAATTCGAGATCCCTACGAATATTGCATTAATGTAAGTCAAGGTTTAAATAAATATGACACCCGTGCGCAGCCGGGGTAGGCAGCTAGTTCATAATACTTTAGCAACATCATTTTAACTAGAGAAGATTTCTGTCTTTGTTTTTTATTTAAAAGGGGGTTAGTTTTCGATGATAAATAATAATAATAATACATTTTATTTCTTTCTTTCTTTCTTTTCTTTACATAATTATAAAATTACGAACCTTGTGAGCTGGAGTCCGTAGTAGGTACAAAACCTGTGTGACGGATCTCCAGGCTCTCTCCACTATTATGACATTATAAGGAGCTATAAAGAGCATCGGTGGAGTTTGAGATAATAAATGTTAAAATGAATGTTGAATTAAAACTTCCTTACCATAAAATTACGATTTTGAACATTTACCTATTGTGTATTTTTTACATATTTGAAACTTAGTAGCCTTATTTCTACAGCAATTTGAAAATCAGGCATTTTTTTTAAATGCCCTATTTAAAGTACCTACACAAAGAGTCCCTTCCATCTAAATACAAAGTGTCCATCTTAATCAAAACAGAAACCATTCCAGGGTCAAGTGATACATCAGTACATCACATAAGTTTGTTTAGAATTTTGTATGAGTCACTAAAGTTTCCTATTGCTACACACACATACAGTCGCCATTGACCGTCGAGTCGATTTAAAAACCGCAATATTTGCAACGATGATTTATCTATTGCGTAAGAGTTGGTAGGTTTTTTGACACAATTTTGTATTAGCCTCACATGTATGGTATGCAAATATGAATAAAGTGGAAGTGCGATTCAAATTTCAACCATATCCTAATCTCTTTTTCAAAAAGGTTCGTTCTTGTTAAAATCATTTAAGACGTTTAGGAAAAAATAAATAATACCCTAACCCGTAGTAGCGAACGTTTTAAAAGCATTTTATTGCATTCCATTTTCAAAATTGAATAGAAGCTCGTTTAAATTCTCTTAAAACGTCTGCTAATTTATTTGTTTATTATGAATAAGGGAGCTATAAAGTATTTTTACTGTAGATATTTACGACAACCGATATTCACATCATCATCAATTATATTAATTTACGTGCAGCCTCGTTTTTAAGTAGATACTGGTTTTTTTTGTTAGATTTACGTACCCATTTCACTTAAATTTATACTCTGTTCATAAATATTTTTAAAAACCCACAGGCGACCAAAATAGATCCAATAACTGCAATTCAATTAAAATACTACCAAATGCCTGGATCGGTTTAATTTTAACAAACCGTGAAACTGAACATAACATTCCGTTTTGTTAAAGCTAGCTCCCGAACTATAAAACGTTACATCAGTGCGATGCCAGTCGCGTGTCAACATTGAATTAGTGTTGTGCGACCTCGCGTGTCGTCAGCCCCAGGTGTCGATACTTTATATCGATATTTACAGATGCGAAGCAACGACTTACGGTCTCCGATCGGCTGATAACAAGCCGATTTGTTAGCGACGGTGTTCAGTTTTGTTTGTTTTAACAACAAGCGAGAGATTGGTGGTCTCTATGGTGAGGAATATCTTAGAATTATATATTTTGATATGTTTATTGTCGTATGTACGATAATTTCACTAACTTTAAAATAACTTAAATCGAAATTGTTTAGTGAAGATGCCGCTTTAAAACTCTTAAGCCATATTTTGTTGAGTCCCTAAGCAAAATATATAAATGAGTAATTTCTTAAAAATGAAGAAGTAAAATGCCCGTCAATATCGGTAATGAAATGGTAAGTTTTCTCTATTACAGAATTAGTTTAAAACGTTATAAGCCTCGACCGATTTACTTTTTCATCAATGCTGTTTTCTAGAATATTTTTGATTACAACTATCTCTATATTTTAGCAGTAAAGCGTAGGTACGAAGTACATGAACGCTTAAAATAGCAAAACATAAAAATGTGGCGTGCGAACCATGCTGTGCCGTATAATAATTCACATTGTACATCAAGTTAGCAGCCGATTATATTTCAGAAGCGTCAAAATAAATTCATATTCATAGCGCACTTTTTATCGATAACAAGTACCGTCACCACTCGAGAGCGGGCTCGTTAGCTCCTCGGTAATGCGTCGACATTTCTGTCGCCGAGTCGCGCGGCACGGTAAACGTATCGTGTAGTTTATGATATAGGCGCAAATTAGCAAGCGGCGTGCACGCAGGTTATGACTGCGAAAAAAGGTAATAGCACAAAATGGATACGTACAAAAGGCCGGCTCACAGGTCAATAACAAATCCACGCACATATAGACACTCGTATAAACGATCTAAACGTGCGCTGTTGTGGTTGACATTCGACCGAGATCTGTGTACTTGCGCGTATATATTTGCGTGAGCCTGTTTTTGTTCGTAGTAGGAATCCGGCCTTCTGTACCGATATTATGTGGTAATAGCACCCGTTCTTACGCAAAGCAAACGGAAGATTGATGACTGGACATTGAAAAAGGGAATAATTGTTTTCGTCCTAGTAAGGTGCGTAAAATGAGACGTGAAATTTCGCGCTATTCGTAAAGGACCTGTGTTATTCGCGCTTCAAGGTAGAAAAATGCATTTCGTGTTGATAATGTGTTTTTAAAAGCACTTTAGGTACATATTTCGAGTGCCTTTTTAACTGTATCCAGATAATTGATGGTATAAAATTTTATATTTGTTTTAAGTATTTGAATGTACCTATTTCATCTTTTATTAAGTCGCAAGGGTGGCTATAAGTAGTCGTAAAAGTCAATGGGTGAAATCGACCAGGTGATTTCAAATTCAAAAAAAATTATTCGTGTTTGTTTTTTATGGCAGGCATTTCCATACAATAAAAATGTAAAGTATAACTATACGCGTACAAGCTTTCAAGTAAATAAATAGTTAAAAACATTTTTAAAAACAATATTTTATTTAAATGCTCTAAAAGGAAGAAAATACATTTTAAAATAAAACATACCCATCAATTTGTTACATTATATTTAAGTGACATAAAAGCTTCCAAGATTCGTGCCGAACAGACGTACAGACATACATACATACAAACATTCCAAGTTAAATAAAAGCTTGTAAAATATTGCATCGCTTTTTTTCTTCGCGTTTGTACTGTATTCAAGTTAAATTAAAAAAACATCCGAGTTTTGTGATCATGTAGGCTAGTGTCACTTCAATCAAAACGTTTTTTTTTCCAAAAGCAGGTTATGAGCGATTGAAAGTAAAATAATTCTAAAATGCATTATCTACCATCTAATAAATTAGGTATGTACCTACTTGAAATTGGTTAAGTGTAACTTGTACGGCCAAACTATCATAAAATTATTACAACAGTTACATATTGAATTTAACCGATATTACTAGACATTATATCCCAAACCCATTACTCGAGTATATATGAGATCTAGGTTTTAGATCTAGCTTTTGGTTTTCTATAAGAACTTATAACTCTCCAACGAGTTCTAGAGAACTAACTCACCCAGAAAAAACAAAATATAAAACCCAAAAAATTTTAAAACGAGTTGAAACTTATACATATTTGTTTCCCATAAATTTACAGCACATAACAGTCACCTGTCATCTGTATTGATTGTTACGACACTGTAACACAATACACGGCAAATGTTTAGTGCTTCTACCCTCACCATCTGCACATCACATATACCTTATCTTTAAACTTATGTATTATAGTTTTCAGAAGGCCACAACACATATTTTTAATGATAGCCATCGTTATGACGAAATCTGCTCATCTTTGAAACGTGTGAAATTAAAGTTAGGTGTTAAAGTCGTGTTTGAATATGGGAAATTTAAGAAGTTTCCATTAAATAATATAACGTATCGATAATTTGATTTTAATTTATATGCAGTATACAATGCTATTTAAATTTAACTGATTGAATTACTTAACATTAAAAATTGTTTGGTCCTCTAGGAGACTTAATTCATATAGCTAATTCACCTGGGTGAATTAAGTATACTATTGAAAAGACTTCATTCACCCAGGTGAATTAAGTGCATAAAAGCGTTTGAGGGAAGAACGACCTTCGAGGGTTAGGATGCGAAAAGTGGAGGATCGGGTGCCGCCGTGGTGAAAATTGTAGCAAAGGACTGATAAACACTGATGATCAGAATTTGAAACCCACCGATGCTACCGCTGATCTAGAAGTATGAAATACTCAAAGCTGGCTTTAAAAAGATAAGTCAGGGATTTTTGGATACTCATCCAAACAGGATAAAATAGGGAATGTAAATTTGTTTATTGATAGAACACTTTTTCAAGTGGCAGGCTTCTGGCAATTGGGGAAACACCTCGTTTGATATAAACTAATATTGATATATTTGAAGAAAGCTGACTATATATTTTAAATTCTAGGATTCAAGATCGACACTTGAAGACGTCACACAGCACTCACGTACTGGAGCAAAATGCTTCAAATACCCACTGTTCTTTTTAATGCCATTTGGTTTATTTTAGTGAACAAATGCCAGAATAAGCACGCAAGAATTAGCAGAATGCAGAACATTAATCGATAAACAGAAATTGTAACAGCAAAAATATAACAAATTTAACAATAAATAACAATTTTCTCTCTACTGTCTCGGTTTTTGTTTTATCCTTTTTGTATAACATTCTGTTATAAACAATTCGCCAGACATTCACGCAACCACCAATTTACATACATCCTTACAACACACCTATATTTAAAACCAGACAATTTACGTTACGACTGCTCTATCGTTATAATCTATAAAAATTAAACAAAAATAACATTTTATAACGACTATAATTTTCGACCTTACAACATTCATATTAAGATTGACGTGATATGCAAAGAAAAAAATTGTTGAGTTGACCGAACCAATTTATCTTACGTTTCACAAAAATCAATGCATCCTTATGACTTAAGTAACAGGGTTGAATTTCCTTGTGGCTTTGTGTTCTTGGGGTGTATTTTATAAGTTTGTATACGAAGTGATGAGATTAATTATAAAGATGCATCTACACGAACTGGTTGCACATAACGGTCAACGTTGACAGGCGAAATAATGCGCTTAGTGAGAAATGCGCTCACTAATTAATTTCTATGAACACATTAAGAAGCTGACGCCTAAAAGAAGGTATTATGCATCAATCTTATAACTTTTAACAAATTACTTTAGTTCCCATAGAAACAAAATGAAGTAAGTTCGATTTTATAAAAAAAACTGGTCAATGATGGGAGATGTTGCCAGAAAAATCGTTTAGGATAAAAATATATATTGTAAATAGTATTGAATGCGTTAATATGTAACAAGATCATAATAAAATAATACAATAAAAAACTGAATGTTAAACGTCATACCTTGTACCCTAAAAATAACTAAATAAATACTACAAAATGAGTACTACAGCATATACTACAAAATTTAAAAATATCGAACACCTGTATCAAAACTGTTATAACTTAAAATGTTAATTAATTTCCATTTTACAAATTATTTTCTTGATTTAAAATTTAAAAAAAATTAAATTATTTAAATGTATTTTTTTCAATGGCAATAAAGTATAAAGTTTATTTTCATTCTTATCAAGGCTGTCAACTAGACTAAGTTACTTGTATTACCAATAAACAAGCACAATACTTGTGTATGAGTTTGGTGTATAGAGTGAGCGCCTTCTAGAAGAGTAAGTATAAATGCAAAATGATTCAGTCAAAAAACATAGTCATAAAACTCCCTGTGACCAAACTCCTAAATTAATTACTAGTTATTTTTTTTCATGATATTAACAATTGTAAAACTAATACAAATTCTAAGGTTTTCAATTTTCAAGTTGTATCAGTCTTTGTACTCATATTTTTCAATTTTCTATCATTGAAAAAAAAAAACGTGGTGTGCTTGTACACTCGTGCGCAACAAATAGGGCAAGGGTGTAAACGTTTTTACAACAATGTGTTGATCATTAACGTTTCAACAAGATAATGAATATGTCGCCTTATGTAGTAACATATCATAAAAGCTGGATTGATACTGATGCGGCACGCGACGAGCATAACTAGCAGTAATCGACATATAAGAGTGGCCCAGAAGTTTCTTGGCAGATTCTTCTCATTACCTTTACGTTTGGAACTGCCACTTAACTTCGGTTTTTGAAAATTTACGTTTTCACACCATCAATGATTTTCGTTTTATGAAATAAAGGTATTTGAGTTTAAGATTTATATATGTCAACTTAGATGTCTAAATATGTGGTGGCCTTCAAAAAAGGTGGTTCTCTGTATGTATGTATTGTATTCGCGATTATCTCGAAGGTTAGTGATCCGATTTAGATGGGGTTTTCGCTATTCACCTGCATATTTTTCTGGGAAAATTGCGTTCGGTGATGTTGTTGATAATTTTTACCTTGATATACTCGTACGTTTGTAGGAAAAAAAAAATATTTGGCACTGAGCTTGTGTAGGTAAATATTGATTAAGTTTTAGCTATCTCAGAAAATTGGAATGTCATTTTGTTATTCTAAGAGCAGATTAAAATAAAATATCAAATGGCGTCAGTTTCGAAACTTTCATACGGCGAGTTTCACTGGTCAATAGGTACGAGTACCTACATGACGTTGTATATTTTCTTTAAATGTACCTATGCATAAATAATCTACTTTGGCCCTTTGGATATCAAAATTTGTATCTAGCTTTATATTCAAAATTTAAAAAAAAAGTTGTTTTAGGTAATCTGATTACTTATTTAAAAAAAATATCGATTAAGCAAAAAAAATATTGAGACTGCATTAAAACTCATTTTCCGCAATTTAGTGGTTACGCACTTTCAGCACCAAGGTATTAAAATATAACCCTCTAACACCTCATAAACTTACTTAATCCTGCACTCAATCCATATTATTTATCATACAAACAGTAGCAAATACTAGAAATTATTATACAAATATTGAAGCTTAGGGCGCATAAGTCAAAATCGGCGTGCAGAGAACTGTCCTGTCAACAATCGTAAACAATGTTAATATTGTAGTAAATTGTAGTAAATTGTAGGAATTACGTCATCGGTGTACCCTTCGATGGTAGCACTTGTCTCACAAAATGTTTAAAGTACAGTAGGTAAGCTTAAGAACGCACCAAACATTCTTTGATGACTGAGGGATATTATACTACATATTATTAAAAAACCGTTTTTTTGTAATAATATGTAGTATAAGGTAAGCAAGTATATGTCAGGCTACCAGGTGTGATAGTTTTCCTTTTAATTTCACATACCCAACATCAACCAATTAGCTAGTGGGAGGGGACTCAATTGACTCTATCAAAAAATTGCATTTTAAAGCTTAATGTTTCAAAAAACCCTCCCTAAATAGAAAAATGGTATTTAAGACCCCTACATGTTTTTAAAAGACCTATCTAATGATACATACCCCATACCATTTAGGTGAGAAAAAAATACCTTAGTCGGCATATGTAATATGTGTATCCATGCAAAATTACAGCCTTCTAGCACTAACAGTCTCTAAGCTAAGCTGCGGACGGACAGACGGACGGACATGACGAAACTATAAAGTTTCCATTTTGGCTACGGAACCCTAAACATTACGGATACGGGATCTCAGACCACTTTTATTCAAAAGTATTTCGAGACTGTTTCCGTGAACGATGTCTATTTGCGCTCAAGCATGAAGCTTACCTTCTATACTCTCGGTATGTTGTGCTTAAACTTTGTGAAGAAATGTGGGGGCTATGAAAATAGCTAGAACTCAAAGCTTTTAAAGATTCAAATAAGAAATCTGAACGTACAAATTTTAAATTTTGTTTGTCCAAATGGAAGTTGGAGTCGTTGATGAGCAAAACGGACGGATAGACAGTCAGCGGACTCTTAGTATATGGGTATAAAGATGCATTATAACTTTTTATATATATTTCTATGTCCAGGAAGTGTAAGGGTGGTGGTCTGTGGCACAGGTTGTAACTATAGCACACTCCAGTCTCTTACAAAGGCATGTTTGTATTTGTTTTATTCTTTTAAGTATTCTCAAACCTTTGTAAAGATTTTTTGCTAAATAAATAAATAAATATTAGATATATTTCGGGACTTAATCGCGTGAATTATTTAAAGGTACGAACCTTTTATTTACCCAAAGCTTCTATAACTAAAAAATGATAATATATTGCATTTACGAGTATATTACGGTGACATAATCTCTTATCTATTTAGTTAACAAGAACCGGTCTTTTGTAGGTCTGTTTGTTACAAGTAATCTCAGAATAAATAAGGCATGGAAATGGATTATTTACACGATTAAACTATTTACAATGTTTGTACTATCTGTATGAGTAATTAAATATAACGGTATGTTAGAAATATAAAATAATGATAATATCTTGGGACAATTCACACAACGCTATCTGTTCCCAAACTAAGCAGAGCTTGTACTATGGCAACCAGACAACTGATAAACATACTTATATATTTCTAAATACATACATATTATAGATAAATAACACCCAGACACAGAATAAACCATTGTGCTCATCACACAAAGTTTTATCCTGGGTGGGGATTGAACCCACGACCTCTTGCGTAGCAGTCGGATACACTCCCACCGCGCCACAGAGGCAGTCAATAAATTATCTTGTATGTCACCACACTTTAAGACAAATAAAGATTCTATTTTATTCTATTCTAAATGGATAGGGCGATATACTTGGCCAAGGTCCACCGGAGGTGAAGGAAACAATTCCATTAGAAAAAAAAACAAACGGTCCATTTCATTATGACCCAGGAGGTCATAATGAAATGGACCGATTGTTTTTTTTTTCTTATGGAACCATAAACAGCTTGGTCGCTTTTGAAGTGTGAGATTTGATTACATTTTCATTCTTCCCTATGTGTGACGTCAGCAAAAAATTAAGATGGCGGACTAAACTTTACTATCAAAACTACCACACGGGACACCACTTTGTGTGATGTCTGGGTTTACTCTGTGTCCATGACTTATATGGCTGTAAAGTCCCCCGCGATACAGAGCTTGTAATCTACTACGGAAATCGTCTTAAAAAAAAAATGTAATACATCACTTTTCTTTTCAGGATTTTTTTTTCTCGAGTCGTACTCCACAATATAGCATACTGTTTACATAAAAAGGCTACATAGGATCATTTTGACCGACTTTATCCAATAGTTTAGTAGGTATAATCATAATTCGTAAATGTAACACATTATTTCCTAAGAAAAGACATAAACGCGTGCTGATCCACGAACGTTTTTTTTAGGGTTCCGTAGCCAAAATAGCAAAAACGGAACCCTTATAGTTTCGTCATGTCTGTCTGTCTGCGCGAAACAGTGTTCGGCTCTCTCAAAAATTTATATAGAAAACCTAAATATTAGGACACGAAAAAAATTGTGCCACTAGTCAAGGAGTTTTTCTAGTAGATGATATAAAGAAATTTAAGGATATGTCATAATATGATCCCGCAAATTAATCTTAAAGTTGCGGAAAAATGCAAAAACGAGCATTTTCGTATTATCATAGTTCGCCACGAACGCCATGTTCGTAATCTAACATATGTACGAACGAATATTCTACTTTATTTGACCTGCGCTCCTGCGCACTGTAAAGTAAAGGTTGTGTGCGGAAGAGCGAGGCCGGCAATCGTGTCGCTGTGTACGTAGCGCTAAATAAATAATTCTCTCAGTGTAATGCCTCCTTAAGCTGATGCAATTATTCAAGGCTGCGGAACCCTATGATCATGGTCCGACATGCTCTTTCCCGGTTTTTTATTTTTAAACCTAATTATTAAATTTTTAGATTTGAATAAAAAATCTTCTATCAGGCACACTTTCCTAACAGCTCCTTATTCGTATAAATATAATCATAATAGGTATGTGTTTTAGCTGCCTCGGTGGCTCAGTGGAAGTATGTACGACTGCTGCGCAAGAGGTCGTGGATTCGATTCCACATTGGACACCACAGTACATACATAACTGTATGTTTGTAAAATACCCCGCGACATAGAACTTAAACGTTAACGTTCCCATCAAATACACACGCCGTAGTCAGAAGCTGATGTGTGAAAAAAAAACATCCAGAGAAGCTTCACTTCAAACAAGATTTATTTGAAAAATAAACACATTTTTGTCTTTAGCCGGGAACGTGCAAAAATTATTATGAAATTATGGTACTCGTATATTTAAGCTGTTAATAATAATGTTGAAGTACCCAGGGTTAAATTGCCTTTATAAGCCTTAATAGTAATTTTAAGCCCATAATTTTTAATTAACCGAAAATACCACTCGCCCAGAGGTACCACGGGTCTTTACATCACTGAATAGATTAACTAAAGTGCCTGAAATAATCACCTGTACACTAATCACATTATATCGCCATCACCTGCCTACATGGCGATTATGAATATATCCCGAAGGCTTCAGCGGTCCAATGTTCGATAATTATATTATAGATAGTCTAATGATGATGATGATCTGAAGCCATTTAGGCAGTTTATATACAAGATTTGCCTGCGGCTTCTTGCAATAAACAGGAGCTTTCAATACTTTATTTTTGTACAATATAATAATATCTTATGACAACTAAAACACAGCCATACGATACCAAACTGAGCAGTGCCTGTACTAAGGCAACCATACAACATGTAAAATTATTTATATCTATACTAATATTATAAAGCTGAAGAGTTTGTTTGTTTGAACGCGTTAATCTCAGAAACTACAGATCCGAATTTAAAAAGTCTTTCACTGTTGGATAGCCCATTTATCGAGGGAGGCTATAGGATATTTAAAATCACGCTACGACCAATAGGAGCGGAGCAGCAATAAGAAATGTTGCAAAAACGGGAAAAAATTACGCATACGAAGTTGCGCGGGACAGCTAGTAATATTATAAAGCTGAAGAGTTTGTTCGTTTGTTTGTTTGATTGTTTGAACGCGGTAATCTCAGGAATTACTAATCCGAATTTAAAAAATCTTTCACTGTTGGATAGCCCATCTTTCACTGTTGGATTGCCCAAAAATTACTAATTATTAACTAGTAACTAATAATGCAAAAAATCCATATAAAGAACCACGTACCTTGCACAATTTCTTCTTGATTGTAGATTCCAAATTCTGTTGGAGAGAAGAATACGATTGTTAGATGTTAGACAAGCATTGAAAACCAAGACATGCAATGCATTTTATACACAATAGCCTACTGAAATAGCTGGTTTATTTTGGCTAATGTGTAATACAGATTATTAATAACGCTTTTATCGCCTCAGTTGTAAAAGTATCAAAGGGGCGAATCTGGCTTAAAATATACCGGATAAATCCGACTGGGTCATTAAAGGGTTAAAAGTGATTTAAGTTAGCCTGCGATCCATCAGAGTTAGCGAATTATCAAAGGATAGTCTAGTACAGTATTCGTTAATATAAAATTGCAAAATGCTTATTCATATTTTGAGGACACATCAATCATCAAAAAATGTGCTGGAAACATTGCAGTAATTTACAAATTTCTTACAAGTTGCTGAAATCAATTTATGTTAGATTGAAGACAGAAAATGAGGCAATTTCACTGCTCCACTCTTGTTTTTTTAAGATACATAAAAAAATTTGAAACTATTTTTAGGTCTACATCTAAATGTATAGGTTTGTTAAAATATTAAATAAGCATTTATCACAATAACATAATTATAGTGTTACACCAAGAAACGTCACCATTTCATGCATAGGATAGTGTTATAGGTAGAAAATAAAACAGGTGAGTAGATTTCGAAAAGTTTATTTAGTAATTTGACAAACATTTTGGAAAATGGCATTGCTGAAAAAACACATGCTCAAATTAATGCTAAATTAAGTTTCCTATCTTTTGGACGCTATTTCTACATAATAGATATATATCAGAACTATAAATGAAGGTACGATCCTTTCAAAAACTGCGCCTCACGGAGACATCTCTAAGCGATAGCTTAGAGATGTCTCCGTGAGGCGCAGTTCTTTTTTTAGTTAGTTATTTTTCATTCGTATATTTATTAATTGAAAAGTTATTAATTAAAAAAAAAAATGACAAGATGAAAAAAAAAGTTCTATACCATAATAATCCAATCGAATTTTGTACCAGGGGATGTATAATTCTTATTCCATACGGCTTTCACTACTGAATTTTGACAAAAAGAATATGCTATAACTATGTAATAATAATGCAATCAGCTATAGCACCATGGTAAGTGCAATACTGATAACATACCCTATCCGCTGCTGAAATTTGACGGGGGCGATAAATCGATCTAGCTAATTTTTATTTTTAGAAACCGTCGTTTAAAAAAAAATACCAAACAAGGCTCGGTTATCCAGGTAGTATGTATTAAAATGCGAATGTTTAAAACAATAGATACTTTTAGTTGTCCTAATACCTCTTTATTAGTTAGGTACCTACTCATTTTTATTAGTAAGCACCACACAGATGCAGATCTAGCGTACCCCCAGGTGACTGATATGTTTGTTTTTTTTATTTGGACTGGTGGGACTTTTTGCATGACATCGGCGTTGGTACACAGGAATTCATTTAACATCTTCGACCAAAGAAACGGAACCTGTTTTTGTGAAGCTACAATCAACCTTAAACCCAGCAGAGAAAAGGTTGCTTTTGGATTAAATAAATTCTATAAATAGTTAATTCAGCTTTTAAAATCAACTTAACCTCAGAATGAAAAAATAGGACGTAACTCAAAAATGAAAAATGAAAAAATAATATGTAATTCGACTCTTTACCTTGATTCGAAAATGAACTGAAAAAAACTGTATTCTGACAGTGATCTACCATAATGACAGCGATTTACCATGAAGCCTTCATACTGTAATATTTTAAAAACAAAAAATCATTAATATTTATCACGTTCAGTGAAAATCGTTTAAATAAAATTTTACATGCAATATAAGGACCAATTCATTCCGTGTATAATTCGGCCATACCATTAATTAATCGGATCGTCCGACAATAAATATTGAACATCACGTTAATAAAGTAACTTCAATCAGTAGATTACTTGTTTTATTGAGTCCAGTCACGAGTATATCGGATGAGCAAGTGAAATATTAATACTTGAAATAAGTATTATGATGTTTATGGTTGTTGCTAGGTTACCGGGACGAACGGCTTTTTTCTCTAACGGCCGGTCTCAATAATCTAACTATCGATGGATTTGGCTACTACAGGTAGAATTTTGACATATCTTGTATGGAGCTTATGTCAAATATATACTTCTAGTAGCCAAATCCATCGATAGTAGATTATTGAGACCGACCGTAAATGTTCAAAACTGTCCAAATGAGATTGTTATGGAAAGATAAAATGAAAAATTTGACCGAAAAAATATTAATCATAATATCTTATAGGTACTTCTTGCCAATTACTATAAAAATATACTAACAGTAGTATCCCGCGGTTTTGACCGGGTAAAGTTTGATTTTTTGACTCGAAAAATAGGTAAAAACAATCCTTGAAACAGATTGTATATCGTAACGAAATCTGAGCTTATTAAGGGCAAAACTATTTATTACCCGACTGCAAGGAAGGGTTATGGTCTTATGTTTTAAAAGCACGATGTACGATTTAAAAATTCAAAAAGTTGGACTCTTTTAATTTCATCGCAGGTTCTATTACTGGGTCTGAACAGCAAATTTGTCTTCCATAAAGTAAACAATAAATGGACGATTCTCTTAACATTCTTAGTGATGGCACTGTGTCATGTGTCTTAAAAGCCACCCAAGGTGTCTCGAATAGTAAAAAAAAAACAAATAAAGTAATTTCACAGATATGTTTTAAAAATAAAGTCATTTTTTAAATATCTGTGAAATGATAATATCAAATCATCTTTTTAAACATAACGACAGATTTCTAAGATCATTTTCGTGTAGCTTCGATTAAAGTACCTACAGTCGCATTTCATATTAAAATAAAAATGGATACTTAGTAGGAGTTTTAAAGCTTCAATATAAGATTGAACTGGAAGACAAAACGAGGTGGAGAAAACTTGGTGCCACCGGAAAACTTAGTTACTAAACTTACGAGTTTTCAAAGTATCGCATACTCTTTGGAAAACCATCTACAGCGTAAAATGTCGAACGGCGTCCTCATAAAGCTGCGTTTAAACTTTTGCTATTGGTATATTTATAACTAGATTTAACGCTAAATTTTATCCAAAGCGCATTTATTTTAAGCGGCGGTAGCCTAATGGCTAAGGCATCGGTCTCGCAATCGTGAGGTCGAAATCGCGGGTTCGAATCCAACCCATTATACTACCGACGTGAACGCACTCCTAACACAAACCATTGAGCTTAGCTGGAGGGGTTAACAGGATTGCTAGTAGGTAATGTGGTATCAAAATCCCACATTGCTAGTTATCTTTTTAATAAAGAAAAAAAAACGGTAATATCGGGTTTTTATGTTTCCAATAGCTTGCTGCCTTTGCCTGTGGCTCCGTTTGCCTGCTTGACGATTACTGTGACACAAATAGCTCATGTCAAAATTCATCAAACACAACCCAAAGGTGAACACAAACAAACAGAAGAACAGACAGTTGCTTTGGCATTTACAATAGTCGTTGTTATCACTTCATCAATACAATACACATAATTAAATAACATTTTAGAGGGACTATTACTGGCAGACTTCACAAAGGGTAACTTCGGCCATTTTAAATATTTTGTTAAATACTTTTTTTAACACCAAATCTAGCAGCAAGTTTTAATTACAAAATGTCATAAGCAGATAAATCTTATTGTGGCCGGTGGCTGCAGTCGCACGGCGTCGACCCAGATAACGACGTAATTGCGGGCCTTGATCTGCGCAAGCGCCGCCATTACCGCGCATTTTAAATACTCCGAGTTCTATCCTAATTGGAGGGATATAGGGTAGATGTAAGAATATAAGATTTTGAACTGACATGTTGAAAAATGGTGTCAGGGTTATAGTGTTCAACTGATCTATATATATGCTTTCCGAATTTTCCGAAACTTTAGCAGAATGTTCTAGGAAGGCTGGCGAGTGTTCCTGGCTTTAAAAACCACAGCAAAGCGTGACCAAGTTTAGCTAGTTTGGTATATTTTTTAATTGTTGCATTCAGCTATACTACCACTAACATGTTAAAATAATCTTCTAACAGATTTCGGATACAGCCAATGTCATCAGAAACAAATAACTACGCGGGAGTTTTAAATTTACAAGTGTTTGCGCAGACACAAATATTCACTCTCTACTCTTCTGCTTTTCTAATCCGATGGGATGGAAATCCGACGCGACCGCGAGAAAGATAAGGCGCTGGACCGTCAGCTTAACTTGCTCTTTGAAGCACGAAGGGGTGTGCTATTCTCAAAAAGAGATCACCAATATATGGTCAAATGGGCAGACATTGGTAACGTTGGTTAACCTCACAAACCTCTAGATCTGTTTGATCGTCACCGAACCACAACCCCTCTCATGTAAAATCTTTTTATTACACGGACCGGACAGTCCCTGTCGTATAATTTATTCAAGAAAAAACCCGTATTATGTTTTTAATAGAGTAAATGCGACAATAGGCGGTCGTAGGGTTAGGTCAGATAATGTTAACTTCTGCGGTTTGTGCTATGTGCACGTGTTTGTGCGAATGTTATATAACATTTATGGTGATCTGTATTTTAAAATGGCGCGGTGGAAGTGTGTCCGACTACAAAGCAAGAGGTCGTGAGTTCGATTCCCACACGGGACACCACTTTGTGTGCTCCACAAATTGTTGTTCCGAGACTGGGTGTGTTTTGTGTCCGTGACTTGTATGTTTGTAAAGTCCCCCGCGACACAGGGCTTGTACCCTACTGCGGCAGTCTTTTATATAAAAAAAATACGCTTAATTATTTTAGCTTACTAGTTGGTAATGGGCTAGTTTCTAACTAGTGAAAACATAATTTTTTAAGAAATGTCAAAACGTAGATTTTCCCTCATACAAATACCGGCATATGACGTCACTATTTTTTTCTAGTCCAATCACTTCTTATGATATGAATAATGATAAAGTCCTATTTAACACAAAATTTAATAAGAAAATAATTGTTGGTAGTTTTATTCTTAGTTTTTCTAACTAATTAGACTTTTGAATTTTTTTGTTTACCTATTACTGCAGGAATTTGAACCATCTATGATCGAAGATTTCGATAAATTGTAAGACTTAGGTAAGCACCGGTGCACCGTAAATATGCCCAAATTATTATTATTATAGCTTTATTTATCCATACAATTATTATAGTTACATTCTAAATTATTTATATGTATAGTAACAATTTTATTATATGGCCCCAATAGGGTAAAAAGCCTCCTCTAACTTTATCCATCTTTGCCTGTTTTGGGCAGTGTTTACCCAGTTTTTCCCAGCTGTTTGTACAATATCGTCGTCCAAATAGTAGATTCTAAATATACTACGCTTGAAAAAGACGATTTAATAAACAAAACTGCGAGTAATATTAAAACAGAATGTAGTACATACATAAAATGTACAAAATTTCCTACTCAGCGTTGTGAGGACCGCGTGGGAGGGGGGGGGGGGCGAGTCGTGAAACGTGCCCATGAAATTGTGTCAAACGGACCGCGGTCAACAGTATGGAACCAAGTTTATTATTTAAAAGTATTTTAGTTAATTAAAAGGTATTTTGCGGCCGACACATTCCACTTTAGGTAACATATTTATATATTTTAGTAAAGATAAAACGTTTTAATTATAAAATAAAACATAAATAATCTGACTATATTATATACCACTTACTTTTAATTTATATCAGCATTTATCTATACTATAAAGCTGAAGAGTTTGTTTGTTTGAACGCTATTATCTCAGGAACTGTTGGTCCGAATTGAAATTATTTTACTGTTGGATAGCTCATTTATCGAAAAAGGCTTTGTAACATTACGCTACGACCAATAGGAACGGAGCAGCAATGAAAAATGTTGCAAAAACGGGGAAATTTACGCACCCGATTCTTATCCCAATCCTATAACCGACCAGTGGGAATGGGGTGTTATGGAGAAAATACTACACAGTCAACATAATGTGAACTCATGGCTGTTTTAACTCTATTAAATATAAATCAATATCAATAAAAACTATAAAACACAACACACATGCATTACCACCGACCTTTATGAAGTCTACAATTGTTCACTGACCTGAAAATATAAAACGTAGATATATCAGAAAAATACACTAAAAATACAATACAAATACAAAAACAATTATTATTATCAAGCGGCGTGTGGCGGTCGCCTGATTGCTAAGGCATCGGGCTCGTAATCGGAAGGTCGCAGATCGAATCCAACTCATAAGGCACCCGTCCTACCCACGGCGATGAGCGAGAAACGAGTAGCGATTTTATTGCTAAAGAAACTTACAAAAGACGTATATTTTAGATCCCGTCCATGTAAACATAAGAGATGCAGAATAGAGCGACCACTCGCCGGTAGTGTGAACACTCAGCGATCAACTATTAATATCTATATCTCTTTTGTTTGTACCGGATCTACATAAATATGTACGTTTCTTGAGCGGTAAAATCGCTACTCGCTTTCTCGCTGTTGGTGGGACAGGTGAACCCACTTCTAACACAAGCCATTGAGCTTAGCTGGAGGGTTACTAGGATTACTAGTAATGTGGAACCTACAATTGCTAGTTATCTTTTGAAAAAAATACAGTTGAAAAAACTATAGTAATAAACTTGAAATCGATTCACAGTAATAAACTTGAAAAGAACTTGGATATGTTTGATTGTTTCTTTGTTTTGGATAATTTCTAAAACGACGGGTCCTATTTTGATGAAACTTTGTATAATGAGAGGGCAAAGGCTACATTTTATGTCATGGAAGTGTGTACGACTGATGCACAAGAAGTCGTGGGTTCGAATCCCACACGAGACACCAGTTTGTGTGATTCACAAATTGTTGTTACGAGCCTGGTTAGTTAGCTACTTTGTGTCGGTAATTGAATGTTTGTATTACACAATCATAGTTATTACCTACAATAAGAATAGAATTTAAGTTATATATATATACCACCGTAAAATTGTTTATACCGTTAGACTATAATCTATCTCCCGATATTGTAAACTGTCGAAAGTTCCGTTTTTGCCATTTTGGCTATGGAACCCTAAAAAAATTACTAAACCGGTATTGCGTCATCTATCAATGCAAATAAAAGTTTTTCTATGTTTTGTCAAGCAATAAACGACCCATAAATATTATAAACTAATAGCTAAGGGGTTATTTAGAAACTAACTACCTATGAGGACGTAGTTATAAAAATAATTACACCAGGTGCTCATTTTCATACATAAATTGTCACAGCATGAATTGTGTGCAACGTGACTATACACAATTTGTTCACAAATATGTAAATTCGCCACGTGTATTATAAACAAGTGCTGATTAAACTAAGTATTTCATTAAACTTTAAATTAATTACATGTCTTGAAATCGACTTGAGCTAATTTAATTGAATAACAAGAGCTGCTACCAATAATGGATGCATTGAGTCGGTTGTACAGTTCGCGCCATCTAAGTTTGCGTTTGTGAAGTTGTACTTCCGCGCAGGGACGTCGTTTCACACCCGTCTCCTTCATCATATCCGATACCTAAATTTGAGTTGTGCGCAGCTTACGCGCGAACATCAGACACGCAAATTTAGGTGGCGCGAACTGTACAATAATTGGTACTCCAAATGTCTAGGAGCAAATACGAGCGATAAGAATCAAAGCAGCTCACTGCTGTCTGAGCTAAGATCGGGTCTTTTATTCTATGTACTAAAAAGCAAATAGCAAACCATGCTGTCATAATTTTTCCAGTACCGTGTATAGCGAAAATACTTGAAATACGTATGAAATCGAAAAGACTTCAAAATATCAGTAGTATATATTGCAAAGCATAGTTCGGTTTTGGAATTATAAAACCGAACGACGTCCATTCAAATGGATTACGATTATGACATTCACGATAAGTTTGTGACAGACGTCCACGCCATTCGGATTGATGGATGCATCGTCCGTGGGGCCCTTAATAAGAAACAAATTATATGATTGACACTGTTAGAGAACAATTGAAAAATCGATCAGTTTTTTCATCAACTTACAAACAAGAAGAAGTCAGCGGGTGACTTCTTCACTAATCACAAGAGGATCCTTGAAATATGCGGTAGCCTTTACCCGGAAGGCTAATTTAATTACTCTTACATATAATTACAAAAGTTAATAGAGGTTGTTAAGATAGTTCATTTTCAAACAGGGAAATAATGCAAAATGGCTAGAATATTTTTTAATAGTAGATTAATGTTTAATTGCTTAGCAGCTGACGACGCTACGCAAGCATTTATTATTTTATTATATGTATATAAATATCAATAAAATTATACTTTTACAATTAAATACCAGACGGAATTATTTTTTGCAAGAAGAATTGCACAATAGTTTAAGATCCAGTTAAGATGGAGGTTTATCTTAACGGGATCTTAGATCTGCTTACCTGATGAAAATTATATTTATAACAAATAAAGTAATTTTCTGTATATATAATTATTTATAGCCATAAACATACTTCTTGCGGCAATTGTTATAATAATAATAAGATACTAATATCTTTGTACAACTCATACAACGTCATCTGATCCCAAACTAAGCAGAGCTTGTACTATGGTAACCAGACAACTGATAGATGTACATACATAGATATTTCTAAATACATACATATGAATACTTATTATAAAACAAAGTCGCTTTCTCTGTCCCTATATATGTTTAAATCTTTAAAACTGCGCAACGGATTTTGATGCGGATTTTTAAATAGATAGAGTGATTGAAGAGGAAGGTTTATATGTATAATAATTCCATATATTTTATTCCCGTGCGAAGCCGGAGCGAGCCGCTAGTTATGGATAAATTACACCCAGACACAGAATTAACCATCGTGTCATAACACAAAGTTTTATTCTGGGTGAGTATCGAACCCACGACCTCTGGCTTAGCAGTCAGGATCACTAACCATTACACCACCAGGCCAGTCATGACATGGTAATAAACAACCTGTGACAGTTTTTTTTTAATTTCCAACTGTACCCATGCAATCGCCAAAACATTGATGACATTACAAATGGCTTACTGATTGTAATTTCTATAGCATTAAAGAAGTTATGAATGGAAATGATAATATATTGTTTTGAATGCTGTGTATTGATACAGCCAAAACATGTATGTACTGTTACAATTTCGTAACACCTTTTTACACCATGTTTTATATATATGTTTAACTTATTGTCCCGCGCAACTTCGTATGCGTAACTTTTCTCCGTTTTTGCAACATTTGTCATTGCTGCTCCGCTCCTATTGGTCGTAGCGTGATGTTATATAGCCTTCCTCGATAAATGGGCTATCTAACAGTGAAAGAACTTTTCAATTCGGATCAGTAGTTCCTGAGATTACCGCGTTCAAACAAACAAACAAACAAACTCTTTAGCTTTATAATATTAGTATAGATAATATTATAATATAATAATAGGTAAAGCCGGAAAAAAGAACGAGTCAATAAAAAACTCGCAGCTACTCTTTTCAAATTGCCAATGTTTAAAAAAGTATTTTTTTTATAAACTGTATATGTAGGTAAGGTGCTGCCACCATTATAAGTATTATACAACGTATTAGAGGGTAAGAATATAGGTGAAGTGGGATCCTCTGGTACTGCTATCTAACGCGGCATTGCTGCCAGTCTTCAAAGAACGTTATCGATCGACATCGATGAAGAGGAATATGTCGACATGATAGATCTGAATTTTTCGAGATTATTTTGTAAATAAAGAGGTTTTTTTTGTTATTGTCTTGTAGTTAGGAATTCTTAAATATTTTATATTAGTATCTATAACCTGATGAGTTTTCATGTAGGTAAGTTGATGTTGAACTTGAATCTGAATATTGCCGACATGTGTAAATAGTGTTGTTATTATTTTTCACTAGTTATTTAATTTGACTCAAAATCGTACAGATTCAAACAGGAAAGACTTGTAATAACCTCTGAGGCACTAGGCCGATGCCGATGAAATTTGGTTTATTTGGTTTAGATTAAAAAGCTTGAAGCTTTGAGAAGGACGTAGGCAACATTTTAACCAACATAAACGCAGGCAGTGCTGCGGGATACAGTCAACCATAGGTAGGAAACGGAAATAATATAAACTTTGTGTATTGCACATTGAAAAGCTACCTTTAACGTAGGTAGATGGAAAGCAATGTTATTAACTTAATATAATTTTACAATGCATTTTAGTGATGAGCATGATGTGATAAAAAGCCAGTTTTTTAATAATTTTATATTGTAACTTATTATAAATTAGCAACGGCTATATTTTCATATGCACCATGCGCCTTAATTTTACAAACTATGTAAATTAGATAATTGTTTTAATTAAAACCAACTTACTGCAAATTAATATCTAACCTGCACGCGATATTAAAGAGTAATTTCAATAACAAAGACTTTTTGGTTTGGTTTTTTTAGTAATAAAGACATGGGACAAAAACCGGCTATACACGATCAATTAGAATATTTCTGCATAAAATCTATTAACGCATGAATAATGCTACGGTTTTCTAAATTCATACGACAGGTGTAAAATGTGGTGTAGAATAGTCTAGTGTTTTCATTTTAACCTCAAATTGAAATATGCAATTATTGTATTAACATAAACAAGCTAACTTATAACAAAAATAACTGTCTGTTTAAAATTAATAAACTGGAAGTAAAAGCGACGCTTGTGATAAGTCATGATTCTTCATGTACAATCGGCCCACTTGATGCTCGACCACCTGAAAATATTTTGCTATGAGCGGTTCACAACGGTTCGGTCACACACACAAACGCAAAAACCACTCCCACATTTTACTTTCAACCAATTAGGACGGGGCTAAGGTCCACACCTTAACCAACGGGAACATAAAAAATTTTTGTTAACTTAGTTGCAATTTGCATTTCCTTGTATGATGACGCGCGCATGTTTACTGTATTTTGCTCACGACTTGTTCTGTTTACGGATTCCGATTGCCACTTCGTTGACTACTGATAGAACTCTCGTGTAAATTAGTGGACAGTTTCTTCTTCATCTGTTTACCTACGGTGGCTGTGTTTTACTGAACTGTTGGATGCTTTCTTGCTGACCTCAGTGAGTTTTCACAATTAACCGAAATTTAAACCGTGAATAATATTTTGGATCTTCATGGCCAAGGATTTAAACCTTTACCAATGTTACGGTAAGTCAAATTCAAATTACTCGTATATTTTATTACTATAATTATAAATTATGTTTAACAATAGAATTGGTTATTGGTTAAAAAGTAATTGGGGGAGAGCAAATAATAATGTAATCAATATTTCCGAAGACGATGGTTAATTTCATAGCTAAGGTTTGTTTCGTTGTTATAATATAATAATATTCTCAATGATGATGGCAGACATTAGGGTTAGTTATTTCATCAATCGCAGTTATTTATTCCTAATATTTTAAGTATATAAACTTATTATTTGAATTTTACGAAATGTATTTATTTCGTATATAATTAAAAAAAAACAATAACTATTAAATGGTTTTTGTTAATAGACGGTGCAATGGGTGAGAAAGATTTAAGTGCATAATTTATTAAACATTTATGTAAATATATTCAAATATAACGATGATTGTCGAAAAATCATTCTACTAATTTACTACCGAAATGATAAGAAAATAAGTAATTTTATTTTAAAAAGTATATTTAAATATTTTATTATCATACATAAACTCTAGAACTACTTATTCAACAAATAAATAATAATAAAAATGATTTATTATAAATTCATAAACCGTTAATGTCTTTTTCATAAATCAATGTAAAGTAAAAGTTCATTTATATTTTTTGATGTCCAATAATATTTACATTTAGTTTACTTTAAACATGGTGTTCTGAGTCACTTGCTAATTCGTATATTTTTTAAAGGTGAACTTCTTGGAACTAGACTTTCACTCGTTCAATTAATCTGAAATATATTAACGAAACGTAGTACTAATAGGAACAAAAACTATTTTGTAGAACGAGTGGCAACATATAAAAGGCTGTCTCTACTGATATGTGAAGAGTAGGAATTTCGTGCTTTTATACACTTTTATTTTTTTTATATGATTTATAAGTATTGAAAATCCTCATTCTTACTTTTGACAAAATACATTGTTTTCTTTCCCACGTTTTAGTAAATTTTAGGCATCATAAAACGTATATTGTGTTGATAAAACAATAGATTTATGATCCCCATAGTAAAAGTTGTAAAACTGAGAATCCTATAATCGATTATCGTCTTTAAATCGTTACACAAGAACTGAAAATAGTTTGCATGCAATAAGTTTTTGCTTTCCCACGGTTCGGTAATTCCAGGTGCCATAAATATATTTGCCGAAAAAATAGGTTCATGATACCTACGCACAGTAAATGTCCTAAAACTGGAAACGCTTATGGCAATTATCATCTTTAAAATTAATCAGATAGGATTGATAATAGTTTGCATGCGAATTTGTTTTCGCAAACGGTAGCTTCTCATAATAACGTATATTCTATTTTCAATCATATTTCAACTGCTTAAGAACTATTATCTAATTTTATCAGTAACAACTCGTTCATTGTCTGTTGATTTGTAAAGAAATAAGTTTAATGAAATAACACATTTTTAAAAATGTGCTTGACTTACTGTTCTATTCATTCAAACTTTTAATGAATAGATATCGAAGATCTTTTATACATTTATTTTAACTTGTTATTTTTTTTTCAGAGAGCTTACAGCGTGACGTTGGATAAAGCGGGATGCTGAGGAGGACTCTTTTAACGTCGGATCGCGTAACGAAAATGGTTAGCACATACGAAGTGCAGCTATTTACCAAGACGTCGACGTTCGCTAGACTATTTGACTGCGGCATGCAGGCTATAAAAAATGTGTGCATTATTCCGCTACAAAAATTAGGCCAGGACCTAGAAGAAGCAGGAGTGCGTTTCGCTCGAGAGTACAGAGGTTATGATTTATCACACGCTAAATTTTCAGACGATTTTTTAAAAATAAATACTAGATACAAGCCCAGAAATGTGAATCTGGAAGTGTGAATGTGAGGACGAATTATTGTTAATATGATGTGACGGAAGAGCCAATAGATTGTATTGAAATTAAATGTTTGTAATTATTTTAAAATGTATTCTAAATTAAACTTATTGGTTATTTTACTGTAATAAATATAAGCTAGCATCTGAGATAATACATTAATTTATACATTGTTACTTAATTTGAAAAAGACGACTCCCGCAGTCGTGGGTACAAGCCCTGTGTCGCGGGGGACTTAACAAACATACAAGTCACGGACACAAAGTACACCCAGACTCGGAACAACAATTTGTGGATTACACAAATTGGTGTCCCGTGTGGAAATCGAACCCACGACCTCTTGCGTAGCAGTCGGATACACTCCCACCGCGCCACAGAGGCAGTAAATTAAAAAATTTAATGAAACTGACTATTTTCACTAACTAAGACGTTATTACTATAATATTTATTGATAAAGTAATTGGTAATTAAGCACTTTGATGACTATATAGCATGGTAAAATAATAATTTAATATTAAAAATATATCGTTATTTTTATATATATATATTATTTTTAGTTTGCATACCTCATCCACAATTTAAAGTATAATTAAGTATTAAATGTGTAATGGAATTGTTTGACTGATCCATAAAATTAATAAAACAATTTACTCGTTTCCTTATTTCTTGCCCTCATTCCAGGTAATACATTTATTTCTATTAAAATAATTAGTGGTTAAAAATTAAATATAACTTGCTGAATTAAAACCATACATACTAATAATATTAAAGAGTTAAAGTTGTATGTAGAGGTTAACCCTGAAACTACTAGCCTGAAACTACTATTTAAATTTCAAATATCTTTATTTCGTTAAATCAATCCAATGATTATTTGAAATTAAATTTAGATAAAATACTTATAACAGAGAACTTACAAAATAATATAGATTTTAAAACAGGTGAAGGATGTAGGATTATTATCACTCGAATCAAGATATACGCGAGCAAAGTCACTGGGAACAACTATATATAGCATACTAGCTGTCTGAAGCAGACGAAGACCAGCAAACTCCGTCAGCTTAAATTTTCCTCGTTTTTCAACATTTTACATTGCTGCTCTGCTCTTATTGATTGTAGCGTGATGTTATATAGCCTATAGCCTTCCTCGATAAATAGGCTATCCAACAGTAAAATATTTTTTTCAATTTGACCCAATAGTTCCCGAGATTATCGCGTTCAGACATACAAACAAACTCTCAAAAAATATAAGTATAGATTAATCATAGAACTCATAGTTGCATCAAATTACCTCTTAAATACTTACGTGGGGCAAGCCAAAATGAAGACGTAAATACCTTAAATATTTGAAAAATATTTATGATGATCGTTTTGTAACATATATGTTACAAAACGATCATATCGCATTATTGAAACATATATTACTAGCTTAAGCCCGCGGCTCCGCCCGCGTGGATGTCGGTTATCGTGATTAAAACTATCCTATGTCCTTCCCAGGGACTCAAACTATCTCTATACCAAATTTCATCTAAATCGGTATAGCTGTTTGAGCGTGAAAGCCTAACAGACAGAGTTACTTTCGCATTTATAATATTAGTATGGATATGTATCAAAAATGCAAAATAATTTTACAAAAATTAAATTAAATAATTTCGATAATCCTACTTAACAGAATCATACTAAAACATACGCACAATATAAAACATCGAAAATAGGTTCTAGTTCATAAATTACAGGCACTAGTTTTAAACCCCTCTACTAACTCATATTTTTTGAAAAGATAGATTAAAAATCAAAACGTAATTTATAAAAATATTAACAGTTTCCCGTACCTCCGTCCACAATTCAACATGTATAATAGTATTGAGGCAAAATATACTATATTCCTTTCCAAGCTTTAAACTACCTCTTTACAATTTCAACAACACAAACGAATAAATATATAAATAAACTATTTATAATGTTAATGTAGATTTGTATGCATTACAATAAAATAATTCATTGCTATTTCGCGCAACTGCAAAAAGCGCGCTTACAACAAAAGTCACAATCCTTTATTAGTATGTATTTACAACTGTCTAATCGGCTCGAAATATGCACAACAACAGCGCAACGCACTAAAAAAACAAGGACCCCGCCTCCTTGCATCCGATAAGGCGCAGATGTGTCTGTGTGAGTGCGCTTACGTAGAGAGCGAACGTTTCTCGCAAGCCATTATAGCCATAAGGGTGTACGACCGCCGAGTAGGCCGATTGTACCTATATGTAATGCTAAGCTCGCAAAGCAATATCCTGAGAAAATAACAAGGCAATTAAAACTTGCGGACGAGAGATAAAAAAAGAGATCCTCATAAAGAAAAACGCCTGTACGATACAGCCGTTTGGGCTTGTAGAGTGTGTCAAGAAAATCAACATATCTACATACAAAACTTTACAACTTATGGGAAAAGTTATAATGAAAAGTGGGATGAAGACTCCAGGACGAATCACAGACTAACAAAATTAAACATTTTACTAGGTTTGACTAACGGCCGGTCTCAATAATCTAACTATCGATGGATTTGGCTACTAGAGGTAGAATTTTGACATATTTTGTATTGAGCTAACATCAAATAAAAAGCTCTAGTAGCCAAGCGACCTGTCGTAAGTAAGAATAGGAATATTTTGAGAACAAACAAATACAAAAACTATGTTAAAATACAGTTACAAATTGTATAAGCACAGTTACAAATACAGTTAAAAACTGAAAAAAAAACCAATAAAATACAGTAAAATTGAGAAGTAAAAAATACAAAAAAAAGAACTATAAAATATCACAAAAAGAATTACACAAGTTATATCAAAATCGAACGACCTAACCTAAAAACATCTATCGATTACCTAGTAGAAAACATGAACAGTTTTTAGGTCATCCTAATATTATAGTTTAGTTATACATTTTCTATGCAAGACTTATTGCATAACACAATCCTTTAGGCTGAATGATGGACGCGTTTTGTTCACGATGTGGTCACCTCCGAAAACATATTGTCCACTGTTATTAAAAAAAACGATTTATACAATAGGAACATGCGTACCGACAGTACGCACATCTATTTCACGGGTTTTAATGTGAGGAGAATTTTATGGGCATGCTTTTTGGATGTTTGTATGAATTTGTATCTTTTTATAAATCAATTTTAATTTAACTCTGAAATCTTTCCCATGAGTTAGGGACCTGTTATCCTAAATTATGAATAATAAAAAACCTTTTGTATTTACGTAACTAAAAATCCAGGCTATATCTATAGTAATATTATAAAGCTGAAGAGTTTGTTTGTTTGTTTGAAGGCGGTAATCTCAAGAACTACTGGTCTGAATTGAAAAAATCTGTTTCTGTTGGGTGGCCCATTTATCGAGGAAGGCTGTAGGCTATATAACATCACGCTACGACCAATAGGAGCGGAGCAGCAATGAAAAATGTTGCAAAAACGGGGAAAATTTACGCATACGAAGTTGCGCGGGACAGCTAATTAGATATATTTCGGAACTTAATCGCGTGAATTATTTAAAGGTACGACCTTTTATTTACCCGACGTTTCGATCGAATTGAACCGATCGTGGTCACGGGTCGACTCGATTAAGTCCCGAAATATATTTATATGTATAAAAATCGCGAAGTTTAAAAACAATGATCCACGCTATCTATTTTAGATTATTTTAGTGAATCTTATGACAGGATAACGTTTACCGAATACACCACTATAATATAATAAATTTTACGTTTTGAAACCGCACTAAATAGTATAAAAAATGTATGTTGCATATATTTGATGCAAAACACGAGGCTCAAATATATCGTATAAATTATATATAATTGACTGACCCATTGGTCTACCCTGACTGCTAAGCCGGAAGTCGTGGGTTCGATCCCCACCCAGGATAAAACTTTGTGTGATGAGCACGATGGTTTATTCTGTGTCTGGCTGTAATTTATCTATACTATGTATGTATTTAGAAATATATAAGTATGTATATCAGTTATCCGGTTGCTATAGTGCAAGCTCTGCTAAGTTTGGGATTTGTCCCAAGATATTATTAAATAATCATTCACTTATCAATTCACATCTTTTACCTCCAAACATCGACAAACGATCTCATTCAAACAAAGCTTTCAAGTACATAACAACCCTCAAGGATTTCACAATCCAAATGTTTAGTCGTCCAAATGGCCAACAATCCAACGTTCCAAGTTCTAACGCATTTATCTGCACACGGTACTTACTCGTGGTACTAGCACATTCACAATGTCCGTCCACATTTATCATCATAAGTGCCGGTATACACAAAACACAATAAGACGTGTACGACAAAGCAGTCCTACGGTACGACACCATTTGTAATACACCTAAATATTGTATTGTTATTTATTACATACGTTTTACAAAGATTCGCTTGTATTCGTGATTTAATAGTATTTTCATCATGTATAATTCTTTGGGATAATAGTTTGGATTTGAATACACAAAGCATAATGTATAGTAATTTCTATTTAATTTTCTGTATAATTGTTGGTTCACCCGCTGGTGTTGTACAATATACACCACCAGTTCAGTTTGGATTATACTATTCTTCGTATGTACTTACTTCTTACTATTTATTGGGCAATGCGCGTATCAGTTTTTTGTTGCGCTGCAAAATGACCTGCGGTATTTTTAAGTACGACAGAAACGATACATAGCGGCGACTTTGTCGTAAATTATAAAATTTTGCTATAAGGATTTAAGTAAAATGATTAGTTTGTAACCTTTACTATCAGTTTGTGGAATGACCTACATTTTTCTTAGAGAATGAAATCTTTATTTTCAGTTACTGGTTCTTCAAAAATAATAATTTGAAGAAGTGTTTCAAGAGACGGCAACGCATGAATGATGGGCATCGTCAATAGCAACAGCTTATCATCTATTAAACAGTAAACTCAGATGCCATTATCTATAATCTATACTAATATTATAAAGCGGAAGAGTTTGTTTGTTTGTTTCTTTAAACGCGCTAATCTCAGGAACTACTGGTCCGATTTGAAAAATTATTTCACTGTTGGATAGCCCATTTAACGAAGAAGGCTATAGGCTATATAACATCACGCTACGACCAATTGGAGCGGAGCAGCAATGAGAAATGTTGCAAAAACGGGGAAAATTTACGCAGAGGAAGTTGCGCGGGACAGCTAGTAATTACTCGTATATAAAAATAATACTGGTTAGCTAATATGGAGACCCACCTATTCAGTCACCGATGCTACGCAATAATATACCCTCAAGTTTATAACTACTGAAACACCAATTTATAAGCTGGTCACCACAGTCCAGTGAAATAATAAAATCAATTTTATTAACCCTTACTGCCATTAAGATAATATAAAAACCAGAATCGAACCACAACGGAACTGTTCACTCTTTGTGACACCGTAGCGAAAACCATCGAATTTGCTGCGATTATATCGTAAAATTTTACATTGTCGATTTATATGTATCACCTCACTTGCTATCTCCCTCCACCTGCTATAGACAGACAGGGATGCAGACAAGAGAGTGCATAAAATTAAATTGGTTGCGATAATTAACATGGGCCGGTTAAAGTAAACAGAGGACATAAAGAACATCAGATCGTGATTTTCGGGCAAACAACTTCAGGCTATATACAAAGCAAAGCAATTTTAAACTCTAAATTCATGGAATAAGATGTGTTTATGCTCGATAATTACGAAGAGATTTTTCGACCTGATTTTTAACGTGTCACTATAATTGGTTCCGAGACGAGTAGCCGATGATTGACGCGTAATTTTGACGCTGACCAGCTATTACTTGTGGTTTCCCGAAAGACATTTTATTGGTGAGCGTATTGATCACAAATTTCATTTAGTCACGGTTATATTGTACGGTTATTACCATGATTGAATTTATTATCTCGCACAACTCGTACAATGTAATAAAAGAAAATGTAAAACAGTTGGCTTAAATAAACTCTTCGATTGAAATCGTATTGAGAATATAATAAATCAAAAATTTTAAATAAATAAAAAAGTTGAAGGTTTAACTGAATAAAGGACTTGCTCATTTTTAATACACTAATAACCTTGGCTTCTTCTGAAATAACTTCGTAAATAATAAAAAAAAATACAAATGAACCCTTCATCACGTATCACCTATGTTTATCACACAACCATTTACCATACATATGAGAGACCCCGGAGTAAAATAGATGTTTCTTTGACATTGACAGGTTAAGGGGTTATACCTCACAATAAAAAAACGATTTTACCCCAGTAAAATAGACATGTAGGTGGTAAAGGTCATAACTCCAAAAACAAGTGATTTAGGGCTAAATTAATATATTAAATATTTTTCAAAACCGATATTACAAAGATATAGTAAAGAAGCCACAAGCGGGAGGTTCATAGTATATTAAAAATCACCTAGTATAAGCACAAAACATCAAGAGTACAGAAGGAGAACTTTATACAAACACGCTTGAACAACGCACACTTAAACGAGTCTAAGCTATAGGCCGCCTTGGACCACAACAGTATCAGTTAATCGTCCCTGAAATAGTAATGTTAACCCATCACTGTGTTTTGGTTGAAGGGCACTGTAGCAAGTGTAATTACTAGGTAAAGGAGGTTTAAGAGCCAATGTCTTACATAAGAAGCGCAGTGCGGTGACATTCAGATATTTGTCAAACAAGGATTTGGGTGGCACTGAAACTGTTATGGGCTAGCGTGACGCTTACATCAGCATAAAAAAAGCTCACAAATAAAAGATCTCGGACCAGTTTAAAGTGTTCCAAGAGCCTATATGTGCGTTGATCGTGATCGAGCATGTGTTGCAATTAGTTTTCCTCTTGTATTCTTGTTTGTGCTTGTTTGCTTAATTTTTAAGTGAGGTTTCAAGTAGCAGTTCTCTGGAAGAGCAAGTGCACAGTGATTGTGCAAATCGCAATACAACTTAACAATGGCTATTATAAATACTCGGTAATAATTTCTTCCAATTATATGTTTAATGTCATGGTTTTCGCATGCCCCAATCGTAATGATGTACAAATTGAATACTTCATAAAACTTTCAAAATAACTGTATAATTAACACTACGCAATTACAGTGACAGTTTGTGAGTAAAAAAACGCTTTTTGGGACACAAGATGATATTCATCACACACGCCCAAGAGAAGATAATTCGCGAACAATTTGCTTGGTTTATCAGTCCGTAATTATCCGAAACGCGTAAGTTAATGAACGGTTGTGTTGCGATGCGGTGTGAGGGACGCCCGGAGGCGGACGTGTGCAGTAAACGTACTTTTAAGAGGTTTCGATACCTAAAGGTTATAACTAAAAGCGCATCTCCAAATAGGTAGTTGGAGATGCGCTTTTAGTTATAAACTCAAACGCATTCTCTACTCTCTTACTCTTATAGTCCGTTGGTATGAAAATCTAACACGAGTAGGTACAGAGAGTGGAGACCGAAAGTTAAATGTGCTCTCCAAAGCATGGATGGTGTAACGTTTATGATGTGAAAACTTCTTTAACGGTGTTGTGTACTTTTTGGGATGGGTAAAAAATGTTCAACTGGCATCAGGACACGTGACCTGATCGAAAATTCGTAAGACGGAGGGATAGCAATGAAAAACTGCTAAAATATCATTAGAATACGCTAGTAACCAAAAGACCCCAGTTAGAGTCCTAGTAACGATAATTTTGTTCCCTTTTTTATTTTCATTTGTCGTCTTTTTAAGAAAAAAAAAATGTGATGTATTATTTAATTTTTTTTCATTATTATGTCAGTAAGATCGAAAAAATCAATTCAAATTTCATCAGTATGTCATATAATGTTCAAGTTTTCACTTCTGCCGGCACTCCCGGAGTGCAACCCGTTATTTTTTTTGCACTGACAGTTACTTGTTGCTTATTGCTTAACTTTGTCTCTACCTCTATACATTAATGAAGAAAATGAGACTTGATTTTACGACCATGTAATATAATCCAATATTTTTTCAATCATTTTCTTTCATACTTTATCCTGACAATCACAAAAAATAGCCAAATAGGTGCAGCCCTTTTTAAGTGATGCGCGTTACATTCGGCAATTGATATTTCAAAACAGACTTTTTGCGTGAAGCTGCAATCCAGGCACGTTTCTCTCCCGCCTTTCTCCAAATCTTGGACCAGGCCTTAAAATATAGCAGTGTTGCGCATCTTCGCTCAAGAATAATGTGCAGGGACCGCCGGCGTATTATTAAACCTGTGAGTTATGGCGTTGACACGTATAGTGTCGGCGAAAAAAAATATTACGCACAAAAGTGATAATTAGCCGTGAAATTTTATTTCCATGAAACTTGGAAAGTTGATTGTGTAACTAATTAAACGGGAGCTGGGATGCTAGCGCTCGATGATGCGGGGTGCATCTTAATTTCACATACCTACTTATAACTCAGCAAATAGTTACGACTAATGTCAATAAAAATACGTTTAAAAAACTAAAAATCATGCTTTTGTAAATAAATAGCTGTACAAAAAGTAATAAATAAAAATCATTTTATCGTAAAAAACCGTGGAGTGCTTGGGACGATATTGATTTATAATCACCCCACGCTATTTTATTATTATTTTAGTTGTTTTAAAACAGAAAACCAAATAGAAAATTTCACAGATCTAACTTCAAAACTGGCGTAGTCTCATATAAACTTACAACCATTATTTTACTCCCTTAGGGAATACATTTTCTAAAATTTCTTTTTTATCGGATTGTATTGTCATCGATCTTTGATCAGTGTGCGAAGTTTCAATTATATCCGACGTTCTGGAGTGAGTGAAAAACACGTTCAAACATTCCGTTACATACTAACATCCGTATAAAGCTAATAAAAGCGTAGTAAGTGTATTAATTAAGCTAATATATAAAAAAAAGTTCGTAGACCATTTACAGTGGGCAATGCTGTATTTATCTTTTCATTTATTTTTGACTGCCTCTGTGGCGCGGTGGGAGTGTATCCGACTGCTACGCAAGAGGTCGTGGATTCGATTCCCACACGGGACACCACTTTGTGTGATCCACAATTTGTTGTTCCGAGTCTGGGTGTACTTTGTGTCCGTGACTTGTATTTTTGTAAAGTCCCACGCGACACAGGGCTTGTACCCTACTGGGGGAGTCGTCATTTAAAAAAAAAAAGAATTATGGTGTTTCTGTGTGTAAACGTCGAAATAAATGTTATTCTTTATTTCTCTTTCTTTTCAAAATTCATACTGCTTTGAAATTCACGCGAATGAAAACGCGGGCAAAAGCTGGTCAAACACATTTGTGTTAAATGTCAGCCGTAAGTATTAAACAGCAGTCCGATATCCGCTATTAACCATCAGGGGGTCCAGGTGTGGTGTTTTATACAAAGAAAAACTTAGTAATTCAATAAATTACTCAAAATGGATAAAAAGTAACCTTTTAATTGACTAAAAACTTTGTGTTAATAGGTATTTATTTTGACTTACAATGTTTATTGTACATATTAGGTACGAGCCATTTCTTACAGCTTTGTCTTCCTGGATGTTGGTTATCTAAAAGCCAGAACCTCCAACCTCCATATCAGAGGCGAAGGGTTAAAAATTTTCTGAGGTAACCCGATACAAAAATATATCTTGCTAGACACGGTTCTTTGTACCCATAATACTAAGTAACTACAACCCAAGGGGAAACCGGAAGTAATGGAGTACTAAGGATCGTCCGCCACTGCTACATATACCATATAGGTACCTACATTTAAAACTAGTATTTTGGAAATCAGCTTCTATTTCATGTATCCATTATTTAGGGTTGAGCAAAAAAAGTTAAGACCGGCAAAATCATTTTAAACTTATATGTTAGTAAACTTACGCGATTTGTACACATTATAGAATTTTATAAGCTACGGGTTATAATCGCGTAAATAAAATATTTACAAGATTAAGATTTAAACTTTTAAAATTCTACCATTTAAACTCTATTTTATTTAGTAGTCATAGCAATAGGTACAAGTTCTGTGAAAATTTTAAGTGTCAACTAGAGGTATATATTTGACATAAGCTCCATACAAAATATGTCAAAATTCTACCTCTAGTAGCCAAATCCATTGATAGGTAGATTATTGAGACCGGCCGTAAGCCGGAGGACGAAGGTTCGATCCCTACCCAGGATATAGCTTTGTGTGATGAGCACGATGGTTTATTCTGTGTCTAGGTGTAATTTATCTATAAAATTAATGTATTTAGAAATATATAAGTATGTTTATCAGTTGTCTGATTGCTATAGTACAAGCTCTGCTTAGTTTGGGATCAGATGATGTTGTGAAACAAAAAAAGGGTCCCTTTGATACACACTTTCGGTTCGGAACCCTAAAAAGAGGGGTTTAATTACCAGCTACCGGGGATAAATTAAAGACCACAGAAGCTGATACAGAGACCATAATTTTGATTCATGGTTATTTCAAATATTAAACTGCCTCTGTGGCGCGGTGGGAATGTGTCCGACTGCTACGCAAGAGGTTCGATTCCCAGCCGGGAAACCACTTAGTGTGATCCACAAATTGTTTTTCCGAGTCTGGGTGTACTTTGTGTCCGTGACTTGTATGTTTGTAAAGTTCCCCGCGACACAGGGCTTGTACTCTACTGCGGGAGTTTTCTTTTAAAAAAAAATATCTAATATATAAAATTCTCGTGTCACAGTTTTCGTTGCCATACTCCTCCGAAACGGCTTGACCGATTTTGATGAAATTTTTTGTGCTTATCCGGTATCTATGAGAATCGGCCAACATCTATTTTTCATACCTCTAAGAGTTTGTTTGTTTGTTTGAACCCGATAATCTCAGGAACTACTGGGCTGCATTGAAAAAATAATTTATTGTTAGATAGCCCATTTATCGAGGAAGGCTATAGGTTATAACATCACGCTACGACCAATAGGAGCGGAGCAGCAATGAAATGCAAAAAATGTTGTAACAAAAGGAAGAAAAAAGGGAAAATTTACGCAGACGAAGTTGCCCGGGTCAGCTAGTATATATATGAAATCACGAATTTAAAACAAGAAACAAAACAGTGTGGGTTGATTTTAGTGTCCAAAAAGGTATTATTATATCGTTCATATAGAATGCATAAAAATAACCGTTATCATATTTATAAATTAAATGATTTGTAACTTAAACACTTTAAATAAAAAGGTCACTTATTCAGCTGCCCATCGTTGCTGATTGAAGACCACTGAAACCTTAAAAGGCTTCCAACTACCCCAGATATACATTTTCTGACAGATTACTAATAGTCCTACTTTCGTTCTATCGTTTACAAATTATCATACGAGTGAAAATTACTATTGATTATGTTTAAACTTTCGTGTAATAAACAATTTGACACGGGAACTTAATAAAAAATATATACAACCTGTAACAGAACGGTGTGGTCATGCCCCCCCCCCCCTTTTAACTTTTGAACCGTAACCAAAAAGTACGAAACAAATTACAAAGATAGCGTTCAATTAATACTTTAAATTAAAATTATTTCGGACATGATCGGATATACCGTCATTAAGTTATAGCCGAAAAACTGCTTTTCATAACAAAAGGGCTTGCCATGAACATACGCTCTTCTGCTGATGCAATTATTTAAGGCTGCGGAACCCTACACTGAGCATGGTACGACATGCTCTTGCCCGTTTTTTTTATATTTTTGTACTTTTTTTTTATTTCATAATATATCGCATGTCACTGCAATCGCCAGAACATTGATTACATTGTATTAGACTGCTTTAGCGGGCATGGTTGTGCATCCATGCACACTACTGTAGTCATTGTGTGAAGACATTCAATTTTTTCGAAGACGATATTAAAAATAGGACGAAGTGGAGGAAAAACACGTAGAAGGCTGACACCATCTCTATTGGATGGGATAAAAAGTCTAGAAGAGAGAGACAGAGAGAGAGAGGGAAACAAAAAGAGTATTTATTGTTCATATATTTTTTTTTTATGATAAATAATACAATAAAAATATTACGAATTATTATATTGTGGTATTTAGAATTTGATAAAATTAGATACTATAATTAAGTATGATTTGTATAAAACGATCCTTGAATCATTCCAGTTTTTTAGTCTTACCAAAGATTAGAACAAACTAGGGCCAAAAAAAATATAACTTTTGAGGGAGTAAAACTTTATAATAGAATACCATCCCATATTAGAAATGTACACTCATTCAATATCTTCAAATCCAAACTCTCAGAATATTTAATAGCTGACAACTCTCTAACAAACAAATGAAGGGTATTGAATTGGTATTTTTATCAAAGTCGATGTAACGACAAAACTATTTAATTGCATAAGCTTAAATAAGTAAGTAATTAGTTACTGTTCTCAAGTAAGTGACATTGCTATGTTTTTATTGGGAATAAATAAATATCGTTAAACTTATTCCTTAACACGTTATACCCGAATGAAAAGGTAGGAATTTTAAAAAAAGGTTTTATAATCCCAATATGTTTCAAATCTAAACTGAAAAGAACTGTGATAACTCCTTTCCACCAACAAACAAAAGCATCTAGAAACCGATAAACAATCATTAATATCGTGTATATCACTCACAATTATGCAGTAGCGTGATCAATGAACGATATGCTAGTGTAATCAAATAATTAGAAATAATGAATCCATTAGCATATTCATACACGATCATAAATATGTAATGGCTGGTAGAACATGGATTCTGCCACTTTAACCTGAGAAGCTGGCACTATACACATGTACTAAAGACCTTGGCGATTGCAGTATCATAGGCCAGATCTCGATAAATAGTTAAAACTGGTACGACAATGTGAGCATAATTAATTACTATTGAGCGATAAATATGAATGGGTATTAAAGCGGAAGTATATCGATATGATATATACTAGCATTCAAGCAGTTAGCGTAGTAATAACACGAGCGCTTTGTGACATAAAACGCGTGTCAAAAACGCTGAATGTACATGAGTACAAATGGTTACCGATTCGGCGTACTTGTAATATGTTTCAGGGCGTTTTTAAAACGCAAGACGTATCTACGTGACCAATTGCACATGTCTCTTAATTACGAGTATCTTCGTGATGTTTCAAACTGAAAACGAGTTTTAAATAAGACATGAAATATTTGGCGTATTTGATTAGTTTCTTGAACGGCAGGTGGCGAAATGTACTCGTAGTTAGCACAACTGCGTACGAAAAGTAAAATAATCTGAATGTTGATTTTGGAGCAAGTCTTTCTTGTTCTATTTTTTTTTTAAAGACGACTCCCGCATTATGTTACAAGCTCTGTGTCGCTGGGAAATTTACGAACATACAAGTCACGAACACAAAGTACACCCAGACTCGGAACAACAATTTGTGCAATTTGTGTATGGGAATCAAATCCACGACCTCTTACGTAGCAGTCGGACACACTCCCACCGCGCCACAGAAGCAGTTCCATCAGATACCAAGAATATAAAAAACAGTGCATCTGTGTTCACACTTTTCGTCACGATAATATCACCTGCGTAGACTTCTCAGATGTTGGCGACCGTGACCGTAAATCGCTCAGGACAATAACCAATTAATAATTTCGTTTCCAACATTAAATTAAATTGTAGTGAACAACAAATACATTTGAATTTGAAGGTACAAACAGGTGGTAGGAACAGGTTATCACCGTCCACTGGTGATGAATAATGCAGGTATCTTGCCCAACTTTCATATATTTCAAGTATAAACATATAATTTACGCGGCAATTTTGTGGTGTAAGGGATACTTTGTAACGATGAAACTAGTTTTTACGAGAAATAAATGCAACATGGAAGATGGATTTTAACATTAAGTGTGAGAAACGCTGTCCTGCTATAGTCTGACGTTGAAGACAGGAGAAATATTATAAGACTATCTTCATGGCAAACTAGATACGCAGAAAATAATAAATATGTAATAACTAATTAAAAATCAGTCTATTCTTTCAGCTTGCAACGCAGTGGGATTGTGTGAGACTACGTGGTTGTTGTTTTGTTTCCCCATATGAAATGGAGGATTCTTTAAATATGTAAGTTCCGTATGAACATTCTGTATTCCTTTTGACAGGTCTTTAGGCCTAGTACGGGAGTCCAATACGTCGAGATAAGTTTTTTTACCCTTTATTGCTAAATGATTACCAAATCCTTTTTTTTTAAAGATAATTAGTAATTGTGTATTAACCCTGTCAGCTAAGCTCACAGTCAGCTAGGTTCACGTCGGTAGTATCATAGGTAGGATTCGAACTCGCGTCCTTACGATTTTGAGTTCTTTGCCGTAGCCATTATGATAATAGTAATATAATAATAATAATATCTTATACCACCGCTTATAAACTGCCGAATGAGCAGATTCGGTATTATTTTTCATATTAAAATAAACATAAAGATGCAGATATTCTCAACAGGTCACCACTTATCATATCCATTATAATCTATACTTATTAAAATATATTTCGTAAAGGCTTCCGCGCGCTGTCAACACAGAGATGCGACAGTATCAGCCATGATCGATTCACCCACGACCGGCGTACGCGCAGCTTTCTCGAACCGCACTCATTTAATGACACTTTTATTGAACCCCAGCTTTGTTTATTTAATTTATATGCCAATATATTTTATGCATTTGTCGAAAAGATAAAGAGGTTGTATTTCGTTAAGTCTTTTCCAATTAAATAAAATATGCAACAAAATGTTTTTTTAAGTTATGATACTATGCACAGAATGTGAGGTGAGTGAACTTGCCCATCAGGTGGCTCATTTGTATGTTTGACACTTACGTATTATAAAAAAATGCCTTTTCAGACACGCATCTCATCCATTTATCATATTCGTAACCCAAAATTACCCTCTGATGAATATAAGGTCAGGGTTAACTTGCAAAAGGGCATAATGGAAAGTAGGAGGCGTATATAAGGGGCGTAATAACGGCTTGGTATAGACGAGTAGTATATAGCACAATAAAAAAAGGTCCTGTCTTCTATTCAGAATAAGTTTTGTCTACATAAATTAGGACGCTCGCTGTTGGAAAAAGTTCTTTCCAATGCGAATCGGAAATTTACTGGATGCGACTTATAAAGGACTCCGAAAGGTGTTTCTTCCACTATCAGTCGAAGCTTCACTTACTTTTACTATTTCCATTTTGCAAGACATCGTGCTAATTGAACCCAGACATGAGCTAAGATTTTTTGATATATTCAATCCATCTAATTGCTGGATGATTGGATGGGATGGTTTCAATCGTCCACACAACTATTCACCAAATAAAATCCATCTAGATTTAAAAGACTTCTATGCATTAGAGTAATTCCCTTTTGTTCTGGAAGACTTTACAAAGACACAAATAACGTCCACAAAAGAAACACCCTGTGTCACATCAAGAAGCTGTCGCTCACAGAAGATCTGCAGTCTTAGGTAATATTTACCTTCAGAAATAAGTGACAAGTTCTCGCAGTGATACTAAATAAAATATATGTTATTGCACTCAGCGGTAAGTCAAGTAATCATTTACAGTTTTATCAATGAGCATTCGCATAAATATCGTAAACATTATAAACGAGTATTCCAGTATCGCTCCGAGCTACGCTCATTTACAAGTCCGACCTCATTGATCTAGATATCTCGCTGAATACACAATTTTGATGTAACTACCTCGGCAATTACATCATTACTACTTCACCTGTGTGTAATGCACCCTATTTTATTAGTAGTAAAGTGAATTTTAACCTTGAGATTATCCAGTCAATAAATGTTTTAAAGAGCTTTTACATTAGTGTTTTCCCCGATGTAATCGATTACTCTGAACTCACTAGTCTCTTCGATCAATGGACAAAACCAATAAAGCGATTCTTGGCAAGCAGTGATTGTATTTTCAGAGCAAGTTATAGGAGAAGGTATGCCTAAGCTTATTCAAAAAGGTGCAATAGCACTAGAAAAGTGAAGGCAGACCGAAAAGCAATACCACAGAATAGAATAGTCCATTGCCATAGTAGGAAGAAGTCGAGTAAGAGCAAAGTTTGAAGACCACAGGGAAACAGAACCATAGCCTTCACGCATAGGTGAAGGTACCAATAGCATACCCATAGAGCATGAAATAGAAATAAAAATATTACGATGTAACAAATAACATAAACGCCAAATACAATTGTACCCAATTTTATAGCTCTAAGGAAGATAATATAAAAGTTGATTACTTCCTTGTATTTGATGCTGGTATTGATACAAGTGAACTGCAAAAGTGGGCCCGAGTAGGAAAATAAAATACATCGTACATACTGCAAAATGACTGCAACAAATTTCTGGAACAATTTTATTGTTGCTCACTAAACATTGTGTTTCTATATTTGTTTATATCTGTATTGTTGTCAAAGAGGGTGGTCCAACTTGGGTGAGGTCTTGCTTGTTATAAACTCACAAATAAACACGAGAATTTAATAAATAATAGTTTTTAGCTATTAAGAAAAATTTTATATAACTTCCGTATCCTATTTGACAAGAAAATTATACGATACAAAATTGGCACAGGTGAAGTGTCATTATTTTTGTTTGTTGTTTAGTAAATTTATAGAATTACCAAAATCCAGACACTTCAAAAAATCATGCATTTACAATCCAGCAAAAAAAAACAGCTAATATTGCAATAATGAAAGTTGAAATTATTGTTTCTATTATTGTTGATTGGTATAAACATAATAATGTATGGATTTAGAAGAATTTGAACAATACTGAGGTAAACAAACTACACTGGCAAGTGTAGAGAAGTCTCTTAAAGTCAAAAATGGAAAAGGTATAAAACTATTATCATCGAACAATCACGTTTTCCTGTAGTGTTTATGGACGATACAACAGTACATTATATTAATAAGCAGCATGTACAGGACGTAAACAACTTTCGATCAATCGATTCGAGAGAAAACATCGTAACGTCTCAATAAGAGGACGAATACCGTGGGCGGTGACCAGGGCCTTTCGACACTAGTGGTTTCTCCGATGTAATCGATTGCAATTCGCTACCAACTTTCAATCGATTGACAAAAATCGAAATAGACACTTATATAAATAATGATTCAATGATTTGAAAATAGAACTACTTATATTAATGTAATTTAACGAATAGGTGTTCGTTTGAATTGTATTTGACACTAAAGAAAGATAGTGTTATGTAAGGTGTGGTTCAATGGCCTTTACACAGGTTATGGTCAGTTTTTTATCATGTTTCATGATAACACCAAGGAGATACCAAATGAGAAAAAGAAAATATCTAAGCCTGTCAAGAAGTCTTCTGTAAGAGAAAGGTGACTTCTTAGATAACTAAGCAACATCCTCAATTCATAGAACAAAAGGCACCTACGATGACAATTCAAATACCTACTTACTTAATATACATACCATAAACATACAAAATTTAAAACTTCAATTAATCTGTTAGTTTATGGGATACAACATCATATAAAAGGCAAAAACATATTAGAATATAAAGATGACAACAGTAACCATTCATAAGAAATTATAGTAATATTTTAAACTAAACTATCGCTATTCATGTAAGCCTCCTTATACAGAGCTCTTGGTACATTTGACAAATCGCTCAGAAGGCCAAAATTATCAAAAACAGTTACATGAGATATGACTACAAAACTGCTAACTAGTGACCACCAAAAACGTAATCATAGAGCAAATAAACTGTTTAACATAATTAATGCGATCGTTTTTTAAATCAACATAATTATAATAAGACAGCTTCTGCAACCGAGTTTGTACGTGTGGCTTTTTTTGGGTTTTATTCTTTCTTTTCTTCTTTTACTTCACTTGCCGTACTATGGCACAAGGGATTTGACGACATAGGACTAGTTCTTTTAAAGTCCTTTGCTTTATCTACTTCTGGTTGTAACTATATCTGTTTCAGACCTATTGGGATAAATGTACAAGTAACCGATGTATAGTACACACTCGAGACGAACATTTATACACCTCACAAAAATCTGTCTTATGTGGGAATCGAAGGTAATTTTCTTTTTTAGAGGCTATAAAATTCTACCTACAAAACACACGAGTATAGTACTTGCATAACATTTTACCTTAGTGCCTAATGGTTGCTTCGAAAATATGTATATTATTTATTGATTCTCACAATAGTTTTTGGATCGTAATCAATTGAAAAAAGCTCTACCTATATTGTTGAAATAGTTTTTGTGTGAACCAACAAACAAAAAAGACAAAAAATCTAAAAACCTCTTTGAATCAAAGAAACCTAATTAGCAAAATAGAACCATGTTTAACAGACACACCTTTGTATAATACTACATATGTAGGCGAAAGGACAATTCACATATAAATAATTAAGTAATTAAAAACCTAGGAGTGTTTAATAAAGAACTTATGAGATATGTGGGTAGCGTGTATAATTTAAAATTGCCATTTTTTTCCGTGGGCAACCCACGGTCAGATTAGTCAGTATTTCGACATTCTCGGCCCACATGAGCCAGTTATTAACATAAAACGCTACAATTCATTGTGCAATAAACGCGATATGCGATTTTATCTAGCGACAACATGGCAATGTAAAATTCAGAAACGTGCTTTTTCGAGAAAACCAATATTGGTGTGTTTGTCAACCCTTTGTGGTATTTGGGCAAATGTTTGTGGAGATTTGGTTTTGTTTGGTAGATTTTATGTTTGAACCCAATGTACCTAGTTCATGCAAGCTGTCTACAATGGTACATTTGTTTTGAATTTTCCATTAAAATTGAGATCTGAGTTGGACTATGTCCACTTCAATTTGATATATATTTGTAGTAGCTCCTTACTTTGAAAACATTGTAAAATGGACAATTCAAAACGTGTGATATGATTTAATCGCTTTGTTATTTTCGTAAGCTTTACTATTGTTTTAGGCATATGCCTATCAGTAATTTCAAATCTGTCAACGAACGACATGATATGTACAGCAATTGCTTCATAAATATGCTATTAAGACTATTCAATTTGAATTTCAAAAAAGAAAGCTAATGTATCTCTTATCAGGTTTAAAACAACTACTTATCTATTATTCCTAATAAATAAAAGCCTCATTAATTCTCTAACAAAAACCTAACTTGATTGTCACATATATGTCAAAATATTGACAACTTTCTCCGGAAGAAATAATGGCCGGTAATAAAAATAATTCAGAAACAGTACCTAGTTATTAAGCTGTTTCAAATAATATTATTACTGTTATATTATTTATATGTCGTTATATAACGTCAAATTATATGACTAGTTTCCGTACACGCGATTTATATACGGATCATAAGTATGCATGATAATATGACTATTAATAACATTTAACAAGGAAATAAACCGACGTTCAGAACTGTTTAGTAGTTGATTCCAATCGTTTGTTCTTTTTACTTTATTATTGTAGATGTTGTATGCTTTTACCCGCTTACAGTGTCGACTTGGGAATCCTGTAATGAAACTGTAATGTTTTTAAAATAAATAAAAATAAATAAATAAATTGTCCGCTAAAAAGACCGTTATAGCTTGAAAGTTTTCCTTTGAAATTTTATCTGCCTCTGTGGCGGTGGGCGGAGAGTCCGACTGCTACGCAAGAGGTCGTGGGTTCGATTCTCACACGGGACACCAATTTGTATGATCCACAAATTATTGTTTCTAGTCTGGGCGGACTTTGTGTCCGTGACTTGTATGTTTGTAAAGTCCCCCGCGACAGGGCTTGTACGGGAGTCGTCTTATAAAAAAACAAACTAAATAATCTTTAAAGATATGATACCAAATCATAAAAAAGCCCACCCTATGAATACTGAAAACACTGAAGTCAACATATTTAACGTTAAAGGCAATCTATATAGAAAGTGATAGACCATAAAGAGTAAATCCAGGTCAAATAATTTGACTATAAGTATTTAGCGTGGATTCAAATCTTTCTATCTTTCAAAAATGCAATTATTGTATTTATTTAGCGTGGATTCCATATGGATATCTTCAAATACCAAATAAGATTTGACAACGCTGCTACAGAAGTAAAAATTCAATTAAATAAACAGAATCATTTCAGAACCTCAATATTGGATGTTGATTAAAAGGTCGATGCAAACATTGGCCCCATAGTTGCTCCAACACAAACGCCAACTATCAGAAGCCAGTATTTCAACCGGAGAATAAAACGGTACGTATTTTAAAGTTTCCAACTTCATTGAACATTTACACCCCCACAACTGAATTTTACGATACCCCAGTGAATATTTCAACGGTCATTACCTACGTATTGAATTTTTATGAACTTTTTATTTCAAATTACTCTGGATGCGTTAAACCGTAAATCTTTGCAACGCGTCTGTAATGTAATCAATTCTTTGTGACGATTTGTTTGTTTTCACTTCAAGTAAACGATATCGAGTAAACAATTTTGCATAAAGTATGCAATAAGTAAGTAAGTTATGCTAACGTTATTCAGCTTGTTTACACATGGTAGAATTTACTACACAACGAGACAGTCAAAACAATGATGTGTGATCGTCGGTTTAGCCTGAGGAAGTTGTTTTCCTATGTGACGTCAAACGACGCATAAATATACCTAATGTTCTTCAGCCAAATAATAAAAAGTCAAATTTATAATTTTACATTAGACTAGACTTCAATAGAGCACTGCGTCATTAACGGGAAATAGAACCTTTTTGACACGTAACAGAGAAATTACACAGCCTAAAAAAATACTACTTCATAATTTCCTATCACAATACTTAAAGTATTTAGGGACAAGGCTTAGTAATAATATTGCGGACACTGAAATGAACTCAACAACAAAGGTAAAACCTGAACACAAGGGTTATTCAAATCTCGCGACTTGATAGCATACATCAAGATTTAACAATACGACCCAGAAAGACAGTTACACATTTAATTGCAGCGCATTCCACCGTGGATACTCTTGACCACAAACCCCGAATCCAGGAGCAAGGGTCACATCCCGAAAAACTTGAAACATAACTGCAACCTGCATTCACATAACGAAGCCTTACATTATCCATCTGATAGCGAACAACCTCTGCTAACTGCCACAAAAACAATGTCCGCCACACTGGTTTACAGATAATATTTCAGATGGAACAAAGCTCATACAATTTTGCCAACCGACAAAGCGGCATCGCAAATCTCATTTGCAGACAACAAACAGATAACTATCTCATTCTTTCAACAATGGCCGGTAGGCTCATAAACAGAGCCTAATTAGTAATATTCCGAGTGCATTGTGGTATCTTAACAAATGGACAATAAGATGGAAGCGTGGTTATCTAGGGCGATAAGGGCACCGCGCCGGGGAGCGACAATTATCAGCCAATGACGTTTGGTTGGTGCGTTTTCGCCGCGAGGAAATTCAAAACCGAAAATCGCAATGTTTGCAAACCATTACTCGGTAGATTACGCACGAGGAAAGTTAGTTTGCGAGTTGTGCGCCGGTGGAAGTTGTTCTGCAAGCGGTCTCGTTTGTGTAAGCTTACGCGTACGAGTCGAGATAGGATCGTGGTTGGAATACGTAATGGTTGGTAGTGCTCGCCCATGTAGCTCCCGCTTATTGTTCCAACTCTTGTCTGGCGTAGAACGTAAATTGAATAAGTGAGTCCTAGAAAGCTGAGTTATGACCGTTTCGATTGGACTTTCTTTGGCTAAATTGGACTCTAAGTCATAACTTGATTTATTGGCATTGTATAGATTTTTGAATTGATATGTTTTCCTGTTCGGAGCTGACGCACTTTATGTGCTAGGCGTTGGGTACATACTGTTGGAAATTAACAAACGATGTTGCTTCAGCTTACTAGAAACTGTATTGAAAACCATAAAATGTGTTGGCTTGCATTTTAATGGCATGACAACGACGAATGGTGATATTATGCAAGATACTCCATAATTGCTGTGTACCTAGACAGTAAAACGTCTTAGGCAGCCGCCCGGTAATTCGCGTAAAATTACATTATTTTTAATAAGAAAGCCTACTGTGCGTAAAAAGCCTGTTTTAACACTGTCTTTAAGTCACGGTTAATTGAGTTTGACGTTTTATGCTTTTCATAATCGTCTACGCTATTATTAAGTAGCACGCAATAAACACATTAATTTGTAAACCTTGAATTATGTAGTTATCTATCATTTACCCCTAATTTTTGAACACATTATAAAAAAATAATTTTATGTGGCATCTCTACGCTAATTCAGAGGACTAAATAGATTTTTAATTACTTAGGTACTCCAGCAAAGAGAAATACATAAGTTTGCATACAGAGAATTACTAACACCTAAGTATTTATTTACTAGCGGTCGCCCGCGTTGAGGATTTTACCTTTTTTAAGGGTTGATTTTCACTTTCGATCAAAACACTGAAACATGTGTTTCTTTAGGTACTTTAAATTTCACCGATCTTACTTAAAAATTGACGGAGTTCCATACAAACTTTACAACTCATCAATTCCATACATAAATTTAAAAAATAGCACTGCTTCGTACATTTATTATTTTACTAGCGACCCGCACAACTACGTCTGCGTCAATTTATCCCCTTTTTGAAACATTTTTCATTGCTGCTCTGCTCCTATTGGTCGTAGCGTGATGTTATATATAATATAATATGCTATTTTTCAATTTGAACCAGTAAGTTCTTAAGATTATCGCGTTTAAACAAACAGACTTCAGCTTTATAATATTATAGTAGATAACAAAAATAGCACGAATATCATTAATTCGTCATTTTTGATCTACGTCATAAATGCTGTGCCATTTCAGTTTTTTTTTTAATTACGAGTGAGAAGAAGGTTATCACTAGTAATCTTGTTAACCTGACTAACTAGCAGTACGAGACAGTTATGAGTGGGATCCGAACACGCGACACGTCGATTATGAATCAGATGCCTAACCATTAGGCTACCGGTGCATCCCATTTTTTTTAAAGATTGTCACTTAGAAAGATCATGATTGATGATAATGTCGTTCTACTTTCAACTTTATACCATATAATTATAAAAATTACAATCATTTACTCCGTGGTGTGGTAAGCGAGGTTAAGTTTGCAATACGAAGTTTATAGACGAAGTGCCTATATGTAACTCTTTTTCTTAAAAATACAGTGCCACAAAGAGCACGTTAAGCACTTCGATCCTCTGGAATATCTCCCCAATTGGTTTCAGCGAGGAAATGGAAAATACACAAAATTTACAGCTCTTTGCGAACTCGCTTGTATTACAATGCAAAACGAATACTGTGTCCCTTATGAGTGACTGCCATTACCAAATAAAAATGGAAATTGTATAATTATAATATTTTTATTGTATTGTAATAACATTTTAACTAAAGAATGAAGCGGCGGTAGCCAAATGGCTAAGGTATCGGTCTCGCAATCGTGAGGTCGCGGGTTCGAATCCTACCCATTATACTATCGACGTGAATCCACTCCTAACACAAGCCTTTGAGCTTAGCTGGAGATGTTAACAAGATTGCTAGTAATGTGGGACTCAATCCCACATAGCTAGTTATCTTTTAAATGAAAAAAAATAAGAAAAAAACATTTTAACTAGTTTAAATTATTAATTTCAATCATAATCAGTTTCACTCGTAATTTTTGTCAGTGTCACTTGTTTTTATGTAATATGTGGATAACGCCGTTACCCATTTATATATATTACTAGATGTTATTTTTAAGAGCTAAGTATATTGTGTAACTGTATGTTTTCCCGAATAAAATAAATAAATAAATAAACTCTATTTTTCTACTTTTTATAAATAATATTAATCTCATGTGTAATCTATTAATATAATAAAATAAGTCTTGACTCGTTCAAATTTCTGCTCTCCTCGTCCAAATGTTGAGTCAACATTTGCGCAGAGATTGAATTTCTGAATGATAGTGATATATATCTATCTATCTGAATTTAAAAGCGCATTAACAAATATTGACTTTATGTATACCTTCCTCCTGAGAACATTTTATATCCCCAAGGGCGATTACTATAATAATCTATACTAATATTATAAAAATGAAAAGTTTAAGCTTGTGAGGTTGTAGGGGTAATCTCTGGATCTACTGAACCGATTTTAAACATTCTTTTACCAATAGAAAGCCACGTTATTTGTGAGTGTCATAGGCTATATAACATCAAGCTAAGGCCCATAGGAGCTAAGCATTAATGAAAAATGTTGCAGAAAAGTTGAAAAGGACGCCAACGAAGTCGAGCAGGTCAGTTACTGTTAAATACGTAACGACAGAATAAATTAACTTTTGTTACAAATAAGATCGTTATCTAGTTGTACACACACATATAGATAATAAGTGTTATTTATGCCTAAGTAGACTGGTACGTCACATAATGACATACGGCTTTGGAATAATTCTTCTAAACCATGGTGTTAATGGCACTGATTGATGAACGCGGAATATCTTAGAGCTTGCCGCACAGTTTCTAAGTTATTGACGGAAATTGATGTAAATGTTGAGGTTAGCTTTAGCTCAAGGTCTGACTGGTCAAGCTCGTTTTAATTTAAACTAACTTTAGACCTCACATAATGCTGTTTCACTGTGATTTCGGTCTTCATTGTGGCCTTCTCAATTTTGGCTATGGAACTTGGGTACCTATGGGTGTACCTCTACTCCCAAAGCTTTTGGTAGGCTCCACTGAATTATTAATATAATAAAGCTTTTAATAAATATGAGTCAAGTCTATCCCTTGCGTACCTACTCTCTATCTTCGACTAGCCAGCCACTGATTGATGACCAGTCGCTGCACAAACTTAGAAGAAGGTACAACAAAAAAACTGTTAAAAATTGTAGTGAACCACTTCATTTGGGCGATATTAAAGGGGATAACACTTGATATCCAACGATGGCTGTGTTGTTGCTCGTTTGTGCAGAACCAGATACTAAGAATGACGGTTATTCGGATATTATCTTAACATACAATATGATTTGGTGTGGTGATAGATTCTATGAACCACTACATTTACACACCTAAGTACGTAACTCACACTTGTAAGGTAGGCAAAGACTGCTTTGCACCATTGGTTATGATCCCTATACTTTGCTTTTACATCCTCAACACTAATAACACTTTACCCTTACTCTCTTTCTTTAGAACGAAATTCATGAATTTTCGTTTATTTACGGGGACTATTATAATCAATTTTCGAGTAAGCACAAAAAGTTCAAACCCATGAGATTTTCTGGAACGAGTGGATTAAATAGATGTTCCTGGCTCTGTATACTACCACCTCATTCTTGATCGAAACTTCGTTTTCATTGAATTAGAGTAGGCTTCCTGGTACTTCACAAATAGCGTTTTTTTAAGAAATGTCCACATACCAAATGGGAGAATTTCTCCAAAAACGCAATTCTTTCTTTTTTCTAAGTATGTTTTCCTTGGTTTAAATATTGTAAAAAATTTAAACGATACACGAACGTAATTGGTGGATAAAAACCGATCGGATACAACCAAATCGGCACGTCTGTTTCCACTCAAAATTGTAAGTATACCTATCAAAACCTTGTGTACCTAAGTATAAACTAACTATTACGAGCAATTAAGACATGACGGTTCTAGCGTTTTACACTTTATTACCGCTTTCCTAGAACTGTAATTCTGAAATACTACGTTTTACTATTTTGTAGTGACAATGCGTTTACTACATTGTGCCCATCGTAGTTCGTTTTATAGTAGTATTAAATACATTTTTTGTTGTTTAGGACTCTAAGGTGGTAAATCTTCCAAGAGAGTAAGCAGAAACAGTCAAATCATGACTCGAGACAATTAAATTTTTGAAGACAGCCCATTTCAGGACACCGAGAGTAGCAGGTGCAATATAAAGTCTTTATGTGATGCTCAGATTGCCATATTGAATATTGGTGATGGTGCTATGTGGTAATTATTATATTATTAGGTGTAATTATTAATGTGATCTTTGTCTGATTGCTTTACATAGTCTAGGTTTGTGTATTAAGATATGGTAATTACTCTTTGACGCAAGATTACCTAGTCAGCGAGTTGTCTATAATAGTGTCAGACGTGGAAGACCTAGATGTCATGCATACTCGTAAATCCGCTTACGTTTTTACTTGCATTTATGTCATGATCATCATCATCAGGATGCGGAAGGCAAAGGACGAATGTTTTGGCGAAAATTAGGAGAGGCTTATGTCCAGCAGTGGACCGATACGGGCTGCCTTTATGTAGGTATATGTAAAAAATAATTTCTAAAATTGCCTTGTCGACTTGTCGTTTTAAAGTTTGTGAAATATTAATATTTCACACACTTAAAAGTGCAAAACTTTGTTAGACGGTAGTAGTGTATATAGTGAAATTAAAAGGAAAACTATCACAGCTAAGTAGGCACAACAAGTTTACGAGTAACAGCTGATAAAACGAGAAGTAACAATATTTTCGTACAAATTTCATTAGTTTATTATTATTATGAAACAAAACAGCAGAAAACCCACTTATTAAGCCGCATTATTCGGATGTGGGGGGACTATGGAACCCTACATTGTGCGTGGTCCGACATGCAATCCGGCTTTTTAATTTTAAGCAAAAGAGCTAAACACGAAATTTCGCAGATCTAACTTCAAAACTGACAGAGTTTCATACAATCTTGCAACCCATGGAAAATAGTTCCACCCTTATGGGACGAAATTCCAAAAATCCTTTCTTAGTGGATGCCTACAACATAAAAGGCATCAACTGCCAAAATGTCAAGTTTGTAACTCTAAGGCTTTAGGCTCTGCGTTGATGAATCAATCAGGACAAGTGGTTGTATATGTATAGACAGTTGAATTACAAGTGTTATAAAGGAGTTCCGTCGCTAAAATTCAAATGATCAGTATATTCTTCAACATCGTTTCGCAATTAAGACATGACAGCATCATAAACAGTCGCTTTCCATTACTATTAATATCTGAATCTTAAAGGAATACTTGTTCTATTATACATAAATCTTTCAGAGTATTCTCCTGAGCACTTAATCAGTATTTAATCAATTCTTTCCATCGCAAGTGCGCTAAACATTGATAGTTTTACGATGGTGAACTTAATCACGATCTTTGTCGCGAGAGCCTTTGTGCGCGCTGTCAGTCGCCTGTCCTCTCTTTTACTGACCAGTTACATAATAACCTCATGTTGGATGTCAGTAACAAATGGTTATACTTGTGGAGATGTCACATTGTTTCAGATAGTAGCTGCTCTTGAACATGCTATGTTAACTTTGACGGTGCTTCTCAAAATATATGCTTATGTAGGTAATATTTCGAAATACTTTTGGCTGTTTGTGATACCTACCTAGGTCATCATCACAAACACCCAGAAGTGTTTCGAAATATTTAATATTTTTGATAGCATCACTAGGTAAATGCCAAGACGAACGCTTGGCCCAGTACCACCAATTACCGAGAATATTGAAGTCGGAGTCTCAGACCACTTTGGATCACTCAGCGTTGCACATTCTGTGTCCGTGTACGATATCTATAAACGCATTGGTCGGACGCGTATGTTTGATTACTTTCTGTTTTCGAAATTTAATGACAATACTGAAACCAATAATCGTGATTGACTGCCTCTGTGGCGCGGTGGGAGTGTGTTCGACTGCTACGCAAGAGGTCGGGGGTTCGATCCCCACCCAGGATAAAACTTTGTGTGATGAGCACGATGGTTTATTCTGCGTCTAGGTGTTATTTATCTATAATATGTATGTATTTAGAAATATATAAGTATGTCTATCAGTTCTTTGGTTGCCATAGTACAAGCTCTGCTTAGTTTGGGAGTTGTGTGAGTTGTCCGAAGATAATATAAAAAAAAAGAACTGGCGCCTTAAAAAAGCGTGTGCTAATAAAATATCTACTTTCTACATTTGTAATCTCACATAAAGCCTAATCTTATGAAGAAAACATCAAAATTTACTAGTTCCTTACACTGCACGCGTGATATCTTGGTCAAGCCTGAATCGCCGATTAAAAAAGTTACCTGTAGATTTGAATCTAAAAAGTTCTGTGTTGAGTATGTTTTGTGTACTCGATTTTAATGTTTGTAAAACATACAGGGAATATTTCATAGAGAGAGAGATAGTACCAAATGGTACCTATACAGCAAAGACATTCTTGCACATTTTCAATATGGCCGGCCGGCACGTGTGAGCCCTCTTTCAGCCTACAAGACGAATAGCTGCCGCATCGATTCCGTATCCTTAGTGGTCGGCGTCCATTATTTAAACTTTTTACTGGTACCGTCATGTCATAACGTTGCGTTACAAGTAAAATGTGTGTTTATTATGAAAACATGAGGCGAAATATTTATTGGTTGAATGATTGAATGACGTTGCTTGGCTACGGTCAGCAATAAAGTTTGATGAACCGGTTTTAAATTCGACTATTTTTACACATACTTAATCGTGTAAAAGACACAAAACTATTATTTTATTTTAATTAATCGTATATATTATATATAATTTAGATAAGATGAGGGATAATATTTTGTATTCCTGATCTCAACATATGTTTTTAATCAGCTTGCTAGCTAAAAGATAATTTCTATAACGGGATTACATTTTATTATCAGACAAACTTAATCTTTTAATCTCTTACAAGTAGAAAAAATATAAGATAAATCCTTTGCTTTGTAAACCAAATGTGCTTATATATATAGTCAGAACCGTTTTTATTTTTATGTCCAAATTTTTTTTTCATGTTGATTAGTTGAGTCAATCACTTTTTATTGTAATTTTTATAGAATATACAATGAACACCAGCGCTGACTCCAGTAGCAATACTGGAAAGGCATTACAATGCTGAGTTAGATCCAAATTTTTTACACACGTGAATTATTTTAAGTTTTGCCGATAAGAATTGCCTAAATGTAAAAAATAAACGCTTTTTCTTTCTTTCTTCTTCTTTCTACTTAATATTTGAAAAATTGAGCTTTTGTTCACTTGTATTGCTGACTGTACCGAGTCGTTCAATAGAAACGATTAAAAAATATTATTGGTTGTTGCAAATCATCGATGGCACTAATTTATAGGTAAGTTTGAATGGTAGGACGTAAACTATTGTTATTAGCGGTACTGGGGACTTATTTATTTGTCTTTGCGAATGTTTTATGGGGGGCTCTAATACTGAATTTACCCGTAAATTGGGACCTATATATTGGCGTGAGTGGAACTAGTGTAATTGAGGGAAAATAAAATGTATTTCATAATATCTTGGGACAACTCACACAATCTTTCTAAGCAAACTAAGCAGAGCTTGTATTATAGCAACCAGACAACTGATTAACATACTTATATATTTCTAAATACATACATATTATAGATAATAACACCCAGACGCAGAATAAACCATCGTGCTGTCACACAAAGTTTTATCCTGGGTGGGGATCGAACACACGACCTCTTGCGTAGCAGTCGGATAGGTACACTCCTACCGCGCCACAGAGGCAGTGATGAAGATATTTGTTTAGATTCAATGCACTAAATACCGAAACTACCTGAAAGATTGATTGATTTTTGGAACGTTAGATATTTCTAAACGGTGCACAGCCACCAGGAATAGTTCGTGAAATACATCTTAATCAAAAGCGTTGCATTTTGTAACCTAAGTGAATGAAGTACTTTGACATATTTTACTTATAAAAACTCATTTAATTCAAATTGGGTTTTACTACTAGGTACTACTACTCTGCTTTTCTCATCTATTACTCTTTATCAACAACTCTACCTCGTTGTTATAAAACTAGAACTACCTACATAAATGAGCAATTGCCACTTCAGTCACATTGCTTCAAAATTGTTAATTCCTCGGGCTATTGTAACAAAATCCCAATAAAAAGAAAATAATTCCTCATCCCCATAAATCAGCTGTTTTCAAATCAAACAATTGGCTCGCCACTTCGTACGCAAAAATCGAAACAATACGACATCGATCACGAATCGATTGTACCGATTATCGGTAATTTCGGCCCAAAAAGTGGGTCCAAATACCTGCGTTACAACTCAAGTGAATACTTCTATAATGAAATGACAATTACCTACGACGGGCTGGTGGATTCCTGGAGACCTTACCGAACTGTTGATCGAAAGCTTGATTGGATTACTGAGGGTTCTCGATTGGATCTCGACTTGATATGATGCAATTAAAATAAATGTATTTTCTTCTTTCTTTTTTATGAAGTATTGGTTTTATTTTTTTGGCGTCGATGTTTTTAGTATTTTTTTCAGAAAGGTAAATTAATTTCTCAGGAGAGGATAGTATATCCCTCACGATTTTATTAAAGGGTAGATTACGCAAAATAGGGTTCGTTATATAGAAAACATAAATATACTAATATAATTTTAGAAAAATTGTAAAAAAAATTTAAGGATATGTCTTAATATTAACCCGTAAAAAAGCCTTGAAGTTACGTAAAATGCTTAAAACGAGGATTTTCGTGTTGTCATAGTTATGGCGTTCGTAATCTAACGTTCGTATATGAACGAACGATTATTCGACTTTATTTTGTCCTGCGCTCATGCGCACTGGCAAGTAATGGTAGTGTGCGGAAAAGCGAGGCGGGCGTCCGTGTCACTATGTGCGTAGCGCTAAATGAATAATTCACTCGGTGTAATGCCCCCATAAGGCGGACACACTAGAATTAGGGATATTCAGAATTAAGAGGGAGAAGATATGTTTCTATCACCTCTTACGATAAAAATCTAAATCGATTGATCTCATTTAGATCAAACAAGAGTAGTGGTAAGGTTTTCTCATCTCTTTTCTTGTAATCCTGATCAGATGATGCAAACATAAATCTATACTGTCACTAGTGTTGTGTTTAAAATGAATAAAGTTATTAATGGCGAAGTGCCAGCATAAATCGGTACAAAATTACCCATCTACTAACGGTACCTACTCTAATTTATTAATTTTAAAATTTTCCTAAAAACATTTGTTTTTAGGAAAATTTTAAAATTATTTAATTTTAAAATTTTCCTAAAAACAAATGTTTTTAGGAAAATTTTAAAATTAATAAATTAGAGTAGGTACCGTTAGTAGATGGGTAATTTTTATTACGTACATAATATAGGTATATATAACCTATAGTAACAGTAATACTTTTTGGTTATTGTTATTGCACACACATATTTCTAGTGACTTCTATCAAACTGTAATTAATCTTCATTTATATATCAACCCGTATGATGTCCCACTGCTGGGCACGAGTCTCCCAGTAGAACCTACTTATTGTAGATCCTGGGGGGTAATTGCCAAAATCGCCACGCTTGGCGAGCGGTTTGGGGATCGCAGTAAGGCTTTAGAGTATGCAGAGGACGCTGCTGCCCGTCCTCCGGTGTGACATCCCTTAGTCGCCTTGACGACACCCACAAGAAGTGATGGGGTGATATTATTCTTAAGGCGATACCACAGGGCTTACTAATTAAATCTTCATTTAATCGAAACTATTTTCTCCTCGCGGCAATTTCCCTTATCGTATGAATACTCGCCAGGGAGGCTATATGGGGACATGGATCCAACTCGCAGAGGCTTTTTTAGCCCTTGTTGTCCCACTGCAGGACAAAGGCCTCCCTTTGTGGGGACAAAGGGAGGGGAAGAAGTCCACTTCTCTCTCTCTTGTGCAAAAGCTGACCAGTATTTCTGGTAACAATCGAATTCGTTTCGCACTCTTCGCATGGGTTTGCCGCGACGTCGAGATTTTAAACTCAAGATGAAATGGGACACATAACAACGACGGTACCTACTACTCAAACAGTTACTAGTCATAATCCATACCTGGAAGGAGTAATTGCAATATGTGGAAACTAACAATGGATTATGGAATCCAGTAATTCACGGATAAGTACCCTTTAATAATAATTATTAGAAACGTTTATATGAGGAAATTTATATGAGGCCTTAAAGATGTGCAACAGCAATTAACTCAACTGAAATATCGTTAAGACGATACCACTGGTAGGGGCAGAGGCGAGCATTTATCGGACGTTCGATTGTTTTATAAATAAAGGCGACCGCAAAAAATACTACCGATCAATCGTGCGAAAGTCAAGCGATGGGACCCGATAACCACATCCCACAGAAATTTCAACTTTCCCACTCAAGATTTAAGATATATTTCTCATCGTTATACAGTTAAGGGCATTACTCGTTGGAAAACGACTACTCAGAGAAAACCAGACTCTATTTTTATTGATCAAAGTCGATTTTAGAATGGTGTCCTTTGACGTCATATTCGTGCGTCTACGAACGTGAAAGATTTTATACGAGAGTTGTCCAAACATTTTATACTTTCAAATCTGTGAGCTTATCTGTAGTGATGATCTGAAGAGCGTTATCTTGGTTGGATCAGCTCATGGGAGGGTCCCTTAGATCTTTATTACATGCGCCATGGTGTGTAACCACACAGTTTACCTTTTATTGAGCAATAATGAGCAACAATTACGATTCTTTGAATATCACTTGAGCTTTTAATTAAGATATAAATATTGGAATTAGAGCTATGTGTAGTTTGAAAAACGATTATGATTTTGGAATGGCATTGTTAGTAGTAATAGTTTAAGCTTTATGTAAATTATGTGTTTTATGGGATATTTGGCGTGTGGTCTTGTGTTGTAATAGTATAATTACGCTATTAAATTGAATAGTTGTTTATATTATTATGTGGGTAGAAGCATCCTATTTGTTAACTTAGCCCTACTGCTAACACTTAATAATAGTTCACTAAGAAATAACTATGGTACCAAAATTTCATCCTACATGATTTTCCAGTTAAAATCCTATTATGGGATTACTATTTCTCAATTTGCGAGTTGAAATAGCAAAATCCTTCATAATCCTGGAATTCCAGCCGTGGGAATATAGGAATAGTGATAAATGATTTATTACTAAATGATGACAAGAAATTTAGTGTCATTTTTATGGTGCTCCCACACGCGCTGCACGCAGCCCGTAAAACGGCTCGAAAAGCAATTCGGCAAGCAGTATTACACAGGCCAGCAGGCCAAACAAGCCGTTCACAAACAAGCGAGCAGTATGTTTGTTCATGCCCGTTAAATGTTGCTTTAAATGGAAGCGTATGAATGCAGCATTACATAGTATAAAATAGTCGCTTCTCGCGATCTATCGATTTGATAGAATTGGATGTAAGCACTCAGTAATGATACTGAGTAGGTAGGTACATTATAACCCTTGAATTTGACTATACCGTTACGTTGTATGCAGATGTTCTTATGTTGTGAACATCTGTATACAACGTAAACAGTATTTTATAAGTTTTAACTTGGATATAATTTGTAGTCGCTAAACGAACCGCAGACAATTAGGTAGTTACTTTCGCATTTCCTTCGGAATTCGTCATGAAATTAGATGATTCACATACCTATAATACTCATAATTATATCAGTAATATTGTTTCGGACGTAATTTCCTGTCAAGGGAATAAACCATACTCTTAATAATAATTAGTCATACTAAATGTAGAAAGGTTGCGGTAAATTATTTTATTTTGTGTTAAAACCCATTTAAATTATGCATTAATAATTTATATTTTTAAGTTAGGTATATATAACTAGAATTAAGTATTACTAATACAATCTAGCGTCTAAATCTAAAAAGCAATTTTAATGTAACTTTTTATTGCTTAACTAGCGGCCTGCCCCCACTCCAAGATCTATTAAATTTATAAGAAATCATCTGTTGGTCATACACATAAAATCTTTATAAAATATAATAACTGACTGAATGACTGGCCTGTTGGTCTAGTGGTTAGTGACAATGACTGCTAAGCCGGAGGTCGTGGATTCTATCCCCGCCCAGGATATAACTTTGTGTGATGAACAGTGGTTTATTCTGTGTCTGGGTGTTATTTATCTATAATAATGTATGTATTCAGAATTATATTAGTTGTCTGGTTTCCATAGTACAAGCTCTGCTTAGTTTGGAATCAGATAGCGTTGTGTGAGTTGTCCCTAGATATTATTATTATTATCTAAATTTACTGTAATTTTTAACAAAGTGTAATTCGTAAGTCAAATTCAAAATTATTTATTCACTTAATATGCAAAACAACACGTGTGATTCGTAGGGATTCTACATGTACATGTAATGCCAAGTTCGCAAACAATAGGTAAAGCCGGAGAAAACAATCTGGCAATAAAAACTCGCACCATGTTAAAGGACTGATGCAAATTATATTATTAAAAAGTTGAAACATGATATAAACTAAAGTAATAATGTTGATTCTTTTAGTTTAGAAAACTTTAATAATAACGAATAATATTTTTTCTGTAATTGTTTTTTGTTAAGTGGTCCCTTTTGCCTTCTTCTCCCGCTTATCGCTGGGTAATCTTTTATCTTCGTTTATTTGTCAAATCATTAGTAAGTACTATTCAAGACCCTGTTCCCCTCCGCGAATTTAAAGCCCCGAAAATTATCTATATTCTAGATCCGTCATTGTCCTTATTCGTATACAAATAATGTATATATATATTTTTACCCGAAAACTTTATCCATCAATGAGTAAGCGTCCCACCAGCAGTAAATTTTGATGTCCAATTGTCCACATTTTGATTTTTACTCGTTTTCAAGTAAAACTATCAAGTAATATCGTAAATGAGTACGGATTAACCCTTTAATATTCAACACCAAGTCAATACAAATTACAGTTAACAAAAGCTTCACAAACCTACTACGAGTATCATGAACCAAATGAAACAGAAACCAGTAGCATATAATTTACTCTGGGAGTAGTTAGCGCTCATAAGATTTTAATAGGCAATTAAAATGTTTGCAAACATGTACTAATGAGTACTGTAATAACTATAAAGATACTTTTTTATGTTTCTTTTATTCGTGAACAATACATTTGTAATTTGTTCGTACTGTAAGCGAATATAATAGTTCATTTTAATAACGATAATAAAAGAAGAAAAGTATTGTGTCGGAGAATAATGGTTGGTTTAATTAATAAGTATTATTTGCAGATGTTTATGTAGATGATATGATGATCCGTTGACTGAGGTGCAAAAAACAGAGTGTGTAGAAGGAAGGTTTCATACGTCGTTCGAGCAGCGATGTAACTTCGAAATAAAGTGATCCGAAATGGTCGGAGTTTCCATTTCTCTGAATGATGTCTATTCAGTCATTGTGCACTGGTCTGAGACCTGACCTGACTATTCGACAGTGTTTTATGAAGGTTTCCGTTGGTGCTACGGTGTTTTGTGATACAGGTGCCATTATAGATTGTAAGTTTTGATTTCTTGCATTTGGGCTTTACGCAGCCACAAAATCTTAAACATTCACTGGCTGCAGCACCCAAGCTGCCTAGTGCACGCCTGACCTTATTCGCCTGGCCTTATCTTCTCGTTTTGTATGTTTCGTCCAAAAAGTTCACTTTTGGAATCAACAAATAAATAGTATAAAAACCCTTCAACGCCTGTAACAGGATATAGGGATTTTAAAACATACACATAGGTATTTAAAATACACAAATATACTATTCCGTGTTGAAATCAAACCTTTGGCTTACCCAAATATTTAAGAAAAACGCAATTAATTTGATTGGAAGACGATAGCGTGACAGATGACAACAAAATTCACACCACAATGTCTGATTGCAGAAACCTCAAGTTGAGGCGTTGCCATAACCGTACGGCGTCCTACCAGTCTTTAAAAGCCCACCGTGTGTCCACACTGTTCCAGTTACTACTTTCATATTTTGATATGCCGTCAAATTATGCCATTGTATCCATTGCTCACTTTATTTTGCGACGTCAACAGAATGACATGTTTATTGGTGACAGACTGATGCGATCTCCGATCAGATAAGATTATATTCAGAACATTTCGGCGGAAATTTCATGAAGGCTTCGGTGGATCGTAAATTAAATGATGATGGATACGGGTGGAATTATTGAAAAGGCTCATTTTGCTCGTTAAATGCCTCCCAGTAATAGCAACTCGACATGATATACCAGGGTTTTCAATCTTTATTGGTTTTCTATAAATCGTAGTATTCCTACCGAACCTGAAATTTTTATTTGTGATCCTGAGGTCTTGAGTCATTGTAACAACAGTTGAGCGACATAAGCGAAAGGAACATTGTAATTAAAAAGCCGTATAATAACAAGAGTAAGCAAAAAACTACTGCAGCTATAAAAAATATTAAAAAAGATTCAACAGTATTCATCCAAAACCGTCAGTTATTAAATGAACTGGGAAAGCCTTTTGATCAGGTTAAACTATCTGATCTAGGTGTCAATAAATTATTTTAAGACAGCAACAAATATTATTATCAGCAAAATGACGTTTGCATTTTCACGTCATTGAATTGTGACCAGTCGAAAATTAACAACCATTTCATAAAATTAATTCAATTTCTTTCCAAAACAACCTGAACAAGGCAAAACTAGATTTTCTAAACTAGTGGCAAATGTTTTATTGTCCATTAGGTAGTTGTTTACATAGAAAGAGGGTTAACGGTCGAACGCCGTGTGCAAAAGCAACTGATGTAAGAATGACTCAAACTGAACCGACACAAATGACCATAATAACAAAATAACGGTGAAATGTATCGAATGCTTCTCATAAAACTAAATGTAATTTATAGTAAAATTAATTATATATATGACAAATGTCCATAGTAGTATGTATGGCGTGTTAGCGAAATTGTTAGAACAACAATATTTGTCACGCGGCACGTTTTTGTGTCGCCCACTGCTCAGAAGGCGGCATCAAGGATACTGTGGTGCAAGATGTGAGAAACAGCTTCGAAAGAAAACGGAATCATTTTGCGTTTCTTTGTACTATCGACCGTTTCGACTCTGAAATCGATTTGAACAACATAACAATTTCAGTTTTGTTTTTGTTTGAATTACACTTAATCATCCTCTAACCTTCTGCCATCATGGGAATTTCGCACATTTTAAAAACCTCAAAAATATTTTATATATCACGATGTAACCACAAAAATTGACGTAAACTTATTATAATGAAATGCAACTAAGTATTGGTCATACTCAGTAGCATTTCATTATATTTATCCATATACGGATTTTCTAAAGTCACATGGTCAAATGCAACATTTTACTTCTAATTGGAACTACTAACACACTGCACAATAGCGTTAAAATAAATAATTCCTGGGATGTGTTAAGGGAATGGTTTTATTACCGGCTCTGGGGTAGTCTTTTTTGTTTCTTTCCAAAAAATACTAGGATTATAATCTTAACGAGATATATGTCATTTTTAGAAGAACACGTCAATCTTAGGACTGATTGTCATCTCATTCCTAGCCCATTATTGGAGAAATCTCTCATTTCAGAATTACCTACTTTTTTCAAGGTTTAATAAGTTATTAGATCTACATACTTCCATAAAACTTTATTATGAAATAGAAAACATGAAGACTTAATAATTTTGAGATCTTTTAGTTAACTGCAACTAGTCCTGCGGATTTTTTATCGACTAATGTTTATAAAATATACAGCGCCTAATCTCTCTCCGATCGTGTCGGATTTTCATCCCATCGGATTATAAGAATGAGGGAATAGAGAGTGGATTTGTGTCTATGCATACACTTGTGCATGCCGAAGATAGAACAAAGTGGCGTGCAATTGGAGAGGCCTATATCCAGCAGTGGACTGCTATAGGCTGATGATGATGATGATACTTGTGCACTATAATATCTCCAGCATACTTGGCTAGTCTCTACTGAGTTTGGCTGCCGTAACCGACATCGGTTAGATGACCATTATAGGTCAAATAGATCAAAACGAATCTAAGAACATTAGCAACCTTCGATAAGTTCTGCGTCATTACTCGGCCACTGAAACAACTATAAAGAAATAAAAAAATGTGTGGCACCGGGGACTGTCGCGGTAAAGCTATTGCATAGCATTTTTTTCAACTAATGCATTTTTTTTTTTTTTCATTTTTCTTCAAGTCTTTCTAACGCTTATAATATTGACGTTCACAATTTCTTTTTAGCTCTTTAAGTTTTTCTTCTCTATAAAACGAAAATAGCTAGGTATAAATAATAAGTATAAATAATTAGGTATAAATAGTGTTTTACATTACACACCAAAAAAAATATTTATTCAATAACGTATTCGTCCGATTTCGGAGCAGCTCGTCTTAATCCGTGCGAGCTTCGTATAGTCGTACCATACCATGTTAGTGTTAGGTTTTATTTTCGTTACGGAATTTCTTGATTCGGTCGCCGCGCTCAATGCCCGCGATAAAAGCTATGCAATAGCTTAAAAATATTACTCATATCTCACTAGCGTCTTCAGTACGACGAGAGTACTTCCTCAGTTAGACTATTCATTTAAGGAACCCATTTGGAACCCATGAATATTGTAGCCAATTCCGTTAGCGGCTTTGAACTTAGACCAAACCAAATGAACAGTCAATTAAGACTATCGCCTACGCCGAATCCGCAATATGACGCGTCGATACATTCTTTAATATTCATTATAAATTACGTTATATGTCAAACTACATACCTACACGATTCCAAAGGCCACGTAGTACCAACTATTGAGAGATTTTTTGGTAATTTCCACGTGAATATGTCACAGATGTGCCTACAAGGTTAATTTAGGTCAATGTCGATTGTTTATACCTATCTGCCTACACCTGTTGAATATTCTGTGGATAATATTGCGGACGGTATTTCCAAGTTTTAATTACCATTGTAACAAAATTGTTACGAACTAGTGAGGAAATCGTCACAAATTTAAAATTATATCACTTTAACATACACACATCAAAAGTGTCTAGGGATCAAGCATTTTTATGCGGATTTCTTGAGATTGAGATGTGGCTTTGTAATAAATTTATGATTTTATAAATTTATATGGATCCTTTTTGGTGCATTTCATAATTTGAATCAGGAACTGTGAATCAAATTCGAGTAAAAGATGAAAATCAGCTGTCAATATTTTCCCTATAAAAACATACAACGCATTGAAGACATTATTAGTGCTACTGTTTCCCTACTACTGATTAAAACCAACGTTATTATGGAGCGGCGACGTCATTTAAGCAGGGAAGAAATGCTCAGAGCCGTGGGAATGATAGAAGCTGGTTCCCGGCAACGTACTGTGGCTTTAGCTCTGAATACAAGTCAGAGTGTTATCAGTCGACTTTGGACACGTTACCGAAGCACTGGTACCGTGGCTGAGCGCCATGGAGGACGGTATCGCTGCACCACACGGAGACAAGACCGATACATTCAAATCTTAACTCGAAGAGGTCCAACAATAACCGCCATGATGTTAGCCGTGAGGCTTCATCACTCTTCAGGGAACTTAATTAGCGACCAAACAGTCAGAAACCGCTTGCATGAAGTGAACCTTCATTCCCGAAGACCGCTACGGGTACCACCTATAGCAATGCACAATCGTAGGATTCGATATCAATGGGCTCTTGAACACAGAAATTGGGCAGAAGAACAATGGCGTTTCGTGTGCTTTTCTGATGAGTCTCGTTTTGGTATGAGACCGGATACAAGACGTATACGACACTGGAGAACCCCTGGACGCCAACAGCGATTAAAATCCTGCCAGGAAGTCCATCCTTATAGTGGTGGAACTATCATGGTATGGGCGGGTATTTGGATCGGCGGAAGAACTGAGTTGATTTGGATCAGAGGCAACCTCAACGCTCAAATTTATGCTGAGACGATTGTATCAGACGTCATCGTTCCTCTACAAGTGCAAATCGGTCCCTTATTTCAGTTAATGCATGATAATGCACGACCGCACACCGCAACAGTTGTAAGACAGACTCTCGCCGCAGCTAACATCAATGTCCTGCCCTGGCCTGCTCAGTCGCCAGACTTGAACCCGATTGAGCATGCATGGGATATGCTACAGAGAAGAGCTCTGCCGAATATGGAGGGTATCCAGTCGCAAGAAGACCTTTTTTTGTTGTTGCAACGAACATGGGCGGCCATTCCACAGCGTGATTTGGATGAACTCATTTTGAGTATGCCAAACCGATGTTCTTGTGTTGTTAGTGTTCGCGGTAGAAACACGGATTATTAATTGTTTAAGTTACCCAATAAAATTTTAAAGAAAACTGTTATTTCAGTCTTTTTTTCGAACTTTAATGTTAGTGGTTCAAATGTCAAAAATCCCTTTATTAGGAAAATGGCAAATTTCTTTATTAATGCAAAGGTGACTTGGTTTATCGTTACTGTGACAAACGAAAACACTTTATTTGATGAATCCTTAAAGAAATAAAAGAAATAAAATCAATCAGGAGAAAAGTTATTGCAAAAATATATGTTGATCCCTAGACACTTTTGATGTGTGTATTTACGCATCCCATTGTTGTGGTAGAATGTGAAAAAGATTATTTATCACTATTACCACCAATATGTAGCCACATTTCTTGTGAATAAATGAACTTGTTTTTGTATACCCAGGACCAAACAATCGAGGATATGATAAATAAGACATCCAGCAATCACTGTTCACAGGGCCAGTGCGGTTAATTCTGGCCGAGGCTGAGGTCTATGGAGCAGTGCAGCATTAAATACCTTTTATTATATGGAACGCAATGGGGAGAGGAGGATTACGATAGTTCTTATTTCATTGGTTTTACCAAATACAGAAGTTTCGTAATTGGGCACTGGACACATTTAAATTATCCAAAGTGTTTTCTTGTTGTTTTTTTTAAGCAGGCAATCAGAATAAATTTTAAAAAAAGAAAAATCGCGGAGCCCTGGTAACATTTCTACGGACTCACTTTGGAAAACGCTGCAATAGAAAATGCTAAAGCTTAACTAAAACTAAGCTTAGATAGAACTTGACAAACATATGCTGACTTTTTAGACATAAGCATTTAAGATTATGCTAAGCTTGCATTAAGACCAATAACTTAATCGGCAATCATTTATGCTTAGGTAAGTTGTACCAAAGCTAGGCTTGAGTTAAGTTAAGAAGTTTTTATAGATTTCAGAAAAGTGAGTCTTTGCAGTTTGAACGTTATTTTTTTCCCGCATTAGGGTACAAGCCCTGTGTCGCGGGGGACTTTACAAACATACAAGTCACGGACACAAAGTACACCCAGACAACAACAATAATTTATGGATCACACAAAGTGGTGCCCCGTGTGGGATTCCAACCCACGACCTCATGCGTAGCAGTCGGACACACTCCCACCGCGCCACAAAGGCAGTATAAGGTTGATTATGATTAAAATATCAAGTGGTAAACATTAAGGCCCGAGTCTTTCAAAGAGGACGAAATGGGATTATAAAAACCGGGCAAGAGCATGTCGGACCATGCTCAGTGTAGGGTTCCGGAGCCGTTGCCATATGAAAAAATCCGATTTGAATAATTGCACTAGCAAAAGGGCGAATGTTCATGGCACTTGTTTACAGGCACCCTCTTTTATTGAGAGACGCTGTTTTTCGGCAATAACTCAATGACGGTATATCCGATCATGTCCAAAATTGTTTTAGTTTTAAGTATTTGTTAAGCGCTACCTTTTTTATTTCTGTCATATTTTTTGCCACACGGTTCAAAAGATAACAAGAAACACAATTTATGCAAACTTTCGGAGCGATTATTCCCAAATGTATTGATTTAGTCAAAAAAGTTTTATAAAAACCTTAAAATGCTTTTAAAAGATCTGTAGAATGATGTTTGCTCAAAAAATTTTTTTTCAGCTTCTGTTACATGTCAGTGCCTCCCCCCCGCCCCTAAAAACATTTATTTTTATTATTTAGCTATCAAACTAAATCCTAATCAAGACACCTTTTCCCCAAATGTTATAAATATTTATTGTGTAGTCTTTGAGTAAAATGCCTGTGACGTACTGACGAACAGACAGACAGACGGACATGACGAAACTGCGGGTTCCGTTTTTGCCATTTTGGCTACGGAACCCTAAAAAGGCTGATTCTATTCGATCTTAGGTTGTATTATGTTTCATAGGCACAACCAGGATGGCGCTTTGGGAAGCGTGGGTGGTTTAGGTGGTATTGTTATTTCAGTGATGGATCAGGATATACTTACAACTAGAAATCTTGAACATCAAAATAAAAAGAAAGAAACAATGAAGAAATGTCTTTTACCTATTTCTGTGGAATATAAGCTTCAGCTACATACAAAACCATTAATTTCTGGATTCTTTCCATTTTCAAGTTTATCGATGGCCTTAGTACTTCCCCAAAAAACTGTACGTCCAATAACATCAAAGCTCCTGATAACAGTTGAATAAAGCGAAAATCCAGAATATAATAATATAATTAACATTTATGAGGCATACAAGTTAAAGCCACAACGTTAAAAGTAAATATCTTCATTGTCTTATTAATATTTCGTAAATTATCAGCGGTGTTATCAAAAATCAATAAACTTTCCAATAAAAAGCAAGCAGAAGGCTAACTTAACGCTCGTGTGCCGAAATTTTACGGGTTTGATTCTTGTATGGGAATTAAATACTGAATCATAAATTGTAGCATTATTCCTCATATCTGGGTTTATTTTGTTAATGATTAAAGTTTAATTAAAGTTTGAAATTCAGTTTCGGGAATAAGCCTGATACGATAATTGTACATAAAATCTCCATTCAAGCCCAGGTTAATGAGAGGCAAATATCAGCTGTCAAATTTAATGTTATATTGACAATAGGAGGAAGAAATTTGAAAATAAACTATTTATTAATAATAGTTTTTAAGCGGCGGTAGACTATTGGCTAAGGCATCGGACTCTCAATCGTGAGGCCGCGGGTTCGAATCCTACCCATTATACTACTGACGTGAATCTAATCCTAACACAAGCCATTGAGCTTAGCTGTAGGGGTTCACAGGATTGCTAGTAATATGGGACAACAATTCCACTTTGCTAGTTATCTTAAAAATCACACTAATATTATAAAGGCGAAAGTTTGTGAGTATGTGAGTGTGTATGTTTGTTACTTCTTCACGGCTAAACGGCTGGAGCGATTTTAATAAAATTTGGTATGGAGTTAGCTGACACCCTGGCCGGGGCCACCACGGGGCACAGCTAGTATATATATATATATTCAAAATAGACTGAGTGTCGTTCGTTCATCGACATTTTATCGATTATTGTTGTAATCGATTTTAATATGATGTAACATTGAAATCGATTTCTATATATTAATTTCCCCGGAAAAAAAACAACGACAGTTGTTAGTACTTTCATTTGTTCCCATCATTTATTCATCAGTTCATTAATCAGTTAATAATAACACCATTAGTTGTAATGATACTTGTTTTTGCAAGTTACATCTTTAATTATTTCAAAGTGCAGTAGGTACACAAAAAATATTATATGATGTGTGATGATTATAGTGAAGAAAGCCTTTAGTACTTAATTTACTGGTTACCTTTTTTATTATTCCTATTTATGGGCTTTTTTATTTTTTATCATGGCATGATGCTATCCATTTTTTTTACCTGTCAAACTTTACACCTTACTGAAACTCTGTTTAGACAGTACACTAACTAGGTTTATGAGATCTGTTGTGACTATAAAAGTGTATGATTATTTTTCCTTCTTAAGTATTTACGTCTTGGTCTGGTGTTCAATGACCCTGCTAAGCCAGAGGTCGTGGGGTCGATTCCCACCCAGGACAAATAATGTAATTGCCAAATTTAATTGCCTGGGTGCGTATGGGACAGGACTTTGTTAGATCCATAAATTGGTTTTGAGCCAGGGTTAACATTGTGTTTGTTAAAAGAATATTTTTAAGGTTAACATAACTCTAACACCGGCTCCACACGTTGACCCCAACCTCGGTTCCAACGGTCGTTGGATGAGTGGCGTTGAGACTGACGTTGGGGCTCAAATCTGGAGCCGGCGTTAGTTTTCATCCTCACACTTAGGAGCCCAAATAGTGTCAGAGGCCACACCATTTAGGTAGAACGCCCCGATTGCGGTATGAGCTCATGCCGAGGTATTCCCTAAAGACTACGGTATGGGGTACTTCATGCGGAGAGTAAATGTTTTTTTGGGGTCGGCAACACGCCCGAGACGCCCCTTATGTTGCAAGCATCTATAGGCTCCTTTTTCTAAAAAAAATGGTTGTCTGTTAAGTCAGTTTACGGACGATAATTTTACGTGATAACGTCATAAGAAAACATTGTAATAAACAATGGCCGATTGTGCCTCTCTATCCCTAGTTCCGCGCTCTCGCTTGCACGTTTGGCTCAGGCGGAACGTGACTCTTTTTCGTGCGTGCAGCCGGCGTTCATCGATTTATAAAACGTTATCACGTCCAAAACTATGAATTGATGGCCACAAACAGAGATTTTATGAAGCATCACAATGTATTTCAGAACAAACGCGATGATATCAGTCAACATCTACAGATTAACTGATATCGTAGCGTCTATTCTGAAACCGATTCTGATGATCATGTTTCGATTGTATTGGCGATGCTTGGATAGTACAATCCATGTGATAATCGATACAAATATCGATATTTTCCCTCATCATCGATAGCTAGCGGCATCTGTTGACCGTCCTTTACATTATGAAGACAGGTTGATTGTGGACCATGATAAATATACTAAACATTGTTGATGAGAGAAATAGCATTATTGTCTATCGCGCACGACCTAGCCATTATGTGGGATTGATTTGTTTTTAATAGGTGTTGTAAGATTTACTGTTATGTAGTGTTTAGTATATAATTATGTACTTACGTGTTAATCTGTGGACCCATTTATACTCAATTAAAAAAAAATGTGGTTCTCGGTCGCCTTGTGATCTAATTTTGTATGATTTATCCTTTTGTCGAAGTTAATATGTATTAGATACTAGCCGACCCGCGCAACTTTGCGTAATTTTTCCCCGTTTTTGTAACATTTATCATCGCTGCTCCGCTCCTATTGGTCGTAGTGTGATGTTATATAGCCTATAGCCTTCCTCGATAAATGGGCTATCCAATAGTAAAAGAATTTTCAATTCGGATAAGTAGTTCCTGAGATTACTACGTTCAAACAAACTTTATAATATTAGATAGATAATTACGAGTTCTTATAATCTACTAGCTGTCCCGCGCAACTTCGTATGCGTAAATTTTCCCCGTTTTTGCAACATTTCTCGTCGCTACTCCGCTCCTATTAGTCGTAGCGTGATGTTATATAGCCTTCCTCGATAAATGGGCTATCCAACAAAATGTTTTTTTTAAATCGGACCAGTAGTTCCTGAGATTAGCGCGTTTAAACAAACAAACTCTTCCGCTTTATATATTAGTACCTATAGATTAAGAACACAGTAATAAACTTCTTCAGGGTAATATGTACTCACCACTTTTTTGTTTTTGAGATTACACGTATGTATACTGCTAATACCTTATCAGTCAGCAATCGGTTTTAGAAATAAGTAAGAAGTAAATTTGACTGCCTCGGAGGCAGCGCGGTGGGAGTGTGTCCGACTGCTACGCAAGAGGAAGTGGGTTCGATTTCTACACGGGACACCGCTTTGTGTGATCCACAAATTGTTGTTCCGAGTCTAGGTGTTCTTTGTGTCTGTGACTTGTGTTTGTAAAGTCCCCCGCGACACAGGACTTGTTGTACTGCGGGAATCGTCCTTTTTAATAGAAAAAGAAATATACTGTACGTAGGTAATAATATTACAATGTGGGTGGTATTCTAGTGACATTCTGAGGAGCCGTACAATGTGTATTTATTTTGTTTACCTACCTACATAATTTAAGACAGTACTGTTAAGTTCTGTTAATGAGTAGGTACCTATCTAATAATTTGAAACTTTTTATCTAAGTTTATGCATGCTTCGTCACAAAATAGACTAATATAAGCGTACTCTATTTATTGTTTATCTCATATAACTGAACTGTACGGATTTTGGAGACTATGAACCCCACCAAAATAGTTTCCAATTTCAATAAAATAACCTTTTATAACTTCAAGAATAAAGAATGCAGCAAACCCGAAACTGCCATGTAACGCATTAAATAAACTAATTTGCATGATTCAATCACTCCGCGCAGATAAATCGCTTGTTTCCATTAAATTCATGGCGTATGAATCGCGAAACGTGGCTTAAATCGGCAGCCTTTTACACTGCCGAATAACGTTAAGTGCCTATCATGCATTTTTATGAAGGAACCTACTTTTTCACAAGAATATTGAGTTTTTAGATTAAAGACTAGATATAATTGGTCATCTTCAACATAATGGGAGATTTTTTAAGAGTGAAAATATTATAAATGTGGGGATTGGGACTTCGTTTTGCTTAGGGACGCACATGATACTCGTACATACAAATATAAGACGTTATTATGTATCTGCTGTCTAATTTTATGTATAAGTTTTTTTTTTTTGTAACTGTTTTTTTCGTGATAAGTTTATTATTATTAAGAAAAAAATGTAGGGTTCCGTAGTCCCCCAACCAATTAATACGCAAAAACTTTTTCACTTTGTCGGCATAAGTAGGTCTTCTGTTCTGTTTTGCTATTTTGGTTACGGAACAATATTCCGTTTTATTCCGTTATTCCGTATTCATTTTTAATAATATAATAGATAATAACATCTTGGGACAACTCACTCAAAGCTATCTGATCCCAAACTAAGCAGAGCTTGTACTATGGAAACCAGACAACCGATAAACATACTTATATATTTCTAAATACATACATATTATAGATAAATAACACCCAGACACAGAATAAACCATCGTTCTCATCACACAAACTTTTATCCTGGGTGGGGATCAAACCCACTACCTCTTGTGTAGCAGTCGGATACACTCCCATCACGCCACAGAGGCAGTCAAAGCAAACCGGAAAAAAGTCATTTATTCCGTTTTGCTATTTTGGTTACGGAACTCTAAAAAACATAATTCTAAACTCATAATTTCGATGGTTATATAGATGTAATGTTTAAACATAAGAGAGGCGGCCATCGTATGCAATGTTGTTCACATACTCATTTGAGAAACTTCCTGCTACTTAATAATTGTCAGTTTGATTGCGATTGCTTGCGATTTTGTGGGTGGAAATTATCGGGTATTAAGGGTGAGCGAAGGTACTTAGAAATCTATCTTCAATGGCCTAATCAAAAGGCTACGTGTGGTTTTTGAAGCCCCGTAAAAAACAAACAAACAAATATTTTTCTTAGAAATATAATAGACTAGCTGAGCCCGGCTACGCTTCGCTATGGCTTTTTGGGCCAGGAACCCTTGTGGGTGCCTTCAGAACACCCTACCAAAGTTTCATTACAATCTGATCAATGATTTCGAAACGCATAGAGGACATACAGACAAACAAACTTAGTTTGGCTTAACTCGCATAGTAGGCTTTAAACTGGTGATAAGAAAGAATAAGGCGTCAAAAGCTGAACCTCCTTTTATAAAAATGTCAAAGATTACAATATTTTTTTTACAAGTAGTTAGGAAATATAGTATTACTATACACACGTAGTAAGTAGTTTTGGTCTGTCAACTATTAGTTATTATGACTAAAAATAAATATAAACCCGCCTACATAAAAAAGATGAACCCAAAGATCCCCTACATATGTGATAATATCATGCCAATTTATATATTTTTTTATTTTATATATTTTAGTGGTTGTAGGATGTTAACGATGTAACAACTAACTTTAATCACAGCTATTGACAAGTATCAAAAATTGAGAAAAAAATGGTTGCTAATTGACTTTTTTAGTATAACAGTCATAATCAGGTTATATTTTTTGAAATGCTTACGATGAGCCCTTTCATTTGAAACTTTTTTTTCACAGCTCTTGTTTTTGACATCTCACAGCCGCCATGTTTGTTTTTTCAAACGTCACTTTACTAAGAATACTAGGGCGGTCAAGACAAATCTAACGATGTCATAATTGTTTAAAACCATTTTGTGGTTTGAAAGATATGAGGTGATAAATAATATTACTTATAGTGAATAAAGATAGGTACGTCTTTATTCCATAAAACCAAATCAATGACGTTTAAAAAGTCAAATAAAAAAAAAAAGAAATTGAATTAGGCGACAATACCAAGTGTCAAATATTGTCATCGGTCTGTTTAACAATCAAAACCTCTTTTTTCAATGACTAGGCATTGGGTAATAAGCTTCACTGTAGTGGTGACAGTAAAAACATTCAAATAACGGACATGAAGTGCACTCAGAATCGAAACAACAATTTGTGGATCACACATAATTATGTTGTTCCAAGTCCTGTCAAAACTTATAAAATATAATATTTACGTTTAAAAAAATGTTTTGAAAGTCAATAGCTATTAATTTTGACAGGTTACAAATGCGGTGCCAAGTTTGCAGGTAAAAAAATAATTACTGATTCAGAACATCTTCTCTGTGACCGTTTATTTTCTTTTTGCGTGAGTTTCAAGTACCCAATATAACGATATTTCTTTTCAAACTCATAGTTATCTCATCTGACCAGTTTATCATCTATCTTCTTTATAAATATATGCATAAATAAATCTGTCAATTTCTGTTTGTTAGTCTGAAATATCGAATAATTCGTTCAGGTTCAGAATGTCCAATGGTTTCAAAATGTCCAATTACCAGAAGTCCAATTCCCGAAAAGTCCATTACAGAATGTCCAATTCCCAAAATGTCCGATTACCACAATGTCCAATTCCCGAAATGTCCAAAATTGATTATCAACAAGAGATCCTTGAGCATTTTTTAATTACTTAAATAAGTAGGTATATCAAACAGAGAAAATAATTCATTCATAAAGAATTCGTAACTTTATTTGTAATTTTTAATCGTTAATTTAAAAATACTCATTAGGTTGTACTCACCCACCAGGTAGGGAGACTTAGCTTCTTCAAAAACTAAAATAATGTTGTGTCATGTACTATTTATAAAATGTGTGTATTGTCCGTTCTAAAAGGTACGGTTTAATAAAATAAGGAATACCCAAAAGGACAGCAAAAACCCGAAAATATGATAATTTAGTATGGAAATTGAAAGAATATCATCGCTTCTGATGATATTCTTTCAGGTGGTAGAATTACACCAGGTTAAGTTACAGAAAGTAACTTAAAATTAGCCTTAATAGTAAACCAAGTCGGAAATTTATAAAGATTAAACGCGATAATAAAGCGACTACCCCGCGATCGGAGCCGCGGGCAAAACTTAGTTATTTAATAAATGTAAGCTAATGACGATATTTTGTTGTTTTATTATACCGTAATTGTAATTTTTAATAACATGGTGCTTAAGACATCCTATAATAAGGCTTCCTCATTAAGTTATTAAGTTATTTGCATGATGGCGTCGTTACTGTTTCTCTGTCATTTTGTAAGCTACATTCTACAAGACACTACAAGACGTGAAGGCTATGTCGCCTCAGGGTACCCTTGTCGAAGGTACCATTGCGCAAGTAAGATCGCTCGTTAAATAATAATTACTGTTAATTGAAATTATGCACTGCCATTCCTCTCTTGAGCTTGTTTCATAATATGTTGAACATGATATTTTGCTTATCAATTTCAAATATAAAGTTTTGTAAACTATTTTTTTGGCACAGGAATAAGCATTACATTGTGATATTCACGGTGATGTTGGTCTTGCCTTACCAGGCCTTAGCAATTACGTGTCTCTAGTGTATATGGGATACTATAAGTACTAAGCTACCACCATGTTTTAATAATCTTTTTGAAACATTCTTTTTTTTTTAGGAAAATGACGACTCCCGCAGTAGGGTACAAACCCAGTGTTGCGGGGGACTTTACGAACATACAAGTCACAGACACAAAGTACACCCAGACTCGGAACAAAAATTTGTGGATCACACAAAGTGGTGTCCCGCGTGGGAATCGAACCCACGACCTCTTGCGTAGCAGTCGGACACACTCCCACCGTTCCACAGAGGCAGTCATTCGACTTCTTCGAGTCACCATAGCTAAGAAAATGCAAGCAACGTGCAAGAATGGTGACCGTGGTTACTGCTACGTGACTTTACAAAATACTTTTCTATAGGTGCTAGACACCGTAATTTTTTGGCGGTTTGGACCCCAAAAATTTAAACGGCATAACAATAACCTAGTCCATAATTTTTAATAAAGAAATGGCCTTAAATTGCCTAAAGCGGCGCGTGGGGTACTTTTGGGTAGAAGAAAACTATGAATGACGATCTTATAATCGTAGTACGTACTTATTACTTACATGAAATCGAGTACCGTTACCATAACTGCTCTTAATTTTCCGCAAACGACATTTATTAAATTTTTTATAAATAAAATGCTATATTTTCTGAAATTGATATTTTTTATAGACTAGGTTAATATGAAGTTCAAAATGTTTAGCTCCAAAACGACTACAAATTCACGGTGTCTATTGCACAAATATATTATAAAATATAAAAAATTATAAAATAAAAATTATTAATAATAATAATATCTTGGGACTTGGGACAATAATAAGATCCAAAACTAAGCAGAGCGTGTACAATAAAAACCAGACAACTGATAAACATATTCATATATTTCTAAATACATACCAATAATAGATACATAACAACCAGACACAGAATAAATCATCGTGCTCATCACACAAAGTTTTATCCTGGGTGGAGATCGCGCCCACGACCTCCGGCTTAGCAGTCACTAACCACTAGACCAAACACTAAAAACTATGCTTTTTACGAGATTCACGTAAAAAACTATTTTTTCATTAGAAAATGACGATTACCTTTAACATTTGCTGCTATTCACTACTTTCTAGCAGACAGGTCATAAAATTATTTGGCACTTAAGTGTTACAAAAAAATACCAGCCCACCAAGAATTCACCAAAAATATCCCCACGTTTTTATTATCAGGCTGTCAGTCAACCGTTATCGAGGACGCTCGTCGAATTATCGCGCGAATATTATCGAGGAACAAATTGTTCCTCGCGTTCTCAGTAACACCATAATTGTTACTTCACCATGTTTTGCATTTAAAAAGCGTTGCTTGCGCATCAGTCATTAGAGGTATGCCATAAAGCTTCTACCTTGGGCATGGAAAGGTGTCAAGCCATTTCTTCTCTCCCATCTGATATTTTAACGTATAACTATTATTATAAGAGCTTTGAAAAATGCGATTAATATCAATCTGTTTTAAGATTCATGTTCATGTGGTTAGTGACTTGTTGGTCTAGTGGTTAGTGACCCTGACTGCTCAGCTAGAGGTCGAGAGTTTGATTCCTACCCCAGAAAAAAAATCGTGTCAAGAGCACTATTGTTCATTCTTTATCTGGGTGAATTGTATTATATTTATCTATAGTATTTTAGGCGGCGGTAGCCTAATGGTTAAGGCATCGAACTATCAATCGAGAGGTGGTGGGTTCGAATCCTACTGACGACGTTAACCCATTCCTAACACAAGCAGGTTAGCTTAGCTGGAAGCGTTAACAAGATTTTAGATTACATTTTTATTTATTTGCTATAAATGTCGTACAATATAGATGGTACATTATTATTGAGACTCAGACTTTTAGTCATCACAGACATGCAAAATTTTACAATTTAAAGTTAAATAACAATTCATAATAATAAAAATGATGATTTCTAATTAATTAAATACAATACATTCATAAATTATAAGATGTCAATGAAATCATTTGATTTCAAAATTGTGTATCAAGATCCAAATTATTAGTTATATTTTTTTTCTTTTGTACTAGCAGACCCACGCAACTTCGTCTGCGTAAATTTTACCCGTTTTTGCAACATTTTTCATTGCTGCTTCGCTGCTATTGGTCATAGCGTGATGTTATATAGCCCATAGCCTTCCTCGATAAATGGGCTATCTAATAGTAAAATATTTTATCGAAAAAAAATCGGACCAGTAGTTCCTGAGATTACTGCGTTCAAACAAACTCTTCAGCTTTATAATATTTGTATAGATTACAAAATATACTTATAGTACGTTTATCAGTTTCAGTAAAGTTGCCATAGTCCAAGCCCAGTCTAGTTAGGGATCAGATTGGCTTGTTTGAGTTATCCTAAGATATTTATTTATCTGTCAAAATATAAAAAGGTAATAAGTCCGTGATTTTAATATAAAAGTATTTTATCTCTCACCAGTTCCAAAGATCCGATGACATAAAAACATGTAATTAAACACGTCATAACGTTCCATATAAACAAATCTCCATTAAAACATAATTTCAAGTATTAATTCGTCGGCTTAAAAAATCCAATTCCTTACTAAACAGCAATTAACAAGAGAATTAATGTCCAACGATTTAATATCACTTGCTTAAAGTTGGCTTAATGAAAGTAGATTTAATGTTAAATATACCTAATTGTCGAAAGGCTTCCCTTTGATGACAAACTTGTTTTTGGTTTTCTTTTAACTGCATCTTTTATAGAACACGATACGTTAACGATACGATATTGACGTTATACTACCGAAAAGCAGGTTTTTAGCGGTACCCACATATAAATAAAACTGACACTTGACAGCTCGCGTCAAAATCCTGAATCGCGATATAGAAGTTTTTACAGCTGCTAACTATACAAGTTCCCAACGTTAATCATTGGGCCGCGGCCCGCCAGGCACGATCACTTCGCCTGGTCGGAGGATCATCCCTTTGTGTTGGAGGGACTTAACACCTTGCCCTCCACAGGTTAACACTCTCTGTTCGTTTCGGAGATCCGTCCTATCGTCCTATCAGTAGCTGAGAGTCCTTAGAACACCTCGGTTTCCCTTGAGATTGTAGTTACTTAGTATTAAAGGCACAAAGAACTATGTCAAACTAGATATAGTTTTTTATCGGGTTACCTCAGAAAAAATCAACCTTTCGCTTCTGCGTCTTATGAGAGTAAGAGATTAAAAAGTCCGCTTATATCTGCGCACACACTTGTGCATTGTATCTCCTGGGTAGTAAGCTAGTTTCTAATGAGATTGGTCGCTGTAATTGAAATCAGCTAGACCACTATTTAATTACCAAATAGCGTTTTAAAGATTTTTTCTTTATCTCTTCCAAATTACTTTATGAATACAATACAAAAGTAAACCCAAGCATCGATGTTACAGTTATGAAGCTTGACGAACATGATATTACGCAAACACTTAGATATGTGATTTTACATGTAAATGTGCTTTTACATGTAAAATGACATAGGTGTCTGCGTTGGTGTGAGAAAGACACATGAAATGCCGTGGTATTTCAACGTGTACTTTCTGATGAGTAACATTCAGATTTTACTAAAGTTAATTGAAAAGCTCATAAGCAGACGGCAGACGTACCGTCACGTCATATTGACTAATACTTGTATGCAAGTTGTATCTTAAAACTTCAACATCACTCACACAAGGTCCATATTCACTATCTTTTTCGCGGCAAGCCCGCTATTTTAGATGTCAAAATCTTGTCAATAGAGAGCTGCGCTTGGAAAAGCATCTCGCATGCGCGCGGACATCTTTGAGCGCACCGCGCATGCTCCAGTTCGCGCGCCAAGCCCGCGAAAAAGAAACATAGGAACAGATAGATACAGATAGGAATAAGGACCCTGAGATCAGGTATAACTTTAACACAAAAATGGTTGACTGTTTAGGTCAATCTAAACAGTCAACCAATTTTGTGTCGTGTCGTCAATTGTAAAAGACGTATTTTCGGTTTGCATTAAAACCTCATTTTAAGACGGTACACTGAATGTTTGCGGTAAAAAGAGTCCAGATTTAAAAATAATTGACCTTAATTTTTTCGTAATCGAATCGTCTGTTTTATTGTCTGTATTGATGTAATGGGAAGGAAAAAGTATTATAAGCAAGTTTTAATGGATACCGGTCACAATAACGTCCCATAAATACTCATTACATTATTCAATCTTAAGCTTTATTGTCATGAATATACGTCATACTTTTGATGAATTTTAAACGAGTTTATATCCTAGTTGTTCATACTGTGGTTTGAACCCGTTCATAATTCACAAATAGTTTCTCTAAAACGTAGGTATTATAAAGAAACTATCGAACTAGATAATCCAAATATCAAAACTGAAAACAGACCATCAGGGTATACCCATGAGGTGACACTATGATTACCTACTTGTAAAATATTTGACATGGATTTAATTGGGATCAATCTCTCTCGTCTGGACGGATGTCTACAATGATGTTTAAGTAAAAAGGTGTAGATTAGTTACTAAACAACATTCGATCTTTTAAAACGGCAACCTAATGCACACATAGATAACCTATATGTAATTAATAATAATAATAATATCTTGGGACAACTCACACAACGCTATCTGATCCCAACTTGTACTATGGAAACCAGACAACTAATAAACATATTTATATATTTCTAAATACATACGTATTATAGATAAATAACACCAAAACACAGAATTAACCATCGTGCTCATCATACAAAGTTTTATCCTGGATGGGGATCGAACCCACGACCTCTTGCGTAGCAGTCGGACACACTCCCACCGCGCCACTGTTTAATTATCACGAGCGAAACAGAGAAAAATGTAATCTGCTGCTTTCATCTGTTGACGCCGGAGATGCGACACTGACATAAAGGTTTGCTAAGTAGCCAACTTTTAAGGGACTGCTTGTTGAGCGCTTGTAACTGATCTATGCCTTTTTACTTAAAATATCATTGGACCTCTTTTTAAATAATGTTTAAAGAGTTTATGTAAACAATAAGTCTTGATAAAGACGGTCGCATACAAAACTTATTGGCAAATAATACGCAAAAGTTTTCATCCAACAATTTCACATCCAGAGTAAAAAATAACACCAAAAACGTATAAAAAGTCAGGATTAACGCGTGCGCTGTCATCGTTGCCCAAATCTACACGCAATAAAAACGTACGCATCCATACAGATTGCATAACAAACGAATACAAAATAACCGATCTGACTTTTCACACAATAACGTGTACAAAAACACAAAGTTACGCAATGCCAAGAGCCACGCTTGCGTGAACGACCAGAAATAATAATTTACAGGTAAGTCTGCCATAATCCATGTATTTTCTGCCTGCACTGCAAATACTGCCTTCGAACGCTTAACATTTAAATGACGGTTCCAACCGTCAATTTCCCCACCAGATAATTGAAATGAAGTCTCCTTACGATAATTGAAAAGGCACTTTTTGAAGAACTTTCCAAAATTACTAGTTGTTTTGTGTAGTCGGGTCAAGTTGACCAGGTAACGCCCCGATCGTTCTTTTAATATAAAAAGCTAAAAGTTCACCGTGTATGGTGATTTTCATATGAATCATTTAATATGAGAGTATGAAGGAGTAAAGTCATGTTGTCAAAATTACCTACATTTTGAAAATGAGGTAATAATAATTACAAGAAATTAGGTTTTGCTTCGTGATTTTCTTGTGTGAGATTATAATAAGTAGGTACCTACTACATGTGCCTAAGGCTTAAGGCATCAACCAATAGGTAACGGCAATTTATATAAATAAATAAGAAATAGGCTCTTTTAAAATTAGACGATTTACGACGGCACATAAACACATAGGAAAGGGATTAAGATAATTGGCCTGTGAGTCTTAAAACACAAAATAATCGTAACCTCCTTGAAACAAAACATTCGTAGCACCAATTCTTCAAATAAAACTATCAAATAGATATGTTTCTAGGCTATATTTCTGAGCGTGGGCGGTAGAAAGTATACAAAATTGATACAAATATAGTTTCTATAATTCGTATTAATTATGTTTTAAATGACCGATGTTACGGCGCACCTAAAAATTCTTTTGTAAGAAAAATATATTCTATAAATAAAATTTATATTCGAGTGGCGAAAACCTTGAAAAAGCAGTACTTTAAATATAGCAATTTTACTAATTTTATAATAAAGTTAACAACTAGCCTCGATTACTTAAACACGACCAAGCTCAATCGAATTAAACATGACTTTAATTGAAATACGACTGTATCTATGTTTACCTGTCTAGCTTTAATTTTGTTTTAATATTCACTAAACTATTCATCGATTTTGATCAATCTTGGTGTAGACAGACTATTCTAGAGTAGGCCTATTATATATATAGGCTGCTATTTATAATATTAAAAGAATGTAATGTAAGTCGCAGGCAAAAGCTTACGTTTATAATTACAGAAGTAGTGTAGGTAATTAGGGCCTTTTAGGGTTTTATGATCATTTCTATTTAACATTCGACAGAGAAGAAAGATGTTTATGTTTAAATTCTATTTATTCATAATACCTAAATTACTGGCAGCACTTTAACTAGCGAAAGTTTTGTGTTCTCCTAGTCTATTTTTAAAATGGAATAAAAAACAAAACATAAGCTAGTTAAAATGCTGTTACTAAAGTATGTAAATCTATACTTATAATATAGAGCTTTTTTTGTTTGTTTGAACGCGATAATGTCAGAAACTACTGGACAGAATTGAAAGAATATTTTACTGTTGGATAGCCCATTTATCGAGTAAGGTAGGCTATATAACATCACGACACGACCAATAGGAAAGGTCACGTTGTGGATTGGTTGCTAAGCAATGGTCACGTTATTGATTGGTTGCTAAGCAACTACGTTATTGATTGGTTGCTTCTAAATTACTTATAATGACATAATTTCAATCTCAATTTGTGTAGGTACCTACTTATTTAATTCGCGTGCCTACTGAAGGTGTTTTGTGTCAAAGCCCTGTAATTATAATTTAAACACCTTTTGTAAAACCACATATCTTGCGAATAAATAATCATTACATTTCATTGCTAAGCAACATCGAATGGCGATTGCAGCGACATGACATGCTATACCATTGAAACTAACGTTATTGATTGGTTGCTAAGCAACGCGAATGGCGATAAGTTTGCAATATTTTTACTTATCACGTAAAATGATCATACTACGTAAACCAAAAACCATTTTTTTTTAATAAGGCGCACACATCATCGTCTTCTAAGCTGTCAAAGAAGAGTGATAATAAACTACGTCACTGCAGGTAGAAGTTATTAACTACGACAACGCAAAGTCAATCAACCTCTGTACAAAAAGTAAACGTCCACCTAGTCCCATAACCATAACTTTGAACGCGTCTATAACTTTGTTTTTTCACCCCACATGATTGGCAAAGGAATCGATTTGTAAACAACACAATAAGAGTATTAAAAATTAATATTCTCACTTGATAATAAAATGGCGGTGAAAATGCCATTGGTATTTCTGTTGGCGGGAATAAAAATGCTCGATAACACGAGACTACTCGCCACGTAACAATTTGCATTAATATAACGTACACGCCTCGTAAGACAGGAGGCTTTGTAGGAGTGTGGAAAGTTGTAACTATCCACCTTATTACAACCTCTGGAGATTGAAATCGTTCGAATTTTGGAATATGTCGGCATTTTTAGGGTTTCGTAGCCAAAATGTCAAAAAACGGAACCCTTATAGTTGCATCATACCCGTCTGTCTGTCCGTATGTCACAGGCATTTTACTTAAAAACTACTCAATGAATATTGATAAAACTTTGTGCAAATATGTCTTGTAGTAGCCGCTACTTAGTTTGATAGCTAAATAATAAAAATAAATATTTTTAGGGGGAGCACTCTATACATGTAACAGACGCTGCTTTTTTTTTTAGCATACATCATCGTGTCACACATCATTCGACAGGTCTATCAAATAATCGCCCTGAAAGTTGCATAAATTTGCCCCCCCACCCCGTATCTTTTGAAACGTGTGACTGAAAAATATGAAAAATATAACTTTAGTATATAGACAATAAAAGTATGAAGAAAAAATTGTCACGGATTCTCTATGATCGCGGGTACGAGTCCCGCCCAAGCGAATTTTTCCTTCACACATTTAATATGAATAACTGTTTTTATTTTCTTTTTTTTTTATTATCTTAAGACTTATCTCAACATATTTTTCTTCGCGCACCACCTACATCGACAAACCAAATTTAAAAACTCCAACTCTGACTTCGGTTCCGATAAAACCACCTCCGTAATAATATACCTAGTATAGGGATCTAGTGTTTATGCATTATTTGTACTCTCGATTGTATGTAGACTCCAGTGTACACGAGATGAATTATTTATCTATTATGTCTGATTTATAACGATAACACCTTTAGTTATGAACTATTCGATCAGCCCCGCTCATTAAAATTGTTTTCCTTTTGATCAATCAACTACGAAATTTATTTAATAAAAATACATACTAACTAGGCCTTAGTGTCAATAGACTTAAGTAGCTCCATAGGTACTATCAGTACCATTAAATTTAAGAAAACTTTAAAGGAAAACCAAGACTGATGTAAAATAATGTAATTAGATAAATAATTATTTTTATTAAGATTTCTTTATTTTTTATCAATTTTAATTAATTTTATATTTGTATACGTTACTTATGCATGTGGTGTTTACCTTTAATTAATTGTTACACTAAAACTTAGATGTCATTTAAAGCTAGTAATATTTTATATGTATTGTGTAAACAATTGTAGGTTAGCCAAATAAATAAATAAAAAATCAAAGAAAAAAAATATTTTGTCTATAGCTGTACCAATTTTATAATATAAACCTAGCACAATATTTTATACACTAAAACCATCCCGGAAAATTATATGATGCCGAATAGCGAAAATCTCATCCCAATCGAATCAGTACTTTTTGAAGCCGGTTAAAAACTGAAACTGAAATTTCACCATGCGAACACAACGCTATCACATTCAAATACCTCTATTTAATTATGAAGGAATCTCGCTAATTAGTAGCGCGTTCATCACGGCTCTCACAGTCCAACATCAGCATAATGTGCCCATCAACGCCGTATATCAACATAGCATGACACTTATAGACCGTTACAACGCTATCATGTACATTTGTACGTACAATTGAAATCGATGCCCCATTTGTAATTTATCGAAATCGTAAGCATAAATTGATCTTTGTTTTCCATTTTTAAATACTTAAGTGGAAATTATAAAACATTGTTTTCTTAATTGATTCCATTCCACATTCAAATAAAAAGAATTGAAATTCTATTTTGTTACAAAAATTAATGTTCGAAAATCGTATCCGGAAATTGTTTTGTCTTTCCATTTTCAAATAAGTACGTAAGTTGGAAAATAAATTCTAACAAATAATCAAGATAAAATGTTTACCGAATAGATTATGGGAGACTGTTTTTCACATGACTTAAGTTAGTCGTCGATATCTTGAAAGCTTAGTAAAAATAAGCGTCCCGTAATGGAAAAAGTTGTTATGTCCCATAAGGAACTAACAAACTGTATTAGAAGAATTTAGTGAAATACATTCAGAAGTCTTCGAGAAAATGTCGGAAGAATGTTTGTAATGGAGATACGTTTGCCAAGAAAGTGATCTATTGGTGAAGTGATTGTTATTGTGCTATCTCGGAATAGATGAGTCGATTTTCTTCAAATATAGAACAACGTTTTAAGGCCGTTATTTTATCCCACTTATAATCGCGTAGAAAGAAAACAAATGGAAATAGTTTTTTGTTTATAGTACAGAGGAAATATTTAAGTTTAAAATACTTGATGATGTAAAATAATACCTAAGTACAGTGTAATAAGTATCATTCTGGAGGTAGTAGGCTGAAAAATAACCAGCGATATTAGACTAGACGAATTGAGGTGGATAAAAAGTATTTTATCAGAATAATGCTTTTATATCTAACTGCAGTTTTCGCCTGTAATAGTACTTTTTACCTTTAAGTAGTTTAATCCCCTCTCTAGGGTAATAAACGTGAAATCTTAAGAAACAATACTTTTTTTAATTACTTGCCACAAACCTTTTTTTCTATGGCAACATTTCTAAAAACGTATTTCTATGGTAAAAAAATCAAACCAATTTGCACCCATTTCAATCGCCCATTGTACTAGCAAGCACAATCTCCATACTACAATAATCTCGACAACTAGATTGACGGTGAAATAAAATCCAAGTACTAAAGGTTATCTCTAAATATATCCTCTATAAATTTACCCCATTCAAATGACGATCAACTTGTGAAATTACTCGACCAACTCAAGAGGATACTTTCACCCTCACATTGAAATAAGAATGCCATAAAGAAATTTAAACGACAATCGTAATTCGTGGTTCAAAATAAAATGGCTAGTGTTATACGGTTAGAGAAGAATCGATGTTACTACGAAATCGTACGATATCGATACTTTCATTCAATACTAGTTGAAATTAGATATGACGACTCTAATATACCTAGTATTTTCTTATACATATGCAAAATTATTATTTGCGGTAATGTTAAATTTAGCATAATTCCTCTGGTACAATACCTATTTGGGGTATATTATTAGATTTATATAAATAATAATCATTAGTCGTATCTTTGACGAATCTTTAATTGAGAATGATTCGAGTTTGGATGTTTTATTGGAATTTTCCTTATTGTCAGTGCAGGAAAATGTCGGAAAATCCGCCGGAAAAGTCCTGAAAGTCGATGGTATTATTATAAGAAATTCTCAATGAAAATTGTGATGCTGTATGACTACTTTCTATTAGTGAATGGCCCCACTAGTAATAATAGTGTTGATTCTTTTTATAGAAATCCGTTCATAAAGTTTCACTATAAAATCACGAGATTGAATGAATTACTCTATGGAATGTGTACCTACCTTATACTACCAGTTACTGATTCCACTTTACTAGATGTTATATTTAATAATTTAATCTATTTAATATTTTAATTATAACCTTACATAAGTTGACGGTGAACGAATAACCTGAAATACTGATTACTAGGTTCAGTACTAGTCGTACTCAGTATACCAATTAATAATATCTTGGCAATTTATTTAATATAGGTACCTAGTCACTCGTAAATCAATATTGTGGTGAGTAAAATAAAATAGCAATTAAGTACTATGTCTAGTTATTCGATCTTGATATCTTACTTAAGTATCGAAACTGATATTTTATCGTAGAAAGGTAATAACAGTATCGTGTAAGTATCGATAATAATTGACAATATAAGTTGACCTCTAAAACTTACTACTATAAGTTTCGATATCTATATTATGCATGAATTGAAAAACCTTTACCTACCTAGACGATGAGAAATACTATCATCTGTAGTATCAAACGAAAAACTTAAATAATACTGTTAGTGAAGAATAATATGCGATGAAATATGTATGGCGATAGGGTATGTTTTAAAGTTCGTTTAACTACATCAACAATCAACAGTTTCTCTATTATTATTCTTCACCAACAGTAATGCTTATATTTTTCGATTGATACTAGAGATAGTAATGAAAAATTGCAAAAATATCGATAGCTCTTTTGATATTTATACTAGAATTTGAGGTCAGGATAGTATCGATAGTTATACAACACTAAACGGTAGAGACGCCGCGCTATACGAAGTAAGCAACGCACGTAGCGAAGATTATTCATGGCGCGTCACAATATTTTAAACGGATGCATTAAGTTCTGACCCTTCACAGATAATATTGGTGTCCAGTTTAATATATTATTTAATGAATGTGGAAAAATAAGGTGTTACTTTATGCAGAAACGTGCATAAAGTCATGTGAAGTCGCAATAATGGCGGCGTGAAAGCGAAAAAAACTAATATGTTTCGTGTTACTTACATGTTGAATTTAATATTTATGGAGTTTTGAAAGCCTGTATTATAAATCTGCTTGCGTTGGTTAATAATCTTCTACATTTTTTTCTTGTGTACATTAGTGTACAGTTATTACTTAATGTGTACACGTTTTGGTAATGTAATTTTATATTTTTATCAGTTGAGTGTTTTCAATTAGTTTCATATGATGTGCGAAGAATACGTAAAGAAAAAATATCGTATTTATTGCAGTTAATTAAAATTATATATGACTTAAAGTTTTAAAAATATTTACGTTAATTATACGTTACCGGATAACGTTACCTCATAAATTCTACTTTCAAACGATAAACAGCAGTGAAACTAAAAAATGAAATTAAAAAATCTGATGAAATATATTGATACCTGTACCTGAAAGAGCACATCAAAAACACACAAAATGCAATGTCAGATTGTTAGTAGTTAATAAATTAACTTAATACTAAGAAAAAAGAAAAACCCACGTACCTTTCAGCTGTCTTCATATTCCGTCTTCATTATTCACAAAACGCAAATGATTGGCCAATCTTAAATTCTAGTATTAAAACGAATAATCGTAATGTAATCGAAGCCAAAAGAAAGCTGGCCTTCCCCTCTTCAGCCGGTGTTTGCAAACGAAGGTGGATCATTGAGCAATTATTTCATGTTTATGATTGTAATATTCGCGACCGAACGGCGAAAGTAATTATGGGGACAGCGATACAACTTTTGGCATCGACACAGTAAGGACTATCAACCGACTGAATCGAGAATGCATCTTGAAAACGCCGGCATGCATAATCTAAAACACATCTCGATTCGGCTGGTTTTTATCATCGATAAAAACCAAACACTATCGGACACACCCCTCAAAACATCGATATTAATATCGAGATGTAATTAAAAACGTCAAAGTGGATGCTTTACGACAATGTTTGTATTAAAATTAATATGAACGCGAAGGGAGGATGATCTTTATGGTCCGTTTTGGCGGCGACCAAAATTAAAGTACAGCAAAATTCCATCGAATGCGTACACATCACTTTAGGCCTTTAAATGATGTGTCGAATATCGACAAAATAGTGTTGGCCTCTAATTGGGGCCCCTCGGTCGCCGCCCCTATTTACATTTTCAGTTCAACGGTGCCTAAATTAAAGTTTCACCATGTAAATCAAAATATTACCTTTTTGTTAAATTCAAGTTTTTTTTTTTTAATTTGAAACTTTTATTTATGGCACAGGACATCACAGAAGACCAAGTTCCCAGGGATTATCCGACAGTGGATGGGGAGAAGGAAGATCTTAAATACAACACAATACAAAACCTGATAAGATTTTTCAACATTTTATTATTTTTTATATATATATTTTTTGTAATGTCACTACCGATTTCATCTACGACATTGTACAACCACATAATATAAATTACTCGAAACGATAAAATAAGTTTATTAAAAATAGAGTAGATTAAATCTTTCAAAAAAAAAAAATTAAATAGAAAAAACTTGTACAACATTGCATCTAGTTATTACAAATGATCTCGCTTATTATGTTATTTTATTGTACATATTTACAAAAAAAAATGTATTTTACAGTAACAATGATCTAGCGTCTTTAGGTATTGTTTCTATCACATTGTCATTTACGTCACGTGTAGGACAAAAATGCCAGGTCCCATACGCAACAATATAGTAAAAAACTTAATCATCGAGTCATTTTTTTTTCCTTTACAGTCGGCCATTTCACAACCATTGAATTATGTCTCAGAAATATTGTCACAACACTGTTTAACACTATACAGCCTACTGTGACAGAAACAGCCGCCAATATTAATGCAATATGTAAATGAATTAATTAGCATTTATATTTTTTGACGTCTGTAGTAAATTGTTGCGACAAGACAATTATTAAGAAAAAGCATAATTACTGACTAATAATACAAGTAATAATTAATTATCATTCACAACTTGCAAACAATCATTTCTCTTCGTTACAATAAAATGTATAAAGCGATTACACACACGCGCCGCAATAAAGTCCCACATCAAAACTGTACTATAAATATTATAATGAGAGCTATAAATTTTATACAAAAATATACATGTAGCTACCGCGCGTGTGTAAAGGCCTTAACACGAACAAGCTCTTAAACGAGAATGAAATTATTGCACGTCGCACATTTATCAGAGAAACATGAGTAATCGTCTCGGGAAGCAATGAGCGCCCGTCGAAAAACTTAATTCCATATTTAAATATATGTTTTCGATGTTTTTCTCTTTGTTTTTCGTCGTTCGGCTAATGTTTCTGTCAACAGCGTGCCTAATTTCATGATTGACACTTCGTTTGTCGGGAACAATTTGTAGGGCGTTGTGAGCATCAAGATTAATATATTCGAGGCAATAGCAGTTTTTCTGTAAATTATGAACCGGTGGAAGTATTACATTTTCAACTCGAATTTACTCTGCAATGATATCTCAATTTAATGTAAAATGATACTTGTAAGTAGGACGTTTTTAATGATATAATCACAAGAAAATTACCCTCGTTATGGACAAAGGAAGTGTCAAAATTTACTTTTGGACCATCACTGTCAATAAAAAAATCAAGACTAGCGTATGGTTACTCAGTGCTTGAAAAAAAATTAAGTACCAATTCACACTTGGCCACTTTTTGGAAGGCCTAATTTAAGAGATTCCGTAATAATACTGAGAAACAGTCATTTAGTTTTAAATTTAAGTACAATCTTCAGCTTCTCACTTGGTCGTTCATAAGGCACTAATAAGACACTTCATAAAGTCTTCATAAGTACAGTCAGCAACAACAAACTTTCCAAAAATTGACGAACTTGAATAATTAATTTTCAAAAATGTATTAATTATAAATATTTACAAGATAACGCCAATATAATATCAATTTATGTGGCTGAATGTACAACCGCATCACTTGTTAGGAATACATACGTTACTTAACACTTAATATATTAATTTATTATTATTATTGTATCAACGTCAAAATTGCGAGATCCAATTTTACTAGCATTTTCTTACTAAATATAAATATACTATAACTTAGAAGTTTATAAAAATTTGGATACTAGTAAAATTGAACTAATAATTTGGCTGGTGTTTCGTTAAAATCCATTAAAAATTTAGTCCCAAAAAACTGGCACTAAAAATGTTAATAAATTTGAAATTATACTTTGAAGGTATATTATTTGGTGTATACTACGCTTTATATTTCAGTCCAAAATTATGTTTTAACGAAGCACGAGCCAAACTTCCATAATTCGCTCAAACACACATCATGCCTTATATTAAACTCGTTACTCTGAATGGATCACAAACATGTTAAAAATATACACTGAAGCGCACACTGGGAATGTTACGTACATACAGGTATCAATAACAGGACTTGGTCCCAAATGAACTGAGTCCCGGATGGACTTAGTCCCGGATGGACTTAGTCCCGAATGGACTTGTCATTAACTACAATATAAAAATATATATTAAAATTTTACCATTAAAATTATTATGAAACAATTTTTAAAAAGAGATCACCCATGAATGTATCCGAAGTCGTTGCAGTAGCACCAACTATTATAGCACCAATTAAAAATCGTGTTGGGATATTTGCGTTTTGAGACAGATTATCTATGGTACCTAAAATTAATTCGATGTGTTCAAATTCCGTCGTTGGACTTAAAACTACAAAGAGGATGGCACTCGTTTAATGGCCTGAGAATTAATGAGTAAAATGCATTAGAGTAAAACCTTAAAGTAACCGATTTGTTGGCAGAATTGAATTTTAAATTTCGAACTGCCGAGTGTACTTTAATTCTGAATATTCGAAATTTAAAATTTATTCCTGCGATAATTTCGTAACTTTACTTACAGTTAAAATAACGCGAAAATATAAACAAAATGTACATAGCGAACATAAAATGTTTTATTATGCTAAGCCTCGCGTCTGTGATTTGGTAAAGCGAGTCACGTATGTCTGTTTGTTTGTCTTCTTGTCTCGCTACATAGAATGCGTCATTCCGTTTTGATATATCTGCTATTTATGACGGTTTTATGTTAATGACTTGTGGAGTTGTATGATTTGATTTGCATTGGTTTGAGTTACGGATCGTTTTAACACACATTTACAACTAGGTACCGATTCTTTCACAATAGAAAGTTACGAACGAGATTTTTAAAAATAGAGCATAGAAAAAATATAAACATACAAACTTTACTGTGACAGCTTAACATTAATATTGCGTTGTTAAATCGAAGTAAAACCACTTAAACAACTTTAAAAATATATTTACCGCAACTTTATGTAGAATTTTACAGCCGGCAACATCCGCAACTATAAAGTCGAGAGCAATAGTGACATTCGGAATCACAAAGTAGATATTGCAGGACCGTTATTACAAAACATATCGTATAACAGCACAAAAGAGAGAACAGAATTAAGTCATAATTTAAGGAGGATGGCCATTTCGAAAGGTTGTGCAATTCGAGGGTACCGCGAACGGTTTTTATCGCGCGTACCACCTACGTGATGACGTCACACACACGCGCAGAACCACACAATTTTAAAATTTAAAATTCGAATACATTTAAATGTCGAAGTGGCCGCTAACAATTGTGGCGACGCCGAGACCACCGCTTTGCGATTTAAAAAAGTAAGTTAGGTCGCGTAGGTTGCGCTCGCGGTGTCGTGGGCGGGCGGAAGTGAGAGCGTCAACATGGAGACTTTTCCGTCCTTATCTAACGGCAATTAACACTCGTTTGTGAGAACAAGACGTCCGATAGACAATTCCGCAATGTCACAGATCAGAAAACTCGATACTATACTGTCAAGGCTCGTCAGTTTACGACCACTTTCGGTGCAGATTGTGATGCAACCGATCGGATCTTGAGATCTGAATTTACGTACCTACGCGTGCCTTTCATTGAGAAAAATATGGTCATTATCTTGCGAGTACTCATTGCAAAAATTATAATATTCATGTCACGTTTCGTCGTCGTGAATGCGTTTATAAAAAATATCGTTTTTAAGGCGAATCGTTACAGAATTGATATGGTTCAAATAAACAGGCGTGTCATCGATCAACTGGCCGACAGCCCACCGAGACGATTACGTACATACACTTTAATTTGATACAGTTAGCTTACTTTTCACAAGGTTGAAACTTTTTTAAAGTCATGAAATAATATACTGTGGCCTCATTACTGACCAACTTGCTCATAAGAATTATGAATGTAATATGCAGGATTGGATATCTGCACCTATTTTATAGTCAAACGTGGACTTACAACCAAAATTAATATGTCATGTATGCCTTTCTTATATTTGCGAATTTTGTAATAGACAATTTTGTGATAGTGAATTTGGATTAGTTTAGTCACGCGAGGCGATTCTCTAAAAAATAATTAATTAAAGCGCTAAATCAGCATCTCAATCGTGTAAAATCTGGTACAGCCAGTCTTCCATATCTTCAATAGTGACTGCGAATGACGACACTACATCACCAAAGCAGAACACTTTTGCTCAAAAGGCCATAAGATAATCATGCCATAGTATATCGCAATAGATCGTAAGGAAGAAAGAGCCAATAATTTATATCTTACAAGATTAAAGAGAATTTTCCGACTTTTACAGTCGCATAAAGGTAATTTTATACGGGGTATTGTTCAAGCTTTCACATCAAAAATAATAACCGAAGCGTTTCAAAAATTAAATTGCAGAACGCTAGATTACTTTTAGGAAACGCTAAAAGTAATAGCAGACGATACACGGCACTGAGTGCACTCGGACAAAGGGACTAACAGCAATAAAGTTGGCAAAGACTGTCGTTTTCTCGTCAAATTTACCCGATCAGCGGCGAATCTAACACGATTTCATAGACTTATCTACGATCTTCGCTCTGGTACAAGTTGCAAGAAACTGAGCACAGATCGCACATAACTATATCTTAAGTTTTGAGCACTTTGCAAAACAAGAGGATGATTTTGTCTATATTTATTAAAGTCTTTGGATCGTAGATTCTATAAGGGTTAAATTACTAGAAAGGGTTAAAAAACTAAATAAATATAGATAGGCACAAGTTTGATGAGTTTATTTGTAATTTTTTCTTCGTCAATCTTTGTCTTAATTGATGTAGAGGTCTCTAAACGTAAAATTCTAAATAATGTGGCATTCTTATTTGTATCATCCACCAAAGAGATCATCATCCTAAATTATCTGCCACAACATGTCACAAAATGTTTTTTTTTTTTTGACAAAAGTCTTTTTTTTATGAACTTGGACCACGTACTCCGATGCCACGAGCACATCTCCACGACTTTACGATCCAATCTCTGGAACAGAGCGCAACCGACTGTGAATGGCAACACTTCCTATATCTATCTGTCCCGACCCCATTCATACCATAGCTCCATTATTAATTGTGCGAAAATGTGTGAATTCCAGCTTTATAACATTATTGCCTCTCAGAATTGTCATGGTGTGGTTGAGAGCTTCGAAGGAAAATGTCTTATTGTTGGCACGTTGTTTAAATTTACAAAAGGTTTTATCAACTGCTGCGAGTGCTTTTGATTGGATCTGTAGGTTGATTGCACTAGGTGTGATGATTACTGGCATTGGGATGCCGAATGATTGTAAAAAAGTCGCATGGATCGATTAAATCGGAAAAACAGAAGTGACTCGATAGAATGTTGAGCTACTGCAATTCTGCTCAGACAATCATATGTGCATTCAGGTTTTAAAATTTACTTTCCTTTTGAACGTAACCAATTTAATTTGCTACAGTTTTTAAAAGGGACATTCGATTCTAGAGAAAGAATGAACTGGTTTTTTGATACAGTTTTTTTTTTTAAAAGAAAGGTCCGCTTTGTTAATGAAGGCAATTTCGGTAACTGGACTGATTAACGACACGGAGACAGGCATCGATTACGCATTAAGAGAACCATAAACAACACTGCTACGTGAGCCTCTCACATTAATTATGATATTGGCAGCTACGCCTGGAAAAAAACACGATGTACCTACAGAAACCCCTCTCAAAGACCATATGAAACATTTTGATAATAATTAGAATCGAAAAAACGATTTACATGATCTTATTTCAGCAAAACACATAAACACCAAGAGCTAATCCATGGCGAACATTGAAACACCTATCGCATCCAAACAGTACGCACATCACATCGACCAGTTGAGATTCACGACACGATCGCAACGGTACGATAGTTGTCCGCAACACAATAATTCCAAAACATATCTAGTTAAATGAAGCAACGCGGTACAGTGGTCATACATAAATCATGCGCCGGAGTACGGGCGGAGAGCACGCGCGTATGTGTATCAGGGCATTACACGATCGACGCTCGATGTGGAAGGACGTCACCCACGCCTTATTCTAATGCAACCATGAGCCAATACTTTGATTATATCACCGTTTATGTAGGTGGCCTTATAAGGTTAATGTTTAGAACGACAATTAGTCCATTTTGAAAGGCCCATTTTAATGCGTTTAGGACATTGGATGTTTCCCACGAGAGTTCAAGCGGAACTAATCCGCACGTACCGAGTATTTGCATTTGAAAAGGTTTTGTTTGTGTAAAGCTCGTTGATACTGCCTATAGAAAAAGTGTTGTGATGGATCGGCAGTCACAAAAGCTAAGGATTTGTTTTCAGTGCTGAATGGCCCTCGAGTTAGCGCCGCACGCGTGTTGAATACATTATAACTGGAAGTACTATTCCACTCTGTGTGCACAAGTGTTTGTAGGAAAACTAACGTAACACAATGTACGGAATATATGTAAGATACGTGTTATACTGACTAGAGTAGACACCGTACATGTCTTTGAAAATTGAACTCGTGCCTTTAGAGAATCAACCGTTACCGTATCGCGGTGTAGTTCAAACAAACGAACGTGTTTCAACAAAATGCATAAACACTTGGGGTACAATAATGTTTCTCCACGACGATATACCGATATCGCTAAAAGACAATGTTAAATCAAAGCGCTTTCTTCGAAACAACAGAACATGAAATTGCGTCCATAAATCTTCAAAAACAAAAATGACAATTGTATCCAAATAACTACGGGCGTTTACACACAATCCCGGTCGACGTTCCCACGTAGCTGTCACCGCGGGCAAAGGCGCACTATACACAGCCTATCGGCGCATCTACACTACTCCGGTGGACAATCGTCCTAACAAAGCATTACCGACCGGAGTCGGGACCCAATCATTTCCCACGCGGTAACGGTCGAGCTCAACTGGGACGCTAGTTTGAATTTATGGACGCGGAACCATCGCATCGGACTACATCCAATACCATTTCACAGTGACCACTAGTGAAGACATTACTTGGTAAAGCGGACTTGTACTACAACAGGTAGATCCTAGTCTACACGGTGATGAAGCCAAAACGGCGCACAGATCGCCATACAAAAGCTTGACCGATAAGTTTCTTTCAATAACAGAAGGAAACATTGTTTGAACAATAAGTTCGAAAAAATCGCTGTCATGTTACGATAAAGAGCTATGACCGATGCTCTCATGCGAATATTTTGAGTCATTGCATTTATTTCACGAGTCAGATCGATGAGTCTGAAGTTCTGAACATTTTATTGTATAGAGACGGGCACATTAGAAATCACCAAGGCTATTTATATCCGACCACGTGGCGCTACTCGATGTGAAGTCAATACGTTGTTTTAATAGTTGAAATTTCGATCAATTTGTGTATTTTGATCGAATAATTGACATTGGTTTTGTGATATTAGATAAAAGCTGTGTGTTATCTTGTTCTCGACGTGCGCGCTACATTTAAAAGCGTAGTATTCTCGGCATGTTTTCGCCGCTGGTATGATTCATGGCGCGGATCACACGTGTAGTAAATAACGTGGCAATGATGGCAGAAAAACAGCATCGATGTGATGTGATGTACTGTAACACAATATCTAAAGCAGGTCGGAGCGCGCGCGGTGACGCGCTTCGCTCGCAGTTTACGCTATTCTCGGCGCGGGCCTAATTTTAACCATCTGCGTCTCCCAGTCTAGTTTTAGGAAGTGGGCCGACTTGGATTCGTCGAATTAATCGATTCAGATCTCGGTACGTTACGTTTGACCGTTCACCATATCGATTCGTCGATCATCGGTGACGTAATCGTGAAATTGTTTGTGTTTTGCTCCTAATTTTATAGCGCGAATGAACGCCTTAAACTTATAAATGCGGCCGGGCGCAGTCGCTTACATTGTAGGTATTTAATTAAAAACAAAACACTTAATTGGACTTAAATAAATCCGATGACGCAATAGCTGCCAATCAAAGGATCTAGCACAGATGTTTGTGAATTGCGCAAGTGGCACATAATCGAGGGTCCAATTATCGAAATGACACAAACGTCTGGAGTATGTAGTCGGACGATACACTCCAGACTAAATCTATAATGGATGAGGCGCGTCCTTGCGTCAATCCAGTAAACGAGATCGCATAATCGGACGCATACATAAAGAAGAGAAGACAATGCAGCTTGCACTCATTAATGGGAACGAATTAAAAAGCTAGCTGGAGGTAGGATAAATTTCAATTAGAGCAATCGAGCCGTTTCACGGAAGTTTCATGAGATGCAGCCCGGGATAGCGGCGCAACAACGTGCATACGAATGACCGTGTCCAGCGCATACAAAGGGGGACCTCCGCCGCAAATCATTAGAATTGCGGTAAGTGAGATGTGAGCGGAATTGTTAGATCCGATGCTACTGCAAGATAATGACGTTCTCTTCGGATTAGCTGGCACCGGCGGCCAGAATGTTTACTTGTTGTATACAAAACAACTCTGAGAATATAAGATCGCCGTTTGAATGTCTTGGGAACTCACCCATCAGTTAGAGGCGGCTATTTATTGCAATAGCCGCCCGTCAAACTAGGCAGATTGTTTGTTGTTGATATAATAAATGTGAGAGTGGAATTAATAAATGTGTCAGGCGTACGTCGCCACGAGAATGATGTACAATGTAAACGCCGGGGCATAATTTGGTTGAAGGATTTGCGACGCCCTCCCGAGCGGAGCGGCGATCGCCCGCCAATTTGTAAGCGCCGACATAAAGCGCAGTGTAACGAAGCACCTAAACAACGAAATAAGCGAGCGCATCACGACGCCCGGGGTATATCTCACAACCTGACATGTCGACAACACAAGAAGCCACTCGGACTTTACATTCGCCGACGTAACGAGGGGAGCCGCCGACTCGCCCATTGTATTTATGCCTTAAACACAATTTATTTATTCGCCAAACATTACGGAGACACAAAATCTTGTCCATAAATACATGTGAAAGCACATATCAAGTATCGGAATGCAAACGGCGGGGCTCGTGTCTGAATTATGCAACAGCGGCGCAGGCGCAAGCCTGCCGTAATAGTGCACGGAGTGGACGCCCAACACAACTCCTAAAATAATACGTACCACGAATGTGGATAAGCACACTGCTCTCGAAATAACGCGCTGCCCAAATCTCGAGCGGAAGATGCCATCGGTCTGGCGATGCGCCGGCCGGGCTCGACGATGAGCGTTAGCTGTGTGCCGACTGTCGACACACAGGGTGGTGTCGCGCCTTGCCTCTCATATTAATTCAGCGATCCATTAACTAAATGACGGCGCGAATGGTATTTATTACGGTCATTGCTCTTGTGGAAATTTCACCAAATTGCGAGTGCGCCTCCCGTACGTATGCCAAACGAATCTCTTCATTTATCCGCGGGCTGGGGACATGGCAAAGGCGGTTTCCGAATATTAGCCTTATGGCTGATCGGCCGTGGGTCCATCGATCTTGCGCCCGGGTGGTCGGGCGGCACCACGTTAATTACAGGAGAGAACCGATCATTTAACGTGAATTTCGCAAACATTAAATAATTTTTAAAACATCGAACCGGCGATCCGTTCACGCGAGGAATAATAAATTAATGATCACACCAACAGAGACGCGGACCGAGTTGCGTTGCGGTCACCCACTTCCTTGAAATTTACACACAACTAAGCCTCCCGTACCACAATCAAGAGAACCGAACAAAAGAACAAATAAAGCTGAAAGTAGAACAATAGACGTCGAACGACGTTCATTAACCGTTGATACGAAACAGTAAGAGTCGGCGTACTCTTGTAATCCTAGAACCACACGCGGTGATGATTACGACGCACCTATTAGTCAAATTAGCTTTATTGTTGCCTTTGAGTTGCACAAGGCGACCAATCGGCTTACACTACAGACAATTATGTAGGCACATTACCTGATACAATACTATGAGTCAGCAGAAATTGCGCTGAGCGTTTATCAAAACAATAGTATTGATAAGTTAATAAAGCGGTGAGCGAGACGCTTAACGAGCGATTACTGGATGATGTGAAGAATAGACGCCACGAGTCTAAGGCGCCTGCGCGCGGAATACGTTATGTGCTACGTGACTCACAGCCTCGAGACGCGCCCTAAGCCTCGTAGCCTCATTGTCACAGGCCAAAAAACAATTTACGACTCGTGTAGACAGCTCCTAAACATTTTCGAGACACGAACATTATACTAAACAGAAAGAAACTATCCAACTAGGAATGTCGGTGGGCACGCGCGCGCCGAAAGCGAAATCTCAAGAGTTTGCGAGATGTTACGAAACGAGTATATTCTCGATTAGGGGATACGAGCTTGCGAGGGCACTGACCGACATCCACATTTATAACGCTAATTCATGCACAAGAGCATCTGCATCCTACGGCAGCGTTACGCCAAACACTCACCCCGTTAATACAGTTTATATTCACGGAACAGACACACCACACGACGCATATTACACGCCGAGAATACGTAAAGAATTATATTTATGTAAACGACTTCATAGTGATGACAGGTGAAACTGTTCCTAGCGGGAGAGAAAAATGCCGCCTTTGAATATTAAGACACATAAACAAGATACGGTATGTCCAACACATAACAAAGTCACGAAAACATGTACAGCGAATAGAACAAGGAGATAGAATCTCAGGCGCGCTCGTCGCGGGACGCGCTTATCTCTCGGAATCGTAATTACCGCGTGAATATTTCAATCGATTCGACTTATCGATGATGCGCGAACAATAACGATGGATATCAGTCCGGACATATTATTTCCGTACGTCAAACGTGGAGCCGGTGAGAATGACCCACCTGAAGAAGAGATTTTTATCGATCCGCTCGCGAAACGAACGAATCGACGTAATCGATTTCAACATATCGGAGCTGACAAGCGATATTCGAGGTCGGGGGCGAAGGCTCAGTGGGCGCCGGATGGGTTCGAAATTAAAACGATATGCAAATCAGGCACGAGAATTAATCGTCGGGTGCAATCGACGCGACAGCAGCGCAACCAGCTACTGGGTACAAATCGATGAATAAATAGTGTCCGATTAGTGGTGCAAGGTGTGTTCAGCGCTTAATGTATGAATCGAATCGAATCCAAGCGAGTGAATGAATCGACACTGTCGAACTAGCCGTATTTGGATGTATTTGATCAGTTGTGGGTTTCATTGATTACTGTTTGCGCGAACAAGACCATTCGGAGCACAATTAGGTGCGATGGTTATCGAGTCTAGTGTGGTCCGTGTGAGCTTCGTGTGCTTGTAGCTGAGTGCTGTGTAAGTATATGAAACGAGACGAGAAAGCTACCGCGTTACTCAGATTGATTTACCCAGTAACACGTCAGCCGGGCGTCGTGTTTGACAGGAGAATTTATAATAATCAGTGGCGGTGCCGTGGTACCACCGAAAGTAATTTTCAATTAAATTTCTTGATAATCCGGATCATGGCCGGGTGGACTAAGAACTTGAGGCGACAGCGCGCTCCCTTGATAATTGGAAACTGTCTCTAGTTACAAATAACACCTGCTATCTACTTTGTTATTAGTATTTTCTTTTTTCTCTTTGGAATTTCATAAATATTTACCACCATGGATAGCTTTGCTGCTTAGTTTTTTCAGATCTTTTTCTCCTATAGATACGGTATGCTAATAGACTGGTCGTTAAAACATCCCGACACGAATTGGATTATAATCAATATTATTAAGCACCGTTTCAAACACGTGAACTTTGAAAGAAGTAGAATGAAAGGCCGATTCATTCATAATAATGAATCAATAGTAGCGAGACCGCTCCCACTTCCGAGTCGTCACTCTAAACGATAAACCGGTCCGTGGCGTTAATTATAAACCGATTTTCAATCAGATTATTTCGCTACCGAACACCGCTCTAGCGTATATCGGTTTCGACATCTGCACACGGATCATCAATTTCATTGATAGGATTTTTAGTTGGAGTTTAATTGAATCATCGTCGCTCAAATTGAATTTTGGGCTGCGGTGAAATTATACATACCTATTTTTTATAAAGAACAAATGGAGAATAATCTTTATAAATGGCCATCCCCCCTTACAGAAGCGTTAAATTATTATATGTGATAATTCATTTCTTACGTCTCCGTCTGCTTCTTATCCTCAACGATCTCAATGAATACGTCAATCTCGATTCGCAATCGGTATGAGACGTTCACTCATCAACATACACAGAACATTTTTATTATATTACGCAAAAACTTTCATAAACACGTCCGTAATTCAAACCTTCGTAGCGACGTGATCAGCGAAAACAATCTACTCGTCAAAATATTTACAAAATATATTAACAAAACAGTTTATTGCTTGTATATTATTCTTTCTCTTATCTAAAAAAGCTTATCTAGAACGTGACTATCTCGTTTAACAGTCGTAACCTGCCGCTGGGGCCGCATCGATCAGGATTTAGTCTAAGTGCCATCGGAACTACCGTTGTGGGTGATGGGACATGTGCGGATGGGAGAGGTGAGCGTGGGAGTAGGGTTGGCCGAGGGAGCCGAGGGGTAGGGGCGAGGGGCACGGCGGGTGCTGGTGGTACTGCTGCAGCGGCGACGGAGCCAGCCCTGGGTGATGGTCGATGGGGTACTGCGCGGAGCCCGCGTACGCCAATTGCCTCACCTTCATATCCTCGTCTACTACGTTATACGTGAGCTCTGTTTCCTCGTAGCCGGTCGCCGCCATGCGCTGCTCGCTGGTGGTCGGCGGGTCTGGTGAGTTGAGGCAGGTCTGGATGAGCCGCTTGCCGGAATCTGACGTGATCATGGGCTGCAGCTTCCGCGTCGCGAACGTGTACACGTGACCCGTTTCCGACGCGACTAGCAACATAACTTGTGTCCCCGTCAGGGTCGATAGCTCGTATGCCTAGAAAAGACAAAAAAACAACCGTTAATACTTTAATCTTAGACATAATAACATGCTTGCATAAGTTTTTGTGAACATTTGAACGTACAAGTAATGAATTTTCTAAATACTGCGCGCGGTTACCAACTCTTTCTTCAGACTGTAATTGTCTAAGTAAGACTAAGCCTAGGACATCATTTGCTTAAGACTCTGCGAAGTCTCATTTAAAATCGCTCAAAGCGTTTAGAAATTCTAAAGTCTCAATGTCGACCTAAAACCGACGGTTTCATTACGCTTCAAGTTTCTAGATGATTTTATACACACCTTTTTCATCGTAACATTTACAGTTTACTTAGAGCTTTAAATATTAGTTTGTTATCCTATTACGCGAGGCAGGAAAACTTTGTTTTGTCGACAACACGATAAGAGGTAGTACTTAGTTCAATTTGTGTCTCGGTGCTTCAAAGTTGAGCTTGGCTAGTGTAATCGCCGTCCTAAAAGTTCTCTTCCCGACCTTTCACCTCTCCCACGCCACTAATTCATATGTAAACCGCTCAGCTTCGTTTTCGGGAGCAATATCACTCTCTCACGGCACTCTTTATGTATGCAAGACGAATTATCACACCCACTGGCGCCCAACACCCACATTGGAACCAACGTTTGTTTACAGATGGCACATTCTAATTTCGCCCCCAGTGCGTTCGCATTAAGATCTAAGTGACAACCAATTGTTAAAACACCAATTTGACAATTGACAAAAGTCGGATAGTTCGGCGTATTATGTTCATCTTTCAAATTAATGCTAAGTGTATTGTCAACCTTATCACGTTCTGAATAAGGGTTTCTTAGATACACGTAAATGTAAATTGGCTTATATGCAGTATCTAATATGGTTTTTCCATTGCATAATATCAGTCTGCGGTCTCCATCGCCCACTTCTATTATCGGTTTCGATAACATTGACATATTGCTGAATGCTGACCTGGTAACGGTTAAATTTGTAAGCTATTTTGCCATTAATGATTTAGTTTCCATTGAGCAAGTTCTAACACAACTTTATAGGTTTATTTGTTTCAACAATATTAAAATTTTAGTCCGGCATAACATTTTAGTGTATCCTATTTAAATCTATTACGAGTTGTATGTTCTATTTTTGAGCACCTAAATGCTTCACTGTGCATATAAAGTCATCTATATAAACAAATTATAAGGTTGCCTAAAAATCATAGATCAAAAGTCACTGACATTTTAATAAAATTTGTCATTAGCATTAATTTAAAAAAGTTTAATCAACGAAGATACCAGTTTGTGCACATTTCGTGGCAACTAAAGTACAAATCCATTAATACATGAGCAATATAATCTTATTAAAAGCATATTTAATCATGTGTTAAGGCCACAACGAACATTATATCAATTGAAATAAATCGACTTGAATGGTATTATTTTAATAACAATAATCTTACGAAATGCAGCCAACCGATTTCAAAGTTAATTAAATAATTCATTATACAATTTTCAACTTAATCACTCCGATTATAAGATTCTAATTCATTCATATATCAAAGATATCGAACTTTTCTCAAAACTCGCGCTTCCCTTATCCATTCATTGAAGTGATTGATGATAAAGTTGTAATTAGCGATCCTACTGCTTGCATCTTTAACATCGACATCCTTAAATTTGTAACGAGGTCAAAGCAAAATGATCCTTATTAATAAGACGATAAAGTCTGCAATGACAGCTCAGTTTATTCGATCCCGGCATAAAACAGTGCCGAAATTGACAATTACAAATGCACCTATAATGAGCTCCGTTGTTATATATGATTAATGAGACTTCAGTGAAATTTCAGTGGACTTGAAATTATCGGTACTGAGGTCAATATTAAAAACCCTAAAAAGGGAACATTTTTTTTGAATAACGAGGATTGTGATTTTACGTCGTTAATCAGATGCAATAAGGCACGGTCTTACATTGTTATTGAATGGATGGCAAATAATCCAAAACCGATATTATATTATCAATATTCTGATAAGCAAATTTGAATACTGGTCATGGATTAAGAGATGAAAGACTAAACAAGTTCTGATGTTGAATCTATAACAACTAGTAATTACCTTAATCGAGTGCGTAATTTTTACTTGACACATATTACTTGCATCATAAACAATATCAGAAACAAAGATAACGATTATATAAAATCGATAATCAAGACAAACGAGTTGCAGAGATACGATTTTATTGATGCAATTGATTTTTATGATCTTTTTCATGTGTACATAAATATTCTCTACAGCACTGTATTGAAAATTAAGCTTGTTTAAATGATAAATAAATATTCATTTCGATCTTAATCAGGGTAAGAGATTTGAGCGCAAAACATACATCAATAACTTTCAAATGTTTTAATCATTAACTTGTCATGCTACTGTGTACAGAATTAATATATTAAAAAGTTATTAAAATAAACATTGATTTATTTTTATACTATTTACGCTTCAATGGCATAATTAAAATGTATACAACATCAGCATAGTTTTAAAGTTAACCTTCTAGACTATTTACGAAATTTTCTATTTTTTAGCTTCTCCGTCACATTTATTTCATGTTAGTACTAGCTCGAAGGAAGAAATTGAAATATTAAAAAAATGCAGTTAATTATATAAAATTAATGAAGATTACAATAACTAATGTTATACATCCAAAAGTTATGGCCTGTTTTATGTTTCCAGGGTTATAAAACTATATTTCTATAATAAAAATATTCCTTTTGAAGATGAAAGCCTACATTGTTACTGAAATAAATACTAACATCTTAGAATAAGTTTATCACGTTATCTTTACAGTTAACTTCAAATTACTCTGTCCAAGTTTAAACCAATAGCCTAGTCTGAAACATGATTAGCCGGCAAACAATTGGTTAACCTCCGTTTGACTCGCGATGACCTGCCGTAGGGCTGCCACGGACAAAAATTCCTAAACAAATATTTTTCCTTTTTTTAATATTAATGCCTTTGGTTATTTCTCGCCTTTGTTTGTTCTTTTAATAAGTAGGTATAGTTATAATTAAGTAGGTTAGTTTCTTAATCGCTAGATTCAAGAATGTAAAATAGTTTCTCTCCAACAATACTGTCACTTCGTCATTGGTGACCGTAACATATACATCATACTGGTTTTAATTGCTTCTGCGCCTAGCATTCTAAAAGCACAAATTAACAACTTTCACTGTAATCCCTTAGAACACGCTTCTTAATACTACATAATCCTTAAATTAAAAAGTGAAGGCATTAGTGAGATTGACGGATCGTATGCTAAAAACACCGGATAAGTCGGCCCAGTTAAGTCGCAAGTGATTGTAGTAAGGTGCAACAAAACTTGCCAAAACTTGCTGGTCATGCGCACGAGTCAGGCCTACAACTTTATCCGAATGTTTCGAAGGCGGTTTTAAAATCGGAACGCATGTCCAAGTCGATCGTAATGATACGTGATGCGTGAATGTCGCTCTCTTTAATTGACAACTGAGAATTAACGCGAACGATTATGTCAAATTGAGCCGTATATTACAGGAAAGAGAGAAAAAAGAAAAGTTACGAGACCCGCTCATTCCATGTTCCATTGTTTTCTCGCTAATTTAAGACTGAAAGGAACACTTATCGTACATATTAAGTCAGCGTAGGCGACGATTTACCAACCTATCTAAACTATTGCGTATATAAATAGCCATTTCGTGATTCGTTTAAGTACACTGTCTCGAAGTTCTCAAAGAGTATCAAACCATACAATATTTGTGTAGGTTGAGACGACGCTTGTCCTCCAAAAACAATCCCGATTTACGAGATCTAAAATGTTTGTACTCTTTGTGTATCACAAACAGAATAAAGAAAAAAGTATCTTTGTTGAAAAGGTTTAGTTAGAGAAACACCCGTATTTGTTGCCCCTTTTGAATGATATTGGCAATAATTTGTTTCAGAGGTTAATTTGAAAACATTTTGTTAAAAATACAAATGGACCGATTAACGATGACATGAACTTCATTAAATTATTCCATTTCAATAATATATTAATGGCTTTCCTAGATAATTGAAAACCAAATGATGTGTTGATTCCAGCAGTATCAAAAAACAGGCAGAGATTTTGTTGCTTTCTCTGCTACTTAATATCACAAAGCTTCATAACAACTTGTTCAGAGTCGAGTCAGAATCATCATAATGTGGCATAATCCGACACAAAATACAATCATGTCGAGGTGTAAATGTCAGTATTACAGCGGTGTAGGAATAAATATAAAAACTTATATCCCATTCGGGGTCAAAATTGTGTAAGATACCAGAAATTGCAGGTGTCTGGAAATAATGTAGGAAGGTACGTCTGCAAGCTTTATATTAGTAGAATTGTGATCGTTTCCAAGCTAAGTGAACTTATCATAAACATTTGCTATTTTATTGAAAGTATCATTGCCATTGGTTCGATCTTACCTAAATGTTTTCTTTTATGCGCCAGCACTTCGGTATTGGGCGAAGTCAATAATTACAGATTCTGTCTTTTACATTTTTGGAAACCTAAACGCAATATTGTTACGGCTATTATTTAACTTCTGGATTGCCTTATATTTCTCTCCGTATTCTCATTCTTACCTAGCAACTCCGTGTTTATTCCCGTTAAATATACTACTTAATTCATCGTTAAAAAAATATAAGTAAATCAACTTAACGAGATGGTTAAGGTTGAGCTTCTGCTAGTTGATAAGCGATCTGCTGTCAGCTTGTCATCACCTACCCAGCAACTTTGTATTATACCCGTTATTTTCACACTAAACGATGATTTTAAATGGTAATTTTAATCTGTATTCAAAATTTATACACCACCAAGAGGAACTCGTTCATTTTTAAATACTAGTTGTTCAATATTTATCAGAAATAATTGTTTCGCAAGTTATACGCGTAAATGAAGTATCATCGAATATTTTCAATAAAGGCATTTAACATATTTCAAACACTACTAGATTTTACTTGGTGTTGTGTTTGTTTATTTTATAGCTTACGTGCTTTCTAACAAAACTACACTCCTATAAACTTTCAATTAAATCCGTTTAGTAGTTTTTTACGTTAAAGAACAATAAAGATCTATCCACCCTCATAAATTCGGAATTATAATATTAAAAGGAGATAGATTTAAAAGCCTTTACTTATGTAGATATCGACGAAAAGAGCACAAAACGGTCAAGCGTTCCATGTCTGAAAAAAGCAAAATCCAACGAAATAAAGGAGTTACGTCGTAAAAATAATAGGTGTAAAATAGGCCACAAAACGATGTACAGTGCTTATAATAAGTAAAATATCAAAAGTGGTAGTTTAAGTGCATCTCCATCACTGATGGGTATAATGAACACGATCATTACACTACCCGAACAATCCTGCTAAGTAAATGATGATTACGTACGCCACTTATCATAACACGAATATAACGAGACGTGCGTTTTTGTATCATTATTATAATAATTACTACCCTAGAGTTATTGACACGTCCAACGTTATACTTAGTGCTTCTTTAACAGGTACGCTTTTGGTTACATTAAACATTTTTTTTCTATTACATAACAGGAGCGTAGCTGGCGGTGATATATAATTAGAAGTGGCGGGTATGACTGATATTTTTAAATCTAGAAAAGTTAGGTTAGATTATATAAAGCTGATAATGATGCAAAATGATATGGCGCATTAATAACGAATTGGTAAAAATCACATTGGAAAAGGCTCACCTAATATTAGTGGATTTAAAAGTTAATCATAATTGTAGGTCCTCTAAAATTTTGTTATGAAATTGACAACCCTACGGATGAATCTCAGCGTTCTATCCTAGCTGTCGTCTCCTGGGCGATGAAAACTACACTTTTTGCGGAGATCAGATACAGAATCGGATAGCACGCCGGCTAATAGCTCTATAAACAAGATAATCGGCCAGTTAGCGCTGGGAACACGTCGGCACGAAGATTTATGAAATGCTTTAAAAATATGAAAGTTCAGATTATTTTGATAACGTCGAATAGGTGAATAAATAAAACCGTCTGCGAAATAGTTGTTTCACTAAACATTTTCTCGAAATTAACTCATTAAATTTGTTATCTTATTCGAAGAATGAAATTGTGACAAACATGTTAAGTTTCAACAAGTTTGCCACAAATCAAATGGTCATAAAAACGAAACAACTCTCGAGGTAAATTCTTCGCTTTGTAGAGGCGAATTGTTTCCGGGATTAGAGGCCACCTCCGCACAACTTAAATTGAAACAACAAGGTTTAAAGTCAATGGGAAAGCTTGAGGACAACGAAGTTAAAGAAATTTAATTAAAATATATTTCGAAAAAAAAACCGGCAAAATTTAAGACGGACGATGAAAAACGTCAGTCAAACCGTTCACACGTGAATAACCACTCATGAATTGCAAAAAATACATTTGATCGTCACGAATTTTGACCCTCCCGAGTCCTAATGAAAAACCAGAACCCGATGTAAGAGTTGTGGTAAACTCACGAATTAAGTGGAGAAAGCATTCAGGCCGAGACATAGCGATACGACATTACAGTGACAAGTGCGACCCGCGACAACGCAGATCAAAAAACCAGCTAATTGCGAGTACAATGGAGTACAAAGCAGCCGCTTTTCCCACGGAGCATCCGACCGCGCATGCGTACCGATCATTTCATGCGTGCTCCTCTTTTATTGCCAAAAATTAATGCCCGGTAAACAGTCCTTAATTGCAAGCCAGTCTTGTTAAAATCAGCGTCGGTAAGACCGCCCGTCACACTAAAAGTAACATTTCTGGGAAACGAGAAACCAGAATACACATAAAATTCGCAATAACTGACTAATAATAATGTAACATTACGAATACCCAGTGATTCTTGTGTCGATTTTTGGTACACAATCGACGTTTTATGACATTTTAATTTTATTGGTTAATGCAGTTTTATACGTAGTGCTGTCGGTCATTGTGCAATTTGGCTTTAACGGCTTTATAGCTGAAGGCATAATGACATTTATTTTTGAAAAAAATATGAGAAGCTTACTGCGGATACTGGCAATAATTTTCAATGGAGTTTTAAAGACAGATGCAGCCTGCCATTATGAAATGCAAATAATAAATTAGCGAATAGAATAAATTTTGCAACATTGTAAGTTAAGAAGCTGAGGGACCAATAGCCTTACAAATGGTCGTAACAATTCAGCAGAAGGTAAGTAAAAAAACAGGTGGCAATTATGGAAAGTTTAAGAGCTTATTAAAGTGATGACAAATTACTAAACGACTGTTTTTGAGATAACCGTAATTACACTAGACACTTACGAGGCGTTATTAAAAGGTGAGTACTAGTACATAATAAAGTTAATAGAACACCGGCCACTGCAGTTGAAAGTGCTTAATATCTTTCGAAACATAACACTTTCTTTGTATGAACTAGTTGAAAGCAGATAAGACTAATTAAATTACTAATAATAAATAAAAGATAAAACGAAATACTAATATATTCGAAGTCGTTAGTCTTGATAAGAATACAAATTATATTGCCAACTACACTACTAAATAATTAAATACAAATTACATGTATTATTGAATCCAAATAGTACGAATGATAAATTAAACTATAACACAACTGCACCTACCAAGTGAAGTTTTTATCTCTGTGATAAGTTATGTTACTGAAAGCAGACACCGTTGATAAAGATAATGCATGTAATTGCACTTAGAAACCAATATAAAAATTGAATGAGGCCTACAAGCATTTTTCAAACCATTCAGCTATTTCTGGATAGCACAAAACGTACCCATGGCTAGTCTAGAAGATGTCATAAATTCTCCATACTCCACCGGTCCACTTTCACTGTAGGCAAGGTGTCAGCCTATTATCATCTTACGGTGGCTAGACGCCAATTCATATGGTAATGAAGCAACGAGACAGGTTCCTCACTTGCAAGGCTAAACGTTGAGCATTTAGATTAATTAGTTTGCAGGAAACTCTGGGTAGTGGGTATATAGCACTTTACATTGTCAATAATAAAGGCAAGAGTTTTGAAGAGTGTTAATTAGTTCCGCTTAAGTTCTAAAATGTAAAAAGTACCCTAAAAAGCTGGGCAGTTTATAGGGTATCTCAAAGGTACCCTATAACCTGCCCAGCTTTTTAAAATACCTAGCTTCACCTTCAGAGGAAATGTTCTAATTAGATGACCACTATACATCAAGCATTTTACTCAATTCTAAAAAAAATGTTGATTACTAAGCCAATACTATTTATTACTAGAGAAAGCTGAAAAATCGTACAAGAAGATACTACAAAATCGATAAAATACATTCATGCAATCAAAACTAGCAACGTACAAGCTGAATGATAAGACTCCTAATGCTTGTCGATTGATAGATAGCTTTTTTCCAACAAAAAGAAACAAAAACGCGCTGATAACGGTAAACGTACGTCACACAACACGTGCGATTTCTATAAAAAAAAATAACGTAGCCTTAACAAGGGGCTAAGGAAACCCCAAAAACAGGTTATGAAAGGCCAAGTTGCCATTTGTGGACAGCACTCGACTGGATTAGACGTAAAAGGTTTAAACGGGCCGTGTTCGTCTTTTGCCTACCGAAGTGAACCACGTGGCATACGCTGTATTTGTCTGAACACTACGTCATCGCCCACCCTTTATGGCAAGGATGATGCCATTGCATTAAGGACGCCGAGTTGATTCACCTCTGATGGGAATAACAGTTATAAACGTCTTATTGCGCGTCCTTAGAAAGTGACCCAAGTGCGACGTACACAATTGTTTCTTAGCAATTCAATTTCTAGTGCTTACTTAATTTGAATCGCCAAAAATTACACAAAAGGATTGGTCATCATGACAGTCGGGAAAAAATACAGTAACAATATTAACGAGTACTCAGTTATTTGGCACTAATAAGTGGTCATACAATCAATAATATAAAAGGATGATTCGTATTCTGCCGCAAAACGACAATAAATCATGAAGGTCGGTAGGGGGTGGCAATTCTGCGTTCGGTGTAATCAACCTCAGCGCCGGTAATGATCGAAGAGTGAAAGTTTCATGCTTCATTATCTCTCTTTGCGATCCAATCGGAAGCCACACGTTTAATCACGATTAAGACTGCTTGTGCACAACTGTTAACTACGCTAATTTAAGTTTGCTATTCGAGAACTGCGACGATGAACAACATTACAAGGCGAACAAGTATTGCAATCGTTAAGTCGACAGCAAATATAAGTCTGCGAGAATTTTCGGCTTGTTTGTTTTGAGAGGTCGTCAGATGTGACCGAAAACTTGATTACAGAAAAAAAATAATGATTCAGTAAGAACTGGCTGTTCGGATGTTTCCTTGAATAGCGGTACAGTATGTAAATTACATTGGAGATGTTGCACACGAGAATTCTGATATGAAAACCTACGCACGCAGGGAATGTCTTATTAAAGATAACAATGGTACCATAATAATTTTGACTGCTGTACCTACAGTGAATATTTGAAAGCTGAACGAGATTGCGACAGTTGCAATACGCGCATAATTTAGTTAACAATATGGACACAACGTCTCAATCTAGTAAATCTTGTAATAAATGCTTTTAATAAATATTAAAGGAAAATAAAAAGACCTAAATAACAGTAGCAAATTGCGCAAATCAGACTTAAATCAGCTGTTAATGAAAACGTATCACGGTAATTACAAAGTGAATGTTGTTAGTCTTGTTCATTAAGCAAAAATCTGTATCGGCAATATTGAAATTGTCATTCAGCTCAGGCAAGAGATTGCACGTTGGACGGCGTCAAAGTGGCACTCGCCAGCGGTTAGCGGCGTCTACTGCGATTAGTTTAAACGACGCTTAAACAATAATTACCGATTACGCAGAACCGGTGTGCTATCGTCGGAGTAACTCGGCTAGTGCGCCGATCAAGATTAATACCGAGACCGTGTAAAAATTTCCAATAACGCAACGTTTCAATTTGTCACCGTCTCAGACGCTGATAATTTACAGGCCATTGAAGATGACCGGTTAAATAACTTTGTATTTATACCAGAGAAGGTTGTTACTTTCCGTCGACGCATTCCTTTAGCGCATCCTCGCGTAAATCATTCGGAGTATTCGCAAACAAAACAGACCGAGCTTGTTAAATAGACGCCAAAGCCACCGAGCAATTTGAGAGCTATTATCAAACGAACAATATAAGGAAGATTCAATTAAACGACCAAATCTCATGCGACAATAGGAGCTATAGCTAACAATACACAATCCACCGAACAATGGGCAATCCTTGAGTCAATATAGCAGGCTGGGTGTTCTATAGATATTGAGATTGAGCCTAGAGCCGTATGCAAATGTGGTCGGGCGTCGATATCGACGGTAATGGCGTCGGTAATTATACGTTCATAGTCTCGTTGCCAGTTTCATTCATAAACATGCGATATTGCTTTATGAATGGTGGACGGATCGTGTCCTTAATTTATTGTGTCGCCTCTCAGACTTCTATAGTTTCCTGTTTGTTTATTACCATTTATCGAATGTTGCGTCGACGCAAGCGCGACCTTGATTAATGAACTTCATTCATATATAGCACGGGCACAAATCTTAGAACAATTATGCAAGTGGGACCAGCTCTACCTAGCGTAACTACATAAAATAAGCGCAATTATACTAGAATGATTATATTAAACGTACGTGTTTGTTATCATTCATTACGGTAACAAGCGAAAAAACAAACATAATTCAACACGCTATTACCAAAGCTTATGAACGTAAACCTGTCCAACTGTTAATAATTCTCTTCTTAATGGCCTCTCATGGCTGAATAAATTTTAGCGCTAAATAAACAAGCTTTATCTGTGATCTCCACAATGCAACGGGTCCGAAGGTAACAGCAGCCGACTGAAGCGCCGCCACGACGATACCATCACGCCGATACGCATCAAGGAAGACCAGTTGTCAATACATTTCACCTGCGAACCGAACTAACTTGATGGCCTGTCGTTGCTCAGAACAAGTTCCCATGAATTGTGTTGCGTGCGGGACATTTTTATACTACTGTAAGACAAGTGTACCGGCCAGGACCGATGGCTTACATGTTAATGTATTTGCTATCGCACAGAGCTTTATGAGGATGATCTCGTTGCGTTTGTTAAGATGCCTGATAGAATTTCTAATTCTGAACGTAACGTCGATTCAATGCAATCGAAGATTTAGATCGCGAAGAATTCCTCCTCCTCCTCGTGTTAAATGCTAATTTCCGTCTCGGTCTTATGCAAATTATACGCAGTGCCACTAAATAGCATTAAGGCAGTAAAGGTAAATATTCCGCTAAACTTATTTACTGGACAATTCATATGTCCAAGAAAACAAACACAGGTGGTCCCAATAAAAGGTTCGGTGGACGCCAAGCGGCTGTGTGAGGATGCCGCCCTCCCTAAAAGGATAATAATACGTCGTTCCGAAGCTCCCGAGCCACGGAGAATCCCCAAGACTCCGGGAGAAATGTAAATGGTCCCGCCACCTGACAAATAGCTTAATTAACGGCTAACACGCGACACAAGAATTATTGAGATTATTCGAATCGTTAATTCGTGGATGTGTGCAATATTGGAATATTTTTTTTACTTATTTTACTATAATGTTTTAACAGGATTGACAAGTTATGCATTATACTAAAAGAAAAGTGACTAGAAAATGGCTCTCCATTGTTATCCGCTTAATCTTCTGTATAAGATAATTCAAAAGACACATTCTTTTGAATACAATGAACAAAAGAGTCAGAAAGGAACTTATGTGAAGTCCTAACTAGCCCACATGCAACAATTTAACGAAGGCATTAAATCTCAAGGTTATAACAGGAGTTACGTTGAGAGATTTAGTTTTTTTCGCAATGTTATGCGTCGGTAGGCGTCACGTGGGCGCGCACGTGACGACGATGTGGTTTTGTGGCTGCCACCGCACGACCGCTCGCGTGGGCGGCGGCCGCAACACTGACACCGATGGGCGCGTTCGATACCTTCAACCAGACAATTTGTCTTGCAATATTTTGACGGCCCATCAAACTGTAAAGGGTGAACTTTAAAAGCTTACTCCGCCAAAATTTTCTCTTCGATTGACTCAGAGTTGAAGAGCTCAACTGTCAGTCACCATTCAATTTATTGACGGAGGCTGTCCTACAAAAACGCAAACGTTTTTTTAATCGTCCATAGAGTGGCGGGATCCTGTTTTCCATTGAAATGTATTGGTCTCCTGCAGAATAAGTACTCCAGGTAAAAAGTTTTCGTATTGTTCAAATTCATTACAGTGGCTACAAAACTCGCTGTTTCCCACCAAAATCTTGGTAGTTGGCTATTTTTTTTTAATTGATCGGAAAAAAGCATGTGGTCGTGCTCTGGAACCGCAATCAAATAAAAACTTTACTCGTTAATGTTTTATGTATGACATTCTCGAGGTCGATACATTATGGATGGAGTCCCGCTGGCTTGGCGCGTTCGGAAATTTTGACAGAACGACAGATATCGTCGATCTCTATGGTAGCCAGTGATCGCTTTCAACGTTTTTTCGCGACTCGAGTGACCGATAACATCTGACACAGAATGACGTCGGAAAAACGTAAACGTTCCGCAGTCTCGAAATCACTTAACTATGTAAATTAAGTTTGATCAAACATTTATGAATCCCTCGTTCAAAATTATTAAAAGTGGCTTGAATGTTTTATATTTCTTTGAAATACGTTATATTAGTCCAAAGCATGTTGTATGAAAAATAAACGATTTGAATATTTCCAAGGAATGGAAAAGTGATTATAAAATTAATCGCATTAATTAAAAAGTAATATAACAGGACGCGACGGGGGAATGCAGTTTCCATGTTACTGTATAAATAAATTAAAAAGAGCAACATTTCAACAAATTACTTAAAAACGAATTGGATAAATAATTAACTTAGCACGACTCAGAAGGCATGTACAAATAGATGGACATTAGTAAACAATCTCAATATATTACGGTGTCCATAGCGGCATGTTTAGGTAGGACATCTGAAGGACTATTTCGGTCGAACCAGTTGCGCGGACGCATCGTTACCGCGCAGGTGTCAGCTAGTAGGATGACCACTGCTGCGCATGCATTAGATACATTTTTCAACATTTGTAGAATAAATATATGGTGGAATAGGAGTCGTTTTAATTATTTCTTAAAATAATATATATTCATATTTCATTCATTCTTGTCTAATGAATACAAAGTCACAAATGAATTCTAAAATATACAAGAATACTTAAATACCTAGCTTAAGTGCCTGCACTAGATGATTAATAGAACTTATAGTATACAGAAAAATAAAAGTGACTCATGGGTTTTTTGCCAGTTTCCGCTGTATATCGCTAAATAACGCAAATTAGCCGACGTAGATATATATTAAATTGGACAAATAAATTTAGAATCCTCTGAAATAGATAAAGAGGAAAATAAACTTCTTGGAAGATACCAAGCTTTTATTCACCGACAGCAAACAATTACTACGTAAAGTAAAAATGATGTAACTCAGCAAATTGGACATACACAAATACCAATTCTGTTCACGTAATTAAATAATTCAATAAAATATCAAATACAATAAATGCTGAGAAAATGATGAGAGACGGCAACGGCTGACACTACATTTTATGAACAGTACATCGTAGTTGATACTTTAGAAGTTGAACTTGATACGTTAGATCAATTACGATTATTTGAGATTAGAACTTCAACGTCCTAAAAAGCCATGGCAGTAAACCATATAAATTTAACGTATCACAGAAGCTTATTTCTACGGTAAAAATAAAACACCGTAACCAAATCATAACGATACGCATTAAGGAGATGCATATCGTAACTAACTAAAGATATTTCCCACAGAGACCTACATCTTATGTGAAACCGGCTTTAGACAACGTCATAGTAACTTCTTGGTGGAATTTTAGTGCAAGGGATAAGCTGGACGTGAGAAAAACAGCCCTAGGAGAAATCTTAATTTAGCAAAATGGATATACCAGTCATCCATCTACCTCTTGGTGTTTCTTTTTTGAAGCTTCAGTAAGATAGTGTACGAGTTCAGACCACTAAACTAATCAAAGGTAGAATATATCCAAAATTATCTGAAAAATCATACAGGCGGATTATTGGGAAAAGGTTACCATGTTTTTTTTATTTTCGTCTCTTTCTTTATTCAGATAGGTAATAATTGCTTTGTCAACTTCAAAGAAGTTCTTGTAATTTCTGTATACGACTTATTATAAGCGTTACTTTTGTTAACTGTTTTAAGAACGTTGAGTTTAAAAAACGACTCAACAGGTAGATACATTTGGATCCTTCTGATCCAAATATAAAAGAACTTTTTGATCGATTTTTCAAATCAAGCGACATAATTAAAATCGCCATCTGCCTCACATTGTGCCATCATCCATTTGTTTGTCCAACGGGCGCTCATTACACGCGATAATGAGTGGATCTATCTGCAAGTGTAATACGATATCGGGGCCATTGTGAAGCGCGCGTTTAAAAAATACAATCGACAGGAAACAATACGTTATCTGTATACAGATTGTACAGTAGTGTAGTCACGACGCGATCTGATGATATCTATTCCAATGATCTTAACTAATCAATGTCTCGTAAACAAAGTTATACGAATAATGTCACATACTTATAAGAAGAAAAACAAAAATTAAAACAACTGAATCGTGGGAAAATTATCGAACTATCGATTAATCCCTTGATAGGAAAATAATAAATGTTGTAACGATATTCTAATAGAATTTAAACCAAATAGAGTCAATTAATAAACTGCAGAAAGCGAAAATATTATAGTGGTAATGTAAATTCTAAGACTCAAAACTACCTCATCTTAGTCTCAACAAAAACTACTTACAATTAATTATAAACTTATTCTCACCAACTAAAATACGTTAATGAATTTGCACACGAAAAATCGTTTAAAATTAAATATTCTCTTGGCAATCGCCTTTTGATTCCAATTACATTTGCAGAAATAGAGAAATTGCGAAGACACGAGCATTAGTTGCTTCTTTTTACAAGCTTTTACATAAATTTTGAAAGCCAATTGAATACTCAGAGAATTAATGGATGTAATGATATCTTACGAGTAGATAGTACAATAAAATATTTGGGTAATATTTGGGTGCTGTTCCTACTGATTGACAAATAACTAAAAAGTGCTGACTTTATTATTCGTTTACTCATCAACGTACAGCCCAAAACCTTGGACCTAAAAAAGTGTTTTTTTTAGAGACGACTCTTTAATAATCTAGACAAGGCTTGAAAAAATATTTTTGGAAATTCGACCACCAAGAAGCAAAGGAGGAAGGCAGTGGGAACCACGCAACTTGTAGAGTTTAATACAATTATAAACAAATGAAAAAAACAATTATACACCATAATATAATACACCTTTCTGCAAACGCCTACCAAAATTACACAACGGAATTAACATTTTTACCCAGTTAGTCCAGTTATTTTCACACCTGTACAAAGGTTTTTCAATTAGCCTTTAACAAATTGCAACGATTCTTCTACACTGTTATTAAATATTCATTTGGATAAAATGAAACAATTATGTGGCACTTGTGAAACATTTTCTGCACTTAGTTGGCGCCTTGAGACATCAAGAAGTGCTGTTATAAATGGCACTTAATTTTAAGCTGTTCAAATTCATTTAGCGATAATTTCCAAATGGCATGTTAAAACTAAACTAAGTTTTATGGTATCAATTGCCCAGAGCTAGGTATAGGTAGGATTGTGTTTTAACGAGAAATTTGCAAGACTACACCAGTAAACTTGTCATGATACAATACTTTTGGAAAATGTGAATAAGGCAAATGAGTATGAGTCTAATGTAAGTTAAGATGAACTCTGCAACAAAACTTCAAAAAGTAGAAATCAGTGTGTCCACTTGCAAGTGTTTATTAGATTTTTTCAAGCTTGATTTGAGGTAATTTTAATTTCAAAATTTCGATTTGTTTTGTGTATTTGTCCATGGGTGGGGGGTAGTTCTTACGTAAGACTAAGATGATACTTCGAAAAAGCGCAAAAAACCTTGCCTAAACTTATTTCTTTAAAAATAATAATGAATATTTAACAAGGAGGGAGGGGGATCAACAATGGGGTCCCTAACAAAACTGAGCACTTTGAAGTTTAATATTTCACAAACGGCTTCCTAAATCGAAAAATGGTCTTCATAATTCCGAAACATTTTTAAAAGATTTATCCAACGACACCCTCACGATGGGGTAGGTGAGAAAAAAAATCACACCCCCTCTTTACGTGTAGAGGGTACCCTAAATAAAATATTTTTAAGTACAAGATTTTATTTTATAATGGTAAAATAAAATCTTGTAAAAATATTTAGAAAATATAAGAAGTCGGCTTAAGTTATGATGTATATATCCATGCAAAATGATAAGTTTCTAATACCAGGGGCCTTTGAGCTAAGCTGCGGACGGACGGATGGACATGGCGAAACTATAAGGGTTCCTTGTTTACTACAGAACTCTAAAAAGGAATAATCTAATTATGACCAAAAAAACATAGTACAGGAAAAAAGATGATCCAATGAAGATCCAACAATCAAGATTAAGGTCATTCTAGAGCATGAATAAATTAGGTACTTCACTTTACAATCACTGGAATTTTGGGACACCGTGCCAATATTCTTAATTATTTTTTTCTGACTTTCCTAGTGGCTCATGGATTTCACTGACTTGCCCTGACTACTTTGAGCTTCCCTAACTTTTCCCTGACTTTCCAGAATGTGGGCACCCTGAAAATTTAAATATTTATACTGTCAATTTGAATGAATAATGGACACTATAGCAATATGTTCAAAGCGCGCTTCTACTACTCGCTACGACAGTTCAAAATTCTAACAATGCGATTATTTTCAGTGAATTGAATACAATCGCATGTTTTAACATCTTGACCGACATTAATGACAAAAGTTACCACATATTCGTGAGCATAACTCGGTTTTCTCGAAAACTCGCATCGTGATCGTTTCAGTCGTGAGTCGAAAAAGCCTTTGATGTGTGCCCGACGACTAACGAACTATGCCGACCGATAAGCACAACTAATAGTCGGCCTAACATGCCGACAGATGTCTTTCCAGGGCCTAATAAGCGTAACTAGTTACAATAAAGTTTCGATATTTCACTATTAAATTTTCATCATTTGTCTTGATTACGGTCAACATTTTAAGATTTTCTTTACACTAAAACATGACGTCAATTAACTGTAAATACAAACGGTTAACTCTGTTCCAATCAATCAACTGGTGGCAGAACGTAGCAAGAGCAAGGCGCTCCAAAGGCACCAAAGTACTAGGCGCTCATAACAACGAGGCGTTCACATTAGGTGTCGTTGGGAGGCGGGCCGACGCGCCAGACATTCCCTTTCCACCGCCCAATCACTATTGATCCACCCCGTCCCCCGCTCTACGCCCGGTTCCTAGCTAAAAGGGAGTAGCGCGTTAGTTAACGGGGGACCTTTACATAATGGACGCGTTTGACAACCTCTCTCGTAGACTTGGTCGCCTGGTAAGTGAGTTGGTTACGCGGTCGCGCTTGGTGCTAACGAACCGTAATGTTTCGCAGGGGCGCCCTCGACGTGCTTAGCAAAAAGTCCTCATTGTTTGCTAACTGTTTACTTGAATGTTTTATTTTTCAAAGAATCTTGTTATAGTAAAAATATACTTTACCTCGCAAATACAACACCTAAAAATATTTAGAGATCGTGTATTGCGAATACATTTTACATCAACGTTACTTTAATTGTATTTATAAGCATTAGTAAACTGTACTGTAGCGCCACCTATTTGAGTTAGTTTGGTAATAGTACACCCATTTAGACACAAGATGGCCCGCGACATCGAATGAGACGGCCAGACGGGAACGGTTGAACTCTTCACGTTGGATGTTCGCCTAGTATTTTGGTGTCCATATTTGGCGCTTTCGATTCGTCGGTGAGGATAACTTTGACTACAAATGAATTTCACTGACATACCCGTTGTTTCCTCTACATTGAGTTTTAACTTTAAATAAAATTTGCACAAATATAGGTTAAACGGTTAATTTTTATCTGAGAAATCTTATATCAAAACTTTGTATTTTATTATTGTATAAAACGGTAAACGTAGAATTTAATGAGTAATAAACGAAAAAATTGGCAAGCGCGATCACAATCGCCTTCTTAATCATTGTAACACAAAAATATTTTTGTTGTTTTGTCTCCCTTGGTAATTACGTTTTCGTGATTATATTTGTGTCTTATTATTTGCTAACTAATTTATGACTCATTATCATATTTATTAACTTTTTCACTACTGGGACTCAGAACGCCTAGTCAATATGTTGTAGCACTATACAAAATGTAGGTAATTCCACATTTAGCCCATAGGTAACATTTAGCCCATAGGTAGTCGTTGTTACAGAGCAAAAATCATCATCATTACAGAAACATTTTCCTCATGAGAACCGAAATAAAACTAATCTGAATCAACGTTCCAGCAAAATTAATGTAATTTTTCGGTGTAGTCCATTACCGCGTCTAATTCGGGAGCGTTTAATAATGTAGCGAAACACAAAAGAGCGCTGAGCCACACAGGTCGGGTAGCACCCGCATTAGCATTACAAAACTGCGGGCCGTGAGATATGGGTCGCAGATGCGCGCCCGCGCCGCGGTAATTAGTGTAGGCGCAATATATAATTGTTCCATCTCAGTACTGCCTGACAGTGCGCTGTCCCTCACTACACCCGCGAAATATTAATGCGTTCATATATTATCCACTAAAGATTTGATGACATTTCCAAACATTTACTTAAAAGCTTTTTTAATCTAGTAAAATTCAAAATTACTTTACTCAAATGTTTGTCTCTTTCTCTCTAGTGAAGTAGCGATGGTTATATGTTAAATGTTATTCTATTTTGGGTAAAACTAGAAGCTGTCAGCTCACAATTAACGCAAAATTCTCCGTACCCAAACATTAAACAATAGTTCACAAAATCTCAAGATCTAAACGTCGTCAAGTCGTGTGGGAAAATAATCTCAAGCGCAATCTACATCCGAGCTAGGTCCTAATTAATTTAGTAATCGTTCGTGACGACTTATTCCGGCCCTAGACTCAACCACGAACCTAACGAAATCACGACTCCGCCAGACAACGATAATCGTTATTTTAAATTTATTAAAATGTCCTCTTTAAGGACTATATCGGAACGCCTACATCGGACTGTATAATTTATTCTTGCATTGGAGGAACGCGCTAAACAATGAGGGCTATTATCATTTCTAAAAGAGCACGTTTTGATTTATAAATGCTATGGAATATCTACATTGCTTCGAAAATTGAAATTGATTCGAAAATGATTGTTGATCTTTACATTTCATTCAAGACTACCTTTTTTGGTATCACTTTCTTTGGATGAACACCTGACAAAATAGTTGTAAGGATAAAATTGGGTAAACTAGACATTTTTGAAAATTTCCCAAAAACAGGCAAAAATAAGGCAGAAAACCTTTTAAAAATAATCAGAGAAGACAAATAGTACCGCCAATAACAGCAAGTTTGTTAGCGGGGCTAGATAAGTCAACAACATATTGTTGGCAATTTTCATGACAAAGTCGGCACAATGGTGCGGCATGCAGACAACAAAATGGCGTCGTGTTGCCCTGTCGGCCCCCGGGGCGTCGCAATTAAAGTCCCGGTTGCACGAGGTGATAGGTGCACTAAATTGATGAACACAACTTTACATTGATTAGGTTCAAATGTGATTGATTAAACCGTATTACTGGCTGCTGACATTGCTAAAATTCATTTTTTTCGAAATGGGAGTAGGTAGTTGCTTTTGCAACATTTTGTGCAGTCTTTTAAAGGTTCTATTTATCATACAAATTGGGTAGTTATTGTAAATGTTACGAAGTGAGTGTCTGAATCGATATACATTTTGCATAAGATATTCAAAAAAATTAAGAATAGGTAGATTTGGTTTATCTTAAGATATTTTCAGATTTCTTAAAGAAAATGATGTCCTTCTAGTATTATTAAATTAAAATTTCTGTCGAAATATTCCCAAAGCAACATTAACAAAATAACAACTCTTGACCGAGTGTGGGTGAACTTGTTTGCGAATCGAATCATCGGAGTTCATTTCATTTAGAGCAACATAAAAAGTATCGATTTTAATCTTGCTATCAAATCTCGATATATGTAATAGAACTTATAAAAGTAAGAAATCGATGACTTGTAAGGTGCCGGTTAAGGAACACACAAAACACATCACACAACACACACAAAGAACATTCAAAACTATTTTAACACGCCCAAAATTTGAAAGAAAGAACAAAAAGTTTATTTACTGCCACAAGTGACGTACATGATAAGCAACTTTAAAATCTTACCATCTGTATAAATCCTTGTACTAGGTTATACTAGCCTATCTCGCTAGCTTAATGATTTCGGTATAGCACACAAGCGTGCAGGGTTTAAAGCTTGCGCATAACGATCAGGGACGGATGCGCCTGCGACGCGACGTTTAGTTAGCTAACAAGTAACAACGCACGCGGCGACTTTGATTCCCGCTGCGCGACAGGATCGCTTGCGTGCGCGCCGACCTCGATGTAGCGCAAGATTCAGGGAGTATTTGTAAGATTCCAAAATGATTACAAAGTTAGAGAGCACGTGCTAACAAAATATTTACAAAAGATACACTTAAAACGAGTTAACCTGAAGTTTTTTTTGAAGAATTAGTATGAATAGACAATTGAGAAAAAGACACTTGTCTCGGAACTTTCCAAAAATAAAATACAATTTACATTCTCAAACCTTTAACAGGACTCGCGGGCACATTGATTTCGAAACAAACAGTGACGAAAAAACCTTCCAAGCTAATAAAGCTACGGACACAAGACCTTATTAAAGATAAATATCAGATATCATTACAGGCATTTCAAACTTCTTTGAGAAAGACCAAAACTTGAACTCAAAAACGATACCAATTTTTGAATTTCCTAGCCAGATTTATTTAAGTTCCTAGAATAACTAGTGGTGCAATTTTCGAATCAATAAACGGTAGATCATGTAGTTTTCTCTAATCTACCGTTTAAAGTGGCCATCTAGTTAGCATTAGCGCATGCCCGCGGCATCGTTCACCATTTGCATCAGTCTGATTTTGACGGACATCACTGCGGGTTCAGACGTTCCTCAGATGTCTCTACACGCATAGATTGACAATGTCTTGTGCTTAATGAAGCTACTGGTAGCATGAACCCGTGGGATATAGGAAATAAATTGCTAGTTCGTGCGGTTTTATATCATTTAGAATTAGGAAGTATTCTTTTTGTTGTATTTTTCTGTTGTTGATTTATATTGGTCGGTAAAAAGTTTATTTCCATTTTGCAGGATTTCCCCAAAGAGGAATATATTAACATATTCTATATAACTCACTCATAGTTAATTTTTACTTTTAAATGTTTTAAAATGTGATTTTCGTTGTTTTTATGCACTATTCGCCTGAAACACAGGTTTTCCTAGTTCAGGCATAAGTATTAAGCTAGAAATTTAAGTAAACATTTGTAATAACTGTTATATCTTTTTTCTTCTGTTTATGGAATAAATAAATTGAATTGAAATTGAATTGTTTTCAGGATTCATGTGTTACAAACATATTGTTAGAATCGTTTAATGTCTTCGGGTAAAGGGTTATTATTTAAAGTAATATGATGAGCCGATATAAAACATGTCTTCGTCACTAAACTAATTAAAATGGTGGGACATTTTATTTTTGCAGTTAATGGGTTACAAAATTTATATATATAAAAATGAATGTTTGTCTTTATGTCCTTTATAGAATCGTAAACTATGCATGATTGTGTGATGATCTTCAGCGTTCATGTGTTATACATGAGCCCACGAAGGTTTACATGGTACGGATTGCGGGGCATCAATTAAAAATGTTGGGAACAATAACGCAAACGAAGTTGCGCGGGTTGCTATTTAAAATATGACAAAAATGCCTTTAATTTTATATCTATGCAGTTGGTTTCGAGACGATAAATCGATCTAGCTAGGTTTCATTTTTAGAAAACGTCGTTATAAAAAAATATCGAACAAAGCTCGGTCCTTAACTTTAAATTGATCAGTAACACCAAATTACTATAACCTTAAGTATTATTTTCTAAAATAGGTAACTTGGAAGAAAATAACTAAGTTTAGTAAAAAAAGAAGGCATTATTGACTTTTTTCTGACGAAATATTAAAGACTTGGACTAAAAAGACCAAGAAAGTAAAATATGTAATTTTCAGATAATTTTAACAATTTGATTTTCATAAAGTTTAATCTAATTGGTTACTGAACGATGAGAGCATAATCAAAGCCATTATTACATTATCATACCGGACGGTGGGGACCCCTCATTTTAAAGGTATTTTTGAGTGCCTAGTGCAACATTTTTATACCCACTGTTTTTTCCCTAATGGATACTACTTCGTACTTATAATACAACTAAAACGGCTATTACACTACCCCGAATCAGTTCCCTAAATCGAGGTGGCCTTGAAAATTTGTTAGAGAATTAGGGCCCTAACTCTTATTACACCGCTCTTTTTAAGGATTTAGGGTCCCTGATTTAGTGTAGTGTAATAAGCGCATTACCTAGTAAAATTAATAAATATAATATAATAAAGCATATTCTGGCGTTAATTTGGTATTATGTTATTTATGGAACTTTACAAATACAATACATGCATTTTTGAAAGATAGAGAAATTTGAAGTCCAGACCCAGGAATCGAACCCGAGACTTCCGTAGCCAAACCGGGGCCGGAATCGAACCACCTATCTGGACTATTTTACTAGACCTCATTTTTTTCTATCCTTTGATACTCGTGAGTTAGGCCCTCGCAGTAATTGGCAAGAAATGCCTATAAAAATAACTTCAATTTATGGAAACTTATATTGGTATACCATAACTGGAATACATTTGTAAACTGCAAAAACGTTCCGTTATTCATAAGATCCTTGGTGTTATTTTCACACAAAAAAAAACTAACTTTTTAACCTAACTATGCATTAAAAAAAGTAGTAACTTGTTCGAAATTCAAAAATTAAAACAAATAATTTGTTAGGTTAAAAATTAAATCCCCGTGCGATTTACTTTTCGAACTTTATTCTTACTGTGAACAGGATGTTTTAATGGATGTCGTCTTAGCTCATTTTTTTTAACTATTATAACTTGGAACGAAAAGGATCTATTAATGCAAAACACAGCAATGTGTACTGCATTTTATATCGAAACACTAGTTATGTTAGTGGGTAATTCATGCAAAAATGCATGCAAGTAGTCCTGGCTTAATCCGGGACACAGCAGGGAACCTCTACGATAGGCTTAACAGAAGCAATCGTAATTAACATGGCAAATATTAAAAGTTATTATTATACCTATACATATTGAAAGGAGTACCGGCCGGTCTTTCAATGTGTATGCGAAGAATTAACTGAGAAAAAAAACGACGGGCAACTTCAAAACTTATGGCAAGTCTCATTGAAAATTTTGTTATAATATCATTTTTTACGTTAAAAATATTAACTAACGCAGAATTGAACATTTCTAAACGATTCTTTTTACTAGTGCCGAAATCTCAAAATGAAACTAGTAGCGCCATCTTTCGATAAAACTCATAAATAAAATATGACAGCTGTCTTCTATTTACGGAATGTATGACTAAAAATACACCATAAAAGCCGCACAGCAGCGAGTATTGGATAGTTTATATGACGAGAGATTTATGTTATGTTATTTAGTAACGTACGCGAGCGGTAAAAACTATAAAATACTCACGAAATGTAACATCTCAACAGCTGACAGCTGTCAAAACTTTCATCACAAATGTTCACAAAAACACGATAAATAAACATAAAACACATTTTTACGAGCTTGTCGAACGAAAAATATTAAAATATTGATAGAAAAAAATCATCTGGGCACATTTTCGGCAATATTCCATGGGTTTTGGTGTTGAATAAATTATAACCTCTCAACTCAAAACAAGATTGATTTTTTATGTTTTTAGACTGATTTCACGGTTTATTTCACTATGTATCACTATTTCTATGTTAAAGCAAGAGTCACAGCCCAATACAATAAACATTTTCAAAGGTTTTCTTACCTTTATCATCAATGTTTACTATGACAGGTTCACTGACTAAATTGGTACTATAGTATCATTGCACACAAATTTCATAGAATTGTTGTAGAGAATTATATTATATCAATGATAGGTTCAGCGATATAATATAGAAATGTAATACATAAATCACTATTTCAATAAATAGAATACAAGTAACATTTATCAAACTTGTAATGCGCTACAGCCTGTCACAACTTTATCGACTCTGCAAATTTATTTAATGATAATAACACTGAGATTAGTTGGCACAGATGATGCCAAATATGATTTAAAATAATATAGAGAAATAAATCGCACTAAGAAATAGGAATTTAAGTTTTTAAGTATTAAATAGTGATCAAGTCCGCACATAACAATAAAACTTTGAACACAATATTTTTGTTGTGCTGACATGCAGAGAGGCACAAATATAGCTCAGTCCAGTCATGTCTGCCATGAACTTATACATTGTTATGCACTCTGACACCAGTGCTGGTTGCAAGCAGCCAGCGCTCCCTGCCGACCCATATGGAATATTGCCAAAACCGGTCCCGGCCACCCACCTTCTTCATTATACCAGTCTTCCGTTTGGAGAATGTCGTGTACCGTCGCAGTTTGTTGTCAATGTATTCCATTTTGATCTTGACACGACCCTTGGTCTTTTTGCCATTAGAAGGTGGCGATTTCTTGGGTTGGAGAGATGCATAGCCGTCGTCCGCTATGTCGGGCATGGGGCAGTGGTCGAGGCCGACGCTCTGCGAGGGCCGCTCGTCGTAGCACTGGTCCGAGGTCCGCTTGACGCCGGTGCGCGGCATCGGGCAGGGTTGCATGCTGGGCCGCAGCCCGCCGCCGCCGAGCGCGCTGGGCGGCCGGCCGGCGCTGTACATGTCCTGCATATCGCCGAGCAGTCCCATACCGTACGGCGACCCGAAGCGGGGCTCCCGCGCTCCGCCGGGCGCGTCCATTATAACCTCGCAGTACGCCACAGTAACCGGTGCGCGCAAGCGCAATTCACACCTCACCGTCCGAACGACGAACGGATGACTGAGGACTGACCGAAAACGCGAAAGAACCGAGGGCGGGACTGACGACTCGGCCGCTCGGACCGCGACTGACTTCGCGCGGCTGCGTCCCGCGCGCCTCGACTTCTATCTGTCTCTTTCTCGCGCGACGCACGCAATACTAGTGAAGCGGGACGGAAACGCTGAGCGCGGAGTAACCCGACACATCCGTATGAAAAGCGAACGTTCGCCGGGAACTTGCGAACGTTTCAGTGCCCGAAATACGTATTAAAATAGACCTTTTATTTTCAGTTTATTTCGTAAATAGAAATAATAGAGTCGGAAGTAGAGCGGCTCGGGCGCAGCGGCGGGGCGGTGGGCAGTGCCAGTGCCATATTTAGACGCAAGCCGTGCCAAATATGGCAATCGACGGTCAAATGGGGGCCACTGAAATCCCTCCTACTCGCACCTGGCGATTTTCACGTCTAATAATTAAAAACTTTGTCACGTCACTTAGGTATTGAATGATACATACATACATACCTACCTACCCAAGTCTCATTACATTTATTTAAAATATAGGTAGGTATGTGTGATAGGTACTCGTTGATTGCTAGTTAGGTAGGTACTCCTTGCATCGACATTATCAATCTTACACTTTTTCTAAAATAAATTAGATAGAAGTTATCTAACTTTTTCAATTGATAGGTAGGTACATACTTAATTATATGTAGGTACTTATTTATCGTATATCTGAGAAATTAAACACGATGTATCAGAAGCAGTTACACTATGTATTTTCTAATCAAAATCAAATGCTTGTATTATATTTAGTAATTACTAAGTAGACCGAGAAGCGCTCACACAATGGTTTCGAATAAAATAGTAATCTTGCGATCATTAAAGACACAATCATGTTCGCAAAAAGTTTCACTTCGTTTTACCTAACAATAACAACAACAAATAACAGGGTAAATACGTTGTAGGTACTTGATTCCTCTACTCTATGGGTAGGTTAGGCCTGTGCCCACAAATTGCTCTTCAAGTCTAGGTGTTGGTACGTAGTTTGTGTCCCTGATTTGTATGTTTGTGAAGTCCTCCGCGACTAGGTTGTAAATGTGATGAATTGATTTACGATTTTTCTTCTTGCTTTTTAGTTGATTGCAATCTGACTGATCTGACAATATGACTGCCTCTGTGGCGCGGTGGGAATGAGGCCGACTGCTACGCAAGAGTTCGTGGGTTCGATTCTCACACGGGACACCACTTTGTGTGATCCACAAATTGTTGTTCCGAGTCTGGGTGTACTTTGTGTCCGTGACTTGTATGTTTGTAAAGTCTTCCGCAAGACAGGGCTTGTACCCTAATGCGGGAGTCGTCTTTTAGAAACAAACAAAAAAAAAATATCAATGATGAGGTACATTTTAATTAGGTACCTACACAACGATTTGGTCTTGTAGGTTTTACATATACATCTTACGTAAATTGGAAATGTCGACAGCCATTTTACAACTCCGTCTCATGTTTTCTAACGTTGATGAACCTATCGTTGATTTTAACGCACATCCGGATCCGTGCAACGTGGCACATCTCTACGCTCTGAATATTATGTTTGATTGGTTATAAATTGTCATTTTTTATAGATTCTTAATTACACTCATTATTTACCTAAAGCTTGATAGTGTCTATCCAGATGTATTAATCTATACTAATATTATAATGCGGAAGAGTTTGTTTGTTTGCTTTGTTTGTTTGTTTGTTTAAACGCGCTAATCTCAGGAACTACTGGTCCGATTTGAAAAATCTTTTTTTGTTGGATATCCCATTTATCGAGGAAGGCTATAGGCTATATAACATTGCGCTACGACTAATAGGAGCGGAGTAGCGACGTGAAATGTTGCAAAAACGGGAAAAATTTACGCATACGAAGTTGCGCGGGACAGCTAGTAGGAGATATAATTTCACAGGTAGACGATCTACATGTCTTGGGCTGGTAAACTTGCACTAAGAACTTGATGACAGAAAGGCCGGTCTCAATAATCTACCTATCGATTGATTTGGATACTGGAGGTAGAATTTTGACATATTTTGTATGGAGCTTATTTCAAATATATACCTGTAGTAGCCGAATCCATCGATAGTTAGATTATTGAGACCGGCCGTTAGTCAAAAAGTGTAAACTTTTATGACAGCAACGCAGATTTGAGCGGTGAGAAAATGCAACATGTATGTTCATACTAATTAGAGTTATTTATATGTAGGAAGTATTTTTTTTTAATAATAAACCTATCGCTGTAGCACAAGAGAGCTGTCGTATTTATTCCTATCTCGAAGAAACAACCTAAGTACTTGTAGCCCAAATGATAAAAATTATTGAAGATTTACAAGATATGTAAACTAAAGTACTTATCTACGTTTTCATTGAAATCTATTCACAGGAATACCCCGAGTATGTTAAATTTTTTGTCCACTATTATTCAAGTATCAGGTTTTTAGTATTTAAAAAAAATACTTCGTTTAAGTATGTTTATCAATTGTCTGGTTGCCATATTACAGCCCCTTCCTAGTTTGGGCTCAGATAGTGTTTTGTGAGCTGTCCCATACATATTTATAGCGTAAAGCGGGTTTTTGACAAAAATCATGATAATGAGGTTAAGGTTCCTGAAGTCACAACCCCCTTGGGTAAAGATTCCTCCACTCTTGGGCAAAGGACACTTTAAAGGCGTTCTGTCATACTTGAGCTTTAAACGTGTAGGGCTGTATGTAAGTGTGAGCCTAGCCGTACGTATTACAATCCTCAATGTTGCTCTTACGAAGAGCACGATCCATAACATTACTAGCTGTAGCCATTGTTCACGAGAAAATTTTAAAAAGCAAATCATCTCAAGGGAACATTCTGGGATAAAAGTAGTCTATGTGCTATTCCAGACCATAATCTATCTGTTCCAAATTTAATTTTGCATTTATAATAACTTTATTATTATTTTGTTTATTTTATTCTCTCTCTTTTGTAGAGGTAGTTTATATAAATATTATTATTATTATGCTCGCATCGTGCCTCTCTGTCATACTCAAAACGAAAGTACCAAGTCAACTTCCGTACCTACACAACAACAGTACAAAGTACAAACCCTATGACTAAACAAACACAAAATTAACAGACACAAAGTACCTAAACCCTGACTTGGAACAAATAGATCATACATTTTTTTGTCCCGTGTGGGATTGAACCCACTACCTACCTCTCCTCTTGTGCAGTCGTATTTTATATCTACCTAGATTTTTATTTATATCTCTCTAGATAAATACCTAGAATCGTGCACAATTAAATTCACAGTGTCGATTTTTTTTTTAAACACTGGGACTACTCACACACGGTCAACTGCACTCAAACTAGACAGTGCCTGTGTTGCAACCAGACAACTGATAAGCATATTTATGTTTTTCTAAATACTTAAACTTACATTACAGATAAACAGCATGCACCCAGACAGAATAAACAAACACGGTCAACGCGAAAAGATTTCTCTAGGATGGGAATCAAACCCACGACCTCTGGTTTAGCAGTCAGGGTCACTAAACACTAGACCAATAGGCTAGCGAATTAGCATTAGTAACGCATCATTAAACTTGAATAATGCCCCCCTCGTATTAGATAGGTAGGTAGTTACCATGCATATTTGACAATAGGCACGCGTCAGACAAATAAATAGCTTCGCATATGACTCTTAAGAAGGCTACTAATTTAATCAAAGATTTTTTTATAAATTATAATTACAATGAAGACATTAATCATTATGATAAATGCTTGACACTCGATATTTTATGCAAGTATTGATTGTACCTTCCTACTACTAGCGCCATCTATGGGTTTGCTATAGAACTTCGAGGTTGTATTAAAAATGTTTACATGTTTTTTCTGTGTAATTGTTGCAGGTTATAAATAATTGTATTTATCACTGTGTAGTTTTATTTATTATTTGTTCGAATATGGAGTTACGTGCGTGGTTCCTAGCTATTTATTAAACAAGATCTATGTACCTTTTTAGGGTTTCGTAGCCAAAATCGCAAAAACGGAACCCTTATAGTTTCGTCATGTCCGCCTGTTTGTCCCACCGTATGTCACAGGCAAATTATTTAAAGACTACACAATAAATATTGATGAAAATTGCTGAAAAGGTGACTTGTCATAGCCGCTGCATAGTTTGATAAATAAATAATAAAAAAAATATATTTTTAGGTTGAGGGACTCAAGACATGTAGCAGAAACCGAAAAATATTGAGGGTTTCTAAAAAACTTTATTGATTAATTTAATATTTTTGGAAATAATCGCTCCGAAAGTTGCATAAATTGTGTCCCCCTTATCTTTTAGCAATGTGGGATTGGGGTCCCACATTACTATCAATCCTGTTAACCCCTCCAACTAATCTCTATGGCTTGTGTTAGGAGTGGGTTCACGTCGGTAGTATAATGGGCAGGATTCGAACCCACGACCTCACGATTGCGAGACCGATTTTCGACATGATCGTATACCGTCATTGTGCTATTGCCGAAATACAGCCAATTTCTCAAAAAAACGTCGTAAGTGCCAACGATACGATTTTCTGCTGGTGTAGTGAATTTATTTGGAATAACGGTTGCGGAACCCTACCCTGAGCATGCGACATGCTCTTGCCCGGTTTTTTTACATACATACCTAGTAGGTAGCTACTGGATCTGTAAATAGCATAAAACGAAATCTTGCTACTACTAGAAAGTTCAAAACTCAAAATTCTTTATTCACGTGTCAAAATCCCCACGGATCCCAACCCGTCGAGGGCACGACAAGTGCCTCTGCCTTTCTCTTTCCGCAGCCTCTTTTCTCACTATGACTTCCTCACAGAAAGCCGCAAGGGCATTCCACGCACTCTAGCTATGTACCATCGATGATATTAAGTTTTCGAGCGAGAGGTATTAAACACCTACTTTAGTCACACAACTATTTACCACATCTCTTCCCAATCTGTGAGATCTCGGAGTAAATCGTTGTTTTTTTTGTCAGGCTTAGGGCCCCCAACCTCACAATAAAGAACGATTTCACTCCAGTAAAATTGTCTGTAAGGTGGGTAAGGTCATAACTCCAAAAACCGGTCGTAGGTGGTTAAGGGCAAATATATTCAATATTTTTCAAGACTGTTACACAGTTATCTATACCACAGATAATATAATACAGTCTATACTAATATTATAAAGCGGAAGAGTTTGTTTGTTTGTTTAAACGCGCTAATCTCAGGATCTACTGGTCCGATTTGAAAAATTCTTTTTTTGTTGGATAGCCCATTTATCGAGGAAGGCTATAGGCTATATAACATCGCGCTACGACTAATAGGAGCGGAGAAGCGACAAGAAATGTTTCAAAAACGGGGAGAAATTACGCATACGAAGTTGCGCGGGACAGCTAGTTATATTATAAAACTGAAGAGTTTGTTTGCTTGTTTGTTTGTTTGTTTGAACGCAGTAATCTCAGGAACTACTGATCCAAATTAAATAATTCTTTCATTGTTGGATAGCCCATTTGTCGAGGAATGCTATAGTCTATATAACATCACGCTACAACCAATAGGAGCGGAACAGCAATGAGAAATGTTGCAAAAACGGGGAAGTCAATTTATAAATCACCCAGTACATGCAATTTGCTCTGCTTCCACTTACTTTGATCTTTGAAGGCGGCCAGTCTCAAACTATGAGAAAACTATGTAGTATTTCGTAGTTAATTTTATAAAAATAAGGCTATATCTCACAATTCTCAAGCAATTTATCAAAAACCATCAAAATTATACTTATTTTATGGAGTTATTAGCAGAAATTTGTAAATTTTCTCAAGAACCGAGTGTAGCCGCCCACTTTCAGCGTGTATTACCATGATTCGCCTTTTAAAGTATATTTTATTATTCTTAGTCACAGTTGAATAAACTCTACCACATTGGAAAAGTTTTTAAATAATCTTTTATTGACATGTTTAGAATAAAATATTGTAGTCCTTAATTGTCATTTTATGACGCCATTAGAAACGATTTGCTAATGAAAAGAAATTGCGAAAAAACCTTTATTCAAAATGATTAGGTTCTTACAAAATGCAAAACATAAATTGAATGCCTCGGTGGCGCAAGGAAATGTACGACTACTAGCTAGAAGCAGGGGCGTAGTTACCACCATATCATATAAGTCATATGATATGGTGGGAAGCGGAAAAATTGACATGATATCATTTCATTTTTTCCGCTCCTATTGGTCGTAGCGTGATTTTATATAGCAAATAACCTTCTTCGATAAATGGACTATCAAACACAAAAAAAATAATTTCAATTCGAACCAGTTGTTCTTGAGATTATCGTGTTCAAAAACAAACAAACTCTTCAGCTTTTTAATATTATAGATACGGGGCCTCCAGGCTTCGGGAGCCCCGAACATGTTGCACCCCCCCCCCCCCTTACTAGTGACTCACGCTGAAGAGTCAATTGAACATTTGTGCGAAGGCCTCTCACATTAGTCCTTTGGCAGTTTGGGCCTTTTTGCACTCAACTAATTATACTAATTATTATACTAGATACAGCCCTCGTCTAGGTGGTGTATAGTACCTATATTATTCTCAGCACCTTACCCCCATATCAAGTTTATAAACATTCAAACATTGTAAAATTGGCAATTTGAAAAGAGTGGCTGCGAATTTTTTCCAGGTTCTTTTCTTCGGCTTTACCTATTGTTTGCAAACTTAGCATTACATGTACCTACATGTAGAATCCCGACGTATGACAAGAGTTCTTTTGCATCCTAAGTGAATAAAGAATTTTGAATTTTGAATTTAGGGAAGCTGGTTGCCAAAAGGTTTGGCTTTCACAAAATTATGTTCCGACTGTCCCGAGAATCGGCATAGTGGGTATACTTTGTAGCAATCTATGATTTGTAAAGGTGGGATTAGGGATGATGATGAATCCCACCACATACCAGGCCTAAACAATATTAACGTATTATAGTTTTTTTTTAATTTATTTTCACGAAAGGTTTAACCACAAATGGCTCTAATTTAGTTAGTGCCAAGTTTGAAATTCAATAGGTACCTACTTAGGTACGTAAAGCGTAAACAATTAACTTGTCTCTTAAATCTATTAAAAACACCCACCTATATATATTAAAGCGAAATCCGTTTTGAGCTTTGGAATTAAAATAATGGTCTCATATCTGATGACAGTTACAGAGGCCTGGCTGCAGATAGAATCTCACTTTTATTAAAACTAAAGTGTGATTCTAAATGTACAACCTTTTCGAAAATTCTACTAATAGCTGGCAAGATAGATATTGGTCTAAAATTACTAAGGTCATTCTTTGAACCGGCTTTAAATAATGTATACTTTATTATGTTTCATCAGATCAGGAAATATGCCGGTATCAACACATTGATTAAAAATTATAGATAACTGTATAGCACCACAGTTATCTATAATTTTTAATCAATGTGTAAGTACAGTGCCAGTAAATATACTGTGAGTCAATTTGACTGAAATACCCCATAAATCAGCAGATTAATTTGATTTTTTTTTTTTATTAAGTGACTTAAGTGATTTGATTTAATTTTTTATTAAGTGACTTAAGTGATTTGATTTTTTTTTATTAAGTGACTTAAGTGATTTGATTTTTTTTTATTAAGTGACTTAAGTGATTTGATTTTTTTTTATTAAGTGACTTAAGTGATTTGATTTTTTTTTATTAAGTGACTTAAGTCATTTGATTTAATTTTTTATTAAGTGACTTAAGTGATTTGATTTTTTTTTATTAAGTGACTTAAGTGATTTGATTTTTTTTTATTAAGTGACTTAAGTGATTTGATTTTTTTTTATTAAGTGACTTAAGTGATTTGATTTAATTTTTTATTAAGTGACTTAAATGATTTAATTTTTTTTTTATTAAGTGACTTAAGTGATTTAATTTTTTTTTTATTATTAAGTGACTTAAGTGATTCGATGTTTTTTTTATTAAGTGACTTAAGTGTTTTGATTTTTTTTTTTTATTAAGTGACTTAAGTGATTTGATTTTTTTTTTATTAAGTGACTTCCAGCTGGCCTCTCCTGCGTAGTAGACGAGAAAAGCCATCTACCTCCAGGTGTTAGTTCGTAAGTGTTAGTAGCTATTCGTATTGAGCTTCGGAATTAAAATAATGGTCTCATATCTAGTGTCAGTTACAGAAGCCTATCTCATCAGAGACTGCTCTACTCCGCAGGAGATATTATAGTGCACAAGGGTATGCACAGACACAAGTATGTACACTATCTATTCCTTCACTCCGATGGAAATCCGACACGACAGAGAGATTGGACGCAGGACCGACGGTTTAAAGTGCTCTCCGAAGCACGAATGGGTGTGACAAATTTCGAAAACGGTCACCCATCTATGTACCGACTGTGGTAACTTTGCTTAACCTCTCAGATGACTATCTATGTGACTGCCTCTGTGGCGCAGTGGGAGTGTATCCGACTGCTACGCAAGAGGTCGTGGGTTCGATCCCCACCCAGGATAAAACTTTGTGTGATGAGCACGATGGTTTATTCTGTGTCTGGGTGTTATTTATCTATAATATGTATGTATTTAAAAATATATAAGTATGTTTATCAGTTGTCTGGTTTCCATAGTACAAGCTCTGCTTAGTTTGGGATCAGATAGCGTTGTGTGAGTTGTCCCGTGTATATTATTATATTATGTGCTCGGGTTGCCATTGAGTCAGTTACTAAAATATTTTTAGGGATTAAATTATTTTTTTAGCCACACTAGGCACTTTAATAATTTCCAAAGAATTTCCCGCCTACAACCTTTGACCAATTTTGTGGAATGACAAGTTCCTAACTGTTTAAAGTTGCGTGACTTTGATCAGCAAAACAAACAAACAAACGGCACACAATCTAACGATTATTGTCTCTAAATATAGTCTATGGTTACCTACGTGTTGAGTGTAGACAGGATATCCGCCAAAGACAAGTCCCGTTGTTTTTTATTATGGTCCTGACGTGACCTGGCGTTAGCGACGAAGAGTAACTATAGATAGAGTTGAGGAGACATAATATGATTGCGTGTAATGGAAATGACTTACGAGTAGAAAGATGGAGAAAACAGCAGTACCTTAGCTATCACTACCAAGATACTATAGAAATGATAGTATAGAAATGATTTTATCTATACTAATATTATAAAGCTGAAGAGTTTGTTTGAACGCGGTAATCTCAGAAATTGAAAAATTGTTTATTTGTTGGGTAGCCCATTTATCGAGGAAGGCTATAAGCTATATAACATCACGCTGCAACCAATAGGAGCGGAGCAGCAATGAAAAATGTTGCAAAAACGGGGAAAATTAACGCATATGAAGTTGCGCGGGAGAGCTAGTATTTATATAAAAATCATAGAAATGTTACCTTATATAAACTATGATTCGTAACAGTGGGTAATGAAACAATTTGTCATTAAAAACAAACTGGAGTTGTAAAAATGGCCGAAATGGCAAACTGACCGGCCATTATTTTTACAGCTCCGAGTTTAATTTGTAAAAAATGATTTTAATACGTGATAATTGAAGAAAAAGAAGAAAAACAAACTGTTATTTTCTCCACCTATTGCGCATAGTAAGCCATTACACGCGCAATCCAGATCGTGATCCTGATCAAGGATTGATACATCTTGATTCCGCTAGTCGTCACATGTCGCGATCAATCAATCAAGAACAAGAACAATCTGGATCCAAGATAACTGATCACGATCACGGGACCTCGAACGATTTTTTAATAATAACATTTAAACTTTCGCGTTGCATGATTATAACTATTTATTATACGGAATTAACACGCATTGTTTACCTTAAAATTGCTTGACGTTTCGACCAGGTTGCACCGGCCGCCCGCTTGTGACCGCCCGTTGCGTACAATAAATAGTTAGATTCTTTAATAATTCTGTAAGGAAATGGCCGTAAATTGTACTGTAATAATTTTGATAGATGTTGTGGGTTCGATTTCCAAACGGGCCACCACTTTGTGTGACCTACAATTGTTTTGCCTTGTCTGGGTGTATGTAAAGTACCTACAAATAAATTGTCAGGCCTGTTGGTCTTAGTGGTTGGTGACTGCGAGGCCAGAGGTCGTGGGTTCGATCCCTACCCAGGATAAAACTTTGTGTGATGAGCACAATGGTTTATTCTATATTATCTATAATATGTATGTATTTAGAAATATAAGCATGTTTATCAATTGTCTGGTTTCCATAGTAAAAGCTCTGCTTAGTTAGGGATCAGATGTCGTTATGTGGATTATGACAAGATAATAATATCTTGTCATAATCCACATAACGACATACCACACAACTGATAAAAAATCGTCTAAATATAAATTTAGACGATTTTTTATCAGTTATCAATAATTTCAGACACTATTTTTTTTTAAGTCGTACCTGTATTTCCAGAGATTATCGCGTCCAACCAAACAAACTCTTCAGATTTTTAATATTAGTAAACATGTTTTGTGTCTTTTGAAGAAAACTTTAAATAACTGCATTAGGTAAAACTTATTTATTAAATATTTATCCCAATAGTACCCGCTATAAATGAAACATTTAGATATTATTTTACTTATTAAGGAAAGATAGTAGGTAATGTTGCTATTAAATGTGGAATTACAAAAAACCCACTCTTTCCTTATCAACTTTTCGAAATAAATAAGGAATTTAAACTAGTATTATTATTCGCATTATTAGTGAACGTTAAAGTTATTATTATAATGTTGACGAGCTGTACACATGGAAGAAAATAATCAGGATGTTTTTGTTTCCCCGTAGTACACTAAATATCTATATAGTACTAGCTGACCCGCGCAACTTCGTCTGCGTAAATTTTCCCTTTTTTTTTTTTACAACATTTTTCATTGCTGCTCCGCTCCTATTGGTCGTAGCGTGATGTTATACCCTTCCTCGATAAATGGAATATCCAACAATAAAATATTTTTTCAATGCGGCCCAGTAGTTCCTGAGATTATCGCAAACAAACAAACAAACTCTTAGGGGTATGAAAAATAGATGTTGGCCGATTCTCATAGATACCGGATAAGCACAAAAAATTTCATCAAAATCGGTCAAGCCGTTTCGGAGGAGTATGGCAACGAAAACTGTGACACGAGAATTTTATATTTATTAGATAGTAGGTATGAATAAAAATCAAATGCAGAATGTATATATGTAAGTACATCGCTTCCGAACGGCTGCAAATTTTTAGTTACTTACTTTTTTCAGGACAAGGTTTGTTCGAAAATATTTCTTTGAAAAAAAATGTTGTTTTATTACAGAGTTGTACTGTAAAGACAACATTTGGTCTTATTTCCTTTGTACACCCTTAGTACACCTCTGTGCAAAGCGGGGTGCCTACTAACAAAGTAATAATAAATTATTATATTCGAAGAAACGTGGAACATCGACTTTCAGCCATATTTATTATGAAATTGTATTGATTTATAAACAAGACTATGATAGCTTGCCAGTTGAAAAGTGTTCCTGGTTTTTTTCGATTTTAATACTGTAGGGATGATAATAATTTTCCATGAACGGATTTTTGCAGGCAAGCCTGTACAATCATTATCGTTATTAAATTATCTTAAGTGTTACACATTTTTATTGGTTATCAGAAAGGTGTAGTTTACATTGACTTACCTGTTCATACCTTGGCAGGTAGTCATGAACATAAATAAGTTGGCAAACCTACCAAAACATAATCTTCATGTTAAAAACTATCAGTACCAGTATCTGTAGTCAAACTAAATTTGTTCGGTTATTAAAAGAGAGGGTTTAGGAAAAAAAATAGTCATAAACACTTTTCGATAGGCAAGCAAAAATCAATAAAATTTGATAGAAAATTTGTCTCATCTGGGTCCTTATTCACTATCACAAGCCCGTGCGAACTGACGCATGCGCGGTGCGCTCAAATATGTCCACGGCGCATTCGCGTTAGTGCATTTCCAAGCGCATCTCTCTACCATGCATGCGCGGTGGACATATTTGAGCGCACCGCGCATGCGTCAGTTCGCACGGGCTTGTGATAGTGAATAAGGACCCAGATGAGACAAATTTTCTATCAAATTTTATTGATTTTTGCTTGTCTATCGAAAAGTGTTTATGACTATTTTTTTTCACTTCTACAGCAAGTAGGTACGCTATATTCATTTTGACTGGCCTGTGGGTTTAGAGGTTAGTGAACCTGACCACCCGGGATGAGCACGATGGTTTATTCTGTGTCTGGACGTAATTTATCTATAATGTGTATGTATTTAAAAATATATAAAAATATCTGTTTGGTTACCATAGTACGGGACTACAGGTTCTGCCTAGTTTGGGATCAGATAGCGTTGAGTGAGTTGTCTCAAGATATTATTATTCAAACTATTATAAGTATTAGCTACCTATTGTAAGTGTTATCATATCATAAATGTTTAGACAACTAAACTTCCAATTATATTTTAAACATTAACGTTTAGGTACATACATTATCTACACATTTATCCTTGATTTGTCCACAAAATTGTAGAATTATGGTTTTGTTATTTTACATAAATTGTTACAGTAAATTTGACTAATTTAATGGTTATATAATATAACTAGGCAAGCATAATTCATAATAAAAACGCATATTAAGGAATTGTAAATATAAGGTCCGAATTAATCATTTTGCCTAGTTATTATGTATAATATCTAATTATCTAGCAAGTCTTAGGTAAAGCAATAAAATGCGTATATTTCATTCGAAACGAGTAATAGTGGGTATGTAGTAAATCAAGTTCAACACTATGACGAAACGTGGTACCTACTTGTTTGTGATAAGACCCTGAGGGCGAGAAGGAAGTAAAGACTCCGCCCGCAGCAAACCGAGGCTGCGGAGGTGAGCATATGTAGGTGCCAGCGCTTTGTTACGTAAGAGCGAAGAGTCTGCACCACCCGCAGCGCCGGAGAAGATGTGATTCTTAAGATCTGGGCGATATAGTTTGACCCATACAAACTTGACAGTTCATGATCATCGTCATTAATCATCAGTTTCACCATTAACACAATTTATCATCAGTCCAATCATCATAATCATAATCGATACTATTCCTAAAATCAACTACCTGTTATAAATAAAAGCAAGTGAAAATGATTATTTTTTCATATTGATTACGCGACTTTGTCATTATTCATAATGACTAGCAATTAAACATAATCTCGAATTTATCATATTTACTGTAACTTATCATTAAGTTACAGTATAAACCAGTCCAGTTGCAGGATAAACAGCAGAAAAGTTAGAAGTAATTAAAGTTAAAGGGAAAAAACATAGCTGAAAACGTTTATGATTGTTATGTTGATGCAGAGTTAGATTATTAAACTACGTACTTTATGAAATACTAAATAACAATGTTATCAAACGTTTTCCTAATATAGACAAAGTAAATGATTCTATTTTCTGTGATATAACTTTGATACTGTATCTATATAAAACTGTTACACTCCATGGTTTTCCTGATATAAATACGAGTATATTCCATCTACTAGCTATCGAGCTTCGATCGATGCAACTCTAAATATTTCACGCGACTAAGTCAGAAATCGTATTTATTGTCATAGTTCTCTACATCAATTTTGAAAATAATTTAAAAGAAAACTAATAATAACTAATCTTATACCTTTAAACGAGCAATTCTTGTATATATTTATTTAAACATTTATATCAATCTCGACAACGGCTCCAGCGATTTTTATGAAATTTTGTATGCAGGGGGTTTCAGGGGCGATAAATTGATCTAGCTAGGTTTAATTTTTAAAAAAAGTCTTCAAAGAAAATCGGTCATCCAGGTACTTACATTTTAAACTTATCTAAACCCTTGTGAGGTTAGGATGTTAGGTTAGGACAGCAATTACAAAGTAAGATAATTCTAGAAAATTCATATATTTATATTTTGTATCTTTAGGTACTCATGACCTACATACTGTTTGTAGTTCAGTAGGTATATTCTTCTTTTTCTCTGTCGTTTCGCTCTTGTCAGAACGGTCGTGGTGGCATAGAAACGTCCGCAACGATGATAGAAGCAGACACAGCTCGCACGGTCTCCCGCCATCTTGCGCTATTGGCAGACAGCCTGGCGCAGTCAGCTACTCGGCTTCCTATTGCGGATTTCTCCACTTTTCCCTGTATGACCAACCGCTCTATGGAGTAGTTATCACTCCTAAAGAAATACCTGTGTAAAGAATTTTAATATACGCGATTGTACTACGGCCGATAAACGCTGCGTGATTCTGAGCTCCTAGAGTATGGACAAATTGGTGCAGAAATCAGTCCTTCCTCCAGCACTCTCTTGAGCTATTTTCCCCCTATCTAATTCGCGCAAGGTCCATATCTCTGCCGCGTAAAGAATAATAGGGAATACTAGCACCAGCCTGACTTTGGTGGTTTTGGTAATGTTGCGATTCTTCCATACTCTCTTTAACTTCTTAATCGCAGTTCTATTTATGGCTATAGAGGGAAGTCGTTTTACTTCTTCTATGGCTCCTACGCAGCCGCCGTTGTTTGATATTAAGGTCCCAAGTTACACGAAGGTCTTGATCACATCGCAGTTCGCAACACTATCATAATCTTAGTCTTAGATCGATTTATCTTTCATTTCAATTCAATTTATTTATTCCATCTAAAGATAACAAGGTATAACAATTATTACAAATGTTTACTTAAATTTCTAGCTTAATACTTATGCCTGAACTAGGAAAACCTGTGTTACAGGCGATTAAATAAAGTTACATTTTAAAACATTTAAAAGTAATAATTAACTATGAATGAGTTATATAGAATAAAGATATAACATTTAGACAATACTTTATAAATCAATGATACAATAGCTGTAAATAAATAGTTTCATAATTAAATTAATTAATATTAATAAAATAAAAACTATATTTACTTGAGTACAATTAATAATTTTTCTGTATCTTCGTAAGACAATTACAAACCTTAAGATTCTTCTTACAATTTCCTAGGGTCATGGAATAAATATTTGCAATCGCATTTAGCCTATTATAAAGAAGCGGTCCTAGGTCCACTGTTTCGTTTTTCATATTTTGCGGGATCTATACCCGGTCCAGATAGCCGATTATTTAAATATCTTTGAATGCCGGTCGGATTTTTTAAAAATCAAATTGAAGTTTTCTTTTAGTACAATGTTCAATATCAAAATTTAAGGTATTTTCCCTCCAAAGTAGATACAGTGCGCGCTTACACTTGAGAGCATAGAAAGTAACACTATTCTTTAAAACGAATTGTTTAATACAGTTGTTGTTATCGTAATTATTTTTATTTAGCATATTGCAACTCTGCTTAAAATTGGTACAGTAATATTACCTCGTTTAATTTTAAAAAAGTAGACTGTAATTGCTAAGGTCCCGTGTCATGTGAGTTAGGACGGCATATAATCATGCCTAAATAAGGATGACAAATTTTAATTTAAATATAATAATTTAGGTAGGAAATGGCAAATGCGCGATTTAATTAAAGAAAATACTTTTGACGTACGGAGTATAAGCGATATTGATATGATGCATTACTTACATACATTTTGATGGCGTCATACCACACTACTTTAATGATAAGTTTAATATATTACGTATAAGGTAAATTTATTTTATCCTACAGCAGACATTGCACTGTATTTGTACAGAGATACTCTGCACATTCGTGCGCCGGCTTGCCCTGAAGCCTGGTACCTGCCTGAGGTAGGTCGGAGGGTAACGCAGTTTGAGGAATAGTAATAAAACTATATCAGTGACTGACTAGTGTATATATTTCAGTAAGAACATGGGTACATTCAATTACTGAGAGAGATCCATCAGTACGAGCTAGGCTCAAGTATCTTGATCGAATCCGCTCAGTACTCGGTTACAGCTGTATTTATACCCGTCGAAAAACCGTTAATTCCTATAGCATAGTCCGGATACACCATCTAAATCGAAATAACCTGTCGCTATTGGTCAATTTTATTTTAGCAATGTTGTCAACCCTATATTTATAAATTCCCTAAATTATTATAAAAAACCCATAAAATGATTATCACTAATTTAAACATTCCGGAATGAAAACCAATCATGCGCGAGCGGTCAACATTGATTCGCTCGCGTGCCGTTGCTATGGACTTTGACTGATATAGACTACTCTGGTTTTCCCCAAAAACAGTCTTTAAAACACATAACCCTCCTTCTTGCGAAGTCGGGTAAATACCGTTACCCCACTTATTTCTCCCTAAATTTTGAGGTAAATCCACTAAATTGGCAACAGTGCTATTACATTATATACAATTCTGACCAATAGGAATGTTCTAAGGTGCGTACATACCGTGCCTATCAGATTTCAATTACAAATTACGGCTAAACAATGCAATATTACTAAGAGATATTGTGCTAGAGATATTGTATAACCATAAAGAAGTGTAATAACAATACTATTTACACGTACATTTAACAAATAATGGAATTATAATAAAAAAACATCGCGACCTCAGAGACAAGCTTTTAGTGTCGAGTTGCTGAACTAATTACGACAATGAATTTAGAATTATACAAACTTAGTATCTAAGGTACGAAAGATAAGTGAAAATGTCTCATAAATCACTTTGTTATTTTACATTTCACTATTCATATCTATTAATAAACTATATAAATCAATTTCACTAATTATAAGTTAAAGATACAATTTCCGTTGTAATCTCTATGGTCAAGGACAATTCTATATCAAAGTTAAAAATTCTCTTTGGATATTATTTCGTTCTTTGTTCGTTCTATCTAGTGACATGAGACGGACAGTGTTACAAGTTAAGGAATCAATGTTGCAAGTTAAAGAACTAAATTAAAACTTATCTGTCCCGCACATTCTCCCGCCGTGCGACTTGTCGCACCCTCGTCTGGTGCGGGGTCAATGTCTATAGCGCACACTATATCCGGCGCATCCTCGTCTGGTGCCGGGTCTATGTCTAGAGTGCACACTATATCCGATGCATCCTCGTCTGGCGCGGGGTCAATGTCTATAGGTAGAACTATCAGTTTTCTCACTGGTCTGCGCAACACACCTCCCTTAGCTCTGATGTCGTTGTTGCGCACTATGTTGCCTGGTCCGAGGTAGACCGCTATGACTCTGCCTTTGCTTCTGGTCCACATGTTGCGTGGTAGATTCGGTTCGACTAGCTGCACCAAGTCTCCCAGCTGGGTTGAAGCGCCTCGTCCGTGTGTGTGTGTGTCCCGCCGGTATTGCAGCTCGGGTAGATACTCGCGCAGCCATCTCGACCAGAAGATATCTGCTAGCCATTGCGAAGCTCGCCAACTCGATGAGATTGTATCCCTCTCGATTAAATCGCCTTGGATTGGCACTCGCCCAGGCCCACCAAGGAGAGAGTGGTTTGGGGTGAGTGCTTCAGGAACATCTTCACTGACTGAGACATGAGTCAGTGGTTTGCTATTGATGGTGTACTCTATTACTATTTTCTTGCCTATGATGCAATTTAAATCTAAATCTTGTTTACCAGACGTATCTATTTTCTTGTTGTCATCTGATGTCTGTGACCACACAAGGTTGATGTTATTGATTGTTTGTAATTCCTCTATATTATCACTATTTTTCTTTTCATAGTGTAACAGTTTGTTATGCGTTTTCTTGCAACTATCTATACTGCACACTATTTTCGGGCACTTGTGGGTTCTATCTCTATTAAGTAAGCATCGATAACACATATTTCGAGCTTTCGCTATTTCCCACTTTCTATTTACTGTTTCCTGTTGGAACTTTCGACAACCTTCTATTTTGTGTCCCGGTACATCACACAACGAACACTTTTCTATACTATTATGTGCACTTTCTATACTATTATGTACACTTTCTATACTATTATGTACACTTTCTATACTATTAAGTGGTCTTTCTATTACTGTGTGGATGGTCTGCGGACGTCTCTGTTGTACTATAGGGCGCGGTGTAACGTACGGTGTGAGGTTTTCAGGCTGCGCATATCTACCGCATAAGTCGGCCTCTCTTTGCGAACACTTTTCTATATTATTTAGTGGACTTTCTATACTATTATGTGCACTTTCTATACTATTATGTGCACTTTCTATACTATTATGTGCACTTTCTATACTATTCTGTGCACTTTCTATACTATTCTGTGCACTTTCTATACTATAATGTGCACTTTCTATACTATAATGTGCACTTTCTATACTATTATGTGCACTTTCTACACTATTATGTGCACTTTCTATACTATTATGTGCACTTTCTATACTATTATGTGGACTGTATATACTATTAAGTGGTCTTTCTATTACTGTGTGGATGGTCTGCGGACGTCTCTGTTGTACTGTAGGGCGCGGCGTAACGGCGTACGGCGTGACGTATTCAGGCTGCGCATATCTGCCGCATAAGTCGGCCTCTCGTTGCGAACACTTTTCTATACTATTAAGTGGACTTTCTATAGGTTGTGTAGCTTGTTCATTGATGACAGCTGGCAGGGCTAGATTGTCCAGCCACTTATCCACACGAGTATCTGTTGTCGTTTTACTATATTCAGAGATACTGACCTTGACATCTTCATCTGAATCTTCGGCTTCTAGCTCGGCGACTCTAGCCGTAGCTAGCTCTATTTGAAGGCGTAGTAAATGTTGCTTAGCCTTCGCTATTCTATAAGATTTCGCTTTAGAGCGAGTTGACCCCTTGCCATGATAACCGGCGCCGGATACTGCTATTTCTTTTTTATAGTCCGGCCTCGGCATAACCGTGCCGTGGGACTCTACTATACCAAGGTCCCGCACCACTTCAGGCTCCTCAGGTCGTCGATACGACGACCCGATCGGCACCGTCGCGGCCGCGGAAGCAAGGCCGATATTCGCTATAGAGCGAGTTGACCCCATGCCACTATATTCGGCACGGGATACTGCTATTACTTTTTTATAGTCCGAGCTCGGCGTAGCCGTATCGTGGGACTCTACTATACCAAGGTCCCGCACCACTTCGGGCTCCTCAGGGCGTCGATACGACGACCCGATCGGCACCGTCGCGGCCGCGGAAGCAAGGCCGAAATTCGCTATAGAGCGAGTTGACCCCATGCCACTATTATCGGCACGGGATACTGCTATAACTTTTTTATAGTCCGACCTCGGCGTGGCCATGTCGTGGGACTTTACTATAGTCGCCGGCGGCCCCTCGCAAACTACTTCCGACACCGGCCTGGTTCCAACCGTCGTTGTGACAGTCGTACTAGCAGGCGGCGCCGGGTTCGTCATCGACGGAGCTTTGCGACCTATATACACTGTACTCCTCCTCAGGTACCAATGCGCTAGAGCAGAACGCCAGGATAAATCCTTACGTATCCGGCTCTCGAAGGACCATTAAATGTACAGAGATACTCTGCACATTCGTGCGCCGGCTTGCCCTGAAGCCTGGTACCTGCCTGAGGTAGGTCGGAGGGTAACGCAGTTTGAGGAATAGTAATAAAACTATATCAGTGACTGACTAGTGTATATATTTCAGTAAGAACATGGGTACATTCAATTACTGAGAGAGATCCATCAGTACGAGCTAGGCTCAAGTATCTTGATCGAATCCGCTCAGTACTCGGTTACAGCTGTATTTATACCCGTCGAAAAACCGTTAATTCCTATAGCATAGTCCGGATACACCATCTAAATCGAAATAACCTGTCGCTATTGGTCAATTTTATTTTAGCAATGTTGTCAACCCTATATTTATAAATTCCCTAAATTATTATAAAAAACCCATAAAATGATTATCACTAATTTAAACATTCCGGAATGAAAACCAATCATGCGCGAGCGGTCAACATTGATTCGCTCGCGTGCCGTTGCTATGGACTTTGACTGATATAGACTACTCTGGTTTTCCCCAAAAACAGTCTTTAAAACACATAACCCTCCTTCTTGCGAAGTCGGGTAAATACCGTTACCCCACTTATTTCTCCCTAAATTTTGAGGTAAATCCACTAAATTGGCAACAGTGCTATTACATTATATACAATTCTGACCAATAGGAATGTTCTAAGGTGCGTACATACCGTGCCTATCAGATTTCAATTACAAATTACGGCTAAACAATGCAATATTACTAAGAGATATTGTGCTAGAGATATTGTATAACCATAAAGAAGTGTAATAACAATACTATTTACACGTACATTTAACAAATAATGGAATTATAATAAAAAAACATCGCGACCTCAGAGACAAGCTTTTAGTGTCGAGTTGCTGAACTAATTACGACAATGAATTTAGAATTATACAAACTTAGTATCTAAGGTACGAAAGATAAGTGAAAATGTCTCATAAATCACTTTGTTATTTTACATTTCACTATTCATATCTATTAATAAACTATATAAATCAATTTCACTAATTATAAGTTAAAGATACAATTTCCGTTGTAATCTCTATGGTCAAGGACAATTCTATATCAAAGTTAAAAATTCTCTTTGGATATTATTTCGTTCTTTGTTCGTTCTATCTAGAGAGACGATCGAATGAGACGGACAGTGTTACAAGTTAAGGAATCAATGTTGCAAGTTAAAGAACTAAATTAAAACTTATCTGTCCCGCACAGTATTACTAACCTATATTTTATTTTACAAAAGGCTTAAAGACTAATAATAATTTAAATAAATTGATGTATTAGAGAAATTTGTTAATTATAAGTATTGCCATGCTTGCTTCCAAAATATTTTGCGAAATTGACTGATTGTGTATTTTCAACCGACTTCAAAAAGGAGGAGGTTCTCAATCCGCCTGTACGTTTTTTTTTCTATGTTTGTTCACCGATTACGCAAAGACGGCTGGACCGATTTGAAAATATATTTTTGTGTTTGAAAGGGTCCCATTGTCATCAGATCACGATCTGATGACGGGATCCTGGAGAAATCGAGGCAACTCTTAAAATATTATTATCTTGTGGCGTCCTACATGCCAAGCCGCCGATAGCGCCCGACATCGCGACGCCGACACCGTAGCGCGCGTGCTGAAAAAGACGACATCCCAACGCAATAACTATTTATGCACTAAGCCGCGCGCTGTGCCACACGTTTATATATGGCGCCGAGAATGCACCGCAGTCGTCGTGATTGGTCGGTCGCGATGCACTGACTTGCTACATGCAATACAACTTGCGAACCTTATTTTGTAAATATAACGTGCCACTTTTATTTAATATACCTCTTTCACCTTTTACTTATACATCACACGTGAGTTTTATTTTGCAACCTCAAGACTGAACACCCTATCAGTAAAATCTATATTACTAATATTATAAAGCGGATGAGTTTGTTTGTTTGTTTGTGTAAACGCGCTAATCTCAGGATCTACTGGTCCGATTTGAAAAATTCTTTTTTTGTTAGATAGCCCATTTATTGAGGAAGGCTATAGGCTATATAACATCGCGCTACGACTAATAGGAGCGGAGAAGCGACGAGAAATGTTTCAAAAACGGGGAAAAATTACGCATACGAAGTTGCGCGGGACAGCTAGTTATTTATAAAGGCACATCTACAGGGATTTAGGTATTATATTTCATAGTGATTCGTGCATTTACTTATAAAAACCACCAATTGGTGAAGTGGAACTGATGATGAAGACCACAAATGACAAGCAGACCTATTACAAATTTCACAGATTGCGATTCAGTTACATTAATATGGTATTGAGTAGCACTTTATTCTCGTTACACTACTATTACACAATGTAATAGAGCTGATAGTGAACTCCTCAACAATTAACGGCCCTACATCAGGGCAAGGAATATTTTGTAAATGGATTTGAGCAGTTGACATAAGCCTATTGAAACTTAAGTGAATTACAAACCAACCCACTAAAAAGTGAGAAATAAAAAACTTTTTACAAAAAAAAATTACTGACTTCAAAAGTATAAAAGGCAGTGAAAAGCAAAAATAATATACCTAGAATAAAAAAAAACAAATTAAACATTTTGAAGTTGGTGCCGAATAAAACATAAAGACTACTATTTCATGGCACCAACTTCAAAATGTTTAATTTGTTTTTTTTATTCTAGGTATATTATTTTTTTGACGTGATAAAGTCCTATAAATCTATGACCGGGTGCACACACGAAGAAGTGTCACGGTCCGGCACGTTCCACCTGTTGATAGACTAAAGTATTGTGGCCATCGGGTCCACTAAAGCTGTCATAACCATGGTTGTTTATTACAATGTCATCAATGTTAATGGCGATTGCAGCGATATGCGATACAATCGAAAATAATAATTTAAAAAAAACACTGTCACAGGCATTTTTTTTTAAATGACTACTCCTGCAGTAGGTTACAAGTCCTGTGTCGCGAGGAACTTTACAAACATACAAGTCACGGACACAAAGTACACCCAGACTCGGAACAACAATTTGTGGATCACATAAAGTGGTGTCCCGTGTGGGAATCGAACCCATGACCTCTTGTGCAGCAGTCGGACACAGTCCCACCGCGCCACTGAGGCAGTCTTACTAAGGCATGGTTATTTAATAGAATGTCATAAATGTTTTTTTATGACGTTATTACGTGAAATGATCCTCTATAAACCGACTTTACAGACAACCATTTTTTGAAGTGAAAACTTCTTTAGCGGCGTTGTGCATTTTTTTTTGGTATGGGTATAAAATGTTAAACTCGCGCCAGGATCACATGACCCGATAACGAGACCGTAAGATTCTTAAAATATGAAAATAAATTTTGCCGCAATCTAATAGAATGACGTCGTTGCGCGCGCAACATTGTAAATACGAAAATTGTTAATATGAGATTAGCAGATAAAGCAGTAAGCAGTAAGAGAATGACGTTGCCTGCGCAACGACTATGGCTAATGGCATTTGTCTATGTGCCCAGGTGGGAAATCGGACGGTCTAGAACTCGATCGAGTCCAAATGATTGTTTCTTTCCCTTATTTTTTTTTTTTAATTTGTGATTTAATATTTCATATTATTGATTTAATTGTCGTGACGTTTTTTAATTTGTGATTTAATATTTAATATTTTTTTATCATGTCGTTTTCATTGGCATTTTTAATTTCATCATTCATTTCATGTCATGTTTGTGTACGATAGCGCATTATATGAATATTGTTTTTAACCCAATGATGTATAGACCAGGACTGCGCCCACTTTTCAATTAAAAAGTAAAAATTGACTGCAAAGAGACAACGTTACTTTGTTCTTTCTTCCACAGAAAGAACAAAGTAACGTTGTCTCTTTCTAGAGGTGGTCAATTTTGTGAGTTTATGGCGCAGTGTTGTTTTCTACATCAATGATTTAACCACATAAATAATCATAAATACTAATATAACAAAAAAATATATAAAAAAAATATAAAAAAATATTCCCTAATCATTCCAAAATATTCAACTGAAATCCAAGAGTGCAACCGGTTTTTTTGTTTTATAAAGAACTGTCGCGCTAATACAAGCCCTGTATTGCGGGGGACTTTACAACCAGGGTTGTTACGAATATCGGCATCAACACCCGCGGATTATCAGCATTGTTTTTAATCACCGCATCAGCAGCAATCGATGCTGATTTTATTGCTGACATTCAATGCGTAACGTGTTGGTTGAAGGCGGGACCTAGCGCAAGTTGCCAATTATAGACTGTTATACAAAAACCAGGCAAGTGTCGGGCCACTCTCAATGTAGGGTTCCGTAGTCCCCCATCCGAATAATGCAGCTTAAGAAGTAGGTTTTCTATTTTTTTTGTTCCATACTACTAACAACGTTATATATGTATTGTTCAATGGAATCTGTACGAAAATTTTGTTACTTCTCACTTGGTCTGCTGTTACTAGTTAAGTTGTAAAGCCTAATTAGCTGTGATAGTTTTCCTTTTAATTTCACTATGTATACTACTACTGTGATTTTTTTCACACACCCAACATAAACCATTCAGCTAGCACAGTTTTTTTTCTTTATTTAAAGAGTTTTATCACAAAATGATTATGTTAAATCTAAACAAGTACTTTATATATATATATATATATATAAGTATATATAGTATATATATAGGGGGGGCTTAATATTTCACACACAGATCCCTAAATCTTCATAACCCCTAAATATTTTTAAAGGACCTATCTAATGATACCCCACACGATGGGGTAGGTGAGAATCCGGTGATCTTGGTCTTGATCCGGTTTTACGAATTGTAATCACTATTGCAGAAATCCAGCTTTCCCCTCATTTTTACGATGTGAAATGTCTTTCTACTCCGGAATATATATCACATTTGCTAATAATTTTACAGTAGAATATGGTTTCATCAGCATCTGCAGATCATTCTGATCTCAGAGCATCCGCTGTTAAAGAAAAAACCTACATCAGCAACAACTCTGTTTACAACATACAAATACCAGACATAAAGTACACCCAGACCCGGAACAACAATTTGTGGATCGTAAAAATAGTGTGCCGTGTGAGAATCGTACCCACGACCTACCGAGCCACTGAGGCAGTCAAAGATTCTAGATTCATTGTAGCAGTTCAATGACTATCAGATTATAATATTTTATTATTAAATATAAGTATTAAGCTTTCTAAACAAAGAGGTCGCAGGCACATTCCGCGCCAAATCTGGACAGACCAGGGATGGAAGTGCTGACGCAATGCCATTCAATATACCACGTATTATAGGATGACCATGGCTTAGGAGGTAAATTAGGATAGTATGTTACTCTATCGTACATTTTGTATAGACTAGATCACTAGGGCTTATGAAATATGGCAAAGAAATACTAAAAACCGAAATAGAATTGTTTTACCACAGGTGCCGAGAACTACGTTATACACAAAGGGCGCTTATGTTATGTGTGGGCGCATCTTCATTTTGCTTTAGGTAAATTATAAGCTATTTTTAAAGAACCTTAAAGTCTGGTTAATATACCTAGTCTGGCCATAAATACTGTTACAATTAAAAATAAGAAAGATATTACATTTGAATTTGGAATCTGTCATTTTTATACGATTGTTCATTGTATTTTCTAATTTTGGCGCCAATACATTGTACAATATTTTGCTATATTAAAATGGAGTGGGGTGATAAAGAAAACCGAATCGCTGTGATTGCATTACACAAAGTTGGTATGGAGCCGAATGTAATTTTTAAAACTCTCCATACGCTTGGTATTAGTCAAATGTTTGTGTACCGGGCTATTAATAGGTACAATGAGACCTTCTCTGTTTGTGACAGAAAAAGATCTGGCCGTCCACGTAGTGTTCGTACGAAAATGGTGGTCAAAGCAGTAAGGGAAAGAATTCGAAGAAATCCTGTCCGAAAGCAAAAGATTTTATCTCGGGAGATGAAGATTGCACCCAGAACCATGTCACGCATTTTAAAAGATGACTTAGGACTTGCAGCCTATAAGAGACGCACTGGTCATTTTTTAACTGATAATTTAAAAAAGAATAGGGTGGTAAAATCGAAGCAACTACTGAAGCGGTACGCAAAGGGAGGTCACAGAAAAATTTTGTTTACGGATGAGAAAATCTTTACAGTTGAGCAACATTTTAACAAACAAAATGACCGTATTTATGCTCAAAGCTCTAAGGAAGCTTCCCAATTAGTCGACAGAGTGCAACGTGGGCATTATCCGACTTCAGTGATGGTTTGGTGGGGTGTTAGCTATGAAGGAGTGACTGAGCCATATTTTTGTGAAAAAGGTATCAAAACATCGGCACAAGTGTATCAAGATACCATTCTTGAGAAGGTAGTTAAACCCCTTAACAACACCATGTTCAATAACCAAGTATGGTCCTTCCAACAAGACTCAGCGCCGGGTCATAAAGCTCGGTCCACGCAGTCTTGGTTGGAAGTGAACGTTTCGGACTTCATCAGAGCTGAAGACTGGCCGTCGTCTAGTCCCGATCTTAATCCGCTGGATTATGATTTATGGTCAGTTTTAGAGAGTATGGCTTGCTCTAAACGCCATGATAATTTGGAGTCCCTAAAACAATCCATACGATTGGCAGTGAAGAATTTTCCCATGGAAAGAGTGCGTGCTTCTATTGATAACTGGCCTCAACGTTTAAAGGACTGTGTTGCAGCCAATGGAGACCACTTCGAATAAGCTTTTTATATTTTGAATTGTTTTTTATTTATGTATTAAACTAACACACTGTAAAAGTAATAAATATTATTTGCAATAAAAAAAAATGTTTTTTCTTCGTAACAATATTTATGGCTAGACTAGGTAGTCAATAGTTCCTATACTGTTTGAAATGTTACCTACGAAATTTTTAAATAATAATGTAAAAAGGAATCTTTTATATTAAAATTATAATAATGTTTATTATAGATGTAAATTTAATCAGACAGAAAATATGGTAAAATATATAATTTTATGTAATATGATATATGATGCTGCATGTTATATTATAGGTACTATGTAATAATTCTACATTTGTGTGTTTTTCATCTTGTTCAGTTTTTGCATTAATGACTAGATGTTCTGGATTACTTACATTAAGATATCACCTGTAAATTGTACCACGTCTAAAGCAAATAAATCATTTATTATTATAATTATAATTCATTATATTTATTGTTATTTATATTTAAAAAAAAAGCGATTGAATCAGACGTAACATGGCGGAAATCCATCTTAACATTTAAACTTTCGCGTTGCATGATTATAACTATTTATTATACGGGAATTAACGCGCATTGTTTACCTTAAAATTGCTTGACGTTTCGACCAGGTTGCACCGGCCGTGGTCACAGTCCGCTTGTGACCACGGCCGGTGCAACCTGGTCGAAACGTCAAGCAATTTTAAGGTAAACAATGCGCGTTAATTCCCGTATAATAAATAGTTATAATCCATCTTAAGTAGATTATAAGGGAGGGATCCCACCCTCGATCTGTGAATCACCACGATTGAAGTAGTAAGGAAATGCCCTTAATACAACAATCGAAATAGATTGACAGACCGCACTCATAGACGGTGCCAAACTGTCCTGAGGATGCCTCGTGTAGAGGCGAAACACGTGTCGAAGTTTCACTTCGTGGAAGCGGAATATTGCAAGTCAAGGGTCCGGAGGTGCCTACCACTCGACTTGGTAAGAGCACCTGTCACTAATTTTCTTTGTTGCAGGTCTCTCTTTTTGAGTGCGGTCTGTCAATCTATTTCGATTGTTGTATTAAGGGCATTTCCTTACTACTTCAATCGTGGTGATTCACAGATCGAGGGTGGGTGGTGGGATCCCTCCCTTATAATCTACTTATAAAAAAATTGTATGATGTAAAGACCTGTCACGATAGCCAGCTAGAATGCAGCAAGATTCGATTTCCAGCCAGAATAAAACTTTGTGTAACGTGAACGTGCCTTTAAATAACTATTTGTACCGAACAAACAATACACGCCAGTGTGCAGATATCCTTAGTGTTGTGTGTCGAAGTACCGACAGTTCCGTAATAGTGAGTGGTAAAAATCAAGCGAGGGTAGTTTCCGAAACCCGCGCTTCACGAAGACGTCGCTAAGCCGAACTAGTCTACCCGTGACCACGGCCGTAGCCGTCGGGCGCATGCGCGCGCACGTCCCCGGGTCTACTAAAGCTGTCACAGGCACGGTTGTTTATTATAATGTCATCAATGCTTTCTAATGACCTTATCACGTAAAATTATAGTCCGTGAACCGACTTTATCCTTTGTCGACCACATTTCATACTCACCCTAGCCAGGGTGTCATAGTTAGGTATACGAGTCAGTGACCCTTTGATTCATATCAACATGGCTACTTGTATTAATAATCTTTGTGTCCATGCTAATATCTATTGTTACTGTTAATTTATTATGTATGTTGCCTTAACCTGCTAATTAAAAGCTTAGATTAATATTAAAATATGTTATTACGACTTAACTTGTGTAAAGGTGCCATATAATGTTGCCAGTCTATCTTCAGCCGTTTACAAAGTTTCGAAGCCATTCGTCCCTCTCTCCCTGAAATTGACTTTTCTGGCGGTACTGCGTACCGCTTTGGGGAAACTCTGTAGATGTGAACAAAGTCTTTATAGCACAGAAACAATGCATTAGAGCACTTTGTAATGTAGACTGTACGACGTCATGCAAATTGTTATTCCCAAAATTAAATGTATTAACGCTACCGTCTATTTACATATACGAATGCTGTTTGTTTGCGAAAAAACATAATAGGCTATTTGAGACATATGGAGACAATTGTAATTTTAATCAGGGCTCGGAACCGGTTTATAAATAGCGGTTATTATTGTTAATAAAACCAATTTAATTGTGCTCATTGATTAACCGGTTAATCAAGATACCGGTATTAAACATAACGAAATAATTTTGATTACCGGTTAATTAAAATCTTAATTGAAGATATCCAACTAGATTGTTGCTACCAAACATAAAGACCCACTATTATCACAGGAACTGTTACCCTATGATTGTGAGGATTTATAATAAACTTCCTGAAAATATAAGAAATCTTCCACTAAACCAGTTTAAGCGCAGTCTTCATTTATGGTTTATAGATAAATGTTTTTATTCTGTTCGAGACTTTCTATCGACTCGACATTTTTAGGTAGCATAAGTATTATTGATAAGCGAAACATTAAAATGTATGTATTGTATTTGGTATTCAATTATGACATTATACTATTATTATAAATTATTTTTGAGATTGACATTGTGATAATAATTATTGAATTCATGTCATTAGTCTAAATATAATATAATTTTGTATACCACTTGTGGTTAAACATGTGGAAACATAAAAACTGTACCACCATCTACAACTTACAGTGTTTTTGCAAATATACAATTTCATTTAATTTCAAGAGAGTTAGATTAAAGAAGAAAATCGTATCCAACTATACTCCTTTACTATTATTACAAAGAGGTAAAGTTTGTGATGAATCTACTGAACCGATTTTGAAAATCTTTTACCAATAGAAAGCCACGTTATTTGTGAGTGTCATAGGCTATTTAACATCACACTACGACCAATAGGAGCGGAGCATCAATGGAAAATGTTACAAAAACGGGCAAAAAATTAAGTAGACGAAGATCCGCAAATCAGCTAGCTGATAATAAATTTATTTTTGCATCCGATTTTCTTCTTTAACTCTATTAACGAAAGGGTGGATATAGTAATATATCCAAAGACCTGCCAAAGAATCCACAGCTAGCTGTAAAGCTAGCTGTGGATTCTTTGGCAGGTCTTACATCCGTATTTATCAACGTGTAATATGTAAAAGTAATTGCTTAAGTAATAAATTCTATTCTACAGGGTGACTTTGAAATCAGTCGACAAATTGATAGGGGAGTATCCGTACTTACATTATGCATTGACAAATTGCGAATGTAAGTTGTAAAAACACCCGATTTTATTGTTTAAAACGACAGATCTATTAAGGTTTAGTAAACTAAAAGAATCAGTACATTATCACTATTTCCATATGTCGAAAACTTAAACAAATAAATAAAATGATCAATGTTTCAAAATCGTAGTAGTTGAGAAAATGAATGAAGTAAGAAACGTCAAACACTGGAATACTTAGCCACAGATAATATAATACTAGACTTAGCCAAGCAAGAGTTATCGATATCGTTGTTATGTAATGGCTAAGTAACAAGTAATGTAATGAGGAATAAGGGACTAACTGAGGATTCCTGTACACAGGTGCTATTTCGTAATATAACCTATTTTAGGTTCCTCAGCGGGGTCAAGCTTCCCCCACCTTCTCCCAAATAAATTCGAGGTAGCGAGTAAAGGTATCTTACTTTCAATTGAAATTTCGTTTTACGAACAATTTCAATGAAAATCTGTAAAAAATATTTTTCTGTGAACAACAATCCTACTACAAATAAAATCACAGTTACTAAATATTATGAAAATATAACAAAAAGAGTTTTGTCAGAAGTGGGATTCGAACCCACGCCCACAGAAGTGGACTGCGACCTGAACGCAGCGCCTTAGACCGCTCGGCCATCCTGACTTGTCAAATAACCATAAAATTGAATATCATTTCACTACAAGCTGAAATGTTACAGGAATAAAAATATTTACGTAATGTGATTAAATAATTGAAATAGCGATTGGACGTGATTTCACACGTTTTACTTTAATTTAAATATGTGCCGATGCGTAGGAAAAACAGTGTTTCAAAGGCACGGAAGAGATTATAGATAAAAAAAGATCTTTTACGCCTCTGTGGTCATAGATATAAACAATCTTTACTTTATAGGTCGTCTTGATGGGTACCACAGTGAAATAGTGATGTGAACACATCACTGAGCATTGGTTGAAGGGCACTGTAGCAAGTTATTGTTTTTTTTTAAAAAGACGTCTCCCGCACTATGGTACAAGCCCTGTGTCGCGGGGGACTTTTTTTTTAATAATAACTTTTTTTATTTCAGACACAGTCCGTTTAGTTACTGTTGTTACATTTACAAACATACAAGTCACGGACACAAAGTACACCCAGACTCGAGACAACAATTTGTGGATCACACAGAGTGGTGTCCCGTGTGAGAATCGAACCCACGACCTCTTGCGTAGCAGTCGGACACACTCCCACCGCGCAAATGAGACTTACAAGGTAATATCTCAAATGAGAAGCGCAGTGACCATTGCCAAACAAGGACTTGGGTGGTACTGATATCCTTAGTATAGCGTGACGTACCATCAGGCTCAAAAACCAATAAAAAAAGTCAAGTCCTCCACCCCTTCTACCCTATGACTGACTCCGCCCCTCTATTTGTTCTGAGTGGTACTAAAAAAGACATGCTTTAAATAGGTTTGTAATTGCTTACGGATAATGTAGAAAGAAATTAAAATGTCACACAATACCTTATACCCTGTATACAACTAATTAAAAGTAAACTTTCGCGATTTGCACACATTATAGAATTTTATATTGACCGTATTGCAACGGCCGTGGTCACGGGTATACTGTCAGTCTACCCGTGACCACGGCCGTTGCAATACGGTCGAAACGTCGGGCAATAAACAAAGGTATTTAGCGTTAAAATAAAATATTTACGCGATTAAGACCCGTAGCTTATAGAATTCTATAATAATTAATACTGACATCATTATTGGTAACACACTTAACTGAATGAAACTAAATTCTACAAAATGTTAAATCGTTCTTACTTTAGTAGAATTTAATGAACAATCATCCTAAACCGAGTGGTTTGTTAACAATAGGGTGACCCTATTACATGCAGTGTTGCGAACTTGCACAATGCTGAGTGCTGGAGTTAAAGGATTAAGTAAAGGGAAAACAGCTGTAGAGTCTCGTCTTGTTTTGCCTTTCAAAATGTTTAATGCTATCAACCCAATTATCGACATTTGCTACCGATGTACAGGGTGATGTTCAATATACCTGCAAATAATCTCCCGCTTTTGGCTTTTTTACATTACAAATTAAAAATTACAAAAATAAAAATACAAATGACTGCCTCTGTGGCGTGGTGGGAGTGTGTCCTACTGCTACGCAAGAGGTCGTGGGTTCGATCCCCACCCAGGATAAAACTTTGTGTGATGAGCACGATGGTTTATTCTGTGTCTGGGTGTTATTTATCTATAATATGTATGTATGTATAATTATATTAGTATGTTTATCAGTTGTCTGGTTTCCATAGTACAAGCTCTGCTTAATTTGGGATCAGACAGTGTTGTGTGAGTTGTCCCAAGATATATAGATATATATATATATAAATTAACCCTTCACCACCTACACCTACTTTTGTCACATTACCATTTAGCAAACGTCTGAGAGACCCTGGAGTAAAATCGATGTTTCTTTGTCAGGTTGAGGGCCTGAACCTCACAATAGCCTCCAGGTGATGAAGGTCATAACTTCAAAAACAAGTGGTAAATGATTTAGGGTTATAATTTATTAAATATTTTCCAAAACTGATATTACTAAGTTATTTAGTGTTATGTACAGATGTCACTTTGGATAGATCGTTTTCGATTTTTTTCGATTCGCCAATGACAAAGAACGAATTCGGTGTCTAATACAAATAATATTTAATTACGTTGATTTCATAAACCACCATGTTTAATATTAGTAGTTCAGAAGTAGTTATAAGATGAAATGTAACTTAAAAGTTTGCTAATAAAGGCTTTTATTATTATAAAGAAGCTACGAGCGAGAGGTTATTAGTATTTTAAAAATCGTCCTGTATATCGTCATTGCACTTGCAAAACAGCGAATATGAAAATTAACCAAAAATCTGATTCGTATTTATCTATGTATAAATATGCAGTTGTTTTAGTGTTCTAAAAAATTCACACCTCAGAACTGAAATCTAAGACCAACTTAAACATCCCACAATAACTGAAATGCCGCTACACAAACGACTTGCCGCAAAGATAAATAAATAAAATAGCTTGTTACACTAACAAGTTTATGAAACGAACCTTATTACTGTTCAAACAAACACGGCAGCTCCTCAGTGGTCCCCATAACTTTCCCCAAGAGCCCTTTACCGAAACAATGTCTAACGAAACGAATACCAAACATCGCCTGAATATCCTCATCTAGTATCCAATTATTGAGGAACGCTCCAATAGGGTATCGTAACCACAGGAATCCGGCGACACATTTTATGTCTCTATTCATTAAACCTCAACTTGACTAATTAAAATTGTTTCGTTGGTGTAACGCGCGAAATAAATCGCAATCGAGTCGGGATCTTGTAAATTTCTTTGTTTTGTTTTCCCTTGGTACATATTTGCGAGGTTGGACATTAACACCTTCGCGCTGTGCGTACAATGCGCGACTTGTCGGGTGTTACAAAGGCGTGCATCGATTTGCAGGGTACACTTTAAATATATCGGAGGCTGACAATGCGTTTAGTCGTGTCGTAAGTAAGGTAGCGTGGATATATGGCTCGCCGGGAGCTTTGTTCGCGAAGATCGCATCTGTTCCGGCTAATAGAAAATCTTTGTTTTTGTACTTAGTAAATGTTCGATTTGCCAGATTTATTATTTGAGTTTTGTCGTTGTTTTCGGTACTGTTTGGTCCGTTTGTTGGTTTAATAGGACTTAGGTCGGGTACAGGCCATTCTGTAAGCTAAGCTACCCTTTGATATGGTAACAATAGTCACAAATAAGGCTTCATAAGGAAGTGCCGCGGACTACGTACCTAATGACAATGGAATCCAACAATTAAATAAACATAAATGTATTTTTGTTAAATGATAAAATCATTTATATTATTTTTCCTATGTTATATTTGAGAAGGAGAGGAAAATAGGTACATTTACCTACTTATGTATTTAATGTTTAGGATACATTTGATATTATAATAAATGACGGCTTTCCCATAGGACCTAAACTGCTATGACGTAAAATTGATAAAGACTAACGAAATACAAAATTTAACACTAGGCGGAGATTTGCAGGAATTTCCGAAAACAATATAGAAGCTAATAGGGCCTTATTCATTTTTATATCTGTAGACTTCCGTGAATTTCGGACATAATGTAGAAAAACGCATTGTAGTTAGTTGGACCGCGGTAGAACATCATCCGGAGGATAGATGAGGTGAAAGAGGTCTGCAGAGGGAACCTCCAAATGACTGTCAGGATGTCGAAAACCGTTCTGCATGGAGAGCTCTGATGGACAGAGCGACGATCTCAGGTGGTGACGACCACAGAACATTGAGACCTAATTTTTTGTATTTTGAGATACGAGGAATCTAAATTATTGGACATCAACAGATGACTGGCCTGGTGGTCTTGTGACTCTCACTGCTAAACCGGAGGTATTGGACGATCTCCACCCAAGATAAAACATTGTGTGATGAGTACTTTGGTTTATTCTGTGTCTGGGTGTTATTTATATATACTAATATTATAAAGCGGAAGAGTTTGTTTGTTTAAACGCGCTAATCTCATGAACTACTGGTCCGATTTGAAAAAAATTTTTTTTTTTTGGATAGCCCATTTATCGAGGAAGGCTATAGGCTACGACTAATAGGAGCGGAGCTGCGACGAGAAATGTTGTAAAAACGGGGAAAATGTATGCATACGAAGTTGCGCGGGACAGCTAGTCTCTAATAAGTATGTATTTAGAAATATTAAAAGTACGTTTATCCGTTGTCTGGTTGCCATAGTACAAATTTTGCTTAGTTTGGGATCAGATGACGTTGTGTGAGTTGTCCCAAGATATTATTATTATAACAAATTTAAGATTTGTGCTTTTATTGGAGATTTTTATTTCCACCTGTTGTTTGTGATGTGTGTTTTTGTTTCCACCCAATCGTGGGCATCGGGTAATAGATAAAAATAAAAATAGATGGTATGAAAGGATGCATGCAAAATAAGAGTAGCGAAGGGTTAAAAAAAATCTAAGGTAACCCGACACCTTGGTAGGCACGGTTCTTTGTACCTAAAATATTAAGTAACTACAATTCAAAGGGAAACCGAATATAATGGTGTTCTAAGACCCTCGGCCACGGCAAAATAATAATAATTAGGTGGCCGCTGCGGAACCACTTTGGAAATCAATTGAAAATAACCAGATTTCAGACATTTATACACCATGTAAGAGAAGGGTTACTACGTCCCATGATACTGAGTGGACATACCTTACTTTATCAAAATAGGAGCATAATTTTATTTTTATTTTTTTTCATTAGTTTACTAAAAAGTTCGACTTAAAAAGTTTTATGCCATAAAAATCCAATCGAATTTTGCATCACGCACATATGTAAATCACACCCAGATACAGAATAAAATTATCAATCGTTATTATTACATAAAGAGGGGTTTTATCATGCCTGCAAGGGAATCAAACCATGACCTATGGCTAACTATTCAGAACAGTCATAATTTGACAGTGATTAAAATAAAAAATATTTAATTATTTTCGTACAGATTATTCACTACCAATATAATTTAAAGAAAACATTAAAAATAATATACGTCAGCCAAGATTGGAGATTAGAAGGATTTGAGCATTTTTTTTTTCTTTTTAACCCTATTATTGTAAAGATTAAGTAATTGACAAGAAATGCCAACAAGATTACCAGAATATTGAATTAAATTTACGCAAAATCAAACACTCTTTTTAACATATATTCTTTTATTTATTTCCTCAGTTTAAATATTTATTTCTACAACAAACAAGTAAGTATCTAAATACTGGTGAGTTACGAAGCATGCACCACATTAAATAACTTGGTTCCTGTAACAATTTCCCGTGGCATGCGAAGCCCGGGCTCCCGTGTACCTCTGCATGCCATTCTACTGTCATTGAACACCACTGCCTATGTCGCTTTTGTTCTGTGTAAAAAAATGGAACCTAATTTAAATTGTTTAGCGAGAGGCGTACAGTTTTTGTTATTTTATTTGTAATTTAACAAATTTCTTTTATCTACGTTACGCTATTAAGAATAAGGTCTCTGGTTAAGCTTGCGTACATGTCTTGCTCGTTACAGTCTACCGTTGTAGTGTTTTTATTGCTGTGATTCTTTACCAAAACCTATAAATCTTTAGTTATATCTTCTTTATTTCTTTACTAACTATATAAAGTACTAGCTGTTCCGTACAACTTCGTCTGCGTAAATTTTCCCCGTTTTTGCAACATTTATCGTTGCTGCTCCGCTCCTATTGGTCGTAGCGTGATTTTATATAGCCTATAGCCTCAATAAATGGGCTATCTAACAGTTAAAGAATTTTTCAATTCAGTATCAGAAGTTCCCGAGATTATCGTGTTCAAACAAACAAACAAACTTTTCAGCTTTATAATACGAGCAATTCTTGTTTGTAGGTAATGAAATCCTCCTCAGAAACGTCTCCAACAGTTACCTATATCTGTATAATCTATGATCTCCAACGACATTATATATTCATAAAATTTTGCGATATTGAGGTCGCGGTTTCGAATCCTACCCATAATACTACCGACGTCGCGCGACGTGAACCCACTCCTAATACAAGCCATTGAGCTTAGCTGGAGGGGTTAACAAGATTGCTAGTAATGTAGGACCCACAATCCTACATTGCTAGATAGTTAAAAAAAAAAAGATTTTCCCTACATTTTTTGGTTTCTTTTGTTTTCTTTGATTACTATTAGGTAAGCTACATCGTAAATGTTACAGATACTTAGGTAGGTACCGACTTGCATTATTTATATTTTTACCACAGATTATATACACGTAAAGATATAAAGCTTCATACAAAACTATCTTGATGCACGCACTCATAGATATTAAAAATTGCGCGCGACATAGTGCGTCACACGTCGACAGCTCAAAACGATGGAACGGCAATTTGAAACCAGAGGCAGAGCGACTGATACGCTCACGTTTATATTATGAGTAATTTATGTAGCTACTATAATTGGGTAGTTGACTACAATAAAAGTAAATTGTTTTATACTAATCAGGTAGTACAACTGCAAAATTTTGAAAATAAGTGTTCTTTTACTTGTCGTTTTGACATTTCATAAAAAGAGACTGATTTGACTTGACAGTCAACATCCCCAATGTAACGTTAATGGTTGTTTAAAATCAACTTTAAACTGTGATTTGGCATTTTTTAGGTTGTCCAAAAACTGGAAAGGTGGGGCGCGGTGGGAATGTGTCCGACTGCTATGCAAGAGGTCGTGGGTTCGATTCCCACACGGGACACCACTTGTGTGATCCACAAATTGTTGTCCGAGTCTGAGTGTACTTTGTGTTCGTGACTTGTATGTTTGTAAAGTCCCCAGCGGCACAGGGCTTGTACTGTAATGCGGGAGTAGTCTTATTAACAAACAAAAAAAAATACTTGTATACCTAGCTAAAATGTTGTTAAAAACCAGTAGTTCTTTACATTTGAACTTGGTGGTTATGGTGGTGTTGGTGATTTTGGTGGTGGTGGTAGTAGTGGTGGTAATGGTGGTGGTGGTTGTAGTGGAGGTGATGGTGGTGGTGAAGGTGATGGTGATGGTTATCATAATAATCACCATCACCATATAACCACCACTACCACCACCACCAAAATCACCAACACCACCATCACAAACAAAACCTACAAATGCCAACACCACGAATATTTTTATATTTCTGAAATCGCACACAACTTCCTGCGTAGGCCAGAGTTGATAGCCCTAGCTCGCCGGCCGAGTGAAGGTACAAAAGTCGTGATACATAGTTACATGAGTTTGACTTCTGTACTCTCCTTAATTTGTGGCTGAACAGTTTGTTTGTATGAACGCGCTCAATCTACGAAATACTACCCGATTTGATATAGACGTAGGTTGGATACTTATAAAAACTTTATTAACCTTCTGTAGGTAACTATTATTACCTATACCTTATTATATAAATATAAATAAAATAACGAACGTTATTGCCCTTTTCACGCGATTTAAATTGGAAGATTAATTCTCATTTTTATATCAATTTTTTAGATAGGAATTTAATTAATTAAATTGTGGTAGCAATGAAAACTATAATAATATAAATAACTAGACTATAATCGTTCATTATTATAACGTAAGTGTTAAAATTGCAATTCATTAAACACTATGCGTATTGAAATATAATAACAACATATCATGTGTTATAAAAAATAAATGAAACTTTTTCTCCAAAGATATTATATAGTTATGGCATAAAGGTGAATCATTTATAAGTAGGTAATAATTTCATTATAATACTAGCTGACCCGCGCAACTTCGTCTGCGTCATTTTTCCCCGTTTTTGCAACTTTTTTTATTGATGCTCCGCTCCTATTGGTGGTAGCGTTATGTTATGTCTTTCTCGATAAATGAGCTATCCAACACTACATTTTTTTTAATTAAAACCTGTAGTTCCTGAGATAAGCGCGTTAAACCAAACAAACAAACTCTTCAGCTTTATAATATTATGTATAGGTTAACTAGAACACAAAATACCGAGAGAACAGAAGGCAAGCTTCATGTTCCCTCGCTCGAGCAATATACATACATAGTGCGAGCGAGGTATTGTGTGTTCATTTCACACAGACATCGTTTATGAGCACGGAATATCATAAATTATATTAATTTATTTTCGATTTAAGAAAACTTATAGCTAATTGAATGAATATTTGTGTTGTGCATTAAAATTATGACCAATTAAAAATTTTCATCAGTAATCATTTGTGTTAGATCAATTGTATATTCTAGGTAGGTGCGGTACGACGACAATGAAGTTGCATAAAATTTGCAGTATCTATTATGATTACATATACATATAAACCCATATGATGGCCCACTGCTGGGCACGGGTCTCCCCAGTAGAACCTACTAGTATGTAGATCCTGGGGGTAATTGCCATAATCGCCACGCTTGGCGAGCGGGTTGGCGATCGCAGTAAGGCTTTAAGTACGCAAAGGACGCTGCTGCCCGTCCCCCGGTGGGAAATCCCTTAGTCGCCTTGACGACACCCACGGGAAGAGATGGGGTGGTACTATTCTTAAGCCGATACCACTATTATGATTATATATTTAAAAATATTTAAATGTAATAGAATACATTAATAAAAAAAATAATTTCACCGGGGCGTCTTTAATTTCGATGCACTCATAATGAAAGGATCGATGTAAACTCTCTGGCTTGCAATATTGTATATTATTGCATGAGTTCTGCGTCCCGTGGTCACTGTAAGAAATGGGGTATCTTAAAATCCGGCACACACAGAAGCAGTCAGACCGCGACGGTCATCAGAACCTAAGTCGCGTCAGTGACCGCGTAACTGAGAACTCTGGCCGGGGAACTAGAGACCGCTGACAGTGAGCTCGGCATCTAAAATTAATGTGATGGCTAGATGTTGCGACGATTGCCGTATAATCTATACTAATATTATAAAGCTGAAGAGTTTGTTTATTTGTTTGAACGCGGTAATCTCAGGAACTACTAATCCAAATTGGAAAATTCTTTCACTGTTGGATAGCCCATGTATCGAGGAAGGGCTGTAGGCTATATAACTTCTAGTTTGACCAATAGGAGCGGAGCAGCAATGAGATATGTTGCAAAAACGAGGTAAATTTACGCAGACGAAGTTGCGCGGAACAGCTAGTCGTAATATATGGAGGATAAATTCGACTTTGCCGGACATGTCTTGTTGCCGGAGTTCGTATCGGTACCCCTAAAGTCTCATGTTCAAATCCCGATTGAGACTTTTTTTTCTCCGTACATTTAATGTGTTGACACTGGCTTAAACATCATTATGGAGACCAAAAAAAAAGTAAACATATACTTAATTTCAGAATAAAACTGTCGATTAATATATTAATTTCTTAAAAAAGTACAGTTTACTCTTCAAAAATATTGTTAATTTTAGTTCTCCTTGCCATTTGCGTACCCTACCTACCGTACTCTCGATATATTGTGGTAGTTGATGGGTATACATGGGTGTTAATATTTTATTGTAAGGGGTGTATTTTCACACACTGCCTAATTATACCTCGTTATTCCGTGCTATATAACTAAGAATTATTGTTTATATCGGTGTAATAATAAGCACTTAGGTGAGTAAGCAGGTAGGTATGTGAAATAAGTTTACCAATAATTAATAGTAGATTGTACTTGATACTGCTGAATACCTACCAAGATATATATAATAGCTTAATACCACACATAGACTTTTCGACTTTTTAGTCTACCGCAAAAAACAACTTCTATTTCTGAATTGATCGGTTGTGTATAAAACGGTGTGTCTAACTCGGGTAGGGAAGGGAAGCTTCACCCAGGGTCCTTATTTACGATCATTATTCCGTGTCCACGGCAAACCCATACGGAACTGTCTAAATCTTGTCTTGTCATAATGGTAAATAATATAGCTGCGTTTAAAAATGCATTAACGCGCATGCGCGGCAGACATTTTTGAGCGTACCGTGGACACGAAATAAAAATCGTGATTATGGACCCAAGGTGTAGCTTGCCGTAGACGGACCCTGTTTCAAAATTTTTGATGGGCCCGCTCGCACTAATTAGTAATAAGCTTGTTTCCAAGGTAATCAAAATATTCAAAAGTCTAATTAGTAGATAACTAGCAACTAGCATTAAAACTATCAACGATTAATTCCTGATTACATTTTATGTTAAATAGGATTTTTAATCATTAACCATGTCATAAAAAGAAGTGATTTAATTAGAAAAAAAATTTTACGTTATAGTCCGGTATTTGTATGAGATCTCCATATAAAACCTGTGTTTTGACATTTATTAAAGAGTTGTTGTTTTGACTAGTTGGAAACTAGACCATTTATTCATAAAATCCGCCAAAATCACCCCACTATCATTCAACCTAATTTATAGACGCAAGCAAGACGCAATCTAAGACGTAATGATTATTTATTGAATTTTTGCTGCCCCACGGCTGGGCAAAGGCCTACTCTTCGTTCTTCCACTGTGTTCGATCCAAGGTATTCCGAGTCCAGTCCTGCAATGGAGCGCAGCAACCCGAGCGTAAAACTGATAGACCGCGTCAAAAATTCAAACCTGCGGGCGCTCCAAAACGCTAATAGCTGACGTTGGCCAAGCAGCTGCAAAACTGAAGCGGAACTGAGCCGGACACTTCTGCCACTTTTTGAATGAGCTATGAGGCAAAACAACTACAGAGAAGATGCCAGATTTTTTACCTACATGATTTGATCATAGTTGCTTTAAAGCAGAGGCGAAGGGTTACAATTTTCCTGAAATAACCCGATGCGAAAACGTATCTTGTTAGATATACGGTTTTTGTACGTACATATTAACTATATATAATTCAAAGGGTACTGAAAAGAATGGTATTCTAAGCACGTTCCGGCTAAGCTTTAAAGGCATATTCTTGCTTTTCAAATAAAATTTGTACAGAGCGTTTTTTGACGTTTCTAGAAGCTGACTTGACTTCAGTTGTATATATTAGTCCAACTTATCGCACAGTGTAAATAATCAGATTCCTCAAAGTCGTACATGATGTTTAAAATGCTTTGTAGTCATTGTCGATAATCTGGGTTCATAATAATCAGGAGGGTAATAGTAAATCAAGAAGTTACTTAGTGGTGATAAACTGCAAAGATGAACGCATCAGCGATAGTAAGTCTATCATATTGATTGGTTACTTAATGTCTTCGCTGTGATTTATTGGGTTCCAGTTAAAAACCAGCGCCATATGCAGGGTCTAACAGCATGTCATATGCTGAACTAAATACTCTTTTGTTACATCCGCGAGGCACAACATATTAGGTACTCGGTAGGTATTATGGCTCGCATATTCTGTCCTTTCGCCAGCTTCAAGTTTCATCATCAACCTATCGCAGTCCACTGCTGGACATAGGCCTCTCCAATTGCACGCCATGTTCTATCTTCGGGTTCTCGCATCATTTTCACTTCAAAAATAAATTGCTGTTCTTAGTCTCGCAAAAATATAAACCGGCTCAACTGATTTCAATAATTATTCTTTTGTTTTGTTCGCCTCAATATGGTTTAGACAAAAATAAATTATTTAAACCCAAAATAACAGCCGAAAAACTCTTTATTTGTAATGTTTTTTTTTTTTTTTGTTTTTTATCTAAGTATCTATTTAATTATATCTAAAACACCATTTAAATTAACAATTATAATATAAAATTATGCTGCTCAACGTATTGAAATAGCAATTTTATAAGTTTTATGACGTCACTAGACGCACAAAATGTCGTACATTGCGCTAGACGTCCAACTAGACTTCCTTTAATATTATTATTTATTATGCTACTGTATTTCGAGTGCACGGTAACACTAGGTAACATATTATAATTAATTAATATAACGCTAAAATGTTTTAAATTATAAATGTGTTGCCTAGAGGAAAACCATAGGTTACCTATTAAGTTAATAGGCAGTGGTTTTGTGGTTTTCGTCTATATAATTATAGGTAATATAGGTATATAGATACGAGAGGGTTTACACGTATGTCACATATTGTAAGGCTAAATTTAATTTAATTAGGTTCGATTGTAAATTCGTAGAATCCACAGTAGAGGTTTTGTAATTAATTTTGAGAATTTCAAATTTAGAGTCTGCTTGTTGCCATGAAATATGTAACTATGATTTATGTAACTGATCAGCTGAAAAAAAAGTGTTCAAGACTAGCCATTGTTCAGGGCTCTGTCCACGTGGATCTAATCGCGATAAAATGTCCTCAAGCTTTAAACTACGCATCTTCGGAGATTTTCAGCTTAGACACAAGTAACTCGGTGTGTTTATTTTTTTTTTAAAGTCGCAACTACTTTGAGGCTTATCCAAATTGACAGTATTTTAAATGTGGACTTCTTTTGGGTTCACCTGGCATGCCAACTAAATTGTTGAAAACCTGTAGTCAATCCCCCCTATTGTTGAAAGTAACCTCACCTTAAACAGTTTTTTTCTTACCGTTATTTCATCTAATCTACCGATCTATTTAATCATTCGTTACAAGTACTTTGGCCAATATTTAAGCACGTATAGTTTTAACCTTTGTTCTAAGTAGATGCTCCTACTATATTTAGTCCGAGAGCTGGCACGAATTTTTGGGTAGGTATTTGAGGCAAGCTGAAAACTTGTCAGATACCTCTCCTATTATACCCCAACACGGAGTTGCAGACCTGGCTGGTGAGTAGCGGGGCTAAATCAACCCCTACATTAAAAAAAAAAAAAAAATGTTATCCCCAAAAATATATTTGAGGCAATACGCAATTTATATATGTTGCAGTGTAATACTTTATAAATACGAAAAAAAATAAGCCAGATAATTTAATCGGGGTTTTAACATTGCCAGACGCGTGAAAAATATTTTGCAAAAAATTATAAAAAATGTTTTTGAGGCAGCTTGAAATTTTAATGGACTGTTATTTATAACTAAAAAATAAGATTCCCAAAAAGACAGATAATTTCTACCTGCCAGGTGATCAAACAAATAATGAATGGGTACGAGCGTGTAATGCTATAGACAAGCTGTAGTGTGAGAAAAGCGCATAACGACAGCTGTCTTCGTTCTTACTTGCCGCGTTACTATTGGCTCTGGCGAGGCCACGTGACTTACAATAACCCATGAGGTTTCTAGTTAAAATTTTGGAGTAAAAAAGTTAGTATTCGACGCTGTTGTTCACGAGGAAAACAGAAATAACGATGATGAATTAAAAATGTAGGGGTTGATTTAGCCCCGCTACTCACCAGCCAGGTGCAACTCCGTGTCCCAACACGGAGTTGCACCTGTATATATAATAGGAGAGGTATCTGGCAAGTTTTCAGCTTGCCTCAAATACCTACCCAAAAATTCGCGCCAGCTCTCCTACTTATTGTACCTACCCACTAAGGCTGATTTTAGTTTATCTTATGTTTCAACTTTTTGATATTACAATTTGCATCAGTCCTTTAACATGATGTATAGTATATTAGTCGCAGCACCTTACCCCCATATCAAGTTTATAAACAATCAAACATTGTAAAATTGGCAACTTGAAAAGGGTGGCCGCGAGTTTTTATTGCCAGGTTCTTTTCTCCTGCTTTACCTACCTATTGTTTGCGAACTTGGCATTACATGTACACGTAGAATCCCGACGTATCACAAGTGTTATTTTGGATCCTAAGTGAATAAAGAATATTGAATTTTACCATCACACCTAATCTTCAAAATTTTATAGTTCCACACAATGCTTGGGTACACCTAAATTTAACATCGCAGGCTCCCTTATCATATACTCGTAGTACCTGCTTCTACATCGCCGTCGCTCAAGCTATTCTTCACTGTAAGTAGCTGCATATAAATCTAGGTATATGTAGGTGAGTGACCCTGACTGCTAAGCCGGAGGTCGTGGGTTCGATCCCACCCAGGATAAAACTTTGTGTGATGAGCATGTTTATTGCAACGGGGTGTAGTCTTTAATTTATAATAAAAATCTCGTGTTACTGTGTTATTTGTTAGGTTTAGAGTCTAAACCTCACAATAAACAACGATTTTACTCCAGTACAATAATCTGTAGGTATTTAAGGCCATAACTCCAAAAACAAGTGGTAGGTTTTAGGTGGATTTAGGATTAATATCCCTACTAATATATAAATGTGAATGTAAGTTTCTTTGTTACGCTTTCACGCGAAAACTACTCAACCGATCATCATGAAACTTTGTACACATATTCTTGGAGGTATTAGAAGTAACATAGGATTATAAAAAAAGGGGGGAAAAATTACGCAGACGAAGTTGCGCGGGACAGCTAGTATTAAATATTTTCCAAAATTGATATGATAAAGTTATTTAGTGTTATGTAAAGAAACCACGAGCGGGGGGTTATTATTATACTACAAATCAACCTGTATAATAGGTACTTAATAAAATTTATCTAAATATAATTGTTTATCAAATTTGAATAAAGATATTATATAAGATGTATCATTCTGTATTCAAATTTGATAAACAATGATCAAATCGCTAAGTTGGTAGTAAGCTATAATTTATCTGTCAAAGTTAGTTCCGCGACTCACCGCTAGGGATCTGCTCGTCCAATAGTCTCGCTTTTTGTGTCGAATTCAAGTTTAAAGAGGTAAATAAAACATTATAAATACAAATTGATATGTCTCCTTTTATTCACAGTATATGTACTATTTACATGCTGTACACTTGCAACAAATTACGCTATTAAGTACTTAGGTTATTTCTACAACATTTATCTACACAGATACAAAATTCAACAAACAATGAACCATCAAATAAACATACACTAACACACACACATGCATAAACATAAAGGCCGAATTTTATGGAATGAAAATATTTAAATTAAAAATAATTATTATATTTTAAATGTCATATTTGAATATATTTAATAAGATTAAAATTACAGGTCATACACACGAAAATATATAAGAAAGATGAGAAGGGACTTTAATGATTAATTAATTAATGATGTAAATGTACAGTCGTGATCATATTACATCTGCCGAAAATGATTAAAAAGATAAATCGATCATGACATTTTTTTTGTAATATATAAGCAATCGATTTTTTGGTCTATTTCACTATATTCATTTAGTTGTCCGCCCATAAAAAAACTCTTTAATGTTCTTTGTATACCCGCAAATATGATCATCCAATTGTTTATAGGCGACGCCATTCAAATTAATATTATTTTAATATCCTGTAATCATCTATCAATTGATACAGCTATCACATTTTAAATAAAACTTTAATATTTAAATAAAATATTAATAATTATACTGAATATTTTTTCACTAATCAGTATCAAGGTTGGTATAACGGCGATTTTTATTATTAATGTGTAAGTAAATGTCTATATATACCTATAATAAGCACAACACGATATGGAGACGAATATCTAAGATGACACACAGTTTCACGTTGAAATACTTGAATACTACGACAAACGCACATGTGTCCATCATTTTAAATTAGAAGTATACTTATATAGAAAATGAGTACTGAAAGACAGTCTTTGAAACAGGCTGATATTTCCACTTATCTAACACACCTTTGCTAATATTTATGCATGTAACAAATATAAACAAATAATATTTACAAATTGTTGCTTAAAAACTAAGCTGTAATAAAGAAATTTCTTTTAAATTAAATATAGTTGCTTTCGTTTCTTGAATACAATAATCCCACAAATAATAAAAAAATATATCAGAAACACAACAATATTACGTAATACACGTTTTAAAATAATTATATTATGACTGATATATCTGAATATAAATTAATTGTAATGATTGTCTACACAACAGTACTTTGTGACGATTTATTATAATTATTAATTAATTATTTAGATAAAAAAGTTATAATATCGAGTTTTGAAATACATTAATTTATTAAAATTTAATTACTCTTAAACCAAATTGTGAAAATATTTTCATCTTAAAGTCACATTCACGTAGGCCATCTATTCATTCTACATTTTGCGATTTTTGCCACTTTTAAAGTGACATCGATAACTAATATAATAAAATATATTTACTGACAATAATTTAATTACAAAAGTGTTTTAACAGAGGTCTAGTATTAAATAATGTTTTATTATAAATAAAAATAAAATCAATATAACAATATAACATTCTAATTAATATAAGTTACAATATGAATGTAACGAGATAACAATTATCGATGTCACTCGTTCGTAGCGTCGCGTCACACACACCTAGCGTCTAGCATAATTTCTATAAATCATTACATATCAGTCTGACGTTCTGATAGTTTGGTAACATAACATTTATAACACGTTACTTACACCGCACACCGACATTTTTATTTATTAAATGCGAAATTATAAATACATTTCTGCGACTAGTCGTTTAGGTCTTTGGCTAAAATTTAAAAGAAATAAACATCTAAAATGTATTTTTTAAATTATTATATATATAAAATCAATGACTACTATAACTAGTAGCGACTTCAGTCTGTTTAAAATATTTTTTTTAAACATTGATCGATATCGTACTAAAAGTACCTACGCATAAATTATTAAACTTAGAAGTAACATACATATTATTATAAATAATTACTTTTAATTATTTTCTCGCAAAAGCAATAATAAAAAAATAATCGAAAAACATTTATTATTACTTGATCATATGTACTTATTATTGCTGATGTTACGAAAACTTTGTTTTCTTATAAAAGTAAAAATGGTAGAATATTGTGATAAAATTCATTGGTTCGTAAATTAATTAGGTATAGGTAAAATATTTTGTAAATTTGTTCAATATTTTATTTGTTTAGTCTATTTTAATAACATTACCCAGAAGTACAATGAAATGTATATTTTTAATCTAACCTATCTATTTACTATAATATTAATTATACTGCCTGGGCAATGTTGTTAATACGGTACTTTTTATATAATAATAATATTTACATATTATTTCGAAAAGGTGCGTTGAATTAATATGGAATACTTGCAAATAGCTGCATTAATTTAAAATTTCAGATGCAACAATAACACATTTAGAATTTAAACGCGTAAAATTGTTTTTCACATTTATACGACATATAAAAAAATGTTTGTTGAAAATTCTAAATTTTCAAATTTCAACTATGATACATATCGCTATGAAGGCAAGACGTGACATAGTGACATACAAATAATCGATATTGGTTTAATCTCAATTCCTTGACAGCTAATGTCACGATTATTTAAATTATTTAATTATGTACTTTTATCTGCAGCGCATTCGTCCTTTCTAATAAAACACAGTGCACGCCTTGTCCAAATAGCGACAAATACAAAAAATATAATATAATACATAATAATTATATTCGCGTAAATTATAATACATAATATACTAAAACTATTTATATCTCACTACTTATCGTGCGTTCCTTACATGTATATCTACACAATTTAAAATTATTAGGAATTACATTACATTTTCGCGCAAGCACCGATATGTTAAGATGGACTATTTTGCTATACGTCTATATATAACTATGTACCTTCACTAACTTTTAGAATATCATTTCTTAACTCTCCTAAGGACAGATGGCATTACATTTTAACACTTATTTTTTTTTGTTCTTATTATTTGTCAAAATTGATGAAAAACACAATAATAGCAAAATTTATTATTTTTAAAAAACAATGCCAATAAAGTAATTAAACGAAATTTATTATTAAAAATACGAGTATTAGATAATCATATTTCCTTCAATTTTAACAGACACTAAGAAACTACATCAATATTAAATAGTAAGAATTGACGTGAAAACAACTGGGGGATATTACTAACTACGTAAACTTATTGTCATAGAAAAATTATTCTCTACTTTAAAAGGAATGGCAAGTTACGAGGTTATCTTGATATACTTTTTATGAATATGACTGTACCACAAATATATGAAATTAAAATAAATTAAAACCTGCTGTAACACTTTAAAAACATCCAGAAAAATAATAAAATTCATATTTAAAAAATAGATTATTCAAACAAAAGCTAAAAAATATTTGAAAATATGAAAATGATTTATTGCCAATATATAATTAAAAGTACAGTCATGACCATAAATCAATATACAAAACATAAAATAGTTTGAGTTAAAACTTAATACTTTCTAATTAGCGGATATGTCTGAGTTATAGCAACGCGCTAGAGACCATGTTTTCTGAAAAGCTCATGTCATGTTTTTCTCAGTATAACTGTTTCAACCCACACAAAAAAGTAAAAAAGAAGATATTTTACAAAAAATGGTAATAAAAGTGACTTGAAACAATTATTTCCAAGAGACTAATTTCATAAAGCTCGTTCAATAAAAATCTAAGCTGCACCTACAAAATTTGACGTAAATTCCAACGCCAAAGTAAACTGAAGGCATTCCAGTAAGCTCACAACGCAAGTCCTTAACGTAAGGGCATGGGGTACTAGGGCGAAAAATACCATAAACAGATATTTTTCCAACTGACTGTACATTTACGGTAGGAAATGTATACCTAGAAAGTACTTTTATACCGCATAAGTGACAAGTGAGACCCGTAAGAGTATACAAATCAAGAATGCATAAGTATGTGAGGATGTGGAGATGTGCGTTTCTCTTGTAGGTATGCACTTCACCTCTCGGAATGTCGGTGGGTCCGATGTGTTGCGGTACCCACCAAATCACAGGAGTCACAATGCACTGCGGTTCTGGGCAGCGTGGGCTGATAATAATATTATTTGTGTGTAAAGTATTTTGGGTAGGTATTTATTTTTACTATAAATAATTTTTATTTTTATTTATTTCTATAAAGGGGCTAGTTGAAAACAACGTGATAGTAGTTATATTATATACTGATAGTAGTTATATGCTGAACTAGTTTCTATTTTTCGGCGTTAACACTGTTTATAACTTTAGATATTGTTGTCAAATTGTTTTTAATTACTTTGTTTTCTCATGTCCATGTACTCATTTTTTTCTATTTTGTCCTAAAAAAAGAAAAAATATTTTTTTCAGCAACAAAAAATGCTGAAAAAATTTTGAAGTATGTTGAAACTTACAAAATAATAGGTTATCGTGTTAACTGTCATATTATCGATACAGTTGTGTGGCGGCTAACATATCGGTTTACCATCATAAATACCAAGTCAAGTTGTATTAACCAAAATAAATATTGTAAAATTAACAATTTAAAAGAGTGGTGTAAGCTTTTATTACTTGCCTTATTATTTTCTCACTAATTGAATTGGGAATTTGAAAATATGTGATTGTAAATGTAGACTTAAATTCTAGCAACGACTAATCAAATCATATTTTTTTATCAAACGGATTTTAAAACATAATTACTTTAGGAATGTTTCCATGATATTATAATTTTATTAATAAAAGTTCCTACTAACCCGGGGTCGCTAGAGAAAAATAACAAAGAGAAATATACATTTCCTACCGTAAATATACTTAATATGGGATGTATGGGGACAAATGAATGCAAAAATGGCAGTTTTTATTCTACATACCCTGGTATTGGGGACGAATTCCCTTTTTTTTTTAATTCTCTTACAGCCTTCATTCAATTTGTTATTGTCCGTACCTTCTACTACCAATTATTCTAACATTTGGGGCCCTCAAAATTTTCATCTATATTATTTCAGAAGTGACATGTTTCACGACAGAATAATTATATATTTCACACTCTTTGTCAAATACCAACCGAACTCAAAAATTGGCCCATAGCCGTTATTTAAAAAAAAAAGCCCGTTTTTGTTGAAAAAAACAAAGAGTGAGAAAGAGACACAAACACTTTTTTTCTTTTAGGTCAGTATTTTACTAACAATTATTTTGGGCAAATTTTGAGTTTGGTCGTTGTTTCACAAATGTGGCTGTTTAGCTTTGGGATATAAAGTAATGTTTTAACTGTTACAATCACTTTTGCTATTATTATACACTAGAATCATTTTGGCTGCATTATTTACTGAGCAGTTAAAATATTACTTGTGGCAACATAGCTCAAGAATTTACTGCTATAGTTACTTTTCTAAACTACTTTGAGGGCCCGTTACCTTACCATATAGCACACACACTATTAGCAATTATGTTGTTGCCAAATTAAAAAAAAAACATCGCTTTATATACTCAGTAATCATTGAATTATAGAAAAAAATAACGTCTCGAAAGCTTCGTTTTTTTAGGGTTGAACAATGGAAACGATACAAGTACCCACAAGATTAACGAGATGGCGTTGTATTAAAATATTTGAATATTGAAAAATGATGTGTAAAATCGCGTTTTTTAAGAATAACGAAAATGTAAAAAAAATATATTAAAGCACAACTCTATCAATTCATACACAAAATATGATCAAGTAGTTAGATAGTATCAAAATAGTTAGAGTCGTTTCTGAGTAGGTTCATTTAATACAAGCACATTATGTATGTGCTTGTATTAAATGATAAAGTTTTGAATACGATATCCATCAAACTAGTTATGATATCCACCAATTTTAACAAAAGTTTTAAAATATCCATCAAATAATCCCCTAATGTGAATCTGACTTAGACTTTTTTAATTTGACAGAAAACCCTACGCATCTGAGACAGTTTTTTTTTAATTTGACAACAAAACCTACGAGCTTGAGATCGTTTTTTATTAATTTGACAGAAAAACCTACGCATCTGAGACAGTTTTTATTTAATTTGACAACAATACCTACGACCTTGAAATATTTTTTTTTAATTTGACAACACAGTCCGTCTTATAAACTTACAACGCCCCAATTTCAGGATAGGCATGCGGTACTCCGGATCCGATCTCGCGGTATTGCAGCGGATCTGCGCGGAACTCGACGGGGCGTAGCGCCATGTTACCGTACACTTGAGCAAAGCGAGCAATGCAAGCTGACCTCTGTGACATGTGACGAGCGTCCGCTGATAGCATTTCTGTGTTCGTACATTCCGGGCATTTGAATTTTTTGCGGGGAGTCACCTGAAAATGAAAATGTATAAATATTTATTTCAGCCTTCTATTACAAGTCCAATGTAAGAATACCTTTGCCTTATTTGGACCGCTTGGCATCTAGCATACACAAATAAGAGTAGATAGTTTTCCCAAGCTATTTTACCCAAAAGGTTTATTTATATCTCAACCACAAAATTTAGGGGCTTTTATTTTAAATCTATATATCGTAACAGCCTCATAGCAACAATTTATGTTACGTTACATCAATAATCGAGTATAAATCGAGAAAATTTGACAAATATTCAAAAATATTGTTGTTAAATTATGAACGGTTTCGACAATTTATAGAAGATTATTATAGACTAACAATGTTCACGATCAGAATGACATTATGGATTTTTATAAACCTATGCTAATTGTCCAGTCTAGATAGATCTACCCGTAATCGCGGCTCGAAGTTTATTTTATTCCCAAACTTGTACTTATTAGTTTAAAACCGATATAAATATTAGACGGAAGTAACTAGTTAATATCGATTTCCAAGATTTCTTACTCATAAAAACATATTTTCAAATAACTTAAAGAGATAACAGTCGAACGCAAATAAAGTACAAAAGTACATTCATGGGAACTTATCATTATGTTTACAAATTTGTCCAATACTGTTGCAAAACTATTTGTATCGATAGTTGACGTCCATTTCTAGTCACAAGTCGATACAATATTATCGATAGTATAAGCGACCACGGCGAACAAAGCGAACAAGCGACAATCGAGAAACAGTTCTTTATCTATAGTATTGCTTAAAGTAGGTATTATAATTAACTACGGATAGTGTTGACATAGAAGGTCGCTGGAATAGACTTGATGCGGAAGTCCTATGTCCATCATTAGAAAGATACAAATGATGATTGCTATTGACACTTTAGCGAATAGTATCGATAAAAGCTATTATTATCATTTAAACTTAAAATATATATATATATATATATTTACCTATATATATCCTATATATATATTTTTTTTAATTATTTATGTAATTGTAAAATATTTTCCAAATTGTTAATTAGTTACTCAACAGTATCAATAGTATTTTTCGTCATCAAAATAAATGCATGGGTTTTACGGTTGATACATTCGATAGTATTACAGGTGTTCTAAAGTATCATGGCAAATGATATCAAGGTATAATAAATTATGTCCTATTTTAAAAAAAAAAAAAAAATAGATAATATACTAAATATAAGAATTTGTATACTAAATTATGTGTACCTACTTATCATAGAACTTATATGTATCTATAGATAGCCTGTCTGAGCTGTCTGATACTTATATAAATCAATTTAGAGTTATAATAGTGGGTTCCGTAATAGTGAGTGATAAAAATCAAGCGAGGGTAGTTTCCGGAACCCGCGCTTCTCGGAAGCGATGCTGAGCTGAATCAGTCTACCCGTGACCACGGCCGTTGCAATACGGTCGAAACGTCGGGCAACAAACAAAGGTATTTAGCCTTAAAAAAAATATTTACGCGATTAAGACCCGTAGCTTATAAAATTCTATAATTTAGAGTTAGTTTACACGGCTTACTAGAGTTTTAATTATTTAGGTGTTATTTTCTAATGAATTACTGTAATTAACTAATTATACTTAATCATAATCATAATCCATCAGTTTATCCTAAATTTCTGAGATGTCACGAGATTTTATTTATTTTATTTTATTTATTTATTTAAAACTTTATGCACAAAGTTGTACAAAGGTGGACTTAATGCTAAAAGCATTCTCTGCCAGTCTACCTTAGGGTGATGTAGAAATGGAATGTGTAGGTACAGTAACCTAATTGTAAAATAAAAACTTCCTTATTATTCTAATACAAACTACAAATTATGGCATGGAATGCTAATGGACTTCTTCGACATCAATGTGAGTTACAAGCTGTCCTAAATATAAAAAACATAGATGTGTGCCTTATATCCGAAACACATTTTACCAACGAATCTTACATCCAAATGAAAGGTTATACAATTTACCATGCATTGCACCCACATAATAAAGCTAGGGGAGGTAGTGCAATTATAATAAAAAATAACATCTGCCATTACGAGAAATTTAAACATGAAGAGGTCGAAATACAAGCTGTCGCTATATGTGTTAAAACCAATCGTTATACTGTCACGCTGTCTTCAATTTACAGTCCGCCAAGGTACTCATTGAAAGCTACATACTACAAAAATTTTCTAAAGCAACTCGGAAATAGATTTATTCTTGGAGGGGACTTTAACGCTAAGAACACATACTGGGGGTCGAGACTAACCACTACAAAAGGAAAAGAATTGTTAAACGCAATCAGAGAAATCAAATGTGACGTTATATCAACAGGCAAGCCTACATACTGGCCTACTGATCCACACAAAATTCCTGATTTAATAGATTTTTTTATATACAAAAACTTGCCATTAGATCTTCTTAACATAGATGGCAATTTTGATATGAATTCCGATCATTCACCGATAACATTGACCTTAAGTGAGCAAATATTGCAAAAAGAGAATTATCCCACCTTATTTAATACTTTTACTGACTGGATAAGCTTTAGACATGATTTAGAGTCGCTCATAAACCTAAAGGTAGATTTAAAGCACCCTGAACAACTGGATATGGAAGTGAGAAAATTCATCACAGATATTCAACAATGCGCCTGGAATAATACACCCGAAATGAAAAAAAAAGTTAGAAGTATCAACTACCCACTCGAAATTCGGAATCTAATAGCTGAAAAAAGAAAACAGAGGCAAAAATGGCAGCAAAGCAGATTTCCCGCTGACAAAAAACTCTTAAATAACCTTTCAAAAAGACTCAGTAGACAAATTAAAAAATATCACGACGAATCTATGTGCACCTACTTAAGTCAGTTATCTGGTGATCGTACCACAGATTACTCATTATGGAAAGCTACTAAAAGCTTTAAAAAACCTATCACTCAAATCTCACCAATTAAGGAAGAGACTGGGCATTGGGCCGTAAGTAATGAACAAAAAGCTATTAGATTTGCGCAGCACCTAGAACAAATATTTCAACCAAATGACGCTGACAGTGATGATGCAACATTTGACCTCACCTCACCTATACAAAACGATAATACAGAAATAAAATTGACAACCCCAAAATAAATCAGTAAAGAGATAAAACTCTTACATAAAAAAAAGTCTCCTGGTTATGATCTCATTACTGGAGTAGTCCTACAAAATCTCCCACGTAAAGCAGTAGTGAAACTGACTACCCTTATTAATGCAACACTTAGATTAAAATACGTACCTGACGTGTGGAAAATAGCTGAAGTGATAATGATACTAAAGCCAGGTAAACCTCCTCATGAAGTATCATCATATAGACCAATTTCGCTTTTGCCAATAATATCTAAGCTGTTCGAAAAATTACTTCTTAAAAGACTGAAGCCAATCATTGAAAACAGAAACCTAATTCCTGATTACCAGTTCGGTTTCAGAGAAAAACATTCGACCATAGACCAAGTCCACAGAATAACAAATATCATAGAAAAAGCACTGGAGAACCAGCAAGTTTGCTCTACTGTTTTCCTTGATGTAGCTCAAGCTTTTGATAAAGTTTGGCATAAAGGCCTGATGTATAAACTAAACAAAATGCTGCCGAAACAGTTCACAGATATTCTGAAGTCATATATATCTAACAGAATGTTCAGAATAAGACAAATAGATGCATATTCAGAGCTTAAACCCATTAAAGCTGGAGTTCCACAGGGAAGTGTATTAGGTCCGGTCCTGTACTTATTATACACTTGTGATATTCCAGAAATAGAAAACAATACTCTTGCAACCTTTGCTGATGACACAGCCATCATGGCTGTAGGGGCAACTCACAAGGAAGCTTCAGAGAAACTACAAACTGCAGTCAATACCATCACGAAATGGACGAAGAAATGGCGGATAAAGCTCAATGAATCTAAATCAATGAACATAGATTTTACTAACAAAAAGACAAATTATCACCCGGTACTTATAAATAACCTGACTGTACCCTATGTAAATACTGCCAAATATTTGGGCATGACACTAGACACAAAGCTCCGCTGGAAGGCTCATGTCAAAAAGAAACGGGATGAATTAGAACTTCGTTACAAAAAGATGTACTGGTTACTGGGAAAACACTCAGCCTTATCAGTACACAACAAAATACTTTTGTACAAACAAGTCCTTATGCCAGTATGGACCTATGGTATCCAGTTGTGGGGATGTACCAAACAGAGCAACTCGCAGATGATTCAACGCTTTCAAAATAAAGTTCTCAGAGGCATCGTAAACGCGCCCTGGTATATTAGAATGGACGATCTCCATCGGGACCTTAAATTGGACCTCGTCACCAATACTATAAAAAAAATAGCCGAAGCTCATGAACAACGACTTCATCACCATGTGAACATTGAGGCTATCCAGCTCCTCGACAACACGGACATAGTGAGAAGACTGAAAAGGACAAAACCTTTTGAGTTAGTGTAGTGACCATAATAATAGTGTAACAGTGCAGTGCAGTGTAATTAAAGAACACAAGAACAAAGTGTCTTCATGTTATTAGAAACAATAACAATGGTGTTAATGGACATGATCTTAAAATAATATTTTTAGTAGTTTACGTCAAACTCAAATTACTTATTAGTCTCTGTAGACTAGATTGTAATTACAATGGGGAACATCACGGTTCAACATTACAAAAAAAAAAAAAAAAAAAATTCTTACATAATACACAAATAAAAATAGCTAGATAGAGAATATAAAATAAATTTTGGTACACCTGTAACAACTAATGAATGTGTCGTTACACAACTTGAATAACAATCACCATATCAATTTCATTTCCCTATCTAGGTTTATAGCGATTACTTCTTGATGTCACAATAGTATTAAGAACCTATTTAGAGTTAATCGATAGTTAGACAACACTACCGCCCAACCTATTCCAATCCTTACTGATAACCTATCTACAGTTTGTTTACATAAATATTATATTCGCTTGTAACAACAAATCTTTGATAAAAATATATTTACATGACCCGTTAAAAAATCTATTTACTATTTTATGCGATTTATTATATACTAAACGTATATAATAATATGTGTTTTAAATTATTGACGTGATAACGTCTTGTAAATCGATGACGGGGTGCACACGCGAAAAAGTGTCACGTTGAAACGGTCACGTTATTGATTGGTTGCTAAGCAAAAGCGAATGGCAATTTCAGCAACATGACATGCGATACAATTGGAACTAACGTTATTGATTGGTTGTTAAGCAACGCGAATGGTGATATGTTAATAGTTTGTCATCAATGTTTTCTTATGACGTTATCACGTCAAATTATCGTCCGTAAACCGACTTTACACAAACAACAATTATTCTTTTTCTTTATTTCTTCCTTCAATTTATTTAAATAATAATGGATCCGGTATGGTGCATGTAATTCACCTAGCTGATTCACCTGGGTGAATTAAATATATCATTTCGTAGACTTCATTCAACCGACCTTAGGTGAATTAAGTCTACCCCATCATAAAATTACCATTAGTAGACTTCATTCACCGGGTTTAAATAACCATGTTAATGGTATATTAGATATGAATTAAGACTCTATGGTTAGTAGTAAGGACTAGATCTATGAAAATATGTAACACTAGCTGCCCCGCGCAACTTCGTTTGCGTAAATTTTCCTCGTTTTTGCAACATTTCTCGTCGCTGCTCCGCTCCTATTAGTCGTAGCGCGATGTTATATAGCCTATAGCCTTCCTCGATAAATGGGCTATCCAATAAAAAGAGATTATTAAAATCGGTCCAGTACTTTTTGAGTTTATTCGTTACATACAAAAAATAGACAAAAAATACAAATCTTTCCTCTTTATAATATTGCGAAAATCTGTGCACAAGATTTTTGTTATTAAATGCAATCAACCGAACCATAGGTTAAGTTACTTGTGACCTCCCATGTCATCAATACCTTATAAAGGGGAAAAGCGTGCTTGAGAGGTCTCTATGAGCACTTACCTAAAGGGGCGTCTAAACGGGCCATTTTTTACGGCAATTTGTTGCGGTTTTGGCAACTAATTGCTCGGCCAATAATGGGAGTATGTCTACAATTGTATAGAGCATGATCCAGTCTTATAAACGGGCTACACAACCCGGCAACAATAAAATAGAGAGCGACTGAAACAACAACGAAATTGGCCGGGCAACATTGCGGAAAATTGATTGCTCAGCGATGCTCCGGCAGCCATCAAATCAATATTGGAGAGTACTGCCATACCATAAAAAATGGCCCGTTTAATTATCAAGTTGCTCTACAGTAATATTCATAATGACCAGAGAATGTGATATTTAATGAAGTATAAATAGATTAAATAGCCCTATTTGAATTGTATTAATTCATATTGTTGGGGCAAAATAATAGTGCTCAGATCATTAATGCTTAAACTAAATGATTAATCAACATAATATATAACACTAGCAGCCCTTTTCGGCTTTGTACGGAGTTTTCTCCACTATTCACAAAATACAGCAAATTTATTTGCGGTTGGTAAACTAACCGCGTCCTGGGACAATAGTTTTCCAACGGCTACTAACGTACCCCTATATAAATTTGTGGTGCACATAAAGTAGGGCGTCTCTCTCTCAAACGAAGCTACCATGACAATCCGACTTGCTATCTATAAATTTAAAAAAATTTCTAGGGATCCTATACTATATCGCTATTCGATAGTGCAATATAGTAGCGGCTGCAATCTCAAGAATATATTGTAAACCCCGTATTTGTTTTCTACCTACTTTAAATTTTACGTATCGTAAAATACAAGAAAATGCTGTTTTCTAAAGTATTTCTATATAATGCAACGTTCTTGCTAATGCTCGACACTATGTTCGACGTAATTACGGGTAAATGCTGCAAGGCGAGTGAACATTTACCTGTAACACTTCTTTCTGTCTTACATAAACTCCCGTCACCCGCGCTCGTGCCGTTGCTCGATTAAACGTTACAACAAAACGTTCGTTGGTTTTTAAAATCAGGTTGTAACATGACATCGAGCGTCATGTTCGATGTGTGGTTCGAGTAAATTTAACAACAGTGAATGCTCGACGTTCTGTTACTAGTAAATGCTCAAGTGTATACTCACCTTTAACAATTTAATTTGCCGGGAAAATGTGTTACTTATATATAAATATTACGGTATGATTTTGAGTAAGTTATTTCGAGGCAATTTAATTACGGTTCTAACATTCTAAACATTTTATTTCTATACATTTTTCATTGATGCTCCGCTCCTATTGGTCGTAGCTTGATGTTATATAAGCCTATGACACTCACAACTAACGTGGCTTTGTATTGGTAAAATAATTTTCAAAATCAGTTAATTTAATCCAGAGATTACAACTACAACCTCGCAAATTCACAAACTTTACCTCTTTGTAATATTAATAGGTAAATTAGGTATAGATAGTTTAAATTAGAAATCTAATGGACGGTCTCAATAATCTAACTATCGATGGATTTGGCTACAAGAGGTATATATTTGACATAAGCTCCATACAAAATATGTCAAAATTCTACCTCTAGTAGCCAAATCCATCGATAGATAGATTATTGAGACCGGCCGTAAATCAACAAAACATCTCACCTTAATAGGAGGTTTCCTAGTAACATTAGCGACTAGGAAGTTCATAGCGATGTCTTCACAGTTGAAGTTGTCATCCACCCAATTTCTGATCTCTTCAGGCATCTTGTACGTGTAGTACCACGACCATATCTTGTGGTGGAACGCGGCGCCGGTTAGTACCTGAAATTGATATCGCAGATGATTAGTTAAACTTTAGTTTAGAAAAAGAAAGTGAAACATATATTTTTGAAGTGAAAATTTCTTTAGCGGCGTTGTGCACTTTTTTTGGTATGGGTATAAAATGTTAAACTCGCGTCAGGACCACGTGACCGTAAGATTGGTTGATTGGTGGGAAGACAGGCGGTAAATCGGGCGGTCTAGAAGTCGAAGAAGTAGTTAGAGTCCAAATGATTATTTCTTAACTTGTTATTTAATTTTTTTTATTTTTGTTGTTCAATTTTGTGATTTAATATTACATATTTATGATTTAATTGGCATGTCATTTTTTTAATTGTCATGTTAATGTACGATAGCGCAATAGATGAATATTGTATTAACCACATATGTAAACAATTAACTACATAATATTGATAAAAAAAAAATCCTGTTAACCCCTCCAGCTAAGCTCAATGGCATGTGTTAGGAGTGGGTTCACGTCGGTAGTATAATAGGTAGGGTTACCCGCTACCTCACGATTGCGAGACCGATACCTTAACCATAAGGCTACCGCAATACAACTACAAAGACAGCTAAAAATAAACATCATGGATTAATCCATACAAGGCCATCGTATTCCTAACAAGACAGACCCTGTACTGTAGCAAGCAGACAACTGATAAACATATTTAGGTACATATTTTTTGCTAAATAAATACATATTATAAATGACATCCAGACACGGAATAATGTGCCATTTATTTATTACATAAGACTATTTAGGGGGGCAGGGGGTGTCGACCATTTTTTATTTTTCCTTACAACGGATTGGGGTGTCTTCATAGTTTTTACCTAAGATTACAAAAACATCCAAAGTTAAGATTATACTTTGAAAAAAAAACGCGGGAATCCGCACGAGTGGAGGTGCGAGAGAAAAAAACTTTAAAATAAAATCAAAGTCGATTATGTATTACAAAAAACGTTCCTAAATATAATATGGTCGTAAACTTTCGCGATTTGTACACATTATAGAATTTTATAAGCTACGGGTCTTAATCGCGTAAATATTTTATTTAAAGGCTAAATACCTTTGTTTATTTTTTTATTTTTTTTTGTTTTTTCTTACCTTCCTACTTTATTTTACTTCGTTAGAATCATTCTATAGATTAAATTCAATAGATTATAATAGATAGAGAGATTATAATAGATTATTATAATTATTCAATAGATTATAAGTATTTACTATGTATCTCATTTTAAGTGAACTATGTTCTTATGAGAAATAAATGTCTATAAACCTAACCTTATTCCCCGACGTTTCGACCGTATTGCAACGGCCGTTGTAATAATACGGAAAAAAAATAATACGCTTATAAAATTCTATAATATTCCTAAATATTGTTTATTTGAAAAGTATAAATTAAAACAAGCCTAAAGTGTATTTACTGTTCCTTTACATTCTAACGCAATAAATATTAAACAAGGAGGGGAGGGGGTCGGCCGATTCTTATTTTTTTTTTATATAGGGGAAGGAGTCTAAAACTGGGCAAAATAATCTTATATAATAAAACAATGGTGCCTAAACAATCGCGCTCATCACACAGATTTATCCTACGTGGAAATCGAACCCACAACCTCCGTCTCACTAACCACTAGACCCACAGGCAGGTTAAAAATAACATTTTCTTTAAATTTTGCCGTACTTACGTCTGGTTTCAATAATCTAACTATCGATGGATTTGGCTTCTAGAGGTATATATTTGACATAAGCTCCATACAAAATACGTCAAAATTCTACCTCTAGTAGCCAAATCCATTGATAGGTAGGTTATTCAGACCAGCCGTTAATCTAAAATATTTAATCTATCTTTTTACTACTTAAATGTTACAATATTAATCGCCTTAAGTATTAATACTATACTTTGAATATATTCTACTAATATTACCTATCTATATACAGTGAAATTAGTCTCGAGAAATTTTTGCATATGTAGTGGTGTGTATGTTACTTAGATATTAGAGCGCGTTTCCACTATATCGTTCTGGCCCTTACAAAAATGTTTCAATATCCTAACATTACTATTTAATTTAATACTTATCCCTAGCAACACTCTGATTTTTGTTTTCAATAAAAACAAGTTTTTATTTTAAAGAAAAAGGTTTTGACTTTATTAAAAAAAATATGTCATTCAATTTCACGTCCTTGAGCAAATGACAAGGCGACTACCGTGAAACAATAAAATATCGTGTCGTTCTTTAGATGATAGTAGTTTAGCTATAGGTAAAAAGTTTTGACCATAATAATTACGAAACAAAACAAATAAATAAATCGTCACTTGATAGTGGAAAGTGGAAACACGCACAAAACCAGAATAAACCAGTTTACTCTGTCCGCAGGTGCCACGTGCAGTCTGACGTCAGTCGCTTGATACCGTTAGAACATAAAGCACGCATTTCATTAAAAAATTATAATTATTAGATACGTAGTAGTTTCATTGTGAAATTTTGTATTTGTTGATTGTTGTTATTGTTTGTTATTATTGTTAAAATATTTGTTGAAGTGTTTAATTTCAAGTGTGTAAGTGTTGTAACTTTATATTGATAATTCAAAATGGCTCCAGTGTTAAAACATGGTCGAGGCAAGCCTTTGACTTCTCAAACTAAGGAAGTTTTGTACTGTTTGTACAAATATTTCGAAAATGAGTGTAATAACAACCCGAGCAGTATTATGACCCCCACTCAATTAGTTGCTAAATCAACAGGAATTTCAATAGCATCCGTCAGAAAGGTAGTATCAGAAAGCAAATGTCGTCCTTCAGATCAGGAAGTAACATTTAAATCTCCTAAAAAGAAACCGAATCGTAAACCTACAATAGTAATCGATAACTTTGATCAGCAAGTTATCAGAAGAACAATTCATAACTTCCACATCACAAATAAAGAAGTTCCCACTTTAAAAACTTTGCACTCAAAATTGAAAGAAGATATCGATTATAAAGGTTGTGTCAGCACGTTACGAAAACACGTCATGTCATTAGGTTTTAATTGGAAGCAAACAGAAGATAACCGGAAACTTCTTATGGAAAAACACGAAATTAGATACTTGCGAATTAATTATTTGATGAAAATTGCTGAATATCGTGAACAACGCCGACCAATTGTTTACACCGACGAAACATATATACATACATCACATACCCTCTCGAAATCTTGGTCAGATGGAAGCACTTCAGGTTTGAAGCAACATATATCGAAAGGCAACCGCTTAATCATTGTTCATGCCGGTGGTATCGATGGCTTTATACCAAATGCATTGCTTATGTTTAAAGCCGACCAAAAAAGTGGAGATTACCACAACAATATGAACTATGACAACTATTCAAGGTGGATTCAAACTCAATTAATACCCAACTTACAACCAAATAGTGTTGTTGTTGTTGACAACGCACCATATCATAACTCAATACAAAATCCTGCACCGAATAGTAATTCTAGAAAACAGCAAATGATAGACTGGCTGACATTTCGAAACATTGAGCATTCATCCACGTTGCTTAAGCCTCAATTATATGAACTGATTCTGCAAAACAAGGCGAGATTTATAGAGTACAAGATAGACGAAATATTACGACAGCACGGTCATACTGTGCTGCGTTTACCACCATACCATCCGGAGTTTAATCCTATAGAAAATATATGGGGGATAGTGAAAACATATGTCGCAAAAAAGAATGTCGCAATGAATATGAAGGTTATAATGTCATTAGCTGAAGAAAAAATGAACGCCATAACTGTAGAGGAATGGAGAAAAGTTTGTTTGCATGCTATTGAGGAGGAAAGCAAATATCAGGGTAGAGACGCAGCTTTAGACACAATATCAGAACGAATCATAATTAATTTAAATAATTCATCTGATGAAAGCGAGGATGGGGATGATTGTGATATGCCTGGGGTTGATGAATTATTAGAATAAAACATTTATGGCCGGAGAACACCTAATTCATACACGTCTTCACTGAAGTGAAAACCGGCATTCAATGCTTGTAATGTTTGGAACTGGCTTGTCTGCCTCATACAGTTCCATAGATTACAATGCGGTGGATACACATTTTCACGACCGTATTAGTACGTAGTGCGTATGCGTAGACGTGCACGCATTTGGTGTGCTCCAGCCACAAACGTATATTACCTTTAAAACAATAAAAACTAAAAATAAAATGTTGTTTTTTTTATTTGCTGACCATACACTACTACAAACGCAAAAATTTCTTCAAGCTAATTTACCTGTACATATATAAAAATCAATGTTTGTCTGTTTGTCTTTTACGCGTTCCATTGATCAGATTGTGATGAAACTTTAGCAGAATGTTCTGGGAAGGCCGGCGAGAGTTCCTGGCTTTAAAAGCCACAGATAAGCGTGGCCGAGTTCAGCTTAGTTATCTACATTATGGAAGTTTATTATAAGCATTACGATTTTTCTATAAGTTAATTACAAACCGAAAGTACTTCTAAAAAATGAAAATTCCGAAATGTATAATGATATAAATCAGTAAGATAATTATTTACAGCACAAAAAGTATATGTCAGAAGTGGGATTCGAACCCACGCCCACAGAAGTGGACTGCGACCTGAACGCAGCGCCTTAGACCGCTCGGCCATCCTGACTTGTCTTATCAAGATCAAATAGAGTATTTAATCTCTGAAGCAAGTAGGTAGGTATTTTAAAAAGTAAATATGTAAACAAGTAAACATTAACTCTGACAAGTCAATTTCAAGACAAAGACCAATAATGACTAATGTGCGTTCATCATTAAGTGTCCCTTGACTTGTCAATGTCGGCGCCACGGCGAATAAACAGGATAGATATAAAATGTAAGCTTCATTCACATTATGCCTATATTATGGAGAAATTGCATTTTTTCATTCTACCGTCTGAATCTAAATAATTTAACTATTAAAATTAACTGGGAGATTTGTGTATACTCACTTTTAATCAGAGGAGTTTTTGTTATTTTTTTTTTTATTTTTTTTAGAAAGACGACTCCCGCAGTAGTGTACAAGCCCTGTGTCGCGGGGGACTTTACGAACATACAAGTCACGGACACAAAGTACACCTAGACTCGGAACAACAATTTGTGGATCACAAAGTTTTGTCCCGTGTAGGAATCGAACCCACGACCTCTTGCGTAGCAGTCGGACACACGTTAATTGTCTGAGATTAAATATACTTACTTACATATAATTGTTTAGTTATGTAAGGTAGGTGGACCATGGAAGGCCATGCTTCTTCGAAGGTCAACTATTAATAAGACTTAGTTATTGCCATATGAATAAATGACTTCTACTTAAGACTAACACCCATCGAACTTATGGTTGCAGACGCGGCGGCAAGTCGTTTGCGCCACATTTTGTCAATGCGGTGTCTCGCTTCTTTAACTTCTGTCGTCGACGTTAAAATTGTAATTAACGCTCATAGAAAACATAACATCTAAAGTAAATGACCACTATTTTGGATTAATATTATAAGGTTTTGCTATAGCGCTACAGAAAAAGATATTACTTTATTTCGATTTGAGTTAAAATATCGATAGTGTTTTGAGAAAAGTCAATGGTTCCTTGTAAAGCCGACAAAAAACGGACGTGGCGTTACTAGGGCACATGGGCCTTACTAGAAACATCTAGATCATCTATGTTGTTCATCTATGAACATCTATGTGCCATTAAAAAGTTGTAATTATACTACTTAGTCTGTAATATCTACTTATTTGGTTAAATAAAAAAAAATCATGCCATGAACATTTTGGTCATACAAGGAATGGACCCTTATGAAGGCCATTTTAGGGCAGTTTATTTTTTTTATAATTTCATATAAATTGTTATTAGCAACGTGTTTAATATCGATATAATACTCATGAGTATTATTTTTAAAATATTTCCACGGATAATAATAAATGAACTTTGTTTAATTATGTAACAAATAAACCATTTTAGTTAATAATTTGTTTGTTTAATTTATCTAGTATTTTTTTTTTATAGACAACTCCCGCATTAGGGTACAAGCCCTGTGTCGCGGGGGACTTTACAAACATACAAATCACGGACACAAAGTACACCCAGACTCGGAACAACAATTTGTGGATCACACAAAGTGGTATCTCGTGTGGGAATCGAACCCACGACCTCTTGCGTAGCAGTCGGACACACTCCCACTGCGCCACAGAGGCAGTCCGATATTTAAAATTAGCTGATAACTTCGCATTAAGCAATCATAAACAATAGCAAGGAAACGCTGATGTCTTAAGCACGTTTTATTTAATTCTATTTTCTAAATAGAATTCTAAGTGTTAAGCCATCTATTGCCATTTTTATGGAATTGTTTTATTTTGTTTATTACCAAGGAGTTTATATGTTATTGTATAGATGGAGTTACCAATCAAATTAAAAGTCGGTATTAAGATCCTCCAACAGGCTTTAAATACTCGACTGTGTTTTTTTACTCGATGCCAATAAATCAGACTTGGTGTTCAAACCAAGTTGGGGTCCTGATTTCTTTTTGTGTTTTATTTAAAAAAACCCAATATTTCACCTAAACCTTTATGAAGGTTTAACACTAAGCTCGATAGTTAAAATGCTCATAAAACGTCTGCTAATTTATTTGTTTATTATGAATAAGGGGTTTAGAGTTTTATTTTATTTTTATCTAATGAACTTTAGGGTAAATGTCAAGTAAACGATTAGCAAGATCATATCCAGTACTCTCAACTTTTAAGACGGGGGCCATTTGATTGTGAACGGACAATAACTCAATTAGTAACCGGAAATTGTTTTAAAGAAAAAAATATAATAGTATATATAAGTAGTTTGGTTTCAACCCGACTCCGCAAGAATGTGGGTTATGTTTTTCGAGTGTATGTATGTATTTGGCACGCCCTAGAGCCTAAACGGCTTGATGGATTTTAGGTTGAGATGTGTCGTTAGATTCGTCTTATTTGTGAAAGTGACACTGAGTATGTAATTAAAAAATCAAATAACTCAATTTTGTCGCCAATATACATGTAAAACTATCGAGTTACGTATTAAAATGCAAATATTTTAAAAACTGTTAAAACAACATAAATAAATAATTTCAAATCCCGCCTGCAAAAAGACGGAAGCAAGATGACACACTTCACATTTAAAATCATGCATCATCAAATCGGAGGCACAATTTATAAGTTTAACAGTATTTATGTAATCGGAGGCAGTAGCCTCCGATTACATGATATTAAATGTAAAGGGTATCTCGTTTCCGTCTTTTTACAGGCGGGTTTTTTTAATGTTTTTTTTTCCAATATATAATAATATTGGATCCTAATATCTATTTGTAACCGAAATAACCCTACTGTAAATTGAAGTTTAACTTCTTGGGTCCGTTTAATTATTTTCCGTATAAGACAGATTCGACCTATGAAATTATAATTAAAAAAACAATAATAGCTCTGTAATATTTTTTTTACCGATTTATTTTATTTTCGTTTTCAATTTCGAAGACGCCAAAGTAAACAACACCCATGTCTAGGCTGATGATGGAGGCACCAAATCCGCAAGGGACACCCTCACCCTCGGCCATAGGCTGTTATGAAGGAACACCGTGTGATTTTTAGTCGGTTCGACTCCGACATACCCTCTCCTACGTACCCTCGTAGGAGTGGAATCCGTGGAAATTTTTGCACTTGTTAAAAAAAGTTATAGACAAAGCTATTTTTAATTTATTAACAAGTATTCGTCGCAAGTAAAACACAGTTTAACATTTCAACAAAATACTAAGAACATTTAAATTGGTACAATTAAAGAAGGAAAATATAGTTTAAAATTAAAGTCACATTCTAAAATAAGTGTTGGAAATCATCCAAATATAAAATGTAATATGGTTCCTTGAAACAAGAATCGTTTCTAAGAATTTAAGTTGTAGACTTTTTATATAGACGAGAAGTCATTACATTAAACACTTTGGAGAATTGGACGCGGAACTAACATGTTTCCTTTGTCTATTTACTTGATGATAGAAAACTTGAATCTTCAGGGCCTGATTTAATTTAAAACTGTGATCAGAGTCCCTAGACAAGGGGCATAAACGCTATTAAAATAGAATGACAAGTGAATAGGATGACGTCAATGCGCGTGCAAAACCGCGAATATGATTCTTTAAAAATATGAGATTCGTGGTTTTGCGCGCGCAACGACGTCATTCCATCCGATTAGCATTTCGCCACTTGGGGGCAGATATCATTTTGATTTAATTCTAATATACACAAAAAGTAGGTAGGATTGATTAATTGAAAACTATTAATGATTGTCTAAAATAAAATTTTCCTAATGATTACCGAGAATCGAAAGGATTTTTTATCGGTGAATATTAAATAGGTACATTAGTAACGATAAATGTAATAAATTAGTTACTCACAAAACAACTAAATTTATTTATTTAACTGATTAGATCGGTTTCAATCTATAATCAGTACCTAACTAATTAAAAATATAAAACAAAACATAAAAACTTATGATTATAAATTTAATTGTAAAAAAAACTACGTTAGAGTAGAGAGAGAAATCATTTCTGATAGTTTTATCGATGAAATCCTAGATAAATGATCTCAAATGTTAACTAATTTATTTTTTACTAGCTGTGCCCGCGACTTCGTTCGCGTAAAAGTCGGGTTTAAAATAAGGTAGTTTATGTTACGAAATAACTTCTGTGTAAATATGTTGGAAACAGTCCTGTCGGGTGAGCCGCGATATGATTCAGCAGCGGAGATTCATCATATAGTCATCTATTGATAGCTTCAACACCCAAAAGCTTTGTGAAAATAAATAAGTACCAAATACAGACTCTTTAGCTATTCGTTTAGGTACTGTGTTTTTCTGTCATTAATGTGTGTTATTTGTGTCTCTTTTCTTTTTGTCTATTGTTATTTTTATTATTTTACTGTTTTATTTATTGCTTTTTTGTCTTCTGCATGACTTTTCCTGTTAAATTATAATAATGTCTATACATGTGTCTTCTGTGTACTAAATAAAAATCGTTCTATTCTATTATTTTATATAGTTAATTTGGTGTGCGGCTTAAGAAGTGGGTTTTCTGTTGTTTTTGTTTCATTCTTTCAACGTTATACCTACTTAATACCTAATAATTTTCAATAGAATTTGTACTAAAATTTTGGTACTTCCCATTTGATCAGATGTTTATCGTAAACTTGTAAAGCCTAAGTACTTAACTGTGACAGTTTTCCTTATAATTTTAGTATTTATACTACTACCGTGAATTTTTTCACATACCCAACATCAACCATTTAGTTGGCAGGGGAACACTTGACTCTAACAAAAATGTTCACTATAAAGCCTAATATTACACAAAGGAATCCTTAAATCTAAAAATAGTCTTCACAAACCCTAATCAAAAAAACCCAAACGAAAAAAATCACATCCCCACTTTACATATTACCTCTCTTATATGTTACAATGATGCAAGTAAGAAAAAAAGACATGGACTACCCCTCCCCCAGACTCCGCGTTGACAGACAATGACCCCCCACCCCCCTCCTCCCGTCACCCGAACTACTCACACTTGGCCGATGAGTCATTCATTATTGTTGAATTGATGAACACTTGATATCCAACCATAACCCCAAAACATGATCCTCGATGCACCTGTGTGATGCGTGGTCAAACAAACGGACAGATAGAGAAACATTTCTGAAAATGATAGCAATATGTTTCTTTTTAATACTATTTTAAAACTTCTTTTACTAAGTACCAATTTGATTTCATAGATGGCGCTACATGTTTTTTTTTTACGTGTGTAATGTCTTTTTTTTGAGCACGAACACATCAATTCTGGAAATTATCGAATACTTGTTAAATTGTAATGTAATATTGTTTTTCATTTCTACTACGATTAATTCATTACTCTCAGCAGTGCATGCAATACCTATAAATATCTTACATAAGTGTATATTTCACTTGATTTTTAATATTAAAAAATATTAACCAAAGGAAATAAGTTACCTATGGTCGTAAAAATAACTACTTATAACATTGAGAAAAATATTAAAAAAGGACAATTTTAAAAAAATACAAAAAGAACATAGTCAGATATCATATTCGAGCCTGAGACTTCGTCGTCAAAGACCGCTAGCATAGCTTCGAGGCTATACTGTTCGCTACTTACCACGTCAAAATAACTGTTCTTATGAAACTTCAAAATGTTGTGTATAGCTCCTTATAGTTTTAGCGTGAAGTTATGTATTCCATGGGTTACAATTAAAAATAATGTCTAATTGTGGAAACAATTGTGATAAACCATTACGGTGCGACAAAAAATACGTTGCTACTCGTTCCCCATAGACGTTAGCGTAATGTTTTATAACGAAAAATATCTACAGACATTATCCCTTACTGCTTAGCTCCTATGGGAAAAAGCGTGATAATTTATAGCCTAAATGTTAATCCGCATCTATTAGATTGCACGTGCAAAATTTCAATCAATCTGTCCGGTAGTTTTTGCGTGATGCGTGTTCAAACAAACAGACAGACAGACATTTCTAAAAATGCAGCAAAGTGTTTAAACACTCTTTTCGAACATTTCCTAATATTTTTTTCACTAAGTTTGGCCATGTACAGACACGTGAAATTTACAATTTTATTATATGTATAGATAGATAGCATGATTCAGTATTCACGCGCGATGGCTTATTATTGGCGTATTTCATGTATAACTTTGGTATTTATATACCGATTTCTATGATTTTTTTTATGGAATAGTTCATTATGTTAACTTTTAAAATTAGGGATGACTGAGAGTGTTATAAACGTAAGAGTAGACAAATATAATCAGAAAGCTTCGAACTGCTAAGCTATCGGGAGTTACACGTGATATTGTGAGTCAACCATAAAAGATAGACATATGCTGTCGTAGGATATTTTTTATATAATTTTAAGGAGAACATTTCCGTCATACATGATTTCTGTGTAGCTTTAACCATTAAGGTTGCACACGCGACGGAAGCTTAAAAAATGGAGTAACTTCTCCCGTTTTCCCTTTACTGCTCTGCTCCTATTGAGTGTAGCGTGATGAAACGTATACTATAACCAACTCAGGAGTATGAAAAATTATTGTACCAAGTTTCGTTACAATCCTTCGAGTAGTTTTTGTTTCTATAACGGTTATACAGACAGACAGACAGACAGACAAAAATTTTACTGATTGCATTTTTGGCATCAGTATCGATCCCTAATCACCCCCTGATAGTTATTTTGGAAATATATTTCATGTACAGAATTGACCTCTCTACAGATTTATTATAAGTATAGATATCTTAATTTTGCTTTAATAATTAATTTTAATTGTATTGTAATTTTTTAGTTTTACAATTTTATTTTACTTATTTTTTTTTTGTTTATTTCTCATTTTTATTAAATCTTGATGAGTTTGTTTTTGTTCAATTATTTAAATGGTTTGATTATGATTTATTTTATTTTATTTAACTGTGAATATTCTTTTATAATTAATGTTGTGCACGTCTGCACATAATTGATGTAAACACTAGCCCTAGAATATTGAAATGTGTTAAAAACTTTGAAATGTTTGTGTTTATGTTGGTGACAAGCCTTTTAATAAATAAATAAATGAAGCTGGGAAGATGATAGGTTTTATTTTAATTGTCAGCTTTTGTCCGCGTCTCCGCCCGCGTGGAGGTCGGTTATTGCGATAGAAACTATCCCATGTAAGGACATGGGATAGTTTCTATATATATATAGATCGTTTGAGTCCCGGGGAAGGCCCCGGGACTCAAACTATCTCCATACCAAATTTCATCTAAATCGGTTCAGCGGTTTAAGCGTGAAAATGTAAAAGACAGTTTCACATTTGTAATATTATTTTGGATTATTTTAAAATAATTAAAATTAAAAAGCGGCGGTAGCTTAATGGCTAAGGCATCGGTCTCGCAATCGCGAGATCGCGGGTTCGAATCCTACCCATTATACTACCGACGTGAACCCACTCCTAACACAAGCCATTCAGCTTAACAGGATTGCTAGTAATGTGGGACCACAATAAGATTTTTTTTAATATAGTTATCTTAAAAAAAAATGTTTAAAATTATAAAATTAATCGCGATCCACGATTGCGAAGCTGCAGGCAGAAGCTATCATATTGTGAATGTGAATATTAATGAAAATATTTAGGCCACTGGTCCAAATACGATGTATTTCAATGATCACAAATGAATCGTATCAAATCTCATTGATGGTCAAACATTCCAGTCCAATCAATTGGCCACCAACTCTCGGCAACACAAATGTTTGGTCAATTGTCTCATTGAATTACTATTAAGTGGTACAGTCGGAGACACAAGTTGTTCTTGACAAATAGCATTAGTACAAATATTTCGTTTTTATTTGGCGTCTGTTTGTATCAAGTTTGAACTATGATCGATGATAAGTTTTTAATAAACATTGTAATAATAAAAAAAAAATAACAATATTTTTTTTAATTACATTTCGGAGCAGCTCGTCTCGATCCGTGCGAGCTTCGTACAGTCGTACCATATACGTTGAGCGAACGAGCTACATGGTAGGCGGAGTGGGGGGTGTTAGGTTTTAATTTCGTTACGGAATTTCTTGATTCGCTCAAAACCGCGCTCAAAGATCGCGCCGCGATAAAAGCTATGCAATAGCTTAAAAATTGTAGAGTAAACAATTTCCTGTCCTAATAGATATCTAAGTCTGCTTGGCCCGCGTATCGTTTATAGCGATAAAAATCTTCTGCAGCAAAATCCATTCAAATCGGCGTAGGACAGCCGTAACAACAAATGAAACAAACCGACAGGGTATTTTTTAAACCTTCCTATTGCAATAACAACTTATGTAATGTCATATCTATCAAATATCGTCACTTGAGAACCACTAGACCAATTTTTGTATATTTTTTTAGGATTCCGTACCCAAAGGGCAAAACGAGGCCCTATTACTAAGACTCCGCTGTCTGTTTCACAGATGATGTATTTCTGCTGCAGCATAAGAATAAAATTTATATTAAAGTGCCATACAACAAACGTGATTTTTTTTGCAATTTTTTTTGTTCGTTATTGTAATATAGTGTCTAATGTTGTATTGCAGAACCCTTTAAGCGCAAGTCCGCCTCGCACTTGGCCTGTTTTATGTACCTAATTATGCACCCCTACGAAACCGGGACGAATACTAGTTCAATTGTTTTTAAACTTTCGCAATGCTTACACATATTAGAATATTATCGGGACTTAATTGCGTCGAATATTTAAAGGTACGAACCTTTTATTTCCCGACGTTTCGATCAAATTGCACCGATCGTGGTCACGGGTCGACTGATAGCAGCTAAGCGATGTCTCCGTGAGGCGCGGGATTTTTCAACTACCCTCCCCTGGTCTTGTAATACTTGGTAGTTTAGTATTGATTTTAATAAAAAAGTCCAAAAATATCACGCACAAGCGATTGTTATAATTATTCTCATGTTTTGAGTTTTTCAAAAGACTAGCTTTGCTCAGCGACTTGTCGTTGCGGTACAGTCGCGCACATAATGTCTTGATCAACGATCGCGTGTTCTATATTAATTAATTTATGTATGTTCAAATTAGAGAGTGTTAGAGCGTTTTTTTTATTAAGACTAATGATACGTTTTCATTAAGTGACTTGCGATATGCGCTAGTTATGATTTATGATACAGGCAGCTATTTTTGAAGATAACTGGTAGTAGAGTAACGCTACTTTATCGGATAGTACTTACCTGGATGAACTTTTTTTTTCAAAATATGTTATCTTAAAATAAAACCTAGCTAGATCGATTTATCGCCCCCGAAAACCTCTGCATACAAACTTTCATGAAAATCGCTGGAGCCATTGTCTAAATTCAGATTATATATATATGCTCGTTTAAAGAGTACACGTTATTGAGTGAATTAGATAAGAGTTTAAAGAATCTTTATTCTCATAAAAACCATACAGTTCACTTATAGGCTTCGTAGTTCGTCGTCCGTCGGCGGTCGACTGATCTACTATAGTTTTATTTCAAAATACAGCATATTTTAATATCTCCAGAAATTATTGGTAGGTATATAAAATTGCAAGTCACTAAACCGCTGCAGCTGCAAGAAAACATTCTTAGGAGATAGTCCTTATTTTTGAACAGATACTGAATTGCATTTACAGATTAATCAATTCTGTCAAATACATTCTATAATCCGAAACGATCTTATTTCCTACAACAATCAAATACCAAATACTGTCCAATTATTTTTGGTATAGTGCAAATCTCAGACACCATAACAAGATTTTTACTTCAAGAAATCATATAAAAAAAGAAAATTAAAATATTGAAAACTTGCAGAGTTATATGCCATTATAGTTGTCGTGTATTGTTCGCGCTACCGTGCTCATTGCGTCCCGTAGTACGTAATCCATGGTATTGTAATATAAGTGATGATTACATTTCACATCATATTGTAAACAAGATTTGGACTGTTAGAATGATTAATGGATTACTTAATTATTGATAAATTAATTAATCGAAAAATATAACATGGACCAAAAACTACCTCATTGGAATGTGTTACTGATTCTGAGCAAACTACTTTCAGGTTTGCACTATACCGAGAATAACGTTGTATATCGGGACTTAATCGCGTTAATTATTTAAAGGTACGACCCTTATATTAACTCGTCCCGATATATTACTATTACTAGCTGTCCCGCGCAACTTCGTATGCGTAAATTTTCCCCGTTTTTGCAACATTTCTCGTCGCTGCTCCGCTCCTATTAGTCGTAGCGCGATGTTATATAGCCTATAGCCTTCCTCGATAAATGGGCTATCCAATAAAAATATTAAATATTTTTTCAAACCGGACCAGTAGTTCCTGAGATTAGCGCGTTTAAACAAACAAACAAACTCTTCCACTTTATAATATTAGTATAGATGTACCTATAAAAACAATAAAAAAATCGAAGACGTGATATTTTTTTATTTTATTTATTTAAAAAAAAAGATATCTAGCAATGTGGGATTGGGTCCCACATCACTAGCAATCTTGTTAACCCCTCCAACTAGGCTCAAAGACTTGTGTTAGGAGTGGGTTCACGTCGGTAGTTTAATGGGTAGGATTCGAACCCGCGACCTCACGATTGCGAGACCGATGCCTTAGCCATCAGGCTACCGTCGCTTCAAATACTGACTGCCTCTGTGGCGCGGTGGGAGTGTGTCCGACTGCTACACAAGAGGTCGTGGGTTCGATTCCTACACAAGACACCACTTTGTGTGACCCATACATTGTTGTCCCGGGTCTGGGTGTACTTTGTGTCCGTGAATTATATGTTAGCAAAGTCCCCCGTGACATAGGGCTAGTAGGTACCCTACTGATGGAGTCGTCTTTTTTTTAAATTAAAAAAAATAACAAAGACTCATTTGATTAAAAGTGATTATACACTAATCTCCCAGTCCGCAAAACGGCTGGCAAGAGCTGGATGCGAGAAGCCGAAGATAGAACAAAGTGGCGTGCAATTGGAGAGGCCTATGTCCAGCAGTGGACTGCGATAGGCTGATGATGATGATGATGAATTATTCAGACAGTAGAATGAAAAAATGCAATTTCCCCATAATATACCTACGCATTAATACAAGTTGTTTTTAACAACTTAGCAAGGGTGTTGGTCACCACAAATATGAACATTATGATGTCATATACTACACTAAATACCTAGTAAATAAGAAAATTTTTATTACTCTTTAATGTGTGTATTTGATTTTTCTTGTTGTATTGTTTATTATTATTATAATAGTAGCAGCAAGTTGCAACCCTATATACATACTATTGCTATTATAGTACCTACTGCCATTGACGTCACCTTTCATTCAAACTAGAGCATCACACATGCAGTGATGACAAACAATGAGCGCCCGGACCACACACTTGGCCACTTATACCGAGGAATGTGGAAGGTCACATATCTCCACTAGGTCATTTGATTGTTAGTGCAGCTATATCGGCACATCCAACTAGGAGAACTTGCAGCGTCAACTTGGCATCTTTACTTAGTATAAAACATAGTCGCTGCCCCCTGTGTCTGTGTCCACTTAGATATTCTAATCTACGGATTTTGAGGCGTTTTTATTATCGCTCAGATAATTTCATGTATAATACAAGCATATTACGTATTTAAGCAGTAAAATTTTAAAAATACTTCTCACTGTATTCAAAGTTGCCTGTTTGAAACTCGCCTAATGTGAAACACCTTTTTTTTTTTCTTAAAAAGATAACTAGCAATGTGGGATTGAGTCCCACATTACTAGCAATCTTGTTAACCCCTCCAGCTAAGCTCAAAGGCTTATGTTAGGAGTGGGTTCACGTCGGTAGTATAATGGGTAGGTAGGATTCGAACTTTTAGAAAGACTTTCTTTTGTAAGAAAGTTCTGCCGATATTTAAAGGGCACAGCGTCTACGATCTGTCCTTGTCTACGTCTTGTCTGTCTGGCTTGCGTCTAAGTTAATTAAGAAGTTAATTAGGTATTGCTTATGAGTTATGAGTACGTATTACTATTTTGTTATTAACTTTTTTTTTTTAATTTTGAAAACTACTCCGCAGTTGTAAATGTTAAAAATTTCCCCGCGACACAGGGCTTGTACCCCAGCCCTGTGTCGCGGGGAAATTTACAAACATACAAGTCACGGACACAAAGTACACCCAGACACGAAACAACAATTTGTAGATCACACAAAGTGGGTTTCGTGTGGGAATCGAACCCACGAACTTATGGCTGACATGGTAAACGGAAGTTTGATAGTCTAAGATTTGGTATTTTTCTATACTAATATTAAAAAGCTGAAGAGTTTGTTTGTTTGTTTGAACGCTATAATCTCAAAAACTACTAGTCTCAATTAAAAAATTCTTTTGAAAAATTATAGTCAGGGTGACATGGCAAACGGAAGTTTGATAGTCTAAGATACGGTATAATCTATACTACTATACTAATATTATAAAGTTGGAGAGTTTGTTTGTTTGAACGCGGTAATCTCAGGAACTACTAGTCCGAATTGGATTTTTTTTTCACTGTTGGATAGCCCATTTATCGAAGAAGCCTATAGGCCACATAACATCATGCTACGACCAATAGGAGTGGAGCAGCAATGAGAAATGTTGCAAAAACGGGGAATATTGACACAGACGAAGTTGCGCGGGTCAGCTGGTAAGATATGACATACCGCCATTAGTTATTTGATCTTGATCTTGATTATTATATACAAGTTTTTATTTAACTTACAATGTTTGTGTTCGGCACGAATATTGAAAGCAAGTTAAAGAATTTTGAATTAGAACGACTTCCTGGTGTCCAAATGGGCTTAAATTTGGTGTACATATGTATCTTTGGTGGCAATACAATAATATAGCACCATGAAGCTGTTCTGATGATGGAGCCGGAAGACGGCCACAGGATTTTTATCTAGATAAGATAATCCATCGGATTCGGGCTCATTTGTTTTAGTGTTAGTGCTGCATCATATCTAGGGTCTGATAATGGAGTCGGAAGGTGGCATAAGAACTTCTGAATTAAACAAGATAAACCCATCGAGTTTGGGCTCGATTGGTTTGTCTCGAGGAGTAATTTTTTTAACATCAAACCTACACTTAAAAGCTTGTTTTAAAAATATTTTTTTACAATTAACTTACATGTTAGACTAGCTTATGCCTGCGGCTTCGCCTACGTGGATGCCAGATTGTTACCAAAATATTTTAACGGCAAAGTATCTTATGTGCACCGCTGTTTTATACCCTGAGGGTGGTTTTATAAAAATGCTTTCTTAGTGCTTCTCTACGTTATAAAAGGATAGCCCGTGCAAAATTCAAGTTTCTAACCCTTATAGTTTAGGCCCTGCGTTGATATATCAGTCAGTCAGCTTCTCCTTTAATATATATATAGATATTGTCTAGAGTCTAGATTATTTTAGATTGATAAATCGTTCATTCATAAATCGTCCATTTCACCTTTAATTATATTATAACTAAGTGTTTTATTAAAATCGCGATAAAAAAACGCTTTACGACCTATTCTCATATCTACCAAATATACAAAAAAAACCATTAAAATCCCGCCTTATCGTAGTCTGCAGTTCTACACCGAGGGGAACTGGTGTAGAACTTGCAAACATTTATTAATTTTAAACTAGCCTACGTTTTGATCGGATATTAAAATACATATATTCAAAAATTGCAATGGCGTCCTATCGCGGACTACACATATTACGTTAATTAACATAAAATGTTTCACCACTACATTTTAATTAAATTAGTCGATGACCGTGCATTGATAAAAAATCGTAAAATAGTTTTATAGCAGCGATATCAAACAGGTCAGATTTATAACGAGTTACATTAATTATTTGTAACTTTTGATACGAGATATATCGATTGAAATATTGATAGCAACTAGGATTATAGATAATTCATACACAGTACGTATTCGTCCGTTCGATTTTGTGTCACATCGTAGTTTGGACTGTCCCGCGCAATTTCGTCTGGGAATTTTTTTCCCGTTTTTGCAACATTTGTCATTGCTGTTTCGCGCCTATTGGTCGTAGCGTGATGTTGTGCCTATAGCCTTCCTCGATAAATGGGCTATCCAACAGTAAAATATTTTTTCAATTCGGATTAGTAGTTCCTGAGATTATCGCGTTCAAACAAACAAACAAACTCTTCAGCTTTATAATATTAGTATAGATGTAAAAGTAACGTTGTCCCGCTTTTCACGCTTAAACCGCTGAACCGATTTAGATTAAACTTGGAATGAAGATAGTTTAAGTCCCAGGAAAAAGTTTTTATCGCGATAACTGATATCCATGCGGACGGAATAGTAATATTTGTTTACTGTCATAAATGAAATGACGGCCCGAAACAATGATAGTTTATTACATATCAAACTATATGATATCCCACTGTTGGGCACGGGTCTTACCAGTGGGACACTTATGAGGTCCTGGCGGTCATTGACATAATCGCCACGCTTGGCGAGCGGGTTGGCGAGCGCAGTAAGGCTTTAAAGTACGCAGAGGACGCTGCTGCTCGTCCTCCGGTGGGAAGTGCTTTAGTCGCCCTGACGACATCCACGGAAAGAGATGAGATGGTACTTTTCTTAAGCCGGTACCACACGGTTTATATTTATAGTTTTTATAATAATTCCTTGTTCCGTAAGAATCTCCGACCCATGGGCGTAAGAGTTCCCACACACATATTCTGGCCGGCATCAATCAGCACAGGGCGGGCGCCGGCCGGTAAGTATATATGCTTGAGCGTTCAGGAAAAAAGTTGCTCGGCTTTGCCGTAAGGCTATTTTAGCTACGCGATCGGCATTTGTTAACAAGCCCAAACATGTGTAGTAGTTGCTTCGGCCCGACCTTGTTCGGTTTGGCAAGTGCTACCGAAACAAATGTACCGACCCGCTTATTTGTGTAGCCTACTTAATACGCATTATAATCAATCGCTCAATTATCGCACTTTAATTAACATTTTATAGAATTTTATAAGCTACGGGTCTTAATCGTGTAAATATTTTATTTTAAGGCTTAATACTTCTGTTTATTGCCCGACGTTTTCAACCTATGTTTCAAATAGCGCTTCAAACAATAATAATAATCTCTTGCGACAACTCACACAAAGCTATCTGATCCCAAACTAAGCAGAGCTTGTACTATGGAAACCAGACAACTGATAAACATATTTATATATTTCTAAATACATACTTAATATAGATAAATAACATCCAGACACAGATAAACCATCGTGCTCATCACACAAAGTTTTATCCTGGGTGGGGATCGAACACACGACCTCTTGCGTAGCAGTCGGATACACTCCCACCGCGCCACAGAGGCAGTAGACAATATCTTTAAATAGTCCCTCATCTAAGAACCTGTCTTCGGCAATATATAATACTCGATTGATTGACGCCACTACATATTCGATAGCGAAGATTGACTAGCAACAGCTATGAGTGATCGCTGTTTATATTATACCCTATGGATGAGAGACGATGTTACTTCGCGCCATAAGATACTGACAAGATTCATGGGAGACTGTATACTCTGTCATTAAGATTGTTGATTGCCTCGATGGGGCAGTTAGTGTGCGATACGATACAGGTTCAATTCCTGCACGGCATAATATTTACAAATACTTTCAGAAGCTGGGTGTAGGTACTTTGTGCCCCTGATATGTGCGTTTGTAAAGACAAACACAGGGAATATATCTTAGTACACATATCAACCCATATGATGTCCCACTGCTGGGCACGAGTCGCTGTTGATTTTTGAGGAGTTCACCTGATACTAGACTATCACATGATTTGACGGAGGCGAAGAATCAGCTATCGAACTCAGATCGCAACCCATAATATTTATTATTGAATAATTCCGCTTGTCATCTGTGGTCTTCATCATCAGTTCCATTTCACTAAATGGTGTTTTTCAAGAGTAAATGCACGAATTACAACAAAATATACCCAACAAGACCAACAGTTCCATTGTCATCAAATTTCGGCACACCTATAGTAAAAAAAATAATAAGTTACCAACTAATTTTAAAAATGTTGAATCTGTGGCAGTTCAACATTAAACTGTACAAATGGCTTAACAAAAATAATTTCTATTGTCTAAAAGAATTTCTTGAAAATAAACATTCAATTTTTTGAGATTTGCATGTTTTGTATCAAAGCTAAGACATGTATGCACTTCAGTAATTGTAATATCTAATTATACCATATTTTAATGCAAATAAATTTATTATTATTATTATAAGTGGTATTACCACAAATGTGCAGTCAAAGCCCGTAAAATATAAATACCCGTCAAAACTCACTAATCTAACATCAAGGTTTCAACAAAGTACTCACCATAGATATCTGGTTGGTCTACCCAGAATCGTATCTCCAGGAGTTGATGGTATTGTCTCAAACATGCAGTCTAACCCATTAAAACCCACAATAAATAAACCCCCATAAAACCCACCGATGTTACACCAAAAAGCCAACAATATACTCACCATAGAGATTTGGTTGGTCCACTCCGAGTGATATCTCCAGGAGTTGGTGGTATTGTCCCAAACGTGCAGTCTGGACGGAAACCCCACTATGCGGTCGGGGAACTCGCGCCACACGTCGAAACTGTAACCATTGTGATACACGTACATTAATTGCTTATCATCTATATTCAAATCAGGATGCTGATATTTACATGCAATACAATACAAATGGTTTATTATTAATAAATTGGAAATCGACGATAGGGTAAAGCTAGGGGCTCACTATAGAGTTGTAAACTGTAACCGAACGACTAAGTTGTAACTGTAAACTGTTCCTCCTTCGCACATCTGACATTGGCAGAATTGTCGACACCGGCATAGTTGCCATAAAAAAAAAAACTGTAACCGAAGTCGTAATCTACTTATACATTATTACATTATTGTAACTATGTCTATAGCTGTACAACAAACACCACAACATCTTGTGTAGTTGTGTTTGTACAGTAAAAGTTATTGTAAAGGACCTTTATACAATAACTAGCGGACGCCTCGCGGTTTCACCGGCGTAGTTCCCGTTACCGTGGGACTACAAGGATAAAAACTATGTCACCCGGGGATAATGTAGCTTCCCAACGGTAAAATATTTTTTGAAATCGGTCCAGTAGTTTTTAAGTTTTATTCGTTACATATGTACATACAAATCTCTATAATATTAGTATAGATATATATTAATAGTAGCTATAACTTTTACATATAGATCTTAATTAAATGTGACAAGGAGATAGATGGTATCCTAGGAAAGGACATAAAATATTTTTGATCACAATATCCGACATTTACGCGGGACGGACCACGGGCGAAAATTATTACTTATTTACATTTTAAAACAGTTGTGGCGTTGTTCGTAGTACTTACTCTATTCAGCTCTCTACAAACACAGACTTCTTGATATGATATTCAAATTTCAATAGCGAAAATAAAATTCCTCTTTGTTGCTAGTACGTCTAATCTACGAAGTGCTGCCCATCAGACGAAACGGATACCTATTTGCTAAGATAGAGGCACCCATACGAGTACCAAATACAAAAGTAACACTGCCTAACTGTTTAATTTTGATAAAATGTAGTCCAAAGTAAGCTGGCACCTATCACTCAATCCTTTACGTAAACGTAAAGCGTTTAATAAACTCTGTAAGATCTCATCTCAAAAGGAACATTTTGATTCATCTAGTTGACATGGACACAGGTATATTTTTGAAATGGGTTACCATTATTTGGAGCGGTTACGAGTTACAATTCGCTAGTGACTACTCAGCTTTACAAACCCAATATTCAAATACGGAACAAATGTAGATAGAACTTCATAGTCATAATGTATCAGTAACGTTAGTATGATGTCACAATCATAGTAAACGATTTATTTGACTCAAATTACTTAATCGATACTGGCTAAAGTGGAAACCATTATTAAAATTACATGACAAACCTCCTTATTTTCGACCCAATGTAAATAGGATTTAAGTGACCGTACAATGAGGAAATAATTAGCGTCAGGGTCTTCTGTATAGTTGATTATATGGTAGAGAATTTGTGAGACATTGAACTATTTACTGTACTGGCTATTTAAATTTTATAATAGGACTATATCGATCGTCACCCGATAGAACCAAACCTTACATTGAAGTGCCTTTTCCACATTATGTTTTACACTCACTCCCAGTAGTATCTATACTAATATTATAAAGCTGAAGAGTTGTTTGTTTAAACGCGATAATCTCAGAAACAACTGCTCCAAATTGAAAAAGGTTTTTACTGTTAGATAGCCCATTTATCGAGGAAGGCTATAGGCTATATAAACTAACGCTACAACCAATAGGAGCGAAGCAGCAATGAAAAATGTTGCAAAAACGGGGAAAATTTACGCAGACGAAGTTGCGCGGTTCAGCTAGTCTATACTAATATTATAAAGCTGAAGACTTTGTTTGTTTAACGAGATAATGTCAGAAACTACTGATTCGAATTGAAAAATTCTTTCACTGTTGGATAACCCATTTATCGAGGAAACATCACGCTACGACCAATAGGAGCGGAGCATAAATGAAAAAAATAAGACATGGTCGAACTCCCCCCCCCCCAATCGTCTTATGTAATAATGCGCCTTAAATCCCCACTCGATAGTTGGATATTTAGGCGCCATATGCCATCTTGATCAGATGATTAAAACAGCATCACAACCACAGACGCTGAATCTGACGCGACTGCGACGCGATTTAGGTGGCGCAAGCTTGCCCAGAACTTGTGACACCCTCTCGAACTAACTGACAGAACCCACAAGAATGACTAGTCAATACGTACAGGAGGTACCATTTTATGTCGAGTTTCCATCACTTCGCACTGTTTATGTTTACGGTGTATTTCCCTTAGTTATCTCTTACGACACCCTTAGGATGAGATGGAGTGATGACACTTTGTATTCTTACTCCGTCACCACGCGAAAAATAAAATACTTTGATTGCCTCAGTGGCGCGGTGGAAGTGTGTCTGACTACTACGCAAGAGGTCGTATGTTCGAATCCCACGTGGGACACCACTTTGTGTGATCAACAAATTGTTGTTCAGAGTCTGGGTGTACTTTGTGCCAGTGACTTGTATGTTTGTAAAGTCCCTGCGACACAGGGCTTTTACCCTCTGCGGAAGGAAAAAAAAACCTATACTAATATTATAAAGCGGAAGTTGTATAGTATGTTTGTTTGTTTAAACGCGCTAATCTCAGGAACTACTGGCCCGATTTGAAAAATTCTATTTTTGTTGGATAGCCCATTTATCGAGGAAGGATATAGGCTATATAACATCGCGCTACGACTAATAGGAGCGGAGCAGCAATGGGAAATGTTTCAAAAACGGGGAAAATTTACGCAGACGAAGTTGCGCGGGACAGCTAGTGTCTATATAAAATCCGTGGCAAATCGCTAGTGATATAAACAAGTAAATGTTACTACGTTGTAGCGGAAACCCATTGTCACACAAAAAGAGTAGTATAGATAGAGAATCGAGATAAAGGAAAGATAGAGATTTTTGAGGGTGAGTGGAGGCACTCACTCTCAAATATCAACTCGTCAAGAACCCCCTTACCGCACCGCTTACATTACTATGCAACACGTAACGTTACAATGGGAAAAACATGTTCACAACTCGAAAGCGCCAAGAGAGAACAATATCCCTAAATTCTTAACTTTCAAACCTTTCAAAAGATTGAGTGTAGCGGCGTTTATGACGTCATATATCTTCGTGTAATCTTGTGCCGAAACAGCTGTAAACACGCGGCTGTGCGACTACTATCTGTGATTATCGCGAAGATATAATGTCAACGACCTAGATTATGATGTATGAATTATATATATAATATGGACTGTTTTGTAGTGTTTTTAATCATAGATACTCGTAGCAGTTTTGAGAATTTATAGAACTAGCTATAATAAAAAATGTACGGATGGTAAACTTGTAAAGATACATTTTGTAGTCAAGAAACACATCCTAGTTGCTCAAAATTGCAAATAAAAAAAAAGACGTGTGGCACTCGGGGACTGCCGCGGTAAAGCTATTGCATAGCACTTTTTATCAACTAAAAAAAATATATACTTTAATTTTTTTAAATAAAAAAATATAAAATAAAAAAAAAACTAAAAAGTATCACCGCTGTGCCGGTCGGAGTGGGGGGTGCTAGGTTATTTTCGTTACGGAATTTCTGGATTCGGTCTCCACGCTCATGGCCCGCGATAGAAGCTATGCAATAGCTTAAAAAAAAGCGGGTTGCACCCGGGTTGCGCCGTTTTACGAGATCATGCAATTTTTCGCAAAAAGTTTCATATTTTCGTTGAATACATAAACATAAAGATTAATCAAGTCGACAACTAAAAATGTCTGGCTATTGACATTCTATTCATAGAGCAGTTATTCACTATGACCATACTAAATGGAGCTAGGAACAAACTCATTAGTCGTTTGCGTAATGATTTACACACGAAAGGTCAAGATTCAAATTATTTATACATTTAGGTTACTAAGTAATACAATCATAGCACTCATAACAACGTCAGGAACTAGATTTTGTAAGAATGTAAAAAAGAAAAGAAATAATTATCCCATTAGTTACGGTTACTAATAGGATAACCAGATTTTAGTTTCTCTTTTTTCCATTTCTCATTGCTGCTCCGCTCCTATTGGTCGCAGCGTGATGTAAGATGTTAGCCTAAAGCCTTCCTCGATAAATGGGCTATCCAATAGTAAAAGAATTTTTCAATTCGGATCAATAATTCCTGAGATTACTGCGTTCAAACAAACAAACTCTTTAGCTTTATTATATTAGTATAAAGGTCTATTAGTATAGTATAGTAACTAATTTACATATAGGTATTTTTATTTACAGAAAATACCTACATTTATTATGTAAATGCATTTTGCCTTGATTTTGTGCGACTTTTTGTATTATATTTTTACTTTTGGGAAACATACAAAGTAAATACAGGATATATTTACATACAATTACCTACTTAACTCATCATTTTCCTTTCAGCGGTTGAAGCATAATTGGGCACCTAACAAATAAACTACATCGTGTAAATGGTGATCCATCTTTAAGTTGACCGCGAAAACTTTGCTTAACCTCGCTAATCAATTGATCTACGGTTGCCTCCGCAAAGTGACGGACCGTCTCGTCACGTACCAAATTACAAAACGTGTATGTAGCTTCAACACAATACTAAAAACACAAAATACCTAAAGTACAGAAGGTAATCTTCATACAATACAGCAACCGTTCGAGCAACGCCCACATAAACATCTCTCACGGACATGGAAGAACGCCTTCCGAACAATCTATAAAGTGGTCTGTAAATTATTTTTAAAGACAATTCCTGCACTAAGTGAAATTACTGGGCAAATGAGACTATGAACGAAACGAACTATGTCTCAAATAGGAAGCGAGGTGTGTTTTTTCAAATTCACCCTTCTGTATTTTTTTTTATATAGATAACTAGCAATGTGGGATTGTCCTAACACATTACTAGCAATCCTGTTAACCACTCCAGCTAAGCTCAGTTGCTTGTGTTAGGAGTGTGTTCACGTCGGTAGTATAGTGAGTAGGATTCAAACCCGCAACCTCACGATTGCAAGACCGATGTCTTAGCCATTAGGCTACCTATCTCATTACAATCTAGAGAGAAGACTAATGAGAAATTTAAAGTTCACTTAAACTGATAGTGGTGACAATCAGATCATTGCCATACAAGGGATTGGGGTGTCACTGATATTGTTATGGGCTAGCAGACGCTATCGATCATACTTGTGACTCGCTCATTTCTTTATTTACCAGTATACAAATAAATGGTACAAACCCTGTGTTGTCGCGGGACTTAACGAACATACAAATCTCGGACACAAAATACACTCGAATCGGCAGAACAATTTGTGGATCGCCTAAAGTGGTGTCCCGTGTAGGAATCGAATGAGAAGAGCGCAGCAGGCAGTCGTACGCACTCCAACTGCCTCACTGAATGATATCTATGGCTATACTATATGAGTTTGAGCTAAGCTAAACATAGGTTTAGCTTAGCTCAAACTTGACGTAAAAAAATAGTTGGCTGTAAAGTCGGTTTACGGACGATAATCTTACGTGGTAAAGTCATAAGAAAACATTGTAATAAACAACTATGCCTGTGACATTTTTTTTTTCAATAATTGCATGTGGCTGCAAACAATTTCAATTAAGACTAAGCACGCAAACTAGATACGTATGAACCTTCTGTACTCTCGGTATTTTGTGCTAAAACTCTGTACGCTTCAGCGTAATTTCCTACACTGAGTATATTATGTCTATTTTCAAGGTAAGTACTTACTAACATTTTTATCGCTCCCAGTTGTACTTACTTGAACTTGAGAATTCTGTCTTTATACAAGAAAGTTGAGCACATCAAGTGGGAATAAAGAAAATTGGAAGTACCACGAATATTCGGCCTCTTTTAGTATTCCGGCATTTATTTAGGTAAGTATTTGGTGTTCTGCGAAATATTCTTTGTAATATTAATATAGATAAAGTTAGTTGAAAAGAAGTAAAATCAATGATATTATTATAACTATCATGACGAGGAGACAGAAATTAACTGCTCACGTATTCTGGGGGATTTATTAAACAACTGGCTGTTGCGCTCGACTTCGCTCGTGTGAAAATGTTACATTTTTCCGGGATAAAAAGCCTATATGTTATTTCAGACTATAAAATCTATTCTTGTACATCATCTAAATCTATTCAGCAGTTCTATTGTGATTAAGTAACAAACGTTAACCCCTTCGGATAATCGTTTGCTGTAGGAAAGCGGGTTCATGTGGCCTCACTTGTTAGCGCGGCCAGATTCACACTAAAAGAAAAAAATTGAAGTATCTATAGCATGTAGAACCCATCACATGACATTAAATTACGCGAATTTTGAGACCGTCTATCGGCAAGCATGGTAGAACGTCAATCAACCAGACAAAAGGATAGGAATACCAGATAGAAAAACACCATATTTATCATGGCGGGAACATGATCAATAAGTTATCTTTAGCAGTGGACAGCAAAGTTTTTCGAGAAGACTAATAACACAAATACTTCGCCGAGTATTTGGCGTTTCGGCCTAAATTAAGGCCGAATATTTTTTCACGTTTCTCGTAATAAGACAGTAAATTAGTTTACAACTCAATGCTTTATTATAATATTATACATATTGTTTATTAAAGTAGTATATAAACATACACCCTTTTATGAGGTTTTACATTCTCTTTGTAAACAATTAATCCACATCTTTCAAGATGGTGTACAAAAGGATTATAATATAACTGTTTTAAGCAGAGGTCTTAGCTATATGTAGGTATATGTTTTTTTAGAAATATATAAGTATGTTTATCAGTTGTCTGGCTGCCATAGGCTCTGCCTAGTTTGGGGTTAAATGGTGTTGTGTGAGTTGTCTTAAGATATTATTATTATGTTCTATAGTCTCTCGCTAAAGTAATGTCGTAGTTTGAATTGACTACTATTTTGTAAAAAAGAAAAAAATGAGTTCTGTTTTCATGAATTGTTTGAAGATGTAAAATGTTATACAATAGCCAATGAAACCTTTTCCTCACCCTATACAAGATGTAACAGAAAGGTGTGGTCATATTTAAGGGTGGGTATGCCCATGAAACTGAGTGCACAAAACTAATTATTTTCATCAAAATCGGAAATAAAAAATAATATAATTTTTTCAAACAACACTCCCGTCCGTCGCAAATTCAAAACTAGTCACGATATCGGTTATTTAACGTTTCGATAGCAAAACCATTTTATGGTAATATCGATTAAATAATATAAAACCTTGTATTACGTTGTTCAATATCGAAACAAAGAATCAATAAGTTACATTACCTTAGCGTAGTATTTTTAAAACAAACGCGACACTCACGCTATCTTTATCGTTCCTACAATAACAGCTGTCTATAATTATTTAAATACCTGTAGTATTTAAATAATTATAGACAGCTGTAAAATAATAGAATTAATAATTCTTTTATTTCATAAGTGAATAAAGAATTAATAAAAAATGTCGTTCCCACAATTACAGCTGTCTTTAAGTGGTTAAAAAAAATATAAAAGTATAGTTTCTACAATTACAATTAGTACTGTCTACTTTTTACGTGACAGTTTACAAACCGATAATTCATAATTTTTTCGTTCAAGTGACAATTAGGCTTAATGGAATAATTGTCGGATTGTCACGATTATTAAGGGGGCATTACACTGAGAGAATTATTTATTTAGCGCTATGTACACAGCGAAACGATCGCCGGTCTCGCTCATCCGCACACAACCATTTCTTAACAGTGCGGAGGAGCGCAGGTCAAAATAAAGTAGAATATTCGTTCGTACCTACATAATGTTAGATTACGAACGCCATGACTAGGACAATGCGAAAATGCTCATTTTTGCATTTTTCCGCAACTTCCAAGATTTATTTGCGGGATCATATTAAGATATATCCTTCAATTTCTTTATTTCATCTACTAGAAAAACTCTTTGACTAGTGACACAATTGTTTTCGTGTCCCAATATTTAAGTTTTTTATATAATTTTTTAAGAGAGCGGAACCCTGTTTCGCGTAATCTACCCTTAAATTGACATTTATTTATATGGTACTTGCCTAATTGCAATCTAACTTTTCTGTTCTTCAGTGTATCTTTCTACCTTTCTATTGTAGGTAGATCGGTACTTAGTAGTATCCTCAATCAAAAAATAACAATATAAAAAAGATTTTGATGGAATTTCACGGACATGTAGGTGGCGACATAATAGTCCGCGAGGTGAGCGACAAAAAATTGCAAATCTTTTTTTCTAAAGGCTGTTTTTTTAATAATACGTCACAATTACGTTATTATGGAATTAAGAAAAAGCCTGATCTGACGACTGACGACTTTTTTATGATTATAAATTTTATACCTACGTAGGTACCTACTGAATTTCAGATTTTAGAAAGTACCTGCACTACTTAAATGCGTGACTGGCCCGTTTAAAAGATTTGCATGACTGAGGATATACCGCGAAAAACTTAATTTTAATTAATATATTGCTCGTAATAATAATGAGAAACTAGTTGCGAGGTAGGTACATTGTTTTTTTACAATATTGAAGCCTATACTATACGTACTATCACAGAATAAGTAATAGGTACTATTGCAGCCCACTAACTCTTTTTCACTCTAAACAATCTTTCACTTCACTTCACTTTTACATCAGAGCTAGTCATGCATGTACAGGATAAAATAAGTTTTAATTAGATATTCTTCAGCCTACAAACTCCCATTGTCCATTGTTGGGCAAAGGCGATCCTGGGCCACAATCATCCATTTGGTCCCGGCAGCTTTGACCAGATTGTCGGTCCATCTATTAGGAGGTTGGCCTACACTGCGTGAGCAGAGTGGTGGTCGCCACTCGAAAACCTTTTTAGGGTTCCGTAGCCAAAATGGCAAAAACGGAACCCTTATAATTTCGTCATGGCCGTCTGTCTGTCTGTCTGTCCGTCCGTATGTCAAAGGCATTTTACTCAAAGACTACTATATGAATATTGATGAAATTTAATGAAAAGGTGTCTTGTAGTAGCCGCTACTTAGTTTGATAGCTAAATAATAATAATAAATGTCTTTAGGGGGGGGGGGGCACTCCATACGTGTAACTAAAGAAGTATTTTTTTTTCAGCAAACATTAACACGTGGAACACCATTCGGCAGGTCTTTTAAAAACACACTTATTAAGGATTCTAAGATTTTTTTTTAATTGAGTAAATATTTTTGGAAATAATCGCTAAAGTAAATCTAAAGTTGCATAAATTATGTCCCCCCTTCCTTAACTTTTGAACTGTGTGACCAAAAAATATAAAAAAATCACAAAGGTAGCGCTTAATAAATACTTTAAACTAAAATTACTTTGAATATGATGGGATATACCGTCATTGAGTTATTGCCGAAAAACTGCGTTTCTAAACAAAAGGACGTAAGTGCGATGAACATACGCTCTTTTGCTGATGCAATTATTCAAGGCTGCGGAGCACGGTCCGACATGCTCTTGCCCGGTTTTTTTTCCTTTTTAATTAGATTAGAATTATATGGGCCATGAACGTATCAGTGTAAGACCTATTGTCTACCTGCTTCCACCTGGCTGCGAGAAGAAGACAGCTATTCCTTTTTAAGTTCTCTACTATGAAGTAGAGTACAGTTTTTTCTAATTAACAATTCTAACATATAGGTACAAGGTGTAACAGAAAGGTGTGGTAATATCCAAAGGTTGGTATGTGCCCATGCTACTGAGTGCACGTAGGTACCTAATTTATTCAAATTCGGAGTATTATTTTTTCATTTGTTTATTTATAAGTAAAAAAGTTATTAATTCAAAAAAATATGACTTAAGATGTTTTATGCCATAAAAATTCAATCGAATTTTGTACCACGGGAGGTATAATTCTTATGCCATACGCCTTTCTGAATAATCTACTGAATTTTGACAAAAAGCTATAACAATGTAATAATAATGCAACCAGCTATGGCACTGACACACAAAACTGATAACATACCCTATCCGCTGCTGAAATTTGACCATGTTTCTGTTACACCCTGTATACTTAGTCCCTTATAATATCTATACTAATATTATAAAGCGGAAGAGTTTGTTTGTTTAAACGCGCTAATCTCAGGAACTACTGGTCCTATTTGAAAAATTATTTTACTGTTGGATAGCCCATTTATCGAGGAAGGCTATGGGCTACATATCATCGCGCTACGACTAATAGGAGCGGAGCAGCAATGAGAAATGTTTCAAAAACGGGGAAAATTTACGCAGACGAAGTTGCGCGGGACAGCTAGTTGTGTATAAAAAAACATAGTTTAACCCTTAGATTACACAAAACAGGTGTTGGCTCTGTCAACATTTTATATAGAAAACTTAAATACTAGGACACAACTCATATGCCAATGACGGTTAAATTGGCATTTACCTACTTTATGAAGTTAAAATAAATAAGAAAAATAAAACAACACAAATAATACATTTTTATTTGATTAAATTAATTACCTACCTATCAATCTATCAAAAAGTCTAAAATAATATATGACAAAAATCTCACAAATTTAACAGTAGCACGCAACGTATACCCGTCAATATTGCGTGTTTGATCAACTTGCAAATTTTAAGCGCGTGCGCACGCATTTGATCATTTCACGTGAGTTGCCACTACAATAGTTCCTTATTTCACCAGACGATCCGTGTTTAATGCGCCTAATTTAATTAGTTATTTTTAGTATTTCTAGTTTTTTATTTTATTTTTTTATTTTATTTTATTTGGGAAAACAAACAATTGTACATGTAGTCTTAATTCTAATTCTAACTTACAAATTAAATCGATGCACAATCCACAGCGTTTCCACGTATTACAATTAGTATATACAGTGTACTACATTTACGCTAACTAATATAATTTAGATTTTAAGGATACTAATTACAGTGCTTTTAAAAACATTACGGTTAGAGGCAAAAATATCTACGGTATTAAAATTATTATTATAAGTTTTGACTATTCTATGGAGAGGCGCCCGCTCACCCGCGTTGGTGCGACATTTAGTCGTAGCAAAAGTCGGATAAGCGCGCACCTCTCGTCTTATAATAGTTCTGGGTACAACATAACATATATTATTAACTAATTCCGAACAATCGAATTTATTATGAATGAGGTCATAAAGCAGCATAGCTTGCAGTAACAGTCGCCGCGATCGCAGAGTCAACAAGTTTGATTTTTGTACTGTATCCATGTATGAAAGGCTTTGCAATCTACATTTATATCGCATAGTTCTTAGAAACTTACGCTGAACTCTTTCTATTGCTTCATTGTATTTTTCATAGTAGGGGTCCCATATCATGCTGGCATACTCTAATTGCGGTCTAATTAAGGAATTAAAAAGATAAAGATAAGTAACTGGACGTTTAAAGTCTGTAGCAGATCTCATGACAAGGTTATACATTTTGAATGCTGTAGCGATGATCTTATCAATGTGTAAATTTAAATGGAGTTTGCTATCCAAAAGTATACCTAAATCACGGATTAAAGTATCTTTAATAAGAGGTTCGTTACACAGAGAGTAATTGAAGTTAATTATTTTTTTATTCTTCGTGAAGTTAATATATTTACATTTGGATATGCTTAATTGTAATTTGTTTTTTTCGCAATAGTCGGATAATCTATCTAAATCGGATTGGAGCAGGTAGCAATCATCTAACGTAAGATTTTGAGATCATCGGCATACAAAAGAAATTTACTATTATGGAAACAGTTGCCAATGTCATTAATGTAGATAATGAATAACAATGGGCCGAGAATTGATCCCTGTGGGACGCCTGAAGAAGCCAAGAAAGAGTTTGAATGATACCCGTTACTCACTACACTTTGGCTACGGTTACTAATATAAGACTGAAACCAGCTCAACAAATTACCCCTGATACCATTGAATGCAATTTTGCTTAGTAATATTTTGTGGTCGACTCTATCAAAGGCTTTTTTAAAGTCTGTATAGATAGTATCAGTTTGGGCACCACTGTCCATATTACTAAACAAAGAAGATGTAAACATCATTAAATTAGTAACAGTTGATTTATGTTTAACAAAACCATGTTGTTCTTTTATAATATTTGGTTGGAGGAAAGGATAGATCTTCTGGTGGACAAGTCTTTCAAATAATTTAGCAAGAGTACTGAGAAGAGAGATGGGCCGATAATTTTCAACGTTCTGTCTAGATCCACTTTTATAGACTGGTACTATATTAGCTTTCTTCCAAACCGATGGGAAAGTGCCCGCATTTATACATTTATTAAAAATAATTCGTATTGGCTTACAAATTGTGTCAGCTGAACGTTTTAAAAAATAAGGGGGTATACCATCAGGACCAGGCCCTTTGGTAGTATCTAACATTTTCAATTGTCTACGGATCTGCTGGAGGCTAAATTGTATATCAGACAATGGCGTTTGGCGTTTTTAAACAGAGTTATATGTTAAAAATAATCAATTGCGGTTCGACCGATTTAGCTGTATATTTAATGTATGATTATTAAAAAATGAATTTGCACTCTAGGGCGTACCTAGGTTCTTTTTTCGGGGTGGGGGTGTACGTATCAATTAATTTTTTTCAATTTCAATTTTATTTAATATACAGGGTGTAACAGAAAGGTGTGGTCATATTCAAGGGTTGGTATGTGCCCATGATACTGAGTGCATATACCTAATTTTATCAAAATCGGAGTACCCTAAAAAAATATTTATAATTTTTTCATTCGTTTATTTATGAATAAAACAGTTATTAATTAAAAAAAAGTATGACTTAAAAAGTTTTATGCCATATTAATCCAATCGAATTTTGTACCAAGGAAGGTATAATTGTTATGCCATACGCCTTTCACTACTGAATTTTGACAAAAAGAATATGCTATAACTATGTAATAAACATGCAACCAGCTATGGCACCATGGTAGGTGCAATACTGATAACATACCCTATCTGCTGCTGAAATTTGACCACACGTCTCTGTTACACCCTGTACAATTATACAATTGTGTCACAAAATAGTCATAGTAAAAAAAAGAAGATAGACAAAAAAAAATTACACCAAAAACACACAAAATTAATTTCCGATATGATTATGAATTTAAAATAAAAAGTAATAATAATAATAGAATTAAAGATAAATATTTGCACATATTAATGTTTAAAAAAAAAAACAAATCATTTTTACAATTTTATATATTATTTATGTCAAGTTTATATATTATTATTAACACAACCAAGTTCATCTATTGAATAATAACACTTCTCCAAAAGAAAAGCTTTGAGCCTTTTTTAAAAATAAAAACGTAAACTAAACCGCAGATTGTAGGCTTTGTAGCTAGTTAGATACCTCTCAGTGGCGAAGGGCCATTAAAACACCATTACTCTCGGCTCCCCTTTGGACTGTAGTTACTTAGTATTATAGGTACAAAGAACCATGGTCCAGCAAGATATATTTCTGTATCGGGTTACCTTAGAAAAGAATTAACCCTTTGCTACTGTTCCAAATCCAAAAAAAAAAAACAACCAAACCCATCTACTTTTTAGAAGTCTGACCAAAGTTAGGCAAAGAGACCGCGCCATAAATTCTACTAAGAGTTTCAAGAAACTCGTTGCAGGGGTTTACAAACAAGCCCGGGTAAAACAACAAGAGCAATAAGATTACGTATGATTAAATTGAGGGACCTCTTAAAAACTTGCGTATATCCTGGTTCTAACTAGAAAGTTGGCTTAAGTTAAAATAAGTTAGATATTTTAGTCACTCAGTCTGTTTTTAACAAATGTCGTTAAACTACGTGCTCTGTAAGAGTGTGGTGACGTAGAAGACTTACACCAGTTACTGATGGAATGTGGTCGATATGAGCCTAATAGAAGTAATTTAGTATCGACCCTGAACCTGAACAGAACTGATGTAGGCACTTTTCACCAAGTTTTGTCTCAATCTAATAGCGTTGCTGCAGAAGCCTTGTTCAGGTTCATGGCTACTTTAATGTAATTAAGATTTATGGTGAATTGTATATGCTTAGGGTATGATGAGACTGACATACGCTTTGAGGTAATTTTTATAGGCATTTCTTGCCAATTACTTTACAAATACAATAATTGCATTTATTGTATTTCTTAAGTAATTGGCAAGAAATGCTTATAAAATTTACTTCAATATTCGGCCTGCGACATCATAATTTGTTTTTGATTTTAATTGAGATCTAGTAACATAGTCCAGATAGGTGGTTCGATTCCGGCCCCGGCTTGGCTACGGAAGTCTCGGGTTCGATTCCTGGGTCAGGACTTCAAATTTTTCTATCTTTCAAATATGCAATGATTGTATACGCTTTGAGGTTTAAAAGTGCCATTTTTTTCAGTGACCCCCGATAATTCGGCCCCTGGCCAATCCGAAGCTCTTTGAAACCCGACATACCTGTTTGGTTTTTACAAGGTACTCTTCTTCAAAAACATCCAGATTATTGGGGTCTTTGGCAGTACTGTATAATCCTTTGATTTGTTATTTGTCGGATGGCAAAGTACTCTCCATCAATAAAATTCGGATTATAGGGGTCTGTGACAAATTCGATAGTTCGACAACGTCCTGCAAACCGTTTGTCTTATTACTGTGAGTCCACTGTACTGGTAACTGTTACACCAGCTCCATACGTTGGGTTGAAGGGGCAATTGCCCTTGTTGCTCAGTTGGGTTGTCTTGTTGCTGTTGGGCAATTGCCCAGACTCATGAATTATCAAGTGTTCGCCATACATTTGGTCCGCGTTGACGTGCAAAATTACTAACACTTGGCTGGTGTTGAGTCAAAACCGCCAAGAACATGATCCTGAATCCGTCCCGGTTCACAAGTATAGATAGTTCTATTTAATTTTGACAACTTATCGTCAAAATGTCAGAATCTAATGAATTCTTGTTGTTGTCGGCGGTAACCCGTCATGCAAACTAGTAGTTTAGACATCAGTTACAATAATTAAGCGTATTGGTCTAATGGATTCAGAATAATAATAAAAGCTAATATCGATACTAATATTATAAAGCTGAAGAGTTTGTTTGACTGGTCGGAATTGAAAAATTCTTTACCTGTTGGATAGTCCATTTAGGCTATATAACATCACGCTACGAACGATAGGAGCGGAGCAGCAATAAGAAATGTTGCAAAAACGGGAAAAATTTACGCATGCGAAGTTGCGCGGGTCAGCTAGTAATATTATAAAGCTGAAGAGTTTGTTTGTTTGAACGCGGTAATCTCAGGAACGACTGGTCCGAATTGAAAAATTCTTTACCTGTTGGATAGTCAATTTATCGAGGAGGGCTTAGGCTATATAACATCACGCTACGATCAATAACAGCGGAGCATTAATGAGAAATGTTGCAAAAACAGGGAAAATTAACGCAACTGAAGTTGCGCGGAACAGCTAATAATAAATATGTAACATTGAATATCTGAATATCGGTTACTCAATCAAGCCGAAACCATTGGGATTTAAGTACACATAAATTGTACACTGAATTAACACAGGCCGAAACCGAAAACCAAATCCATATGGACCGAGTAACAAGCGAGTGCTAAAAAAATACAAGTACAAAAATATACATAGGTATTTAAATACATCAAAAACCCTTTGAACTTGACCCTTGCCTATAAATACAATACTTCAAATAACAGGTGCAAAAATATCTTAAAAGATATAATATTTAGTCAAAAGGTCATTGCTAGCTGCCTACGCAATAAACCTGATGTAATACCCAAATCTGGTTCGGGAAGACTATTCTTAGTCCATTACGGTACTAAACACATCTCATCTCCGAGAGATATGAGATGTTTATTAACCCGACCGTAGTCGGTAGTACCGCGATCTAATATTAATCATTTGGTTATAACTACATTCATAAATTAGTAGTTTTAGTACTGAATTGTGTACTTGTTTGTTTTATTTTTATTTACAGTACTTTGTTTAGAAATTGATACACGGCCACATGAAAACATGTTTCATTACCCTTTGTTGACGAAATAATTGTATTTTATGGGATGTCACAATTCAGAAGCATTTAATCTTTAATCTTTAATCTTTAATCTTTAATCTTTAATCTTTAATCTTTAATCTTTAATCTTTAATCTTTAATCTTTAATCTTTAATCTTTAATCTTTAATCTTTAATCTTTAATCTTTAATCTTTAATCTTTAATCTTTAATCTTTAATCTTTAATCTTTAATCATATACAACAAATTGTGCAATGATTATGCAATTCAGTAATTCATTCATAATACGTTAATATTTTTATACTAAATAAGGTAGTTTTGTCTTCATGGAAGCAAAGACAAAAAAACTAGATAAAATAAAAAAATAAAAACATACTAGCTTTTGCCCGGGGCTCCGCCCGCGTTGATGTCGGTTATAGCGATAAAAACTATCTTTTGTTTTCGCAGTTATATGTTACAGCTCACACTTCCCTAAAGTCTGTCGGCAACAAAGGGATCTCAATAGTAACCTAACTTTCCTTAACAAATAACAAAATGGTAGCGCAGTCAATGACTTTTTTATAGGCAAATTTTGGATACCTTGGTTACATTATTGTAATTATCGTAAAAAATTGTAAGTAATTTAAAAAAATACATTGTTGATAATTGGTGGCTTTCTATTGGTGAAAAAACGGATTTTCCAAAAATGAGGAAAACCTGTTTCTTTATTTCAAACCAAAACCCCAAGTATGAAATTACACAGGTAAATTTATATTTCAAAAATGATTAACAGGTTTTTTTTTATTTTAGACAAAGAAGCCAAATACGAAAATCTCTACGATACGCGGTTTAGGCTGTGCGTTGATGCATCAGTTAGTCAGGCAGGACAAAGAATTTTATATAAATAGACCCGCGCAACTTCGTCTGCGTAAATTTTCCCCGTTTTTGCAACATTTCTTATTGCTGCTCCGCTCCTTATTTCTTCACTATTTAATGGATGTTATTACATAAAACCTTCCTCTTCAATCACTCTATCTATTAAAAAAACCGCATCAAAATCCGTTGAATAGTTTTAAAGATTTAAGCATACATCGGGATATAGGGACAGAGAAAGCGACTTTGTTTTATACTATGTAGTGAATAACTGTAACCGATTTCAACCAGTCACACAGAAAAAACTTAATATAAAAAGCCAATGGAAAATATGACAATAATACCAATAATACCGAAATGCAAGCACCAAGAATGCACGCCATGATTGCATTTCCGAAAACAATTAAACGCTTCATTGCTATAACGATAAATAAATGACAATGTGGCGTATTAAAATCCACAGCTCAATAAAATGCAGCCGGCAAACGAATAGCGTGATCTGTGTTTTTAAATCATGCGATTCACTTTCAATTTCTAGTTAATAAATGTAGTTTTAAACACTGTATATTGTTGATGGATTACACGTTATGATCATTAAATAATATGTTTCTTTTGACAGCAAACATTGTAGGCATTAGACATTGTATCGATGTGGACCAGAACGCGGCCATGTCAACTGCTTTGTCGAACGTAGTCATCAAGTTCTTCCGCAAACAGGATGATAAAATGGGTCATAGTTTGTAATGCACCATACAATCAACTAAGGACCCGCCGAGTGGTAACTTGGTGGGTACCACACCAGTGTCAGTTATTATTTAATAAAGTAGTGATGTTAATGCATCACTGTGTTTCGGTTGAAGGGCACTGTAGCAAGTGTAATTACTGCGCAAATGAGATTTACGAACTACTGTCTCAAATGAGGAGCGCGGTGTGGGGACATTCAGATCTTGGGAAAACAAAGATTTGGGTGGCGCTTGATCATCAGCATCAGGCACACGACGTGCTAGTGTCTTTATTTCGTTGTATAAAAAAATAAGGTTTAAAAAAATCCGCACACAGAACGATAAAACGAGAAATTGTTTGTAATGTACCACACAAGCAAACTCGGTTGGTACCCACCGTGAATTCCCACCTATACACATTTCTGACTTTACTAGTGTCACTACGATTTTCATCAAACAATGCACCGAAATCCACCCACCCGTTTGGGCATTACAACTAGTACAATGGCACATACGGGTTAAAATTGCAACTCTCTTTTTGCGCCGTGGATTAAATATTGAAATAAGTGGCGTCCATTAACTAGTCTACGCATCGTTACTTAACCTAACTTTAGCTCCTCTTCAGCTATAAGCTACGAGAAAAGTGGTAAAAATGCAAGAAAAGAAAAACATCCTTACATTAATGTAATTTCTTAGCAGCCACTTACAAAAACTTTGGAGCGTGACAACGCGAACTCGAAGCACCAAGCCAGCTAAATAACTAGATTTAAATACTTTCAGAAAATAGAGACACTAAACCCTGGGTTCTCAATTTGTCAGTATTAATCCAGACGGGGGTAAAACAACTATTCTTTGGGGGTAATGAAGTCTCCTAACATATATTGGTTACGGTGCCCAATCTCATCAGAGACTAGCCAACTACGCAGGAGATATTTGTAAGAGTGCAAGTGCGCTATCTATTCCCTCGCTCTCGTAGTCCGATGAGTCGGAACATTACATTACATGCTCTCTAAGGCACGGCGGGGTGACAAATTTCGAAAAACGTAACAGCAGTGAAAAGTTGCTTAACCTTCATTCGATTTCAACTTGCCGATGTCAGGGTAAAATTAAAATGAGTTTTAAAGTAGTCAAAAAGGTTAGGTAACCAGATCAAAAAGGTCATGAACTACTGGATGAAACGGTTTAATTAATCCACATGCCGCATAAATTACTTATCACGTATTAAACGGATAACGTTTGTTCAAACACGTTATAACAGCTAATGAGATTAGAGACACTTTTGGAACGCAAATAGATCATAATAGAGATTTGTGCCAATGCGACATTATCTCTATTATGAGTTCGAGAGATTAGCGAGGTTAAACAAAACCAATGAAGATCAATAGAATAAAAATGACATAATGTTCCTAAACCCAATCCAAGCGGCATTGAACTCAGGAAAATGACATTTTGCTTGCATTTAAGGCTCGGCTTTTAGAGTCGAGACGAGTTTCTATTCCACTGGACCATGAGAGTGAAGGGAGAACTTGTGCTCTACTATATCTCTTGAGTGGTTAATAGGTAATTGAGATACTTAAGATTGTAATGGAGAGATATTTGAACCTTTTAAGGTTCATATATCTCGTACTACGAAGACGTTTACCTAGACATTCGTCCAGAGAGATATATATATCTGCAAAGTAAATCAATACCAAATGTTTTGACTTCAAGTTAATATCCATGAATATTCACTCCAATTAAATAACATCCTTAAGACGCAAACTTTAGCAAACTGCTGGCGTTTACAGAAGTACAATCATTTAATACACCTCATCAGATCAGTTCAGATAAGACTGCAGACACGACGTGGATTAATCAGGGAACCACCTTTGCCCTGCAGAGGAACCAACAAAGCTAATAATAAAGTGTATGTAATACTACATTAATTAATTCCTCTCAATTTCAAATCTGAGTTAAATCTCAACGAATAGAAAATGTATAATCTTGTAGACAAAAGATAACAATATAATTTAGAGTGATTGTTGTCTGACGCGACGGTATACCAGTAATTGTCGGTTTATTAGTTTGAACTCTTTGCACTGTCTCACCCTCAGACCGTGCGATGTTTGTTTCAAATTAGCTGTAGTATAACTAGTGAGGGGACGATGTTTTAGTTTTATTGAAACCAAGAACCAGAAGCGGTGGTAGGCTAATGGCTAAGGCATCGGACTCGCAATCGTGAGGTCGCGGTTTCGAATCCTACCCATTATACTATCGACGTGAGCCCACTCCTAACACATGCCATTGAGGTTAGCTGGAGAGGTCAACAGGATTGCTAGTAGTGTGGGACTCACAATTCCACTTTGCTAGTTATCTTTTTGAAAATATATATATTATTTCCAAAAATAGACGGTTACTTGACAAACTGTTTTATAAGTAGTCTTGAATTGAACTCTTCAAACAGAGTGAGAAGTTTTTCAACTCAGTGTCATTGTGCAATAAGATATAACTTGTGGAAATGATAATGATTTCTAAAACAGTTTGTTATATAGCACTACGCACTACACCATAAGGAAAATAGCTGATTTAATAACCCGTAGCTAGAAAAAATCCGCTTGGAGACTACGATGTCTTATGATGACCGAAATATAACACTTTAATCATATGAATTTTAAAAAACATCTACCTATTTTATCACTAGCTTTCGCCCGCGGCTCCGCCCGCGTAGATGTCGGTTATCGCGATAAAAATTATCCTATGTCCTTCCCCGGGACTCAAACCATCTCCATACCAAATTTCATCTAAATCGGTTTAGCTATTTGAGCGTGAAAGCGTAACAGACAGACAGACAGAGTTATAATATTAGTATGGAGTATGGATGATATGGTTTGATATGGTACCTTTTTTGGTTTCTGCCAAAACCAGAAGTGGACCCGAAATCTGGTTTCGGCAGAAAGTCTAGTTTAGGTCAATCTCAAATTAAAACATAAATATGTACATAATGTAGCAAGTTGGTAAGCAAGCGAGCGCCGCAATGCCGGGACCTAAAGAACAACACAAGTTATGAGTTTTGAGCAAATTGTAAACGACACGGGTTGCTGTTGTATTAAGAACTCGGATTTAAATAAAACACCGCAGTACATTTTAGCCAGAATAATATTTGATGTGGCAACATAACCTTGCTTGTCCTTTCTGTTTCTTGGTAGAAGGATTTTATGTTTGTTATTTCGCCAAGTGGCTTATCATTTAAACCAGTAATTAATGTTAAATAATCAAAAGATAGAAGCACATTTATTAGCTACATTAATACTTCATGTGCAAACCTATTAAAATAATATATCATCACACGAAAACGACTAGACCGATTTGTCACTTTTTTTATTGTTAACTGGCCTAATTCATCAGAAAACTCGGTTCTTTTTCAACAAATATGTAACTGTTCAAATTTGACAGTTTATCATTATTAATAAAATAATTGCATTTATTTTTGATAGATATAAAAATTCGAAGTTCAGACGCAGGAATCGAACCCGAGACTTCCGTATGCCTAACCGGAGCCGGAATCAAACCACCTATCTGGACTATGTTACTAGACCTTACATTTTTCTAGCCTTTTTTATCTATATACTAGCTGACCCGCGCAACTTCGTCTGCGTAAATTTTCCCTTTTTTCTTTTTCCTCCTTTTTTTTTTACAACATTTTTCATTGCTGCTCCGCTCCTATTGGTCGTAGCGTGATGTTATAACCTATAGCCTTCCTCGATAAATGGGCTATCCAACAATAAAATATATTTTCAATGCGGCCCAGTAGTTCCTGAGATTATCCCGTTAAAACAAACAAACAAACTCTTAGGGGGATGAAAAATAGATGTTGGCCGATTCTCATAGATACCGGATAAGCACAAAAAATTTCATCAAAATCGGTCAAGCCGTTTCGGAGGAGTATGGCAACGAAAACTGTGACACGAGAATTTTATATATTAGATATTCCAGTTACAAAATGGTAAGTAAAAACAACTATAATAGTGGCGTTTGAGAGTTAGCGAGACACACTATCCAGACTAATATTATAAAAGTAACTCTGTCTGCCTGTCCTTTTCACGTTTAAACTGCTAAACCAATTTAGATGAAATTTGGTTTGGAGATAGTTTGAGTCCGGTAAAAGGATATTGGTTAGTATCACTGCAACCGACATCCACGCAGACGAAACCGTGAGCGAAAGCTAGTTTCATATGTCTCAAGAACTCCGAACATAGCTGGAATTAACCAGACAACGAGGTTATGAAACTTTTCTTTGCAAAAAAACAGTACTTAACTAAGTATTGTTTTTATGTCTCTTTTCGCGGCACACAAATAAAGTCCTTTATTTCTTTTATGCAAAAACTAAGAATAAGTTTAACCTGAAATGGGATGTAAATGCGAGTTATTTAAACTATAGTACCACAAAATATCTAGAGTACAGAAAGAAACCTTCACACGTAAGTAGGTAAGGTACCTTCCTCGAGTCACGCACACAACATTTTCATGGACACGGCATTACAGACCACTTTGATCGGAAGGCAACCTACGTCTTATGGAAAATTACTTGATACCTACCATGTAATGAACCCTAAGTTCAGACGTATTTTTCTTGAAGCAATGATTCTTTTTGATGTTTGCAACTTAACATCACCAAAATTTTAAATCAACTTAATGATGTGGTTAATACTGTTCCTAGAGATGTTATCTAGGAACCAAATTTTGTTGGCTGCTTTTTTTACAAATTTAGACTTATTTGTCAAACCTTCTAACAAATTTCGCAATAGTTTAATACAATTAATTAATGGTTCAAACGTTAATGTTTGACTTATATTATGTTATTATTACGTATTAGGTATATTATTTATTTAGTTCACAATTAATATTTCGTGTTTAACGGAGTGAGTGCACATTTGACTTACATATTTTTTATAAAACTTATTTTCACTGTTAGTTATCCATACCGACTAATATTATAAATGTGAAAGTAACTCTATCTGTCTGTTACATTTTTACGCTTAAACCGCGAGTTTGAGTCCCGGGGAAGGACATAGGATAGTTTTTATCACGATAACCAACATCCAAGCGGGCGAAGCCGCAGGCGAAAGCTAGTTCCTAATAAATAAATAAGATTCTGTGTCCGCAAGCGATGTCTGTGTTTGTTAGAGCGCTTGTTGGACAAAGATTACCTTCTGTACTCTCGTTATTTTGTGATAGAATGAAACTCGTTACAATACACCACAAGGAGTTTAAACCTAGAGCAAAATCCTTGCTCCCCAAAGTAATCAGGTATTCACAGTATTTTAATATAACATTCCTCATCTTGGATCCAATGTAATCCTACCAGCGGAACTTTTGTTTAAATTGCTTGTATTGAATTTTCTTTACTACAAAATTATACTTGCTACTGATATTAAAACACATGCATATTTATATTCGAATGTTAAAGCATTGGTTATATGCTTGGTTGATCAACACATTGTTTCTCAAACTTGGGGTCGATGTTTCTACATCCTCTAATACGGTAAGTTACAATCGAATTAATACCTACCTCAGCAAGGGCCTTCTTCACCTACTAAAAATTTATTACGCATAACTTATAGATAGAATTCTCTGAATGATAATGACGTAACAAAATTCATTGCGTTGTTTAGATGAAATAAGTGCAAAAACAAATAGGCACCATAGGCAATTTTCCTTATTCTATGTACCTAATGGTACACATACGCACAGGGGCACAAAGTACCTACACCCAGCTTCGGAAAGTATTTGTAAATCTGTTGCCGTGCAGAAATTGAACCTGTATCGCACACTTACTGTACCATCGAGGCAATCAACAATCTTAATGACAGAGTATACAGTCTCCCATGAATCTTGTCAGTATCTTATGGCGCGAAGTAACATCGTCTCTCATCCATAGGGTATAATATAAACAGCGACTTATTGTCTAGTCTGTCAGTAATTTTGGTTATTCAACTGTTTTTATACGCAGTTAGTTTTGATTCCCTAGAGGGGTGTTGCTTGGAGAGAGATAACATGAGTTTTTGGAAATCCAATTAATTCTCACGTACATAAATGCTTAATAAGATTTTCTTGAATATCGCGTTATCACAAACTCATTACGATATAATTAAAAGGTCCTGTTGCCTAGCTAGATAATTATCTGATTCGACTTAAACCAAATAATGAAGATTAGATTTTGTACACCTCTCTTTACATAAGAGTTTATATAAAATCGCATCATAGGCACTTTCTTTGTCCTTGTCTATATCATTAAGGCTCATCTTATATAAACTCATTTTTAGTAAATAAAGGATAAAATAAATTAATGTAATTATTTAATGTGCCAATGGAGATACAAGCCAATGCGGCACAGGTTAACTACAAATTTTAAAAAGCGTCTGAAGTGCTTCATCGGGTAATGTTTACGATTTACTCGTGAAATATTTCAGTGCAATTCAGAATAGGTGATGCTCCTAAAAGCTCTGGACTTTTCGGACGTAATTCAATTTTAAAAGCACGTACTCGAAGCTCTAACTCTGTAGCTTACAAGCTTTTTAATGCCGCAAAGCATTTTTAATGTTACAAACAGCTTTACATTTATATTTTTGTGAGAGCGATGAGCGAGTTCTGCACTTGACTTAATTCCCACCACACTGTGAAGTACTAACTTTTGTCATTTGGAATAAGGGAGGAGGGTGGCGGAATATAAAAAGTTTGAGAAACTTTGCGTTATCGCATGTAGGTAGTGACGATTGGAAGCACGATCTTTGAATGAAGAAATTGTCTTCATAAAATGATAATTTTGTGTTAATGCGAAGAGTGTTCTGAGTGTTTTGAACGAGATTTTAATTTACCAATAACTTTGCGTGTGGGTTCGTTTGCTAAGGTGTAAGTAGACAGTCATCTTAGCATGTACAATTGTTCACGATTTGGTATGCATGTGTCAGAATGTTTTTTTGAGAAATAGCAGAAAATACGTATGGAATAATATCAAGACAAGCTTATTCCACGGCTTCGCTCACGTTAAGTCTATTCACTCTATTATAGTTCTTCTTTCTGAAAGACCTTTCTTATCCATGATTTACATCACAAAAGAAAAATCTCGGAACAATTTTAGCTCTCTTGGTCGAATGGTGTGAGATGGGCGTTCATTAGTAACTTAATGAGGACCTACCTATACCAACATTAAAAATCTCGGAACAATTTTAGCTCTCTTGGTCGAATGGTGTGAGATGGGCGTTCATTAGTAACTTAATGAGGACCTACCTATACCAACAATAAAAATCCTAATACTACTGGACTTGTAGGTCTTCAGGTACCTGAAGACCTACAAGTCTAGTATCCAAAGAATATCGGTATTCAATGATATAACCACCACTAAACCACTCTTTACAACTTTGTAAAACTCCCAAAACTCTAAAAACCGCAGTTTTAACTAAAACTGAATATCTTTGTACTCACGTTGTTCGAGAGAGCCAAACAGCTTTTATTTTTTAAATACGTCCAAAACAGTAGCGTACAGTTAGAGCCTAAAGTTTTGTTACTGCAGTATTCGGCTTCCTAACTCACACAAGCCATCTACACTGGGCAAAGCTTTCCCAGGTTATACAAATATGCTCCGTACTGCGGGACTGGCTACTAAAGGAGGCGGGTGTTTTGACACGGCATTATTTAGTGCACCCTTTCCTTGCTTCCAGGGGAAAACGCGTGCAAGATTACAGCTGATAAGAACAGACTGCATTTTCCTTCAAAGAGAAGGAACTTGCATGCAGAAAACACGATGGGAAACAATATAATTCGAGCGTTTGAAAAGGTTTACCAAATTCAGACGTGGTCTCATTTTCGCTGAGATTTAGAAGTAGAATTTCGGGATTAAAAAGTATACTTTTCAATAGATCACAGAGCATCGCAAACAATACATATGGATAATGTTATCGGGATATAAAGTTTTAACCAATAAACCATTTATGTCGTAAATAGACTGCCTGGTATATTTCAAAAAATAAACTCCTGTGAGTCGGTCGTTATTATTGTTTATAAATGTTTTAGAAACAACTAGGAGAAGCTTTGTCGCAATAGCGTCCTGTTCTTTGTGTCTGATATATTTCCCGAGGCTACAGGCTCCATACTAAATCATATTAAACACAGACATCGGAACAGTAGCTTAAGGTGCCTGTCCATTGAAGAGATTGTGACGCGGAATATTAACCAATAGGATTTCATAAAATCTCCACTCCGCCTGGAGCCTCGTTCCGCTCAGTGGACAGACAGCCTAATCGTGGAAAACAAACACACGGGCAGGTGTTTTTAATTGTATAATATTATCTAGCTTATGCCCGCGGCTCCGGTTGTATGGATGCCAGTTATTGCAACCATTTACTTGAGCGCTCTGATGTTGTAAATGTGCGTAGCTAGTAAAATGGGATTATACTTAACCGAATTTGATGAAACTTGTGAATAATACTTTAAAACTGTGGTGAAGTAATCGAAATCTATTCACGGAGTTCTGTGTCAACAGGAGCATGGTTTTGGATTCATAAACTTTAAGTAGTAGCTAAACACAATTTATTTTTTATACTCGTATCTTCAAAGTTCCTGTATATCTTAGGACAACTCACACAACGCTATCTGATCCCAAACTAAGCAGAGCTTGTACTATGGAAACCAGACAATTGATAAACATACTAATAAATTTCTAAATACATACATGACACCCAGACACAGTATAAGCCATCACACAAAGTTTTATCCTGGGTGGGGATCGAACCCACAACCTCCAGCTTAGTAGTCAGGGTCGCTAACCACTAGACCAACAGACCTTTAGACCTAAACAATTTTACAATAGTAGAGATATGAATTACTTCATAGCCGAATAATAGTACGAAATACAACAACATTCGTGAAAAATTCACCGATAGTACATTCAGTTATTTCAAAAACAGTCGGTATTGGGCCAATTCTCGTTAAGCCTCACTTCCAAGGCCGTACGAAAAATATATCGGCAACTCCCGGAATTTATCGCTCAAAACTTCATGCATAGTACACCAGTTTGTTTTTGTTTGGCGCTTTTCCGAGGTGCGAATAAAGCAACGGTGAACACGTAAATATGGAAAAGTTATTTCCCGAGTTTCAACTTTCAAGGTTCAAATCACGGCTTATGGTTGATGGCAGTTTCAAACCTGCGAACTTCCAGGGTATAAGCGTTGTAATATCTTCCGATGAAATTTAAAAGGAAAGTTTTTTTTTAATTTTGATTCGAAATATGGGTCGTTTAATGGTTACTGGGAAGGTAAACATGATTGTATACTCACTGCCTAATGGAGCGGAAGCACGTGCGTAGGTTTTTTTTTTTTATTTTTACGACCAAGATGGCAAAAGTAAAAAGGTTTTTATGACCGTGATTTTCGCATTCGCTGATCCCTACACAATTAGTGTGGTAACTCCTTGATGAACCTGGTCTTCATGCTCTCAGAAACATTGTAATGTTTCTGCGAGGTTCATCAAGGAGTTATAGTTATAGTAATTTTTATAGACATTTCTTGCCAATTACTTTATTAATATAATAATTGCATTTTTGAAAGATACAAAAATTTGAAGTCCAGACCCAGGAATCGAACCCGAGACTTCTTTATGCCATCTAACCGGGACTAAGTTACTAAACCTCACATGCAATTATTGTATTAATAGAGTTACAGTTAGTTTAAAATTCTGTAGAATTTTGAAAGTTGGATGTGTTCCTTCACTCTTACGTCTACATTAATAATAATGGTTACTATTTACTATCATTCTGTACTTAAGAGATAAGCTAATTTTGTAGACTAAAAGCTATAATCCGATCTGTAGTCTAATAAAGCTTAGAATACTCACCCAAACTCCAACTCATCAGGCGTCAGCATAACGATATCATCGTCTATGGTCAGCTGGCATTCAGTCTCAATCTCATCGTACGGGAAGAATCTATTAGACAACTTGTTCTCTTTGGTTCGTATCACTTTGAGGGGCTTGTTTATCACTGGCCATTCGGAAGCTGTGGACAAAAATAATTTGTTAACATAATAATTCATGGAAATATGTGAAAATGTGACAATTAAAACAAAAACATGGAGATTATTCTTTTTGTATTTTTTAAAGCATTTCTTGCTAATACAATAATTGCATTTTTGAAAGATAGAAAAATTTGAATCCAGACTCAGGAATCGAACCCGAGACTTCCGTAGCCAAACCGGGGCCAGAAGCGAACCACCTATCTGGACTATGTTACTAGATATCAAATTCTTCTATCTCTTAATGCTTACGGGTTAGGCCCCTGTAGTTTTTGGCAAGAAATGCCTATAAAAATTACTTCATTTCTTGCTAATTTAAATCTATACTAATATTATAAAACTGAAGAGTTTGTTTGGTTGTTTGCTGAAAAAATAATTTTGTGTTGGGTGGCCCATTTATCGAGGAGTTAGGCTATATAACATCACGCTACGACCAATAGGAGCAGAGCAGCAATGAATAATGTTGGAAAAACGGGGAAAATTCAACACTTGGCAACATATCTCCGTTGGAATACTAGATACCGTGGATTCGATGTCCACGCCGAGCTTTCAATTTTATTTTTATATATGTATTATTTTGTAATATACAATACTTTCTTCTATACTACTTTTATAAACGAAAAAACTTAAAAGCTACTGGACCGATTTCAAAAATTCTTTCATTGTTGGGAAGCTACACTATTCCCGGGTGACATAGGCTTTTTATCCCTGTATTCTCACCGAAACGGAAGCTACGCGGGTGAAACCGCGAGACGTCCTACGCTAGTGTTTAATAAAAGAATCCTTCGGCCGTATACGATTATGGAGATTACTTCTGGATGTAATGACACATTAGGTATGTGTTATTTAGGAGACCAGATATTGGCCAAACGACAAAAATGGGGCTGACAATCCAAAGAGCGCTAGGCGAATCTATCTCAAAGACTCAGCTTCAAAGGAATGGTAAACCTGAAATAGACAAATAACCCTAAAACAATATATCCCAAAAGGTCAAAAGCTAGGCGTAAATTGAGTTGTCTATTGAAATAATTATAATACAAATAAGAGGTCTTCATTTACTGGTTAAACACAAATTGTATCGTTAACTAGAGACATAAAAAAACAGTAATCAGCATTTATAAATGTTATTATACGAAGTAACGCAATCTATGTCTGTCAATTCTAGAATATTAATTCCCTCGAGCCCTGCACAGTGATCCAAAGCAAAACAACATTACCATATTTATTCATATTTTTATGCAAATCGTGGTATTTGCAGCACGCAACATAGCCCGCAGATTACAAATTTTAATACAAACAAAACCTTTGATATGCAAAAGAAAGTGAAAATAAACGTTTCACGTTGGAAAAATCACAACGCGTTACATTCTATCGGCAGCCATACATTAAAACACAGATCTAATTACAAGCAACAATATAAAACAACCTTATTTCAAACACATTGGGTTTAATATCCAACGCGCACTAGGTACTGAAGATTCATCCATTTATAGCGAATTAAAAAGAGCTTTATCACAAAGGGCAACCGTTTATATTTATTTAGCAATATTATTTTTACTCTTGACACTTTGTTTTGTTGTATGCGTAGTTAAATCTGGTTTATCTAACTGATTTGCACATGTACATATTCAATAAGTTTTTATTAATGTCTGTATCGCTTATTCAAGAGAAGTGTTTGATGGATTCAAATAGAATAAGCATGGATAAGGTTGGATATTTAATTTATTCAGTATTTTTTTTAATATTAATACCTACTACTTAATTAATAATGATATACCAAGAGAGGATTTATAACTGACCTTGGGCTATGATGCTTCGCACTCTTCGCGCTTTATCTCAAAAACGGTTAAACATATAAAATATTGTTTGAATAAAATTTGTAAAATATTCAATGCTCTACATTTTTAGCGTAATATATTTAAAATAAAATAAGCGAAATATTTATAAAAAAAAGCTAGGCAAGAGCATGTCAGACCATACTCAGTGTAGTGTTCCGCAGCCTTGAATAATCACATAAGCAGAGAGCGTATGTTTATGGCACTTACGACCTTTTGTTGAGAAACGCAGTTTTTCAGCAATAACTCAATAACTAATAACAATATCCGAGTATGTCAGAATTTTTTGTTTAAAGTGCTCATTAAGCGCTACCTTTGTGATTTTTTCATATTTTTTGGTCACATGGTTCAAAAGTTAAGGGGGGGGGGGGGGGGGGACAATTTATGCAACTTTCGGAGCGATTATTTCCAAAAATATTCACTTAATCAAAAAAGTTTCTTGGAAACCTTCAAATTTTTATTTAAGTCTAAAAAACCTGTCGAATGATGTGCCACTTACATAGACTAAGTAGCGGCTACTACAAGACTCTTCCGGAATATATGAAAACAAAATATTAACTTCTGGTTGCCAGTTGCCTGTGTCACACACAAAACATATATTGCCGAAACGCCTCAGCAATCACGTACTTATTCAAGTTACTTTTTAAGACCATCTGTCAACTTTACGAAATACTTTAATCTTTCTTCGCTATTTCGCACGTTTTCTTCCATATATTGGTGTCCTTTTCCTGCTCTTAGTCTGGCCAGATGCGCCAGTACATCATTTATTCTACAGAGCAAGTCTCATTTCATCTGCATGTCAATTAAGGGATAACGATATTCTAAGACTAGATCACTTGCGGAATATCTTGAGATCACACTCTTTATAAATAATATATCTAGATGACATACTTATTGCTGGTCGAGAAGAGTTCGGAAATTATCCCTAGGGTTCGAATTTCGAAATATCCTATCATAGCATGTATAAGGAAATTCTTTACTTAAAGATCTGGCATAATATTAATCTTATTTGCACATTTGAACATGTAAACATGTACGTGAAAACGTCGAAACAGTATTCCGTGTAAATTGAAGTCCCTACCGTGTTGATGCTACACATGTTAGTATTATTTTTTGCACAAATTATAGTAGGTATTTCTTATAGGCATTTCTTGCCAATTACTTTATTAATAATATTCGATTCCGGGTCAGGACTTCAAAATATTCAATCTTTCAAAAATGCAATAAATTATTGTTAATTTTGCACAAATTGTTTGCGCAAGCATCTTCCTACTAGCTGGTCAAATCAAGCGTTTCGGCTGTTCTTTGTGCAGTCATTAGTCAGTTGGTATAATTTACGGCCGTGTACTCAAACGTCGCTTGTCGTCTTTTACTAACATGCTGTCACTTAATACTTTTTTTTAGCCAAAACACAGCTTATTATATTTCAAATTGTTGAGCTCTAAGAAATGACCGATTAGAATCTCCATTTATAATAAAGGGCAATCAAATTATTGTACTAGTATTTTTACGCTAACTTCAGAGCTGACACTTAGTCTGAATACAACGGAGTCTTTTTAAAAATAGTTCCAACGAACACGGAAAGAAATTACTCCAGCATTTTGCTCTAGTCCAATACCAAATTGAAGTTTTATAAAAAAGAAAAAAATACAAGAATTTCAGCGTAGATTCCGCTTTAGTTGTACTGTACGACTCTTTTAAAAAGAAATACTAGTTGTTGAACAATTAAATGAGTTGGATTTAATAGGTGAACAATTATGGCATTATGCTTGCTTGTTTTTCAAGGAGTTCTACTACCATTAGTACAAACCGGAAAACTTAATCACTATTTGTTTACCACACTACGTCTTAATCTCCATACAATGCAATCAACTGCATGGATTAAGTATTAGCAACCTAGAATATTTTTATACCATTACTAGCTGAACTCGGCCACGCTTCGCTGTGGCTTTTAAAGCCAGGAACACTCGCCAGCCTACCCAAAACATTCTGCTAAAGTTTCATCACAATCTGATCTATCTAACTGCCTCTGTGGCGCGGTGTACTTTGTGTCCGTGACTTGTATGTTTGTAAAGTCCCCCGTGACACAGGGCTTGAAAGCTTCTAAGCTACTTTATTGACAGATTAGTAGTATCGTTCTTTAACCTGGTTAATTTCTCGATAATGCTGGATCGCTACTGAGCCTTGGACCCTTTTGTAATAAGTTATATTTGGTCCGAAAGTTTGTAAGAATGGCTCGATGAATGCTGTCGTGCAAAAACTACAGAATGGATTTTGAAGCAATATAACTGTAGAAACGTGCTATTCTGAGGTATAAACTTATACATCAAAATATCACGAAACCCATAAAAAGCTAGTTTTCTAAAGACAAAGACTGGCAACAAACTCCTTCCACAAACTTTAAAAAAAATATAGACGTTGTTATTCAGAACACAACAAGCTTTTTCAATCTTCGTACTCATCTTTAGTCTTTGCAGGGCCCCTTTATTTTTCCCTTGCTTAGAGATAAGTCGTCCTTACAAAGTGTCATCCGCACGCGTGCGTGGGCCCTCTATGATGTACTAACTTTACGTGTTTGAAATGTGAAAGAACATTGCCGGGTTTCATTGCGGCTTTAGGACGTAAAAACATTAGAAGGACATACAACGCATTTTGATGTCGATGTATTTGATTTGTGCTTCAGCTTATATCTATTGTTATTTTATTTATTGAAATCTGTTAGTAATAATTATTTTTTTAAGCGACGGGTGCATAATGGCTAAGGCATTGGACTCACAATCGTGAAGTCTCAGGTTCGAATCGTAGCCATTATACTACCGACGACGACTTCTAAAATGAGCTGTTGAGCTTAGCTGGAGGGGTTAACAGGATTGCTAGGAATGTGGGACCCACAATATAACATTTCATCTATATAAAAACTAAAAGAACGGCCGCGTTGAGCGCGGATTGCTCATAAAAGGTTCCGTACCATTAGGTATCTATACAACATTAGATATTATATTATAATATCGAGCAGAAAATTTGTTGTATGGGAGTACAATTATTTATTTTATTCTGTTTTTGGTATTTGTTGTTTTAGCAAACACAGAAATACATCATCTGTGAAGATTTCAAATGTCTAGCTATCCCGGTTCATGCTATCGAGCAAAAATGGTAAAAAATCACGTTTTTGGTATGGGAGACCCCTTAAATATTTATTTTTATTCTGTTTTTTAGTATTTGTTATTATAGAGTCTAACTATCACAGATACAGTCTGGTGACAAACGGACGGACAGCGGAGTCTTTGTAATACAGTCCCGTTGTTCCTTTGTTGTTGTTGACCCTTTGGGTACGGAACCCTAAAAAGAAAAAAAACAACTGAGTTTGTATGAGTTACTTATTGCCCGTCTGCGGAGGACGGTTAAGTGTTTGACGTGTATGTATGTATGTATCCTTCTAATGTCCTTACGTCTGCTCATACCTCCTCAAGGGCTCAAACTATTTTAATAAACGATACGTCGTAATTAGTGTGACACTCGCGTCACCGAATCTGGTGTCTTTTTACTCTCTTTATGCAGACGAGTTTTTTTGACTTTTTTTTTAAATTTACGTTACCTACTGTTTTGCAAATAAAATGAGTTTGAATTATAACTAATCACAGGCTCTAAGCCCTGGAGAGATAAAAAAAAACTACCTTTAAAATATTTTCAGTACTCAAATTACAATGAATACATAATCAGCTTTTTATATTTCAACTATTAATTGTAGAGCTGTGTGAGGAAAAAGAAAATATTTCACGTTCCTAGATTAAGTGGCTTTCATTGTGAATAGATTTTTCCTTTTAACTGTATTGTATAAAAACCGGGCATAAACATGTCGGACCATGCTCAGTGTAGGGTTCCGCAGCCTTAAATAATTGCATAAGCAGAAGAGCCACTTACGCCCTTTTGTTGAGAACCGCGGTTTTTCAGCTATAACTCAATGACGGCATATCCGATCATGATTTTTACTATTTTAGTTTAAAGTATTTATTAAGCGCTACATTTGTGATTTTTTTCATATTTTTGGCCACAAATATACAAAAAAAATTATAATTGGATCTAATCCACCCCGGACACAGTTTATGCAACTTTCGGAGCGATTATTTCCAATAATATTCAATCAATCAAAAAAGTTGATTAAAAACCTTAAAATGTTTTCAAAAGACCTGTCAAATGATGTGCCACACGTTGGTGTTAGTGTTTAAAAAAATTACCGATTCTGTTACATGTATAAATGCCCTCCCTAAAAGTATTTATTTTTATTACATAGCTATCAAACTAAGCAGATAGAGACACAGACAGCCAGACGGACATGACGAAACTATCAGGGTTTTGCCATTTTGACTACGGAACCCTAAAAATAGACTTTTGTGATGAACTTCACAAAATAAAGTTGAAAATTTGTCGATTGAGCATTGCGAGGAATTAGCTTGCCTACATAGATACTTTGCTTACTATGAAATGACAAAAACGCGTACGACCGCTTGGTGGCAGAGACAGCTGACTAAAAATAAATACATGAAATATGAAAAAGCAAATAATCACAATCTTTAATGTCAATATTCGTGCGTTGTGAGCTCCGAGATTGGATGTTGCTCGAGGCTTCTATCAGATAGAGGTACGGATTGTGGATTTGTGACAAACGTACATATAATACATATTATTATCGAGAAATTGCTTCACCACATTCAACGTAACCACATAATACTGAGACTAAAGAAAGTAAGCTTCAAATAAACGAGCTCGAGCGGCTCACACATGGTTTATATAATTTTGTTTAAAGTAAAAATAAAATAAAAAATGATTTATTCACTTAGGAAGCAAAATACTACACTTGTGAAAAGTCGATTCTACATTTACTGGTAATTGCCTGTTCGCAAACAATAGGTAAAGCCCAGGAAAAGAACAGGCAATAAAAACTCGTGGCCACTCTTTTTAAATTGCCAATGTTTACAATGTTTCTCTCTTTATAAACTGTATATGCAGGTAAGGTGCTGCCACCATTATATTATACACCATATTAGAGTACTGATGCAAAAAAAAAAATTTTGCCTGATTTTTACCTGGACGATATCACCCGATGAGCAAAGTGGATATTACCCAGGTGAATTGAGTGAACATAATTGATGTCTAAGAAATGCAATGCAATGATTTCGAGGTGAAATGAGGATACTAATTCTCAGAGCACTTCCGACCAATTTATTTCGCAGGTGTACCGAGATTCCGTTTCCGTGAAAGATGTCTGCGTGCGTCGCTCGAGCAAAGTACATACGAAACTTACTTTCTGCACTTTCGTTGTTTTGTAACGTTCCAGAATAAAAAGAAAAATGTATTAGGTTAGTAAGGGTTGGCACATGACATGACGTCTGACCGGTGAAGGATTTTCTTTTATTTTCCGTCCCTTTCCGTCGTATTGCGGTAGAGCGAGAACACAAGTCTGTGACAAGAGGCCTAGATTCAGTGACGAGAAAAATGTAGTTCTCGGATCGAGACAGTTACCCGTATATGCGAACGAATTATCCTTTTATTTAAACCAGCAACAAAAAAAAAGGGTATGATAAGTTTAACGTTAGCGTTTTAAGAACATTCGATACGTACTTACAATGAAACGCTTGCGCTTTTAGGGATACAACCACTAACTTATTTACAGTTAGTTGTTGAATCCCCAAAAGCGCAATTTCCCACGTAGACACCACTTTGTTTAATTCACAAATTTTGGGTGTACTTTGTGTCCGTGACTTGTATGTTTGTAGAGTCCCCGCGACACAGAGCTTGTATCCTACAGAGGAAGTCATATTTAAATTCTCCTGCCTCTGCCTCCTGCCTGATCTCTCTAAATAGTCGTGCGTAGAAATGAATAGCGCCTAATAAGTTCTATTATGTCGGTAGGCTTGACAAATCTTATTAATAAATAGCTGTCCCGGGCAACTTAGTTTGCGTAAATTTTCCCCGTTTTTGCTACATTTCTCATTGCTGCTCCGCTCCTTTTGGTCGTAGCGTGATGTTATATAGCCTATAGCCTTCCTCGATAAATGGGCTATCCAACAGTAAAATATTTTTTCAATTCGGATCAGTAGTTTCTCAAACAAACTCAGCTTTATAATATTAGCATAGACTAGCTGTCCCTGCGAACATCGTACCGCCTCGTAACTTTAAGGAATCAGGTAGACATGTCATATCCAATCCTCCTACAACTTGAATTACATATATACTTCATAATACCCTCCAATAACCAATCCCTGGTAATGGTAGTATCGTAATATATTAATAATCTCGTCGACCATTAAATATAATGGCATAATGAAACCGTACTCCGTACCTAAGTACTAAGTACCGAGTAGATAATATCGTTCTCTCGTTCTACTTTATTGGTTTGTGCCCTTATTCAAAATACTCGTACGTTGATAACAGCACTTAATACTGGTCTCCTAATCGATTTCAATAGTCGTAGAATGGTGGCCAATCACATGATAGACTAACGAACTACGCAGAATATTTTTGTATGCGCAGTCAAAAGTGCACTCTCTATTCCCTCAATCTCATAGTCCGATGGGACGAAAGTCTGACACAAGCGGAAAAAGATTAGACGCATGACAAAGGGGTGTGACATTTTTCTAAAATGGCCACCTATATATGGACCTATAGTATAAAAATACAAATTTAAAAACACCTGTTTGGTAAATATTGATAAACTATCGCGATTTGTACACATTCTCACACATTAAGTCTACTCGTGACCACGGCCGTTGCAATACGGTCGAAACGTCGGGCAACAAACAAGGTAATTTACATTAAATTATTCAAGCGATTATATATTATGTATACTAGCTGTCCCGCGCAACTTCGAATGCGTAAATTTTCCCCGTTTTTGCAACATTTCTCGTCGCTGCTCCGCTCCTATTAGTCGTAGCGCGATGTTATACAGCCTATAGCCTTCCTCGATAAATGGGCTATCCAACCTATTCTGGCTATTCCTGAGATTAGCGCGTTTAAACAAACAAACAAACAAACTCTTCCGCTTTATAATATTAGTATAGATTAACGTGTTCGGTACCCTCACTCTCATAATCCAAAAATCCAACACGAATGCTGAGTTACTAGACGCAACCCCGATAGATTAAAGTACTCTCAAAGACTCCAAAGGGTACGTTTTCACCACAATCATACTAATATTATAAAGGCGAAAGTTTGTGAGTATGTGAGTGTGTATGTTTGTTACTTCTTCACGTCTAAACGGCTGGAGCGATTTCAATAAAATTTGGTATGGAGTTAGCTGACACCCTAGATTAACACATAGGCTAATGAAATGCGGGTAACACCGCGGGGCACAGCTAGTAATTAAATAAATGGTTATTGAACATACTAAAAATTCAATGAAAGGCAACAAACCGTTTTGTTTTCCATTTTGGAAACAATCAATTCTACTCGGGCGTGACTCCAATCCTCGACTTACGGATTCCGTTTCGTATCTCTTTGGACCAACTAAGCTACCTTGTCCTGCTCGCAGTTGTCAAGTTCTACCTCTATAAGTTCGAAATAACGTCATCAAACGGCACCATCTACCTTATAGAAAGAAAGAAAAGAAAAAGTACTTAAGCTATATCTGAATGAATGAATCCCTATTTCTCTTGATCACGCCATAACTTAAGAACGACTTTACCGATTTCATTATTATTATTTTTTTATTTTCTAATACTCTGTAGACGGTAAAATGTCACAAGTACGTAAAAAAAGGGGCGGTACGAAGTTCGCCGAGACAGCTAGTCATAAATAAATATTGTGTAAGTATATTTTTAAATTGAGCTCTATAGAATATGGATTAATTGGGCCTACCCGTGACGACGGCCGTTGCAATACGGTCGAAACGTCGGGCAATCAACAAGGTATTTTACCTTAAATTATTCACGCGATTAAGACCCGTAGTATATATAATTTAATAATGTGTACAAATCGCGAAAGTTTATCAACATTTAAGTCCCTATCTTTAATTGAACTGGACACCTCTATAGAGTATGCAGGTTCATTTTGCTACGTTCAAACTAACGAACTGACGAAATCTCAACGAAAACTTAATATATTTGATTGAGAAAGACATTTCACAGCTGTGTAAGGAAAAACATTTCCGCCCCTCTAATTTGAATTAGACTTGTAAATTGAGTAAATTTTGCGAATACAAAAACAAAAATAAAACTTCTTACTTTTGTAGCAGGTAAGAAAAAACATTGTTGCCACAAAACCGCAGTAAATGTACTGAAAAAAATAATACAATCTTTATTTTATTTTTTTCACGCTCACGTTTCGTTTTGAAGAATTCGAAATTCTGTACAAATGCTAACAAAGCTCAAAGAATTGCGTATTAAGGAGGCGTTCTACGTTTTTTATTTAGCAAAAACATTTCTTATTTTACACCAATACTTTTGAATTCGATGTAAATATTGACATATGTAATATGTAATCACACTAATATTATAAAGGCGAAAGTTTGTGAGTATGTGAGTGTGTATGTTTGTTACTTCTTCACGTCTAAACGGCTGGACCGATTTTCATAAAATTTGGTATAGAGTTAGCTGACACCCTGGATTAACACATAGGCTAATAAATCGCGGGTAACACCGCGGGGCGCAGCTAGTATATTATATAACTAGCTCTCAGGAACTACTGGTCCGAATTGAAAAAATATTTTTCTGTTGGGTAGCCCATTTATCGAGGAAGGCTATAGGCTATATAACATCACGTTACGACCAATAGGTGAGGAGTAGCAATGAAAAATGTTGCAAAAACGGGGAAAATTGACGTACCTATACGAAGTTGCGCGGGACAGCTAGTAGGTATGTAATAAAGACAATGTATATTAATATTGTGTCCCTGACTTTAGTAGGACCGAGAAGATCGTGATATCTGCGAGGTTAAGCAACGTTACCACTGTCGGTCTATAGATGGGTGACCGTTTTCGAACATTGTCATACCCCTCCGTGGCTCGAAGAGTACGTTAAGCCGTCGGTCCTGAACTCAATCTCTCTCCGGCCGTGTCAAATTTCCAGCCCATTGGACTATAAGAGTGAGGGAATAGAGAGTGCACTTGTGTCTGCGCACACACTTGTGCACTATAATATTTCCTACGAAGTTCGCTAGTCTCTTATGAGATTGGCCGCTGTAACCGAAATCGGCTAGGAGTCCATTATTATAGTGTTTTATAAAGAACTTTTTGTCGGAAATCCTATTTTTATTGTACCTACATAAAATCGCATAGATCTCTTCATTTACATGCAGGTTTGTTTTATCATCCATCATTTGTAGTTTTCAAAAAAAAATGATGAAAATCGTCTATTTATAATTTGCAAAAAATATGTTAGAAACATCAATGCTGCATACTTTAAAGCATAAATGAACCTCGTAACTTTCTTAGATTATGAAATATAGCAGTTTTCGATTTTTAGTTTTAATTTTTTTAAACAAAAATTCCAACGCATTGGAAAAAGTTATTTATACTAAAATAATTATCTTCACTTACTCTATGCACCATATAAATTTGACATCCCTTTTCTGTGAAATCTAGAAACCACAACGATATTAAGTTTTATCTGGATATTATGTCGTTAGGGTTGACACATTTTAAAGCGTGATACCATGACGTCAGAATTCGCGACGCTTTGCACTCTGCTTTCTGGCAACAATGAATTTTACCTGACTGTTAGAAAGGGTTATCATGTTTATCACGCGTACTCTTGTATTCTTTATTACCTCGTATCTCACAAACCACTGAACGAATTTATATAAGTAATGTGTCGTTAGATTCGTCTTGACCGCCCAAGTGTTCTTAGATAAGTGACGTTTATAAAAACAAACATAGCGGCAGTGAGATGTCAAAAGTTAGTTGTATAGAACCACTTTTGTTTATTTTTTTGATGTATCATGTAATTGTTGCTATTCGTATTAAGTAGGTACTAAACAGGGGCGTAGTTTGCTTAAGAGGAGCCCAGTATCAAAATTTGTCGGAGGGTCTGATGTTCAATGGCTCTGGCGGCCAAAGGAGTAATGTAAGTTGCCCGCACAAAACCTACAGGAATCACATGCACATGCTTGTGATTCCTGTAGGTTTTGTGCGAGCAACTTACGCCGTAAACGAAAATAAAAATTACAAAACCAAAAACCCGATTATATTTATTTCTAATTTTGATGTACCTAGTGTCACTTTCACAAATAAAACGAATCTAACGATACCTCTCAAGCTAAAATCCATCAAGCCATTTAGGCTCTAGAGCGTGCCCAAGAAATATACATACATACACTCAAAAAACATAACCCTCCTTCTAGCGCAGTCGGGTAATAAAGAATGAGTCGACAATATTTCGTAACAACTCTATAATGTTATTAAAATATATATATTACGGGTCTTAATCGCTCATCGGTCTTAACAGCTCAGCGTCGCCTCCGGACGCGACGCTGAGCTCAACTAGTCTTCCCGTGACCACGGCCGTTGCAATACGGTCGAAACGTCGGGCAATAAACAAGGTATTTTACCTTAAATTATTCACGCGATTAAGACCCGTAATATATATATTTTAATAATGTGTACAAATCGCGAAAGTTTATCAACTCTATAATGCACCGAATCATACAACGATGTACTAACAATTCGTACTGTGGAATTTCACATAAGGAAACGTTACAGCTTTATTTGTACAATTTGGCGGTTTTATCGCCCAGGGCGCTCACTTTCATACAATCTTTGTACAGAATTACGAATATATTACTGACTGGTTTTAGCTCGCGGCTTTTCTTGATGTCGGAAAACTCCCTTAGGCTGCGTTGCTACACGCACCGGGTAAGCGCACGCCACGCGTGTCAGCACCCGCGTCTAACACGCATTGAATTTTTTTATATATAACTAGCTGTCCCGCGCAACTTCGTATGCGTAAATTTTCCCCGTTGTTGCAACATTTCTCGTCGCTGCTCCGTTCCTATTAGTCGTAGCGCGATGTTATATAGCCTATAGCCTTCCTCGATAAATGGGCTATCCAACAAAAAAAGATTTTTTCAAATCGGACCAGTAGTTCCTGAGATTAGCGCGTTTAAACAAACAAACCAACAAACTCTTCCGCTATATAATATTAGTATAGATTTAAGACGAGTGAGAGTTTCGAGTCCCTATTTTTGCGTTTTCCGGGAAACAAACTTTGACACACATTTTGTAGCATTCTGACCACGGTGTCGGTTTTCTCATCAACTATGATTTTGCCATAGGTTTCCAGCGATGCGAAACGATTGTGAAGTTCCAACTGGAACTTTCCAGAACCTAAAGCTATCTGGGGCGACATAGGTCGGAGAATAGGCTTCATCTTCCGCAGTCTCTCGGTCTTCAAATTGATATTTAGAGCGCCTCTGACCAGTCTGTGGTCGCTTCCGGTATTAAACCTGTTGATCACCGAGATGTCTCTAAATATGTGCCGCTTGTCCGTAATAATAAAGTCTATCTCGTTCCTTGTCACACCATCAGGACAGGAATCATTTTTTCGAACCCCAGTCGATTCCTTCGCGGTTTAAAAGAGGTTTAGTCTGTGTCTGGGTGTAATTTATCTAGAAATATATATAAGTATGTTTTTCTGTTGTATGATTGCCATAGTATAGGCTCTGCCTAGTTTGCTTGGGATCAGATGGCGTTGTGTGAATTGTCCCAAGATATAAAAAATGAAGATGTTTAAAAAAAAATCTCTATATTTTATAAAAATACTAGATGACCCGCGCAACTTCGTCTGCGTAAGTTTTCCCCGTTTTTGCAACATTTCTTATTGCTGCTCCGCTCGTTATTTCTCCACTATTTAATGGATGTTATTATACATATAAACTTTCCTCTTCAATCACTCTATCTATAAAAAAACCGCATCAAAATCCGTTGCGTAGCTTTAAAGATTTAAGCATACATCGGGATATAGGGACAGAGAAAGCGACTTTGTTTTATACTATGTAGTGAATAAGCATATCTATCTGCCGAAAGATACTATTAAAATGATAGTGGAAACTACATCAAGATTCTTTACATAGTTTAGCGCATATAAGTTGTAGGAAATGAATCAAGTGGTCACGATACAACACCAAGGCGTATTCGTGGGCGATGGCAGTCACGTCCAATAAAAAACACGCGTAATTAGCAATCGTCTTCTGTATATACAACGTGTAACAGAAAAGTGTGGTCAAATTTGATTAGCTGATAGTGTATGCTATCAGTATTACAACTAACATGGTGCCAAATCCGTTTGCATTATTATTAATAATAATAATAATATCTTGGGACAACTCACACAAAGCTATCTGATCCCAAACTAAGCAGAGCTTGTACTATGGAAACTAGACAACCGATAAACATACTTATATATTTCTAAATACATACATATTATAGATAAATAACACCCAGACACAGAATAAACCATCGTGCTCATCACACAAAGTTTTATCCTGGGCGGGGATCGAACCCACGACCTCTTGCGTAGCAGTCGGATACACTCCCACCGCGCCACAGAGGCAGTATTACATAGTAACAGGGTTTTCACTTGTTAAATTTCAGTAGCGAAAGGCCTATGACATAATTATACTTCCCCTAGTACAAAATTCGATTTGATTATTATAGTTTTAAGTCATAGTTTTTTTTAATTATTAACTTTTCATTGATAAATAAGCGATAAAATATAAATAAATTTGTAAGGTACTTCAATTTTGATAAAATTAGATCTATCAACACACAGTTCCAACTACTGAAGGTATTGCAATAGTAAATTTGGCAGGTAGATAATTAATATGAGGCAAGCATTCACCAAGAAAGGATTTTCCAAAATTCAACCTATAGGGGACAAAACGGAACGGGGTGTCAAAGTTTGTTGGGAGAGTGGGTGAAGAAGAGGTTGAGATTTAACGCGGGCGAAGCCGCGGGTAAACGCTAGTCTAAAATAGGCGTATCAATTAGATATTCCTCTAGGGGACGAAACGGGGGTCCAAAGTTTGTTGGTAGAGTGGGTGAAACAGAGGTTGAGACTTGCCACGGGTAAAGCCGCGGGCGAACGCTAGTATAAAATAAGCATATCAATTAAATACCTATTAGTTATATTTCGGGACTTAATCGCGTGAATTATTTAAAGGTACGAACCTTTTATTTACCCGACGTTTCGATCGAATTGCACCGATCGTGGTCACGGGTCGACTGAAAGGTTCGTACCTTTAAATAATTCACGCGATTAAGTCCCGAAATATAACTAATATGTATAAAAATCGCGAAAGTTTAAAAACTTTAATTAAATACTTACTCTTAAAATGATAGTGGAAACTGCATCAAGATTCTTTGCAGCGTTTAGCACGTAGGTGTATAAAACGAATCGAGTACTTACAATGCGATACGTCGTATGGTTATTATTTACAGTAGTTTAAGTACCTACTATAATTTCAAAATGGACAATACAGTCGGACTATGTTTGATGTATCAATCATTAGGGTAATAGGTGTACGTAAATCATCATACAAGAAAGGGTACCACGTATAGGTACTTACTACACTACACTTGTAAACGTTGTAAATATGGGCAATTTGAAAAGAGTGGCCGTGAGTTTTTATTGCCTCGTTCTTTTCTCCGGCTTTACCAATAGTTTGCGAACCGCCACCTTTAGGTGCAGGTTCGTACCACGAAAGAGGCAGGAGACCGAGACGGGAGACTGCGACAAGTGTCTCGGTCTCTTCTGCATGTACTGTGGGTCGAGACCGAAACCGCAACCGAAGCTACTATTCATACTATTACTGCGTACAAGACACTACTTGTCCGGGGCAGCGACCGTCTCGCAGTCTCGCAGTCTCATGTCTCGCGTCTCTGTCTCCTGTCCCTATCGCGGTGTTCGCACCGCGATAGGGACAGGAGACAGAGACGCTACGTTAAAGGTGGCGTTTCGCACCGCGACTTAAACACTTGTCGCAGTCTCCCGTCTCGGTCTCTTATCTCGGTATCCTGTCAATGTAGCGGGACGAACTCAAACCTTTTATACATGTACATGTAGAATCGACTTTTCACAACTATTGTAGCTGTCGCATAGCTTTTATCGCGGGCTTTGAGCGCGGCGACCGAATCAAGAAATTCCGTAACGAAAATAAAACCTAACACCCCCCATTCCGCCTACCATGTAGCTCGGCCGAGCATTCGCTTAACGTACCTATATGTATATGGTACGACTGTACGAAGCTCGCACGGATCGAGACGAGCTGCTCTGAAATGTAATAAATGTTTTTTTTTTTTATTACATAAGTTGATAAAAATGCTATGCGGCAGTCGCCGAGTGCCACACTTTTTTTATTATTATTATTCGTAATACGTAGCGATGACTAACTATAATGTTACCCCATGACTCTGTCCTCATGCATTTATTATGGTAAGTCTAAATATTCTTCCGTGAAATAGTGATGTGATCACATTACTACTTCGGTTAAAGTTCACTAGCAAATGAGACTTACGAACTAGTACAGTGACATTCAAATATTTGCCAAACAAAGATTTCTTGTGACACCAAAACTTTTATTGGCTAGTGTAACGTTTATCAGCAGAAACTCTTTATACGTTGCAGGTAGTTATGTTAATCCAGGATAGGGTCTATCTGTGTGATAAATATCATTTTAATCCGGTTACCGGTTCGGGCGTGATTGAGTAATTAATAATTGCCTCCTGACCGAATATCGGTCACGCTGACCACTTGAAATGCCTACGCATGATATTATTTATAGTGCTTACGGTTGAGAGCAAAAATATGCGCACTGTAATTCCCTCACCCTTTAAGTCTGATGGGACAACAGTCCGATAGAAATAAAGTGGGTTTAACTAGGATTTAATATTAAAAAAAAAATCGGAGAAGTGCGAGTCGGACTCGCCCACCGAGGGTTCCGTACAAATTTGTAGGTATCTATACTAATATTATAAAGCTAAAGAATTTGTTTGTGTGTTTGAACGTGGTAATCTCAGGAACTACTGATCCGAATTGAAAAATTATTTCACTGTTGGATAGCCCATTTATCGAGGAAGGCTATAGGCTATATAACATCACGCTACGACAAATAGGAGCGAAGCAGCAATGAGAAATCTTGCAAAAACGGGAAAAATTTACGCAGACGTAGTTGCGCGATTCAGCTAGTATTTTATAAATAGTTCAGGAATCAAGTCTCGCAGTTTTTAAAAGAAACAGCCGAATCTTTTTTTTATGTTAGTTTAGAAGTTTGATTTTTTCAGGGCTTCAAGGGGCTGTAGACCCGACTATATGACTTTAATTTCAGTTTTAATTTCAACTTGCTACCTCCACTCGTTCTCGACAACAAAGTGGTCCTATAAGGATTCCGTCTTTCCTAATGAGGTACGCAAACCTAAAAAACACAAATTTTAGCGTAAACGTCATAAAGATACATTGCTTTTCCCGTTCGGCCATTTGTTGCGCTTAGTTCTTGGCAATTGATTTGGACAAGATTGTTAAAATTATAAAGATAATTTCTTCCGAAAGTGAAAAATGGAAATAGTAGTTACTCGTATCAAGTTTTTTCGATTTTGTGACTTCATTAATATTTCAACTTTGAAATAAGTAAACTCAAAGATACTTTAGCAAGAAGACGTCATCAATTAACCTGTACCTACATCTACGGATACAGAATTGCCGTAATGTGCTCCTGTCTATGGAATATACAGCTTTGCAACTATGTCGTCCTACCCGCGTCGTCATATCCGCCTATAAACTACTACTAACATGGGCTTCCCTTTGACTACTAGTACCAACGGTACTACAGGAATAACGTCACATAATACTAAGATTACAGAAGACAAGCTTCATACAAATGCGGTTGAGCAATGCACGCAAAGACCTCATTTACGAAAACGAAATTTCGAATCAGTTCGAACGTCTTTGTTGACCCCGCCACACCTTAACCGACTGTAATAGGTATCTAAATTACAAAGAAATATTAGACTAATATTTCTTTTTTACCCAAATTACCAAAAAATATTAATTTTAAACTAATATTTATACAAATTTTTAAATATATTCTACCATTCTTTTTTTAATATTTATACCTACCTAATAAATGTTCTTGGAATCTTTCAATTGTTTGGGTGAACGCGATAATCTCAGGAACTCCTGGTTCTAATTGAAAAAATCTTTTAGTGTTGGATAGTCCATTATCGAGGAAGGTTATAAGCTAAAACGGAGAAAATTAACGCAAACGAAGTTGCGAGGGTCACCTACTGTATAATATGCAGTATAACTTTAAGGCTTTAAACTATTCAAAGTAAGGCGAAGTGAATATAGCCTAAACAATATTTAACCATACGAAACAGCATACCAAAGAATTAACATGTCTAGATTATATTATACCTTTAATAATTATGCCAAAGTCGTTATGCGAAAGTATACCTATTAGGACAAAAAAATTATGCGAGTCAAGGGTTCGACCAACCAAATTCCAAACCTGTTTCGAAAATACGTGATCGTGATAGATGTCAATGTGTTTCTTGCTGATAACCATACGAAACAGTATACCAAAGAATCAACATGTCTAGATTATATTATACGTTTAATAATTATGCCAAAGTCGTTATGCGAAAGTATACCTATGAGGACAAAAAAAATGCCAACCAAATTCCAAACCTGTTTCGAAATTTCGTGGTCGTGAACGATGTCTATGTGTATCTTGCTGGTGGTAGGTCTAAGCCATAGGCCGCCTTGGTTGGTCCACCACTACAGTGTCAGTTTTTCTTCCATATTCTTATCACTGTATTTCGGTTGAAGGGCACTGTAGCAAGTTTAATTTCTGGGCAAATGAGAGTTACGAACTAATGTACTCGTATCAAATGAGGGCTGCCGTACGGTGACATTCAGATCTTTGCCAAACAAGGATTTGGGTGGTACTGATACTGTTATGGGCGAAGACCTGCTCGTCTCTTCATGTCATGGTGCGTTATCTTCGCTTCAGTAGTTTAAAAAAAAAGTGTGCGTTGTTGGAAAGCACAGACGAAGCACACGTATGAAGTTTTCCTTCGCCTTCTGTACTCTCGTTGTTTGTGGTAGTATTCTAATCGGATCAGTGCATAGATTAGCTGACCCCATCCTTCCTATAACAGACTAGATTGTCTTTGTTACATTGTATTATGTAAAGTAGCCTTTTGATCTTGTCCTTTTGTGCGCTTACGGGCGAATACTCAACCGTCACTCAGTTTTGAGACGCCCTTAAATCTCTTGGTGTCACTGTCACTTGAAAGTGAATAGCAGCGATAGAAATAGTTTTGAGCCTTAAATTAAAGTGCCGGTTTCTAATTCACCTAAACTAAAATGTTAAATAACAAAGTTGTTTAGCAAATTGACAAAAGTACGAGTATTAGCTGGAATGGTTGCAGGCAACTTTGTTACATTTCACATCAATGATGTTATAAGTAAAACGATGTCATTATAGAATTTTATAAGCTACGCTTTATAGGGTCGCGTAAATATTTTATTTTAAGGCTAAATACCTTTGTTTATTGGCCGACGTTTCGACCGTATTGCAACGGCCGTGGTCACCGGTAGAGTCTACCCGTGACCACGGCCGTTGCAATACGATCGAAACGTCGGGCAATTAAAAATAAAATATTTACGCGGTTAAGACCCGTAGCTTATAAAATTCTATAATGTGTACAAATCGCGAAAGTTTACAAACATATACAACGGTGTCAATCTGTTACAAGAGCTCAGCAAGCGGTCCCTTAAAAGTTATATGTTGAAATATATGTCAGTATCGCGTCGTCGGCAACAGATGAAGCAACGAATTAGATTTTCGCTCGTTATAATTAAATCATGCTTTCCCACTTTAACGATTTTTTATAATAGTGTGACATGGCAATATAAAGGCTATCTATATATGCATTAGTTTGCCGTTTTTAAAAATCGAATGTTGTTTAAGTAGCTAAGGTTACTTATAACATATTGTTTTACATCCATTTCGCCTTAAGTATAGGCAAGAGGATTTCTTTCGAAAAAAATATTTAAATGGTTGTATTTAATTTTTTGAAACGTCACAAATAGAGATGCGTCGAAGTGTAAGACAAGGGGAAGTCGTATCCCCGAAACTGTTTACCAACCCTCTCGAACATGTCTTCAAGACACTTGATTGAACTGAACAGAGCATAAACATAAACTGTGAGTACATCTCGTACCTTCGCTTTGCCTATATCTGACTGTGAGTATATCGTCATAGTAGCGGAGTCGCTGGAGCAACTCAGCGAGATGCTGCACAGCCTCAATGGAGCCTAGACGTGTGGGCCTCTGCATGAATTTGGAAAAACCCATAGTCATGTTAAATGAACATGTCATGCTGAGACCAATTTATGTCGAAGGGTCGATACTCGAAGTTGTCCAAAAATACATCTATCTTGGGCAGGTAATCCAGCTTGGTAGAAACAACTTTGATAAAGAAGTCGACAGAAGGATCTAATTGGGTTGGGCAGTGTTTAGCAAACTTCGTCGTGTTTTCACTTCGCCTTTACCGCAATGCCTGAAGACCAAAGTATTTTAGTGCGTCCAACCTGTTATGACCTACTGTGCCGAGACGGGGACACTTACGGTTGGGCTAGTCCACAAAGTCCGCAGCGGGCGAGCTATGTTTGGGGCAATGAGATCATCCGACAAAGAACTACAGTTACCGACATAGCTCCCAGGTTAAGCACGTTGAAATGGCAATTGGCTGGTCATATTATTATTTTTTAATTGTATCCCACATTACTAGCAATTCTGTTAACCCCTCCAGCTAAGCTTAGGAGTAGGTTCACGTCCGTAGTATAATGGGTAGGATTCGCGAACCCGCGACCTCACGATTGGGAGTCCGATGCCTTAGCCATTAGGCTTCCGCCGCTTATTTGCCGAAAGACCAATAGCTGATGGATCAAACGAGTCCTAGAATGGAGACCGCGACTCAGTAAACGAAAGGTAGGACGGCCCCTAGCCAGATGGACCGGCGACCTAAAGAAAGTCGCTGGGATGGACTGGACAGATATTTTAAAAACATTTTATGGTTTCTAAAAACTTTTTTGATTAAGTCAATATTTTTAATTAATAATCGCTCCGAAAGCTAAATAAATTGGGGGGGGGAACAATTTTTATTTTTTAATTTAAATATTTTTGGTCATATGGTTAACCGTATGACCAAAAAATATAAAAAAATAAATAAAAAAGTAGCGCTTAACAAATATACCGTCATTAGGACATGCTCTTGCTCGGTTTTATTTAAATATAAAGGTGATTTAGCTTGGTTTTTTTAAATATAAAGGTGATTTAAACAAGCAATGTGTCGCTGTACCTTTATCGAAGCATTGCGGCATATTTTTCACCAAAAACTGCAGCTCACATAAACCAAATTTATAGCTTTTATAGCCCATGTACATCTCTGCTCTATAAATTATCCCTTTGCAAAAAAACATCGATCCATTACTCTATAGCTGTGTTTTATGTGCGTAGTAATAAAACGGCGAAAATTAATTAGACTCTTTAAACCTCAACAATTAGGTACAATAATTAATATTTGTTATAATAAGGCTGAAAAAGGTTGAAACCACTTATGGAAAATAATTAACAACCAACAAAAGCATTTATGTTTTAAAAGGTACACAGATTTGTAGTCCTTTCATCCCAGTAAATATATTTTTAAAAACCCTAAATATATGATAGGTAAGAGAGAACTCAAAAGCCATCATAAATGAGGCGCGCTTTATCCAAGCCTTCAAGGCTCACAATATTATACATAACTTTATCCTCTTTTGAAATAATATAAAACCTAGCTATTTTAATATGGTCTTCTTTGAAGAGAACATATTTTACGTGACGGTCAAGGTGTAAAATCGCTACAAAAGAAGTAGGTACTCCGACTGGGAAAATAAATTAAAATGGCATAGAAACGAATAATTCTACAGATAAAATGACACTGCTAAAACTAGCTAAAAAACGTTGGTTTTTTTGTTTTCATAAAAAAAACCAGTAAAAGAAATAGCCGTTTATAAATTACACTCAGATTTGTGACCTGTAGTGAGAAGAATTCATAGACCTCTGCTCGACCCAGAGAAAAGAAAAAAGGTAATGGACGCAGTTTTAGTCCGTTGACTCCTTTAAGGACCTATGTACTGTGTGGTGTCTTACAGCAGAGGATCCAGGTTGCTGTGCAGCCTCGGGGTGCGGCATGAACCTATACTAGACTATTTTCTGTTCTATATTCCATTTTCCGAACAATCAAAAACGTTATACCCGACTACAACAATTTTTCTAGGCCGTCTCAGAGCACACAATCTATACCTACTAATATTATAAAGAGGTTGTAGGGGGTTAATCTCTGGATCTACTAAACCGATTTTAAAAATATTTTACCAATAGAAAGCCACGTTATTCGTGAGTGTTATAGGCCCAAGTGGGCACGGGTCAGCTAGTCGCATAGAAGAGAACAGATTATTTATATGAATTGTTTACTTAATGTCATGGAAATTTTATTGTCAACCGTAAACGTCAAAATTATTTTGACGTCTCTACTATTTCATTGTATTTTATGAAGAGATACGGAGATACTATGCAAATATAGAGTTAATGCAAACAAAACTAGCGATGTTTGGTATCAATTAAATGTGATAATTAAGTCCTTTCACATCATACACAGCATATTTACAAACAATAAGTAAAAGTCCCCTATTTAGCAGATTACCATACGCTTGTGAACATCACAATGGAAGAAAATGTAGCCTATGTCACCGCACTATAATAACGTATCGTTTGATACCTCATTCATCGAAATCGGATAACTAAGTAGTTTAGGCGCAACAGTAGAACAAACTAATAAAAAAATTAATTATAAAAATAAAAAAACCACCTACACAAAAAAGATGAAAACAAGATACGTAGGGGATCTTGTTTCTATCTTTTTATAATTATATAATTTCATACAGACGGCGGCATTAATGAATCTCGATAAACTTAGTAAAGTGCCTAGTGGCTTTTTTATTTTTTTTATTTAATACTTTTTAGTAGTTGTAGAATGTAACCGATGTAACAACGTAACTTTTATCACAGCTATTGTCAAGTATTGAAAATTGAAAAAAAAATGGTTGATATCTAACTTTTTTTTGTATTACAGCCATAATCATGTTATACCTTTTTGAAATGCTTAATTTGATACCCATTGCAGCATTGAAAACAAGTTTTTTTTTCACACCTCTTTATTTTGACATCTCACAGCCGCCATGTTTTTAAATCCGTTCAGTGGATTGTGAGATATCAGGTAATAAAGAATATTACATACATACATACCAGATACGCGCGAAAAACAATATTATTTTAGTCGGGTAAAAACAATATTCTCCGTTTTTGGCTTCGTCGTAGTCGGGTAAAAATAAATAGAATACTTACAAGGAGGTGGAGGCTTCTTCTGGTTATTCCAAACAACCAGTATCTTGGCGAGGCTCGGTGTTCGCACCAACTTGGTGACGAGAGCGAACAGGCTGTCGACCCGGTCGTACGTCAGTATGACCGCGGTGAAGCCGGGCGACTTGGATGCTGTTACCGGCAGAAACAGTGGATTCACTGGCCCGTACTGAAACAAATTAAAAAGTTCGATTAACTATCGTTTGGTAAAAAATACACTACAAAATAGTCATATGAATTGTAACAGTAGATACTGCTGGAACAAAACCAATTTTATGGAACTCGTTAAATATCATTTTATTTTTTGGAACGAAGTTCCTTATCGCGCGTTGCGAAAGGGGGCTAGACGGAAAAAATTAAGACCAAAAGTTGTAACGACACTTTAAGACCAAAAGTTGTAACGGCACTTTTTGCTATAGTTGTAAGCCGTGCGGCGTGCGCGTGTTTCTCTGTCTGTCTCTCTCTCTCTCTCTCTCTCATAGACAGCAAGCCAGTTATTTTCGATTGGTCTTTCTATTTCGCATTGAACAGTGTGGTGTCTCGACGATAAAAAAAAAAAAAAAAAAAAAAAAAAATATATATATTATTACAATTCCTTCACTAATTAATCGAAAGGAACTTCGTTCCATCCGGGTGACAAGGAGAGGTGTCAAGGGGACACCTCTCCAAGTTTTATTTTTGTACTACGATATGAGGAGACGAGCTAGTCGTACGCATGATGGTAAGCGTCGCGTTAGCCCATAACCGTATCAGTGCCACCCAAATCCTTGTTGGGCAAAGATCTGAATGTCACCACACCGCACTCCTCATTTGAGACATTAGTTCATAAATCTCATTTGCCCAGTAATTACACTTGCTACAGTGCCTTCAAACGAAACACAGTGATGTGTTAACTAGGATACGGAGGTTTTATCGGAACCGAAGTCGGAGTAGGAGTTTTTAAATTTGGTTTTTCGAATTCGTAATTAATCTTCGCAGCGGCTGCCTCATGCCTCTTAGCTAGGACCTCCGACTAAAACCTTCGATTTAAAAGCGTACCTCCGTTAAAAGCATTTAAAAGTGTCAGAGTCTGAAGTGTAAAATCTATCGGAAGTTCCGACCTTTCGGAGTCGAAGCTCTGTAACATCACTGGTGTTAACATCACTATTTCACGAAAGAATAATTGACACTGTTGTGATACCGACCAAGATGGCCTATGGCTTAGACCTACAACTGGTTAAATAGTAAAGTCCAAACAAATTTGTTGCTAATATAATAAGTATTAGTATATTATGTATTAGTATAATAAGTATTAGATCGGTCTATTTGTGAACACAGCTTAGTCAGAAACGGGCAATTGAGACTCTTAAGGTGGGTACTGAACTGACTAACGTTACGCGGTGTAATGTTACAAGGTACCAAGCGAGCATTTGCACAGTCATTAAGTTACGAGCAGTTAAACGAACAAACACATCCGACAAACGACCCGCTCGTTGCTCGCCGCGAATGCTACATTAGATCGCGTAACGTTGGTCAGTATTCATACTAACATGAAAAGTTTGTTTGTTTGAACGCGATAATCTCAAAACTACTTGATCGTATTGTTTTTTTTATTTTTAAAGACAATTGGAGTAGGGTACGAGCCCTGTGTCGCGGGCGACTTTACAAGCATACAAGTCACGGACAGAAAGTACACCCAGACTCGGAACAAGAATTGGGAAATCGAACCCGGTGAGAGTGTGTCCGACTGCTACGCAAGAGGTCGTGGGTTCTATTCCCACACGGGACACCACTTTGTGTGATCCACAAATTGTTGTTCCGAGTCTGGGTGTACTTTGTATCATCCGTGATTTCTATGTTTGTAAAGTTCCCCGCGACACAGGGCTTGCACCCTAATGCGGGAGTCGTCCTTCTAAAAAAAAAAATATTCGGCCATTATCTCGCAAAATGTAACAGTAGATGTGTGTAGTACACATTCACAGTATGTTGTTATATTATTATCTCGATCCATTAACCACGACCTCGTCTCAAAGGCGAGAATTTCAGAAACACTGCTCTTCACACAATATAGCATGCACGTTAATATTATGTTACCAACAAGGTAAATATGTACGCTTACGAACTAATTTAATTACAAGTCCAAAAGTTATTTTACCTCTCTGTTTGTTTTAAGATTTAAAGCCAGTTTGTGCTTAAACCGCTGTAGGTACCAACTGTTATGATATTTGGCACGGAGACAGCCTAAACTCTGCCGACAGTTAGTCTATTACAGAATGGTTTGTTACCATAATCCACCAAACACATTCTTACACAGCGGACACATTCTAACGACTGTTGGCTAGTCTTTGTTGAGACTAACTCAACAAAGACTAGCCAACAGTCGTTAACTTGTGGTACAACTTTTGGTACTTCTGGTAAAACTGATGGTACAACTGGCAACACAAAGCGGTTTTATTGTCTTTGCCAGGCAACTGGCAAGGACAATAAAAGGTTAACAGGTTAACAAATAATGGCAGCCATAGGATGGCAATTTGACACAATCGAAAAGTTCAGCCACTGAACCGAGACCGAGGCAAGGAGGGTATAGGACATAGATGGGGGAACAGAGCATATACTATTTTTTTTGAAAATTGTCACCTATCCATCGTCTGGATTATTAAGACAGTGATAACTTTGTTTAAGGGCGCGTTCTTGGATTACAGCGTCGTTTAAAGCGTCGCGGCACACGTGTTCACATATAGGACGATACGATTAACTGTCCTCCACGACATTTTTGCTAAGACGACAGATTGTCAGACCGGGTAGCACGACAGTCGTTATAATGGGAACAGCTAGCGACGAGTCGTCCAACGATAAATTACGACATAGTGGGAACGCGCCCTAACTCTGCTGCCCTGTCGCTTTGTTCGGACACCAGTAAAACACGGTCCTCTCATTACATAATAATCAAAGTACGATGACTATCTAATGAATATCATTACTCAACATATGCCTTCTCAGAAATCATTTCAAGATGAGTTTTGAGAGTCTTGCTGTAGCTGTAGGCAGATGAAAACGAACGAATTCGCACCACGTGTAAACAAAAAAGTCAAATAATTATATTCGCGTGTAACCTAAAAGGACGGTATTAGATAAGAAGCATGAAATTATATTGTAATTACAAAACGTAAGTTATGGTACTATCGCACGCTTTGTGAAGACCCGTGTACAAACTCGTTCAGGCTTCATACATTGAGATAATTGACGGTTGTTACCCGTGGTTCTACCGATGCATGGTTTTACTGGTGTACTACCGGCAGTACTATGTAGGTATTACATATTTTTGATGAGGACCATGGTCAGTGTAGGGTTCCGCAGCCTCGAACAATTGCATCAGCAGAAGAGCGTCATGTACAGCGAAGATGTTCTTGGCACTTACGCCCATTTGTTGAGAAACGCAGTTTTTTGGCAATTATTAAATGACGGTATATCCGATCTTATTCGAAATAATTTTAGTTTAAAGTATTTATTAAGCGCTATCTTTGTGATTTTTTGGTCAATGGTTAAGGGGGTGGGGGGACATCATTCACGCAACTTTCGGAGCGTATATTTCCAAAAATATTCACTCAATCAAAAAAGTTTCTTAAAAACCAATGAAAAAAAATTTTTTCAGCTTCTGTTACATGTCTGAAGTGAAATATTTATTGAAAATATTAATAAATATTTATTTTTATTATTTAGCTATCAAACAAGTAGCGGCTACTACAAGACATCTTTTTACCAAATTTCATCCAGATTCACTGAGTAGTCTTTGAGTAAAATGCCTGTGACATACGGACGGACGGACGGACGGACAGACAGACAGACGGACATGCCGAAACTATAAGGGTTCAGTTTTTGCCATTTAGCTACGGAACCCTAAACCGCACATATCATCGTTCCTACTTGTCGACTCGAATCCGACTAAAAATCGGATGCTCTAGTGCTAAAACATTTTGTATGGAGCTGTTCACACTTGAAAGACACGATTTTTTGTCGTCTCTCCATACAAAATGTTCTGTCACTAGAGCATCCGATTCATATTCGGATCCGACACCCACTAAGTGAGAACGGGCCCTCAGACCACTTTGCTCCGAGATTACGTGTCTGTTCTATTGCTCAATTATTTGTTTCATGACTCAAGTTAGCCATCGGTAAATCGACAGTTGATTGCCTAAATTGTTGAGTATTAGTTACTAATACTTAATGTTTTTATCTTCTGTTAAAATAGACGACTCCCGCATTAGGGTACAAACCCTGTGTCGCGGGGGACTTTACAAACATACAAGTCACGGACACAAACACCCAGACTCGGAACAACAATTTGTGGATCACACAAAGTGGTGACCCGTGTGGGAATCGAACCCACGACCTCTTGCGTAGCAGTCGGACAAACTCCCACCGCGCCACAGAGGCAGTCTACAACCAAGAGTTTAAATTTGAGACATTTGTATTTGATTTCACTGGCAAAATACCCAAAGGATATTTGGGTATTTTGCCAGTGAAATACTAGGTTTTGACTTATTAGATATTTTAATCGAAGCATGTTAGTTTACGTAAATAGTATTTAGTAACGGCATAGACACATGAAAAAGTAATAACGGTTAACATCAGACATCGATCGAGGATAAGGAAACGTTTGCCGACATTACAAATAGTTCTCCCATCGGGTTTAATAAGTTAATACATAGGCTATAACATTAAATCGACTGCCTCTGTGGCCCGGTGGGAGTGTTTACGATTGCTACGCAAGAGGTCGTGGGTTCGATCCCCACCCAGAATAAAACTTTGTGTGATGAGCACGATGGTTTAATCTGTGTCTGGGTGTTATTTATCTATAATATGTATGTATTTAAAAATATATAAGTATGTTTATCAGTTGTCTGGTTTCCATAGTAGGTACAAGCTCTGCTTAGTTTGGGATCAGATAGCGTTGTGTAAGTGGTCCCAAGATATTATTATAGTATACATTATCAGTATAGTAATGGTACCGTACCAATTATCGTAAGTAACCATATGCTACTATATCAATACGATACTAATATTACTATACACATAGAATCAACTCACTATTCGTTATATCAAAAAAGGGGATCATAGAAACTGCCAACTACGCAAACATATTACATCAAATCGACTACAAGGTTACGCATCGTTGCGGAATGAGCTCCTTGTATCATATGGGACAAAATTGATCCACACCAGTATTGTCAAATTGATCCGCAGCCCTTTTCAATTCACTACAAAGCAGATCTATTCAAGTTATTTTAACAAATCCAAATTCTAATAATAAGTTATCCTACTGACTAAATTTGGTTACAGTGACTTATATCAAAGGAGACAAGTGAATTAAGTTTTGCGGACTGGCGGAAAATATGTATAATTATTTAACACAGAATAGAAATACACTCTCATAGCCTCTGTGGCGCGGTGGGAGTGTGTCCGACTGCTACGCAAGAGGTCGTGGGTTCGATTCCCACACGGGACACCACTTTGTGTGATCCACAAATTGTTGTCCTGAGTCTGGGTGTACTTTGTGTTCGTGACTTGTATGTTTGTAAAGTCCCCCGCGACACAGGGCTTGTACCCTAGTGCGGGAGTCGTATATTTTCTAAAAAAAAAAAAAAAAGAAAGTTCTGTCCTACAACGTACTTTAAACTCTTTTCCAGTTCTGACAATGCTGAGCCACAGAATTATAAGCAAATTTATATTTAGCTATCGGTCATCTGACGCTCCATAATCATAATCATAAATAATTTATTTGCTGGTAAATACACTTTTAGAAATAATTCCCTTTTTGGTCTACCTCAACTGCCGTCACCACGTCTTGCCAAGTACTCTGCCTATCGCCATATAATTCAAAAACTTTTATCTAACACTAGCCGACTCGCGCAACTTCTTCTGCGTTAATTTTCCCCATTTTTGCAACATTTTTCATTGCTGCTTCGCTCCTATTTGTCATATCGTGATATTATATAGCCTTCTCCGATAAATGGGCTATCCAATAGCAAACATTTTTTTCAATTCGGACCCTTAGTTCCTGAGATTATAGCGTTCAAACAAACAAACAAACGAACAAACTCTTCAGCTTTATAATATAGAAAGAACGAAAGAAAATAATTTTATTTGTCACAGTGTACAGAACAAACATAAACAAAGCACTTAATTGTAATTTTGTACTAGACTGCCTCTGTGGCGCGGTGGGAGTGTATCCGACTGCTACGCATGAGGTCGTGGGTTCAATTCCCACACGGGACACCACTTTGTGTGAACCACAAATTGTTGTTCCGAGTCTGGGTGTACTTTGTGTCTGTGACTTGTATGTTTGTAAAGTCCCCCGCGACACAGGGCTTGTACCCTACAGCGGGTGTCGTCTTTTTTAAGAAAAAAAAAAAATAGGACCTACGTCAGCTATTATTGCAGTCCGAAAACTGCAACGCTGGTATTCTCGTTATGCTTTCACTGTCACATAAGTAGCAATGCATCAAATACCAACAAAAATGTACAAAAACTTATATATAATCTAAAAGTCATTTCAAATTACAAAACAACATTTTTATACATAAATCTACAAACTAGCGAAATATAGAACTGTCAATGTTATTGTACCATAACGATCTACTGCAGAAAAAACTTTGAGCTTGTTTCGTATGCATGAGTCGGCCAACTTTTTACTAACTTTACAAACTAGTGAACAATACAATATCAACATTACTGATTCGCGGGATCTCTCACTGAACCTTAAAATATCGTTATCCCTTTGGGTTGAGGTCAGAGGACAGTCGCTTCGTAGAAAAAGTTATATTTATTCCCTATTTGAATAGACTAGACCCTAATATACTTTGGTATGATATGGCGAAGGAGATCTAACTTGAGGGTCACGTATGCATACCAAGTAGTGGTCCAGTTAAATTAAATTCTATGATAACTTACGTATGCGATCTGAGAGAATTCTCGCTGTTAATCCTCCAGTCTTAAGCTTATAAATGAATCGAAATATAATTCGACCCACGATTATGAAAATCCGACAAGCGAGTCGGACTCGCGTCGGAAGGGTCTATACAACATTTTTTTTTTTTTTTAAGACGACTCGCGCAGTAGTTTACAAGCCCTGTGTCACGGTGGACTTTAAAAAATACAAGTCATGGACACAAAGTACACCCAGGTCCGGAACAACAATTTGTGGATCACACAAAGTGATGTCCCGTGTGGGAATAGAACCCACGACCTACCTACGATCTCTTGCGTTGCAGTCGGACACACTCCCACCGCGCCACAGAGGCAGTCAAATTAGCTGACTCGCGCAACTTCGTCTACGTAAATTTTCCCCGATTTTGCAACATTTTTTCGTAGCGTAATGTTATGTAGCCTTCCTCCATAAATGGGCTATCCAACAATAAAATATTTTTTTCAATTCGGACCAGTAGTTCCTGAGATTATCGCGTTCCAACAATCAAACAAGCTCTTTAGTTTATATTTCAAGCTATTAGTATAGATTAGAACAGATCACTTTATTACAGAAGGTGTACCAATACTGAGTGCACATACCCAATTTTATCAAAATCAGAATATCCTAAAAAAATTATTATTTTTCATGTGTTTATTTATGAATGAAAAAGTATAATTTATTATTAATTAAAAATATATGACTTAAAAAGTTCTATGCCATAATAATCCAATCGAATTTTGTAGCAGGGAAGGTATAATTCTTATGCCATACGCCTTTCACCACTGAATTTTGACAAAAAGAATATACTATAACTATGTAATAATAATGCAACCAGCTATGGCACCATTCTTCTGGACCACACCTTTCTGTTACACCCCGTTAAATGGAGCAAAAAACGGCAAAAAATCACGCTTGTTGTATAGGAGCCCCACTTAAATATTTATTTTATTCTGTTTTTAGTATTTGTTTAAAGAAATTTTGTCTAGCTATCACGGTTCATGAAATAGAGCCTGGTGACAGACAGAAGGACAGCGGAGTCTCAATAATACGGTCCCGTTTTTACCCTTTGGGCACTGAACTCTAAAAATCGTCCATCGAATTAGTAACAACAGACTTCCAGAATTGTGAAAAAAATATAAATGAAAATGAAAGAAAACGTAGTAAATACCATTTGATAAATAAAACAAACAATAGAACAACTGAAAAGGTGGAAAATAAAATGCCAATACTCAGTATTAAACACGAATTTCACTACATAACAATGGATAACAAAAACAAGAATTATGTAGGTATCCCTCACTGGTATGCGTGGAGCGTGTTGGGCAGATAAACTCACGGAAATTGTAATGTCATGTCCCACACGACACGACATGACAGTCCTGGCTCACATAACATCACGCTTGTACTTCCTATTCGACCAAAAGTTGCATATCATCAAAGCTGTATTAGCAGCTGTGGTGTAATACGGCCTTGGCGAATACCTCAAGTTACAGGGTAGCTGACGGTATATTTTCAACATATACAGGCAGGTAACAAAAAGGTGTGGTCAAATTTCAGCAGCGGATAGGGTATGTTATCAGTATTGCACCTGCCATGGTGCCATAGCTGGTTGCATTTTCATTACATAGTTATAACATAATCTTTTTGTCAAAATTCAGTAGTGACAAGCGTATGACATAAGAATTATACCTCCTCTGGTAGAAAATTCGATTGGATTATTATGGCATAGAACTTTTTAAGTCATATATTTTTTATTAATAACATTTTCATTCATAAATAAACGAATCAAAAATTTATAAATATTTTTTAGATTACTCCGATTTTGATAAAATTAGGTATGTGCACTCAGTATGGGCACATACCAACCCTTGAATATGACCACACCTTTCTGTTACACCCTTTATAGTGTTTCAAAATTAGGTGAGGATCAAGGGTTGGAAGTTATACATCATTACTATGAAGCTGTATTCGTGACGTGGTTGATAAGCGTCAGGAACGTTGGTTTAAACAGTCACGTTATGCGTGAACGTAAGGGACATGACGGGCGGATATGACTTGATCGGATAATCCCGGGAAGTCCGGGCACGAGGCCGGTCTAAGAATATAACAAATGCATATAGTGAATGGACGCAAGGACATTTAAGATTGCACAGAGCTGGTTGAGATGTTTGCTTTAAACTCCAAGCAGATAATTTTTAGGTTTCCGTAGCCAATCTGTCTGTCTGTCTGTCCGTCCGTATGTCACAGGCATTTTACTTAAAAACCACACGATGAATATTGATGAAATTTGTAGCATTGGTGTCTTGTACAAGCCGCTACTTAGTTTGGTAGTTAAATAATAAAAATAAATATCACTCTACACATGTAACAGCAAACAGCAACGTGTGGCACATCATTCAAAAGGTCTTTAAAAATATTTTAAGTTTCAAAAAAATTTCACTAACTGAACATTTTTTGGAAATAATCCCTCCGAAAGTTGCAAAAATTGTGTCTATTATCTTTTGAACCGTGTGTGGTAACGCATAATAAATAATTTAAACTAAAATTACGTTGGACATGATCGGATATACTGTCTTGGGACTTAATGGCGTGAAATATTTAAAGGTTGAAACCCTTTAGGGTCACGTGGTCACGGGTCGACCAGTCGACCCGTGACCACGATGGGTGCAATTGGATCGAAACGTCGGGTAAATAAAAGGTCCTTTAAATATTTCACGCGATTAAGTCCCGATAACATTCTAATAATAATATAAACATCGCAAAACTATAAAAAATACCGTCTTTCTGTTATTGCCGAAAAACTGCGCTTCTCAACAAAAGGCCGTAAGTGCCATTGCCGTGAAATTTTTCACATCGTATTTTTTCATATGTTGTGCATTTATTTGTTACAACGGCTGCAGAACCCTACACAAAACATGGTCCGACATGCTCCTGCTTTTTATTTACCTTCATCGCAATGTTCTATTTCAATTTAAAATCGAATCTGGTGCAGTTTATGTTTTGGATTTTTTTCTCATTACACCAACAACTCCAAATAATAATGAAAGCCTCTTCATATACCTAACCTTTGAAGCCTCTTTACTACAATTGCCCTCTTCAGTAAAGTGGAGTACGAACAAACAGATGTCATTGTCATTACATTAAGTTCTAATGCACAACCCAATGTCGTTATGAAGGTTTTGGAAATATTTTTAGAAGTTCTTGAAAAAGACTCAAAGGAATTCTGCGTGACGAATAAAGGCTTTTCTTTTCTTTCTTTTGATTTCAGAATAAATATTTTATATTTAATAATTCGTTATTGTACTCTGGCTAATATTTAAGCACATATAGTTTTTTACCTTTGTTGTAAGTAGATGCTCCTACTATGTTGCACCCACTAATACTGAGTGGATTTTATCTCATGTTCCAAGTTTTTAATAATATAATTTCCATCAGTCCTTTTACATGGTGTATAGTATACTAGTGACAGCACCTTACCAAGTTTATAAACATTTAAAATTGGAAAAGAGTGACCGCGAATTTTTATTGCCAGGTTCTTTTCTAGGGCGTTACCTATTGTTTGCGAATTTGGCATTACATGTACATGTAGAATCCCGACGTATCACAAGCAATTTTTTTTTGCTAAAGTCTCCATAGTTTTCTAAAAGCAAGAAAAGTGATGGTATGACCAACTTAGCCGACCTCATCTATACTAATAATATAAAGCTGAAGAGTTTGTTTGAACGCGATAATCTCAGGAAATACGAGTCCGAATTGAAAAATTATTTTACTATTTGATAGTCTATTTATCGAGGAAGGCTGTATAACATCATGCTACGACCAATAGGAGCGGAGCAACAATGAAAAATGTTTCAAAAACGGGGCCCCATACGAAGTTGCGCGTGTCTGCTAGTACATTATATGTTGGCAATAGTGGTGCAAAGTTCAATAATACCATCATAAAGAGACTGAAATACCGGCCAATCCTGACTAGATTGCAACGCCAAAAAACAATCTGAAATCGTTTTATAGCAGGCACGTAACTGTATAATGCATCTTCAACGTTATACTGAACTTGGTAAGCACCAGATCTTATGAGAAAAGTTTCACGTTGAACACACTTTTATCGTCCCTGTAAAATCGCCGATGGAATGTGAAGGCAACGGAATAGAAATCTAGGCTATGGCGAAGCTAGTTTGTGCTACTTGGTACCGCCTAGTTTCTAAATTAACAGTAATCGTGCCAAAAGCTATCGATTCTATAATGTCAACTGAAATAAACATTTAAAGATGACACGGCAATAATAGCTACAGGAGCGTCTCACGAGGATGCAGTGGAGAAAGTCCAAAGTGCAGTAAACATCATTGTTAACTGGACAAAAAAGTGGCGTATAAAGCTTAATGAATCTAAGTCGACTCATATTGACTTCACGAATAAAAGACCAAATTACCAACCGGTGCTTATAAACGTTAATATCGTATGGTACGAAAATACAGCTAAATACTTGGGTATGACTCTAGATGCTAAGCTTCGCTGGAAGGCACACGTCAAGAAGAAACGCGTTGAGTTAGAGCTCCGCTAAATTATGATGATGGTTGGTTACTGGGCAAGCACTCAGCATTGTCAGTTTCAAACAAAAATACTCTATAAAAACAAGTCCTTATGCCAGTGTGGACATATGGTATTCAGCTTTGGGGCTATACTAAAAAAAGTAATATTGAAATAATGCAACAATTTCAAAACAAAGTATTTCGGGGTATTGTAAACACTCGCTGGTATATTAGAAATGAGGATCTCCATTGTGACCTGAAGGTTGACCTTGATGCTAATATTATAAAAAAGAATGCCGAAGCTCATGAACGACGACTTCTCCGACATGTGAATGTCGAGGCCATTCAGCTCCTTGACACCACGGACATGGTGCGAAGACTCAAAAGGGCTGAACCCTTCGAGTTAGTTTAGTGAGTGAGTGTTACGTAGTGCAATAAGTGCTACCCATTAGAACACAAGAACAAAATGATCCCCTTCAATAAAGACAATAAGAAAAAGTGCCGATGGACACGTTCTTAAGTTTTAGCATACAACATAGCAGATTAAGATAAAATCAAATTATTTATTAGTCTTTAAGACTAGATTGTAATAGAATGACACATCCAAGCAGGGTTCAACATTTAGTATCCAATAATAATAAAAAAAAACTCAAATAAACGCACACCTTTACGTTTGCTTTGCATCCTTGAGATCAAAATATAAAAATCAAGTTGAAAAGCTGATGCTTTTAAAATTAAACGTCGACATCACGAGCTTTGAATAAAAGAAGTACTACTCAAGGTATTATTTCAAAAAACAGTTACGAAAGTCTATTTTAAGTTAACTGTTTTGTTATCGTTCAGAGATTGTGTTTTGCATTATTGAAAAGATTAACTCCTGTCAAATATCTGCTCCAGAAATCCGGTATTAATCAAGCTAAGTTTTTACCGGATGAAATTTCAGAAAGAGATTAGGAGCAAACAAGTAAGTAAATCAAAAGTTGAATTATATTTTGCTACAGATACAAGAAGGTCTGGTAATCTTGATTCCAGCCCTTTATTATAAATATCAAAATATCGGATATTTATGATATATACCTACCTATCCGATATATCTATATCAAAAGTTTGATTTAAACATATATCCATTTTGTATGAAAGCCATATTATTATTTTATTGTATTATTTATGTATACTATTTGCCTATGCTCTGTGTCAACAAAATGTTTGTTTTTTAAGGATGCAATGTGTGATTGAGTCCCACATTACTAGCAATCTTGTTAATCCCTTTTTCTAAATTAGGCAAAATCAACTAAAAAACATAAAATTTTATATACCTACATCAAAAAATCAACTCAAAAACTTAAAACCTTTTTATAAATTGTAATTAGTAAACGGTCATATACCGGAGGTAACAAAACAATAAACATTACAAATCATAACTCTATAATATAATTAAATAAGTCTTTAAGTTAGTTATTATTATTAGTTATCAAATCAGTCATCAGTCATTCGTAATTAACTGTTAATAATCAAATAAAATAAATAAAAAATGCCGTATTCATAATTGTGCTTGGTTTGACTGCAAGGAAGATAAAGGTTGGTCATCTTCCGATTCTGAATCTGAAAATTATATTATTAAAAAAATAAATTTTAAAAAAATTTAACCATTTTTGTATAGATAGATATATATCATAAAAAATCGTAATATATCCTCGAACCCTACTTAATTCCGAAATAAATTGACAACAATAATATAATAATAATAATAATAAAAATCATTTATTCACTTAGGAAGCAAAATACTACACTTGTGAAAAGTCGATTCTACATTTACTGGTAATGCCTGTTCGCAAACAATAGGTAAAGCCCGAGAAAAGAACAGGCAATAAAAACTCGTGGCCACTCTTTTCAAATTGCCAATGTTTACAATGTTTCTCTGTTTATAAACTGTATATGCAGGTAAGGTGCTGCCACCATTATATTATACACCATATATTAGAGGACTGATGCAAAAAAAGAGGTCATTAATATTAGAAGAGTACACGAGATCGGATACATCAGCCTCAATGGGCACAACATAGTAGGAGCATCCACTTACGATGTAAAAACTTTATGTGCTTAAATATTGGCCAATTTACTGCTACTTAATGAATAAGTATACATGTTTTTCAAAGGAAAGAAAAGAATGGCCGTAATTTATCACGCAGAATCTTTACTTACAAAAGTAAATCGTTTTCTTAACTAGTACCTAAGTAACATTATCAAACTGTGACAACAATATTCACCTAGTAAAATGCAATAAACTATACAACCCAATACATTAATAGGGAGCAACGAACTACATCCATTTATCTTTATCAGTTAAATAATCATCGATTGAATAGTAAGCTCTTTGTATAAGATGTCTCTTGACTACATTCTTAAATTTATTTACTGGTAGACTCGATATGCTGACTGGGATTTTATTGAAAAATTTAACACCTAGTCCCATGAATGAGTTATGAGTTTTATGAAGCCTATGATATCGACCTACCAATTTGTGCTTATTTCTTGTATTCACAGAGTGAATATCACTATTTTTGTTATATAAATGTAAGTTTTGCTTGACAAACATAACGTTTGCATATATATATTGTGATGCAACTGTCAAAATGCCTATCTCTTTAAACTTTTCTCTAAGGGAAACTCGTGCTCCTAGTTGATATATCGCACGCACTGCACGTTTTTGAAGAATAAAAATAGTTTGTATATCAGCCGCCTTGCCCCAAAGCAATATGCCGTAGGACATGACGCTGTGAAAATAACCAAAATATACTAGTCGAGCTGTTTCTACGTTCGTAAGCTGTCTAACTTTGCTGACAGCATACGCTGCAGAACTGAGTTTTCCTGCGAGACATGATATTTGGGTGCCCCACTGTAACCTATTGTCTAATGTAATTCCCAAAAAAACTGTCGAGTCGACAAAGCTAATCACCTCATTATTTAAAATTATACTCGTATTAGTACTTTTCACATTTGGCAAACTAAACTTAATACATTTAGTTTTTTTGGGATTTAGAAGTAGGTTGTTCGTTGTAAACCAATCTTGAACTAGTGCGAGTGTTCTATTTATTTTCTCAAAATTTTCTAGTTTACGATCGATTTTAAAAATTAGAGAAGTGTCATCAGCAAATAGAATGATGTCACAAAAGTTATTAACATAAAATGGTAAATCATTAATATATACCAAAAATAAGAAGGGACCGAGTATTGATCCCTGAGGCACGCCCATACTAATTGGAGATCCAGACGACCTTACTCCTCCTATATCAACATATTGAATTCTTTCACTTAGGTAAGAGGCAAGTAGATCCAGCGCTGTACCTTTAATACCGTAATGCCTAAGTTTCAGGAGAAGTGTCCTATGCGCCACACAATCAAAAGCTTTAGAAAGATCACAGAACACTCCAATGGCATCCTGTGAATCTTCCCAGGCACTAAAAATATGTTTCAGTAGCTTAGTACCTGCATCAATTGTAGAGCGACCCTTTGTAAAACCATATTGATCGGGATGCAGTAGATTATTAAAATTAAAGTGTGATTCTAACTGCATAAGTATAGCCTTTTCAAAAATTTTACTAATAGCTGGCAAGATGGATATTGGTCTAAAATTACTAGGGTCATTCTTTGATCCGGATTTAAATAATGGTATTACTTTACTATGTTTCATCAGATCAGGAAACATTCCGGTATCAACACATTGATTAAAAATTATAGATAACTGTGGCGCTATGCCAGTAATTATACTGTGAATTAATTTTACTGAAATACCCCATAAATCAGCAGTTTTTTTTAAATTGAGTGACTTGAATATTTTAATTATTTCACTGGGGTATATATATTTAAAAGCAAATGGTACATTGCATTGATCCACATTATCTCTCAAGAGTGATTCGGCTTTATCTGGGCAAGCGTTCAAGGAGCTGGTAGTGGTTAGTGGTATGTCAGCAAAGAAATCATTGAAAGTTTGTGCTAGGTCTAAATTATCAGTAACAGTCTTATTGTTAATTAATAATTCAAAGCTTTTATCCCGAGGCTTTGCCCGTCCGCTTTCCGAATTAATAATATTCCAAGTGGCTTTTATTTTATTATCAGATTTTTTAATATTTCTACTAATAAGTAAAGCTTTGGCACATGCACAAGCTTTTTTAAAAGTTTTTGAATAGTTTCTCACATACTGAATAAAGTTTTGATCAAAATTAAATTGTTTCATACCATATAACTCGTATAACTTAGCTCTACTTTTATAAATGCCGGTAGTTGCCCAATCACAAAAGCTAAGTTTAGAATTCTTATAAAAAGTTTTTGATTTAAATATATTATTGTATTCACTTTTGATTATATTAAACACTGAGGAGTAAAGATAGTTCGGATCAGAGTGGCTGAAATCTATACTGGTAATATTAGCAGAAACGTTAGAATTGAATTTTTCTAAGCGAGCCGTACTCATTGGCCTACATGTGATCTTATCTATTTTGGCCACTGTGTGTGAGGGAAAAGTGACTTTCTGCCCACAGTGATCTGATGTTAAATCACTCAATATTACCTCATTAAAATAACTACAGTTGCAGAATATATTATCTAAGCAAGTAGCAGAATGTGATGTAATTCTTGTTGGTTCATTAAATAAGTACACTAAATTAAATGATTTAAATAGGTTAACTAATCTGGTAGACAAAGATGATTGTTCAAGTAAATTTACATTGAAGTCGCCACACACTACTATATGCTTAATACCGTAACTTACCCTTTTAAGCACATCTTCCATTACAGATTCAAATAAGTTAAAATCACTCAGTGGTGGTCGATATGCACAAACTATAATATATCTCTCCAGCTCCACACATGATAATTCTATAGTACGCTCAACAGACAGATGTACTATATCCTTACGTTCCTTACATTTAACATTGTTGCATACAAATATCATAGACCCACCATGTATAGCCCTTTCTCTTATAAATGCACTAACCATACAATAATAACTATTATTAAATATCAGTTCATTAGTTTTCAACCAATGTTCAGTTAAGCAACAAATATCAACACTGTGCATTTTAAGGAACAATTCGAGTTCCTCTATTTTGCTGGATAAGCCTTGAATATTTTGGTGAACTACAGTTAGACCACCTGTGGGCTTGTCCATTGTCTGACTTACTAGTTTAAACTAGGAGTCTTAATAACATTCAAAGTAGAACTGCTAACACTAAATGAATCCTGCAAAGTACTGTTTGTACCTAGGTCAGGGTGTAAATTAAATGCTAATAACTTAGCAAGTTGTCTTTTGTAGAATGTGGAAAGATACATTCTATCTTTCGTTAAAATAAAATTACGAATAAATTTATTCGTGTCAAAAAACAAAATATACTTACTATGTAAGTAAGTACTGTTATATAATAAAAGATTCAAGCTCTGTACATGCTTGTTTTGTAAATCAGATACTGACTGCGAATAAGGTAGACTACATAAAATAAACTTGCAACCTACTTTTTCATGCATGTATGTAATAGTTTCTGTTAATTTAATTATGTCTCTCTTTGTGACTGAGAAGCTGTCACCATATAATACTATAACTGTTGACCTATTATCTAAGGTGGTATTATTTAATTTACTAATTAAATTACAAAAATTTGATCCTGTTGAACAATAATTTATGACCCTATACTTTGTGTGACCTATAATATACCTGCTAAAATCTATACCTAATTGGTCAGAAAAAATCACAACTTTATTTTCTGTAAAATTCAGAGTATGCTGGTCAGATAACAATCTGCAGTCAGAGTCAGACTTACTGCATTTACTGCTCTGTAATTGCCGTGTATTGGTGTGAGTGTTGTGTTGACCGACAAACGGTGGTAGTGAGCAATTGTAGCATAGGTTGTTTTTAATCTGAGAGGTTAATTGTTCTGTTTCCTCTCTAGCTACTCTGGCTACCTCCTCATACTTGTTAATGAATACTTGAGTTTCTGTTTGGTGTTCAAGCATGAGAGTTGTTAGACGGGAGTGCAAGTTCGTTATTTGTGTGTTAAGCTCCTGTGTATGGCGGTCATACATTAACCTGCTGGCAATCATTTGATCTTTGCAGTTGTCCAAGTCTGACTGCAGTCTTTTATGTTCCTTTGTCAATTTAGAATTAATTTTAGATAAAATTTTAACTTTTCCTAACTTATCACTTTGTTTTTTAATATTGCTTATTAATTTATTTAATTTTGAGTATTTTCTCTGTTTCTTGCGGCTAAGTAACTTAAGTTTTAAGTGCGAGACCCACTTTACACCTAAGAGCTCACTATAGAGGTTCTGAGTCACGTTACTGTGTGTTGCCTGTATTGTGTGATTAAGGGAAACTATAGTCCTATGAGCTTCGTTCAGATCACGTTGTAATTCAGTATTGTGACTCAGAGACTCTGAAAACACTTCACTACAGTCACTAAAAGAGTTTATTTCCTGTTGAAGACGGCCACATTGTTCTTGAAGATCCATATTTTGTAAGTCCAGTTCTGTAAGTTGTTTCTTCAGTGCAGCTACCTTCTCATTTAGTCTCACAATTTCTACTTCACAGTCGCTGCGCTCTGACAGCAGTTGGGTGTTGTCCTCTTTGTATTTCTTCAATTCAAGTAGCGCTAATTTTAATTTATTTTCCATGTCCTTTGCTGTTGCCCTGCGAGTCATCATGTGTGTGCTCATTGTCAGATTAGTCCACTAGACTCCTGTAACACAATAAACAAAGCTAAGTACAAGAAAGAAAAAAGTTTAAACAATAAAAATGAGAAGGGGGTAGGTAGAATTTATATAAGATTACAGAATAAATGCAAAGAAAACTTGAAATACAAATTAATTCAACTATAGAATATAAGCAAGATATTAAAATGATAAAAATATAATATAAAGACTAAAAGAAACACAATAGTGGATTCACAATTCTAGTGGATTTTTAAGATTTTGGGTATGAGGTAGGTATGTAACTTATTCAAAACTTAGTACCTAAACTATTGAAGACTAACATACAAAGTTTTATATCTAAATAGTATTACTATAGTGTTAGTTGCCTAATTGTACAGTAATTTTGTGCGTAAACGAGTGTGTGGGGCCAATTGTTTAGGTCTTCAATTCAGCTTCCACAATTTGTCAAGCTGAAAGAGATAAAAACTGGTGCCAGTGAGAGAATGACGAAGCTCATGCACAGATGAGACATGTATTTATGTGCTTGTGGAGTATTAGTTAATATCAAATAAGTCAAATACTCCCCAGGTTTTAAGATGAGCTTTTGAAAATTCATACGTTGGCGGCAGTGATGATCGGCAAGTTTGTGCGTTCTCCAGGGACGACTCACTTTATACACTGATTAAGGCAATTCTTAATAATACTAGTCACTACTTTAAATATTAATAACTAATTAATTACAAAATAAAAGTTAATTTAATTTAAAGAAATACAAAATTTACGTCTGACGTTTACAGTGTTGCCAGACCGATCCTTCCGAAGATCCGAATCGTTCTGTAACCAAAACCAAAGATTAGATTCGGTTAAAAAGAATGCAATTCTTTTAAACATTTGAACGTGGTAGTTGATTCTTTATGGTCACGTAAGTACCGTGGCCAAACAGGCAAAAGAGAACTGTCTTTACAACTCGCACAACATGTCAACTTAAACAAGAAAGTATTATTTAAGCTGACTTTACAATACAGTGAGTTGACGTCAAGTTGTTTGAACACGTTACTGTTATCTTAACCATTCAAAATCATGGCTTTCCTTGCATTAATAATGACAACACGACATTTGACAACTGTCTAGTCAATATGCATAATGAATTTGACAAAGGACTGTCCTGTGACAGGTCCCAATGTTGAAAGCGGACTACGGTATACGTCATTTCGTCTTTTGAGATCCTCGTATTATGTAATAGTACAATAGTCTTTAGGTAGTCAGCAATAGTGAAGTTGGTAGCGAATAATGAGAGTTACTCGAGGCCTTAGAGGGTTTGCGTACATACGATTATTTGAATGGTCATTCCTTTCAATAGGCAGAGGCGCACATAACAGGATAAAGGTTTATATTTGTACAGATAGCTAAGTACTTTGTCGTTTTATAACCCACTAGCAGACCAGCGCAATTTCGTCGGTGTAATAATTTCCCGTATTTGCTACATTTTTCATTGTTGCTCCGCTCCTGTTAGTCGTAGCGTCATGTTATATAGCTTATAGCCTTCCTCGATAAATGGACTATAAAACAGTATTTTTTCAATTCGGACAAGGAGGTCCTGAGATTATCGCGTTCAAACAAACAAACAAACTTCAGCTGCATAATATAAGTATAGATGTAGGTACTTGTTTGTTGACGTAAATATCACGTGAGTCATGCTATAGTTTAAGACATACTAACAGACGTAATTGTTTCTATACTATCATTTTAAACGCTCAATGTGTTTGCGCATCGGTTAATAAACTATGCACTTAGATTAAAATTAATAAGACCAAAACTAATCAGGAGACTAGTCCTAATTCAACGAAACATTTAAATCTTCTGTTACAGGTTCGTTTCTAACAAATTGCACTTTGCCATCATTTTCATGATTCTTCTATTGGGCGTATAGACAAATATTCAATAACGTATTTTAACTAGAGAATATTTTGTCTTCTTCTGTTGTATTATGGTAATTTTTATAGGCATTTCTTGCCAATTGCTTTATTAATATAATAATTGCATTTTTGAAAGATAGAAAATGCAATTATTGTATTAGCAAAAAAACGGCTAATTGGCGCATGCGAGGGCCCAACTCGCGTACATGAAAGAATAGACAAATTTGAGGATGATTTTAACATAGTCCAGATAGGTTTGATTCCGGCACCGGTTTGGCATTTGGTGTCTCGGGTTCGATTGCTGGGTCAGGACTTAAAAATTTTCTATCTTTTAAAAATCTTTTATTGTATTTCGAAAATCCGGACAAGTGCTAGTCGGACTCGCACACCGAGGGTTCTGTACAATTTTTTTTAGTACGTATTATAAATAGTTCAGGGATCTAGTCTCGATATATGTTTTTTTGCGGCAAAAACGGCCGTATCTTTTTTTTACGTTTACTTAGAAGTTTGATTTTTCACTGCTTTAAGGAACTGTAGATCTGAGAATATGGTTTTAATTTCAACTCGATACGCGTTCCCCAAATAAAGGGTCTTGACAGACACATGGACGGACGGATGGACAACAAAGCGATGCTATAAGGGTTCCATGTTTTTCCTTTTTACTCGTAGGTACGGAACCCTAAAAACATTAAAAACTAAAACAAATGTTGTTTTTAACGTGTTATGAATAAGAGGGTTAGTAATTATTATCCTAAGTCGTTAAGTTCAAATAAACATTGAAGACGTAGATAAACTAAGTATTTAGGTAGGTATGTTATATCAGTTTATTTTGTTTTAAGTATATCGGTAATTTACTGTGGTAATTACGAGGTCAACACAGTAATGTGACTTGTCTAACGTCAAGCGGTTAACACACAGATGATGACATAGAAGGAAAGCCTCAAACAAAGCGCTCAAGCAACGCACACAGGGGCGGATTCAGAATTTCATTCTGGGGGGGAGGGGGCACGAGAGGCAAATGGCAATGCCGGATCTTACATGTTTACGACAGGAAACGGAAACGAAATGCAACCCCCGCGTTTTGTTTTGGCCAAGTGTAAGTTGCACGCACGATGGGGGGGGGGGGGATCACAAGCAAAAAAAAATCAATAAAAAACCCGGTACACAAAACAACAGTCTGGGGCGCCAGGAGGGCGCGAGACCCCGTGCCCCTCCCCTTGATCCGCCTATGAACGCACAGATTTTTTATTCTTTGATACAGATTTTTTGGTTTTGCTTTTGTACACAGATTATGGGGTTTTTTAATAAATTTAAAACAAAACCACACTGTCACCCATTATTCTAAGACGTTTCCTTCACAATTTCTCAACTCTCACCCCTCATCCGTACGAGTGATTTTTTTACGCGCGTAAATAATCCCGACGTAAAGTTTCGTTGACGACTGTTTCGTCTCCTCAAATAAGAAAAAGTTTCGTGTGGGAGTGAGTGCACTAAGGCACACTGCTCCGACTACGCTGCGGGGCGCGTGACAACGAAAACGAACGTGGTAGCGGGAGTGCAGATCTATCTCCCTCTCTCTCTCTCTCTCTCTCTCTCTCTCTATCAGAATAACAATAAAACGTGCGAGCGCGCGTGTTCCCCGCATGTAGGTACGTGATTGCAACACCGCTGCAAATCCGCGCGTGAATGCGTTTTCTGTGTAATACCTCGGTTTGTATAAAAAACACGCATAATGCCTGTTTTCTATAAACAACGTAAGACACGCACTCCACCGCTACGCTCTGTGTTGTTGTGGCGCAGTGTGCCAATCGCCTAAGAATATGGGGATTTTATTTGAGTGAGATTGACTAGAGTCGAGGAATTTTAAAGAAACGTCTTGGAATATTGGTGTCTCGTTGTCGTCGTTGTGACCACTTTGACGAACTAAGTTCAAACGTACTTAGCTTTGTCTGACTCTCAGGTTTTGTGCTATAGATAAATAAAGGGTCCATTTTCAAGCAAATATTATTTACCTAGAGATATCTGAAATTTTAGGCGTAGGTACGTACGACAGGTATTTCGGGCAGTATCGTCGATGCGGATTTTGACTATATCCCCGGATAACCGATATTCAAAGTGAATATCCGTTTTCCAGGCTAAAGGCTATCGAAATTCAATGTGGTAAGGATTTCAGCACCCATACTTCCATACTAGTTGCTGCATTCGGTTTTGTCCATGTGGATGGATACATGTTTAATAGCACCTTTAACATCACCCTCCTTCAAGTTTTATTTTTAGCCTCACCTTTTTTATAGGCTTGATATTTTTACATTTGATACATCTATGCAAAAGAAACTTAAATATGAAAAAAGTGATCTCTTCAAGCTTTTCAAAATTTTGTTATAAAGTTTCAAAAAAAATGATTTTGCGCTTATATTTACGTTTTATTTAATATCTCAGGCTAGAATCAAGATAGAGGTAAAACAAACCGGGCAAGACCATGTCGCACCATGCTCAGTATAGCAGAAGAGCGTATGTTCATGGCACTTTTGTTGAGAAACGCAGTTTTCCGGCAATATCCAATCATGTTTGAAATACTTTTAGTTTAAAGTATTTATTAAGCGCTTACCTTTGTGATTTTTTGCATATTTTTTGGTCACACGGTTCAAAAGAAAAGAGGGGGAGGGGGATTCGGTCAAAAAAGTTTATTAGAAACCTTAAAAGGTTTTTAAAATACCTGTCGAAAGATGTGCCACACGTTATAATTCAGCTTCTGTGATATATTTAGAGTGCCCCCCGAAAAAAAATGTATTTTTATTATTTACCTATCAAAGTAGCGGCTACTACACGACACCTTTTCACCAAATTTTAACAATATTCATTGAGTAGTATTTGAGTAAAATGCCTATAACATACGGACGGACAGACAGACAGACAGACGGATATGACGAAGTACAAGGGTTCCGTTTTTGCCATTTTGGCTACGGAGCCCTAATAAAAAACATTCTGTTCAGAATTAAATTAGTTTCAATTTGATATACCTTCAAAATGACAGTAAACATTTAACATTTCAAGTATTTAACCATCAACTTGGGGTTCAATAAAGCAAACGGTGTTGGTAAAAAAAATGGTGAATATTCCTTATGAAAAGTTTGGGAATGTTTTCCCTGTCCCAGAATATTTCTAGCGCAACAAAATCTAGACGAACGACACAACATAATGAGACCGACGCTACTTTTACGGCAAAGTCATGCATGGAAATTAAAAATTATGTTATGCTGGCTATGCTAATATGTCCTCTGGTTTCGCAAGGCAACCGTGCTTAATTTTAAAAGAACCTCAATTTCCCTGGAGCGTAACGTAAAAAAGCTTATCTGGAAGCACCCATCACTTTTTCTAATTACACACCGTGATTATTTTTAATCGGATTATCTACTTAATTTTGACAAAATCTTTCTCGACGATCTTTTTGTTCGTTTAATTGTTTAAGGTCCTATAAGTACACTGTTTAGTCCTGATTGTCCTATTAAGCGGTTTCTGTTTAGAGTTTATGAGACTAGCCGACGACGCAGGAGAATGCAGTGTACTCTCTCTCTCTCTCTCTCTCTCTCTCTATTGCCTCACTCTTGCAATCCAATCAGACATTAATCTAATACGAGCGGAGAGATGTTAGGCGCAGGATCGAGGATCGAGGCACGGAAGAATGGGACATTTATCGAAAATAGCCACTGGACCGTCAGTGGTAACATTATTGTTTTTTAACTTTTATACATATTAGATATATTTCGGGACTTAATCGCGTGAATTATTTAAAAGTAAAACGAACCTATTTTTTACCCGACGTTTCGATCGAATTGCACCAATCGTGGTCACCTACAACGTGCGGTGGCTATAGTAGCCTAATGGTTAAGGCATCGCTCTCGCAATCGTGAGGTCGCGGGTTCGAATCCTACCCATTATACTATCGACGTGAACCCACTCCTAACACAAACCTTTGAGGGGTTAACAAGATTGCTAGTAATGTGGGACTCAAACCCACATTACTAGTTACTTAAAAAAAAATGAATATATTGTTTCACCTCGCACCTGGAATACAGACCCCACTTTATTTAGTTTTAAAATACCATAAGTACCTATACAACCTACGCATAATAATTATCTGGGCCTGAGGGTGAGTATAGTACGTAGTAGAGTACTTGCGCATTTTCCAGAGCATTACAATGTAATGTAAAATTCTTACGAGTGGTATAGTATAGGCAAATGTTCAGTTTCCTAAAGTATTTCCATGTAATGTAACGTTCTTGCGAATGCTCGACGCTGTGTTCGACATAATTACAGATAAATGATGTAAAGGGGCGTCTTAACGGGCCATTTTTTACGGCAATTGGTGGCGGCACTATTGGCAACTAATTCCTCGGCGAATAATGGCAACATGTCTACAATTTTATGGAGCATTATCCAGTCTTTTAAACGGGCAACAATAAAATAGAGGGCGACTGAAACAACAACAAACTTGGCCAGGCAACATTGCGGAAAATCGATCGCACAGCGATCGTGCGGCAACCATCAAATCAATATTGGAGAGTACTGCCATGTTGCCGGCCACAGCATTGCCGCCACAAATTGCCGTAAAAAATGGCCCGTTTAGACGCCCCTTAAGGCGAGTGAACATTTACCTGTAACATTTCTTGCCGTCTACATACACTCCCGTCACCCGCGCTCGTGCCTTTGCTCGATAAAACGTTACACCAAAACGCTCGTTGGTTTCTAAAATCAGGTTGCAACAAAACATCGAGCGTCATGTTCGAAGTGTGGTTCGAGTAAATATAACAACAGCGAATGCTCGACGTTCTGTTACTAGTAAATGCTCCGATGTATACTCACCTCAATAGTCAATCACTAAAAAGCTCGACTCGACACTTAAATCTCATAAATAGCAATATTTTATAGGAATTTATAATCATTAACCAAGCAACAGCATATAATATACATACATATGTATTTAATGGCATAATTTTCTCTTACTAGGCAACACAAGAACTATTTTATAGCTATAAAACGTGTATTATACCGCAGTACGCTCCGGTTATAGGTCTCCTTATCCTAGTTATATCAGTATATCGTATTTACATGTACCTACGTAAGTATTAGGGCAGTCACCTGATAGTAAAATAAAGTGTCCTAAGTTCTTTTATGTTAGGTTTATACCTATGTTTTGTCTAGTTTATTGATCCTAAGTTCTTTGATGTTGGGTTTATACCTATGTTTTGTCTAGTTTATTGATATTATTAACGCAAAAAAACCAAGTACATCGCTCAGACAACGTACACTAAAGGGCCTGTCCCACCAATGGCGGGAAAGCAAGTAGCGATTTTATCGTTCAAAAAACGTACATACTTATGTAGATCCCGTGTAAACAAGAGATACAGATATTAATAGTTGATCGCTGAGTGTTCACACTCGTAATCTCTACGCTACGCGAGTACTCGCTCTATACTGCATCTCTTTTGTTTACATGGATGGGATCTGCAATATAATAATAATAATATCTTGGCAAAACTCACACAACGCTATCTGATCCCAAACTAAGCAGAGCTTGTACTATGAAATCAGACAACTGATGAACATACTTATATATTTCCACCCAGACACAGAATAAACCTTCGTGTTCATGACACAAAATTTTATCCTGGGTGGGGATCGAACTCACGACCTCTTGCGTAGCAGTCGGATACACTCCCACCGCGCCACAGAGGCAGTCGTAATATATATCTATTGCATGTTTCTTGAGCGATAAAATCGATAGTCGCTTCTCGCTCATCGCCGTTGGTGGGACAGGTGCCTTAGGCCGTTTGTCCACCGCAATTCGTCAACGGGAAATCAACGTGAACGAGATTATTTCACCTCGGCTCGTGGGACGACGACGGACTTGCGGTGGACAAACGTGCGGTGGCTATAGTAATTATTCTATGTATCGCTACTTAGGCGACGTCATATGACGATCCGTTGATGGGCTGCGGTGGACGACCTTAGACATTGTTCACGGAAACGGATAACCTCCGGAACAAAGTGGTCCGAGGTGTTCCAAAATACCATAGGTACTACTCTCGATGTTTGTAGCAAAATTACTGAACAGTAGAGTCTTTCAGAAGTGGATAGTCTTTGGCATACCTAAGGCTGATCCAGGATTTCATTCTAGGAGGGGGGGGGGCGAGGGGCAATTGGTAGTTGACGGGGGGAGGGGTTGCATTTAGTTTCACCCGACACCGGTCAAGTGTGAGTTGCACGCACGACGGGGAGGGGTGCCTCAAAAAATCATTGTTCTGGGGGGGGAGGGCCAAGGCTACTTTTATCATCACGCTAACGTCTATAGGAAGTGAGCAGCACTGCAACTTCACGCGGGCATAGTCGCGGGCTCAGATAGTTCTTAAATAAACATAAGTAATTCGCGAAATTTGAAGATGTTTAGATTTTGATAAAATTAGATAAGAAGGCACAAGCACCCCGTATCATATGTAACGATCCTTCAATTTGACCACACAACTGTTACACGCTGTATAGCTTAGATACATATCTGAATAAATAACACAAACTAAGTATATCTGATACGCGCTATCTGCCATTCACACGAGCGAAAATGTAGGCAAAAGATAGGGATTATAAATACGCCTATAAAATACCAACGTAGCAATATCTATGCCTTTGTTAAAAAGTTTTTAAAAAAAAGAAGAAGAGAGAATACCAAGTCTGATAGTATCAGACAGGTCCTGATGTTGGAATCACAGGGAAATTGAGCATTATTCTCAAATATTATAGGCATATATACAGGGTGTCCAGTGGCACAATTTTATAATAATAATAATATCTTGGGACAACTCACACAACATCATCTGATTCCAAACTAAGCAGAGGTTGTACTACGGCAACCAGACAGCTGATAAATATACTTTTATATTTCTAAATACATACATATTGTAGGTAAATAACACCCAGGCACAGAATAAAACATCGTGTTCATCACATAAAGATTTATCCTGGGTGGGAATCGAACCCACGACCTTATGGGTAGCAGTCGGACACACTCCCACCGCGCTACAGAGGCAGTCTACTTTAAATTTCTCTGTAACAGTTGAACGGAGGAGTGAGGAAGAGGCCTCACCTCAAAAAACTGCACAAATAACGAAGCTACATTATTTGCGCGGTTTTTTGGTTGCAATGTTACATTGGACAGTAGAACAACGTGCCTTCTCAATCGGGGCGTATTATATAGCCAATGATATGTAAATTCGCCGAAGATTTAGTTCGCGTTACAATATTCGACTTTTACATGATGGTCCAAGTGAAGATAAACATGTTCAGTAGGAAACAATCCGCGACCGGAACGCAGCTGGACGTCAAGAACTCTTCGAGAACAGTATTCAAAGCAAAATCAATACCACGGTGAAAGTTTTACTTTTAGTTCGATAGATGGCGTTAGTATGCATTTTAGATCGCGATATGGTTTCGTGACCGAGAACTGTATAAAAACAAAAAATATTTTGTAGAACATTGAACAATTTCGTATTGAATAATCGCAATCGTGAGGTATTTTATTCTTTAAGAAAAAAGACGACTCCCGCAGTACGGTACAAGCCCTGTGTCACGGGGGACTTCTCAAACATACAAGCCCCAGACACAAAGTACACCCCGACTCGGAACAACTATTTGTGGATCACACAAAGTGGTGTCCCGTGTGGGGGTCGAACCGACAACCTTTTGCGAAGCAGTCGGGCAATCCTACCCATTATACTACCGACGTGAACCCATTTCTAACACAAGCCTTTGAGCTTCGCTGGAGGGGTTAACAAGATTGCTAGTAATGTGGGATTGAGTTCCCCATTGCTAGTAATCTTTAAAAAATATATATGTTGTTTTATTTAACGTCAACTTAGTTACAATCAGAGCTTGTTCCAAGATCAACCAAGTGATTTATCAGGAAGGCTTGATATTTCACAAACAGCTTAAACGATAATCCGTGTTAGTCCATACGTAGAGCGGCTGCTCTGGAGCTCCCGATAACGAAATATTGAAGAAAGATTTGAAATATCAGCCTTTGAAATTCAGATTGTGCAAGTGCTTACCTAATCATTTCAATTAGCGCAAAATAATGTTAGAGCGATTTCGTACTACAAACACTATGTTGTAGAGTGACGAGGCTCACTTCTTATTTAAAAGGAAATGTGAAAATGTCCTCGTCACTGGTATTGGTCGCCTCCACGTTTAAGACATCAGCAACCACTTCATAGTCCGAAAGTGATAGTTTGGTGAGCGTTATGAAGTTAAGGAATAATCTAGTCATATTTTTTGAAAATCGTCAAGGACGAACAGTTATTGTGAACGGTGTCTTTTATAGACGTATGCTGAATGATTATTTCTTCTCTTTGTTGAAAGAACATTTTGTCTACAGCTCCCATACATTGTTTTAACAAGATGGGGCCACGCCTCACTGCTATAGGGGCCATAGCACTTCTTCCAGTTTTTTCCCTAAAAATTTGATAAGTCGATTCGAAATTGTATCGCATGTCATGTCGCTGCAATCGTCATTAACTATCGCGAAAAAGTGTCACGTTATTGATTGGTTGCTAAAACCAATCAATAACGTGACACTTTTTCGTGCGTGCACCCGATCAACGATTTATAACACATTATTACGTCCACAAAAAATCCACATTTACCTTCTTTATCATAATTATTAAAACAATTTTATTTATCTTGCAGTTTTATTTTTACTTCAATTTCAAATCCTAATTCTGCCACCCTGTAGTTTAAAAGATCTTATTTTTTAAGCATTTTTTTAAAAAGTGATTCTCAGCGGCGATGGGTTAAAATCATCCTAAGGTAACTCGATAATAGCTGGACACGGCTTATCATACGTAGGTATATTGAATAGGTATCTAGAATTAAAAGGGAAACCGAAAAGAATCGTGTTCTTAGGACTTCCCGCCACTGATCTATATCAGTGGCGGGGAGCATAGGAGCATATATACTGTAATATTATAATCTCAGGTATATGGTAATCTCAGGAACTACTGATCTGAATTGGAAAATTCTTTGACTGTTGGATAGCCCATTTATCGAGGAAGGCTATAGGCTATAAAACATCACGCTGCGACCAATAGGAGCGGAGCAACAATGAGAAATGTTACAAAAACGGGGAAAATTTACGCAGATGAAGTTGCGCGAGACAGTTAGTGTGTTATATGTTTCCTACACTAAGTAACAAAGGACATTTTTATTATTTAATGGAAATTATATTTTACAATCATAACAAAATTTGGACAACCCTAACAACACAACTGGCCCGTAAACCTATTAAAACAACAACTAATAAGCTTTTAAATCAAATGTTTAACATTATTGTTAAAACAAACTTTTGTATAGAAATGTGAAACAAAAGCTTCAATTTTGGGGTTGTAAAATAGCTGCGTCACATCCCTTGGGTGCAGTAAGAACCAAATAAGGTACTATCAGTATATTGTATAACCACAAAACATCGAGATAACAGAAGGCAAGCATGATATATAGATATGTCATGTTCAACCCAAAGATAACTGCCGAGAGTATACACAAGGTAACTTTTAACCTTCGACTGCCTCTGTGGCGCGGTGGGTGTGTGTCCGACTGCTACGCAAGAAGTCGTGGGTTCGATTTCTACACGGGACACCACTTTGTGTTATCCGGAAATTGTTGTTCCGAATCTGGGTGTACTTAGTGTCCGTGACTTGTATGATTGTAAAGTTCCCCGCGTCACAGGGCTTGTACCCTAATGCGGGAGACGAAAAAATAACGCTCACGGACAGAGAATCTCGGAACACCTTACAAACAAAGCGGTCCAAAGTGCTTTGAGATTGTAATCCGTGAAAGATGTCTATGTGTGAGTTGCTCGAGTGAAATATATTACGATATTTTGTCTTCACGGACAGAGAATCACGGAACGCCTTACAATTACAAACAAAGCATTCCAAAGTGCTTTGAGATTGTTATCCGTGAAAGATGTATGTTATCTACCTATATACTAATATTATAAGGCTGAAGAGTTTGTTTGAACGCGGTAATCTCAGGAACTACCCGAATTGAAAAATTCTTTCACTGTTAGATAGCCCATTTATCGAGGAAAGCTATATGCTATATAACATCACGCTACGGCCAATAGGAGCGGAGCAGAAATGAGAAATGTGCCCAAATCGGGGAAAATTTACACAGACGAAGTTGTTTGTTCCTCGAGCGCGTTGTACGAAGTTTACTTTCTGTACTCTCGCTGTTTTGTGGTATAGTCGTATCAAAGGATATACCAATAACCTCGTGCTACGGCCTCAATTGGAATGCAAAACATGATGTGTATCTCGTAGGAATCTTTTAGTAGGATTCTATGATGTATGAAGGATGGAATAGACTTTATGTAAAGTCTAGTTGGATTTATTTATGTTAGAAAGTTATGGTATATTTATCTAGAATAAGCAGATAGGCAATAAATCTTTAACTGGTTTTGGACCTGGATGTTCTGCTCTGAGCGTGTAAACAACTGTAATTTTAAATATATGTTCGTGAACTTTCGCGAATTGTATATATTATAGAATTTTAAACGCTACGGGTCTTAATCGTGTAAATAGACCGTATTGCAACGGCCGTGGTCACGGGTAGACTGACCTACACGTGACCACGGCCGTTGCAATATGGTCGAAACGTCGGGCAATAAACAAAGGTATTTGGCCTTAAAATAAAATAATAAAATAAATTAAGACCCGTAGCTTATAATATTCTATAATTTAATTTTAAATTTTGTAATATTGGTGATAAAATGTTATTTTAATTCATTGATTAACAAGAAAAATCTCAAATCTTACTATTATATAATTTTATAGACTGCGGTTAACCCGCAACAACGACCAATGCAATCGACTAAAAAATAGTAATTTGAAAAGTTTAATAAGTAATATTTTTTTATTCTGTAAAGTCTGTTTACGGATGATAATTTTACGTGATAACGTGATAAGAAAACATTGATGACATATCGCCATTCGCGTTGCTTAGCAACCGGTTAATAACGTGACATTTTTTTCGTGAGTCCAAACAAACGTAGGTACAATACAAATCAAGGACCTACAATATTTTTGTAGGCATAGCAGAATAGTCGTATTCCAATTCCGATAAATAATTTCGGAGCAATGCCTGGATCCAGCATACAAACAATTATAAGTAATATTTTCATAAGTCCACCTCATTTTATTTCGAACAAACACACACAAACGACCCATTCTCACAATCTTTAAATGTGCAAAATGCACACCATCCACAGAAACATTGTAAAAGTATTCCCACAGTGATATATTAAAAAACGAACGCGTAGAATATCGCGACATACCGACACGGCGAGAAAGCACAATACACCAAGAGAACAGAAGGAGAACTTCATACAAACATGTTAAACCAACGCACGTATACACATTACTCACGGACACGACATCTCGGACCACTGTACCACGAATTTGATTATACTTTCGAAAAAGTTAACCTAGTGATGTATGCGTATTTTGATTTAAGAAATAGAAAAGCTTAAGTATTTATTTGACTATTATGTAATGTTTTTATAAGAACGGCCGTGGTCACGGGTAGACTGACCACGGCCGTTGCAATACGATCGAAACGTCAGACAATAAAACAAAGGTATTTAGCCTTAAAATAAAATATTTACGCGATTAAGAACAGAAATTCAAAATTTTTGATAATTATATAATGTGTGTCCATTATTTCCGAAATTGAAAATTCTACAATGGGTACAAATAGTGAAAGTTTACGAACATTAATCATGTGTTGCGCCGCAATGACAGCTACTCCGTGAAGATTGCACAGCCTGGAGAAAGAGGCAGGTCAACAACCCCATGGTGGTCAATTGTCGAGGACTTGAAAGCGCAAAACCTTTCACTAGTGACAACTCGGAACAGAGCTGCCTGGTGCAAATGCACAAGGAGGCCCGACCCCAGATAAATTGGTATAAGGGCACAAAGAAGAAGAAGAAAAATGTCTTTGTTTGCCGGAATATCGTTGTCACGCCATCGAGTACTTATTTAAAAAAAACGTTACTTTTCGTATGTTAATTCAAAAACCGCATAGAAAGCGCTAACTTGTCATTTTGCTTTAACTATTCTATTACTTAGTACTCGAAACTATAGTCAAGTTCGAACTAACAAGCTCCAGCTCTCACTACTGTTCCGAAGATGTACCAAAATGTCTTGTCCATGGACGATGTCTATTTTTTTTTTTTTAATTTAATTGTTTGTCCCGCATTACTAGCAATCCCGTTAACCCCTCCAGCTAAGCTCAATGGCTTGTGTTAGGAGTGGGTTCATGTCGGTAGTATAATGGGTAGGATTCAGCATCACGATTGTAAGTCCCTTGCCTTAGCCATTAGGTTACCACCGCTTGATGTATATGAGTGAGTAACTCAAGCAAAGTACGTATGAAGCTTCCCTTCTGCACTCTCGATGTTTTGTGGAGGAAGTGAACGCATCTGGTAACACTACGCAACCCATCCTCCAGAATCCACATGTTTTAATAAAACCTCGGCCATCTGAGACAGAATGCGAGGCGACATTACTTATTTCTCCACAGATCTATGTGGTGAACACAAATATGCATTATTACTTTTTCAGCTACAAGGAGAACAATGCTGTATGGAATCTGCAAGAGTTTCGCGGCGTTTTATGATGAATGTATGTTTGTAAATAGTTTTAAACTTTTGCAATAGGTAAGTACATTATGTAGAGACATTTGAAAATCTTTTGAAGACTTCATTCGGGTAAGGGTTGCCGAGTTTCTTGGTAAATATAAATAAACTAGCTTATGCCCACGACTTGGCCCACGTGTATGCCAGATTGTTACCAAAATATTTTAATGGAAAAGTTTCATGCTAACTTTGCAACCCCGTTTTACCCCCTTAGGGGGTGAATTTTCATAATCCTTTCTAAGTACTCCCGTACGTTATAAAAGTAACTCCTGTACAAAATTTCAAGTTTCTAACCCTTATAGTTTAGGTCCTGCGTTGATATCTCAATCAGTCAGTGAGCTTCTCCTTTTATATATACATAAATATGTATAAATAAATATGTCATAAATCACAAATTGGTTTATACTGATATTATAAATGTAAAAGTATTTCTGTAGTTCTGTCTGTCTTTCACGTTCAAACAGCTGTACCAGTTTAGATGAAATTTGGTATGGAAATAGTTTGAGTCCCAGGAAAGGACAGAAAGGTTTTTATCGACCCCACGACCTCTGGCTTAGCAGCCAGGGCCACTGACCACTAGACCAACATTACAGTCAAACAACAACAGTCGAAAAAACTATAATAAACGTATGGAACCAACATGCTTCTGCCGCAACACGACATACCACTGCACAATATGTTTCTAGCTTAACACACGTCTTCAATTTTTTTTTTTTTTTTTTTTATAAAAGATAACTAGCTATGTGGGATTGAGTCCCACATTACTAGCAATCTTGTTAACACCTTCAGTTTTTTTTTTAAAATTTGTTTCTAGTACTTGATGTATCCTCACTATATACCTATTGTTTTACCGATTTTAAATAGCGATGATCGAACAAATCGTTTAAATTGCTCGCTCGCCTGTGTAGGTCTTGCATCTACGAGCTACGGCGTAAAGGTAGGGTCTCGGGGCCGATACCTCTAAGCCACAACTACTCTTTCGAATCAATACTTATAAAATAGAACTATATGAACTGAATCACCACTGCTGATTCGAATAGGTATAGTTAGTTAGCCAGTAGGTTATTTCAAACAATACACAATAAACACTAACTCGATGACGTACAGGCTTATATTAGTCTATCAAGCCGCTTATTCTACAGTCAAGCCATACATTAAAACATTCGTAATCAAAAATGGCATCCTCATATTCCCCATACATCTCGAACACAATAATATAATGCACACAATATGCATATTAAAGTCTATGCAGAATAACTTAATCTATAAAATAAAAAAAATATAAATAACAATTGCCGGAAAACGGAAACGCATCTTACACTCCGACGCCACGTGCGCGTGAGTCGATTATATTGATTAAGTCGTTAACTTACTTGAATGACACACCTCTTGTTACAAAAATGTCGTTCTGATATTATACCCTTATTTGGTTGAAGTCCAAATTTTAGCAAATTAAATAAATAATTTTAAAGAAGCATGCCCATTTTTGGGTGAACTGTGTCCAAGGCCATACAACAAAAATGTATGAGTATTTCCTTTTGCTATGTTGTGTAGAGTAAAAAATAGTATTGACTTTTCCTTTATAGGCCGCATGTTGTCATTAGCCTCTATTTGTTGGCATACATTCCTATTCTATCCACAATACGCACTACAGGTCAAAAAACTTATATTCTTGTTAGGCGCCATACATTTATCACGTAAGACAATTTTGCCCAGTTTATGACCCACGCCTGTGGGAAAAAATAAGAATCGTATTTTTTTCTTACAAAGGGGCAGGGAAGGGGTCATAAACTGGCCAAAATTGTCTTACGGCCCCATCTGCCCAATTTAATACTAGCTGACCCGCGCAACTTCATCTGCGTAAATTTTCCCGTAACATTTTTTTAGCTGCTCCGCTCCTATTGGTCGTAGCGTGATGTTATATAGCCTATAACCTTTCTCGATAAATGGGCTATTCAACAGTAAAATCATTTTTGTTCCTGAGATTATCGCGTTCAAACAAACAAACTCTTCAGCTTTATAATATTAGTATAGATTTATTACGTAAGAATCTAAAGGAAAACTGAATACACTTTAGGCTTGTTTTGATTAATATTTTCCAAAGAAACGAGTTTTAGGATCGTTTTTTGTATCTAATACTGACTATGATTTCAATACAAGTAATGTTTTTCTCTCGGACCTCCATACTCGCGCGGATTCTCGAATTTCACACGCTTTTTTAAAGTATAATCTTAACTTTGCGCATTTTTGTGATTTTAGGTTACAAACTGTGAAGACCCCTCCCACCCCCTTGTAAGGAAAAATAAAAATAAGACATGGTCGAACCCCTCCCTAAATCATCTTACGTAATTAATGAATGGCGCCTTAATGAACCAAAAGTTACAAATTCAAGTAACTTTTGACTTTTACTTTAAATGTATATATTTCCTGCTATACCGGATTATCGTAGTCTTCTCTCATACAAAAAGTAATCGTGAAATGTGTACTCATTCGAAGCATCCCGTCTGATGACAAAATATAGCACCATACTATAAGATATACCTTATTGAATTAGTCCATTATTACATAACACAGGTGGCTGTTCCCAAATATCACCTGATAAATTTCCTTCGTCGCTTTCTTTATACCTACTTCATCGTTTACATTATTCACGAAAACCGATGGTTCAACCATGTTATTAAATGAGCCATACAACACAATTCACTGGAAAAATAACAACAAATTGCATGGCATTTCCATTAAAATATTTTTGATTATGTTACCTTTAGTCATTAGTGAGGTATAATTACCCATTTATAGCACGTAAAGCTCTAAGCACACTGCGGTTTTTCATGTGAGTTTGATATTTTCATTTTATGGTTATTAGTGATTGGTCATTATATTTAAATAACTGCCTACCCCGGCTTTACATGAGTGTACTAATTGAGAAAATGAGACTGAAACTTCACTTTACAGTACGACCACGTAATGAAAAACCTAACTTTATTAAACGGAGACTTTTTGAATTACCATATTTGTCAGTTTTCCGCAGGATTTTTCAAATATTTTCTTTCAACATTTAAAAACTTTCCGACATTTAAAGATACAAAAAACAAAAGAATTACCCAAATAGGTGCAGCCGTTCTAAAGTGATAAATTTAAATATAATCGACAATTGTTTTTGACAACGGTCGATAATTCTACGTGATAACGTCTTAAGAAAACATTGATGACATATCGCCATTCGCGTTGCTTAGCAACCAGACAATAACGATAGTTCCAATTTTATCGCATGTCGATACAATCGCCATTTATTTATTAGTAACCAATTATTATATTAAAACTATTGCTTAGTAACCAATCAATAACGTGACTGCTTAGTAACCGATCATTAACGTCACCGTTGCTACGCGACACTTTTCCGTGCGTGCACCCCGTCATCGATTTATAAGACACTAGCTTTCGCCCGCGGCTCCGCCCGCGTGGACTTCGGTTATCGCTATAAAAACTATCCTATGTCCTTCCCCGGGACACAAACTATCTCCATACCAAATTTCATCTAAATCGGTTTAGCTGCTTGAGCGTGAAAGCGTAACAGACAGACAGACAGAGTTACTTTCACATTTATAATATTAGTATGGATTATCACGTCAAAAAACAGAATTTAACGTGAAGAGAAGAGTCATCATTCTTTAATTGCAATACTAAAATAAAAAACTAAAGAGTTTGTTTGTATACGCTTATCACAGAAACTACCAGTCTGATATGAAAAATACTTTAAAAAATAAAACCCAACTTACATGCTTATCACACTTTTTGTGACCATCTTAATGGAAGAAAATGTAGCTTATGTGAATCGCGCTGTTATAACGAATCAATTGACACCTCGTTCACCGAAATCGGATAAGAAGATTAGACGCTACAGTGGAACATACAACCATATATAGACTGCTAAAAACATTACCCTTCCTTTTTGGCTTGGCCATAGTCGGGTAAAAAGGTTCTTTTTGCATTGAATAGCATTTTCCCGGGAAGGTTGTGACAATTAGAAGTTAGGCAGAAATCATTCTGCTTAGCTTCTAAATGTCACAGCCTTTATATATCAACCAATCTGACAAAATCACATACAAATATGATCATACCTAATATCATTAAAAACTTTTAGCATGAAAGAATAATAAAATATACCTACTAAATATATAATTACAAACTTTCACATTTATAATATCAGTAGGATTCGTGAAAGTAGATAGGCAATTAGTACACTACTTCATGCTAATTTATCACTAGAAAACAGCACTAAAATTCTGTTTAACGACTCATAATAGGCAGTAGAATCACTCCACACTAAACGGTCCATTAAACCCTATCCGATAATTAAAGCTCAGTATCAAAGAGATAAAAACATTTCTATTTGAAACTTTTAACATTTAAACAACACTTTTCACTTATTCTAGTATGAAAAGCACGACATTTTCAATAGCCTACGTAATTTAACTAATTGTACTTAATTTCTACTTCTGAAACAGAATTTGTAAAAGCTCGACAGCTCTAATTATGTTATTTCGTCTTAATTGCTCTTAATTTGAAGTTCGATATGTAAGGAAAACGTCAAATTAAACCATGTTTTAAAATTGCGACTGAAATATACAATTAACACTGAATGTGTACTTGTTTGAAGTTTTTGTGTAGGTATTTGAATTAGTGGCTATATTTGTAAAGTTTTTAGTAGTTAGGCGTTTATGGGGTTTTTTAAATTGTGTATAAGATACATATAAGAGTTGCCGTGTGGTACCGGCTTAAGAATAGTACCACCCCGTCTCTTCCCGTGGGTGTCGTCAAGGCGACTAAGGGATTTCACACCGGAGGACGGGCAGCAGCGTCCTCTGCGTACTTAAAGTCTTACTGCGATCGCCAACCCGCTCGCCTAGCGTGGCGATTATGGCAATTACCCCCAGAATCTACATACTAGTAGGTTCTACTGGGGAGACACGTGCCCAGCAGTGGGCCATCATATGTGTTGATATGTATAAGATCAACCATAGTGACCATACGCATAAGGTCGGAAGTCCGTTTTTATTATGGTGGAATGCTGTTCTATTGGGGCATAAATGCAATTTTACATGACACTACAAAATCCACTTATATATTCTACTAGCTGACACGCGCAACTTCTGCGTAAATTTTCCCGTTTTTGCAACATTTTTCATTGCTGCTCCGCTCCTATTGATTGTAGCGTGATGTTATATAGCCTATAGCCTTCCTTGATAAATGGGCTATCCAACACTAAAATATTTTTCAATTCGAAACAGTGATTCTTAAGATTATCACGTTCAAATAAAAAACTTTTCAGTTTTATAATATTAGTACCTATAGATTTCTGCCCCAATAGAACAACATTCTACCATACTATACATTCATCAAATCAAAATGTATAAGTAAAGAGATTTTGAAGTGCTAATAGTCTTTACATTTCAACGCTGCCGTACAAATGTCAATACAAAAATGGCTCTCCTGAAAAATTGCATAGGTATTTGATTTACGACTTTATGCATAAGAGCCGTCGATAGGTGAAAACAAGATTATTTTTCGAGTTTAAGCCCAATGGTAAAGGAATTATAAGAGGCTTAATTGTAACAATAAAATCTGCGTTAAATCGTTTCAGGTGTACGCGTTTAGTCTCCACCAATTCCCATCGGAAGCATTTATTCATGTTAACCTCGCTTATGCTTCTGAATGCATTTGTGTATTAAAAATGTATACCTACACCTAAGTAAGAGGGTCAATTACAGTATTACTTCGAACTATGGACGCTATTAGCTCGACTATAATCCCTAAAGACGTTAAAAGTGGAACAATAACAAGGTATAAAAACACTAACAGGCTTCATAATGGTTTATGATTGTGTAAAAACTGTAAAGCTATCATTAACTTTTTTCAGCACTATTCGACTATATAGAAAAAAATGTTGTGAGAACGTAACAAACAGGAGTTACTAATTTATTTCCAGCGATTTAAACGAATAATTTTCTATAGTAATTAAAAATAAATAATTGAGACAACTCACAAAACGTCATCTGATCCTAAACTAAGCAGAGCTTGTCAGCTTGTACTATGGCAACCAGACAACTGATATACATACTTATATATTTTCCTGTGGTAACCCGATATGAAAATGTTTCTTGTTAGAGATGGTTTTTGTACGTACAATCACACTAATATTATAAAGGCGAAAGCTTGTGAGTATGTGAGTGTGTATGTTTGTTACTTCTTCACGTCTAAACGGCTGGAGCGATTTTAATGAAATTTGGTATGGAGTTAGCTGACACCCTAAATAACACATAGGCAAGGCATAAACCGCGGGTAACACCGCGGGGCACAGCTAGTATCATCTAAATGCAATTTAAAGGGAAACCGAAAAGAATGGTTTTCTAAGGACCCTGCGCCACAGCCAGACGCTAACATCATACAAAGTTTTATCCTGGGTGGGGATCGAACCCACAACTTTCGGCTTAGCACTAGACCAACGAACCAGTCTAACTTACCAATTAATACTATCAATTGAGCTTTTTCCCATGGCTCAATCACAATACATCGAGAGTATAGAAAAAACAAAACTTCATAAAAAAGCGCGCTAGAGCAATCTACAACTGGACATTGCTGACAGTCACGAAGTCACCGGTTACTTAGTTCCCAAGATATTCCATACAACTTTTCTTCTGTACTTCCGAGTTATGACACCGAGAGTCGGTGTCATAACTCGATCCACGTAGGGAACACAAGCGGGAAACGGCAGAGATGGGCAGGTGCGGTGAACAACAACGATATAAGTATTGTGTAATATTGTGTATGTTTACTTTTGTCCTCAAACTTCAAGTCCATTTACAAGAACATTTTATCACCCAAACATGCATTACTTCTTTATAATAGTCACAGATAACATCCAAAACTATAAAATATTAAAACCAAAGACAAAATAAATAAAGCATTAGATAAATTCACACCCCCAGAGGCAAAATGACCTAACCCAACAACCAATGACCTGTAAATCCCAATAAGAGATATCAAAAAACAGGTTTTAACGGTGCTATGCAACCTCTATGGACTACGCGTCCTCAATTTCTTTTTTTTTATTAATTTATGGCATACGATGTTCATGGAAACCACATTATTGAGTGTCTTTTGGATAATTATACTCATCACATTAAATTTTGATGTGATAATATACGAGTCGCATGATTGAGAGATTGCCTTTCTCAGTATGGCGATACAACGTGACCGGGATCTTTTTAACTCCGGAAGCAAACAGAAGGTTGATACAAGTTCAACAGCAGGTATGTCTGTGCTATCGTAGCGCCCGAACTAAGTAGGTCTAATAGGGCGTCTAAACAAGCCTTTTTTTACGGCAATTTGTGGCGGCTCTATTGACAACTAATTGCTCGGCCAATAATAGCAATTAGTCTGCAATTGTATGGCGCATGATCCAGCCTCCTAAACGGGCTACACAACCCGGCAACAATAAAATAGAGAGCGGCTGAAACAACAACAATATTGGCCGAGCAACATTGCGGAAAATCGATCGCTCAGCGATCGTCCGGCAACCATCAAATCAATAATGGAGAGTACTGCCATATTGCCGGCCACAGCATTTTTTCCAGCAGGCTTTAGCCATAGGCCGTCTTGTTCGGTACCACCACAGTATCTGTTATTCTTCCCTGAAATAGTAATGTTAACACATCACTGTGTTTCGGTTGAAGGGAAATAGCAAGTGAAATTCCTGGGAAAATGGACTTACGAACTAATGTCTCAAATGAAGAGGGCAGTGCAGTGGTATTTAGCTCTTTGCCAAGGAATTTGGGTGTTACAATACTGTTTTGGGTTCGGTTCGTGCGCCTGATGCTGAATCAGGCGCACGAACTGCTCGTCTCTTCATTGCGTGGTATAAAAAAAAAAGAAAAAAAACTGAAGGTCAGATTAAATGCGTTCTCTATTTAAAAAAAAAATGGTTGTTTGTAAAGTCGGTTTAAGGACTATAATTTTACGTGATAACGTTATAAGTAACGTTGACAAATAAACGCATCTGTATCTGTAAGAAAACATTGATGACATTGTAATAAACAACCTTGCCTATGAGAGCTTTTGTTTTTACAAAAATGCATTTATTGTATTTTTTTTTATATTGTCTGTTGTATCGCATGTCGCTGCAATCGCCAAAACATTGATGACATGGTAATAAAGAACTATGCCTGGAGTTTTTTTTAAATTTCTAATTGTATCGCATGTCACTGTAATCGCCAAAACGTTGATGACATTGTAATAAACAACAATGCCTGTGACAGCTTTAGTGGACCCGGGCGCTTCGCCCGACGGACACAATACTTCAGGCTATCAGCAGGCGGAACGTGACGGACACTTTTTCGTGCGAGCACCCGGTCATCGATTTTTAAGACCTGATCACATCAAAAAATGACTTAATTGGATAGCACTTATCTATGTTTGAAGAAAATAGGTTTAGTCGTTTTGAAAATAACCATATTTTTATCTCAAGTCTCGGGGAGTACTTTAATGTGCCCAAATAAGCTTATCTGCTTATCCCATTTCTGACTGGCATCGGTATACAAATCTTTCTTCTGTATAGACTTTTCTAGGTCGTTATCTTTAACGAGATCTTTCATGACTAACCGACATCCATGTTAATCGAGGTCTGTTATGGCTTTTTGGTCACGACTCAACTTGTATACTTTACACTTGTATGTTATTATTTTACTTGTATATACTTATGACTTACACTGATGTTGATGGTACATCATCAAGATCAGTCTTTATCGGTCCACTGCTGGATATAGACCCATCTTAATTAACGCCACAACACCTACTCCTCCGCTTTCCACATTCAGTCTATACCCACGACCTTCTTCACTTTGTCGATCCACCTGGCTGGTGGTCGTCGTACGTTTACAGAGTCCTGCTGTAAACATTACTAGCCTCTGCCCTCGAGTACTCTTAAAGGTCAGTTATCAATTAATGATGATAAGTATTGTATGTCCCTTTCCATGCTTGAAGCATACATTTAAATGTATAGAGGAAAAAATCGTCTTAGGCGGGACTTGAGCCCGCGACATTAGGGGTACCGGCCCTAAGCCGTTACCAGCTCTGGCACGGGATGTGCCCACCAAAGTTAAATTTAGCCTCGACATGATACGATTTCATTGCAAATGGTTTATAAAGAACTTGTACGGCTCTGTGAATTTAATTGCAGAAACCATTTAAACACAGATTTTTGAGCTTCAAGCTTCAAGACAAAATTGAGTGGGTACGTAAGTATCTACCTACTCAATTTTATCTTAATCAAGCTCAATCTGTTCAGAATTTTTACCCCGAAAACCTATATTGCGTTCGTATTACTTTTCACAGCAATAAAGCAACGTATTGACGTTACTTTTCTCGTGAGAATAGTTTTCATATCGAAGCGATACACAATTCCAGTGGATATTTATACCGCTTGTTAAATCCAGGAAAAAACTACTGAAACTATAAAAAGAAACAAACGCATGAAATATTAAAAACTGCACAATCCTGTCCACACTTCAGCAGGCTCCCTAATTAGTAGCATACTAGAAACTCTGCAGAGTAAGTTCAGTTTAAACGTACATTCCTCGTATTTTATGAGCGACATCGCCAGCTGTTGACCCGCTCTGACCTTTGCCGCTCAATTTGCTTTTACAACTTGTTTTACCATAAACAGCTGATGTCTATTTTATTGCTATTTAAATGTAGAATGAAAAGAGCCTAAACAAATTTCAACCTTCGACACGATTGGCTTTAAACCACTTTTGCATTGTAATGGCGGCATCTTTTATGTTGTTGAGCTGGTAACCAACTGGTTGGGACCTTTTTACGAGGTTGAATGGCGACGGAATCGCACTAGTAGTGGATTAATGGAATGTTTAGGGAAGCGTAAATGCATGCGGGTAGCTTTGCTTCTCGTCAGGCTATCTGGCATTTTGTCATGTCAGTTTTTATGTTCCGTATTTGTTTTCCACAGAATATTATTTTATCAACTTGTTTTACCAATACCTGAGCCCAGAATGTAACATTTTTTCGGTAGAGAAGTTGCAAACGAAAGGTCCAAAACAATGCAAATAGAAAAATAGTGTTACCAAAATGTTATTAACACAAGAATATATCTTTATAATAACTTCATCAGACTGCCTAGTAAAAAAAAAGGATGTAGGTTTTTTTTTTATATTAGAGATAACTAGCAATGTGGGATTTTCGTCCCACATTACTAGCAATCCTGTTATCCACTCCAGCTAAGCTCAATGGCTTGTGTTAAGAGTGGGTTCACGTCAGTAGAATAATGGATAGGATTCGAAACCACGACCACACGATTGCGAGACCGATGCCTTAGCCATTAGGCTACCGCCGCTTCTAAATATTTATAACTTTACTATTTATAGATGTCGCACGTATGACGTTTATGAGTGGACATTTATGACCTACTGATTGATAGATTTAGATATATTTATTGAGTAGGTGAAAGCTAGTTTACGACGGCGGCTCCGACTCCGTGAAATCACATTTTTCTTGACCTCTCTAATATATGGCACTACTAGTAAAACAGAGATTTTTTTATACTAGAAAATTAAGAGATGAGGAGGCCGTGCGTCTGATGCTAGCCATAACAGTATCAGTGCCACACAAATCCTTGTTAGGCAAAGATCTGAATGTCACCGTACCGCACTCCTCATTTGAGACATTATAGTTCATAAGTCTTATTTGCATAGTAATTACACTTGAACCGAAACACAGTGATGTGTTAAGAACACTATTTCACGGAAAAAATACTGACACTATTGTGGTACCCATCAAGACGGCCTATAAAACAGGATGGCGAAATGAAAAATAACGTTTTTACTAGCATTTTTTCTCTTTATAACAACCTTCCCAGAACTTCTACAAATATTAAAAAAAAAAAATAGTCAAACTGGTCCGACAGGACTCGAGTTTTGAGCTTAGCAACACATTTGGCAATTCTTTTTAGGGTTCCGTAACCAAAATGGCAAAAACGGAACCCTTATAGTTTCATTCTGTCCGTCCGTTTGTCTGTCTGTCTGTCCGTATGTCACAGGCATTTTACTCAAAAACTACACTTTGTATCTGGATGAAATTTAGAGTATAGGTGTCTTGTATGAGTCTCTACTTAGTTCGATAGTTAAATAACAAAAATAAATATTTTTAGGGGAGCCCTCCATCTAACAGTTTTTTTTAGCTACACTTTGCACATGTGGGACATCATTCGACAGGTCTTTTAAAACATTTTATGGTTTCTAAAAAAATATAATCGTTTCTATAAATTAATTCGGAAATAATCGCACTGAAGCGTGCAAAATTTGTGCCCCACCCCCGCCTTTAACTTTGAAACCTTTTGATCAAAAAGCTAACGCTTAAAATATATCTTATTTTTTCATATGTATTTTTTCTTTGTAGTGATAGCTACGGAACTCCACACTGAGCATGGTCCGACATGCTCTTGCCCGGTTTTATTTATTTACATAGATCGGTACCCACGGACCGCTAGATACTAATTTACGATCCTTCATTTAAAATACAATTTTATTAGCTTCACCAGTTCTAACTATGTAATAAAATGTTGGAAGTCGAACTACGAACATTATACATTACACTCGAATGCTGCCGAAGCAAACGATAGCCTGCTTGCGTTAGCAATATATTATTTAATATGAATACTGAATCACTAAAAAGTTCTAGCATTTTCCTAGAACATAGTTCAGTCAGCAACCGTACTGCGGTTGTCTATCATATAATATACTATCTGATCCGAGCAACTTCGTTTGCGTGAATTTCTCCCGTTTTTGCAACATTTCTCATTGGTGCTCCTCTCCTATTAGTCGTAGCGTTATGTTATAAGCCATTTGTCGAGGGAGGCTAAGGCTTATGCCTTAGCCTTCCTGGACAAATGGGCTACCCAACAGTAAAACATTTTGTTAATTCAGACCAGTAGTTCCTGAGATTATCGCGTTCAAACAAACAAACTCTTCAGCTTTATAGGTAACTAGCTGTCCCGCGCAACTTCGTATGCGTAAATTTTCCCCGTTTTTGAAACATTTCGTCGTCGCTTCGCCGCTTCTATTAGTCGTAGCGCGATGTTATATAGCCTATAGCCTTCCTCGATAAATGGGCTATCCAAAAAAAAAAGATTTTTTCAAATCGGACCAGTAGATCCTGAGATTAGCGCGTTTAAACAAACAAACAAACAAACTCTTCCGCTTTATATTATTAGTATAGATATTAGTACTGGCTATATGGCTTTTTATCCAACTGCAAGGAAGGGTTATGTTTTTCGCGCGTATCTTGTATGTATGTATGTAATATTCTTTATCACCTGATATCTCACAATCCACTGAACGGATTTATACAATTACCTAAGACATCTTTAGATTTGTCTTGACCGCCCAAGTGATAAATGACGTTTTAAAAACAGAAACATGGCGGCTGAAATATCAAAAACAAGAGGTGTGAAAAAAAAATCATTATTGATCTACGAGGTCACAGTTATAGAACAAACACACAGGTACACAAGTTAAACTTCTAACTACCATCCTTTGCCTCGCCCGTTAAAAATAAAAACAAAACCTTACAGAAGACCCTAGTTATGATAATTTCAAGCCCTCATCCATATCAAAAAGATCTCCCCTTTGTTATTCCCGTGTCTCTACCATGGCACCCTTAAACATTTCATTTAAAAACAGAGCGTACAAAATTACCATACTCTATCATTATATTACGCCCACCTAGATTTCAACATTTCTTTTATATTTCGTGAATAATGAAAGACTTAATTCAGGCTCTCAAAAAAATTTAATAGAAAAGTTGTCTCCCACACACACTATGCACAAAATGTGGAGAGTACAAAAGGCAACTTGTTTACGACGCATGCATAGTTTATTCCAATTAATGTTGATATTTAAAATAGATATCATTTTAGCTAAATTAGTAGGTATACCTACTAATTTAACTAAATTTATTATTTTAATTTATTAGCTAAATTAGTAGGTATACCTACTAATTTAGCTATATATTTTAATGTTAAACAAATTAGAGATTCCTACGAAAATTTCCATAATGTAATTCAAGGTATAAAAAAACTACTACTTGACACCCGTGCGAAACTTTATTTTTATATGCATTTACTAAAAAACTGTTATTTTGGCATTACAAACAGACACTTCAATTTTAATTATTCTTTCTTTCCTTTTCTTTTTAAAAAATACGCCTTCCGCATTAGGGTACAAGCCCTGTGTCGCGGGGGACTTTACAAACATACAAGTCACGGACACGAAGTAGACAGACTCGGAACAACTATTTGTGAATCACATAAAGTGGTGTTCCGTGTGGGAATCGAACCCACGACGTCTTGCGTAGCACTCGGACAGACTCCCACCGCGCCACAGAGGCAATCCGTGTCAGTTTCGGAGTTAATCAGTGTGCTTTGACCTTAAAGTGGTTCTGAGTGGTATTTAAGCCCGTGTCTGTGTGAACGAGGTCTATGTGTGCGTGATTCGAGCGCGGTACTAATGAATGTCACCTTCTGTACTCTCGGTATTTTGTGCACTATGCAAATTGGACGAAGCTTAATTAACCTCTGGAAAGGATTTAAGTAAATGAATAAATGATTTAATGGAGGAATGAATCATCATCATTTTGTAATTAAACCACGTACGTCAAGTGACGTTCTCTGTTTTATAAATACTCGGTGTCAACAGAAGGGTTGGTAGTACAGTCATATGGTGTACCTGGAAAGATTTTCCGGGAGTTTTGAAAATTGGTGAATTTTGGGGTGCGCTTTCCGAATTTCAACTTTGAAGCTCGCGCCGCCATATTGGAAAAACCGGGCAAGAGCATGTCAGAATGCTCAGTGTAGGGTTCCGGAGCCTTTGCCGTGTGAAAAAATCCGATTTTAATAATTGCACTAGCAGTAGAGTATATGTTCATGGCACTTACGCCCTTTTGTTGAGAAACGCAGTTTTTCGGCGATAACTCAATGACGGTATATTCGATTTAATAAACGCTACTTTATTTTATTTTTTTCATATTTTTTGGTCACACGGTTTAAAAGATAAGGGGGGCAAAACAACTTTGTATAAACAACTTTCGAAGCTATTAAGTATTTCCAAAAATATTGACTTAATAAAAAAAGTTTATTAGAAACCTTAAAATGTTTTAAAGAACCTGACGAATGATCTACGACGTTGAAGGTTGCTCAAAAAATAAAACAGCTATATTACACATAAAAAAAATATTATTTAGCTATTAACCTAAGGAGCGGCTAGTACATGACACCTTTTCAGCAAATCTTCATAGTGTTTAAATGATGGACAAACAGACAGAAAAAAGGGTTCCGTTTTTGCCATTTTGCCTACGGAACCCTAAAAATGGCCTCTTAATTCAGTTTTTAGGTGTTATCTCTTTATCGACTCATTTCACGATAAAAACATGTATTACAAACTTAGACTAGAAAACCTGATCTACAATATTTATGATACAACATATTTTTTTTTAACTTACCCGTTTTGGCATACGAGCGCCACCGCTGCAAAGTCTACACGTATATGGCGTTTTGGCCAAGAAGGACTACCATGCAATAGCACATAGCGCGTTTTTATTTTATCATGATATCTTCAGTAGGACTAAGTCAACTGCAAGTATTACAACGAAACTGAAAATCTCATATTATTACATGTTTTGAATGTGTATTGAAGACCATGGAACTAACGCAACACCTGGTCTATCAAAAATGAGAATCACCTAGTGAGCAGAATACACTTTTTTTTAAATTTTGCATAGCACATTAAATCAAATGGGTTTAATCCATTTGGATTATCACGAAGTGAGGAGAATACATTTTTAAGCTATTGTATAGCTTTTATCGCGGGCTTTGAGCGCGGCGACCGAATCAAGAATTTCCGTAACGAAAAAAACCTAACACCCCCCACTCCGCCTACCATGTAGCTCGGCCGAGCGTTCGCTTAACGTATATGTATATGGTACGATTGTACGAAGCTCGCACGGATCGAGACGAGCTGCTCCGAAATGTAATGAAAAAAAAATACTGCATAAATAAAAAAATTATAAATAATTATAATTGCATAAGTTGATAAAAATTGCTATGCAATATGCAAATATGCAAAAAATTGCTAGCTTTACCGCGGCAGTCCCCGAGTGCCACACATTTTTTTTAAATTTTGCATTGCACATTAAATCAAATGGGTTTAATCCATTTGGATTATCACGAAGTGAGGAGAATACACTTTTTTTTTAATTTTGCATTGCACATTAAATGAAACGGGTTTAATCCAAATGGATTAAACCCATTTGTTTTAGTGTAAAATAGAATTTAACCGTGGCGTGAAACATTATTTTTGGCAAAAATGCATGTTAGTGTAGACTTTTCAGCGCTCGTACACCAAAGCTATTGAGTTTACAAAAAAGGTGTCTATAATTTAATTTTGTAGATGTCTATGTCGTAAAATAAGTCGAAAAAGAGATATTGTCCAAAAACTGATTTTAGTCGCCATTTTTATTTCAATATGATGTCGCGAGCGGCAAAGTTGCGGGTGCAAGCCGTAAGTGCCATGAACATACGCTTTTCTGCTGATGCAATTATTCAGGGCTGCGGAACCCTACACTGAGCATGGTCCGACATTCTCTTCCTCGGTTTTTTCATTTGGCTCGTGCGAACGAAGCCTAATCCGCTTATGCAAAACACTTTAATAACATTGTTTTAACTAGCGAATGTTTTTTATTCTATTTTGAAAATTATAATCATAAAACATTCGCAAGTAAAATGCTCTTATTACCGTATTATAAATAAAGGGTTATAAGAATAAAAAAAACTACATAAAAGAAAAGAATGAACTTACAAAGAAAGAAAAATACCGAAACAAAGTTTAATTTACAAATTAATTATGATGAAACATCTCGTATTCTTTACTTCCAAGACGTTTTAATATAATTATGTACTTGTATTTTAAAAAAAAACATTATAAGAATAACAACCAAAATAATTACCTTTGTAGATCCCTAATTGGCTTTGTAATTTATATTAAAAAAGTAAAAACAACACCTATTATTAATTAATGAGATGAGATGTTCGTTTTCGATTCAAAGCCTACTTTTCAATAATTAATGAATATGGCTCGCTAACTAATTCTTCCCTGAACTTTTGGTTTCGGTTTTAGTTCGAGCTCAAAATTATAGTTTCGGCTTTAGTAGTCATCCTACCGAAATTACGGTCGAAACAGAAATACGGTTTCGAGTTGGAGAAAATTGCATTCCTGAGTTTTCGCATTGCCACGCTAACCTCACTCGACCTAACTGTCATGTACATCTGATTTATGATATGAATTTTAAACGTACATACATTATTACTTTTTAATTAAAGCCGTGGGTCTTGCCAATTGTGAATTTGGTTTCAGTTTTCAGAACACTGTCGTCAATTCCATTTTATTTTAAAACAAGGTTTTACTTATTTAATTTTACTCTTATTTCGCGATTCAAAATTATTTATTAACAGATTATCAAAATCAATTTTCGGAATACATTTGTGTAGTGTCTTTTTTGGTTTATTACTAATACAGTTTTCACAGGACTGATTATGGACAACATAATGCAACCATTTAAATTCTACTAGCTAAATAAAAAAAAAAATGTACAATGAAAGACTCTCTAGGTTTGTAAGAGGTAGGTATTTTATCAATAATTGTTACCTAGCATTGTCAGAAGTACTTCTAAATTTCACTAGAAATACTTCCAATGATGTAAAGACGTCTATTGCCATCTTACCTACAAAATGTATAATTTAAACCATTTAATATAATGGGTTTTAGATTACCAATTTATTTTAAAATAAAATTGTCTCTATCAATCATATGATGATTTTATTTAAAATTGTAATTCATATTCTTAAGAAAATTGCATTGAGTCACTCCCTTTTCATGTACGATGCCGTTTGCATATTACGTCTTATGACGTGCATGGCATATCCACTGATTCTGTTATGGTCGCCTCGAAACTTTTTCGATAAAGTTATTTTATGCACGTTCCATTACATACCAATTTCTTGGGTGGATACAGATTTTTCTATATTTGATATTTAAGGTCTATGCAAATTTAACATCGGGGGCAACAATTGCATACTGATAAACTTGTGAAGACCTATTGAGGTATGATTTTAAATCAAACGTCAACCTATAAGTGTGGGTAAAGCGTGGAAAAATGTAGGAATATCTTTAGAACTTGTACTTTGACGAATATTGTCATTATATCAAATTATATATACTACGGGTCTTAATCGCGTGATTAATTTTAGGTAAAATACCTTGTTTATTGCCCGACGTTTCTACCGTATTGGCAACGGCTGTCTACCCACCGCCGTTGCAATACGCTCGAAACGCCGGGCAATAAACAAGGTATTTTACCTTAAATTATTCACGCGATTAAGACCCGTAGTTTATATAATTTTATAATGTGTACAAATCGCGAAAGTTTATCATCATTTGTTGTCATTATAATCTAATATATAAAATTCTCGTGTCACAGTTTTCGTTGCCATACTCCTCCGAAACGGCTTGACCGATTTTGATGAAATTTTTTGTGCTTATCCGGTATCTATGAGAATCGGCCAACATCTATTTTTCATACCCCTAAGAGTTTGTTTGTTTGTTTGAACGCGATAATCTCAGGAACTACTGGGCCGCATTAAAAATATATTTTATTGTTGGATAGCCCATTTATAGAGGTAAAATATAAGGCTATAGGTTATAACATCACGTTACGATCAATAGGAGCGGAGCAGCAATGAAAAATGTTGCATAAACGGGGAAAATTTACGCAGACGAAGTTGTGCGGGTCAGCTAGTTAATATATAATATCATTTCGACTTTCAATTTTTATTATACGTATTACCTACTAGTATTTACATCAGTGTGCTTAGTATGAGTTTGTTTTACATTAACGCGATCGAGACTTCTCGTGTGTGGGATCCGACACATCACACCCTTTTAAAATCGGGTGCTGTAGTGGCAGAACATCCACTTAATGGGTGTGATGTTTAACTGATGTTGTGTTGTTGAAAGATGTTCCGACAAGATGGAACGGGCCCTAAGACGTTTGGAGCTACGATAGTACTGCTCCGAGCTCGTAGCAAATCAGAGAGCCAAACGCGGTACACGTTTCGATCGCGTTAACATAAAAACAACTAACTTTTTAAGCAAATTAAAAAAATTATATCAAACAATAACTTTGTTAGCTTTAGTTAATCGGTTTCAGTGGCGAAGGGTCCTTAGAATATAACTACATTAATAGAATTTTCATTTTCTCCTTTCGTTTCCTTTCTTTCATTCTTTTCGGCTTCCCTTTAAATTGTATTTAGTTAATATTGTACGTACAAAACCGCCTCTAACAAGATACATTTTCGTATCGGGTTACCTCAGGAAAATTTTAACCCTTCGCCTCTGCTCGGTTATACAGGGTGTAACAGAAAGGTGTGGTCATATTCAAGGGTTGGTATGTGCCCATCATACTGAGTGCACATACCTAATTTTATCCAAATCGGAGTACCTTAAAAAATATTTATTATTATTTTCATTCGTTTATTTGTGAATGAAAAAGTTGTTAATTAAAAGAAGTATGACTTAAAAAGTTCTATGCCATAATATTCTAATCGAATTTTGTACCAGGGGAGGTATAATTCTTATGCCATACGCCTTTTACTACTGAATTTTGACAAAAAGAATATGCTATAACTATGTAATAATAATGCAACCAGCTATGGCACCATGGTAGATGCAATACTGACAACATACACTATCCGCTGCTGAAATTTGACCACACCTTTCTGTTACACCCTGTATACCAGTCCTGTCTTCCACAGATGCCATTCTAGAAACACCGTATATTATGCCACTGCTGTAAATGTTCGCACCATAAAAACACCGAGGATAACACTCACCAAATCCACAAAATATCAAGAAAGCAGAAGGAAACCTATTACAATGCGCGCTAGAGCAACGCACACATATTGCTTACGTGAGTTGCATGGTTGCAGCACTTTACTGGCATGACTGTGTTCATACAAATATATTGTACTATTTGGCATTTTAAAAAAGTGGTAATGAGTTTTTATTGCCAAGTTTTCTCACGGCTTTATTCTTACGAACTTGACACTTGACATTCTATTTCAAAAGGGAGAAAGAAGACTCAAGGACACGGCATCTCAGGACGCCTTTCTAACAAAGTGGTGTAAAGTGATTTGCATTTCCATGTCCGTGGACGTTATTTATATGTGCGTTGCTGAAGCGAGGTGCGCGTGAAGATTACCTTCTGTACTCACGGTATTTGTGGCATAAAACTCGCCGAGTAAGTCGGAATGGAACCCGCAACCAATTTAATCAACGGCATCAACTTGGTAAGTTGGAAACAAAGTGGGTGGTGGTTGTACCACGATTAAAATTATTTGCCTCGGCAATCTTAGCATTATGTTTTCTTTTATTCACGGTATTTCAAGAATTAAGTAATTGGGTAGTTGACTACTGTACCTAAATATAAATTATTTTATGGCAATGTAGGATTTAGGCAAAATTGAAGCGTCGTCGGTAGCCGAATGGCATAGGCATCGGACTCGCAATCGTAAGGTCGTGGGTTCGAATCCTGGCCATTATACGAGTACTACCGACGTGAACCCACTCCTAACACAAGCCATAGAGCTTAGCTTAGCGGAGGGGTTAACAGGATTGCTAGTAATGTGGGACCACAATCCTGCATTGCTAGTTATCTTTTTAAAATAAAAATAAAAAATGCTTTAAAAATAAACATTCGTGAGCAATTTAACATGTTCTCGTATTTATAATCTATACTAATATTATAAAGCGGAAGAGTTTGTTTGTTTGTTTAAACGCGCTAATCTCAGGATCTACTGGTCCGATTTGAAAAAATCTTTTTTTGTTGGATAGCCCATTTATCGAGGAAGGCATCGCGCTACGACTAATAGGAACGGAGAAGCGACGAGAAATGTTTCAAAAACGGGGAGAAATTACGCATACGAAGTTGCGCGGGACAGCTAGTCATAAATGATTTGACGATAGCAACTATTGACTTCATAGTGTGTTATTCGATAAAAAAATGTACAGAGAGTGTCTTTTTGACATTTCATAAAAGAGACACTAAGTTGATAGTGAAATACCCAATTATTGCATAGCTCTTGAGCAGAGTCCGTGGGTTAGATCGGTATTCTGCAAATTACTGTACTTGCCGCAAATGACAATTATATTCACTGGTTTTCCATGAAGATGAAAAAAAATACTTATCATTTTTTTGGGCTGGAAAAAAGGGCGTCGTTATTTTTGTACTGATGTAGGTGTACGAGCGAGAACTTACGCTTTAAGTACACGCAGACTTGGAACAACTATTTGCCTCACAACGAGTTTTATTTTCTCCTGACTTAGTATTTCGACAGCACTTTCACTTAGGATTTATTATGAGAGAAAGCAATGACTTCCAAAACACCGTTGCTGTAAGTCGTTATATAACGCTCTTGTAAGGAGTAAGTTAGAAACTAGCGCCATGATTTGGAACCCCCATGAAACCAAATATACTCTGATGCTGGAGAAGTTGCAAAATAAGTTTACTCTCTATCTCTACCTCTAACAATATGGGGTATACCCATTTTACCCACTTAAGTATCCCACCCTCTTTGTTAAAGGGATGGTGGGATATTATAAGCTGGAGGTTAGACGCAGCTTAGCTTTGGTTAGGTACGTATTCTTAGTACTCCGTGGAAATTTGAATAATCCCCAAATTCTGGAATCGTTGAGATTGCTTGTTCCTAACATCAGGCTAGGACAGGGGCCTAAAAACAGGTTATTTGAGGTACCAACAGCCCACACGAATATTTTAAAATTTGCATCGATTGTTCGGGCGATAAATATGATCTCTAATTGACATTTTTATATGTACATGGCCGGAATTGGAAAAGGTGACATTGCATTTTTTGTCACACCAATAGTTTAAGGATTTTGTTTATGTTGTATGTTATTGTATTGCGTTCGCCTGTAAAGACAATATATGTTGTTAAATAAATAAATGTCCCGTGTGAAAATCGAACCATAACCATACAACTTGCATAGCAGTCGCACATTATACACAAAGAATTACCCAATATCTGCACTAATATTATAAAGAGGAAAGATTTGTATTTTTGTATGTGACGAATAAACTCAAAAAGTACTGGACCGATTTTAATAATTCTTTTTTTGTTGGATAGCCCATTGATCGAGGAAGGCTATAGGCTATATAACATCGCGCTACGACTAATAGGAGCGGAGCAGCGACGAGAAATGTTGCAAAAACGGGGAAAATTTACGCATACGAAGTTGCGCGGGACAGCTAGTAATAAATAAACCACTTCCCTGTTTAACGATACGATGATGTATTAGATGTGTCATAGTCTATTTCGAAAACAGTTCATGGGCCTCTCAAATACTATTAATGTAGTTATATTTTTAAATTAAACTAGTAAACAAGCATGATCCATGGCCGTGACATTGCGGCTAAAATAGAACATCTTGTAACATCCCGTGGGTATTCTAAGGCGGGGACCGTTTAGGCCCAGAACGTTCCTTTCCGAAATGGTCCTGCTGTAGCAAAATATCCCAGACGTCTATGAACGTACGTCGGTTACACATTCGTGTACGAAAATTGACAAGTTTATTACACTACTAATCTTTTACTTAGTATTTCCTCGCGATTTCACCCATATTAAGTTTTGCTGTAGTAAAATGTCCCAGACGTCTATGGACGTACGTCGGTTACACATTATTGTTAAAAATTATCAAGTTTATTACCATACTAATCTTTTCTTCACATTAAGTTTGTTTTTTATCGCCTATTTTCTATTTTGATTCAAATTCAAGATTCTTTATTCACTTAGGATGCAAAACAACACTTCTGATATGTCGGGATTCTATGTGTACACGTAATGCCAAGTGCATGTAATGCCAAGTTAGCAAACAATAGGTAAAGCCGGAGAAAAGAACATGGCAATAAAAATAAATATTTAAACTACACTGTAAAGTTTTATCAAAATTCGTTGAGTAGTTTTTACATGAAAGAGAAAAAAAGATCCATCCATCTATCCTAAAATAAAATAGGTTTACAATATTAGTTGCAATATACCTACTAGGTAGTAAACAAATATGAATGATCCGTGAAATTGCGAATAATATAGAACATCTCGTAACATCCCGCGGGTATTCTACAAGGACGTCTATGGACGTACGACGCGATCACCCATGTCCGAAAAATGACACATTTGTTATAATATAATGTTACAGGGGAAAAAAGGCTCAAATTGAATAGTCCAATTCTATTGAAAGACGATTTTTTGGAAGGGTTATTTGTATGTTCACTGTGGATGTCAAATATTACGAAAAACAATAGCCTAAAGCGTCTTCCAGACGGTTGGAAACAAACGTACAAACCAAGGTGAACTTGCTTGTTTCCAACAGTGTAGACGGCTGTTGCAAACCAAGTACCAAATAATTTGGTTTACAACAGCCGTCTACACTGTTGCAAACAAGCAAGGTCACCTTGGCGGGAACGCATGTTTCCAACCGTCTGGAAGACACTTAAGAGCTTTCACACTGAAAAAACTTTGCGTTCAAATACTATAAACATTTTTATAAACTCCAGGGTACAGGCCTTATGAAAAACTTTACAACTTTACACTTAGACTCGAAATAAATATGCATGGATCACACAAAATTTTGGTCCCGTGTGGGAATCGAACACACGACATCTTGCGCACAATAGCAGTCGTAAGTAGATGGGTACTACCACTGTAACAACGAGGCACTCGCCTCTTCAAACATTATTTTGTAAGCCGATTAGAGCATTGCCGGTTTTCACGATGCCATGAATAAAACATTAAGTAGCCTGATCGACACATAGTGTGTCCATCAAGCTACTTGCCAATTAGATTTCCTCAAAATCAGGCGATGCACGATGTAGGCATGGAAACTATAATAACATATCTAGTTACTTTTGTATTACGTAATGGATACTACTAGAGCCATAGCATTTAAGGCTATATTTATTGTTCTAGTGCCATTATTATGCGAGGTTCCTATTATTCGGACATTTAAATGGTTGTATGATTGATTGTGCTACAAATTCTAGACCGTGCTTTATTTCATCGTTTCTCAAACTGACAAAAACTGAAAGACCTCACAAGAAAATCGGCGTTTCATTTTGCACAACGGGGCTGGGGTCTGAGGAAGTTAACGGAACTTACAAGTAAATATATGTTGTTAATATTAATAGACGCATTTATTTAGTTTTATTTGATGGTATCTATCGAGCAATGCCGTTTTTCCTACATGGTTTACGTCGTTCGAGTACGGAATTGAACGTTGAAACCTCTTTGCGGTATTAGGCGGGGGTCTTTGTCGCCGCCCTATGTTGAGAAATGTTGTTTTCTGTATTGTAAATATGTACCTAATAAGAAAGAAATGGCAATTCCCTCGCATGTTCAGAGTCAATTTATTAATGTGTCCAATTTACCATGTTCCGCTTTTTTTACATACGTTAGAATTAATACGACAAGGTACCTATAGGTATATAGGGTAACATCACGGGCGAAATCACATATAATCCAATTTAACAATATAATTGTTCGAAATCAGATTGATGTAAAAATAAAACGTTAAGTATATTATTGCATACATAATACGGCTTTGCTGTTAGCCGTAAAAATTGCCGATTGTTTTATAAGAATTATTTATTTGCAAGAAACATGGTTGCAATCTTACAGGCGTTACATTTTTTATATAAAAATAGATAACTAGCAATGTGGGATTAGAGAAATTAGTAAGATTAGAGAATTTCAAGACTGATTGCCTCCACTTTCAGAATCAAAAACTGGATTACGATTTCTACACATCAATTTATCAATCTCGTCGAATCGGTGCAATTCGGTCGAAACGACGACGTGTATAATTCACGACCCCGCTCACTCAAGTCTTTCAGTAAATTTGTAATTCGAAAATTCTTTGCGTATGTCTGCCATATTCTGCACATATGTATAAAACAAATAATAATAATAATAAAAAGTACTTACCAAATGTTCAGGCATATTCCACTCTTCATACATCCTAGCAGCCAACGGGAACACTTTCTCATTAATAATCTCTAAAGCAGTCAACGTAATCATCTCTACACTAGCGAAATATCTATCAAACGCCCAACGTAGCTGCCAATACAATTCACCACGTCTTTCTTTACTAACCGAATGCACTATTTTCACTAGACTTTTTATATTATCCTCTGGAACGAATACGGCAAGTTTATTCCAATCTAAATGTGAATTGAACGGCATCACAACTGAGTCAGCTATCACTACTGGTATACACTGAGATGCCAGAACATCCATTAACATAGCTTGCGTCAATCTCCCACTTCTTATTACTAAACAGAACATTCCATCTTTTAATATATTTGGGTAATCAAATTCTGTACCCGTTATATATTCGCAACGTTTACTATGATCAGTACTTTCAGTCTTACATCTATCCAACAACAACAAATCGTTGGACGAAGACGCAATATTCTGCAATTCTTCTAAATAATTGTGTGGTATGTTGAGCTGCGTTGATATAATTAGGTATTTCTTTTCTTCAGGCTGTTTGCTGTCTATTTTTTCTGCTGTAGGACTGTATACGGGTATTGAAATGTCGAAACCGTATCTGAATGTCCAAGTGTTGAAGCCTGCTCCTGCTATAATGGCTTTGCTTGTGTTGAGATCAACAACCGTGTTGTAGTTGGGTGCCATTCCTGGCAGCATATTGAATATGAGGTGATTTTCTCCATTATTCCAACTGTTGGAGGAAAAATATTTTATTAATTAAATTGGTACGTAACTACTCAAAACTATAAAATAGAAAAAACATGTGAACTTATAAGTTTAGTTGTCAAAAATTGACTTGATTGATTGAATTGTTGCTTGCTTTTTTATGATGTATGAAATACTTATCAATCTAGAACACATCAGAAGGTTTTTCAAAGTGTAATGTGACTGTGCTATTAAGTAAATAATACTAATTTTCACCACCTTCTGAATGTCAGATAAAATCAATTAAAGATAGTCTATGTATTATTTTCTGACGCTATACTACAAGTAAAATTAATCAAAATCTTTAGTCGTTTTTCCATGAAAACGTAACAAACGTACATCAATCCTCACAAACTTTTTTTATTTATAATATTAGTGGGATACTTCAACCAACTACTTCAAGGAAATTAAGAGTAAATATCTTGATTGTGTTGTTAAATGGTTTATTTCTGACACGGTGAATCATCAACCAGATGGCCATTTTTGCATACCATACTAGTTGTTTAACAGTCTTAAATGATTTAATTGTTCTGAATCACTTCGATTAGTTTTAACCCTGTAGTCTGAATTAACTATATTCCATAACTATTTCATTTAGATTTTACTATTTTGGTTTAATCTAGATATTACACTAATTTAGGGGATTTTACCTGTGTGAATTATTTTTCTTAATAAAACCATAAATGCATTAAAAAGAAAGAAGTTAAGACCCAGAAATCAAGCCCTCAACTTTTTATAGATAAATTTTCAAAAAAATGCCCTTGATAATTATTAAAAAAAAAAATCATAATAATGAATACATTAAAAAAATAAATAAAAGTACTTTTTTGAAAGTTTATGAAGAGCCCCGATGGTGACATAAATTGTTTAAAAACTTTATGGAAATGTTTCCAAGTGCTTCTGAGAATATTTATGTAGTCTTCTAACTACTTTTAAATAATTACAATAACTTACTATAGTCTATTAAGACACTAAGGTCACAGTGAAGCATTGTTTATATTATTTTCTATAAATAGTATGTAATAATAGTGTGTTTGTGAACACATAGACAAGCTTATCTTATTAAATACTTACTAGGGCAGTGACTGTAGTGCCTGGGACACATATTTGCTTGAAAAACTCTGTTGATTCAGGGTATCTATGCTAGGTACTAATAAACACGCCTCTTCAGGATTCGGCGTGTAATATTTACTATGTTTTATTGTATCTAAAATTATATAAAATTCCTTAGAAAACTGTGATATAGAATTCCCATTTTCAGTCTGATAGTCTTTTAATGGATATATGTATATTGTTAACTTGTTGTGGCCTCCTCTCCCGCATCTGTACACATCGAAACAGTCCGAATAAGTGCAGTTTGATGCACGAATTTGAGTTTCTCGCGAACCAACACTGATTTTAACTACTTCAACACTTGTAGAGTCCAAATTCACTGCTTGATACACATCTATCCGCGGTGAACTACCAGAAAACGCGTTAAACACCACAGTAAACACTAAAGATATCACTATAAACAATAGTAGGCCCACGAAAAACCTATGATACAAGATTTTCCTATACGATGTATACTTCGAATTCTTGCCCGTTTTCAGAAGCGACTCCGCAGCCATTTGTGATTTCGACGGTTAAATTAATCTTCTTAATTTATATATGGCACCCATTATTAGGTATGATCAATTATTTCTCATTCAAAAATCCATGAAAGTATAAAACACGATAATACTGCTTGCGAAGAGAAACTGACGCAGTGAGTGAAGTGATTGACAGCCTGCTGGTTGTCTAGTAGTGATGTACAATAAATCTGTTTCAATTTAATCGATTTAGGTATCGATTCAGTAGGATAAAATCATCGAAAAATTCCAACCATTTCATTAAGATCCAGATCCGTTATTATAAAAATCCCTTTTTAAAACCGAGTAAATAATAATATATGACAGACGAATTATTTCTAAAATTAGTCAAAAGTCTTGACGTGAACGTTGAAATGACGTATTTAATGGCCACCATTTTATGAAAGCGTCAATTAACTACTTACGTAGACAGATAACTTCATTTCTTAGTTCATACAACCTACCGACTTTTAATGCCATACTATATCTATATTAAACAAATAAAAGTACCAAAGGAACATTTATCATTCATAATTAAATATCTATATTACTAAGTTGATCATATAATGAAGCTGAAGAATTTGTTAGCTTGTAACCACCTGACCCTAAAGATAATGGGCCAATTTACATCAAGTCAATATGGTATATATGTAACTAGAAGCTTGAAGAAGATTATCTATAGGGTTAGTCAATGCTCGTCATCTATTGAAGACTAATGTGCCATTTGACTACTATTGATTGTGCATGTTTGAAGAATCGTGCCGAAATCATAACTTCTTATCAATGAGTATTAAAATTATGTATTTTTTATCATTACTTTTACCATTTTATTGGTGTTGTATTTATAATATTGCAATTCGTTTGTGGCCAGTATTGCAAATATTGTTACAACCAGTTTCGCGCAACTGACGTAGAAAGTAAACATTAGGAGTCGCGCCGGGAACTCATCAATAAAAGAACTCTATCACTCAACGAGTTTATTAGACAGTTACACAAGGAACACATTTAAAAATATCGGTCCTATTCTTGAGAGGACATTATGGGACGGCATAATGTGTGCAACTGTCTATCTCTGAATACAAGTTATTAATTATACTCCGTGGAAATTAAACACTTCAAGAAATATTATGTAAACATTACTACTATTTAGGGATTACAAACGTTAAACGGAGGTTCAACTAAGTGTGATTTCGTATTACTAAAGTGTAGGTGCAATCCAAATAAATTTACATGGGTAAACAAAATTATCATTGATTAAAAGTATGTTTGAACATAGACTACCTACTTCCATAATGCGACAAACTATATATATATATAAATGACAAGTTATTTGAGGCAATTAAAAACAACTCTTCTCTGTTCTAAGTATCTGTAGTTCTAGTAGTGTGAAATTTGTGCAAAACTTGACAACATTTTTAAAACAATTACACCGAGAATTGTTTTACACAGGCCAAAAAAACAAATGCACAACAAATTGTGACGTATGCAGATATAACCTTCTTATTTTTAATAGATACATACTATTAATATAAACGATCTTACATGAATTTTATTTATTTTATTGACGTGATAACGTCTTATAAATCGATGAACGCCGGCTGCACGCACAAAAATATGTCTTGTTCCGCCTGAGCCGAGCATGCAAGCGAGAGCGCAGAACAAGGGAAAGAGAGGCACGATCGGCCCAAGATGTTCAGATGTTTTCTGATGTTATTTCGTAAAATTTTCGTTCGTAAACAGACTTTTCAGAACCATTTATTTGACGTGATAACTTCTTATAAATCGAAGACCGGGTGCACGCACGAAAAACTGTCACAGTCATGGTCCGTTACATGCCACCTACTGATAGGCTGAAATATTGGCCGTCGGGCGTATACGCCTGGGTCCACTAAAACTGTCACAGGCATGGTTGCTAAGCAACAGTGAATTGTTTATTACAATGTCATCAACTTTTTCAATGTCATCGACTTTAAACTTTGTTTTTATTTTAAATTTTATTTTACTTAATTGGAAAACAAACAATTGTGCAATAATAAATTACAGAATTTATGTGTCTAAATTTAGATGATGTGTAATAAGTGGACACGCATTGAAGTACAATTCATTACGTCTCCACTTATTACTTCTTTAATTAAAAGGCACAGTTAGGTTGGTTAGATAATACTTATACTAGATTTCGTTATTAACAATTTCAGTAATGTTTTAACACTAAAGTCTTAAGTTATTTAAGACTTTGAAGAGCAGCATTTTTAAATGAGTGGCGGATTCTAACAAAATATAACGATATCAAAGTTAACCAAATTATTTTGATAGATCTTAACTAAACGTTGGTGAGGCACCCGCTCACCCGCGTTTGTACGACTAGAAGTTGTAGCTAATTGCGCGCCTTTCTTCTCGTAACTGTTCTGGGCAGTCAAAATTATTACATCAATTATAATTAAATCTATGCGATAAATTTTATTTATTCGATTGTATATTTCATCACATCACTAGTATTTGATCATTCCACAGATAAGAAATATTACACAGAGTTTATTGTTCATTTGTGCGTTCAAATCGCATCAATAAATAAATTTTGTTTTTACATTGTTTAACAAAAACATAGTATAATTAACTAAAAATTATTAAAATTATCGGAGTCCATGAGATATCGTTTAATTTAATAAACTTGTGGTTTTATAGTACTTTAAGTTGTAACTTTTAAATTAATATTAACTGCAATATTTTTAGCATGCAGGGTTAATGTGCAGTATTAAGTTTTCGAACGTTCCGATAGTGACGTTATAAACTTTTTTGTTTTTCTGTCAGTTTTGTGTTGTGCGTAGTTGTGGTTGAGTTTCTGATGGCTTGATTAATTTTGTTATTATTTTATTTTACCAAATCCGACACGTAATTTCGGTTTAAGCTTGACCAGAGATGGCACTGTTACCTCCAGACCCCGTGTATACGATCAGGAACGTGGATAACGTTCCTGTTTATTCGTTGGCATTTAGTTTTTTGCCTGGCGGTCTCGAGAGGTTACTAGCCGGCTCGAAAAACGGCTATGTTTATGCATACAACCTTCAGGTAAGACCACTTAGATATTCCAAAGATATTATTCACTATACACAACTGCGCAAAGGCGTTAATGACGTGTCCTATGGCTTCCATTTATTGCGCGACATTTTTGTTTACTACCCCCATTTCGCGACCTAGAAAGTGCGAAACGTCTGCCAATTCCAACAGAATACTCATTTCATGAGTTTATCAAATGTTTTTTTTTATCATTTGGCACTTCATTGAAGTTCATTATTCTGTTTAAATTTTTATTAATGTTCTTTTTATAAAAAAAGTAAAAGTTATTAACCAACTTGCATGGACATTTTATCTTTTTTTTTCCTATTTAAGACAGGTCAAAATTTTGTTATTCTACCTACATTTAAATGTTTTTTTTTTCCAGACTAACAGAGTGCAACAGAAGATTCAAGTTGGTCAGGCTCCAATTATTCACCTCATCCACACCAGTAACCACCTCATCACCCAGGAGAAGGGAGGCAAGTTCAAAGTATTTTGTTTAACAAACAGCGGTTATGAAGAAGAGGCACTAATTGACATTGATTACCCTGGATTTTGCCGCTTTGAAGCCAACACAAAACTCGAAACACTCTATGTACCTGACAAGGAATCAAAAGTCCACATTTACAACTTTTCCGGAGAATCTGTGGGATGTTTAGAGCCAGATTCATCCCTGAAACTCGGAGATCCGATGTGTTTGAAATTGATTGAATTTCCTTGTGACCGACCATGCTTGCTGGCTGGTTATGAGGCAGGGTGGCTCTTGCTGTGGGATCTCAACACTAGTCAATGTATCAGTAAACTTCAGACACAGGAGTGTCCCATGTCGGTTGATTACCACCTTGAGCAGCAGAGAGGCATGGTCGGAAATGCCTCAGATGTGATACAGATCTTTAGTATAGGGAGAAAAGACTTAAGCTTGACACACAAGTTGGATATTACAATAAAAAACCCAGGTATAAATAAAGTACAGTCCCGATCAGACGGTAAGGTATTCGTTTCTGGGGGTTGGGATGGCCACATTCGTATATTTTCTTGGTTTTCTCTTCGACCTCTTGTTGTACTGACAGAGCATAAAAAAGCAATTCAAGATGTTGTCTATTCCTCGGAAAAAGTTTCTTATTGGAAAGCTAACATTATGGCAGCTGGAGGTCTTGATGGTGCTATTACTCTCTGGGATTTGTACAACAACAAACAGTAAAGCATTTAACTTTTTATAGTAGATTATAGAATATCACCGACCTCCTTTAATGGTAATATCGAAAATTATGCTTTTTAAACCATTCTAGTTCAATTTAGAATGGCAGTTTAAAAATGAAACAGCCAAAATACTTTTTCTATATTTTACTTTTTTGATCTGTTAAATCTTGCCTATGAATGAGTATGCTCTTGTAAATTTGGTCTTTTAGTCATTTTGTTTAAAGTAAAACCTTTTTTGAACATTTATAAAGGTATACTCATACATAAACATGAATATTTATTGGATCAACGAGTGTGGCAATATAGTAGCCATGATGACGAATCGCTAAATATCTACACAGCTCCATAATATAAAATGCCAAGAGTACAGTTGACAACCTTTATATGTACCCACTTCACTCGAGCAATGCACACATAGACTTCGTTCACAGACACAGGATTACAGACTACTTCAGACCACTTTTTTATAAAAAAAAGCTTTGTTCTGAAATCGCGTGTCTGTTTGCGTTCTCGAGCGCGCGTTCTATGCAGGTTACCATATGTACTTTCGGGTGTTTTGTGGTTCCATATCCACACAAGAATGAGTTAAAAATGCCAGTATTGCCTTTAATTGTTATGACGCATTTAATGTGGTACATTCGACAGCGTTTAATTACGTTGAGGATAATAATTTTATAGAATGCAATAATGTTTATAATGTAATGTAAAATGTAATTGGATCTCAAATAATGTACAAATTTCTGATTTATAGAAGCGTACAATCCACCTTGTGTGGACTAGCTACTAGTGAGTAAGAACAGTTGTTAAATAATAGCAATCCATATTTTCAATGAACGGTTTTTAGCGATGATATTATTTGAAGTCGAGACATTAAAAGCCTTTGAAATTGTATGACTATTTTTTATTTCATACCTTATAACTGTCCCGCATTGCGTGCCATCCGAATCAGAGAAGTTGTGGTCGACAAGTCCTTAGGCGTAGAACGTAGCGGTCACCCCAGGCACCATAGATTAGGGGCCGTCGAAAGCGTCCTATGGCTCAGGAATCTAGAGCGTTAAATGCTGTCAAGAGGGCATCATTGATTTGCAAAGGCGCTAAATTGATTTCCACGAAATTATTCGTCTCGTTCCTAGTTCCTCGTCGCGCTATGTAGTTAGGCCGTATCGGGTGAAATGATTGGCATCCGGAAAAGATATCTCGTCTCGTCGCGCTATGTAAAGAGGCGGTATCGAGTGAAATTATTGGTACATATCCTGCATATCCACCCCACCGTGATGTACTTAGTCGGAATCGGGTTGCACTCCCCTCTCACTTTAACCTCGCTCCAACCAAAACCTGCCATCGGGCAGAACCTTTTCAATTTTTAGCTATTGCATAGCTTTTATCGCTGGCTTTGAGCGCGGCGACCAAATCAAGAAATTCCATAACGAAAATAAAACCTAACCCCCCCCCCCATGTATGATGTACTCCGCCTACTATGTAGCTCGGCCGAGCGTTCGCATAACGTATAAGTATATGGTACGCTTTCCTACTGCAACCCACACTAATCTGATTCGTAACGTAATCGCCTTGCCTAAGGCGTTATGACTTATGACGGTGTCAATCCCTTTCCAAGTTGATCAGTGTGCTTTAAATATGTGTGTTAAAATGTTTAAGCGTTACGGTCCCCATTTGACTGATATGCCCAGTCTCAATAATCTATCTATCGATGGATTGAGCTACTAGAGCTATAAATTTGACATAAGCGTCATATAAAATATGTCAAAATTCAACTTCTAGTAGCCAAATCTATCGATAGATAGATTATTGAGACCGGCTGTTAGTATTACAAACGATTGGTTTCTTACACCTTACCTACATTCATTTGGTGTTGCTGGCTTCTATATTCTAGATATCGTAACTGCTTACCGTGGCCATATTTTTTTCTTATAGAGATCTGCAGAGAATTTTCCTTCCAATGTCTTTGTTTTTTTCCCATACTCAGTAGGTACCTATATTTTGTTCAAGGACTAAGCCACGTTTTGGTAAACAGCTCATGAAATATTACCTTTGTCGCTTACATCAGATTTCATCAAACACATCACACCTGAATCTACATTTATGAATGATTCATTGTTTTGCAGTAACTTGGCATTTAACATATGTTTTCAGATGATCTGACGACATCATTGAAAAATGTACATAAGTATAAATGGCGCTGCTTTGTTACCTGGCCGATATTTATGGAATTATATATATGTAGGTATAGGTACTACTAGCATTTCCTCAGGGCTCTGCTTGCGACGTGGATGATCGTGAGGACATGTTACAACTATCAATCCGCATTGGGCCGTATTACAACCCATAGGTACTCAGTAATGGTAATGTTAGGTTAATGTCTCATTATGATTACATACCGATTAGTGTGTCGTCGACTCGTTGGTAGGTATATTTTCGAGCTACTTTCAGTTTCCACAAAACTGACCCAGTGGTTTAGTCATGAAAACTAAAGACGGACAAAATTACTCTGCATTTGTATGCCTAATACTTTGATTATATAATGTCTAGATTCCTAATCTGGCATTTAAAATTGAAGTAAAGAACTGTCAAAAAGTACGGTCAAGTGGACGCATTTTTTGAGAGGTAAGAAGACCCCTATCAGATGTTCTAGCCATAGTTATTCTAGCGCGCCATTTTCAACGAGTGTCAAACGTCAAAAATAGTAGCTTAATTTTTTTTATAGGTTTACTGAAGGAATGCTCCATCTAGACATTATATAATCAAAGACCTAATATAATAATGGATATTGATTTTTTTCCTTAGGTAAGTAGATATTGTAGGCCACCAAAAACACTCTTATCTCTCTCAAAAGAAATTAACTAGGGGATCTGTCATAAAGCGAACAACTTGTTAATACCTTCATACATTTTATAGTGTTCCTGTTGTGATGTTTTTCTCGAGTATTACCTACTAGGTATACTTAAATAAAATAAATAGACTGCTTATTGCAATCTGAAGCTGTCACTCAGCACAATCTTGAACACAATCACATTGTTCCTATTTTATTTATTTTAAAAAATGATACATTTTATATGTAGGGAAGTGACATGGCGTTTTTGCGTCTCCTGGCACAGGCAGACATTTGCTGGAGACGCCTATTAAGTATTAGCTATAAGCAATGTGTCATTTTCTGAAAATATATATTTTTTATTATGCTTGTATTATGACAACATAATAAGTACGTTGTATTTATTTTTGTTTTTAATAATAATAATAATTTAATTATATCTTGGGACAACTCACACAACGCTATCTGATCCCAAACTAAGCAGATCTTGTACTATGGAAACCAGACAACTGATAAACATAATTTCTAAATACATACATATTATAGATAATTAACACCCAGACACAGAATAATCCATCGTGCTCATCACACAAAGTTTTATCCTGGGTGGGGATCGAACCCACGACCTCTTGCGTAGCAGTCGGATACACTCCCACCGCGCCACAGAGGCAGTCAAAAGTGTTTTGTTTTCACAGTTATCTTTTATTGATAGGTTCTCGATCACTTTCATGATAGTAATGTTTTTGTTTTCTGTTATCGCAGAACTCAATTTCGGGTATTATATTAGTTACTTATCTCAAACTGATAATTAAAATAATTAAACCAAGTGATAGAGTATCTAGTTATATCGTTTTATTTCACATACATTGAAGTAATAAGTTACTAATATCACATTTACAGTGCTCCCTAAATCTATAAACATTAAAGTTACAATCGTATCTTAAAACTAAGACTAGCAATCTGAAAGTATAATGAACTCTGTTCGGATTATCATGCGTTTGTGATATGTATTGGATGCTACTGAGAATATTTAAGGTTATATTTACACTTCTACTATTTTTCTCGTCTTTGGAATGAGCGCTTCGTCGTCGGTGGCTTCGACGAGTCTCCGCCGCTTCCTCAATGGTCTCGTGGATTCCGATGGTTCCCTGCTTTTAGCAACAATTTTCGCCATTTTATTTCCTAATCTCGTTATTTTGAATTTAGGCAACGTCTGCTCTGGATTTCCAGTGTCATTGACTTCACTTTCAATTCTATCTTCTTCTATCCGTTCATTATTTTGATCACATTCAGGACTTTGACTTGACTCCTGTGGTGGTTCAGGTAAGGGCTCATTCATACTTGCAAGAACTTCCTCGTCTTTCTTTTTGTCACTATTCATTGTAAAATCTAAAGGTCCTTCTATATCATCCGCTTTAGTTTCTGTTTTTACTTTATTCGCGCAGTGTGCTTGGACAAATGCCGAAAATGGAATCGGAATAGGAATTGGAAGTGGTATTGGTAGGATTACCGGGTATGGAACTAAAACTGTGACTGGAGGGGCCTGGCCTTGAATTGGCGGGGGAAAGTTGAGAGGTGGAGGGAGCCGAGGCCTTTCAAGTGGGATTCCTGGTCGAGGCATGAAGTTAAAACGTGGAGGGAACATGTGGGGAAGTCGTGGGTCATGATTTTCCATGAACATTGGAGGTGGCATGGAGAACATAGGGTTGGGAGGGAACGGCGGCGCTGGTGGATGTGGATTTATCGGGTGGGGAGGCGAATGTATCGTATTTCCAATTGTTGAAGAAGCTGGAGAAGATCCATCAGACGGACTACACATTCGAAGATCTTGGGCTTTTGGAGTAGAAGTTCTCTGTCTCACAGTTTGTGAAGTCACGGTCGCTGAACATTTTGAGGTCCTCCGCTTCCGCAAATTCATTTTGGTATTCCTTATGTCCTTTTTCGCTTCAGGAGACTTCTGAACTGGCGGGGATTCTTCAGACGGACGTTTTTGCTTCATCAGCTTGGCTGTTGGTGCAACAGTTATCAATGGGAGTGGAGATCTGTTCTGAATCTTTTGGGCTTCTGTCTTTTCCGGATTTGCTGGTTTGTTGGGCACGTTTTCAGGGTTTGGCGATCCAGATCGTTCAGATGTTGGTGATGCAGATCTGCTTTTGCAGTTCTTGAGCCATAATTCTGGAGTTATGAGGTTAGATGAAGAGGACGCGTTGACCAAGTGTGGGTTGAGATCGAGGTGGGCTTGCGTCTCGCGGCAAAAAATATGCATCTTGTATTGATTGAGGCATTTGTCTGAGCAGAATTGTAGCTGCGTGGCTCCATCCTGGAAAGTGATTAAATAAGTTGTTAGAATTTGTTCGAAACTCTTATTTCAGTTGGGATAACAGGCGAAAACCATTAGTCAAGAACTCGATGGTATGTGTAGTATTTGTCATTAATACATAAAAGAATAAAAAAAAATGATATTTCAGGTACTCCGTTTGATAAAATTAGGTATGTGCACTGAGTATACACATACCAACCCTTGAATTTGACCACACCTTTCTGTTAAACGTTGCACACTGTCAGTACAATAAGTCAGGCGCGGATACAAGGGGGGGGGGGTCAACAGGGGCAATTGCCACCCAGACGACTCGACTGAATGACCCATTTTTTGGGAAATTTGACAATTTTGACCCTGGATTGGAGTGTTTAGGCAGGCACCCTCTTCTCAGACATTCAGTCATGTGAGCGACTCACACTTGACCGGTTGAGTCAAACGTTACCAAGAACGAAGTCCTGGTTCCGCGCCTGCAATAAGTGCATTCCCACTTAGTAACGCAGCAAGTTGTATATATACCAGAAGGCAACTCACTGGCCTCTATAGTACAGTAGGTACTTATAATGGTCAGTGTGGCAGCTGCATGCCAACTAGCAAACTAAACATCGCAGTGATCCCAAAATTTGGGAATCCTTATAATAAACTCAAGAAGTGTAAGCTCTCACCTGAAAATCCACATAAGCGACAGTATGCCGAACATGTCGACACCAGTCACACGTCTTGGCTCTCTTAAAGTTGGCTCTCCTGGATTGGCTGAAGCAGAGCTCGGAGCAGAATGTGGCCCCCGCCTGCTGTAGCGCTCCACCTTCGCTGGTGATGCCCTTGTTGCACCACGAGCATTCGTCTGCTGAATAAAGAGAAAGAACATGTTTAATACCTCAATTTGCTAGCGTAAAAGGTAAAGAAAATAAATCGTGTCGTACTAGATTCAGAGCTTAGGGCGCAAGGACAAAGAGTGGTTATACTCCACCTGCACAGTAGCGACAGAGTCACTACCACTACAGTAACTAATCGTATACTCTATATTTATACTTAATCTATACTAATATTATAAAGCTGAAGGGTTTGTTTGAACGCGATAATCTCAGGCACTACTGGTCCAAATTGAAAAATTATTTAACTGTTCGATAGCCCATTTATCGAGAAAGGCTATATAACATCACGCTACGACCAATAAGAACGGAGCAGCGATTAAAAAAATTGCAAAAAAAAAACCGGGGTAAATTTACGCAGAGGAAATTGCGCGAATCAGCTAGTAATATTATTATTTTATTTTATTTGGGAAAACAAACAATTGTACATTTACCCTGAATTCTAATTCTATGTTACAAATTCAATCTATGTACAATCCACAGCGTTTCCACGTATTACAATCAGAGTTCATTGATTATACATTAACGCTAACTAATATACACCCACCACTATTGAATAATAACTAATAAACTTCAGGATTTTTCGAAAATTGAGAACTCTTAATAATAGTGTTGCATTTTACTATTTAACTAACTACTGTTTGTTAGTTTGTTTGAACGCGATAATCTCAGGCACTATTGGTCCAAATTGAAAAATTATTTTACTGTTCGATAGCCCATTTAACGAGGAAGGCTATATAACATCACGCTACGACCAATAAGAACGGAGCAGCGATTAAAAAAATTGCAAAAAAAAACCGGGGTAAATTTACGCAGAGGAAATTGCGCGAATCAGCTAGTAATATTATTTATTAAAATATATATATTACGGGTCTTAATCGCGTGAATAATTTAGGGTTAAATACCTTGTTTATTGCCCGACGTTTCGACCGTATTGCAACGGCCGTGGTCACGGGATCCCGTGACCACGGCCATTTAACCCTAAATTATTCACGCGATTAAGACCCGTAATATATATATTTTAATAATGTGTACAAATCGCGAAAGTTTATCAACATTTATAGTAATATTATTATTTTATTTTATTTTATTTGGGAAAACAAACAATTGTACATTTACCCTGAATTCTAATTCTATGTTACAAATTCAATCTATGTACAATCCAAAGCGTTTCCACGTATTACAATCAGAGTTCATTGATTATACATTAACGCTAACTAATATAATTTAGATTTTCAGAATATTAATTACAGTGCTTTTAAAAACATTACGGTTCGAGGCAAAAATATCTAGTGTATAAAAATTATTATTATAATTTTTGACTATTCAATGGAGAGGCCCTCACCCGCGTTGGTGCGACATGTAGTCGTAGCATAAATGCGAAAGTTTAGATGTATGGATGGATGGATGTTTGTTATCCAATTATGCCAAAAGGGATCTGGACAAAATTTGGCACATACCTAAATAGATTACAATCTGGCAAGTCTATTAATTGGCATTAAATAATAGGCATAATACAAAAATCAAGACACCTAAGGGACCCTGGAAGTCATTTTGTCAACAACAGTTTAGAACACTGTTGACTGAGGTACCTACCTACTTACTTTTTATCCCGGAAAAGTTACGGTTAATTTGTTTTTAAATTTTTTTATGTGAAGAAGTCGCGGGCGACTGCTTAGTACCTATAGTCGGTAAATAAAGGAGATCATAAAATCATTTCGTGTCTCTTCAATCACTTATTATCTCACTTTTATTTTGATTTTAGATGTTATTTATATCTAACTAGGTATGTTTAGATCTAGGAAAAGGACCACTGAATACATAGGTGTCGTTTACAGTGATTTATTTTAGACGCATCGAAAGTGCTACATGATATGCAATCTCGAGGATTTGTCAAAGTGATGGATAGTCGGTACCGTGGTAGCTGGTTCGAGCGCATCAGTTTCAATTTCTACCTAAGTATAGATGGATAGTGCTGTCTAAACAAAGGAGATGCGTAGGTGATGTGTATTTCAGAACACACACACCCGCCACTATTGACTAATAACTGGCTATCCTATTCAGTATTTTTCAAAAATTGAGAACTCTTGATAATAGTTTTGCATTTTACTATTTACTAAGTACTGCTATTATTACTTGGTATGCAATAAATATGTCATTTCGGGAAGGGGGAGAAGGGGGCGTTTCAACCAACAAATCCCCCTATCCGTATCCCCTCTGGGTACCTACGCCAATAGACTAGGTACGGCAATAAGTTAGGTAGGTAATATTTTCAATAGCGTTTGTTGTTTAGGTATGGTTCACAAAATTCCGGTAACCACCTCATCAACACGTAACTTATTAAGGCGACAATTGAATTCTCAAATAAGTTTTTAGCCCATCGCAGATAGTCGTAATAATAATAGCAATTATGTAAGGTAGAGATTTAACTGATTGCTTTGTATAAATCTTTAGGCGTTTACCTGTATGAATATACAGGTAAACGCCTAAATATTTAAACACAGCAATCATACAAAACGATGTAAGATGCAACCTTAGTTGGTAAGGCAGATTTGCCATTTTTTTCGTCGTAATCGATAAATAAGTAAATAATGAATCGGAATAAAAACAACCAAACATCTGAAATGAATACTCTCGAAGCAGATATCCCTTTAAAACACTGTACAGAATTGATAATGCGCAAAAAACAGCATTTTATTTCATCCATTATTGAATTCAGCCCGATATAAAACAAGCAGAAAATCTAGCTAATTGAATGAACTGAAAAGTTGCAACATCGAATATCCCGTTATCGGAATAATAAAAAATATTTTCTGTAAACTGTCGGTGAGTGTCGGATGTCCATCTCCAATTAATTTGTGAATGATATTGGATAGAGAAAAACTCATGAAACCCAATACCTACCAACGTTCTCATTATTGCTATTCGTTTATCAGGACATTGTCTGAAGCTCGTTATAAACCTTATTAATATCGTTTATTTCAATTGGAAAGTAATTGAAAACTAACGATTTTGTTCTGTTCATTTGAGATTTTGTTGTGGACTGAGTAAAAAGATGTTCTTCCCATTGGTTGTAACGTGATTTAAACAATGAAGCGCATAATTAAATCACATAAGGATTAATGGATATCTAATCTACCTACCATGTATATGTAGCCTATCGTTCTATGAATACTTCTATACCAAAAGAGACCTAAGGGGAAGTCATTTTGTCAACAACAATTCAGAACACCGTTGACTTAGGTACCTACCTAGGGACTTACTTTTAACAAAAATCTAGTATGTATCATAGTCTAGGGTTGTACCTTTGATTATACATATAGTCTAGATTCCTAATCCGGCATCTAAAATTGAAGCAAAGAACTGTCAAAAGTACGGTCAAGTGGATGTACTTTTTGACAGGTAAAAAGTCGCCATCCAGTTGTTCTCATCAACGAGTGTCAATAGTCAAAGAGGGAATGCTTCATTTTTTTATAGGCTTGTTGAGAGAATGCTCTATCTAGACATTATATAATCAAAGGGTAGGCTTACCTACTTGGAAAAAACGCCTTTTAAGTGAACAACAGCACGAGCCCAGGAGTCAGGAGATCGTGCAGTGGGAAGGTATGGGAGAACTTAGTTTAAAACTCTTTCGGATCTTGTACTCTAGGCGTTTTTTCTAGGCGAAGACCATTGACATGTTTTTTATTTTTTGCGAAGGATCGTTTGGAATCAACCTCTTGTATACGTTAGCGAATTCGCCACGCAACGAATGTACCTACCAAATCCCCAGGTCTATAAGACGAACGAGCGAATACTTTAAACTTCAAACGAACAAAGCAATTTTCTTTGTAAACGATACTTTAACAAAATATAACCATGATTAATATTATACTAGAATATCTTATAAGGAGTGCTATTTCGTGCCAAATTTACGCGTGTTCGGAGTGTATGTAACATAATACATATTTGTAACGTTATACATTCCTAATCATCACAATTTAACCACAAAGTTCTACATTTTCAGTTGCGGCATCCAACATAGGTAGGTAGCTAGGTGGGTACCTGTTCTGTTCGCGCTACGTACTCGCGGGCGTTCATTAGGAATAGTAAACCGGCTTTGCGGTATCAAATTTGTAAATAATGTACGTTTGCTAAAATTGTCTATGTATGACGTGTTAGCACAACACTAGTACCTACATAAGGCAAGTTTTCATAGTTAGTTCGCTCAAGCAATATCTATATTTGTATAAACATTGCTCACACAGAATATCGGAACACCTTTGGAACAAAATAGTCCGGAGTCAGGGTCGTGGCGATTAGGGTTTTTTTAAATTTATTAGAATAAACAAGAAAATCTGTAAAATTTTATACAAAATCGCCAATCTGTAATCAATCGGTAATCACATATAGTTAATGGCAGTCTTAGCAAGTCCTTAGAAAAAATAAATAAGTATTAGAGTTCTCATTACAAGGAGCCAAATTTGCATTTGGTCTGTGTATTAAAAAAAATATCATCATGAATGAACACATAAGGTCCTAGTTGGGCCAAGATTCCGTGTCTGTGAGCTATGTGCGTTGCTCGACAGCATTTGTATGAAGTTTCTGGTTAAGGTTCTGTACTATAACTCACAGAGTTTTCTGTACAAAGCTTTATATGGGCTACAGTGTTTCTTACTTAGCGATTGTTATCGTATAGCGTAGTATGTATTAAACTGCTTTATCGAAATAATAATCGTATCACACCTCATAAACAGTAGAAGTTCCGAGAAAATGAGTTAATAAAGTCAATATTATGGGAATTAGATTATTATCAGTGGCGTCACGCAGCGAGTTTCGTTTTACCGCCATTTTTATCGTGAAAGCGCGCGAGGGTTGCGTTCGGAAACGCGTCTATTCGTAGAAGTACAGCTGCAACGGGAAGAGGGTTCGGTTTCTAAGAAATTTAATATGATTTGTTCGGATTTCATATTAAATTATATTAGTTTTAAACGCTATACTTAATATTATAGGGGAAATTGATACATAAGTAATTGAATGATACTTTTCAGAAACATTCTTCAGCGTATTCAGTCGCTTAAAAAAGGAACGTACCTACAATGAATTCCTACCTGACATTGGCAGTATGGGCGTAATTGCATACAGGTTGGTACACAGTAACGTGTTTAGTCAATCCCACACCCCCTGAAATGATCCTGGGTAAGCTCATGACTGGCAGACATGTGCTGGGGAATCAACTAGATTGATCTATCAACAATTGTTTGCTTACCTTTGTTTTTCTGTTCGCTGGCTTGCTCGGGGCTAGATGCGTCGCGAGCTCGGGATGCTGCCCATCTTCTCAGCTCCAGTCTTTCATAGCCGTACCATCCAAGCAGCTCATTCATCGCTGTTTCAGCGAAGTCCTGTCAACAAAAATACTATGTTGAATGTCTCGAGATTTTCTTACTAAAAGAAATAGATACTATAATATATTGAATGAACTTGAACACCAACCAACCATAGCTGCTGTGTCTGTTATATATGACCCAGGTATATTTTGCCTGGATTGTGAGATACAGAGAGAGAGAAACCAGCGCTGACTCCAGTAGCAATTCTGGAGAGGCAGCACAATGTTGAGTGAGATCCATATTGTTTACACACATGTATTTTTCTTAAGTTTAATAAGATTTGCCTAAATGTAGATACTGTTTTACATAGTACATTTAGGCTCAAAATCAATGCTTTTTATTAGAATGCCAATAATCCAGAAACGATGTCTCCAGACTCTAGATCCGGAACGGTTTAAAAATGGGCTAGGTACAGGCAACAAACTTGCAAATAGTTAATTTGTAAGAGGTGTATCTATGACATGTTAGTCGGAGGACTCTCAATCTCAAGTCCTCTGACATGCCTTAGATCGCAGGTTCTAACTTCAAAACAGAAGCGGACGGCCGGGCGGCCGCACACTTGTGTGATTTAAGTATTCTATCACCATTGCCCTGCCAATCTGCGTACTTAGAACTAAGAACAACACATTTGACGACAACACAACAAGTGCCTCTGTGGCGCGGTGGGAGTGTATCCGACTGCTACGCAAGAGGTGGTGGGTTCGATCCTCCTCACCCAGGATAAAACTTTGTGTGATGAGCACGATGGTTTATTCTGTGTCTGGGTGTTATTTATCTATAATATATAATATGTCTGGTTTCCATAGTACAAGCTCTGCTTAGTTTGGGATCAGATAACGTTGTGTGAGTTGTCCCAAGATATTATTTATTTATTTAGGTATTTAATTCTCTTCGATTTCCCTTTGAATTCTAGTTACTCAATATTATAAATACAAAGAACTGTGTTTAACAAGCATGGGTGTACCCAGGGGGGCAGAGATTTGGGGATTGAACCCCCCCCCCCTTCGAAATTGCAATTGGCCGGTGTATAGTCAATTGTACCAAATCTCCCCCGAAATTACGAGACCCTTGGTGGTACGCCCATGTTATTAGCATATCTTTTTATATCGAGTTACTTACCTACCTTAGGAAAATTTTAACCCTTCGCCTCTGATAGGCGATTGCGGCTCACAGGCTCGCATACAAGGGGGGGACAATAGGGGACATTGCCCCCAGGCTCGACTACATGACCTTTTTTTAGGGGATTTTGAGAATTAGCTCCCTTCACTGATAGTGGATATGGTTTACCGGTGTTGAATCAAAAACACCCCCCCCCCTCTCAGTCAATGTTGCCCCCCTCCCCAAAGTTCTGGATGCGCGCCTGGCATCGCCCGTATTTATACCTATCCCCATATCCTCTCTTAGAAAGGATATCTAGGTATGTCCCATGAGTCATGATGACCGATTGCACATTTTGCTTGCAGTCAGCAAGTCACCAAAGATTTGACAAACCTTTTAACACCCAATTTATGAATCTCACGCGATCTTATTATAAAGATAACCACGTAATTTATTCTGAACATCCAGAAATATCCAGCTATTTTAACACCAGTTAAAATAAAACACGATTTATATAAAATAAACGCGCCGCTTATGACCTCCTTACAGTCGGCTTTATTGCCAGGGATCTCGTTAATAAATTGTTATGGATATACAAAACGTCCACTTATAACAACAAGACGTAATTCAAGAGATATCTGTGCCACTCAAAAAATACAACAGTGTCATATTGATTGTCGCCGGGTAACGCAAAATCTGGCAGTTGAATAAATGGCTAATTGGTGGTCAGTCATTAAAATTTGCACCTTTTACGAACTCGTCATTAAATGTACAAGTAGAATCGTTCATTTAAAATTATGTCGATCATACTTATGAGTTGCACTTTATAATACAAGTGAATAAAGTAGACTTGCAGCGCGTGAACTTATATGAGTGGGCTCACAAATGTCATCATAGAAATTAATAGTCTTCACTCAGTATCGTATATATGGACCGTCATCGTAATTCAGTCGTATTTGTCGTCGTCAATAGGCACATATAGTCTACGAAGTTCCTAGGTAAATGCGTTAGTAACATTAGGTGGTATGTATTTAACATTGAAGTGTATGATGTCCGTTTCTACAAAATAACATTTGACCAAGACTGCACAGTTTACCGATTTCGTGATTGAACTGTAACATCAACATTCCATTCGAAAATGTGTTGTAATTTCGTAAAAGCTCGAATTCGAATGTAAGTATACAATTCATCAATTGTATATTAATAGTGGTAATTTGGCAAGGTTCCTTGTTGTAGTTAGGTTACTTTATCACTGTTTTGCTTTATAGCTACCTATATTTTGGATCACTGCTGGGCTAATAAGTAGGTACTACTAGGGAGACCCGCGTGTCTCCCCAGTAGAACCTACTTATTATAGATCCTGGGGGTATTCGCCATAATCGCCACGCTTGGCGAGCGGGTTGGCGATCGCAGTAAGGCTTTCAGGTACGCAGAGGACGCTGCTGCCCGTCCTTCGGGACGCTGCTGCCAATCCCTTAGTCGCCTTGGCGACACCAACGGGAAGAGATGGGGTCGCACTATTTTGAAGCCGGTACGACACAGCATAATTACTGTTTGGCTTATCTGAAAAATGCATCTAGTCCAGTTTTCTCGGTAAAAGTAAAATGAAAAAAGAATGTAGACCGGAAAGAATTTTCTCATTTTAACGAGTATTAAGTCCGAAACGATAAATTAAATGAAATAAAACTTTTGCCAAATCACTGCTTTTTTACACATAAGAAGATTTTCCAGGAAATCCTAATTTTTTTTTATTCCAATAACCAGACGTAGCGTTACGTCATCAATAGGTTACTAAACCACACTTTGATTCATATTGAACAGTTTTCGAAGGTAAAGGTTCCCGTACGTATAAACTTATCTACAGGAAGTAAGATAACTTTCTACAGGACTGGGCTACCAAAAGGCACGTGGAAACATATTCTAGCACACTCTAAAAGCATATTTGATATACCTCCCTACCTTCTGCAAGCAAATTTATCTTTTAAACTAACTGTCCCGCGCAACTTCGTATGCGTAAATTTTCCCCGTTTTTGCAACATTTCACGTCGCTACTCCGCTCCGATTAGTCGTAGCGCGATGCTATATAGCCTATAGCCTTCCTCGATAAATGGGCTATCCAACAAAAAAAGATTTTTTCAAATCAGACCAGTAGTTCCTGAGATTAGCGCGTTTAAACAAACAAACAAAGCAAACAAACTCTTCCGCTTTATAATATTAGTATAGATAGATCAACCTTGTATGCCATAAACTAACTAACAACCAAATCCTCAATTAAGAGGAGGTAAGACAGACTGCATATATACAATGCATTCATAGGAACTTTTAAGGTCAGTGTAATATCGCTCGAGTAGGATCTGGGGGTGAAAATCTTTTTTTTTTGTTTGTGAAATCTGCCATGTACTTTTAGTAATAATAAAAAATCTTTAGTCACTTAGGTAGCAAAATACTACACTTGTGAAAAGTCGATTCTACATTTACATGTAATGCCTGTTCGCAAACAATAGGTAAAGCCGCAGTAAAGCAGCTTTGTTGATTCGGATTCGTTGGTAAGGTGAACGTGGCTCTAGTGAGACATCTACTCATTAAGTATGACATGCTCGTTTATCTATATAATGTCATTCTTTTTCAACCTTTTAGAGTAGCTTCTTGTTCTGAGTGGAAAACTTATACATGATAGTAGCAATGTGCCAGTATTTGATGGGTTAGAAGGAAAGACCAAGACGAAACTTATCATTCACCCGCGCAGCGCCAGCGACATTTTGGTATGCCACAGTTCCCGTTAGATTGGTTTATTAATTTTTGGTTTAGGCAATGATATTATATGCAAGATATGTTACGTTCATAGTAACTGACACTTAAAATCTGGTTGCGCTGTATGCCGTTATGAGCTGATGACGATGATAGTAATGTTTGTAAGTGCCTATGTTAAAATCCCCACTGATCCCACCTCTTCGAGGACAACAAAGGTGGATATTTCGGACTTAAGCCGACTAAAAAAAACACGATATGCCGTCGTTTTGCCCATGGTCTGGGAGGTGAGGGAGTCCCTTTCTGAATATTTTTTTTAACTCTGGCGGAACATTACGTTTTTGCCTGTATTTGTATATCTACCTACTAAAAACAAATATAATTTAACAAAGGACCAGGTCCTATCTCAAAGCTATATATTTTTAGCTCCTGAAACATAGTATGATGATATTACCAAAGCTAAATTAGAAAATTTGGACTTTAATAAGTCGCTAATTCAGGTCAAAAAAGAATATAGACTCTAATTTGAGCGTCACTAAAAGCTGAAACAATTTTAACAACAAATCAGGTACATTTTCAACGCGTCCGTTTAGAAGATGCCTTCATTATGAAGTAACCATATACCTTTGACACACGAGTATCAAAATAACCTGGTTTTAATTAATCCTTGCAAGCCTTTGCTGACAACGTCCTGCGGAGACAGCTAATATTTCACAGAACAAGATGACCAGTCAGGGAGCTAAGATAATTGGGTTCTGGTTACTGTAACAATTCCAGGAAAGATGATAATAGACTGTTGATAGTGTTGTATGAGATAAATGAAAAAAAAAAACGCAAGTTGTCTATGATCTTCATTAAAATCATTGTCGTATAAATTAGGACTGCGCCATAACCTCACAAAATTGACCACTCTCTAGAAAGAGACAATGCTACTTTGAGGACAATACCTGTTAAAGAGTCAAGACCGCACGAGTTTTTTCTCTCTTTCACGATTTGCAGTCAATATTTACTTTTTAATTATAAGGATGGCGCGGTCCTCAATCGCAGTTTCCCATGAGGCACGGTCAATGATTAAATTAAATATTACATTCATTAAAAAATATTTGAAGGTACTTATTTAAACAGATTCCTTGCTTAAAATGGCGCCCAACACCGCCCAAATTACATTGAAATACCCGACATTCAACCCATTGGCACAAAATGTCATGACAATTGTTGCTAATTATTTTTTGTTTTAAATATTACTGTTATAATATCTGCGCTGTTGGTCATAGTGACCTAAGATAGGTCAAACAAAGAAAAACAATTTGCGGATAACCCAAACCATAGGTAATCATTTGTCAGAAATCGTTAAAAGTAGGTAGGTAGTAGATAGATAGGGTCTTTAGGCAATTACAGTTGTATCAACGTAACTCGGCCAGATTGAAGTTAGGTTATCACTTTCGCGCATTAACGTTGTTTAATCGATTAAAAATACTAACAAAATTTTAATTCAGCAATATAAAAATACAAGCAAATAGTTAATAAAAGTTTAAATTTAGAATAGTAATTACAGTAAATAGGTACTAACAAAAATTGAAATAACAATTTCTTTACGAAAATAATCACAAAAAATATGAGTAATTAATACGTGATTTTCAATAGGTACCTACCTCTAAACAGTTGCCTAAATGTAATTTGGCCGGTTCATAACACTTTTGTTTAATCTATTAAAAATACTGACAAAATTTTGATTCAACTATATCAAAAATACTAAATAAACATGAAGAAAAATATTTAGAACAACTGTTCTAAATATTTTTTTTTATGTTTATGTAGTATTTTTGATATAGTATATAGTAGTATATACCCAGTAAATAATAAAGAAAGTTTGAAACAAAATGTCCTTACGAATAATCACAAAAAACATGAGCTAGTAATACTAATTATTACAATGTAATGCATAATGGCATCTAGCATACGCCCGCCTGCGGCTGTATCCGGGTAGATGTCGGTTATCTTACGTCCCTTCCGGGGATTCTAACTACCTCCATAGCAAATTTCTTCTAAATAGGTTCAGTGGTTTAAGCGTGAAAACAACACGCAGACAGACAAAGTTACTTGCACATTTACAATGTTTTTTGCATTTTTTTTTTAAAACGACTCCCGCATTAGGGCGCAAGCCCTGTGTCGCGGGGGACTTTACAAACATACAAGTCACGGACACAAAGTACACCCAGACTCGGAACAACAATTTGTGGATCGCACAAAGTGGTGTCCCGTGTGGGAATCGAACCCACGACCTCTTGCGTAGCAGTCGGACACACTCCCACCGCGCCACAGAGGCAGTCAAATTGTAAGTATATAATTGTAAAGTTAATGTTATACTTACAAATAGTACAACATTTAAAGTGAGAAACCTTTATTAGACAATGGTATTCTTGGTATAGTGCAAACCTGAAAGTAGCTTGCTCATAATCAGTAACACATTATAATGCGGTAGTTTTTGGACCATGTTATATCTTTCGATTACTTAATTAATTTATCATTGTAACAGTCCAAATCATGTTCACAATTTGATGTGAAATGTAATCATCACTTATTTTTCAATAATAACAATGGATTACGTAGGTACTACGTGGCGCTATGAGCACGACAGCGCGAAGAACAACGACAACTATAATGGCTTATAACTATAAGCGGCGGTAGCCTAATGGCTAAGGCATCGGTTTCGCAATCGTGAAGTTGCGGGTTCGAATCCTACCCATTGTACTACCGACGTGAACCCACTTCTAACACAAGCCTTTGAGCTTAGCTGGAGGGGTTAACAAGATTGCTAGTAATGTGGGACTCAATCCCACAATGCTAGTTATCTTTAAAAAAAAAAAAAAACTGCAAGTTTTCAATATTTTCATTTAATTTTTTTATATGATTTCTTGAAGTAAAAATCTTGTTGGGGTGTCGGAGCTTTACACTAATCACACACCAAAAATAACCTTGTATAATAATAAAAAGATGGGTTCAACTAGGAAATCGCACTACCAGTGCACGATGTAACAATGATATTTCTCAACACACTGCTTAAACAAGAGAAACAATTCACATTTTCCCATGAGGCTCCCATTACAGCTGATCAAGTGATTAGCCGCTACTATAAACTTGAGATCGATTACTTATTAGTTGGCAATAATGTTATGTTATATGGTAATTAGTACCTAGGCATTATAATCTGATTGCGGTGATTAGTAAGTCACAACATTCTTTGTCATCTTTATGACATAGACAATAGTTGGTAGTGTTCTAATAGGAATCCGTAGCCAAAATGGCAAAACGGAACCCTTATAGTTTCGCTATGTCCGTCCGTCCGTCCGTCTGTTCGCAGCCTGTTAGTGCTAGACGGCTGTAATTTTGCATGGATACACATATTATTTCTGCCGACAAAGTGAAAGAAATAGATTTTGAAAAAAATAAATTTAGTGTACCTCACATACCTATATGTAGGTAAAGTAGAGATGTAATTTTTTAACTCACCCACACCATCGTTTGGAGTATCATTCATCTTTTAAAACATTTGGTTTTGTAAGACCATTTTTCGATTTAGGGATCCGTTTATAAAATATTAAGCTTTACAGTACAATTTTTTGTTAGAGTCAGTAGCTGTAGGATGTAACAACTAACTTTTATCACAGCTATTGTCAAGTATTGAAAAGAGAAAAAAGATTGATATGGAATAGGAACTAACTTTTTTAGTATTTCAGTCATATTCATGTTATACCTTCTTGAAATGCCTAAGATGAGCCCTTTAATTTGATATCCATATAAAAAAAGTTTCAAAAAGTTAAAAAAAATATTGCAGTATTTAAAACTTTTTTTACACCTCTTTATTTTGATATATCACGGCCACCATATTTGATTTTTTTTAAAGTCACTTATAAGAACACTTGGGCGGTCAAGACGAATCAGCGACGTCATAATTTTATAAATCCGTTCAGTGGGTTGTTAGTTATGAGATATTAAAGAGTATTACATTACATACATACAAGATACGCGCGAAAAACATAACCCTTTCTTACAGTCGGGTAATAAACACTACCGACCGTGGACTCGGCCAGTTTTCCAACGTAGGTAAGTAGGTACCCATTCACGTTGACCATACTTCTTCTTCTTCTTTGAGTTTATGGCAATCTAGCCGTTTTAACGGCTAATGTCTGTCAGTGTCAAGTATTTATGTACATGCACATAGTCTCGTTCTAAGTTAATTATCACGTATTCAAATATTTTTTTACAAGTTAAACTCGGAGCTGTAAAAATAATGGCCGGTCAGTTTGCCGCCATTTTTACAACTCCACGTTGACCATTGCAAGGTTGCACATTATGAATTTGACGTTTGCGGTTGAGACCATAGACATTTTTTTTATTTTTTTGCGAACGATTAGTACAGTACAGTGTTATCGAATTCGCCACGGAACGAATGTACCTTCTACCTTGTCTAACAACCCGTACGTTTATATCCTTAAATAATAACTATAGCTACATACCAACTTACAAGTTCTAAATTTAAATCAATAAACTGTAACATTTCTAATAATAAGATAACCAAACCACTACCAAACAATATACATGAGCTTTCGCGATTCAATTTACCGCCAACGTCAGTGTTGCCAGTGTTGCATTGCGTAATAATTATCGCAGGTGAAAATACGATACTCCGAACGCACTCGCCTTGCAACAAGAACGAACGGATGAAACCTGCTGGCTATTATTCAACATTTACTAAAATCACATGATATTCGTGTATCTTTACTGGATTAATTAGGCATTGTAACTTTACCGTTGAGTTAATTATTATGTAGGTATCTAAATAATATTGTTTTGAATATAATTTCGGTTACGGAAGGAGAAGTATAGGTGTACCAGAATCTCATGAAACGATTTTTTTTTAAGTTTTTATTTTTAAATAGCAATGTTATCTGACAGTTTTCAAAGTACGAGTACGATGCGACTGATTCCTACTGCGATTTTGACCTTTGATAATTTTTCGTTGAAACGTAAACCTATTCTTAAATTTACTTTTAAAAATGCGGCAGATGTCGCGCTGATTTCTAACCGCCAGGCGTGGAGAGCAACGGGAAGAAAAAGAAAGTATGAATGTTTGTACCTATGTTTCAATTTTTACAATTCAATGCGAAAACTAACTTTCACGCAGCTGTAGCTGTGCAAAATAATTATTTTATTCGAGGAATGGGGATCCTGAATTTTGTAAAACCGTAGTAATTTAATAAAAAACAGGGCAAGAGCATGTTGGACCATGCTCAGGGTAGGGTTCCGCAGCCTTGTTTAATTGCATCAGCAAAAGAGCGTATGTTTATGGCACTTCCACCCTTTTTGTTGAGAAACACAGTTTTTCGGCTATAGCTCTATGACGGTATATCCGATTATGTCCGAAATACGCGCTACCTTTGTATTTTTTGGTCACGCGGTTCAAAAGTTAAGGGGGACACAATTTATGCAACTTTCGGAGCGATTATTTCCAAAAATATTCACTTAATCAAAAATTTATTTCAAAACTTAAAATGTTTTTGAAAGACCTGTCTAATGACGTCACACGTAAAAAAACAGCTTCATTTCCTTAGATGGAGTGCAAAAATAACTGGTGTAAAAATATTTATTTTTAGTACCTAATAAACATGCAAATTGCAATAAAATACACTAAACTTTTGTTGGACTGCAGTTCTAGGCAAAAACAGGTACAGTAATCAAATATAGGTATCAGACAATAAGCTTCTAAGTAAATTAATTCTCAGACCAGGGATCCAGAATCTGAGTGGTAACCCAGTAAGGATGAGTAGGTAAACAGAATTCATCTTAATTGTAATCTGATGTTTCGTCTCTGTTAGCATTTACTTGGTATTCTCTCAGAGGAGTCTATTTCAGTGGTAGGACAATAGAAATTGAATATATTTAGTTAATTAGACGTGAATTGAGCTTTTATATATACCTAATATCGATAACCTAATAGTGATAAACCCCGGCTTCTCACAAGTCCAATTCTGGGTTTATGTGCCTTGAGCTTTTTAGCCGAGCTGCATTGGAAACTATTTTTTTTATAGTATTTTTTTGTTTAAATATACACTTTAACAAATCAATTTTACAAATTTTATACAAATAGATCTTGAGAAATAATTGAATTCTAAATGATAGAGAAAAGCCTATCAAAACCGATGCATGATTTGCTTTTTCGTAATTTCAAGAACACTTAATGACGCTGTTTATGTATTAGAAAAACAGTGTTTAATAAAACCAATGTTTCACAGTTAAAAATAGTGAATAGGTATACAATTAGAAATTCTGTACCTACCTATCTATTCTATTTAGGTGTAGGTGCCCACTTACGAGTAGTATTTGCATTGTACATACAGAGTGATAAACGCGTAAACAGACTTAACTAAGCTTTGATAGGGCTATCTGTGTATTTATGACTTTATCCATCTTTATAGGTAAGTACATATCTATAAATTTTCTCCATTAAGTTACAGTCATCGCTGATTTGAGCACTTGGCGCTTTACGGGAATATTCTAAACGTTAAGTAGGTAGGTGTTTTTAAAATAGCATAGCCAAAAAACTTGTAGGTAAGTAATCACACTGCGTATTGGCCAGTCGCGGATCCAGGATCTAGTTCTGGGAGGGGAGCACTTTGTCCCAACCCCGGGCAGGTTTGAGTAGTTTTGCCCGTATACGCGGACCAAAAGTATGGCGAATACTTGAAAATTCATGAGTCTTATGCCCCCCCTCCTTGGATTCGCGCCTGGTAGTGGCAGCCTCAAGACTATTCACCTAGTATAGTTTATACCTATTAATTCACAATAAACAATATAACGTTACAAGACCGACCTTTTTCCAATCAACCTACATTTTCGTCCTTGTCAGAACACAGGTTTATACAGCCATAACTCACAAATTTCTCACAAAGACAAGCGGTCAAAGAGCGGTCACATGTAACCTGAGACTGCCCCGTCGATAATATTGTGATATCCAATATAACATAATGCTTTTAATGGCGGTAGCTTGGCTAAGGTAAATTTAGGAGCGTTCGAAACATGACACCAGTCGAGCTACGCACAATGTTGCCAGAGTAGAAAATGTGTAGATATCTTTGTGCACAGTATTGTGCAAGTGCAATTGAAGGATTTGAAAGTTTATGTGCTAATTGAATAGACTCTTTCAATCTGCAATTAAAGTAAAATTTATACTAATATTACAAAGCTGAAGAGTTTGTTTGTTTCAGCTGGACCAAATTGAAAAATATACTTTACTGTTGGATAGCCCGTTTATCGAGGAAAGCTATAGGCGGTATAACATCACGCTGACATCAATAGGAGCGGAGCAGCAATGAAAACTGTTGCAAAAACGGGGAAATTTTACGCAGACAAAGTTGCGCGGGTCAGCTAGTTGGTTGATAAAACTGTTGAAGATTCAAAGCTGACTAAAACTACTCGATCAAAAATTCTAAATGCTTTAAATTTGGCATAATTCCAAATGACTTTGTAACTACAGCTCGCTGCATATAATAATTTAGTACTGCACTTTATTTTTGCAATTTGAACGCTTAATTATTTATGTAAGCTCGATCAGCAAGTACTTGAGCGAGCATAGAGATTAATTAGCCTAGAAGAGTCTGCTAAGCAAGCACCCTAACGGGGGCGCTATGATAACCTACCGCCTGATTCAAGAATAATCGAGTAGGTAATATTAATGACTAGCTGACCCCGTAATTTCGTTTGAGACAATTTTCCGTTTTCGAAACAGTGTTCATTAATGCTTCGCTCCTATGGGCGTGGCGTGATGTTATATAGCCTTTAACACTCACAAATAACGGGACTTGCTATAATAATATCTTGTGACAACCCACACAACACTATCTGATCCCAAACTAAGCAGAGCTTGTACTATGGAAACCAGATAACTGATAAACATACGTATATATTTCTAAATACATACACCCAGACACAGAATAAACCATCGTGCTCATCACACAAAGTTTTACCCTGGGTAGGGATCGAGCCCACGATCTCTTGTGTAGCAGTCGGATACACTCCCACCGCGCCGCAGAGGCAATCGTTATGTTGTTATATGTATATTAGTCGTTATATTGGTAAAAGAATGTTTAAAATCGGTTTAGTAGATCCAGAGATTACCCCTGCAACCTCATAAACTTTACCTATTTATAATATTAATATAGATACCTACAATAAAAGCTATATCTATCTGAACCACGACTCTTTGACCTACTGACCGAAAGTACAAAAAACTAATCAAACCTACGAGCTACGGCGTCCTATCATGTCACCACCTTATCCTTAGAATCGCGTCATTCATTAGGGCAAAGCACTGACGTCACAGAGTAACTTAATACGGTGTTGCAAGTATAAATAATTTACCTAAAAATAGTGGCCTAAAAAAAAGTTTTATCGGTTCGTTCAAGAATCAGATTTAAAGTTTAGAATTGTAATTGACACTTTCGTCTGCAGGTGTCGCTTTCTCGTCACATACATCTTCTGAACGCAAAATGAATTGGAAGTCATCTCATAGTAATATACAATGTATCCATCTTCAAGGTGATATCTTCTAGTCGGTAGATTATAGGTTCTTAGAAAATGTATACAGGATGATTTGTTATGAACTAGAAACCTCCCGCTCGTGGCTTCTTTACATTACACTATATAACTTTGAATATCAGGTTTGGGTTTAAAAGAAACATATTAACCCAAAACCACCTGCTTGTGTCCCACACCCACCTAACACGTCTGTAAGACTCCGGACCAAGACCACCGTATTGCAACGGCCGTGGTCACGGGTAGATCTACCCGTGACCACGGCCGTTGCTTTACGGTCGAAACGTCGGGCAATAAACAAGGTATTTTACCTTAAATTATTCACGCGATTAAGACCCGTAGTATTATATAATTTTATAATGGTTAAGAGTTACTAAGAGAACTATTTAGTGTAATGTAAAGAAGCCACGAGCGGGAGTTATAATTTAACTAGGCGAGCTAGCTAGGCCATTTTGAAATAGCGCGGATCCAGAACTTTGTTCAGGGGGGGCAACATGTGCCCCAAACGGCTAAGTGTAAGTCGCTCGAATGAAGGGGGGGGGGGTTGATTCAACACCGGTGCACTAGCCGCCACGAGTCTGGGAGGAGGGCAATTGCCCCTGTCCCTCCACCCCCGGGTCAACGCTTACACTAGCAACCACGAGTCTGGAAGGAGGGCAATTGCCCCTGTCCCTCCCCCCCGGGTCGATCCGCACCTGGTCTAGACTACCTAGGTACCTAACAATAGATACTTTCCGTTTTAAAGTCAATGAGTAATCGATACTAATATTATAAATGTGAAAACAAACTCGGTCTGTCTGTTAAACAGCTGTCTGTCGCTTAAACAGCTAAACCGATTTAGATGAAATTTGGTATGGTTATAGTTTGAGTCCCGGAGAAGGACTTAGGATAGTTTTTTATCGCGATAACCGGCATCCACGCGGGCGGAGCCGCGGGCGAAAGCTAGCGTTCAATATTTTCGTCAGTCACTATAGGTACAAGTTGATACTGTAATGCAACTTATACTTAGTCATACGATATGGGTGCTCATATTTGGAATGTATTTACATATTAAAACAAATAACCAAGTTTAAAATTTTATACATAAGAAATCCGATAGGTAGGTACTTAAAAAATGTAAGCGCGTTTAATTGTTGGTTTAGAATTTCATCGTGTATCGTATGAAATCACAAGAATTTACCGTTTATAAATATTTTGAGAATCCAAATGCTAACTTGATGCTTAGTTTACAGTTCAACTTATATTTGCAAACACGCACACACATACATATTCTCAAGTAACGTCCGAAAACTAATGAAAATTGAACGTGAACCTATGTCAAAAAATATCCTATCCTCCTATAGTCGTTAAACCTAACCGGACAATGAACGGCAAAAATTGTAACCTGACTAGGTAAATATACTTACACAAAATGTTGATAGTACGTACAGAAGAAAAAAATCGCGATTTTGTATCCGTGAGCAATGGCCATGTGGGTATTGGCTCGAGTGCGCGATTGCGCAATTTAGGCGATTTGGTACCTTCGGTGACTACTCTCGGTGTTTTGAGCTATACAGTGTGATTTTGAATATACTTACTAATAACTTCCCGCTCGTCACTTCTTTACATTACACCAAATAACTTCGTATTTTCTTTTTTTTTATTAGGTACTAAAAAATAATTAGCCCTTCACTACACACTTTTGTCACACAACCATCTACCACACACATATGACACCCTAGAGTAAAATCGATGATTTTTATCAGATTTAGGGCCTAAATTTCACAATAAACAATGATTTTACTCCAGTAAAATAGACTGTTGGTAACTTCGTAATCAAATTAAAAAAAATTGCTAAATATTAGTTAACCCTTCACTGCTTTTGTCACACAACCATCTACCACACACATATGACACCCCGAAGTAAAAGATCTATGATTTTTATCAGATTTAGGGCCTAAACTTCACAATAAACACTTATTTTACTCCAGTAATAGTCTGTTGGTGGTTAAGGTCATAACTCCAAAAACAAGTGGTAGATGACTATGGGTTAATACGAGTATAATAAATATTTCCCAAAACCACAAAGTTATTTAAAGAAGTCACGACCGGGAGGTTATTAGTAAATTAAAAATCATTCTGTATATCAGCTAGTATCGCAAGCAATAAAAGAATCCGTACATCCTATACGCGGTGGTGATGCAAGATATGGTATCCATACGTCATTGATACATTCCAACAAAGGTTACCATTATTTTCATTGTTTTAAACCGTGTTTGTCAAAGTGGGACCGGTGGTGGTGATCGCAGCCGGCGACCACACTGTCGGTCGCCTCTCGCTACCGGTCCGTCAAGTATCCCGGCGTCACGGAACTATTGTATAAATTCTTAAGAATTAGCAATACTCTAAACGTTACTCATAGAATATTTTCGTGTCATCGGAAGGCAGATGCCATGAAAATAGATACACTAGAGTACGAGTGTGGAACACAACATGACATGTGTATTAATGATAGTCACATAACACACTATTTTACCAGGAATCAGGAAATCTGAACTTGGATATGTTTCAATGCGCATATTTTGCGTGGGTAGTTCCAATTTCATCAAGATTTAAATAAATTTGTAGGTATAATCTATTGAAACTTTGTAAATATAAGTTTATTTTTGTCCGTGGCTTAGTGATTCTCTATTCGATAAATTGAACCCCAAATTTACGAAGTCGCACAAATAATAAAACCTACTTTTAAAATCGTTTATCAGTGTTCTCAGCCCATAAATCTATTTTACCTAATATCCAACATTATTACCCACATAAAATCCGAATAATTCATTTCCAAACAAATGATGTGTCAAATATTGGCTATTAAATCTAACAGGCGAAATAAAATCAAAGATTTGTGATACTATAGGTATGTAAATGACGTTTGGCCGGTTATTCGGTAGCAGTAGGTATAACGTGAAACTTGATCGCTACCGAATTTAAACGATTGTGGTCTCCCTTGGGCATGTTTTGAAATGTTGCTTTTGACCGATAATGACTTGCGTTACAATCGTTTGTATAAATTGGTTCTTGAAATTAGTGAAATAAAAAGTAGCAGACAACTTATTTCTCAAAAAATATTTTGATGTGTAATTTTATTATTGCCTGCTTCTCTTTTCAGTGATGATGTAATCTGCTCCGCGGTTGCAACTTTAGAGTTAGTTACTTTGGTAGATAATACCTATCTACAAATTAAATCTTTCCGGCAGAAAAACATAATCATATCATCAGGCTCCTTTACAAGACGCGCCTATAAAAAGCAGTTTTGATAAACATCTTAAGTACCTGAAAGAATGATAAAGACCCCGCGTAACGAGATTAAACGAGGGCAAAGAAGATAAACACTATACCTAATGTCAAAATTGACAAATGGAAAAGAGAGATTGAACGTATAATCCCTGTTCTTTTCACATAGACTCTACCAATTGCGTTGCAAATCTGACACAGACTTAGGCAGATAAGCGTAGAAATTAAGTCTATTCAATCTTATATTTCTTTTATTTCAATCAATGTCACAGACCTCAGAGTCAGAGAGCACGTTAATCGGTCATGCGCCTATACTCTCTCGTCTCTCCTATTTCCGTCCCATCAAGTTATAAGAGTAAGAGAATAGAGAGTGCACTTGTGCACTATAATATCTCCTGCGTAATTAGCTAATTAGTTAGCCTACTATGAGATTAGCCGCTGCAACTGGAATCGGCTAGGAGACCATGCTTTCAAGTTAAGTCAACCTGGTACCAACAACAAAACTACTTATCTAAATTATACGTATTAACAAAATTATATAATCCTACTGTACATATTCTAGACTGTGTGCAGGCTGAAGTCGAGACGGGCTCCGACTGCAAACATATCGCGTTACAGCGACTAGTGGAGCTTATAATTTACCTAATGCCGTGTAAAACGATCGCAGTGCTAATGTACGTAGAAACAAATATGGACGTCATACGGAAAATGGATATAGCTGGCAAGGTTTATATTCGTATGGAACTGGGGTTTTGGATATACTTATTATTATGGAACAAGTAAACCTTGGAAGTAATAGATGATTTCTTCTCCATAGTTGTAATTTTGTATGGCTCAGCAGAATAACCATTTGGCATTCTGACCAATTCAACTATTCAAATCAACCATTCAACCAGGCCTCGCGATTAGTTATGGTTTGATTTTTTTTATTGCTACTTTTTTATAAAGTTGATAGGCAGGTAGGTGCATTGCAATTGTCAAAACTGATACACCTTTTCCCCTCTTTACCGTAACGATTGAACCCTAGTTTTATTGTTAGAGTCAAGCGACCGCCCTTTAAAACTGGACAAGACCTTCCAGAAAATGAGTCTTGGATACCCTTATGGCTGGTACAAATACAGATCTTTACTAGACAGGTAGTCGTCTAGTAAAACAAGTGTCAAATATTCGGGGCTTTCCCGGCTCGGTTCATAGAACACGTTGTCAAAATTTAATCATGTCAATTAATCAACAAAACATACATATAGAGTAGCCTAGTCAGTTCCTTTAAGTGACGTAACACTTATGATTTAGAATTAAATTCATAATAAATTATTATTATGAATTTAATTCTAAGATGAATCTAATGTTTATGAGATCTTTGAAACTGCTTAGTCACTTTTGATAAAATTGGTATGTCGATTGAAAGGAAAATTAAAACTTGGGCACCCCTAATGTACACCAAGGCGGCCCGGTGGTGAAAATGGATATAAACTTAATAAATTATCTTGCAACAAATGGTTATTTACACTATGCCAAAGTCTTGTTTAGACCATGCAAGTAATTTATTGCTTCAACTTAATTGTATGCAACAGGCAAGAAACATTGATTTTACTTATTTAGCCATTCAATTTCATCTGTAAACCACTCACAATTTATAAAGACTGTGACAATCTATCTGAAACTAAATCCACCATGTTCTAACGTTACGAAACTGACTCCATCTGGTGAGGTTACATGCAACTCTTGTACCTACTGAGGTACTTAGCACTTAGGTATAGTACTTTGTAAGTGCCTAGGGGAACTTACTCAGTGCAGGGACCAGGAATAGAACTGAGTTCTAAAATTGGAGACTGCGGGTGGGCGGTTGCATTGGGTTCTGAAGTAATCTCAAGTTTAATATAGTTAACCTAACTACTTATGAATTTAAATCTGAAACAGCCAAGTAAGACTATCTTATATTAGGTGCCTACTTGTTCAATTTACTTTGTATTACTATTATTTACTTTAATGTAACTCTTTTACTTTTGTTTCAAATTTGAAAAATGTATTGTAACTGTAACGATAAGATTTTTTCTCATGTGCCTAATCTCCAAGGTTAGAAACTGCCTCAACTTTTTCATGGAATGAAACTATTTTTTCAATCAATAATTACGTACCTGCAACCCTTTATTATTACAAAACATTAACATTAAATAATAAATTTATAGAATCTAAAATGTCTACCAACTACTACACATTTTAATTTACATAGAGAGAAACTATTTCCAACAACATTTCATGAAATTAAATTAGACGATTTTTTTTATTATCGTCAGATTGAATATATTCAACATACCGTAACCAAAAGAGGATTCAGTTGTGGTAGGTCGTGAGAAACCGCAATTTATTGTGTTCAAGTCATAAATCATTAAATAAACATGCTAAAATGCCAATGCATTCAATCAAACGCAAGCATGGTATTCAAATTGCAAGATTTGCAAGTCAACCTAATATTCTTACGTTACATATTATTTTATAAACCTTTGATACGTTATTTATTATTACTTTTGTTCGATCAACAGTCATGGTGCATAGTTTCCCACAGCTCAGCTCAAAATAAAACCCTATCATCGCAATAGAAAACACAAAGCAAGCGAAGGCGAAGCGAACAAAAGCGGCGGCATAATATTACATCTCCAATATCCGTAGATCGATTATATTTCACATGTTTCTCATTATAACGTCTGGGTACGAAACAAAGAGAGTGTCGGGTAGCCGTGCAATGCTCTTCTGGCAACCCGAGAGTATAGAACCCGACTGTTTTGGTCATGCGAGAACGGAACGCCACACTTTCGGGGAAAACTCGTTTTAGCTGGCAACACTGGCGTAGCTCGCGAGCCGCGCATTCTGAGTCTCCTTTGTAAATTAATGCTGTGCCACGCCGTTCTAATTGTGACATAATTTGTTTCTTACTGTTCGGAATAGCTTAGTATGTTTTGTTTAGTTTCAGCTGAAGTTCAGATTTCGCATTTCTTTTTTAAATAAAAATAGCACTTAACACTTGTAAAATAATATAAAAGAGTTTGTTTGTCTTTCTGTTTCAGCTGTTAAACTATTCTATATGAAAGAATCTACCTGGTACCTTCGTAATGATATCACTAAGTAGGTATCTTTAATTTATTAACTCTACGCGGCTGAAGGCTTGAATTGACATCTTATTCAAATAAGGTTTTTAAGAAGAATTAGCACAAATATCTACCCACAGGCGGATCCAGACGGTTGTTTTATGTAGGGACTAAATTTCTTTGTCCATTTGCCTCCCGTGCCCCCCCCCCCCGAGAACGTTTTTTTTGGGCCACACACCCCTCCGTCATCACATTTGATTGGTGTCGGGCTCAAATTGAAATGCACCCCCCCTTCCCCGTCGCGCTTGCGACTCACACGTTAGATCCAGCACTGTCTTTTGCTTTTGGTGCCCCCCCCCCCAACCAGAATAAAATCCTGAATCCGCCAATGTACCTACCTACTTCTACCTACACTACTAAGGTAAAAGACTTTTTTTCTACTGTGACTTGTCATCTCTGAAACCACTGAGTCAGTGACATAAACGCTAATCGAATAGACAATCATAAAGATAGAAGGATGTCGCGTCGTTGCGTTTTTATGAGATTCGCAGTTTTCCGCGCGCAACAACGACATAATTCCGACGTCATTGCAATGAGGTTATCATTGACGTAGAGAGCCTGCGCTATAACCTCACAAAAATTGACCACTCTCTACAAAGAGACAACACGACTTTGTGGACAATACCTGTCAAAGGCCGCATGAGCTTTTTCTCTCTTTCACGCTTTGCAGTCAATAATAATAATAATAATATTTTGGGACAACTCACACAACGCTATCTGATCCCAAACTAAGCAGAGCTTGTACTATGGCAACCAGACAACTGATAAACATACTTATATATTTCTAAATACATACATATTATAGATAAATAACACCCAGACACAGAATAAACCATCGTGCTCATGACACAAAATTGTATCCTGGGTGGGATCGAACCCACGACCTCTTGCGTAGCAGTCGGATACACTACCACCGCGCCGTTTTATTGAAAGGAATGGCACGATAATCCCCCCAACACAAGGATTTATAAGGCAGGAGTTGTACCTATCTAATAAACACAGGTATTACCAAAAAACAGAACACAAATAAATAAATAGGTAATATCATAAACAATCTTCAATTAAAAAAACATAACTTACTATTATATTGTCATACACTACCTACACGTACAAAATAAAAAAAATGTTGGTAAACATTCGTTCTAAAAATATCTGCTGGGATACACAACATACACCAACGATGTATTTATTTCATATCATATTTCTCTGGGGATTGATTACATCGAAGATAAATAAATATTTTGATAGGTAAGTAGGTGAAAAGGTACAATAAGTAGGTAATGACAAAATTATCCGAATGAGGAATTATCCGGGAAGTAACATGGATTCCCACGGAGATTGGTTAGGTAACATTGATCGCTACATCATTAGGACGTATTACGTAGGTACCCAGCATTGATGTATAGTTATAGACCAGTAGGCCTACTCAATTTCTTTATTACGAAATTCATGAATTTTCGTTTGCTTATATTTCTTAAGTTTACGGGGACCATTCTTATTAATTTTTGAATTAGCACAACAAGTTCGAACCCATGGACGATTTTCTAGAACGAGTGGATTTAATTGATGTTGCTGGCTCTGTATATCACCACCTTATTTTTGATCGAAACTTCGTTTTCATTGAAATAGAGTAGGCCTCCAGGACTGCGCCATAAGCTCACAAAATTGACCACTCTCTAGAAAGAGACGACGCTACTTTGTGGACAATACCTGTCAAAGAGCCGGGCCGTCAAGGGCCGCACGAGATTTTTCAAGCTATTTGCATAGCTTTTATATGGGGGTTTGAGCGCGGCGACCGAATCAAGAAATTCCGTAACAAAAATAAAACCTGACACCCCCCACTCCGCCTACCATGTAGCTCGGCCGAGCGTTCGCTTAACATATATGTAAATGGTACGACTGTATGAAGCTCGCACGGATCGAGACGAGCTGCTCCAAAATGAAATGAAAAGAATTTGTTGTTTTAATTTTTTTTTTTTTTAATTCTTTTTCTCTCTCTTTATCGATTTGCATTTAATATTTACTTTTTAATTGAAAGGCATGGCGTGATCCAGGTCTATACGTCAATAAGGTAATATAATGTCCAAAACAAACGTCTTTTTTTTCTTTGTTTGACCCTTTGTTTGTTTGATATATGTAATCACGCCTATTTAGGAGGTTTTCGCTATTCCACTGCATTTTTTTTAAAGGTTTTACTGTATAAAGCGTTGTCCTACATTAAGTATAAGACACCAGAACAAAACAGTAAAATATATATAAACCTGAAGGCATTTTACAACGCTTAACACATTCCATGATTCTCATTTGAAATCAAGATATTAACTATTCTCCATTCAGGCCTAGGTTATATTAGTTAGAAATAGCTAGCTAATTTTAAGCTGCAAATCAATGAACCATATTTAGAAATCGTCAGTGCCAATGTCCTATCAGCTATGCTTTAAATATGCGCTAGTTAACTTGATGAAGCGATGTCCATACGACATTTTATGCAACATTGGTGTTGTTTTTATCATTCTATAAGTTTCAAAGTAAGACGAAGATTTAGGAAATAAATAGATACCTTTCATTTTCTTATTTTTGTGTTTTAGGAATGCTTACGATTGCTAAGGCTGTGAGTTCGATCCACACATTACGAGTTTCATTTATAAGTCATTTGTGACTTGATGATGATAAGATCCTGGGCTTAGGAGGGACAGTTCTATCAGTTTTTCAATGACATACATTTGTGAAGGTAACACTAGCTCCGGGGAGATTAAAAGACAGGAGCCTACGATTGTCAAGCATCCACCAAAGGAATTTGTGTCTTCCCGTTCTGTGTGCTTTTCCTTTACAGAACCTATCCTCATAGGGGCCAAGCCTTGCCTTCCCCTCTCCGGTTCGTCATTAAGGTCAAGCGCCCCCCCCCCCCCTTCAACCAGAACAAAATGCAGGATCTATCACTGTAAGGTAATACACCTAAAACTTAGCATCACAAGACTATAATTATGACGGGCTCCCCTCGTATGACGCAAGCGCTGAGTTCCACGGAACGAGAATAATACTCGATGTATATACAACGGTGATTTCACTCATTTCTGAGTGTCAAGGACGAAATGAAGTTCGTTTTACCCGACTGCGGAGGAGGGTTATGTGTTTGACGTGTATGTGTTTTTTTTTGTGGTCATCGACCAAACGCGTGGACCAATCGATTCGTAATAATCTTGCAAGTGTCACTAAAGTCATGACAGCAATCAAAATTCAAGATGGCGACAGCTAGAGGCCATATTGTAATAGAGAAAAAAAATTAAGTCAACAAACTATGTCATCGTCTAGGTATTTCAAAATCATGATGAGGTTACTTAAATAATTTTCACTTAAAATAACCGCTATGGATATAAATGTATAGCGATTTAAATTTGTTACCAACTATTTAAACTCAAATTTCCGGTAGTTACAGTCATTACGTCTTACAAGCTAAATATTAAATAAAAAAATGATTTTTAAAAATCAAAAAACCCGCCTGCCTAAAAAAGATTGAAACAAGATAACCTTAAATCATGCAGTCGGAGGCATTCATGAATCCTAGTGAACTTACTAAAATGCATCCGAATGTTTTTTTTTTTTATTTATACTGCTTATTTGTAGCCACACCATCATTGACCTCTATAGTAAGGACCTACTATAGACGTCAGTGCCACATCTATACTAATACTAGCTGACCCGCGCAACTTCGTCTGCGTAAATTTTCCCTTTTTTTTTTACAACATTTTTCCTTGCTGCTCCGCTCCTATTGGTCGTAGCGTGATGTTATAAAACCTATAACCTTCCTCGATAAATGGGCCATCTAACAGTAAAATATTTTTTTTATTTAGGACCCGCAGTACCTGAGATTATAGCGTTCAAACAAACAAACAAACTTTCAGCTTCAGCTTTAAAATATTATAGTATAGTTATAAATGTTAGGGGTGGGCAATGACCCGCGCAACTTCGTCTGCGTAAATTTTCCCTTTTTTTTTTACATCATTTTTCATTGCTGCTCCGCTCCTATTGGTCGTAGCGTGATGTTATAACCTATAGCCTTCCTCGATAAATGGGCTATCCAACAATAAAATATTTTTTCAGTGCGGCCCAGTAGTTCCTGAGATTATCGCGTTCAAACAAACAAACAAACTCTTAGGGGTATGAAAAATAGAAGTTGGCCGATTCTCATAGATACCGGATAAGCACAAAAAATTTCATCAAAATCGGTCAAGCCGTTTCGGAGGAGTATGGCAACGAAAACTGTGACACGAGAATTTTATATATTAGATTAAAAAGCTGAAGAGTTTGTTTGTTTGAACGCGGTAATCTCAGGAACTACTAATCCGAATTGAAAAATTATTTTACTGTTGGATAGTCCATTTATCGAGGAAGGCTATAGGCTATATATATATATCTATATCGCTACGACCAATAGGAGCGGAGCAGCAATGAGTAATGTTGCAAAAACGGGGAAAATATACGCAAACGAAGTTGCGCGGGACAGCTAGTCATGGATATGTAGGAATCGGACAAATGTGGAAAAAACCGACATTAGCCCATTAAATACCTAATAATTATAAAAATGAAAAACCTCCCTGCTTACAATTAATTAAATGAAAATGATAAAGGCTGTGTCACAATCTAAACGTTTTCTCACTTGATTAAATCCGTCAAGTTTTGGTGGTAGAAGCGTGCCTAAGAAATGGACCATCCATACACTCGAAAAGCATTAGCCTTCTTTTAACGCAGTCAGATACACGTCTACAATATACCATCACGCTACGACCAATAGGAACGGAGCAGCAATGAAAAATGTTGCAAAAACGGCATGGCATGGCCTGGTCCTACGGCGACCAACACTACAAATCCTACGCTGAATTTATTTTGTGCTTAAATAAATATTTATTCATAAATGAAACCCTAAAAACTTAGCATCTAAACAAATATACGTGCATTCGTTGTTATTATATATATTTCTGAATTTACAATGTTAATAAATACAAGCTAGATAACCCTACAAACGAACTATATATATATATATACTATTAACATTATTTACAACCTACCTAGTAAACTACAAAAAAAAGAATAACATAAAAAGAGTTAGTTGTCGAAGAATTCCTTCCCATCGATGTCAACCGGTACAGTGCCCAGAAGGCTGGCAGCATTGCCACGTTGTATGGCAATGCTTATTTTCTGTGCAAAGAAAAGTCCAGCCTTCTGGTCACGAGATGCACTGACAAGACGCTGGGAAATGTCTTTGAATAAGAGGCGAGCACTTGGACCCCATGGCCCTAGCGTCTCAACCCCAAACGGCTCAAATATGTAATCTCCGACTAGATTACATATTTGAGCAAACACTTTTAAAATAAAAGTCTAGCTAGATTCTAATTCTAGTCTAATTTATGATAAACATGTCCTGTCCGATAAGATATGTTCAAAAGAAATCTCTGTTTATGTCATTGCTTGTCAATAAATAACTTTCGTTCTGTATAATTTCGTAACAACATGGTATTGATTTATCGAATGTATCAGATATCACCATCATAAATAAGCTATGTCATTCCACCAATATTGTGTCGCCAAGAAATAATGGCCCCGGTTTGATATCCGTGCGAATTCATAACATCAAGTTTGCTCTGAAATTTTAATGGACTGTTAGTAATCTATACTAATATTATAAAGCTGAAGAGCTTGTTCGTTTGTTTGAACGGGGTGAGAACTACTGGTCTGAATTGAAAAAGTATTTTTCTGCTGGGAAGCCCATTTATCGGGGAAAGCTATACATCAAGCTACGACCAATAGGAGCGGCAATGAAAAATGTTGCAAAAACGGGGAAAATTTACGCATACGAAGTTGCGCGGGTCAGGTAGTTATTACGATTTCAATTGACCCTGCTGTTAACAATAAGTACCTATATGAATAACATATTAGTAAATCTATCCTTTGACACTTTAAATTGGGATGATAATTATATATTATCATCCCAATTTAAAGTGTTTTTTTAAAGCCTCGGAATCGAGAATGCCAATTGTCGACATGCAGGTTAAGTATCTTTTTGATGCCTGATTTTATTTTTACCCGACTGCAAGGAAGGAATGTTTTTCGCGCGTATCTTGTATGTTGTATGTATGTAATATTCTTTATTACTCATATCTTTCAAACCACTGAACGGATTTAAATATTTAAGACGTCGTTAGATTGGTCTTGACCGCCCGTTCATAAATACGTGACATTCGAAAAAAAACCAAACATGACGGCTGCGAGATATCAAAATCAAAAGGTGTGAAAAAAAAAGTTTATAACAAAATACAAAAAAAGTTTTTTCGAATACCGCAATATTCATATCAAATTAAAGGGCTCATCGTAGGCATTTCAAAAAGGTATAACATGAATATGACTGTAATACTTACTAAAAAAGTCAATTGGCTACCATTTTTTTTTTCAATTTAAAAGTAAGTTGTTACATTCGGTTAGATCCTAAAACCACTAAAAAGTATTAAACAAAATAATAATATATACATATTATGTAGAGGAGCTTGTTTGCATCTTTTTTGGGCAGGTGGTTTTTTTTTAATAAATATATCAAACTAAACGGCTCCCTCAGTAGTACATTGGGGGTGTGCGGCGCAAGAAGTTGTGGGTTCGATCCCGACATGGACACCGCATTGTATTCTCCACAATTTGTTGTTCCTTGTCTAGGTCTACTTCGTGTACGTGAATAGTAGATTTGTTAAATAATAATAATAATAATATCTTGGGACAACTCACACAACGCTATCTGATCCAAACTAAGCAGAGCTTGTACTATAGAAACCAGAAAACTGATAAACATACTTATATATTTCTAAATACATACATATTATAGATAAATAACACCCAGACACAGAATAAACCATCGAGCTCATCACACAAAGTTTTATCCTGGGTGGGAATCGAACCTCATCCGACCTCTTGCGTAGCAGTCGGATACACTCCCACCGCGCCACAGAGGCAGTCAAGTAACTCGCGACACAGGGCTTGTACCTACTCTAGTGAGAAGTGACTTTAAAAATCCTTTGAATCTTCTTTACTTACCTAGTTCCGAATTTCAAATCCCCACCCAGGATAAAACTTTGTGTGATGAGCACGATGGTTTATTCTGTGTCTGGGTGTTATTTATCTATAATGTGTATGTATTTAGAAATATGTAAGTATGTTTATCAGTTGTCTGGTTTCCATAGTACAAGCTCTGCTTAGTTTGGGATCAGATAGCGTTGTGTAAGTTGTCCCTAGATATTATTATTATTATTAATGTAAGTTAGCCGAATTGAACTTAGCGACAAGTGGTTGCGCCGATGCAGTTTTAGGAAGTAAATGGTGACAGGAAGCGGTGGCAGGGATAATTAGAGATGCGATTACGCATTACATTGTCATAATTAGTATTATTAACTCATGTTTTTTGAGATTATTTTCTGTTTTAAATTTAATCTTTTATGAACTCGTATACTTAGTATTTTTTATATAGTTGAATCAAAATTTTGTTACTATTTTTAATCGATTACACATACTTATCTATACTAACATTATAAAGCGGAAGAGTTTGTTTGTTTGTTTGTTTGTTTAAACGCGCTAATCTCAGGAACTACGGGTCCGATTTCAATAATTATTTTTTTGTTGGATAGCCCATTTATCGAGGGAGATAGGCTATATAACATCACGCTACGACTAATAGGAGCGGAGTAGCGACGAGAAATGTTGCAAAAACTGGGAAAATTTACGCATACGAAGTTGCGCGGGACAGCTAGTATATTATAGAATTTTATAAGCTACGGGTCTTCTCGTATTGCAACGGCCGTGGTCACGGGTAGACTCATGAGTCTACCCGTGACCACGGCCGTTGCAATACGGTCGAAGTCGAAGAAAATCCGGCCGAGCTACATTAAGACAACTGTATATAGGTAGGTACCTATTGAAAATCATCTTTAATAGATGAGTATTTTTTGTACCTACAAGTAAACATACTTAACTGGACATTTGCCATCTCACACAAAAAGGGCTAACACACAAATCACTACATAAGTTAGCAAAAAGGTTTCAACTTTCAACAAACTTGTCGAGCTAAAAGGAATTTAAAAAAAAATGGCTGGCAGTCCGCGGTGTCAGATTACCAGATATTACAACGATGCGACGGGGTGTAGAGTGGCACCAAACTGGTGTTAGATTACCATGTTATGAGAACGCAAACGATGTTATTTTAATCGAGAATAAATGTAAACGATTTCGATCAATATTATGTTAATCGATTTGAGATGTGATGAATACTTTGTTTATTGTAATTCTTTGTTTTATGTGTTCGCTTTAAATATAAATTATTGCTAATTTATTGCTCTTTTTCAATATGAAATAAAAAAATATACTGTATTAATATATTATACTTATTATAAATTAATAATTAACTTATTCTATGCTTTAATCATCATACTAATAGCACAGAATAAGTAATACTATTACATACCTACTAGTATAGTATTATTTTATCTGTGCTAATACTAATGTGACCATGTGATTACAATGAGCTTGTCTCTGAATATTCAAACGATTCATAATTTTGAGTTATATGCTTATATAGGTAGATACTTTATTGCTGTCTCTACTATTTCGACTTATCCGATGAACATAGTTATATCTGATCTCTAACTCTTAAAATCAAAACTAAAAGTAATCTCTACTTGAACAAAATCTTATCGGAAAAATCTTCCTACTTGACGGGGGAACTTTAAGTTTAACTTACATATTGCAGCTATTTATTCCGTGCGCTTAACACAAATGTCCGATAATATTGTTTGTTGAAATGACAAACTTAAGATTGCTCCCGCGTAAAATCGAGATTTTGCAAATATAACTTTGGTTTTCGAATCGATTTAGGCAATCGTTTAAATCGACAAATAAATAGCAGCAAATTTTGTGTACGCAACTTAGAGTTGCTCCCACGTCAAGTAGAAATTTTACAGTGCAAATTACCGGCGTCAAAAAAGTGAGTGACGTTTGTAGTTTATAGAGTAATAGGTAGGTACTAGCTGACCCTCGCAACTTCGTCTGCGTCATATTTGCCTGTTTTTGCTAATTAAAGTTTATAATTAACAAATAAAAAATAGGGGTTGATCGTAGAGGGTTGAAATGTCAGGGTTGTATGTATTTTCTAATGCTGTATCATAAACAAAAAAAAAAATTAAAAAAAAGTTTGGGGTGAACTACCCTTAACATTTATAAATAGATGTTGGCCGATTCTCAGACCTACCCAAAAAACACACAAAATTTCATGAGAATCGGTCGAGCCGTTTCAGAGGAGTTCTACAAACACAGCGACACGAGAATTTTATATATTAGATAATATGATCTCACTATAGATTCCTACTCCATATAATATTTCCTACTGACCTTAGAATCTAAGCTATCTTCCTATCCTAGACAATTTTAAGCTACAAAAATAAACATAATGTACCTAGGTACTTACCTACAGCTATTATGTAGGACAAGCTGTCAAAATCATTGACAGCTTGATATGTGGGTAATCAATACAATATACCTACTCGTACACTCATCCATCGTTAGCTATTGAAATTAGTACCAAAATGTACCTGTCTACTATCTATTGATCAGACCTTTTGTCTCTTATATTGTAAACAAGGTCGAATCTTAAAGGGCTAACAGACAACCTGATTTGATTTTATCTAAGAACACCCTTGCAATGATCAAGTCTTATACCTACAATTGTACGTCTATTTTAAATCCATAACAACAAAAATGATTGTCAGTAAACTCAGTTTACGGACAACATACATATTGCCATTCGCGTTGCTCAGCCTATTAGCAGGCGGAACGTGACGGTTCGTGACACTCAGCCTATCAGCAGGCGGATTGTGACACTTTTTCGTGCGGGCACCCGTGCGATTTATAAGGCGTTATCACGTCAAAAATTAATCGGTTTTAATTTAAATCCATAATAACCATATCAGAAAATACGAATTAGACTGTTATTATGAGTTAGGTTTGGTCTTGCCATTCGCAAGACTAGTGCCGTGTCGTTTTTGGTGCCCTTGACTGTCAAACCAAATCAGTCTCTTTTTATGAAATGTTTAAATGACAAGCTCTAAAGAAATGTGTATGGAATAACAACCTATGACGTCATAAGTTCCTATCGTCAAATCATTACTTTTAGTATTCGTTTTCATGCTTTTAAATACAAAAACATGTTAAATTGTAAAATAGCATGTATTTTCAGAGCATTTTAAGATCTACTATTACCTGATTAGTTTAAAATAATGTACTTTTATCGTAGTCAACTAAGGGTAGATGACTGTCAAGTCAAATCAGTATCTGTTTAGGAAACGTCAAAACGATGCGTCTCGTAGTAATTTATATGAAATACAAAACAATGACGTCATTCTTTTGTATGGTCAAATCATGTAGTTTCAATGTTTATAAATTCATAACAACATAAAATTGTAGAAAAACATTGTTTTTCGGAATATTTTTGCAAAATTAAATGCTATTTCCTATAGTGTAATATAATTTATTCTTATTGTAGTCATCTACCCAATTGCTTTATTTGCTTATGAGCTAATCAGACAAAGACCACGCGTTTATTGGACAATGTGAATAGACTTCAGTATCAACCATACATCATAGATTATAGCCTATAGATGTAAAAAGTAGTAAACCCAGACGGTTCATGTTACACGAAAATTAACGTCAGGCTGACGGCTCGGTTGTGACGCAAAATGGAGTCAAATGACGCCAGGGCCGGTTTAGTTGAGACGAGCATTAATTATACGGGATCATGTTCAACAACTGGGCTTAGGGTTCCGCTCACTTGCTGTTTTGTGCCGCAAAACGGGATTTACTGGATTCACACTATTGTGATTGTGTGATTGAGTGACCCGGTATTGAAATTGTGCAGTTAGTCATCATTGGTAACTTTTGGGACAGTTTTTTCGTTATTTCTATTCAAATTTAAAGGATTTACCTACTGTTAAATAAGGACTTACAATTTTTGATTATACCTAGCTCCTTGAAAATGGCGGTAAAAAGTGACATGTGCTGTCACTTTTGTCACAACGTTCTTATTCCCTTTTTTTGAGTTGATGGTAATCTACCAGATTTTTAACCATTTCAGTTAGTGTCAAGTAATTTTACACTGTAGCTACTCAAAGTAAGTGATCATAAGGATTCGATTCGATTGACGCATTTCATATCTACTTTCACGGATCTATGAGAATAATGACAGCTCATTTGGCTGCCATTTTCACAAACTGTCACTTTTGTCACACAAGGACTAAAATTATAAAAATATTTTCCCTAAAAATAATAAAGTCCAAGGAAACTGCGTATTATGCCAATAATTAAAAAATGTTATTGTTTTTTTTTCGCACACAGGCAAAGGCAGCGGAGGCACACCGCGTCTCGTTTTACACTAAAATTAACGACGATACCGAGCGTCGGGTGTCGAGAACTTACAATAATTAAAACGAGCGATTGTAACCTCGCCGATGTTCTCAAATTATATAATTAAAAATATTTTAATTATACCTCATCAATATCATAATAATATTTGAGTTTTAATTTTTGTGTAATTTAATAGTTATTCAGAAAAGTGCCTATTAAGTAAATTTAAAAAAGCGTTCTGGAATTTTAATTTTTAAGCGAATAAGTACTTTATTTTTTTATGTAACAATTGACTTTCCTGATATCTAGTCATTAAGTAGAAACTAATTGACTACACGGATGAACCAACGGTGCGTAAAAGTTCTGTGGACTATGTCTTCAGAGAAAAGAAGAGGAAGGGAGATTAGGGTATATCTATATCTACCCATTATCTTATTATAATATAATATCTTTGGACAACACACACAACGCCATCTGATCCCAAACTAAGCATAGCTTGTACTATGGAAACCAGACAACTGATAAATTTCTAAATACATACATATTATAGATAAATAACACCCAGACACAGAATAAACCATCGTGCTCATCACACAAAGTTTGATCCTGGGTAGAGATCGAACCCACGACCTCTTGCGTAGCAGTCGGACACACACCCACCGGGCCACAGAGGCAGGTACAAAACACTAACAAATAATAATTATTCCAAAACAGAAAAGTATCGGTGCGTTAAAGTTAGCTGCGCTTTTGTATATTTTTTCAAATTTAAATTTGTAAACATTTTAAAATCGTGTTCATTTGTGGCTCATGTGTGCGCTCAGTGCACAGTAGTGTCGGTCAACTTGTAACATAAGCAGTCGTTGTAACCCGACACTGGGCTAAAAGCGACCCGTCCAAATTTACTAGACACATCATTCAACTGTATTGTATTACATATTTCTGTGGAAAGGGGTTGATGTAATCGCCATTAAAATATGAAAGTTGAAACGTAGGAACGTTACATACCTATAATCTCTACCTTTTGTTTATTTGTTGGCAACTTTGCAACCAAGTCTAAAGCCTTGTTCAGACGACCCGGGCCGACCACGCACACGCGTATTTACGCCCTTAAGGGTTTACCCTTAAAAAGAAAGGTGTAATAAGAGCTAGGGCCCTAATTCTCAGACAATTTTTTAAGGCCACCTCGATTTAGGGCCCTGATTCAGGGTAGTGTAATAGCCGTTTAACACCTGCGCTCAGCAGGCGCAAAATCAACGTAGGCATCCACACGCCAGCGCGGGGTTGGCGTTAGATATGCGCAAGGCGGGCGTTTGGTACGTGCGGTTGGACTTCGATATATGCAATTTGAGATATATTGATGTGTCAAATTATATTTAAAAAAAATCAATGCGTGTTGGACGCGGTTGCGTATCGTCTGAACGCAGCCTAAAGTGGATGGAATTCCTAATGTATCATAATTAATTATGTGTCGTGTTTCATTATTTATACTATTTAATAGCAAGATTATATACGACTATATTAATAGGTAAACACACAAGCCGCAGATCAAACAGAAGCCAGTGTCAGATGAAGTGAAAAATAATGTAATTCGACTTACTCAGGTAGATACATTATTGCTGTCTTCTTTAAAATACATATGACCTAATAATACAGTCACTTATGGTTTAGCTCATTCATATTAGCCCGAATTTACCATAGACACCAATTAAAACATAATATCAATTAATTGAACAACTTATTATAAAAAAAATTAAAGCACCTTAAAAATAAAAATTGTTTTTTATAATAGGTACAGCGCGACTATTTTCACAAACAAATTTATTTCAGAATTTGTGATTTAGAACTGTTTTAAATTTGTAAATGTTTAAAAAAAACACATCAACATGGCCGAATATTTGAGTAACATAATACCGTGAGGTTTTTATGTCACCAGTCGTTAGAGAAACATCTACGAGAACATTTTACACGCTTTATTTATGGTAATAAATCGTAATTTACTGCTTTTTATGTTGTAAAAGTTGTTTTATGATTGTTGAAAAGCAAACATTTAAAACTTACTGCTCCTTTTAATAGAGAAATCCTAAAAATAGAAACGTCAGCTTTAGTCGACGCAGACGGAGTGAGAGGGTTATCGAGTGGCTGGTTAGTGTTGGGGTTTGAAAACGATAAGGTAAAAAATAAAAAAAGTAATAAGTACATACTTGAATTACTTTTTTTAATTTTTAATCTTTTAATCGTTTATTTTTTAATAGTGTTTGTAAGAGGTGTAGGTAGCTATCAGTAGCGGGGGGTCCTTAGAACTTAGTATTATAGGTACAACCTTTAATTATATAATGTCTAGATTCCTAATCCGGCATCTAAAATTGAAGCAAAGAACTGTCAAAAAGTACGATCAAATGGACGTACTTTTTGAGAGGTAAGAAGACTCATAACAGATGTTCTACCCATAGTTATTCTAGCGCGCCATTTTCAACGAGTGTCAAACGTCAAAAATAGTAGCTTAATTTTTATTAGGTATAGGCTTACTGAGGAAGAATTCCATCTAAACATTATATAATCAAAGGGTACAACCATGTTCAGCAAAATATATTTTTATATCAGGTTACCTCAGAAAATTTTTGACCTTTGATAGCTATGTATATTTTTTGAAAGTGAAATTAATGTAGATAGGTAGTTTAGGTGGTCTTTCTGTTATTGTGATAACACAACATATTAAGGATAAAAATTTGAAAAAAAATCGTCTCAATTGCCATCAATTACATAGGTATGCGATTTTTGTTTTATATATGGGCAATTCCATTCAAGTTCGGTAAAAATATTTTTTTTTTTTTTTTTTTTTTTTTTGTGACAACTCACACAACGTCGTCTGATCCCAAACTAAGCAGAGCTTGTACTATGGAAACCAGACAACTGATAAACATACTTATATATTTCTAAATACATACATATTATAGATAAATAACACCCAGACACAGAATAAACCATCGTTGCTCATCACACAAAGTTTTATCCTGGGTGGGGATCGAACCCACGACCTCTTGCGTAGCAGTTGGATACACTCCCACTGCGCCACAGAGGCAGTCATAAAAATAAAACCTTCTTTAATTTATAAAATTCAAAGGACTCCTAAAAACCTGCATGATGAGCACAGAATACAGAACGTAGATAAGACAAACATAGGTACAGAAATCCAAGCTCCAAGCTAGATTCATCGGACTTTACCCCTCCAAACCACAACAATTAAAATGGAGGATTTTATCTTCTATTCCTTTGTGTTAAGGACTACAGCGGTTGTAGAGAACAGGGGCTGATGGTGAACGTATACTTGATACGTGCACGCACGCCTCCCGTAGCATGAGGTGGTGTTTATTCACCCCCTTTCACAAAGATTAAAAACTGAGATGAGAAGCGACAAGTTTTTAGTTTTAAATTGTAAATTGCTAATTCATCATTTATGTATTATTTAATGACATAGAAGTAAGTTGAAATAATCTTTAAATCATATAAAATACTACCGGCGCCTCACGGTTTCACCCGCGTAGTTCCCATTCCCGTGGGAATACAGGGATAAAAATTAGCCTATGTCACCAGGGGTAAGTGTAGCTTCACAACGATGAAAGAATTTTAAATCCGTCCAGTAGTTTTCATGTCCATTAGTATAGAAGATGATGCGACAATATTAAAACAAATAAGCTCAATGTTCCTGAACCATCTAACATTAAAATGTCAAAATGACAGTTTGAAGTTTTCAATTTAAGACCGCCAAAATATTCTAAATTCTAAAGTCTAGAAGAAGAAGTATAAGAAGAAAAACAGTCAGGGTACCTACATCAGGTATTAGGAAAATATTTAAATTTGAAAATATCGGCAAACTGTCATTATTTTAACAGCACTTTATGTGTGAAAACTGTTTGAAATAATTGTTACGTCGATAAGACTTCAAGATCGAATCGTTGATAAACACTTCACTTGAAAAATCGACTAATCGATTCAATCAAGATTAAGAAGAGCTTCTTTGCAACAACTTTCTTGGTAGTTTCATATGAGTAAGGATATACTATTTTAGCCGATTTCTGCTCGTTGTTTGTGGTTGCATCAAGTCACAAGTCATAACACAAGTGAAGCGAAAGGATTTCCACACGTATATAAATCCAAAGTTTTGTTACCATTGTCAAACTATATTAATTTCAGGATTTTCCAGTAGATTAAATCACTCTGATGATTCCATTTAATGATTCATTAATCCCTTTGTTAAGTTGAGAGATGTCTCGAGCTCGAGACTGGAACTAAGCCTGACATCTTGAAGTGTAATATTATAACCCAAAATAACTTTGATCTCAACTACCTACCTACTCATATTATTGTAAATATTCTTTTGTATAAATTCCTTCAGCATCAGCTTTATTCTTCAGCCTAAAGAAGCGGAGGTTTAATTTTACCACCATAATATAGATTATTAACCTCATTTAAAATATTTAAAAAAAAGTGCTAGTGTGGCCGTCTTGGATTGATTATGCCATATTGGAAATTATACTCCTTCAAAAATTTCCTTTTTAGGGTTTTTGAAGATAATATCTTAATTACCAAATCACTATGTACCTCCTGTAACAATTCGTAGATACAGGATATAGGTAGGTACATAATAAACTTTTTTAAAATTCAAATTTGTATTTAAAACAAAATATTAAGTTGTTAAATAGAATAACTACAAGCGTAAGTAAGTATTTGGTTCTCCCACATGTGTCTGTAAATATCGCGTAATTCAGCTAAATCGATTTACCTAGTTAGCGCTATGCCCCAGATTCTTATTACCTAATGTTTCTCCTAAATTAAAAATATATTGCTGATGCAGAACATACAAAGACTTTGTACATTGTTTTATCAAATTGCTTACGTTTTATTATGAATGTACCTTCTTATTATAACAAGAAGTCTTTAATACATTATTAATATTAATACACTTAGTGTTTCAGGTTTCATTTCATAGACACACACATGTTCCACGTATGTTGGCTATGTATAGTAAAACAATGTTTCCCACATCTGCAATAATAACTCCGAAAACCAGCGTTGTTGTTTAAAATTAAACATCTGTGTTCCGAAAAGTACTATTAGTATTTACCAACAAAATTATTGTACGTCGAAAATCTCGAAAAACTCTTTGCATAAAAATATCGATTAAAATAAAATATTGAAATAAACGCAAACCAATATGGAATGATGGTTAAAGTTACCCGCCATCTGCACTGTCCAGTAATGTTATTCTATGAAAGATGTACAATGCATCGCTTCGCGGTGTCGATTACGACTAGCTATCGGGTGACACCGGTCCTATCACACCCGTGTTGACTTTCCATGTTTGTTGTTATTTTATATTGTTGTAATTATTGTATTATCGCGTTTCTTTTAAATATCAGGTAAGTACCTACACTGTACGTGCATGCCCAAAAGGTAAAGTTCCTACTTGACTAATACGTAAGTACCCCACCAAACTACTACCAACAAAAAGCGGTGCTTTAGGAGGGCTCGTGAAGTTTTCTACCAAGCAATCATTTTTAAGACTGTTGCATACATAGAATTTTAGCAACATTTTTTAAAATGTGTATAAAATATATTCTTTTTAAAAGATAAGATACATAATCTAGACATAAACTTAAATTACTATATCAAAGCCCAAACCTGAAAGTGTGAGTTTCTTAGTTGTATTGTAAATGGTACCACAAAAGTGCATAATATGTTGTGGGATAGTGTTAGGGCTCGCCTCGCTCGCCCTGATTGTTATAAATGTGAATGTAACTCTGTTTGTCAGTCTGTTACGCTTTTACACTTACTGCGCTAAAGCGATTTAGATGAAATTTGGTATGGACATAGTTTGAGTTCCGGTAAAGGATATAGGGTAGTTTCTATTATAAATAGGCTTTACAAGTTTACGAGTAGGTAATATAACGATATAACGTTGTAAGTATGAAACAAAAACAACACAAAACCCACTTCTTATGCCGCTATTCGGATGGAGGGGAGGTACGGGTAATACCCCCCCTACTGTAGCGCCACACTAATCTACGCATTTCGACAGATACAACTTGCACTTTAGAAAATAGAGAAAATATTTTGTATAGGCAGTAGAAAACGGCGTTGCCATTATAAAAAATAGAGGTAGGTAGTTAAACTGTTTTATTTTGCATTATAATTATTTCAATGTATGATGAATAGGTATTATAAGTTTGAGATTTACCATATCGCACATATGTATAAGTATTCTTACTTCTTTATGTAACTTGAATGCTAACAAGCTATTTATAAACAAATACATTATAAATCAACCCTAAAAATACCGCCCAACATTACTTGCACGCAGTTACATAGTGAGTGTCTTGTTGCAATCGCGTGTTCCCGCTATTTTTCCATAGGCCATAGACAATACCGTCAATTTTCTGCCGCGTCCATTACGTGTCATGGACAATTGAGTTCGATGTACGATATAATGTTTTAGTAATATAGCAATGCATTTTCCATTCGATATTTGCATTTAGATAGAAAATATAATACCTCCGATTTTAGTAATCGCTATACATATATATACCTACTTCGAGAATGGTTCATAAACATACCCTTCAGAGAATAGACAATACAGATTTTCTTAGTTAAATTGTTTTTTTTTAGTTTATCCTAGGGTGACAATGCTGACAAGCGGATTGCCAGATTGAGAACTAATGAATATTGGCGAATCCGGAGGGGGGAGGCTCAATTATTATCATTATTTGTTTTTTCAATGGTAAGTGACATTATCCTCTTTATTTGTGAACGATCTCGATTATAATCGACTTAGAATATTTGTAGGCGTACTAAGGACGGATTTGGGGGTAATAACCATCCCGAAATTCTTTAAGTTTGAACTCTATGTCATTCTAGCTCTATGTTAATTTTGCATAAATTTAATATATAATAATGCTTTATTTTTACTATGGAAACCTTAAATTTATCTTGACAATTCCAAAAAATAAATCAGGCGAAGATAATCAGCACTTCAATAAACAATTCGACCTATTAGTCACATAACACAAAATGCTTAAGAATCTTTTCCGCAAAGTGCTTACGAAACCGCCCGATCATAAATACGCCACTGCAACAAATGCGCAAACGCACTTTATTGGGACAAGGTCGTGGGCCCTGCTTGTAATTGTATACTTTATTTTTATAAAGCTAAGGTTGATTTTTGTTGTTTTGTTACGCTAACAATGTCGGTGTCACATCTTATTTATGTAGCGCATGTGCACTTAGTAACGTTTTGATAGAGTGGTCATTTAGAATGAGAGCTCTGCACGGCCAAGGAAGTCTTTTTGATGATACATTAGATTTGGTTGTGTGAAGACGTTGTAGGCCACCTACAGACCTAATTAAAAACTTATTAGTCGATGATATCATTTACATCTGCGTATTTTGCTCATATTACACGTGTTAGAAATCACTCGTGCTAGCTTTTAGGTATGGAACGTGATTGATTTTTAGACGATTAGGCACCGAGATATTATGTACTAACGTGCGTAGTACATTAATACCTCAATGTTAGTAGGTACTATGTTATTAAAAATGAACGTTTCGAGATTTTTATGTACCTAACTTTATTGGAGCTTAGGTATAATACTTTTTTTAAAGCTTAGGTGTTTGAAAATCGTTTGTTTTATCAGTATATTGTTTTGGGGCGAGAGCGCTGGACCCCGCTGCGAAAGTAAATTTTTGTTTGGAGGGTTTAACCTCGCTGAGTTTTGACGTTATATCAAGATATCCAAAGCTCTAAACGTATCCGAGTCCTCCTATATGTGTGTTTCTATATACGAGAAGACTCGGATACGTTTGGGGAGGAGAGCGGGGGAAGCTTAAGCACTTAGCCACCCTGGTTCCGCCAGTGGAACTAAATGAAGTCTTTGCAGGGACAATTAAAAGTTTAGAGTTTGGTGTTTTCAGGACTTAGCTAAACCTACTTAATTATTTTTGTATGACGTGTCAGGAAGACATTGCTGACTCGCAGACACCTAATCAAATTAAATTATTTCCCATACCGTTTTCTTAAGTCTAGGAATTTTCTCAGACAGTCTTAGCCTACAGTCTGGCTTTAAATTGTACTGCATGGACTTATACGTCTAGGCCGGCCGTAGAGAGTCATGAAGTGATTCGTCCGTAGCGCATTTCAATTTAACCAAAGATTAATCCATTACATATGTTATTGCATAAAGGCCGAGATAAAGTTTCTGGGAGGGAAACTGCTAGACTGAGGGGATCGATAATAAATCAAACACGAAAATGTTCATTTCAAAGATGAAGTAATGACAATAGGTACATATGCATGATACTTTATGCATTCTGAAACAAATTACTTTACGAATCTGCCGAACATAATTGAATCCCTCATAAAAAATTACAAGACTGATGATAACGTTTTAAGTGAAACTGAAATTACTACTAACTAGGTAGTTAGTAGTAGTTTTGATAATACGAGTAATAGATAAAAGTACGCTACTGTTGGTTCTATGCAGTATCTACGGCCAGAAGCGGCCGTAGCCTAATGGCTAAGGGATCGGCCTCGCAATCGTGAGGTCGCGGGTTCGAATCCTCCCCATTACACTACCGACGTGAACCTACTCCTAACACAAGTCTTTGAGCTTAGTTGGAGGGGTTAACAAGATTGCTAGTGATGTGGGACCCAATCCCACATTGGTAGTTACCATTAAAAAAAAAAAACTAAACGATCCTTATGGTTTCATTCAAATACACAATACGTCAGATGTTACAATGTTTACAACGTACCCAATTAGAAAATAAAAACACCATTCTTTTATCTTAAAAACGTTCTTACACCGAAACGACTGGTTTTTAAATTGTAACACTTGCCTCTTGGCAACTCTCTTTGTTCGATTTGACAGCTATTACGTATTAATGACGTATTTATTTAGTTTTAACGTCGCAAAGCGTATACATTGTGTATCAGAATCTTATTTGAATTTTAACCCAATAAAAGGGTGTAAACAGTAGTGTTTTATTCTTTCAGTTGCTATTGGCGAAATTAGCATAACTGGTACTTGTGCACCTAACAATGTGTACCTGGATTCATATTTACAAGTGAAATGCAGTTCGCTATTTATGGGTACGTAATAACAGGTTGAGAACACTTACAGCTTATCAGATCGTTTTGTTCAGTTTATTGCTTCCATCGAATGACTTTACGTGTCCGTACCTATCATTTTATACTCAATTTACGACTGTTATAAATATTCTTTAATATTAGCTACAAAACCACTAATAATGGCTTAGTGTTAAAAGATCATATATTAAATAGTTATTGTATCGTGAAACCCAGGCGACATAAAAATAATCCACAAAAATCTCGCTACTATTTGAATCTGCTTAATAAAAATCCTAAAAATATAATAAAAAAAAACAAGATACCTTTGTAACTAGGGCGTAGAAATGACTAATATAATAAATTAAATTGACCTCAAATTTTTGTAACGAATCGACGCGTGTGTCCTGTGACGTCACCGTCGCGTGGACACCGCCAATGGGGTTATTGACATGTCAAACTATTTCCGTGGCGCCAAAATAAAAGCGCGCGAATCCACGGGGGCGGCCATCGGCGACAATAACGCGCACAGGCAACGCTACCATAAGTCCACAATTACGATAAACAGATGAAAACAATAAATTGAAGCGTCGGCTTGTGGCCTGGGACGGTCTCGAGTTACGTTTTGAGCAAAGGAACGTCTAAAATTACCCCGCACGCACACACCTAACGTGCTGCCAGTCGGTACACACCAACACAGCAGCGCCGCCTATATCTATTATCAAAACATCCAGCGACTCTGGTTACAGCGATCCGAGCGCGCTTCGGATATCGCGTTACACACTTTAATGGCTGGAAAAGGCCTCGAAAACGTGATATTACACGCGTTTTATTGTGTATCGCAAAATGTAATTAATACAGTAACATAACACCGAATAATTTATTCGGCGTAACCCCGAGACTTGAACCTTTGTTGAGGTCCCCTCGCAGATCACCATGAATAAATATCGAATTTAAAAATACGATTCGGTCGTCTCCTATTACGAGACCGGCTGAAACAGGCCGCTTGCCAATAAGACGAAACCGTAACACGATGATGGTTTTCCAACGGAAACACACGTCAATGTCGGCAAAAATATTTTGAAACGAAATCTTACCTTGATTTCTTCTTCGTTTTCCTTCTTCACTAGAGCCCTCGGGGGTGATGAAGGATCGGTAGGTGTTTTACTGCCCATCTTAAGTATTAAGAGTCCACTATATGATAAACTAAACTGATATTACGCATTAAAATTATTATTCTGATTATTCAAAAGTTTTCTCGTCTAACTTTAGCGCTCGCGTAAACATTACATTATGCGCACAGCGATAATAACTCCACGATACGTGACGACGGCGCGGCGTTCGCAGCGCGACTGACGTCCGCCATGATTGGTTGCTTCGATGAAGCGCGGTGAAAAAAGCTCGTTTTCCCGCGAACTGTAGGACCTTGGGCGGAGCTTACTGAACGAACCAGCGCATGGGCGGTTAACTTTTATCCACTTTCATGTTACTAACCGCTCTTTAAAATCAGTAAATAATATTAGTTTGATTAATTTTCATAACAAAGGTAGTATTTTTTCATTTCCCTACAGGGTGAACTTTGGAAATGGGCAAGGGCACGTACCTGCAATACAATAAGTGCACCTGAACGGCTGAACAATGTCGGTCGAAATATTTAGGAAAGACTCTTTCTCTTTGTTTTTAGCTATAAGTAACAATAAAAAATCAAACAAAAAAAATAGAAGTTAGACCAACGGAAACTTAGGGAAGAAATATAAGAAATCACATAAAAACTTGGCTGATTGATGGAGAGCATTTCCATATGTTATAAAATATATATAAGTATTATGAAACGTCTCTACCTACAAAAAATAATAAGACCCCCCCTAAAAATATTAGGTAAAATTCTTAGGTAGGTACATTAATTTATCGAATAAAATTCAACTACTTACCTATCTTAAATAATTTTATAAGCTCCGTGTCTTAATCGTAAATATTTTATTTTAAGGCTAAATACCTTTGTTTTATATTATATTTCAGCTTATTAAATCCTATAATGTGTAAAAACCGCGAAAGTTTACGAACTTTTTCTTACCTAAGATTACCTAGACATTCTTTTGACTACCACTGTGGCGTGGTGGGTGACTGGGTGTGTATCCGACTGCTACACAAGAGGTCGTGGATTCGATCCCCACCCAGAATAAAACTTTGTGTGATGAGCACGGTGGTTTATTTTGTGTCTGGGTGCTATTAATCTATAATATATATGTAGGTATATAGAAATATATAAGTAGGTTTATCAGTTATCTGGTTTCTATAGTATGCTTAGTTTGGGATCAGATAGCGTTGTGTGAGTTGTCCCAAGATATATTAAAAAAAAGAAAAACATAATAATTCAATAATAATAAATTTAATCTACGGAGTAGAGTTCCCCAAGGAAGCGTTCTTGGACCTTTATATTGTCTTATTTATATCAATAATTTACCTGACTTTTACAACACATAAATGCATATTATTCGCTGATGATTTTGACATATAACAATCCCATAATGCTGACAATGAAACAAATACAACAATCAAAAAGCGTTTTAAAGTGATTGGCAGGAAACAATTTGCAGCCTAATGTCAATAAAACGAATTACATGCAATTCCAATCACATAGATCAAACATGATTCCAGGATATATTTCATACAATGGCACAAAAATAAATCAAGTACCCAATATAAAGTTTTTAGGGCTCTCATTAGACTAGTACTGCGACAAGAGAAATAACGTTGAAGGAGTTTAAAAAAAAAACAATAGTTTTGTATTTGTCTTATACAGACTTACATTGACTTCAACACTACAGACTGCACTGATGGCATACCATGGTCACGTAGGTTCTATTTTACGATACGGCTTGATACTGTGGGGAAACTCAACAAATTGTGTAGGGCTTTTTTATCGCAAGGAATGTGTATTAGAGCAATGGTTGGCAAACCACATTTTAAAAGTTGGGCATATTGACTTTACCATGTATATACATTTTTGAGACTTGTATTTTTGTAAAAAATAATACACATTTATTTGTGAAAGCTCGTGATTTCTACCCTAGAAATACTAGAAGGGGAGAACGGCTGGTCATAGATTTTGTTCCAAGAACCACACTTTGGCAGAAAAATTGTTTACAATGTGTGTAAAAATTTATAATATATTACCGTCACAAATTCAGGAGTTACCTCTACCGCTTTTTAAGCGTAAACTAAAAGCTCTATTATTAGAAAAAAGCTTTTATTATGTAAATGATTGGTTTCAGAACGGCTAAATATATTGATTGTTATTTCATTATTGAACGACATTAAATAAGAATTATTGTATTATTACAATAAGTTCGAATAGTAAATTGATTATATTTATTTATTTTGGTTATTATTTGGGTATAAATTATATTTATGATTTAATGAAATTATTTGTAATGAAATCAGGCTTAATCAACTATTTGTAATGTTTTAAAAGTACCTGAATATAGGTTTTTTTTAATATGCCCAAAATAGGCTAAATAGATATCGCACAGAGAATTTTTATAATAATTAATCCATTGTACTCTATTTACGGTGAATAAATAAATTGATTGATTGATACTTATCTACCTCTCATTGTTAATTTTAATTGAATAAAATAAAAATATAACTTTTAAACTTACACGTTGCATTATAAATATAATTTGACACGGGAATAAACGCGTTTAACCTAGGTAAAGCTTAAGGTAAATACTTTACCCAGGTTGAACGCGTTAATTGTATTTAAAATAAAATTATTGAATTCCTAATTAAAAAGATACTTACGGAAAATTACTAATACTTACACATAAGATGATTGTCTAGAATGATAGTCAAGGAACTTTCGTTAATATACAGGGTGTAACAGAAAGGTGTGGTCAAATTTCATCCGCGGATAGGGTATGTTATCAGCATTGCATCTACTATGGTGCCGTAGTTGGTTGCATTATTATTACATAGTTATAGCATATTCCTTTTGTCAAACTTCAGTAGTGAAAGGCGTGTGGCATAAGAATTATACCTCCCCTGGTAGAAAATTCGATTGGAGTATTATGCCATAGAACTTTTTAAGTCATACTTTTTTTAATTAATAACTTTTTCATTCTTAAATAAACGAATGAAAAAATAATAAATATTTTTTTAGGGTACTCCGATTTTGATAAAATTAGGTATGTGCACACAGTATCATGGGCATACACCAACCCTTGAATATGACCACACCTTTCTGTTACACCCTGTATATATTGTCACCTTACTTTGCAGGATCACGTTGTGTTATTTAGTAATAATTACGTAATTTAAGTCCGTACATCTATTCATATTTTTCACTTGTACCATGCTCGTGCTACATGCACCATGTAGATACGCAATCGCAGCACATGCCGTAGCAGAAATGTGCTCTTAAACTGGAAAGTGTCAAACAACTTAGATATTTCCTATAAATTGTTTGTATTTTGAAATGGTTCCTATTTGTTGTTGTGTTGTAAGTTTGTGAGCTATAAAAGTAACGGTAGAAATAATAATTGTGGAATTCATATTTTTTTGTTACAGTGACCCGGAAATTACATAAAATAAATAAAGGGACAGCGACTGTAAGAATACAAATATAGTTGTAGTTACAATCTAAAGTTTATAGTTTTTTTTTTATGTAGGTAAAAACTTCTTTAGCGGCGGGCGTTGTGTACTTTTTTGGTATGTTAAACTCGCGTCAGGATCACGTGACCCTGTTCAAAAATTCATAGATCATGTGACCCTGATCGAAAATTCGTAAGACGGAGAGAAAGCAATGAAAAACTGCTACCATGTGATTAGAATACGAAGGTAAATTTCGCTACCATCTACAATGTTATTATAGCTTAAGTCAGTGGGAAATCGGGCGGGTCAGATCTGATGATTATTGTTTTCTCCTTTTATTTTAAGTTTTGACTTGATGAATTTCATTTTTTATTATTATTAAGTCAGTAAGTTCAAAAAATATTATTCAAATTTCATCAGTAGGTATGTAATTTTTTTCTGAGGGATAAACTTTTTAATTGTCATGTCGTTGTCATTGTCATTTTTTAAATTGTCATGTTTGTGTACGATAGATGAATATTGTTTAGAAGTACTTATATGATAGTACTTTTAAACTAATAAAAAAAAAAAATCCCCAACATTCCAAAATATTTAAAAATGCACAATGTTCAAGTTTTCACTTCTACCAGCACTGCCGGAGTTCAACCCCTTTTTTTACCCGACTGCGTAAGAAGGAGGGTTATGTTTTTCGAGTGTATGTATGTATATTTCTTTGGCACGGCCTAGAGCCTAAACGGCTTGATAGATTTTAGCTTGAGAGGATTTTCGCTAGATTCGTCTTAGTTGTGAGAGTGACACTGGGAACTTTAAAATTTAAAAAAAGTCAAATAGCGTTATAAGGTACAATGTTTTAATTTCAACAGGATTCATTGATGCCTCCGATTGCATGTGCATTAAATGTGAAGGGTATCTTGTTTCAGTCTTTTTGCAGGCGGGATCTTTTTTTTTTTTTTTTTTTGTTTTATGGAGAGACGAGCCTGTTGTGCTCCTAAAGGCCTCGACACACGAGCGTATTTTTATCGCGCGTTGAAAGCCCGGCCCCAGCTTATTTTTAACGCTCTCGTTGTGGTTGTTTATACGAAGGTTTTTTTACCACTTTTATCTCGTCCCTCGCTTTACACCGGTACACCAGCCACCATCGCTGTAGGGGGGAGAAGGGTTGGGGCAATTGATTGTCAAAACACAGACTCACCGGTCAAAGGTCAAAAAAGGTCTTTCAGTCGAGTCTGGAGGGGACAAGCACCTGTTGTCTCCCTCCCTTATATCCGCGTCAGCCTAGAACATATTTGAAAGTGATTGACATCAAGCTGGAATTGTCATGGTTAGCTTCGTTTTGACGAGACGCCCAACTTTATGTATACCTACGACAAACTATGTGTAATGTAGTGGTGCGTTAGTGATAAGACAGATGTTAAACTTGACAAACTTAACTTTGCTGTTGGAAAACTATTGTCTTCATTTATCAACATAGTCAGTTTACCAACTGCATAAATTTGTAATTGCATAAAAAATATTTGCAGTTTGTAAACTTATTATACCTACGTATAACCGCTGTTCTAATCATTTTCAAATAAATTCTAGGTATCCTTACTTATTATTTATATTATTATCTGCTATTTAAAAATAGCAGATATAAATAATAAGTAAGGATACCATATGTACCTATGGTGAGAAATATACTTAATTGTTCCTATTTGATTAAATTAAATAATAGTACATTATGATATAAGTGCGGTAAGTTGAAAATTACAGCCGAGGCGATATTGCTAGCCCTCGCCTACGGCTCGGGCTACAAGAAAGCAGAGGCTGTACAGTACTCCAAAAGTAATAATGCGCATAGAAATCTTCGGAAATCTTCGTCATTGTTCGGCAACGGTCGTATTACCCGAGCGTCGAAAGACGATATTTATATAGAGTGGTTAAGAGCAATTTCTCTATGCCTAATTTTATATATTATGTGTTTTGTGCTAAAACAGATTTGATTTACCTGTAACGAAATTTGATTCGATAATTCCATGTAAGTAAATAGCGAAAACGCTACAATCATTGTTGGAGTGATTAGTTTTCAAGTGTCTTACCGAAGTTGGTGTAATTATGGAGGAAAAGGTTTAAATAACATAAGGTTTTATTAGAAGGAGAAAAAAACGTTTTCAAATAGAGGTTTACATAAAATATAATCAAAATCTCAGTTCAAATTTGTTTACAGCACTAATCATTCCAGAAAAATAATACAATTATAAAAAAATTAATCAGAATCGAGGAAGACCTCTATTCCCGACATCGCAGATTCATCAGAAGTTTCATTATGCTCTTGTTCATTTACACTTTCCTCACTGCTATCACCTGTGTAAATAATCAGTTTATCGGAATAACTATCGATTCTTGGCTCAAATTTTCTATATTCATCTTCGCATTGAACCGCATGATCAGAAACTTTTTTCCATTCTTCTGGTCCTATTTTATTGATTTTTTCTAATATAGCATCTTTAACTGACGTCACAGTCATTGCAATATTTCTCTTGGCCACGTGTTGCTTTATTTGGGACCAAATATTTTCAATAGGGTTAAAATCGGGATGATATGGTGGCAATCGTATAATTTTATGCCCATGTTCCTCCATTATACGGTCAATGGCAAATTCTGTGTAATTTTCTTTGTATCTTTGTATAATTTTATACAAATCGGGTTTCAGTTTCTTTGGGTCATGCGGAATGTTGTGTTGTTGTAACCAAGCTGTCATTTGTGGTTTAGATGTGTTTGAGTTTGGTGGTTTCACAGACAGCTTATTATGATATGGGGCGTTGTCTATTACCAACACACTATTAGGAGGCAAGTTGGGAATCAATTGATTGCGTAGCCAAGTTTGATAACGTTCCGCGTTTATTTCTTTATGATAGTCACCTTCTGAGTCGACACATTTATGTAACATTAGAGCCCCTGGGACGAAGCCTTTTTCATTGCCTGCGTGTACAATAATTATTCGCTCTCCTTTGGAAATGGGTTGTTTGATACCTTTTTTGTTGCTATCTTGCCAAGTTTTACCCTTAGTATGTGATGTGTGCACATACGACTCGTCCATAAATACTATGTTTCTACCAGAACTCCTCAGCTGTTGTATTTCTCTGAGATATTTGATCCTTTTTAGGCGTATATCATGTTTTTCCATAAGTAATTGTCTGTTATTATCAGTTTTCAGAAACCTAAACCCCATGTCTTTCAAGATCAACCTTAAAGTCTCGGCACAGCCTTTGAAATTAATAGCTTCGATCAACTTTATTCTTAAATTATTTACAGTTGGGAGTTCTTTCAGCGTCAATTGAAAATTGTATATCATATTACGAATAACACAGTAGTCGAAATCATCAAGTACCAGCCGAAATCTACTTTTAGGTCTTCCTTTTTTCGGTGTAGAAAATTTCTTTGATTGATTATGTTTTTTTTCGTTTAAGATATTACTCAAAGTTCGTCGCGAAATTCCTGTAGCTTTTGTAACACGGTCTTGAATTTTTTTAAAATAACCATCATGGTCTCTGTTGAAAACATTGGCTTCATTTAAGAAATAAAGGTACACATTAAATACCATTTGCCGTGCTTGTGAATTAAGCGGTTTTCCACGTTTAAATTTATCCATTTTGGAAGAATTCGTCTGAAAGAAAATGGCATGGGCAGAGTTAGGTATATATTTTTTATGCATGTTTATCTATTTATTTAATTTAAATAAATCTCATTTTTTAAATGTTTTTCTAGTACTTAATATGTATTTAATGTAGGTATTTTATTTTTTTAATATTAAAAAAACGTGAAATATGTTATTTATTTTCCTTTTTTCAAAATATACTATTTAAATCTGAATAAGCTAATTAATGTTGAAATTATATTTACCAAGAAGGGTGTGTAATAGCAGCTCTATATATTTCCACAAATAGAGAACACGTGCAGTCACTACCAATATATAAAGACGACTGACAGACATTTCGCTGACCGGCGACAGCTGCCGAACGCCCGATTTGTTTTCGATTGTGCACACATGATATTGACTCCTATCTCTTTTAAACAAGGTGCAAAATGCAAATGCCTTGTTTAGGGCTCTTACGATTCCATGATTCGAGTGTTTCCGGGAATACGACAATTAGCGAAGATCTGCATGTGCATTATTAATTTGGGAGTACTGTACCTAGTTATCAAAGCGCACGTATGTCATACATTTTTGCGAGGAAATAAATACAATTTTCAAATAAAAACAATACAGCGAAAAGAAAAAGCGCGAGGAGTATTTTTTTTCCTCTTCCCTCCAATATTAATCGGTAGAGATTATGGCTCGCACATTATGTGCATACGCCAGTTTTAAGTATAATCACAGATAATATAATACTATACTAGTAGTATAATTACCTTCTAGTTTTCTTCCTTCAATCACAAAGTCTCGTTCTTGTCCAGTTAACACGTATTTCAAGTATTTATTTTACACTGTTTTACACTTTAAACGCGGAGCTGTAAAAATAGCGACATGTCAGTTTGTCGCCATTTTTACAACTCTAATTTTTACTTGTTCACAAATTAGCGATGGGCGCGCATCAGCGCTTTTTTTTTAAGGCAAAGGCACAAAAACATCCAGTATTAATATTAAAGTAAATTAATATTTTTGTGTTTTGTTACAGATAGGTAAATGGTTGTAATTTATGGTCGAAATTAATGAAATTAAAGAATTAAATGTTTATTTATTATATTTTACCTCCCAAAGTTAATTTTATTCATAAAATATAGACCATTTTTCTGTCATAAAAACTCTGGAGGGCGGGGCTGAAAGTGCCGGGGGTAAGTTGTTCCGATGAAAATATCGTAAAAATGGAAAGAGATAGCTATATGTTCGTATTACGTCCGGCGTCATGGCGATCAAGCGCATGTGCGGCGGCCAGTTTAGGTGCGCCGGAGACGCGAACCAAGCGGCAGTGCGTGTATGATCCTCCAGCACCACGTGAGTAAATATTTTTTTGTCTATACTTTTTGGTCTTGATTGACCATTTTTGGCGTTATGGCTAAAGTAGTTTATCTAATGTGTTTGTAATTTATTATGGAATGTTAGTCTATGCAATTTTAACGCTTTGTGCAAAATGTTTTTTCGGCATATGATAAACAGTAAATGTCCTTGAAACGGGGTAAAAAGTGCCGTACATTCGGGGTCAGTTGTGCCGCGGCACAACCAACCCCAAGCCCCAAACTAACCTTTCATTTACCTATATTGTTTTGTTTGATAGGATGAGAACATACAAGAGAAAAACACAAAGGGAAACCACTTCCCAGGACCTTCTACAGAGGGCTGCTGATGCGGTCATTAAGGACGGGCGTAAATTAAAAACCGTTGCACGTGAATTAGAAATTTGTCACACAACGCTACAAAGATATGTCAAGAAAATAAAGAGTGGAGTTACTCCTACAGTTGGATATAAACCAAGACTAGTTTTTAATGAGAACAAGAGACGTCAATGTCGTCCTATATCCGAAGAAGTACATCAATCTACTTCGGACTTCTACCTGAAGAATTGAGACAACTAGCATACCAGTGTGCAGCAAAATTTGGTGTTCAAAATATTCCACCTTCTTTTTCTTTTTATAGATTTAGAAGATACTTTCTGTTTCAGAGAAAAAAAAGATGTTTATTGTGTTAATTTTAAGTATCTTATTTTGTAAAAGATTTTTACTTAATAAATTTATTATTATTATAGTTTAAAAACACAAAAGTTGTATAAAAGGTTGATTATTTATAATATGAATTGAAAATAAACAAAAAGCGATCAAAACCTATCTTTCTTATTCTAAAAAAAACCTTTTAACTTGAATAAAAGACCAAACATTATGAACAGCACAACCGACCTCAGCTGCGGCACAACTTGCCCCAGCGAGGGGTCAGTTGTGCCTTACGACCTCTGCTAAAAAAAATACTTCTCTAAGTAAAACCGTTCATAAACCACAAAAACTAATTATAAATTTAAAATCTATATTAAATTTCACCTAAGATAGCCTAGAACCATTAACCGTAGCATTAGTCTTAACCGATTTATCCAGGAATTAGTCAAAATCGGCACTTTCAACCCCGCCCTCCCCTATGCTAAGATTTAAAAAAAGTACCGTTCGTTTTAGACGGAGCATCTTGATAAACCGTGCGTTTTACATTACAATAACAAGTACGTATATTGAAATTGGTGAAATAAGAGACCCTTTAAGAGCAAATGTGTTATAAAAGTACATTATTTACTAAAGTATCTAGGTACATTTTTTTCCTCATTAGTCAGGGTATCCCAATTCCCCGTTCCCTGAGAGAGTTTTTGATATGTCCTCCCAGGCAAAATATAATTTACAGGCAAACTTTTAGCATATAAAAGTAAACGAGACTCCACTTCTTTAATTAATACTTCGGAATCTACAACCTAAAATCTAACCTGTAAACAACACAAACACAACTGCTGTGAGAGCCGACGACGACGCACCAACACCACACTAAAGTTCGGGAACAGCACTTCGTATAATGATAGTAATTTCAAAAGCGTATTATTCGCCTTGAAATGCCAACGAAATAAGAGTTACATAATTTTGTCGGATTATTCATATGCTGACATAAGATAACAGATGGCATGAAATCTAGCATAAAAAGTGCGATAGCTTCCTGAAGCTAACGAGGTTGCCCTTAAAAATGCGAATAGGGTATTTGACTAAAGTCAAATCAGCCTCTTTTTAAGAAACGTCAAAAAGGATTCACTCCGTACAAATTTGTATGAAATGCTAGCATATGACGTCACGTTTCTTATGGTCAAATCATTTACTTTTAGTGCTTCTTTTTATGATTAAAAATGAATAAACACGTTAAATTATAGGTATAACCATTTTTTTAGAACACTCATTGACACATTTTTACATGGTTAGTATAAAATATTTTATTTTGATAGTAGTCAAATACCCAATCACGCGCATGCGTTGTAGGTTTACGCCACGCACACGCACGTAAGTTCAGTTCATCAATGTTTCCAGTTTTAGGTTTATTTTCTAGGGAAAATATATTTTTGGTGCGGAAAGCCAAAACCATGGAGAAATTGTACTGTAAAATCTGTAAATGCGAAAATTAATAATTTAGTAGAAAATTAAGTGGTAGTAACAGTTTCGAAACTTAGTAATTTTTTTCGTCCTCGATGGGGAATTGCAAAACATGAAATTTTGTTTGTTTGTTTGAACGCGGTAATCTCAGGAACTACTGATCCGAATTGAAAAAATATTTTACGGTTGGATAGCCCATTTCTCGAGAAATAGGCTATATAACATCACGCTACGACCAATAGGAGCGGAGCAGCAATGAGAAGTGTCGCAAAAACGGGGAAAATTTACGCAGACAAAGTTGCGCGGTCAGCTAGTGTTACATATATTTTGGCACTTAATCGCGCGAATTATTAAAAGGTGCGAACCTTTTATTTACCCGACGTTTCGATCGAATTGCACCGGTCACGGGTCGACTCGTGACCACGATCGGTGCAATTCGATCTAATCTAATATATAAAATTCTTGTGTCACAGTTTTCGTTGCCATACTCCTCCGAAACGGCTTGACCGATTTTAATGAAATTTTTTGTGCTTATCCGGTATCTATGAGAATCGGCCAACATCTATTTTTCATACCCCTAAGAGTTTGTTTGTTTGTTTGAACGCGATAATCTCAGGAACTACTGGGCCGCATTGAAAAAATATTTTATTGTAGGATAGTCCATTTATAGAGGGAGGCTATAGGTTAAAACATCACGCTACGACCAATAGGAGCGGAGCAGCAATGAAAAATGTTGTAAAAAAAAAAGGAAGCAAAAAGAAAAAAGGGAAGATTTACGCAGACAAAGTTGCGCGGGTCAGCTAGTCGTCTATATAATCGAAACCTAAATATATCTTTAATATTTATATAACACTAGCTGTGCCCCGCGGCGTTATCCGCGGTTTATTAGCCTATGTGTTAATCCAGGGTGTTAGCTAACTCGATACCAAATTTTATTAAAATCGCTCCAGCCGTTTAGACGTGAAGAAGTAACAAACATACACACTCACATACTCACAAACTTTCGCCTTTATAATATTAGTGTGAAGTGTGATGTGATTGTAAACAATTATTTGTTGATAAATCATAACTGTCATTTCGACGAATATTTTCATGGTTTCTATGACAATAGATAAACAAAGAGTTCTTTGTATTTTTGTTTAAGCTGCCTGCCGACACTATAAATAAATTTATAGTGTCGGCAGGCAGCAGTCTTTATTATAACCTACTTGCGTACCTCCAAATGTAAGACGTCCAAATGGAAGTACGGTCACTGGTGCCATAATTTTGCGTACATCCATTTGGAAGACTTCCAAATTGACGTATCGCCAGTGGCCACCTTAATGTAAGTGCCTGCATCTTTGCATTTCTTTTTCAGGTTTTCATACACAATGGTCACATACATATTATGCCACCAGAAATGGCTTAATTACAAACAAAGCTAGATTTAGAGCCTGCTTTAAAGATTATAAATGCATCACCACATTCAACACAAGCTTCTAATGAAATTAAGCAAGCATTACTCAATCGTATTGAACATTAACCTGAAAAATTATGAGAAAACATCTACATCACTGCTGTTAAACTTCGATCTAACCTAGCAGCTCTGTTAATAATTAATCCATCCCTTATTGCACCTTTAATGAATGCATATTGAATTGATGACGTAATAGACGCAAAATGCTGTAAAAGTTTTATTTTTACTATGTAACTATCAAGTTCAGAGTTCACAAAGTTTTTTATGCGACCATTATGCATTCCAAACAATTTGCTGTTGAGTCGGTATGACAAGACTTCTAAATTGAAAATTGATTAAGACCCGTAATAAATATATTGTCAATGTGTACAAATGGCGAAAGTTTATCAACATTTATAGCATTGACGTCATATCATCAGAAACTATACTGTTCCTATACTACATAGCTATCATTATTCTTGAAACAGACATCTGATTTTGAAGGCATAGATCCAGACCATAATTAAAATGCTGATGATGAAAATATAGATTTTGAATCAGGTCAATTTGTTTCATACATAAAGATATGTTAAATAATTAAGCACAGGCAAAGTTGAAAGTAAGTATAGTGATAGTGACTAGTTGATGGATGATAAAGATGAAATTGATATCTGTGACAAAGAGTTGAAAGCGAAACTCGAAGTAGATAATACTGAAGACAAAAGTAAATACATTCATTCTATAATGAAGTTACAGTAAAATGTTAAAAAACAAAATAATACAAACTTATGATTTATTTATAACATTTCATATAATATTAAAAAACAAAACACCACCTAGTAAATAAGGCAGTTTACATAACTGTAGTCAATTTACAACTTTCAGCCTATAACTGCCAGGGTGTCAGGCTTGGTGTTAATAAGACTTGCTCAATAGAAGGGGAGGGGCAACTAATTACTTTTAATAAGGTCAATCTTGGATTTTTGGGAAGGGAGGGAGATTTCAGCACCATAAATCCCCTATCTCCTCTCCCCTGGGCACACTTACAAACTGGCCTATAGTGTTGTTTATGTAAAACCTCCAGGTATGCAGTCTTGCAAAGCTATTTACACTCTGTGTGTCTTGCAGGATCTGTTGTGACTGTTATATTTGCCTCTTACTTATGTCATTATTTTTCATAATTGCAGTTCTTAAAATATACCTTCATAATTATACAATATCAACATATACACCTTCACCACAAATCATTCTCATAACGTAAAAAATCCTAAAATGCTAGCCATTATTATTGGCGCCATTTCATTACAAATGAGCATACGCCCCACCAGCCACAACAAGTGTCTCTCCTGTAATATAACTGGCATCATCAGAAGCTAAAAAGGCAACTGCATTCGCAATCTCAGAAGCTTTTCCTAATCTCTTCATTGGAACTTTAGACAAACTTTTTTCTTTTCCTGCTTCGGAACTGGTGATCTTCGAAAAAAAAGAATAAACTTTCAGAATAAAACTTTGCTTGAAATAACCGAGAACGAGAACAATATACTTACAGCAGAAGCAAACTTTGTGGCTACGATCCCAGGAGCCACACAATTCACTCTTATATTATCGTGTACTATTTCATTGGCAATTGCTTTAGTTAATCCCAGAAGGGTCGTCTTGCTGACACTGTAAGGACCTAGAGGCTAAAAAATTAAGTAAATTTCATTATAAAAATATATTCAGCTTGTTTTAGAAACCTATTCATGTTCAGTCGTCACATTTCGTACAAACTGTTAATATTTACCACCTTTGATTATCTTACCTCGCTAGCTTGGTATCCAGCAATAGACGAAATAAATACGATACTTCCTCCACCCCTTTTTACAAGTTCAGGATATGCCTCTTTAGCTAAAAGCCATGAGCACTTCACATTGATTTCGAATATCTTATCCCATACATTCTCCTCAGTCTGAAAGTTTACAGTTTACTTACGTACCTTTTATTTAGCATAAGTAAGTTTACATCTATTTAGATCTCTATTTTATACTAATACTAGCTGAACCGCGCAACTTCGTATGCGTAATTTTTCCCCAATTTTGCAACATTTTTCATTAAATCTCAGCTCCTATGGGTCGTAGCGTGATGTTATATAGCTTATAGTCTTCCTCGATAAATGGGCTAGCTATAGGCTAAATAACATCACGCTACGAACAATAGGAGTGGAGCAGCAATGAGAAATGTTGCAAAAACGGGGAAAATTTTACGCAGACGAAGTTGCGTCTCGGCCAGCTAGTCGAAAATAAAAGAGTAGGTACTGTAACAACTTACCTCAAGAATTGGGGATACAGCAGGATTTACGGCAGCGTTAGAAACAAGAATGTCCAGTCCTCCGAATTTGCTTTGGGCCTAAAAGAACATTATTCTGTTTATGTTCAAGTTGTACTTATATCGCGTGAATTATCATTTTGAGATCTGCTTTTGACAAGAAATGCACCAAATGAGATTTAGTTCAGTACACATTTTGCAAAGTGCATATTCTGCTCTAGATCCATACTTGCATAGGTTTAGTTTTTAAATATTTACGATGTCAAATCTGCCAACGTTTCGTCGCCGTGAAATATACACTTAGGTATTTTAATACTTTGAATAGCTTAGTCTCTTAATTTGTTCCTATAATATGTAATAATTCACTCTATCGACCGGATTCCATTAAAGAAAATTTGTAATAAAATCCATTTAGTGGGACCTACGATTTTTTTGTATATGACGTTGTAGCTATTCGTATTATGTTTTAGATCAACAGCAGGCATTCAAGATTGATACATTAGTGCCCAAGGCATACCTACTTACCAAATCGAATAACTTTTTTCGTTGGTCTGCATTACCCACGTGGCACACAACTCCTTCAGCGGTAATGCCGTCACTGCGCAAACTTTGTACTGCCCTTTCGACATTATTTTCTCTTCTACTGCTTACTATTACTGATGCTCCTTCATTCCCCAATCTTTTCGCTATAGCGTAACCAATCCTACAAATCCAAAATCAATTCAGTGGATGACCTTAACCTAAGTTCTTGACCCTATGAACTACAATATCAAATTATAAAATGCATAGGTACATACCTACCTACGTATTTTATAAGTCGGACAAAAATAAATATGGTCTGTCACCCTACTGTTGAAATTAATTTGCACGTCATAAACAGCAAGGTTAGTTATATTTCGGGACTTAATCGCGTGAATTATTTAAAGGTACGAACCTTTTATTTACCCGACGTTTCGATCGTGGTCACGGGTCGACTGATGGCAGCTTAGCGATGTCTCCGTGAGGCGCGGGGTTTTTCAACTACCCTCGCCTGGTCTTGATAATTTTGATAATTTGTACTGTCGGTACTTCTACACACTACACTTACGTCTTTACACTGAGGTGCGGTGTCTTTACGGCTACGATTACGACTAATATGTATAAAACGATTAAACGATTATAACTAATATGTATAAAAATCGCGAAAGTTTAAAAACAATAACAGCAAGGTTGATTTTCCCTTGCAATAATATTCTGACAGTTACTAATTTCAACCTTAACGCTATTTTGGTTACAAAGGAAGCTTTGTCGAAACTGGTAAACCACTTTTTGGCCGACTGTACATAAGGCTTATCATTTATGATTTGTTTGAATAACAAAACCATGGTCAATAATCCATTTGTCCCCATTTGGTAGGTAGAAACATGCACAAGTCATGGAACGAGTGTTTTCGTTGATTTCATCGTAGTGGACGAAGGAACGAAGTTTACAGAGCACGGTGAAAGCCCCCCCTCCCCTCCATAATCACGAAAAGCCCTCTCGAAATATAACCTGAATCGGCTGCATAGGCATAGGTAGGTGCTTGCCAGTTATTATACACAAAATAGCGTTATCTCTTTCTAGAAAGTGGTTAATTTTGTGAGGTTATGGCGCAGGTCGCAGGCGCAATCCTGGTTTTTTTGTCAATGGTTGCCTTAAAAGCCGGCATAAATGACATTGCCGACACTGTATTTGACGCTGACCGACGCTGAATCATATATCCGATTATCCGATTGTTCTCTGTCGATAAGACGTTACAAACAGGGCAGACAGGGTTTTTGCGGGTATCAAAAATGTTTACATTTTAATGTCATTTTATACCAGGAGAGCGTGTTTATTTCGCCGAAATACTTGTTTTTGTGTAAAATAAAATTGTTTTAAAATAATAAACATGACAGTTTAAACATACGTGAGAAGTCATTAGATAATGAGAAAAAATAATTCAGATTTGACACTTTTTGGATCTTATAAAAGTCCTGTCGCAATAACTGGGTTAAGAAACTTTACTTCTCTTGTTTGTCTATCGTGGATTGCCTGGACTACTCACACAACGCTATCTGATCCCAAACTAAGCAGAGCTTGTAATAGGGTAACCAGACAACTGATAAACATACTTATATATTTCTAAATACATACATATTTTAGATAAATTACACCCAGGCACAGAATAAACCATCGTGCTCATCACACAAAGTTTTATCCTGGGTGGGGATCGAACCCACGACCTCCTGCGCATTAGTCGGATACACTCCCGCCGCGGATATATATTTTTATAACGTGTACAAATTGCGAAAGTTCATTAACATCAAAAGGTACCTATAAATGTTGATAAACTTTCGCGATTTGTACACATTATTAAAATAGAAGAACGGGAAGACAGAAGAGAGAGAGTCTTCCCGTGACCACGGCCGTTGCAATACGGTCGAAACGTCGGGCAATAAACAAGGTATTTTACCTTATATTATTCACGCGATTAAGACCCGTAATATATATATTTTAATAAAAGGTAGGTACCTATAGTTTTTAAATAAAACACATTTGAAAATACTCTAAACCTCTCGCAGTACAAATGATAAACTCATAACAAGACATAACTTGACCTTTGCTCAGGAGGTCAAACTTCCATCAAATAAATGTACGTCAGTCATGTCATAATTTGTACAGGTAAATTAGCTTGAAGAAATTTTTGCGTTTGTAGTAGTGTATGGTCAGCAAATAAAAAAAACAACATTTTATTTTTAGTTTTTATTGTTTTAAAGGTAATATACGTTTGTGGCTGGAGCACACCAAATGCGTGCACGTCTACGCATACGCACTACGTACTAATACGGTCGTGAAAATGTGTATCCACCGCATTGTAATCTATGGAACTGTATGAGGCAGACAAGCCAGTTCCAAACATTACAAGCATTGAATGCCGGTTTTCACTTCAGTGAAGACGTGTATGAATTAGGTGTTCTCCGGCCATAAATGTTTTATTCTAATAATTCATCAACCCCAGGCATATCACAATCATCCCCATCCTCGCTTTCATCAGATGAATTATTTAAATTAATTATGATTCGTTCTGATATTGTGTCTAAAGCTGCGTCTCTACCCTGATATTTGCTTTCCTCCTCAATAGCATGCAAACAAACTTTTCTCCATTCCTCTACAGTTATGGCGTTCATTTTTTCTTCAGCTAATGACATTATAACCTTCATATTCATTGCGACATTCTTTTTTGCGACATATGTTTTCACTATCCCCCATATATTTTCTATAGGATTAAACTCCGGATGGTATGGTGGTAAACGCAGCACAGTATGACCGTGCTGTCGTAATATTTCGTCTATCTTGTACTCTATAAATCTCGCCTTGTTTTGCAGAATCAGTTCATATAATTGAGGCTTAAGCAACGTGGATGAATGCTCAATGTTTCGAAATGTCAGCCAGTCTATCATTTGCTGTTTTCTAGAATTACTATTCGGTGCAGGATTTTGTATTGAGTTATGATATGGTGCGTTGTCAACAACAACAACACTATTTGGTTGTAAGTTGGGTATTAATTGAGTTTGAATCCACCTTGAATAGTTGTCATAGTTCATATTGTTGTGGTAATCTCCACTTTTTTGGTCGGCTTTAAACATAAGCAATGCATTTGGTATAAAGCCATCGATACCACCGGCATGAACAATGATTAAGCGGTTGCCTTTCGATATATGTTGCTTCAAACCTGAAGTGCTTCCATCTGACCAAGATTTCGAGAGGGTATGTGATGTATGTATATATGTTTCGTCGGTGTAAACAATTGGTCGGCGTTGTTCACGATATTCAGCAATTTTCATCAAATAATTAATTCGCAAGTATCTAATTTCGTGTTTTTCCATAAGAAGTTTCCGGTTATCTTCTGTTTGCTTCCAATTAAAACCTAATGACATGACGTGTTTTCGTAACGTGCTGACACAACCTTTATAATCGATATCTTCTTTCAATTTTGAGTGCAAAGTTTTTAAAGTGGGAACTTCTTTATTTGTGATGTGGAAGTCATGAATTGTTCTTCTGATAACTTGCTGATCAAAGTTATCGATTACTATTGTAGGTTTACGATTCGGTTTCTTTTTAGGAGATTTAAATGTTACTTCCTGATCTGAAGGACGACATTTGCTTTCTGATACTAAGTACCTTTCTGACGGATGCTATTGAAATTCCTGTTGATTTAGCAACTAATTGAGTGGGGGTCATAATACTGCTCGGGTTGTTATTACACTCATTTTCGAAATATTTGTACAAACAGTACAAAACTTCCTTAGTTTGAGAAGTCAAAGGCTTGCCTCGACCATGTTTTAACACTGGAGCCATTTTGAATTATCAATATAAAGTTACAACACTTACACACTTGAAATTAAACACTTCAACAAATATTTTAACAATAATAACAAACAATAACAACAATCAACAAATACAAAATTTCACAATGAAACTACTACGTATCTAATAATTATAATTTTTTAATGAAATGCGTGCTTTATGTTCTAACGGTATCAAGCGACTGACGTCAGACTGCACGTGGCACCTGAGGACAGAGTAAACTGGTTTATTCTGGTTTTGTGCGTGTTTCCACTTTCCACTATCAAGTGACGTTTTATTTATTTGTTTTGTTTCGTAATTATTATGGTCAAAACTTTTTACCTATAGCTAAACTACTATCATCTAAAGAACGACACGATATTTTATTGTTTCACGGTAGTCGCCTTGTCGTTTGCTCAAGGACGTGAAATTGAATGACATATTTTTTTTAATAAAGTCAAAACCTTTTTCTTTAAAATAAAAACTTGTTTTTATTGAAAACAAAAATCAGAGTGTTGCTAGGGATAAGTATTAAATTAAATAGTAATGTTAGGATATTGAAACATTTTTGTAAGGGCCAGAACGATATAGTGGAAACGCGCTCTAATATCTAAGTAACATACACACCACTACATATGCAAAAATTTCTCGAGACTAATTTCACTGTATTTACCTACACGTGATTAGTGACCCATATCTACGTTAGTGTTATTATTGATTGCGTAACTTTTAAAAAATAAGTATTAATAATTAAGTACATATTTACCTATTTACTTATTATATTTAATATCTCACTTACCCTTCAGTTGAAGCAGTAACTATTGCAACCTTTCCTTTTAGTTTACCATCGCTATGGACATCACGAGAACTCAGCTTGGATGGATTTATCTTTGACATAGTAGTGGCTTTAGGTATCACCTTATTAGTGAACATTGTATTGTAATCTATTGTTTACAGACTTGACTTTATGTCACCAGATGTGACAGAATACCTTTGCTTTTCTGTATCTTGTTGTACTGTCAAAAATGTAAAAATCTGATAGGAGGAAGAGCAGTAAAAAATTCAAGGCTAGTACTTACTATAAAGTTTTATCATATTATGGTTATCAGACTTATCAATTAAGACGACCACGAGGCAATGGTGGCGTAAATAAGCGTAAATATGAAATGACCAAGAAAACTACAAAAGTTGAAATTTAAAAATATTTGTGATTGACTGTGATCAGTAGTATTTATTTTATAATTTATTTACCTGATTTTCATAATGTGGAAATAATTATCCAGGATATTAATTACCAGGGGGGGGGGGGGGGGCACTTATATGCTCAGATTAAAATTTAATCACAATTAAATGTGACAGATCAGCTCAGAATTGAATTATCACTTGTAGTTAGGTCAGTGGACAGTGGATCTCAGTAGATCAGTAATTGTAGAGTCGGCATCTGTATTTCGCTGCCTAAAATATTTAGCTACTACCTAATTTCTTAAAAAATCAATAGATGGCGTCCAAATTTTAAACTACCAGGTTTTATTTTGTCATTTATTAGGAAATTAATCAAATGGTGCTATTATTCTTAAAAAAATAAAACGTACTGCTTTTTAAACAAATATTTATTAATAATTTTATCAATAATTTTGTTTGTGGTATCACAATGGTTAGTTAGTTAGCACGTGGTTATCACTGATAACATTTGTAAAGGGGCGCGGGCGTTTAAACGGGCCATTTTTTACGGTAATTTGTGGCGGCAATACTGTGGCCGTTAACATGGCAGTATTCTCCAATATTGATTTGATGGTTGTCGGACGATCGCTGAGCGATCTATTTTCCGCAATGTTGCCCGGCCAATTTTGTTGTTGTTTCAGCCGGACTGGATCATGCGCCATACAATTGTAAACATATTGCCATTATTGGCCGAGCAATTAGTTGTCAATAGTGCCGCCACCAATTGCCGTAAAAAATGGCCCCTTAAAGAGGGTAGAGAAAGATTATTACCACGGAATATGTCGATTACTCACTTACCTCTATACTTTGTAGAATAGAGTTCAATGCGATTAGTAGATCAGATGCATCGTCACTGACCCAATGATGTTTTTCACACTGACCTCTATCATCTTACATACTGTTATGAAGGTTAGGTACCTACTACTACTACTTACCTACTTTGTAAAAAAAACAAAATTAAAAATTTTGAAAAAACCTACGACGGGCGTGTAAAATAACCAAATAACATTTTAAAACCACCCGACCAAAGAGTAAAATAAGTAAGGGGAACCCCCGACTAACAGGAGTAAGTACCTAACTTATTCTAGGAAAATCCGTCGGGGTCTACCATTTACTGCCCGCACTGACTTCAATACTACAAAGAGGTCAGTGACTGCCCCGAATTGAATTCAAATATGTTTGGTCCCTAGTAACAGGAGGTAACTAACCTGACTCACTGACCACTGACAGGTCAGTGAATGGCAGACCCCGACGGATTTTCTTAGGTAAGTTACCTCCTGTTACTCGGGGGGGTTTTAAAATGTTATTTGATTATTTTACTCGCACGCCACGAGGTTTTTCAAAATTTTAAATTTGTTTTTTATTTCTAACCTTTGACAGATTTTGTCAATTTGTGGAGTAAGAAATCCATGGATGGGGCACGAGTGGTAAACGGCGTTGAAGAATCTAACATGCTTAGGACGAGGGGGGAAGGTTACATTTCATATTACCCGACATCGGCCAAGTGTGAGTCCCACAAAAAAAAGTCGCTCTGGGGGAAGGGGCACAAAAGGCAAATAGCCAAAGAGTTTCAATACAAAAAGAGAAGGTAGGTACACAATTTCTTCCTGCAGTTGTTGAATCAGTGTGAATTCTCTATCTACGACTCAGATCAAATACTACTAGCGTGCCTACAGTACGATCAACGTAACTAGGCCGGGCTGAAGTAGGCGACAAGTGGTTGCGCAGATGCATTTTTTGGAAGTAAATGGTGACAGGAAGCGGGGGGCGGGGGCGGTAACTAAACCAAGAGGATTAGAGATGCGATTACGCATTACATTGTCATAATTAGTATTACTAATTCATGATTTTTTGTGATTATTTTGGTAAAGAAATTGTTTTTCAAAGTTTCTTTATTATTTGCTGTAACTGTTTTAAATTTAAACTTTTATGAACTCATTTAAATAGTGTTTTTATATTGTTCAATTAAAATGTTGTTAGTATTTTTAATCGATTAATCGTTTTCTTAAGTAATTTTAGGGTCGCATCTCTATGACATGCGCGAAACTGATAAAAACCTAACTTCAATCCGGTCAAGATACGTTGATCGTACTGTACCTATGTTTTTTTCGCTTCCACATTTGGTATCGTCAGAAAAAAGTCATTACCTGTTTTAAAGGGTAATTTTGTCATATGATCAATTGGGTCAAAGAGACGTCAATGATACAAGCGTGCCGAAGGCAGCTCGGTGGAGGGATTAATATACTTATTACTTGTGTACCTAACCAATATGAATTAATTGCGTAATGGGTCAATTACCACTCACTGTTATTAACTACGATTTTTATTTTTCCAACTTACATATGTGTAAAATGCGCAGCTAAATTTTCAGAAATATCATGAAAGGACTACGTTATTGTAATATAGTACTTAAAGCGGACAGTGGTTTACACTACTTCGACTACCAATCAGAACCAGTTCTGACGAACAGTTGGCAGCCAAAGTCATTCTGTCGGTTTTCGCAAAGTATCTCTTCGTTTTGTAACTTAGAATAAAATACAACTCTTGTAAAAAAATCATTAAATTTTTCAATATAACATTATTTTCAAGGTTTGTTTGTTTTATAATTTTCTAATATCACTAAGGGAACCTGAAAGGAAAAACAGGTTTAATAACAGTGATTGCCAAATATTTAAACTATAGCTCAGATTTTGAAGTGCATGTGTTTACTGTTTAATCTTAAATAAAAGTTCCTGTGATCGGTTCATTCATGTGTAAGCTCAATAAATTCTAGTGAGTGAGACCTCATAATTACAGGTACAAGAACAAAGAAAAAAACTGTCAATTAACTGACTACAATGTAATCCTCAATATTATGTAGGTATAGGCACAGATAATATAATACTCTAGGTATAGGTTTCTGTAAAATCTTAGTAGGTAAGTCTTAAGCTCCACTAAAGCTTTTTAAATCGTAATTTATTCTTCTTGAATGAAATTAATTATAAAGATATTTAACCCTAGAAAGATAACCTACGCCTCAGAGGCGCCCGCGATGGAATTAAAGCGCTGTCTCTTTCTTATGAGCGCGCATATTTAGCCGTCCTTTTTTGTCAGCTCAGTCGCCGGTGCAGAGCGTCGCGGGACGGCCGTTTTTACGTGGACACAAACAGAGGTCCAACGCGTATGTGCCGAAACATAATATTTAGGACCCACTATTATGTTTTAATTTATTTGTCACCGACGAAATGGTCAATGAGATTGTGCGTTGGACGAATGCTATGTATCTACGATGGATGTCTGACTTTAGTCTCATACAAGACGAAGCCTTCTAAGATGGTTTACCTATTATCATCTTGTGACGAAGAAGGTGTTATAAATCAAACAACCGGTAAGCCTGAAATGATTGTTTTATAATCAGACCAAAGGCGGGGCACAATGTCATGCTCAAGGAAAACTAATAGGTGGCCAATGATAGTTTTTTATGGCATACTGAACATGACATTCGTGAACTCATACGTAATATATTGTCATAATTTGCTCTCAAAAAATGAAAAGCCTCTGAAAAGAAGAGAATATTTGAAAAAAGTAAGCACCCAATTATCCGAACCGTGGATGACGTCTAGACTTGAGGCGCCGACTTTGACGAAGCGTCTGCGAGATAATATTACGAGTATCATTTCAAAACCGGCTGTGCAGATACCTACAGAAGATGAGGATGAACCTCCAAACAAGAAGAGGCGATATTGCACCTTTTGCTCGACTAAAAAAAAGAGAATGTCGAAGATGACTTGCGCCAAATGTAACAAAACTGTTTGCGGCGAACATAAAAAAGATATTTGCGTTGATTGCCTGTAAACCAAATTCTGAGGCAAATAATTATAGTTCAGACTGATTTTTTCATATTTGATTAGTATATAGAACATAATATAATTAGTTGTTAATAAAAAAAGTTACTATTATGTGATAACATGTGTCTATAAACAAAAGACTCTTGATTTTTTTGTTTTTTTTATGGAGGGTTTATTATTTATGTTTCTTTTTTTAATATATAAATAATTTAACTAAAACTGTCTTTTATTATTAGTTCATTAACCACACATTAAAGTTAATCAAATAAATAAATACAATTAGTAAGTATTTAATGAAAAAATATCATTAATATATCGTGCGCCTCTGAAGCGTATGGTTATCTTTTATGTACTATAAAATAAAGTTATCTTTCTAGGGTTAATAAAATCGAAATTCATGCTGACGCTCATTTTAGACTAGGATTTAGAATTAAAACATTAGGGACTAGGATTAGGGAAAATTAAACCCGAAAAGTAGGTTAGTATCACTACAATGTTTTACTTTGAGATTACAATTGCAATATTATTATAATAATTCAATCAGAGGACCACTTCAAAGCATAATACTCGATGTATTCTGTTGCAATCTAATATTTGTAACTCATCGCAATGTAAATTAAGCACTAGATTGTAATACTTACGAATGAAATGTGACTGTCCTTTGGTTTTCCCTTTCACTGCGGCTCTTACAGCCTAAGATGCTGCAGCCACTCATATTCCTCACACTTAAATACACTATTTTTAATGAGTCATTTACCTTAGTACACAAACAATTAGTAAATTAAACAAATATTCGAATAAACTTATCTCGCGTTAACGTTGTTTGGCACAATTGCATTGTTCGCCACAGTGGGCCAAACAGAAAAAAACGACTACGATGTTAAGGACAGAAAAAAAGTTTTTATCCTTTTCTTTTTCATTGGAAACGTAATTTAACTATTCTTATCTTCTTAATGATGTCACATCGTTCATAGCTAGTAGTTTTTAATCTGAGATCTACGGTGAAACGATGAAAATAATATTAAGTCGTCAGCAAAGCGCAAATGACCGGTATTTTTCATTTAATTGCATACCTAAATTCTGACAACTAAAATATCGTATAAATGACTAAATTCTCTGATTTTTTCCTTTCTGGTTGTAAAAATGGCGGCAAACTAACATGTCGCTAATAACAGCTCCGCGTTTATGGTGTAAAATTACCGAAGAAATATACTCTACGAGTACTAATGCAATGCAGTGTTTTGTAAATAAAATAAGACCTGACATAAAGGTCCAAGTAAAAATATTTGTATTTGTTTCTGAACGATACTCAACACGTCACACCAATTCCATCTCTTGTCAAAAACAGCTGAGTAGTGATTTGAGGTTATGTTTTTGTCAACACTCAAAATAATAGAGCGTTTCCGCCACCATTGCTTAGTAATTTCAGGTGTAAAGGGCATAAGATAATGTCCTCGAAGCTACCGGTAGCTACTTTAAATTTAAAACAGGTAAGACTTAATAATTATTTTAGCGTTGTTTAAACGAAGGATCACTGGTATTCTTCAACTATTTTATTTCTTTTCGATTTCGCTTATTTTGAGCAACAGTGAATTTAAGGTACTTAGTCAACATCAACTAAAAAGCTTTGGTTTTTATGACCAGGCATGAAAATTCTGGTTAGGATAAGACAGTATGGAATTTTCTAGGTTTACTGATCCTTTGGTGAAGAACTAATGTAATTGTGTGCTTACCTACTATAACTCTGTCCAATGCCTGGGGAATGGGAGCTAATGGGCTCAAGGTTTCAACAAAAGTATCTAACTCCTTACTTATGTGATAAAATCTGCCCCTAGCAGGGTTAACAAACCAAAAATTCTTCCGCACTTTCCTTTTTTTTGTATTTAATGTCTTGCTGCAAATAAACATTATCTCTAAATTTATCCACAGTTCCTTCTACGACAGGAAGTCTTGAAGCTGTATCGAGAAATCTTTAGAACATTGAGAAAGGTGCCAGATGACGCTACAAGAACCGAACTAAAGATCTGGGCGCGATCAGATTTCAGAAACAATATGCATCATAAGGATGAAACCACAATTAAGGCTATGCTGCAACATGGAAAAAAATCACTAAAGGATTTACAAAATTCATTATCTCTAAGCAGTTAACAAAAATGTTATTAGCTATGGTAGTGTTAGCAATTTTAGACTGAATCATACCTGCTACTGTGAGCCTATGTTCAGGTGACATTCACATACAGCATATTTGCCTAATAGCTGTTTACAACTTCTTCCCTATTGTTCTAGGCGTTTACATGGTAACATGCATTATAAGCATGAAATTGGGAACTGATTTGCTAGCTACCTGGCCCACTCATCATTAGAACATAGGTTCAGTCTTTAGAAAAATGTTATGAACATGTAATTTAAACAGCCAAAGGAAAATGTTATCTCTATCCTAAACAGAAAGGTGATAGTTCTTTGACAATGCCTAGTGTCTAGCATAGGTCTCTAAACTCATATCTACCTACATGTATTTAAGTTAGTCAATAAATATTAAAAACAATTCCAAAAATGTGTAATGTACAAAATTTTATTAATTTTGATCAAAACATTAAATAACAAATAATCATAAACTAAAACTTAACTAATAATAGACTATTTACAAATTTTATTTTAAAGTTCAATTATGTAAGTATTAAACAATAGTTATTAGTAATATTTAAGTTTATTAATGTCCAGTTCTTCAGATTTTTATGTAAGCACCTAATCAAGTACTCTAACCACAGTCTTGACTTACTTTACTTTTATGAATCATCATTTTAGAAACTTAATTTACTGCGAATACATCAGACTACACCTTTAATAAAGCAAATAGATTTAAATATAAATTAAGATATATTTTTAATTATCTACATAAATTGCTCTGTAAAATAAATATATTACAATAGGCCCTGTCACTCCTGTGCCAACAACTAAAGTAAAAACAGTAAAAAAAGTAACAAAGTCACCATTTTTGTTTAGATATTTAGCCAATAATTGAATTAAATTTCTTGCTATATGGTGACCATCCATACCATAACATGGTATCACATTTATAAATCCTATTCCTAACGAAAACATAACTACATACCTCAACAGCTTTTCAAATTGAGCTGGTGAGAAAAATGAAAACAGCCCTACTCTAGGGAAATACTGGTCAATAGATACAGTCTTATGCAAATCATATGGAGTTCCTATATATAAGACAGCATTTTTAGTTTTTCTTTCAATAATAATAAAATATGTATGGTTATTCATTGAAGGTTTCAAGCAATGTGTGCCTGTAGGACACGTAAAACCTCCAGCCTCTGTACATTTTGTAAATGTTTCTTTTACCATATCCCGTGGCTTTAAACAAGAATACTGTCCTGGTAACACAGAGTCTGACCCAACCTTAGGTTCAATATATTCAAAGCAGAAACTATACAAGTCATCCTTGCGACAACACTCAACTATATCATTCTCTTTAATAGTTTCCATCATAATTTCATCATTTTGTGCCACAAACTCTGCTGTAGTACATATTCCAAATCTTGTGTATGCCCTATGTAGGCAATAATTCCAATCATATGAGTTTTTAACTTCACAACTATTTATTGATGTCACAATATCACCTATTTCAAAGCCCCTAGCATCTTTCAATGGTGAATCTTCAGTGAGATGTGTGACTCTAACACCAATACCACTATCATATGCTATGTTAAATAATATTGGTGCAGAGAAAAATAATAACAAAGCAATAAAGGCTGTTACAACATTGTGCCATATCCCTGCACAGTATATCTTTAGTCTTTTTGAAATAGTTAAGCTATTTAAATGTTCAGAATTTAGCTGAACAAATGCTATAGGAATGATTGTGAATACGTAAACACCTACTGATATAAGCTGCACATCTTCTTGAGCTGCAGCTAAGGCATGGCCTAATTCATGAAAGACAGTACTAAATCCTATAGCTAATAAGTACACACCGAAGTCTGAAGCTGGGATATTAACACCCGGTAACATAGCCCTTACTTCAGGCACATTGTTTATTTCTATAGTCTCGTAAAAGTGCTCAAATATAAATGTGAGCAAAGTCCAAATTGCAAATGGAAGGCATATCCACACTGTAAATATATAGCCGCATGTGTACCATTTTTGTAACACGCGAGTTAACTTTTTACTCCATCTGTATAAAAACCTGTTGAAAGCTGTTGTTGTCCAAGTAAAGTTTAATATTCCAATTTTTAATCCAGTTCCTTCCAGGAATGCATAATACGGATAGTGCATACAACTCTGAAACATAAAACTCTCGATCAATAAACACAGAGGCAATCAATAAACACAATGGTAAATAAATGATTTGAAGTACCTTGAAAAATGAGTCGAAAAACCATATTACAACGTAAAATGCTAATACAAAAGAACAAAGCACGGTGAAAGACATCATGAAATCTTCCTAAAGCCCTTTAGTGATAAATTTCTGAAACATTTCACATAACATCATGTACCTAAGCAAAAGCCGGCTCGATCACATTGAAACAGTAAAGCAAATCGATGACAATTTTTAATGCATTCTAATGTCATTCTGGTAATCTGGTGTCATCTGGTGTAATGTGCAATTTGTGATCCGAATATTGGTCTTTTGTCTTTCATAATAACATTCATAAAATAGATTTGATATTAATAAAGTTAATCATATTTGACCATTAGGAGTAGAGTACTGTACCCTGTAATTAGAAGGAACAATAAGTTATATTATTATTTAATATTACAAACACACACACACACACACACACACACACACACACACACACACACACACACACACACACACACACACACACTTCCTTACCTAGAATGAATTATGTTTTCAATAATATTAATAACATACTTTTATCTACTTACTTGTTTAGCGGTTTTATATTGTTAAGAGAAGAGAAGAGCCTCCTAACACAAGTATTGTATACTTAAAAGGAGTGCTCTTATTATTATTTGTAATTCAGCATGTAAGTTAAAGCAAATAAACCATTTTTTTTTTTTTTTTTTTTTTTTTATAAGTATTATTAATAACAATATCTTAGGACAGCCATCTGATCCCAATGCCGGCCCGAGGTGCGAGACATTTAACGCCTCTTGCAATTAAACTAAGCTCCTTTGCAAATCAATTTAGCCCTGTTGATAGCATTTACGCCCTAGACTCCTTTGCCGGAGGACACTTTCGGCGCCCCCTGACCTATGGCGCTGGCGTTTGGTGCAGCCGCTCCATTCGCCCTATGCACTGGCCGGTCCCAAACTGATCTGTAGCGAACCGTATGTATTCGTTACTGAGTAAGGGGTACATAGGCAGGTTCGATCGAAGTACCGAATCGTTACTCACGAATTCGTATCGTTATTCGAATTAGTCGTACCCGTTCACTCATAGCCATAGCATAATGACATTTCGCATTGATGATACGAATTGACTTGAAGGTTGCTGAAGAAATTTGAATGTACCTGATTCGAATTGTAGGTAGTAGTAACTAGTAATGACGCGGCAGTACGCTTGCACATAGTCTAATTCATTAAATCGGATAGAGATTATTGATCTTATTGACACTGCATAATTTCCTGTTTTTTTCTTAAATTCGTGATCAGTGGCATCTATTACCATAATTAACAACTTTATTAATTTAACCAGCCTATGTCATTATGAATAGGTACCGTACGTGAGAAGCAACATCGTAACGGGTAGCAAATACAAACGCGCAAACCGACTCGAGAGTAACGATTCGAAAGTAACGAGTAAGTACTTGTGGCTGTGTGGCACCGGCTTAAGAATAGTGCCACCCCATCTCTTCCCGTGGGTGTCGTCAAGGCGACTAAGGGATGTCACACGGGAGGACGGGCAGCAGCGTCCTCTGCGTATTTCAAGCCTTACTGCGATCGCCAACCCGCTCGCCAAGCGTGGCGATTATGGCAATTACCCCCAGGAACTAATAAGTAGGTTCTACTGGGGAGACCCGTGCCCAGCAGTGGGACATCATATGGGTTGTTATGTGAGTAAGTACTTTACTTTGTACTAGTAACGATTCATACGGTTACGCATTGAGTCGTTATTTTTACAGGTCTACGAAACTAGTCATATTTTACATGCTCTTTGCTAGGCGGAGCCCAAGCAGAGCCTGTTGATAAAAATATACTTTGTGACGTGTGTTACCCCAGCAGAATGTTGGTTGTAACAGCAGTTTTTGAATTATTCACGAAACCTAGATGCTGCTGGCGTATCGTTACTCCAGCAGATTTTTATATGAAATAGCTCCAAGGTAGTTTTTAATTTGTGCAAAGTGTGCATGCAAACCTAAATATGTGCGTCTTATGTTTTTTTATTTTATTAATGTTTTTGCTGTTAGCCAGATTTAAAAAACTATTCAGTCGAGTATCAAATATTGTATATTTCTGAACATTAATAGTGAGTAATTTGTGCTGTTAATAACATTCATTTCTTGTATATTATAATTACACCGTTTACTGCTTATAAAACACATTTTAAAAATAGAAATTTGCTTGTAGTTTCTAAACTAGAAGACCTAAAAACCCAATGATGGTTTTGGTTTATACCTTTCATGGATTTTCATAATTATAAAAATGTCATAAGCCTACTTCAAGCCATTTATGATAGACACAGACTAAACCATCGTTTCCACACAAAGTTTATTGAATAACGTACCAATTTTTTAGTTTTTAACTTTTGAGCTAATAAAACTTTTTTTTTTAAAGTTAAAGTAATCCTACTACACTAATAAAGAAGGTTGATTAAAGTGACAGGCTGTATGACGTTGCGTTCATAGCTAAGAAATGTCAGGGTTAATGTAAGAAAAGCTATTGAATGACAAATTTTGTTTGACATTTGTTAATACTTGCGATTTGTTGGTCGTGTGTGTTGTTGATCGAAATTAATTATTCCAAATAAAACAATATTGTGACAATTTAAAAAACATTTTAACATGTGAGTGATGAGTTGTACGGAAAATGAAAGTGGCCCTTTTGTCGTGTTCTTCTTACCAGCGGTCGTTGGGTGCCTGACCATACTCCTGGCTCGACGCTGGGCGAACTCCCAAGTGAGCAATACTTCCTCTACGGCCGTCTCTAGGCGGCGGAAAATCATTAAAGACCCGCTTATCAAGCGGCCTTTACCGCCCATAGCTTGTAAAATGATGCCACCTGGATCTAAGAAAACTAATGGAGTCAATAATAAAAAGGTAACAAAGATGTCCATTTACTTCATTTCCAATTATTTTTCGAGTAAAATAGTTCTAAATAAAGAGTGGAACAATTTTAAATAACTAAAATTGTAAGTCTAATATTTAAGTTAAAAAAATTCCTTTTAACATTGATTGTTATTATCATCTTATAGTAAGGCTCTGCAACTGTCTATATATTATTATGCTTAGTACATCTAAATTACTCAACCTAATATTTATATGGTTTTCAATATAATTTAGAGAAGCTCTCACAGAATGTTTATATATTTTAATAACATGCACATTATGTTTACCAAAAGTAAAAAAATTACCCATGTGAATGTTTATTTCTAGATTTTTCCCGAGACTTTTTTTTTAAAGTTGGTTTGTGGTCCCAGATTACTAGCAATCCTGTTAACCCCTCTAGCTAAGCTCTATGGCTTGTGTTAGGAATGGGTTCACGTCAGTAGTATAATGGCCAGGATTCAAATTCACAACCTCATGATTGCGAGACCAATGCCTTAGCCATTCTATATTGCCTTAGCTATTGTCTGTATGGATCTCTAAAAACACATAAATTTAGAAAAATCCGAAGATTTTTTCCTTTCCTTCTAATGGCCCAGTTAAAACAGATACATTTAGATAATAACATCAATATGAAGTACATACCCAAGTTTAAGTTAGACTTAACAACAATATCTGTAAAAATTGCATTCTATTTGTGGCAGTTGTTTTTCATAAACAAAAATTCAGAAAATACTACCAACGCTTCAAATTAAAACATGCTTACAACACTATATTTTTGTTGTGTCATGCCATCAGTAGCGTGTGGTGGTGCATATAGTTTTAATAAAAAATGCCAACATTTTAATCACTTATCTCATCAATATGGATTTATTAGTTTTACCAAAAACATTAATTATCCATCTTTTTAGACTGTGGTGCCATTGACAGATTTGATTTAGTTAAATACTCTACCGAACATAGCACCTACAAATATAGCTTCATACCATATTTACCTACATTATGTGGCTTGTATAACACAAAAATATGTTATTTTTGTTTTAACTTGTAAAGTTCTTTTTCCAGGGAACATTCCCCGTCCCAGATGAAGACATGAACGGTGGCAGTAAACGGTTAGGACGTGTAACACGTTCTACACCAACAGTAGCACCTTCAATTAATCTATCAGATATTAAGCTTGCTGAAGGGCCGATAGCACCCAAACACATACCGTTTCCATATATACCGCAAGATGGGGCATTGTTGTTTGAAGCCATGACTTTTATGTTCACCCTTGTTGCAACAGGCCTCCAGTTTCTTAATTTGTATAGAACGGCTTGGTGGTTGCCGCATTCGTATACAAATCAAGCAATGGTAAGCACCTTATGAATAAATCATTTTGGATTGTATGGTTTTTTTTTTTTAAAGATTGAATCTCACATTACTAACAATCTTTATAACCCCTCCAGCTAAGCTCAAAGGCTTGTGTTAGGAGTGGGTTCACGTTGGTAGTATAATGGGTAGGATTCGAACCAGCAACCTCACAATTGCGAGACCGATGCCTTAGCTATAAGGCTACTACCTCTTCATCTCGGATTATTTTAGTAAAGTTAAGAAAGTCACCATTATTGGATTTCATCAGCTTTTCTTTTATATTCCAATTTAGAAAAAAATTACACTTAATTATCTAAATCAAAGAAATATATCAAATTTTGTGAATATTATAATCTTGAAAGTTTGTGAGACTTATTTTCAAGTGGTTATTCCTATTATCCTTGTTACGCATTTAAATGTATACTCATAATAATATTTCTTACTTATTCAAAAACTTCTATTTTTTTTTTTTAAAGGACCTGCATATAAATAACAATTTAATGAAAATAACACAGAACCTATTCAAAGGTTCATCTAAACCATAAAAAAAGAAATTTACTAGTCTATTCTTTAATAACCTGTACAAATGTTTGTTTCAGAACTTTTACTTGATAGACCCTCACCTTGTGGCATTTATAGTGGCTATAATATTCCGGAAACTTTTGCTCAGTGTCAGTTTGGCTATGCTAAGAGCTGTTCTTGCGCCCAAGATGATGCCACATGCTAATGTCGCTGCCAGGTAAATGATTTCTATGATTTTTTTGTAAAAAAAAGTTCAAAAATATTATATCATGGTAAATGTAAGGTAGGCTGACCCCCAACCAGATGGACTGACAACCTAAAGTAGGTCGCTGGAAGGCGCGAATTGGAAGAGGTCTGAGGCCCAGAATCCAGCAGTGGATGGATACTGGCTGATTGTATCACAACATCAAAGAGGAGTTGGCTATACCATTTGAATAATTACATAGCACTCTACCATGCAAGTATCTGTCTGTAACATTTGAACCGATTCATGTTTAAACTGCTGAACATATTTAAATTAAATTTGATATGGAGATCCTGGGCCTCAAACTATCTCCATCAGACCAGGGACAAGAACTATCTTATCTCCTTGTGTAGGACAGTTTGTAGACCTGTAGATGTGGGTCTCCTAAGGTAGCCTCTAGATTAAGGTACTATCCAGATTGTCATCCGTGATGTAAATCATTGAACATGATCAAAATTCTCTGCATTAGACAATTAAGACTACCATCTGGACTGTATATGTACCAGTCTTTAAACTTGCATAATAACTTTTGTTATTTTTTCAGGATGTTTATTTTGGGTTTGGTACTTGGTGCTCTTGCATGGTGCACTTACTTCATTGTACTCAAATATCCTATCATGAAGATATTTTATTTGTGCTATCCGTAAGTATTTTTTATCCCATTTAAGTTTACAAGCAATGTGGGTCACATACTATAATAATGTTGTTAAGCTTCAGCTAAACTACATTGCTTGCGTTAGGACTAGGTTCACCAGGCACAGTGGAACAATACCGTAGATTAGTTTAACCAGATATGCAGCGTAAGCATCGAAAGGCCGAAACTAATGTTCATTGTAATAAATAGACATTCTGAACTTCCAGGTTATGTCATTTAAAACCAATTATCTCTTTGTGGTTATATAATATACGATTCCAAAGTTGAAGTTTTGAACTCTGATCAAATTGACTCCAATACTTGTAAACGTTTTTTTGGGGTTTGCATTGGTTTTTAAATACAATTTTTACTTACAGTAGTACAGTAAGTTATACTTAAGTAACTGTTTCCTTTCTTGTAAGTATGAAATTGTACAAATTATATTAGATTAAAAATGCTTAAAGAAATATTTCATGAAACATAAGTTATTTAAAGGCCAGGAAATTTCTCCTCTCGTCTCATTTTATTTTCATTTAATAGCTTAACATTACATCAACATTTCCTTAGAAGATTATATATCCCCTATTGTCCCCTTTATTAGAAAAACTATATTTTAAGTTAAACGCCTGCCATTAGTCATAGCGTGATGTTATATAGCCTATAGCCTTCCTTGACAAATGGGCTATCCAACACTAAAAGATTTTTTTCATTTGAACCAGTAGTTCCTGAGATTAATGCGTTCAAACAAACAAACAAACAAACTCTTCAGCTTTATAATATTAGTATAGACTAGCAGGGTCAGGGTCACTAACTACTAGACCAACAGGCCAGTATGCGGACTAAAGGCTCTAAAATATACTCGTTTTGTTTCCAGGGCAGTGATATACTTCCTTCTATTCGGCTTCCAATCCAGTCCGTTCCTAGAGCTGAACTGTAGTGACCCGCCACTGCACTGTTGCTCGCACGATGCGACACAAGTGAGGGCCGAGGTCGACGCGCTCAGGCAAGACTTCAATGTTCGCATGAAGAAGATCATATTCAACTCTGTCGTTGGAGCTTACTATTCCAGTTTTATACCGTGTTGTTTTGCACAGGTAAGTCGTATAAAGTCAGTCTTTTTTAGAGTTATCCAGGTGCAAATTAATGGGGATGAAAGGACTGGATTCTAACAATACGCATTTCCACTTATGCGGAGTTGGGCGGAGTGAAGTGGAGCGGACCATCAATGAACCAATCACAGTGCTCCAAATTGTACCCAGGATTATTTTGAGCACTGTCATTGGTCAACATTTCTCCGTTTCTTCGCTATGCAGCCTCATTCTCGCTTCAATGGACAGGCAGCCTTAAACTGACATCAAATCGTTTAGGGAGGGGGGAGGGTTATACCCCCAAATAACCTCCCCATAACCTCCCCCTGGGTACGCCTATACTATTGTTACGTGTTCGCAATGACGTCTTTATTGTATCAGTATTTTACACAGATCACTATTACAATGTCCACTGATCAACATTAATAGTAACACTAATCATTGTACAAAACACTGTCACTATTCCCAACTTCGCCTCGATGTAGTCGTTTTGAGTTTGCATTCAAAACTGAACTAAATCGCGTTGAGCGCAGTCCTTTTTTTTTTACAAAAAATCCACGATACAGTAAACTCGAGTACAAACTTCACGTAGAATACGAGCATGCGGCTGTTTTTCTGAATCTGGCTACACATTCTGGAAAACAATCGCCTGCTCGAATTCTACGTGTTTCGCGAATATTCGAATACGTTCGTGACACTATGTTTATGTATTTTGTTTGTCACTGGACGGCGAACCCCATCAGAAACTAGGCAATAACCATGAGCGTACCCAGGATCATTTGTTGGGGGAATTTTTGACTTCGTAATTTGGAGGGCAGGTTTAGGAGGTACAATAGACTGAAACTATACTGTGTACCAATTCCGAGGGCAGGGGGTTCAAATCCCAAGTCAGGGTACGCCCATGGTAACTACCTAGGAGGTATTAAAGTCGGGGGGGGTCATTAACCAATAATTAAAGTCATGTATTGTTTGCCACTGAGGGAAAACAATAAGTATCCTTTCATTTTCCTGCTATTGCATTTATAATTATTATCATTTTAAAAGAGGTAAATGATGATTAAAAATTAGGATATTATCCATAGAATTACTTTGCCCGGTAACAAATTACCGGGAAAAGTTATTATATGTATGCTTCGTACAAAGCAATTAAAAATAAGGTTTAAAATGCCTGGGTCTTTGATGAGTCACGAAACCCGATATCTGAGTCCCCTTCCCGTGGTCACAAAAATATGACTTCCTGTCGATAAATTAGATTTCTTATATTTGAGACCGCAGTAAGTGTAATGTAGTGTGTAATGTATTTAATATAATAAGATGCAGGTGTAGTGTACTTTTTTCGAGAGGATTTATTTAAGAACATAAAGTTAGCTTTGACACCAAATAGTTATTATATTAAAGTAATTTTGTAAATGTCTCGTTTATGAGCTCATCAGCAAATAAATGTAAGGTGGATTTTGTAGTATCGCACAAGTCATAAGCAAATTATTAAAAAAAAGAGGACCAAGATGGGATCCTTGTGGTACTCCTGTGGGAATATTTCGTAGTTCTGATGAAAATCCTCGATTTTTGACCATTTGAGAATGATTTCGTACATTAGATTCGCACCATCTCAGCAGGTTGCCATAAATGCTTGTAGTCCTCAGAATCCACTAATTAAATATTTGAATTAATAGATTGTGATTAACAATCTCGAATGCCTTGGAAAAGTCTGTGTAAATTTAATGTAGGTACTTCTAATATTTCTTCCAATGCTCCAGCAATAAAATTGACGTTGCTCGTAAGATTCGACACGGTTGATCGTTTTGTAAAGTGTGAAGAAAACATTGTTTCGGGCGGTAATCGAATTCGCGATCATAGGGGTACGGTTCCTACGCCGTTGACCGTTACCCTTCAAATATTGAACGTTTGTTCCCAGCCGTACCTGTACTACGACGTATATGCGGCGTCTCAACAGACGGCGTTCGTGTGGGCGGGTCTGTTCGCGCGCTACACGGCGCAGCTGGTGGGCGCCGCGTACTGCGACGTGCCGCACCGCGCCGCGCTGCACCTCGGCCGCTGGCGACACGACAACACTTGCACAGGTACGTTCGAATGCCCGTCACTTTATTGCAAGAAAGCGTGTTTATTTTGCCCAAATATATTTTTTGTGGCTTTTTATTAGAAAATCAACATTATAAATAAAGTACTTTTTAATTTTTTTAGTATAATACCCGATTGTATGCTATATCCCTATTTCGATTTAACCAGCACATTGTATATCTTTTCAAAATATCGGCACCGACTTTATCTCGTAAACTTCTGGTGGTGAGGAGATTGAGGCATCAATAAATTCTTTCCAATTCAGAAAGGAATCTATTTTGATACCTAGAAATTTTACAGAATTGTCGAATTCTATTTGGTCTTTATTTAGCTTTATATCTAGTGTCTGAATTTCTGGTAGATGTTTCATGTTGGATTTTTTGTATTTATAAGTAGTTTATTCGCCACAAACCAATCGTGAAATAGCTTATCATTATCAGTACGTATTGCCAAATACTACGAAGTTAACATCAGCCTTATGTTTGCTTATAACGTTTAATAAATAATTAGTGAAAGGAATTAATAGAATAGGACCCAATAGGGGGCCTTGTGGAACGCCTGTCGTGAAATTGAGTATTGGCGATCGGTTCGCTTCTAGATAGCTGGCTCCATCTACTATTTAATCTAAAATTTAGATCTGAGTCAAAAAGCTGCTACACCTTACCCCATAATGTTCCATCTTCATCAGCAGTAGTTTATAATCGACAGTATTAAACGCGAAACTCAAATCTAAAATCTAAAACCATTCCAACTACCTGTAATTTGTTGTTAATCTTTTCAATTACTTCTCCAACTAAATTATTTACTGCGTCTATAGCACCAACACTTTTTAGTTAACTAATGTCTGTATTGTTTGTTCCCCAGATGGGTGTGAAGTGACGCCATGGTGTAGTGACCGCACGTGGTCGCTGGGCGCGCGCGTGTCGCTCAGCTCGCGCACGTACGTGGCGCTCACACCCGCCGTCACCGCGCATCCCGCCTCGGTAGTGCACTCCAGGTTCTATGTATGTATCATATGTGTATTGTAGTGAAGTGACGCCATGGTGTAGTGACCGCACGTGGTCGCTGGGCTTCTAGGAATGATTTAGGGTCGAATTATAGTATCTAATGTCTTTAATGAGGACCGCGGTGCGGTGTCCTTTGCCAAATAAAGATGGGTGCCACTGATACTATTATGACCTAGTTGTATAAAGAAAAAGAACAAAGCGGCGTGCAATTGGAGAGGCCTATGTCCAGCAGGGGACTGCGATAGGCTGATGATGATATATAAAAAAAAAACGACAGTCCCATCATACCAATCATAATAAGAACTTGAGAGGTGTCAAGGGACACTCGGATGGAACGAAGTTATAATCGTCGCGACACCACACTGTTCAATGTGAAATAGAAAGACGAAACGAAAATAACTGGCTTGCTTTCTATGAGAGAGACAGACAGAGAAACACGCGCACGCCGCACGGCTTACAACTATAGCAAAAAGTGTCGTTACAACTTTTGGTCTTTTGAAATAACTTACAAAAAGACGATTGTATACCGAAGGCTCGAACCCACAGCTACACAATTGTCACCAATACTGTGTACCGAATTTATGCCTCTAGACTAAATCGACAGATGACTTCTTTGTCAAATTAGATGTTCATATCTTACGCGCACGCCGCACGGCTTGTGTGTGTCAAAAAGTGTTAACGTTAACTTTTTTTTTTAAACTTTTGGTCTTAATCTTCTCCGTCTAGCCCCCTGTCGCAACGTGTGATAAGGAACTTCGTTCCAATTAAATTCCAAAAAAAATACTACCTACTAAAGTTGGATCAAAATTGGAACAAAACCTTTCCAATATTATATATACACATTCCATCAACAAGTGTCACATTGTTCACAGTTGGGTTCGGTTATTTTCTCATCACGAAGGCAAATTTATTACATGAAAAAAAATATATTATTGAGGAAGAATTCCAACATTCATTCTCAATCTGAAGTAGTTATACATACCCTCAAAACAATCGAAATTTATTAAACACCCTCAATTAAAAAGGAAGAAGAAAGATATCAGTGATAGGTACTATCAACAACTCGAGTGTTTCCAATATGTCGTTTCCATGCATTGAAACTTCGATACGAAGCATCCTCTCGACGGTTCGACAGCGACTGAGCCAATTATAAATTAATTTTATGAAAGATCAGCGAAGTTAAGCAATAGTTGACGTTTTTAAATACTGACCTACTCGGAATCCAACCTAATGAGAAACAGACCTATTCAGAAACTGAGTTCTTACGTATCCAACGTACTTCGCCTAAAGGGTCGCTTCATAGATGGGTTACCGTTTTCATGTTAAGTTCAAAGGTTGATATCTGATCATGACATATTTGTGTTCCATCTGACCATCAGAGTAAAACTCAGATCCATTCTCTGATCCCGGAATAAAGTTGTACTTGTCTCCTGCCTAGTTCCTTGGAAATTGGTTCGAAGAAAAAAAAAAACAAAATATATTCAAAACTGCTTTTTTGTTCACAGACGGTGTTCATAAACCCATCATTGTTGCTATGCGGCATGCTCTGCCTGCAACTATCACTCATCGTACTACAACTGTGTCTACTCTTCAGTTCTATACAGTGGCACAACTTTATATCAGTTGTCATACTACTATTCATCAATTACTATACTTTATTCAAAATGGTGCGAGACTACCTCGTCGCCTGGAAGGTATACAAAGCTGAAAACATGATTCAAGACAAAAACGGTCAAGTACATACTGTTGCAAATTGATTTAGTTTTAAGATAAAACGACAGTCTCCCGCGCACAAAATTATGTCTCCAAAAAGGTTGGTACACAAGCTTCGTAATAGTTTGAAGTGTGAAAATACTGGCCAAATATAATCATCCTTTTTTAAAAAATGTCATCTGTCAGTCAGTATTTTTTTTATATTCCAAATTCAAAGTAGAGGTAGAATGTAGAATAGTATGTTTTTTTTAATACTTACATTCCAATTCGCACAGATCAATTATAACGAAGCTTGGTGTACCGAAACTATGTAATCATTGGAATATCTAATGTGTCAATTGTACTTAAAGTTTGTTTAGACCTGCGCTCATGTAATTTAAGGATTTGGTTTTTGAACAAAGTAACACAGTTACATAACATTGAATGTGAATATAAGACTGATGGTAACTGGCCATTTCATTTTACATTCATAAATATTGGTGACGATTAGATTCCCTAGCGGTGAGTAGCGGCACTAACTTATGACAGATACATTATAGCGGTAAGTCATAGGCCGTCTTGATCGGTAAAACAACAGTGTCAGTTATGTGTAATTACTGGGAAAATGAAATTTACGAAGTAATGTCTCAATTATGGAGCGCGGTGCAGTGACATTCAGATGTTTGCCAAATAAGGATTTGTGTGTTGTTGTTGTGGTACTGTTATGTGCGACGAGTGACGCGCAACCGTCAAGTGCACGACTTGCTTGTCTATTCATTTCGTTTTTTAAAAAAACATTTTCAAATTTTGGAATCCATTTAAATATTATATTTGGATTATGTTAAGTCATACGTTAGTTCCACAAACCGCCACCAATATCTTACCACGGAACAGAAAAAATAATTTCTGTTCCGTGTATCTTACATTGTATAAATCAAAATTTGTTCCACATCTAGAGATTTGACACAAAGTTGTTAACTGAACAATTACATATTACTTGCCATAAAGAAAAGTTTTATTTTTAGTTTATATTCTTACGACTAATCCCTGGTAATCTCATTTCTTCAGTCTAGTCAACAGACATGAATGTAAGTAAATTATAAAAATAAAAACTTGAATGAACAGAGGTTATATATTTTTATTTTAGTAGTAATAGTAGTTTTTTAAATACACACATCAAAAGTGTCTAGGGATCAAGCATTTTTATGCGGATTTCTTGAGATTGAGATGTGGCTTTGTAATAAATTTATGATTTTATAAATTTATATGGATCCTTTTTGGTGCATTTCATAATTTGAATCAGGAACTGTGAATCAAATTCGAGTAAAAGATGAAAATCAGCTGTCAATATTTTCCCTATAAAAACATACAACGCATTGAAGACATTATTAGTGCTACTGTTTCCCTACTACTGATTAAAACCAACGTTATTATGGAGCGGCGACGTCATTTAAGCAGGGAAGAAATGCTCAGAGCCGTGGGCATGATAGAAGCTGGTTCCCGGCAACGTACTGTGGCTTTAGCTCTGAATACAAGTCAGAGTGTTATCAGTCGACTTTGGACACGTTACCGAAGCACTGGTACCGTGGCTGAGCGCCATGGAGGACGGTATCGCTGCACCACACGGAGACAAGACCGATACATTCAAATCTTAACTCGAAGAGGTCCAACAATAACCGCCATGATGTTAGCCGTGAGGCTTCATCACTCTTCAGGGAACTTAATTAGCGACCAAACAGTCAGAAACCGCTTGCATGAAGTGAACCTTCATTCCCGAAGACCGCTACGGGTACCACCTATAAGAACTGAGTTGATTTGGATCAGAGGCAACCTCAACGCTCAAATTTATGCTGAGACGATTGTATCAGACGTCATCGTTCCTCTACAAGTGCAAATCGGTCCCTTATTTCAGTTAATGCATGATAATGCACGACCGCACACCGCAAGAGTTGTAAGACAGACTCTCGCCGCAGCTAACATCAATGTCCTGCCCTGGCCTGCTCAGTCGCCAGACTTGAACCCGATTGAGCATGCATGGGATATGCTACAGAGAAGAGCTCTGCCGAATATGGAGGGTATCCAGTCGCAAGAAGACCTTTTTTTGTTGTTGCAACGAACATGGGCGGCCATTCCACAGCGTGATTTGGATGAACTCATTTTGAGTATGCCAAACCGATGTTCTTGTGTTGTTAGTGTTCGCGGTAGAAACACGGATTATTAATTGTTTAAGTTACCCAATAAAATTTTAAAGAAAACTGTTATTTCAGTCTTTTTTTCGAACTTTAATGTTAGTGGTTCAAATGTCAAAAATCCCTTTATTAGGAAAATGGCAAATTTCTTTATTAATGTAAAGGTGACTTGGTTTATCGTTACTGTGACAAACGAAAACACTTTATTTGATGAATCCTTAAAGAAATAAAAAAAAAAAAATCAATCAGGAGAAAAGTTATTGCAAAAATATATGTTGATCCCTAAACACTTTTGATGTGTGTATATAGAGCCTTGGCATTTGGTATTATTAAGTTCCTTGATACAAATAAATACAATTTATGTGTCTGTTTTAATGTCAAAGTAACAGGTTTTTACAAGAATACCTACAAATGTTTATATTTTTAGGTACCAAGAAAAACAACTATTTAATTATTTGTTGGTATGACGGCTGGACTGATTTTTGACGAGACATTCAAATGTATTTACAATATATTTTTTTAGAAAGACGGTAAAAGGGGGAGGTTTGCCTAGATGTAACCATTTTGGTAGGGAGGGGGAATCCTCCGATCCTCCCTTTTCCTGGCTATGCTGTGTCTATGGTCTTTGGCTTCCTCTCGTTATACTCATTTTAAAACAACTTTCCTAAAGGACTATGAAGCTTCTATAAAGTCGCGTTTGTAGGGGACATTCTTGTCGCGCGACTCTGTCGTTCCGACACGAAATTATGTCTCGCCACGTCGATATGCGCCATCTTCGATCCATCGAACTTTGAATAGTAATAAAGTGCGTCGCTTTGTATCGAATTGGCCATATACCTATATAGTAGGTATATAATGACTGGGAACAACTACTTACTCGAGCAATATACTTAACACCACTGGGTAGTATGAAGAAGGTTGCATGAAGGTAACACTACTCTATGGTTACAGGTTTGAAAACAAAAGTTCTGTGTTGGTACGTTTAAAATTTTTCACTAAGGGGATTTCCGTAAATAGCAAAAACAAAAGCATAAAAGATAAATATAGTTCCTACTTATTTATTAATATAAACAGTATAAATTACAGTATTATTTTTTACCTAAGGTATAGGAAAGCAGTTGTTGGAAAATTCCACAATAGCTGATATGATAAGTACAACCATAAATAAAATTGATTGATAACAATGTCAATTTATTCTATAAATAGATGACTCATGGGAAGTACTTGAAAATAATGGATGATAGATTGTGAAGAAATAATACAGAAGCAATTGATGTATGAATTAACTAGTACAGACTGATTTATAATATTTGTATTGATTTTTTGTAGGTAGGTACACTTTCAATATGCTAACATGCTAGCTGGGTTGACTAAGCTTCACTTAGTGTTTTTAAGAATGAAGAATAGAAATAATGCAAATACCTGTAAGATTTACGAGATGGCATTGTAATAAAAAGTGGTATTTCTGTTGAAATCACATATCTTTCAGAAAAATAAAGAGAAGAACTTAGAAACCAAAGAAATATCGTCAGAATCAATAGAGCCATTTCCAAGAAGGTAATATTAGAAGAAGAATGGCTTGTTTATTTAAATTAGAAATTAGATACTCTCAAGGTGTTACAAAAATTTGTTTGTGCACTCTTTATCATTAGAAAGTCGCCTTCCATGTTTGCTTATTTGTGCCCTTAGGTAATTTAAAATATGCAACATATTTCTATACAATATATACTATCATAAAAACATTAATAATAGATGATTTCATTTGTATACAAATTCCTAAGGAAATTCACATTTTTATAAAAATTAAAGTTCAAAGTACTACACAGGTAAACATATTTACATAAGGATTTTCTATTAATATAAAGTGTTAATCAGTCAATATTTTTGTTATGTTCCATTACACATGTCATGGAAAAACACAAATTTAGCCTCTCACTAAATTTATTAAACAAACTATAACCTATTTAGTGGACACCCAAGAAGAACCTTGTTTGCTATCATTTATTTGTATTTGTAATTTATTCATTTTATCTCTAACAGTATCACAAGCCTCCAGCATCTCTTTATCTTTGCTTCTAATAGCATTTGTTCTCACAGCTTGCCTGAATTCGACCAATGTATCTATTACAGAGTTTGACATAACACTGTCTTGACTATCAGACAATTGTAAGCCAAATCTCGTCAAAACACTAGTAATATAATCAGCAATTAAGGCTATTGGAACTGGGTAGTAATCTGTTTTATTTAATTTAATTATTCTATTTGCGTTACTAATTAACGTTACAAGGTTGCCAATGCAAGTTGCGGTATTAAAATCAGATTTCAAAGCCTCTAAATTAGCCTCTTCTGTTTTTTGCAAATCATTGAGTAATTTATCCTTATAATCACCGCTACCCGGAGCATTGTTATTGACATAAACCGAAGCATCTTTAAGGAAAAATTTGAACTTATTGAGAACTTCTTCAGCTGTTTGCATCATTTCATTACTATATTCTATAGAATATCTGTATTTTGATGTCAAACAAGCCATTCTAAATACATCTGCACTGTATTCTTGGAGAAGGTCTGGTATTGAAATAGTATTTTGAAGAGATTTTGACATTTTAGCATCTCCTTTTACATGTAAATGGCCAACATGGATCCAATAGTTGGCCCACTGTCTTGTGTTATGGAAAGCGCAGGACTGAGCTTCTTCATTCTCGTGATGTGGGAATTGGAGATCAACACCTCCTGCATGGAAGTCTAATTGTGAACCAAAGAGTTTGCTAACCATAGCTGAGCACTCAATATGCCAACCAGGCCTGCCATGGCCCCAGGAAACATTCCATGAGGGTTCCCCTGGTTTTTCAGCCTTCCATAGAGCAAAATCCATCTTATTTCTTTTTTCTTCATTTGAGGCTTCACCATCAGGTTGCACTTTTTGAAGTTTGCCATATGCGGGGAACTTTGTAGTGTCAAAGTAAACAGATCCATCTAAAGTTATATATGCCATGTCTGAATCAATAAGTTTCTTTACAAAGTTTTCGATAGTATCTATGTGTTCTGATACTCTAGTAATTATAAGGGGCTTTTCAATGTTTAGAGAGGACATGTCAAGCCAGAACTCATGCTCATACTGTTTAGCTACATTTGTGAATGAAGTCTTGGTTGCGACAGCCTTTTTGATGATTTTGTCGTCTATATCCGTGATACCCATAGCAGTTACAAGCTTTATATTGAAGAAAGACTTCAGAATACGTTGGATAATATCTAATTTAACGTAACAACTCGCGTGGCCTATGTGCGCCGAGTCGTACACTGTTGGACCGCATGAGTACCAAGTAGCAATGTGCGGATCACTCAATATTACCGGAACTTTTTGATTTGCGACACAATTGTAAATATAAGCACCAGTTGGATTCCCGTTCGGCATTAACCATTTTGTCTCTTTGTACGGTTTTAAACTACATACGTGTGACAATCTTCTTGATATCACAGGGAATAGCTTTTTCATGTTTTGTGTATCTTTGATAATAACATTAAAAGGAACCAATGTATTGACCTCTTCAAGGGGCAAGGATCGAAAATGAGCAACGAGCACTAATCCGAAACAGAAACAGCTGATATCGCTGTGACACTGACATTATCACTTTGACAGAGTCAACAACGTCAATTTGAACGTTTTCGGTGCGTTCTATTCAACGCAGTACATTTTGTTTATTTTTAGGGAGCCTGAGTAAAATCAAGTCTGAGGTATATCCTCAGACTTCAGACTTGATTTTAGTCGGGTTTTAAGACTACAAACTGCACAAAACATTATTTTCATTAGAAAGCTTTAAAAATATGTAGTATAATTATCTTTTTAGTACTTAGTGATAAATTCAAAAATAATTAAACATTAATATTGTAGCTGTCTGTCATTGTCATTGTCATTGTCAATTGTCAGGGCAGGCAATCTGTCATGACTGAAAATATCAACAATTTGTGATTTACAACTTATGTCTGAACTGAATTAAAAATCTAGAATTTTCAAACGGAAATGGTCTCATTTGCTCCAGATGAAGTCGGTTTAGCTGACAAATCTCCGTGCGCTGGTATTAGAGCTGATCTCAAGATGTGTTTACTAGCTAGTGACTGCTGTAAAAAGGTTAGTTTTTTATCATTAATGTTCAGAATATTAATGAAATAAACAATCCCTCAGTAAAGAACTTTCAACACTGCACAATTGTTAAATATTGATGAATATAAATAATATTATGAAAAGAATTAAATATTTACAAAAGTGTGATAGGAAATATCAATCATAAACTCGACAAGATCTTCATAAATATTGATAAGAGCTGTATATTTTCAGGAAATGAAAACTCCTCGGGATTGCCTCAAGGATGGCACAATACCAGATGAATGTGTTCAACTCAGACATACTTTCTTTGAATGTAAAAGATCACTAGTAAGTATCTAAAACAATTTGCTTTATATATAATATCTTGAGACAATTCATACAACGTCATCTGATCCCAAACTAAGCACAGCTTGTACTATGGCAACCAGACAACTTATAAACATACTTATATATTTCTAAGTACATACATATTTTGTCCTGGGTGAGGATTGAATCCACAGTCACACACAGTTCCACAGGATATTTGTCAGTCCATTTCAGAGCCAAATTAGAATAGGGTAAGTTACATTTAAGCTATTCAATTCGAAACTACACACCAGAAGAGCTAGTGAGACGTGGCCCTAAAATAACTATTGGCAATATGGCCCAATCAAGAGGCTAAGTGTGATTGTGTTAATCATATTAATTTGCTTAGTTGATACTAAAGGACTGTAAAGGGTCAAAATTTACTAATACTCATTTATAATCTAGACTTTTACTTTTTAAAAGACAACTTGCACAGTAGGGTGCAAGCCCTGTGTTGCGGGGGAATTTACATACATGCAAGTCGGGAACACAAATTACACCCAGACTCGAAACAACAATTTGTGTATCACACAAAGTGGTGTCCCCTGTGAGAATCGAACCCATGACCTCTTGTGTAGCCGTTGGATACACTCCCACCGTGTATCTTCACTTTGAACTGGCCCTAACTTCATTTTATATTTTTCAAACATGACATTTTCAAACAGTCATTGATTAGGTTTTACAGAATAAAGAGGGATGAGTATGTTTAGTTCAATAGTTGATTGGATTTGTTTCTTGTTTACAGTTGGACACAAGAAGAAGGTTTAGAGGTCACAAAGGGTACTAAGGTACACAAAATAAGGTACATTAGAGTAGTTTATAATTATGTTGTTGTATAAAGTATTACTTGTATTTTGTTAAATAAAAACATTGTTGCAATATAAATCTTTAATTACCTCAGAACAGTAAAAGATGAGTCTGTTTATTATAAAGGAATGTACCAGTGGCGGAGGGTCCTTAGAACACCATTACTTTCGGTTTCCCTTTGGCTTGTAGTTACTTAGTACTGTAGGTATAAAGAACCATGTCCAGCAAGATATATTGTATTGGGTTACCTCAGAAAAAAAATCACCCATTGCTTCTGGTATGTACATATTATAATTTTAATTGTAGTTAAAGAGCTTTACAAAATCTTTGTAGTTTATAAGGGAAAGAGTTTATTTGTTCACTGGGCATGTCGAATCTGTAGAAATTTGAAGTTCTAGAAACAGGATTCGCTTTGATTCTGTGCATGTCGACTATAGTCGACACAAGGCCGGTCCTAGGGTAGAGCGAGTGGAGCCGTCGCGGTCGCTAAGGTGTCTAATCGTAGCTTCTAATCGTCCGCAAAGAAATAAAAAAAAATGTGTATGGTCTCCACCGCAAACGTCAAATTCTATACTGCAATAGTTTTCCTATATAATGACTTTTTTTTATTTTATATGGGGTTATGTTGACCATAGGGCGCTGAAAAACAACCTTGCTTTACCTTGATCCGGGGCTAGGCCGAAGCTGTCAACTTTAGGTGGTAAAACTAGTTGTTAAAGTATTTGTCGTAGCATAATGTTATAATACAGCCTATAGGCTTCCTCAATAAATGGGCTATCTAACAGTAAAATATTTTTTGTAGTAAATCCTGGAATTATCAAACAAACAAACTTTAGCTTTATAATATTAGTATAGATTATTATTATTATAGTATAGTATAGATTGTGGCTTAGTAGTGCAAAACAAAGGGAAATTTTAACATGCTAAAGTCATTTGATTGTTCCGTAGAATATAAAGAACACAGAAGTGTCCAAGAAATAAAATTGCTTTAATTACAATTTTCCAAAAATAACAAGTGGCTCAATGACAAAAAATGGTGTTTCGTTGGCCTTATTATATTTAAGTGACTAGAACGCCTGATAAATTTATATAGCAAAATACTTATTTAAAGCAAATTAAAATATTTAAGTACCTAGGTTTTAGGTTTATTAATAATAATATAATGTTAAACTTATCACTACATACATAGAAACACTTATAACTAAGTAAAATGACATCTAATAGCCAAGACCATGATTGAATATGCAATTTTGAAAAGGGTACATCTCGCTCATTTAAACAATTTTTTTTCTTCATATAAATGTGTTCTAAATGTAGGCGTCATTGTGTATACAGTAATAATTTGGAAAAGGACACAATTCTAAGAGATTTTCCCTTTTCCAGTAAGAGTTATTTTGATTCTGGCATTAAAATTACTAAAAAATCGATTGTTGGAGTAATAAATACGGAGAAATATAAATACCGGCAGATTTCACAGAATTTTATGATGAGATACTGCAATGGCCAACTACATACAAACTAAAGGGAGCCTCCAGAAGAAAATTAATATCTTCGATTCTAGTAATAAAATCTAATATCTTGGGACAACTGATTCCAAACTAAGCAGAGCTTGTACTATGGTAACCAGACAACTGATAAATATACTTATATATTTCTATAGTATCTATAAAAGTCATATAGTTTCTATGAAATTGCATATCTATACTAATATTATAATAAAGAGGTAAAGTTTGTGAGTTTGTAGATTGATATCAAAAAAACAGCACAGATTTCAATTTTAGTTTATTAAAGAAATGCTTAGTTTAAATTTAATCAAATTTCGCATTTAATCTACAAAGAGCTTAGCCGTAAAACACGTGCAATCTTTCTGCTATGGGCTTTGCACGTGCCATAAGATAATAACATTTATCTTGGCTGAAAAATGATAATACATATTTCTAACAGCCGCCATCCTTTTAGTAAGATGCTCACTTAAGATATTAGGTAAATGTGGGTCCATTGTCCATAAATTTTGATTGTCAAAGAACTTTTAAAAGGACAACGATGTTATAACACTATTTTATTATAATGGTCATGCTTTTGACATAGTATTATCAAAGTATATTTTTGAAATATACTTTGATAATATATTTACTTTAATATATATGCAATATACTTTAATATATATAAATGAAATATACTTTAATATATATGCCTGTAGGTGAAATATGGTAGATCATCACAATTATGAAAAACCTTATTTTGTACCCATATTTGCAAATAAAGTAATTGAATTGAATTGAAATATACAACTTATCAATAAGTTACGATTGCGTTATTAGTACCTATAAATTGAATTCTTCCATCTCATTTTCACAACAGGTAAACAGCGTCAAATGCCATACTGCATGTAACTTAATGAAAGATTATTGATAAACTTTCGCGATTTGTACACATTATGAAAATATATATAGGTATTAAGGGTCTTAATCGCGTGAATAATTAAAGGTAAAGTACCTTGTTTCTTGCCCGACGTTTCGACCGTATTGCAACGGCCGTGGTCACGGGTAGACTGTCAAGAGCCTCGGCTACGGTAGACTCTCGATAGTCCATGGACGACAGTCGACTCGTTTATGGCAACGGCCGTGGTGCCGGCCATTGACGTATAGACCAGGCCCGTGCCAGCCCTTTTCAATTATAAAGTAAAAAATCTCGTGCGACCTTTGACAGGTATTGTCCACAAAGTAGCATAGTCTCTTCTATAGAGAGTGGTCAATTTTGTGAGGTTCTGTTCTCTACGTAAATGGTCACGGCCGTTGCCATAAACAAGATATTTTACCATATATTATTCACGCGATTAAGACCTATATATATTTTCATAAAGAAAGATTTATGTTTTTAAAAATTACTATTTTCGCTCTATTTATTGAAGGTTAGTCATTCTATTGTCACATTTAATTTAGATTATTCATTTAGCCTTGTGATTATTTTCTCATTGTTAAGAGGACGTCTCGTTCTAATCAGTACGATATGATAAAATAGAGGAAAACAACTAATCTAAAATATATAATCTAAATATAAGTTTTTATCCGAAGTGTAAGATCACACCATGACAATACAATTTTGAATATATCATGTACGTAAGTAGGTCACTCGATAAGTTTTGAGATGCTCGTAATTTAAAAATGAAAAGCATTTGTATTTTATATTTTTAAAGGGCATTTGCCCTTTTAGGTTTAAATAAAACGCATATTAGATATATTTCGGGACGTAATCGTGTGCACGATTCAGACCAGTCGACCCGTGACCACGATCGGTGAAATTCGACCGAAACGTCGGGTAAATAAAAGGTTCGTACCTTTAAATAATTCAAGCGATTAAGTCCCGAAATATATTTAGTATGTATAAAAATCGCGAAAGTTTAAAAATGAAATAAAACGCAAGTAGCCAGGTTGCTAGTTTAAAAAAATAATGATGTTTTCTTTGCAACGATGGAGTTTAACCATTAAGTTAACACTTGTGTTCTTTATTATTTTCTCATTTTAAATTTGGTTTGATTGAAAAACTTAGGCTTGAACGATTACAATCAGCGTTAGGGGAGTGAGCCCCATCTAGAACAACACCTTACACATTTTTAGATGGTTCAGTGAATTCACTGAACCATCTAAAAATGTGTAAGGTGTTGTGTGTTAAAAGGGGTAAAACAAACCTCGAAGCACATAAAAGTGGTCGCCCACAAACGGCAGTAACTGCAGACGTGTATCGCCTTGGGCAACTGATTGAGTTAGATCATTTTTTTTCTTTTGGCAACTGGTTGCGAATCTCAGTTGCCAACGCGGCCGGATGAAAAATGTGTGAACTACTGAAATTATGGTGCGAGAAGACTCTTGGCGTTAGTTCAGGGAGCGTTAACATTCATCTTGGAGTAAGGAAGCTTTGTTGTAGTTGGATCCCGCGTTTGCTCTAATACACTAAAAAACAGGCCCGGGTGGATTGGTCGAAATAATAATAATAATATAATAATCGTGAGGTCGCGGGTTCGAATCCTACCTATTGTGCTACCGACGTGAACTTACTCCTAACACAAGACTTTGAGCTTAGCTGGAGGGGTTAACAAGGTTGCTAGTAATGTGGGACTCCATCCTACATTGCTAGTTATCTTTTTATTTAAAAAAGAAAACAAAATAATAATAATACTATTTATTTCAGGCATCAATGGCCCATAGAAATATATACCTTACAGACTAACATTCATACAATATTACAACAAGTGTTAATAAATACAACTTAAACTATGTTAGTACGCTTCTTGCACGTGCACTAGGTCTTTCTGCGTTCTTGTGGCACTTGGCCGCGGAAGGGACGGAAAACCACACCCTCCGGCCAGAAGTCTTCCTCCATGACGAGGTGCAGAAAGCAATCTGGAACGCGTACCACAAATGCCATGAAGTTGACGTTGCGTCGCTGACTCCAGAATCTGCACCCTCGGCGTGTAATGGATCTGGCGCATGTACGCCGAGATGTCCTCCGCCTTGGTGGCGTAGTGTAGGCGCGCGATGTACACCGGTATGTTCGGCGCCGCGGCGCGCAGATTCCCGTTAGGCTGTGGAGGAGCATTGCCGCAGCGGTTCTTGACGGTTGGCTGTCGGCGCTTCTTTTTTGCACTGTCACGAAACCATCTTCTGTGTCTTCTTTGCCCTTGTTCGTTGTCCCTTTTAGCTGATGCTAAGGGCGAGTGACAGGGGTGCTTCGGGCTACACTGGCAAAATCTCTTGATGGTGGTATCTGAGATTTCACCGGGGCAGGCAATGCAGTCGACACAGCGGAGTGGCTGCAGGTAGCAACCGCGGGAGCGTGCGGGGTACTGTACGCATTTGCAGCGCATTCCGCTCGATCAGCATTAGACATGGACGGCGATGTCGTCACAGCTGATGCGAAACTTGAGTCTAGGCATGCACCCCGACGCGTGTTTACATGCGACGGTGACCTAGATCTCCTTACAACATTGTATTGTTTGTTTGCGTAAATCCTCCACGTTGGCTTCAGAAGCATCATACTTCCTCTGCACATCCGCGAGGCTCGCCTTCAGAAAGACTATGTCTTTCAGCAGGCTGGTGACGTCGACGTGGTCGAAGGTGACGGGAGGGAGCTTGTTGGTCCCTCACCACAAACGTAGGCACGTCGTCAGGATCGGTCTCCTTCGGCAGCGTGATAATCTCCTGCAAACTCTTCTTAGTCCCATCGCGTCGATGAGACACTATCTGGGCGGTCTTGTTGAGAACGCCGTACAGTAGCCGCTTGGCTGTAGCTACGTCGTCCTCGCTGAAGTTTGTGCTGCAGATCTGGAAAGCGGACATCTTGTCCATCACGTCCAGTTTCTGCTGCAAGAACGCCAGCAGCTCGTTTGCCACAAGCTCGTTGCTCATGGTTGTTTACTTGCGACGTACGGCTCTCGCCGCGCGGCAACACGTGTAATTGCTAGTCACACATAAACACACGTCCGCATTAGAACGCGGTTGACTGATATGAAATGCGTCTGCGACTAGAAAACGAAACGTCAAAACATGTTTCATGAATCATGGGTGACGAATAGTGGATTTATCGGAAAATAAGAGACAGTCGTACTGACGACTGTCTCACATATCACAACAATGTTGGAAAATCATGGATCTAGAGAATCCATGGCCATCTGGAGGCCGTGGCCATTTACGAAGTCGGACCTATCGGATCAAGACTGGCAAAAGTGTTATAATAGGTATGCAAATAGAACTTTGCATAGAGAATGAAGGAGAGTATTTTGGAAAAAAATAAAATAAATTCAGTCAAATCGAGCAGATCGAGATATCTGCGAGGTTATGGAACGTTATCACTGTCAGTCTACAGATGGGTGACCGTTTTTGAACATTGTCATACCCCTCCGTGCCTCGGAGAGCACGTTAAGCCTTCGGTCCGCCCAATATTCGTTCGTGTCAGATTTTCGTCCCATCGGGCTATAAGAGTGAGGGAATAGAGAATACACACTTATGCACTATAATATATCCTGCGGAGTTGGCTAGTCTCTGATGAGATTGGCCGCTGTAACCGATATCAGTTAGGAGATCATTATTAGTTTTATCTTGTCTCAAAACTTATCGAGTTACCTACGTAGATGTACCTAACTACAAAAAAAATGTAGTATCTACAGTAAGAAAGATGAATGTTTTTTTAATGCATCATACTAATTTGAAAGTAGGTATGCCCAGCACTTCGCCAAAATTTACCTACCTATCTTATGAACTACAAAAAATCATTAAAAAAATATGTGTACCTCGAGGTAACGCCTTCCGATTATCTATAATAATATTATAAAGCTGAAGAGTTTGTTTGAACGCGATAATCTCAAGAACTACAGGCTCGAATTGAAAAATTATTTTACTGTTGGATAGCGCCTTTATCGAGAAAATCTGTATGACATTACGCAGAGCAGTAATGAAAAATGTTGCAAAAACGGGAAAATTTACGCAGAGGAAGTTGCGCTGGTCTGCTAGTTTTACTATAACTAAAAAAACTACTTTGATTTTTTGCCGCTTTTGTAACAAAGAAAATTCTAATAAGCAGCTAATATTGCGTTAGTAGTAAAATGAGAACCCTAGCGTTAAAACCCTACCTACTTTGTGTGATGCAGTAGCTATATTTTACTTAATGTAATATGTAAATAACTGTTAGAATCCCCGACTTCACGAAAACCTTAGCATAGAGCTCATTAGAAATAAAGTTATTGACGACTATTATGTTGGTTGGCATGATAATAATAATAGTAGACACCGTAACTCCGCTTCTGAAACCGTACAATATATAACCGCCTGCAAACCACTTGTACAATCCGACTACAAATACCGCCATGACCAAGTAGCTACAATAGTACACCAACATCTTGCACACCGGTACAAATTCATTGCTAAAAAAGTTCCATATTATAAATATAAACCAGACACCATTCTTGAGAACAGAACGTGCAAAATTTATTGGGACCGAACTATTATATTATAACCGATAAAACAGTACATTACAATAGACCTGACATAACCCTACATGATAAAACTACTAATACCGTAGGTATATATTATTGACATAGCTATCACTAACACTCATAACATCCAATCTACAATATCAGAAAAGCTATCAAAATATCAAGAGTAGGTAGGTACTCAAAACCCATTGGAAAGCGCACACAGTACACATAGTCCCAATTGTTTTGTCGTCAACTGGTATAGTACCCAAAACGCATAACTAAAGCATTGACATAATACACATGCCGACTCATACAATACATCTATTACAAAAAGCTACAATTCTTAATACTTGCCGCATCACTTGAAAGTTCCTAACATCATCATCTTTATCAACATATTCCATTTAACGCGTCATGCTTGGCTTAATCCCGCATGCCACATAATTTACCCCCAAAGGGATACGAAATAAAAAGATAGTGTTTAAAAACAGTTTATTTAAAAGAAACGTAAAATATAAATAAATAGGTATACCATAATCCTTCAACTGGTTTACTTGTTCTATTTATTATAATGTTAATTTCGTTGTACTTGGAGGCCTGTACCACCTACTCATTTTGGAGGCTTGCTCAAGGGTGTCAGGAAGTTTAGTGCCACGAGTCTCCGGAGTCAGGAAGATTACCGCACCAGAAACGAGCGCAAAACCGGCGTATAACACGAATGGTAATGCTTCAAACCATTGCCTACCCTGAAATACAACATTATAATTACATGTTTTTAAACTTTTGCGATTTTTATACATATAAGATATATTTCGGGACTTAATCGCGTGAATTATTTAAAGGTACGAACCATTTATTTACTCGACGTTACGATCGAATTGCACCGATCGTGGTCACGGGTCGACTATGACCACGATCGGTGCAATTCAATCCAAACGTCGGGTAAATAAAAGGTTCGTACCTTCAAATAATTCACGCGATTAAGTCCCGAAATATATCTAATATTATAATTACATTAAAAATCTAACGTTTCAAATTGATTTGGAAATTCTTGAGTCATTATAAAAACTTACAATGGCTGGAGTAAGTGGCGCAAGCGTAGTACCGATAGTGCCTATCATGGACGTATAGGCGAATAAAGTATTGCGGTACCGAGTGGGGTACAATTCAGCCGTATAAATAAACGAAGATGTAAGCACCGTAGAGATGGAGAGCTTTCCAACTAGATACACTGTCAGTGATACTGCATACAAATCTAAGAAATAATAAGAACATAAGTTATTATATTTTAAAGGTTGTCTGTCATTTGTTAAGTCAGTGTAATTGTAAGCGTTTACCGGTTGTAGGTCTAAAGTTTAGATGCTGTGGTGTAACCACTAAGACTACCTATGGTTTAGACTCTAAACCATAGGCAGTTTTGGTGGATACACCTGTTTTTTGTTTTTTTTTGTCACCACAGTGCCACAGTGGCACTATAGCAAGTGTAATTACGGGGTGAATGCGGTAACATTTGGATCTTTGCCAAACAAAGATTTGGGTGGCAATAATGATGTTATGGGCTAGCGTGACGTTACCCATCAGATTGGTCTTTTCGTCTCTTCATTTAGTTGTATAAAAAATAACTTACCCAGTGGTATAAATATGTATGCAATTTGACAAATGCCACACACCCAAAAAGCACCAATCAATACTGGTTTTCGTCCGACTTTGCCAATTAGAAAAACTGCGATCCAATAGCCCGGTATCTCTATTGCAGACACGGTTGTATATTTCATGTATTTATTGCCCGGCAGATTAACAGAGTTTATGGACAATCCATAGTAAATGAAATTGGATCCAAGCCACCAGAATGGGGCAACGATGCAACGAAGTAACACTGGCTTGTGTTGAAAAATTTGCACTATGAGCCAGGGCTCCTGAGATTTACTTTCCTCTTCTAAACTTTTAAGCTTTGCCTCTTCCAAAGCAGAGTCACGTAATGCTTGAATTGACTTTTCAGACAGTTGCTTGCCGTTAATTTTTGCCACTTTCTGCAGCACGGCCTCAGCTTCACTAAAACGACCTTTACTCATGTACCAACGCACAGACTCTGTTTGCAGCCAAAAGTATAAAATAGTGAACATCTGCGGGATATAAAGTGCTAAAGTGAGGTTTCTCCAGTTTGGTACGAGCCAGGCGATCAGCCCCAATGTTACAAATCCTACTGACGCAGCAGTGTTCATGATTGCACCGGCTGCGACGCGGTACTTGGGTCCCGTTACTTCCATAACTGTTAAATAAAATTAAATTTTAGTTTCTTCCACAATAATTAAATGTTTATTGCCTATTACGTTAGATTATTATAACTCAAAAGTGCATTTTATAATATTAACGGTTGATCTAGTTTTTAGTCTAATATATTTAGAAATATTGCTTATATTAAAGGTTGCTGCTGTCAAACTGTTGCTGTTATCAACAAAACGAATTATGGCATTGACTAATGATACAATATTTCGATCTCCTATTATTTGAAATTATCTAATCATAACAACAAACAGAAACACACATTTACTTACGCATAATGTAGGAGCTGGCAAAGCTGCCACCGCCGAGGAAAGTTTCCATAGCTTGAGACATCACGAAGCCGGTATAAGTGTTAGTCCAATATCTTATGATGCCGATCCAGCCTGTATTGAATGCGGCCAAGGCAACAGCAACGCGGCGGCCCCAACGGTCCGATATGTAGCCTATGATTGGTAGCCCAAAAATGTATCCAAGGTTTGTGATGGTGCCAATCAGCGACCGACGCCATTCATCACAGGCTAAGCCAAACTAAAACATAAAGCGACCGCCGAGAGCATGTGGAATACGCGCCAAAGATATAACTTTCAAACAGTTAATATACAACTCACGTCATATACGACTGAGTCCGTGTTTTCGTAGACATATTCTTCGCAAGGCTGCAGTGTGTTGCTGTCAAAGAGTGTGCTGGGGCAGGTGTTGCTTTCAACTAGCCGCGTTAAAGCAGACGCGTTGCCGTAGCGTTGACAGTTATCGTACGAACTCGAGCCAGTGGCTGGAACAGCATTTGGTAACCAATATGGTGCCCATTCTGGCTGAGGCCCGTCGCACTCCGAAATCAAACATCTAGAATTGAATACATCAAAGTATAATTCTGGTCATTACACCGATAATCCCTATCTAAGTAACAAATATTTTAAGTTAAATGCAAGATTACCAATCAGTCAAAATTACAAAAGTTATACCTACCTGGTACTGATACGAGCTGTGGTGAATACAAATCCGTTAGTTCCCCATCCAGCAAATATCGCTACTATGACTGACAATACTAAAACTCTCAGTTGGAATTTGCCAAATTGTCCAATTTCCGTTGTGAGAAGAGTATCAAAGTGAATTCTTGAAGTAGTTTCATCGTCCTTTTTTACTTGAATTTCTGGAGATTCGTTCATTCTGAGAACAGACGATCTTCAACCACTCACATATACAAATATACTAAATATCGAAGACGTTACGCATGTCATTAGATTATAGCATTTATCTAGTCTTAAATCTGATAAAGACAATTTTCACAATTTTATATGTAACCATTTTTTTATGTGCCCACAGCTTATCACTGCCAGCGTGGATGATTTTATCTTTTTAAGGTTTTATTTTCGCTTCCTCATTTAAACGATGAAACGCGTTTTTCTCTATTTTAAACCAAAAAGCCAAAATACGACGCTCGACAAATCTAATTTCAATCTGACGAAGTTCCACAAACTTGTTACTTCTGTTACCGGGGACGAATTTCCAAAAATGCTTTCTGATACACTAACCGACATAATAAAATGCATCGACTGGCAAAATTTGTTCCCGTATCCGTGGTCAGATTGCATTGTTAGATCGATCTGACCACGTCCTGTCTTTTATGTCCGTGGTCAGCTAGATTAAATTAAGGAGTCCTTGGTTAGATTGGTATCAATAGTTACATTATCTAAACCTTACCAAGGACACCAAAGGGAGGATGTGGTCAGGCACGCAGTCAGTCAGATCACATTGTTAGTCAAATCTTCACACGGCCACTCTTACGCCGCCACTATGTCGTGACGACAGGTTAACGTCGTTTTAAAGTGTCGTGGCTTGTGTATTTCAATGGAGTTGTAATCGTTCGGTTGTGAACCTCCACACCGGATGATTACACCTCGGACGATCACAAAAAGAAAACGTTACAAGCTGGTAGTTATCTTGAGAGATTAAAGGTTCATTTCTGTGCATTGCGGCCGATCATGGCTTACGACGTGTGGCTGACGCGCGCGGCCGATGCGACAATAGTCAGAGTATGAGAATGTATGGTGCAGTTTCCGAGGTCTGCGACAGACGCGCGCGGCCTACAACTGACGTAGAGACTGCGCGCGCACTATAACTGACCGATGCACGGAAATGTACCTTATAGAGTATTTTCGTTCTTTGTTATTTTATTATTTAGGCAAATTTATTTAACTCATAAATTGTTCCGAGTCTGCAACTATATCCGCTTATCAGTTTGGGACCGGTATTTTCCGAAGTAATAAATTTGGCGTTTTATTACCTCAGTATGACCACAAAAACCAAACATTTGCCGTGATCAGATCAAAGTAACTAACTGAATTAAAGAAAAATAAGTAAAGTAAAAATTTAGGTCTAGTAACATAGTCCAGATTGGTGGTTCGATTCCGGCCCCGGTTTGGCATACGGAAGTCTCTCTTGTTGATTTATTTATTTATTTATCTACCAACAACTACCATTACAGGCATTTACCATATTCAATAGTGTAGTGTGGTACATCATATTATGATGACGATGATAATGATGGTGATGAGTTAATTATATGACAACTCTCACAACGTCATCTGATTCCAAACTAAGCAGAGCAGAGGTACTAGGGCAACCAGAAAAATTGATCAACATACTTATTACCCGACTATGGTGAAGCCCAAAAGGACTTTTATTTTTATTTTAAAGACGACTTTGCACTTTAAATCTTAATATTTCACAAGCGGATCCGTAAGACTAAAAATGGTCTTCCCAACTACTAAACATTTTTAAAAGACATATCTAATGATACCCCACACGATGGGGTAGGTGAGAAAACTCATAAAAATCACATCCCCACTTACATATAGGAGAGTTACCCTAAAAAAAAATGTTTTTAAAGATCTTATTCTTTCACTTTGTCTGCGTAAGTAATATGTGAATCCATACACAATTACAACTTTCTAGCACACTTACAGCCTCTGAGCAAAGCTGCGGAGGGACGGACGGACGGACATGGCGAAACTATAAGGGTTCTGTTTGCCATTTTGGCTACGGAACCCTAAAAACAAACATCATTAAATTAGTTGGTAGTGAAAAGAAATCTATGTTGTAGTAGGTACCTATAGATTAATGGTAAGTTCCTAAGTAAGTATATTCCCGCTATACTGCAAAGAGGTCAAATTAGCAAACCAGAACGATTTCTAGGCAATAATTACATTCGTCACGCTGTCCTCACGGGACAAGCGAAGTGCATCGTACACTAGGTAACTGCAATTCAGTTCAGTCTGTATTTTATAAAGAAACTGAGCTGTAGCTACTTGTGTTTTTATTATTTTTATTCTACACGGTGATGGGTTCTTTTGACAAGCAAATTGCTCTATTTCTTTACATGTTATCAATAGTCAACAGTGAGCGTTGGTATTCCGCCACGGACATAGAAAAGAGAGACTCTGACAATTCTTCAAATGCAGCCAAATACAAATCAAATTACTTACAAGAAAATCAACAGTTCACGCCTCTAGTTTTAATGCATCCAAAGGAAATGAAATTTAAACGTGACGATCCCAAATCTAAATCGAACTCATTTGACGCGCTCACGCCGAAAAATAAAAATATTTCATTGATTGGGTCTGATACTATTTTCATACGTTACAATAATACTATAAATAACATAAATGTGTTAAGGAAAGTGTGGCCAAAGAGAAAATATTTCAGAAAACGATGTCCTACAATTAGATGGAGAAAATCTAAACAGTTGAATTCAAAACTGTCACCCAAATCAAGGTTTCTGGAAGTGTTCCAAGTGGTGGAGTTCGACCATGTGTCTTGCACATCCAGTAGTGGTTTGGAAGGAACGTGTTTACCTGAATATCAGTGCAATGATGCAACGGGGTCTACAATTGGGAGTTGTGCTGATGGATATGGAACTTGCTGCGTTAGTGAGTATTTTGATATATTTATGTGCCAGTGACGACTGAGCAGAACGAGAGATCAGCGAAGTTTCACCACTGTTGGACCATAGACAGCTGTCTGTTTTCTATAAAACTTCTCACCTCTGCATACCTCGAAGAACCTTGCGCCAAGTCTCACTCCAGTCATGTCGGATTTTGTCACACTTGTCCGCAATAATATTTATACTTCCGTAGTTCCGCAAATTCATATGGGAATGGTCGCCGTGACCGAAAAATTGCATATTAATTTTACTATTGACCAGTTCGTTTCCTGGTCCATAGAGTCAGATTTTTAGTCCTTGTACTCAAAGATTTTTTGTTGTAGTGCAATTTCAATGTGACGACAGTTCCGCTGGACAATCAGGCTGGCTCACCAATCCTGACTTCCCTTCACCGAGTACAGAAAGGCTATCATGTTCTTTCGCTTTAGACAAATCTTCGGAAGACGTTACACAAATACGATTGGACTTCATTACTTTTGAGGTTTGTACCTTACATAATCAGCTTTAGGTTCCCAATACTTAAAAGCATAGGCGGATCCTGGAGGGAGGGCACGTGCCCCCTCCAGACGGTTGTATTACCTTACCCTACGTATTTACTAAATAATCATTTGTTGATCTAAGTGTAGATTTTGGAACGAAGTTCCTTATCGCGCGTTGTGAAAGGGGGCTAGACGGAAAAAATCTCACGAAAAGTTGTAACGACACTTTTTGACACACACAAGCCGTGCGGCGTGCGCGTAAGATATGAACATCTAATTTGACAAAGAAGTCACCTGTTGATTTGGTCTAGAGGCATAAATTCGGTACACAGTATTGGTGACAATTGTGTAGTTGTGGGTTCGAGCCTTCGGTATACAATCGTCTTTTTGTAAGTTACTTTCGCTTCGTCTTTCTATTTCGCATTTAAAAGTGTGGTGTTGCGAAGATTATAAAAAAAAATTAAGATAAGAACTTCGTTCCATCCGGGTGTCCCTTGACACCTCTCAAGTTTTTTTTTGTATCTCTCTTTTTCTAGTATCCCTAGAGAAAACATAATTACGAATCACTTGAATAGCAAATAGTCTATATAATTGACTCTTTTAATAGCGCATGTGGCGCTTTTAACCTTTAAGTAATTGTTACACACTTATTCGTATTTTACTTTTATTTTTAATGTATTGTTATTGTAAACAATTGTTGGTGAACCTAATATATATATATAATATTTTATGTGACTATTTCTATACTAACGTGTTCACGTGTTTGCAGCTACTACCACCTACAGATGGAGTGTGCCAAGATGACCAATTCATTGTATCAGGGCAAAATGTTAATAACATCATACCAATACTATGTGGCATTAATACTGGCCAACATGGTGAGTAGGTACCTAATTTAAATAGCTACATTTATTGTAATCTGGTATAAAAGTTAATATGTATGTGTACCTACAACACTTGCCTTCCTACTTTCTTTTGTAATCGTACCTATCTCCTTACAGTTTACATTGAAGTTGGTGATGTCGAAGGACCTACCTATTTCACATTTCAAACTGCTTCATCGGAAAGTAGATTGTTTTCTATCAAGGTAAAATTCTCATTTGTCTACAGTCAGTCATTATACAGGATGTAACAGAAATGTGTGGTCATATTCAAGGGTTGGTATGTGCCCATGATACTGAGTCATACACATAGGTACCTAATTTTATCAAAATTTGACCACACCTTTCAACAGAATGTAACAACACTCTGTATATATGTTACAGTAAAAATGAATAATTCAAGGTTATGCATAATAGCTAGTCATTATGAATAATGACAAAGTCGCGTAGTAAATATGCAAAATAATCATTTTCCCTAGCTATTATTCACAATAGGTAGTTGATCTTAGAAAAAGTATCGATCACGAATTGATGATGTCGGATATTAAATTTTGATGATGGTTGGTAATATTGGTGACGATGATTGATGATTAATGGTGGCACGTGATGATTGATGACGATGATAATGAAGTGTCAAGTTTGTATGGGTCAAACTTTATAGCCCAGATCTTATGAATCGCATCTTCTCCGGCACTGCGGAAAGTGCCATCTCTTTCATGCTCTTTGCCCTTGCGTAACAAAGGGCTGGAACCTTAGCTTGCCTCCGCAGCCTCGGCTGCTACGGCTCTGACAGCGGGCGGAGGCTGCTCTACCTTCGCGTTTCCGGTTCTAAATATCACCTTCGGGGTGTCACAATCAATTACCACGTGAAGCCTTGGTGGCCTAATTCGGATTTGTCATAGTTTTGAAATTGATTTACTACATACCTACCCCTAACCCATACTAGTTTCGAATTAAATATACCTATTTTTACTTTACCTAAGGCTTGCTGGATATTATATACTAGCTGACCCGCGCAACTTCGTCTGCGTAAATTTTCTCCGTTTTTGGAACATCTTTCATTGCTGCTCCGCTCTTATCGGTCGTGGCGTGATGTTATATAGCCTTCCTCGATAAATGAGCTATCCAACAGTAAAAGATTTTTTCAATTCGGACCAGTAGTTCCTGAGATTACCGCGTTCAAACAAACACACAAACTCTTCAGCTTTATAATATTAGTATAGATGATGAATGACAATATGATATCTATGTTACCAGATGAAGTACCTGTAATACCACCAGACCAAGCCGGAGTTGAAGTGTTGAATTACCCAAGTGATTGGTTGCTGATGGCAGCGACACACAAACAAACAAACTCTTCAGCTTTATAATATTAGTATTTGTATAGATAATAACTAGGCAAAATTATTAACTCGGACCTTATAATCACAATTCCTAAAATGCGTTTTATTATGCATAGTTCCTAGTGACTATATGTACTGTATAATTACGAAATTAATCAAATCTACTGTAACAATAATATTCATATACCCACGTAAGTAATAATTAGGTATACCTACCTCTACTTCACTTGAATTATATTCTAGGTGACGCAGTTGACGCCATACGATGAACTGACAGCACCAGTTGGATGCCTCCAGTATTTCAAAGAAAGCCAGGGATATTTAGAATCATTCAACTATCGTGATAAATCTGAAATAGGGATTGCGAGATCACGTAGTTACGTAGTAAGTATAGCTATAAGTGAACGAGCTAGACATGAACGCATGTTAGAAGTATTTAGCTCCTTTACTCCCTGTTGCAAGATGTGATACAGGGGAGCCGTGTGATACCAGCTTAAGAATAGTCACACCCCATCTCTTCTCGTGGGTGTGGACAAGGCGACTGAGGGAGTTCCCACCGGAGGACGAGCAGCAGCGTCCTCTGCGTACTGCGCTCGTCAACCCGCTCGCCAAGAGTGGCGATTATGGCAAATTCCCCCAGAGTCTATAATGTAGGTTCTACTAGGGAGACCTGTGTCCAACCGTGGGACATCATATGGTTTAGCTTTTACCTAAATCAGCCCTGAGCCTGAGATACCTATGATGATTTTTCATTAATGCCTAGGTATAGTTTTGAATAAAGTCATCAAAGCTTTCTTACTTAAGTATAAAAGATTCAACATGATGTTCGTGTAGATACCTACCAGCTGTGACAACAATGAGTACCTACCTATTACCTAAAGGTAGATCCTTACCCCACCCACTTTTTTTTTTAAATCGACTCCCTCAGTAGGACTACCTGTGTCGCGGGGAGTGTTACTAACATACAAGTCACAGACACAAAGAATACCCAAACTCAAAATAACAATTTGTGGATCACACAAAGTGGTGTACCGTGTAGGAATCGAACTAACGACCTCTTGCGTAGGTCGGACACACTCCCACCGCGCCACTGAGGCGAGGTAATCAGCTTAATATGAGATCAATGAAAAAAATATTGTTAAACTACATCATTATCATAAAATTATATATACTATGGGTCTTAATTGCGTGAATAATTTAAGATAAAATACCTTGTTTATTGCCCGACGTTTCGATCGTATTGCAACGGCCGTGGTCACGGGTAGAAACCGTACCACAGTCTACCCGTGACCACGACCGTATTTTACCTTAAATTATTCACGCGTTTAAGACCCGTAGTATATATATTTTCATAATAGGTACAGATCGCGAAAGTTTATCAACATTTAACATCAATATTATTTCAGAACAATCTCAATTACGCCATGTGCATAGAGAGAGGTGCAGAAACTTGCAGTATCACGTACACCAACGCAGGCGATATGCAGATACCCAATTACGATACATGTAAGTTTACAACAGCTGGCTTGCATACATTAGATATTACATTTCATCATTATAAGACCTATGCACTTTAAACGGATTTTATGAATTAAACCTACCTACACACATGCAATAGAATAATCTTATAGGTAAGTGGTATTATACCTACTCGTACATGGTCCATAAATACGATCTTTATTCCGTCCACAAGCAAAATGTCCGCCGCGCATGCGCGTTGATGCATTTTTAAGCGCATTTCTCCATTTACCATTATGACAAGATTTTGACAGTTCACACAGGCTTGACATGGAAACGGAAAACAAATCGTGAATAAGGATTTATACCTAATTGTATACTAGAGGTTTACAATGTATTGTACCTATTGCATAGGCATGTATAATTTCCATTAAAGGGCTTATAGCCATCAAACCACAGCTTTATAATAAGTTATGCTAGAACAACCATATTCGCCGTAATAAACTTATGCCATACACCTTTCGCTACTAAAACTTGTAATAATAATGATAATAATGCGATCGGCTATGGCACCCTGATAAGTGAAATACTAACAGCACACTATCCGCTGCTAAAATTTGACCACACCTTTCTGTTACACGTTGTATAACAATGATTTCCTTTTTCCCTTGGTCACGAGATAACTGGAGAACGACTACCGCTTTCATTATTTTTTTTGTTTTCTAATACACTGAAGGTTAGAACAAAAAAATAATGGGGCGGTACGAAGTTCGCCGGGACAGCTAGTATTTATATAAAGCTAGCTGTCCCGTAAATTTTCCCCGTTTTTGCAACATTTCTCATTGCTGCTCCGCTTCTATTGGTCGTACCGTAATGTTATATAGCCTTCCTTGATAAATGGGCTATCCAACAGTAAAATAATTTTTCAATTCGGAACCGTAGTTCCAGAGATTATCGCGTTCAAACAAACAAACAAACTTTTCAGCTTTATAATATTAGTATAGATGATGAATGATATTATGATATCTATGTTACCAGACGGATTACCTGTAATACCACCAGACCAAGCCGGAGTTGAAGTATTGAATTGCCCAAGTGATTGGTTGCTGATAGCAGCGACTAGACTTTGTGGTGACCGACTCAATGACGGCTCTGTGTTTCAAGATTTTAGTGTAAACGCGCCCGTCACAGGTATGTTAAACTATGTATTATAATTCAGTTCGATTAATGTACTGTCATCTCTTTTAGGAAATAATTTTGTTACTTTTCACTTGGTCTGCTGTTACTCGCAAACTTGTATAGCCTACTTAACTGTGATAGTTTCCTGTTAATTTCAATAAATGTACTACTTCCCGGATTTTTTTCACAAACTACTATTTCGCTGGCAGGGAGGACGGGGCATGTCTCTAACAAAACTTTGCACTCTAAGGCTAAATATTCACAAACGGATCCCTAAACCGAAAAGTGATATTTACAACCCCTATATTAAAAGATAATTATTTTAAAAGACCTTTCCAACAACACCCCACACTGACCCACCGGAGGTGAGACAAAAACACATCCTCACGTGTACAGCTTTTTCTGAGCTAACCTGGGAACAGCTAGACAGACCGAAACTATAAGAATACGGAATCGAATCACTTTGTTGTCTGTCCGTCCATCTGTCTGTTAAGCCCCTTTATCTCGGGAACGCGTGGAGTTATCGGGTTAAAACCATACACTCAGGTCTAGTCCCTTAAAGCTGTGATTAAATCAAACTTCTAAGTTAACGTAAAAAAAAGAAACGGTCGACATCTTAAAAACTGCGAGACTCAATTCCTGAACTATTTCTTTTTTCATGTTTTTTTTAGTTCATGGCAATACTTATTGTTTTAGTTGTTGGCAATCTAGCCAAACTTCAGCTAATGTTGGCCAGTGTTTTCAATTTCAATCATGTGTTTATTGCACTGTTTAAATACGTACATGTACCGACTCTCGTTAATTTAAACCTGCGATAATTCGAACAATTCTAAGTTATCACGTGTTCCCTAGAACATCTCTTTATATACCTATATTCAATTTTTGTTCTAAAATTTACAGGTAATGCTTCGGTTAAGTAATTAATCTTGCTTACCGATTTAGTTAGTAGAATCCCCGCAGAAGGAAGTATCCTACTGTGATCCACTAATGGATCTGTTTCCACTTTTTGTTCTACTCTAATCCATTACAGTAATGGATTATTTTCCACTTTTTTTTATTTCACTCTGATCCACTTCTGTAATGGATAAATTTTCACTTTTCTTATGGTTTACACTTTATTCAAATATTTTGGAGAATTCACTTGTTTCTATATCTGATGTTCATTTGTTTTTCCGATATCCATTTGTTTTTACCGATGTTCATTTGTTTTTACCATTATTTCATTTGTTTGAACTAAGAGGAGCATTTGCTATTAGATAAATAGTTTATTGGATGGTGAAAGTAGAATCAAATTCATCAATTGATCAAAGTGAAATAAAAAGTAGAAATAAATCCATTGATGGATTAGAGTGGAACAAAAAGTAGAAACAGATCCATTAGTGGATCTACTCAGTGGATCAAAGTGGAATACTTCTGCAGGAGAGGGAACACATCATGACACTACCGAAATCAATAATCCCGCGGGGTTTCGACTAACTAAATAGGCTTTCATTAAACATAGTATTTAACAGGTTTTCTTACTTTCAGATAATAGTGCTGGCCCAATCGTCGTATGGTTTAGATCGGACGAATCTTATGTGGGCAGTGGTTTTAAACTGTTATATCAGCAGAATTCGTGCACTCCATGAATGAAATACAGTATTCATTATACAAAAATATAGAAAGCAGGCCACACTGGCCACACCTATGGTAGAGCATTTTTGGTACAACGCCATCATCTTATTAAAATAATAAAATTGTAGGTATGGAGGTGGCAAAGCTGTTGTCTATGATTAAAAGCATTTATTAAAATTAAGTTATTGAAAATGTATGTTTATAATAAATAAAATTATTATTAAAAGCTGTTTCTTATATAATTGGGCATATTATAAATTTGTATTGCCATCTGGAACACATTTCTGTTTACTAGTTGAAGCCACCAGTACAAAGGATGTAGTGCAAATGGCGGTATGTGTGTTTCGATTGCGAAGAGTGTGAGTAGTGTGTCTACTGCTAATGTTATCACCAAGATTCTTTACATTGTTGACAAAAAATCGTTTATTTTGGTGCAAGACTGTATCTGAGGGTCAGTAAGATAAAAGCTGAGAAGAGGAGTTTCTGGTTTTTACAGTGTTCGTTACGGGATTGTGTTAAGCCTTATTGCTTGAGTGTCGAATTTCCGTTTTGCTGTTTTTAATAATTTTGTACAAAAGTTTCTGTTTCGTCTCTAAGTAGTGAGTATACTACTCACTACATAAAGACGAAACAGAAACTATGCATTGTGAGGTGCTTGTTTGGTTTTTTTGTGTAGCGCGTCACGATTACATATACATCGTAGAAAGCCTAGACTGGTCCAAGGTTTTATAGTTCTTTTAGTGACGGGTATTTAATGTAGTACATTCAGAGACAGCGGATTTTAAAACATTTAGTAGGGTCCGTGGCTCAGTTTGGCTACGTTATAAAAAAAAGTAGAGCAAATTTAAGATTGTCCATATTAATATCGAGTTCATTGTAATCTAACAATAAAGACATAAGTCTTTATTTTTTGAGGTGTTGTTCTTATTTGCTTGGGTTAGGGGGTTTAGACAAGGTACCTACATTCGTTCCGTGGCGAATTCGATAACGCCGTACTAATCAATCATAATCATAATATTATAATCATAATCATTTGCAAAAAAATAAAAAATTGTCTATGGTCTCCACCACAAATGTCAAATTCTATACTTTAATCCTATTCCATTCGCGATAACGCTATTCGAATATGACTTTGTCTAGACCCTGGTCTTTGGTTTCGTTAATGCTGGTAAGAATCCGTGAAAGGCTAAGCAATAGACAAGTAACGACAGAGTTTTGGGTTTTATTTTTAGTATTAATAGTGTTGTTATGTTGCTTTTATGTAGATGACATTTGTGTGTAGTGAAGTGTTAAATAAATTATATAAAAACTATGTTTTAAAATTAATTCGGCAGCTTATGGTGATAATTAAAACCATAAGATATTACTAGTCACAAGGCAGTCAATTGTTTCAGTTGCTATTTGGATTTTCCAACGATGCTCTGGCTGCCTTGATCTTTATTCCTCAGTATTCGCCCATTGGAGGTCCAGCAGTAGCGATAGTCTTTAGCTTTGGTAAAATTACGTGTCAAACAGAAAAGGCGTTTTAAGTAGGTTGTAAGTTGCTCCGCAGTGTACCTATGTAAGCGTTTTTGGTTCATCCATACCCAAGTGTGTTGATTCCAGTTTGTTGTTACGGTGTTGTTTGTTGTGCTTCTTTACCGCCGACAAAAAAATGCTTTTAGTAAGGGTGTTTGTGAATTTAACCGTAATCGTGGAGATCGGCTGTTCTTTCTTTGATTGTTGTCGGGATACGTCACGTATATCTGAGGCTTAGATATTTAGGACGAGATGTTTTCATAATTGCATAAACGTTTTGTAAAGCGAATTCTTAGTTTCATTCAACTTTTTCGAAGCTCTATACAAGTTTTACTATTGCAGCGTTTCAAAAAATCTATCTTCTCTTCAAGTGAAGTCAACGAGCTGCTCTCCTGCTCTAAATTTTATATTTTTGATTCTAGTGAGGTCAATTGATCGGTTATAAATGACATCGATTTTTCAATTTCTGTTTTTTTTAACTTAATTTTTGAATTTGCATATTTTATTTCCATAATAAGGTTCTCTAATTTATCCAGACGTGAGTTGTGTGAACACTCTAATTCCCAAACATTTCCTTAATTTCGTTTTTAAAATCGATTAGGTTGTCTCAGAAATCATCACTTGAAAGACATCGTTGCAATTATTAATGTTGCTAGCAACATTAATAAGCTGGCCTCTTTTCCCCGCATGATTTTTGAATATCAGAATCAGAGCGATAATGTTTGCTTGCAGGATAACTTTGTATTAGGAGCGTAAATATGTCACAAAAAGACTTCAGTGTAAGTTAATTCGGTACCCTATACTTCGTGGCGAGAGCAGCAGGTTTAACCGTCATACCACCGCGATGGTTACAAGTTGATACGAAATTCGCGTTCTGCTATTGTGCGAGCAAATAGTGGTTGAGTTCGTTGACCGCTCAGTAGCTTCAAGGTCACACTGCCACTATACGTTACCCCAGCGTTGGTTCCAACGCCACTCGTCCAACTAGTCGATCTGCAAAACCGCATTGGCGCCAACGTTGGATCGAGCGTTATTCTAGATCCACATGTTGGATGTGTCATGTGCGTAATGTCAGTGACTTTCACTTTTTAAAATGTTAACGGAGTACTTAATACAGTTTTTTGATAATATATACTTGTTTACACTCACTTTATAGTTTCTTGATTGATTGTTTGTTGTAACAACGTATGATGACTAGATATAACACAGAATTCGCACACAAAACATTTAATGTACTGGTCAAATGATTTTTTAAATCCGGATAGTACAAAATACGTGCGATCGCTAGCGCAGCTGAACGGGGGAGAAAAAAAGAAAAAAAGAAAACAAAATATAGTGTTTAAAAACATATAATCTCATATTCCTTTAGCTGGTTCCCTTGTTCTATTTATTACGTTAATTTCGTTGTGCTAGAACTCATCTTGGAGGCCTGCTCGAGCGTGTCAGGTAGTTTAGTGCCGAGAGTCTCCGGAGTCAGGAAGATTACTGCACCAGAAACGAGCGCGAAACCGGCGTATAACACGAATGGTAATGCTTCAAACCATTGCTTGCCCTGAAATACAACATTGAATAAACCTTAAAGAACCAAATATTTCATCTTGATATGGCAATTTTTGAGTCATTAATAACAAACTTACAATGGCTGGTGTAAGTGGCGCAAGCGTAGTGCCGATAGTGCCTATCATGGACGTATAGGCGAATAAAGTATTGCGGTACCGAGTGGGGTACAATTCAGCCGTATATATATACGAAGACGTAAGCACCATGGAGATGGAGAACTTTCCAATCAGGTATACTGTCAGCAACGCTGCATACAAATCTAAATAACATCAAGAATGTAAGTATAATTTTTAAAGGTAGTCTCCTATCTATCAAGTCTGAATTGAATGCTTACCTTGTGGTATAAAAATGTATGCGATTTGACATATACCACACACCCAAAAGGCACCAATCAATACTGGTTTTCGACCGACTTTGCCTATTAGAAAAACGGCGATCCAAAAACCCGGGATTTCTATTGCCGACACGGTTGCAAATTTTATGTATTTATTGCCCGGCAGATTAACAGAGTTTATGGACAATCCATAGTAAATGAACTTGGATCCTAGCCACCAGAACGGGGCAACGATGCATCGAAGTAAAACTGCCTTGTTTTGAAAAATTTGCACTATGAGCCAGGGCTCCTGCGATTTACTTTCCTCTTCTACATTTTTAAGATTTGCCTCTTCCACAGCAGAGTCACGTAATGCTTGTATTGACTTATCAGAAAGTTGCTTGCCGTTAGTTTTTGCTACATACTGTATAACGTCCGCAGCTTCACTAAAACGACCTTTACTCATGTACCAACGCACAGACTCAGTTTGCAGCCAAAAGTATAAAATAGTGAACATCTGTGGGATATAAAGCGCTAAAGTGAGGTTCCTCCAGTTTGGCACGAGCCAGGCGATCAGCCCCAATGTTACAAATCCTACTGACGCAGAAGTGTTCATGAGTGCACCGGCTGCGACGCGGTACTTGGGTCCCGTTACTTCCATAACTGTTGAATACAATTTCAATTAAGTTACCTGCACAATAAATAAATATATATAAGCATTTCTTATAGTAAAGGTTGCTGTCAAGCCTTTGCTATATCTAATGTTACAATAATTCGATCTTCATATTTGAAACTTTCTAATCATAACAAACACTTTTACTTACGCATAATGTAGGAGCTGGCAAAGCTGCCACCGCCGAGAAAAGTTTCCATAGCTTGAGACATTACGAAGCCGACATAAGTGTTAGTCCAATATCTGATGATGCCGATCCAACCTGTATTGAATGCGGCCAAGGCAACAGCAACGCGGCGGCCCCACCGGTCCGATATATAGCCAATGATTGGCAGCCCAAAAATGTATCCAAGGTTTGTGATGGTGCCAATCAGCGACCGACGCCATTCATCACAAGCTAAACCAAACTAAAACATAAAGCAACGGCCGTGAGCGTGTGGAATACGCGCCAAAGATATAACTTTCAAACAGTTATTATTCAACTCACGTCATATACGACTGAGTCCGTATTTTCGTAGACATATTCTTCGCAAGGCTGCAGTGTGTTGCTGTCAAAGAGAGTACTGGGGCAGGTGTTGTTATCAACTTGCCGCGTTAAAGCAGACGCATTGCCATACCGTTGACAGTGATCATACGAGTCCGAGCCAGTGACTGGAATAGCGTTTGATAACCAATATGGGGCCCACTCTGTCTGAGGCCCATCGCACTCCGGAATCAAACATCTAGAATTAAATACATCAAAGTAAAATCCCGGACATTACACCAATAATCTTTTTTAGGGAGTTTTCATACATTTAAATCTCAGAGTCCTGAACACGATCCGTTTGTTTATCCATACAAATTCATTTGTAAATACATTTTATAGGTGTGGCTTGTATTACTTTTGATATAGAAATTAGAGCACCTGGTAAGTAGATTATCTTAGAGCTAAGTTATATATTTATCGCCAGTTTGCTATAGCTGGCTATGGAATAAGCAGGAAAAATACATTTAGGTAGGTACATTGTCATGCTTAATATATGAATAATATAGGTATTTATTATTACTTAAATACACAAATATATGGTTCTATAGCTACAATTCAGTCAAAATTATAAAAGTTATACCTACCTGGTACTGATACGAGCTGTGGTGAATATAAATCCATTAGTGCCCCATCCAGCAAATATTGCAACTATTACTGACAATAATAAAATTCTCAGCTGGAATTTGCCAAATTGTCCAATTTCCGTTGTGAGAAGAGTATCAAAGTGAATTATTGAAGTAGTTTCATCGTCCTTTTTTACTTGTGTTTCTGGAGATTCGTTCATTGTAAGGACAGACGGTCGTCAACCACTACATCTACCAATGTACTAAACGTCGAAGACGCAGAAAGTTACACATGTCATTATGTAATAAAGTGTTATATAAAAATATTATCATACGGTATATGTTTCGACAGTCATTTAGAATGGCACGGAGCAATCCAAAGAAGATCAGTGTCAAGATTATATGAAAGTTTATTTGCTCAACGCACGGGCAACTAAAGGGCGCGTGAGTTGAGATTTTGTTGAGATCAAATTACCTACTTTTTTATAAAATATATTATACCGAATTTAAATGTAGGTACATCAAATACAAGGTAAAACGTAAATATACATTTATTTCAAAATATTTTAAAATTGCTATTAAGACAATTCCCTAACAATAATTTACTTATTGAAAAAATCTTTAATCCCACATGTTAAATATTTTTTCAAAATTTAAACAAAATCACAAAACAATCATGTTTACATGTGCGATTTCATTATACCAGAGAGTACCTATATTATAGTCAGAAATTTACATTTAATTTGTAATGATACAATCCTTATTACCCATGCTTTAAAGAAGACATAAATTAAACGATCTAAGTTGTTAGTTTGGTAAAAAAAAAATACACCATAATATAGAATGGGATACCACCTGGCGAAATTTTCACCTTCAGCTAATTGTTTATAACACCAGCTCCACAACGGTTCTAACGTTTGGGCCATCAACGTTGGGGCCAACGTATGTATTAACAAGTATAACATTTGACTATTATATCATTTAGATAGTGTCCCTTTGCACCTATAAGATGGACTGGAGCAATTTACACTCGAGACACATAATAGCAATATTTTGACAGTGCTTGACACTCTCGCACCGATTAAAATCAGCGTCATTAAATAACCCTCTTATGTTTGAATAACGGACAACATAAAACTGATGATGAAGTTGCGAGACGACGCCATTGCTAAATACGGTAGCTTGTATGAGTCCAAAAATATTACCTACTATATTCAAATCAAATCACCGGTTGTTACGTCCTTGCACCGGGAAAAAACTGCTCACTTCAAGCACATCTATACCAATATTATAAAGCTGAAGAGTTTGTTTGTTTGAACGCGGTAATCTCAGGAACTATTGATCCGAATTGAAAAATTCTTTCACTGTTGAATATCCTATTTATCGAGGAAGGCTATAGGTCACATAACATCACGCTACGACCAATAGGAGCGGAGCAGCAATGAGAAATGTTGCAAGACGGGGAAAATTTACGCATACGAAGTTGCGCGGGACAGCTAGTCAATAATAAAATAAATGAGCCAAAACTTTTATGGCGCTACTTAAGGAGCTTCTGTGTATCTAATGAAACATAAAAAAATACCCCTTCATTTCACAGACCCAACACAAATAAATAAACATTTTCTTGACATATCCGGTAGCGAAACCTCGCAGAGGTACCTATGTTTTATGTTTATCAAAACTCAAGTTTTGCAATATTTTTGATCAGACAAATTTTGGCAGTTTCATTGTCACATCTGACCCTAATTGTAAAGGATCAGACCTTTACAATTAGGGTCAGATGTGAGAATGAAACTGCCAAAATTTAAAGTCTCACACAACCTTCGTTACCACAGTAAGAACTTTTTTTAACGACATGATTTATAGTTTTTCGCAAAATACATCATTTTTTACATATAATTCGCCAAACAGCCAAGTTTGTTGGGGATCACAAAGCACTTGTTATTATTATGAAAAAGTACTCGATCCGTACGATCTACACAACGGTGGCTAAAGTGGGCAACTTGGTGGGCACTCCGAAGGATATTATACCTCTGCAGACGCCAGGTGTCTACAAAATTGATTGCAGCTGCGGTAGTTCGTACATTGGCCAAACGAAGCGAACTATAGCAGAAAGGCTAAAAGAACACACCGCAGCAGTGCAAAACCGGCAAGCGAACAAATCGGCAATTGCAGAACACATACTGCAATCGAACACCAATCACTGGATTGAGTTTCATCGTCCACAAACCCTCTCCACAGACCGCCATTTTTATTCACGAATTGTGCGTAAAGCGATTGAAATCAAAAACCATAAAACTTTCAATCGGGAAGAGGGCTTCAAACTATCCGTGACGTGGAATCCAGTGATTCGTAAAACACAACCTCGTATTGTTTCGCAGTCGGTTAACATGGACAAAATCAGTGTAGTGTGCAGTGACCCTAACTTTTCGAGAAGTAAAAAAGTGAGGGTGGATGAAGATTCATCGGCCTGACGGAGTCTTAACATCGCTGCGACAGTCCGCTTGTGACCACGGCCGGTGCAACCTGGTCGAAACGTCAAGCAATTTTAAGGTAAACAATGCGCGTTAATTCCCGTATAATAAATAGTTATAATCATTCAACGCGAAAGTTTAAATGTTAGTCTTGGTATCATGTAGATAACCTAAAATAACTATTTTATTAACTTATCTTTACGATTTTAACTTTCTCTTGAATTCTTGAACATGGTTACATTGTTTGTCAAGATTAATACTGTTGTTATATAGTTTAGGTATTATACAGCTCTTTGTTTAACTTACAATAATTACATGCTACTGGTTCAAACAAACTGTTTACACATACTCTGTCTTAAGTTTTTATGATAGTTATATTCTATTATTTTTTAATTCTGCTCCACTGCTAATAGATAATCTAACTTCTTATACACTCGCAAAATGAAACATACTTTAAATAGTTGTTTAAAATTTTCATTAGTCTAATTTAGTTTTAAAAACCTTATTTGCAAGTCTATCACTTCACTAAGATAAGTGGGGAATGTACGACCTTATTGAACTAAATCCATAACTTAGGTATAACTGCTTCTACAAACAAACATTGTGAATATGCATTTTCCAACTGAAGTTACAATCTATAGTCAAACCTTCTAGGTACTTATATTTTGCAACAAATTCTATATTCTGGCAGTTATTACTAGATTGTTTAGAATGGTGCAGGCACTCTTAAGGATGACCATATTATTCTTCTATTATATTGTTTTTTCATGTTAAGAGTTTTTAGTATTCAAAATGACCCATTATGATGAGACCATTTCAGTACATTTTCAAAGTCTTCTTGGATAGCTCTTTGGACATTGCGTATTTTTCTGTCTGCATACAGCTTGCATGCGTGTTATCCGAATACATGTATGTGAAGCAGTTTTTAATGACATTGCACATGCTATTTACATGCATGATGTAATTGTTTTCATGACAATCTAATCCTCTTATTCAATCTATGTTTTTCCTTGCGTAAGATAAAACTAAATAGATGTAAAAAAAAGAAAACTTTGTGGATTCCGAAAGGGATTTTTATCCCTTTTTCATGCAACAGTAAAAGAAAACTTAGATTTGTATATTTTCTAAAGAAAAATAATAATACAAAGAACAAATATCGGAATTATACTAGAATCTTGAAGAAATGTATAATGCAAAATATATTAACAATACAAAGAATATATGTCGTGCAACTTGGAATAAAATAAAATAACACGACAATAAATATCATTTAAAATAGGAGGAATATCTCAACTATTTTAAATGACAAAAACTAATCTTTGACAAATCTCTTATATTCAATATCTTTAATAATTATTTAATCAGCCTTACAAATACATGTAACCAGCCAAGAATCACATTTGCAGTAAATACAAATAGGATAGAATCCATACCGTCTACCATATTTTTAGCACCAACTGCAGTTGATGACGTCTTCAAAACAATTAATAGTCTCAAAAATACACCATCAGTAGGATATGATGACTTTCCTACTTATATCTTGAAACGCAGTGCAATGGCTATTTCACCGATATTATGTCACCTGATTAATGTGTCTCTTACTGAAGGCATATTTGCAGATAGGCTAAAAATATCCATAGTTAAACCTGTGTACAAGAAAGGAGACAAAAACAGATGAGTAACTATAGACCTATAACGCTTATACCAGTACTTGGAAAGGTTTTTGAAAGGATCATGCACGTCAGGATTACTACCTTTCTGAACAAATTTAAAGTAATAAAAGACAAACAACACGGTTTCCAAAAAGGAAAGTTAACAACTTTCGCTGCCTTTAATTTAATGAAGAAAATTTATGAAAGTGTCGATGAAAAAGTATCTACGGTAGGGGTGTTTTTCGAGATGAGCAAAGCCTTCGATTTTGTGGCTTATGATATTTTGATAGAAAAATGCAAAATATATGGCATTCGTGGAGTAGCAGAAGACTGGCTGCACAGCTATCTTGAAAATAGACAACAATGCGTACAAATAAATGATGTAAATAGTAAAAAAGAACAAATATAACATAAATCGTCACTAGTTTACAATAAAGTATGTGTTCCTCAAGGTAGTATTTTAGGGCCACTACTTTTTATTATGTACGTTAACGACCTGCTAAATAATATAAATTACCCCTGTAGTTTGTTTGCAGATGACATCTCAGTAATTATAACGCAAGAAAAAACACTAAATTTTAATTAAAAGATCAACGACACTGTAGCGAAAGTAATTAAATGGATGGAAAATAATAATTTTAAGCCAAATATTGAAAAACCGAGATACATGCAATTCTATAATAAATTTAAACCTATAGATAATTTGAAATTGACTTATAATAATACAACATTGAGCACATGAGGTTACTTTCTTAGGACTGAATATTGATCATCAGTGTTCCTGGGATAATCACATTGATAAGGTCTGTGCTAAAATAAATAAATTTACTTATGCTCTATGGCGCCTTGCGAGACTATGTAATTTCAAGACGGCTTTGTTGGCATATCATGGATATGTTGCTTCAAATATAAGGTATTGTCTGCCTCTATGGGGTAATGCTGTTAATATAAATAAAGTGTTCATCTCACAGAAACAATGCATCTAAGCTCTGTATAATGTAAAAGTCACAACATCATGTAAGCCTTTCTTCCGCCAACTCAAGCTATTAACTGTACCATCAATGTATATATTCGAATGCTGCCTTTTTGTCAAAAAACATTTACACCTGTATGAAACATATAGAGATAACTATAACTTTAATACCAGATATCCAGATAGACTACTTTTGCCAAGTATGAAAACGCACTATTACAGTTCAGGCCATAAGAATTTTAATAAAATACCTAAAACTATAAGGATTCAACAAATGACAATATTCAAAAATAGATTATATTTATGGCTTGCGGATGAATGTTTTTATTCGGTAAAGGATTTTTTAAGTAAACGGATATAATATGTATGCATGTAGTTATGATACTCTATTAATGATACATTTTAATTTAATATTATTATATTTGTGCTGATTATTTTGACATTTTGCCCTTTTATTTAAAAAACAATAATTATTAACAATTTATTTAAAAATTATTAGATATAAGATAAAAAAAATAATATAATAAAATTTGCATGCCTTACCAAGGCGAAATATGTATGTACCTAAATCAAATGTTCAACATCTTGTGAACCATATTTCGTGCAAATAAATTTCATTTCATTTCCAACAAGACCATACCAGTGTTCTGGCTCAGAAGTCAGTAGGTTCTCCATACACAACATCTGCCTCTTCCCCAGTTACTCCATTATTATTAGTACGTAGTGTCTATTTTTGAGGTAACTACACAGCCATTGATGCACTGGACCACGAACATCACATTCATGCATCATCTCCAGTAGCTGCTCGTGATTTAACGTGAAGCTGTTGAAGCTACATCATACTTTTTTCATTTAGGTATTTATTTACCGTATTTGTAAACTTTACTAGCCGAGATGTGCTATTAATGAATGACTTTCCAAAAATGTACTAATCCGTTTTACTATTGATTTTTCAACAATTTCATATATTGCTGATAGTATGGCAATAGGGCGGTACTTAAAATAATCTAGATGATTATCTTGTTAATATACAGACCACATAATAGCCTTTTTAAGAATGACTGGGTAGGTTCCATGGGATACGCACATATCCACGATTTTAGCCAATATCGTACTTATTTTCTCGTTTACATACTTTATATCATGTAGGTACTCTAATTTCGCCTGGAGATTTTCTAACACTTAGTGTGCATATAATTTTCATGATTTCTTTAGCAGTTACTTTTTGATAATAAAGCGAAACATTGCTCACCTTGACATTGTCATTTCTATTTAGAAACTTTATATTGCAACGGTGTTTAATTTTATCTATTTCTCTCGTAAATGATAAGGCAAAGTTTGTGCATATGTTCTTCACAGAGTTAGTTTTACCAAGGTGTTTCATAACAATAGTATTTAAGTCGGCTTCAGAATTAACCAACCAGTCATTTAAATTTGCCGACATTTATCTAAAATCTCTTTCACCATTTGTTTGTGCTTGTTCATTGCTGTGTATCTAAGCTTATTGGTCGTATTTCTATGCCAAGTATAGTCTAACCCGTAGTTTTTATTTTAACAATTACATTTTCATGTCTTAAGTAACATATCCTTAAGTTAATTATCAACTGAAGGTTATTCATTCATTATTTATCTAAGTTTTGTTTTTTTTTACGGCTTACACTTACTGAAGTTTTAGAGGAATGAAATATGCTCCCAAACTTAACTAATGCGATCGTACAATAACAGGGGACGTTGTTGTTTACTAATCAATTGTTCAACGTACATACCCGCACTGGCACTGCAAACCTAATTATTATCTAAATTAACACCAACTGAGTAATGATTGGATAATTTGCACAGAAACATTTGCGCCGACGCACAAATACGTAGCCATAAATGATGAATGCTTGACGACACAAGCCGGCCGGCGACTTATTCTTCGCGCGTCGCACAGTAGGCTGGGGCTTAGAGAAGGTACATTTGCTCGGTATTCAATTCACTAACGCTTACAAGGTGATTTCAAACGATCGTTCGCAAAACAAAAAATAATTAAATATTATGAAGTTGGTGCCTAAAACATGAAACTACATTTCCTGGCACCAACTTTAAAATGTCTAATTATTTTTTATTTTTTTGTGGTTGTACCTATATTATTTTTGTTTTTTAGTTACGTCACACTTATTTTGGAAGTCGGTTTTTATTTTTTTGTAACACAGTTTTTATTTATCACTTTTTAGTGTATTGGTTTGTACTTAGTTGTTGTTACAATAGCATAATCCAAACTGCTCATTTCTTTTTACAAAATCTTGCGTTTTGGTATACAAGGCCGTTGATTTTTGAGGAGTTCACCTGATACTAGACCATCAGTTCCATTACATGATTTGACGGAGGCGAAGAATCGCGGCGTATCGAACACGGTACTCAGATCGCAACCTTCAATTTGTATTATGAATAGTTCCGCTGGTCATCTGTGGTCTTCATCATCAGTTCACTCAATTATGTTTTTTATTAGTAAATGCACGAATTACAACAAAATATACCCAAATCACTATAGGTGTGCCTTTAATATTTGAAGAGCCCCCTTGATTCCTCCAATATCTCATCATTAGATCTATACTTTAATGACAATCTGGAAGTATACCTTTCAAACACAAAAATATTTTTTCAAATCGGTCCGGCCGTCTACGAGTAAACGGATAACAAACATAAAAAAAATACGCGTCGAATACGCCAACTAGTTGGCGATACTATGACAGGAGGTCCTGCGCGCTGTCTAAATATAGTTTCTGCACAGTTCCACTAATTGTTTTTCAGTGTTTAATTTAAAAACCTACAAATACGATTTTTATACATATTAGTTATATTTCGGGACTTAATCGCGTGAATTATTTAAAGGTACGAACCTTTTATTTACCCGACGTTTCGATCGAATTGCACCGATCGTGGTCACGGGTCGACTTGAATTTATTATTATATTATATTGATATTGAAATATTGTACTGTACATTCGTTAGAAGCCATCTTGAATATGCTTCTCACATTTGGAACCCGATGTACAATATTTACATAGATCGTATAGAAGCTATACAAAGACGGTTTATCAAGTATGTTTGCTACCATCAAAAGATACCTTACCATTCCGCGAACTACTTGGAAAAAACTTCATCTTTTACCTCTTGCTAAACGCCGCGAAATAGCATTTGCGTACATAACTGAATAATTATTACAAAGAACAAACGTAAAGTAAACAACATGACAAAAACTCCTACACTGATAATGTAAAATTAATGAAATGAGTAGTTGTTTTAAAAGTGTGTAAAAGTCAAATTACTTAAAATAATGTCTGTGACACGCCTATTAGATACGCTTTATACAATAGTATTACAATTTGAAATGAAATATGGTACATTGCTACAGGTACTTCGTCTTCAGGCCTCTCATCAGACAAGGTAAAAATAGATAGTTTATATTTCGTTGTAATGTAAATAGGTACGAGGTGTGTAAAGAGGTATATTTTAGGACTATGTAAGTTATAAGCGGTGGATAATCTCTTAATCTGTAATTAATAGACTGACTGTTATTTCCACTAATCGGATGGTACAGTTGTCATATTCACTTCAAGTGAATTGCACATTTCGGTATTTATTTTAACAGTCGTATGATCGTTCAAACCATCTGTGACACCACTTGGACCAAAGCATGTTGTATATTTTACGTATATACTTTTTTCATGTACCGGCGCTGTCATGTCTCGTCACAACTTTTGACAGGCATTCGACAAAATGGTTTGCAATTATCCCTCAAAGATCAAATCAGTGATAGGCAAACGATGAAACTGCCTGGTCCAACGTATGTTTAATCCTGGAAACTACATTCAGCACTCTCAGTTAGAGCCCGAGAGTTTTAATATCAAGGTTCAGTCATCATACCATTTGTCCTGGTGCAGAGTGTTTGACCTGTAACCGTTTTGCTACTTTTCATATTCTACATAATTGAATCATCTCGGGCTCATCGTTCGTGTAAGTAAATGGATCGAACTCACGACACTGACGTCTTGAAACAGATAAAAATGTCACTTCTAACATACGTGATATGATGTTTTGTGTTACTGGTTAATGCGGCGTTGCCTATTCATGAAATTTATCGCGTAAGGCCACTCTCGAGAACCCCTGCAATTGCCCGAGTTGGCATAGGCATCGCTTGAGAGAAAACATTTTTATGGAGCATTTTTGTTTTTTTTTTTTTTATCATATTTAATAGGTTTTATTAAGAGTAGCTTGTACACATCATACGTTTTAGTGGTTTTTTGTTGAGGTTTTTTGGTTGACACAATGAAACACTTTTTACTATCAACCATGTAGAATATAACCTCAAGTATTGGTTTCGTCATGCATTTATTTCAAGTCACAAAAAATACGAAAATGCATGGAAACTGTAGTTTAACATTTTTTGGGACTAGAAAATCATTCATAAAATGTATATTTGTTATATTTTTTTTAGATAGCGCATACTAAAACTCTAGAAAGCAAGTAAGGCAATCATTCGGGGGACTATAAAGTCCCCCGAATGTTTGCTTTATCTATTATACGCATAAGTATAAACTTATGCGTATAATAGAACGATAACGATACGTACGATTTTTAGAACTTAAAAAAAATTTAACCCACTTGACATATTTTCACATTTTTATTTTTAACGGGATCTCTGTAACGAAACAATATTATAGGATTTATTTAACGGTTTAGATGGTCTTGTGTCAGTTGTCTGATACAACTCATACAAGACCATCTAAACCCAAACTAGAGAGAGTCTCTACTATAACATCAAGACAAACAACACAACATACTTATGTAATTTTAAATAAATACATTAATATCTGTAAATATGAAACAAAGTCGCGATAGTTACACCATTTTTAAAATTAATAACGGGTGGATCAATTATCAAGATCTTTGAGTACACAGAATAAACAACCGTGATCATCACACTTATTTATGCTTGAATAGAATCGAACCCACGACATCTAGCTTAGCCGTTAGTAAACAAATTAGCAGACGTTTTAAGAGCATTTTTAAGTAGCGAATGATTGGTAGTTTTCTATTCTGTTTTTAAAATGAAATTAAAAACAAAGACAAAACTTTCGCCAGTTAAAATGCTCATAATACGCCTGCTAATTTATTTATTTTTGAATTAATTTTATGTAGTAGCACACTAGTGCATACTGTGTACTTTTCCTATATTCAATCTCCAATGGGAATCGTCTCTGTACTACAGGTACAGATACATAGAAGTTAATTAAATAACCTAGCTAGGAATACAACACCTCGCCCAACATGTTAATGTAGTCTTTGTACACCCTCCCCCTTATTTATAATAAACAAATAAATTATCAGACGTTTCATGAGCATTTAAACTATCGAGCTACTATTTAATTTTAAAAATGGAATTAATTAAAATGCTCTTAAAACGTCTGCTAATTTATTTGTTTAATATGACTAAGAGTTAAACTGTAAGGGGTTAAACTGTAATTATGATTGTAATAAAATAATATTGTACTACAATGTAATACAAATATTACATTGTAGTACAATTTGATTAACAATAATAATTATTTGACACCAACCTTTAGCTGGACCAACACCCAACAAGCTATGCGATGTACCACATTATCTTCACACTACTTTATTTCAAAATTGTAAGCTCAGTAATTTCAAAGATAAGATATTCATGAACTTTTTAAATAACTTTAAGACATTTGTATATAAAATTTGTCATAATAATTTTGATTGTAATGAATTAATGAACCAAATTCATATCGGATACCTAGTAACTCTATAAGAATTTGCAACACATATAATCAAAACCTATTTGCTCCGAAGATGAGCAGAACGAATGCTGGAAAGCGAGCTCCATTGACTTCGATATATTTCACTTATCACCTTCAAAATTTAAACAAGTTATTTTGCAAAATGTTTAATCTTAACTCCACTGTCATCTTACTCTCACTTACCTTTATATTTTCGTAACAGTTCACTATGCTATGAATATTTCTTTGTAGTTATTACTTTGTGGTTAACGGTGCTGGTTGCGTGATTAGTCAAATAAGATAATTAGAAATAAAGAAATTGTTAACTATTATTACGCAATGGTTTGTTACCCCGAATAAAATAAAATAAAATGAAACATATATATTTGAGATCTTACACCAAACACTTTCATTTGTTTTCATGTTATGCCATACCGTTTTCAAAGATTTTATCGATTTCTTCATTTGCCCCATAAATTAACCCCATGTTCAAAATTCAGACTTCTTATTATTTTTCCTGCAATCCATAATTCTATCTTTTGTATTTTCATCAAAATATTACCTTCGGAGTTAAGGCGGGGGGGGGGGGGGTGGTCTGTTTTCATGGATTTTTCTATAATTCTAATAAAAACAAAATTTTACATGTTCACAACAAGTCCTTTCATTTGATATGTTACACGATAAAGTTAGTGTATTAAATTACGGTTAGTTTAAAAAAAATCTAGTTTGCCCCCAAAAAGTGGCTCTCAAATTCTTTTAAAAATCTTTTATTTAGGTTATGCGTACGTGTTTGGGTCACATAAGTGTACTAAATTTGAACTTAATCGGTCCAGTAGATTCGGCGCAAATTGGCTGTGACAGAAGGACAGACAAAAACACGAGTCCTATAGGGTTCCGTTTTTTCCTTTTGAGGTACGGAACTCTAAAAATATATGTACTTACTTTCTTTGTTAGGCCGGAAACTTTTTGAACTTCCCACGTAGGTATCTCATATTCCTTTAACTGGTTCACTTGTTCTATTTATTTTTAAAGTTCTTGAACTCATCTTGGAGGCTTGCTCAAGGGTGTCGGGAAGTTTGGTGCCGAGAGTCTCCGGAGTCAGGAAGATTACCGCACCAGAAACAATCGCAAAGCCGGCAAATAACATGAATGGTAATGCTTCGAACCATTGCCTGCCCTGAAATACACATTATTTAGCCAACAACCTTAAATAATCAAATACTTTACCGGGATATGGTAATAAACATAACATAACAACTTACAATGGCTGGAGTAAGTGGCGCAAGCGTAGTTCCGATAGTGCCTATCATGGACGTATAGGCGAATAAAGTATTGCGGTACCGAGTGGGGTACAATTCAGCCGTATAAATATACGAAGACGTAAGCACCATGGAGATGGAGAACTTTCCAATCAGGTATACTGTCAGCAACGCTGCATAAAAATCTAAATAACATGAAGAATGTAAGTATAATTTTTAAAGGTTGTCTCCCATCTGTCAAGTTAAAATTTTATGCTTACCTTGTGGTATAAATATGTATGCGATTTGACATATGCCACACACCCAAAAGGCACCAATCAATACTGGTTTTCGACCGACTTTCCCTATTAGAAAAACGGCGATCCAAAAACCCGGGATCTCTATTGCCGACACGGTTGCAAATTTTATGTATTTATTGCCCGGCAGATTAACAGAGTTTATTGACAATCCATAGTAAATGAATTTGGATCCAAGCCACCAGAACGGGGCTACGATGCAACGAAGTAAAACTGGCTTGTGTTGAAAAATTTGCACTATGAGCCAGGGCTCCTGAGATTTACTTTCCTTTTCCAAAGTAGAGTCACATAATGGTTGGATTGACTTCCAAGAAAGTTGCTTGTCGTTAGTTTTTGCTATATACTGTATGACAGCCACAGCTTCACTAAAACGACCTTTACTGATGTACCAACGCGCAGATTCTGTTTGTAGCCAAAAGTATAAAATAGTGAACATCTGCGGGATATAAAGCGCTAAAGTGAGGTTTCTCCAGTTTGGCACGAGCCAGGCGATCAGCCCCAATGTTACAAATCCTACTGACGCAGCAGTGTTCATGATTGCACCGGCTGCGACGCGGTACTTGGGTCCCGTTACTTCCATAACTGTTGAATACAATTTACATTAAGTCACCTGCACAATAATTGAATATATACCTATATTTCTTATAATTAAGGTTGCTGCTGTCAAGCTGTTGCTGTTATCAATAAAACGAATTATGCGATTAACTAATGTTTACAATATTTCGATCTTCCTAATATTTGAAACTTTCTAATCATAACAAACACTTTTACTTACGCATAATGTAGGAGCTGGCAAAGCTGCCACCGCCGAGAAAAGTTTCCATAGCTTGAGACATTACGAAGCCGGCATAAGTGTTAGTCCAATATCTGATGATGCCGATCCAACCTGTATTGAATGCGGCCAAGGCAACAGCAACGCGGCGGCCCCAACGGTCCGATATATAGCCTATGATTGGCAGCCCAAAAATGTATCCAAAGTTTGTGATGGTGCCAATGAGCGACCGACGCCATTCATCACAGGCTAATCCAAACTGAAATATAAAACAACGGTTGAGAGTACGTAGAATATACGTCAAAGTATAACTATAATAAAGATATTATCAAACTCACATCGTATACGACTGAGTCCGTATTTTCATAGACATATTCTTCGCAAGGCTGCAGAGAGTTTATGTTAAAGAGAGTACCGGGGCAGGTGTTGTTTTCAACTTGCCGCGTTAAGGCAGATGCATTGCCATACCGTTGACAGTGATCATACGAGTCTGAGTCAGTGACTGGAACAGCGTTTGATAACCAATATGGCGCCCACTCTGTCTGAGGCCCATCACACTCCGGAATTAAACATCTAGAATTGAATACAACAAAGTATAATCCCGGACAATACACCAATTAAAAGTAAATAATTCAGATTAAAATGATTTTGCCTATATAAATGACCTAATCCTTGCCTCTATAAAATAAATGATATTCTTTTCAGGCGCGGATCCAGATGCCGAGTGGTACCGGCCTAAGAATAGTACCACCCCATCTCTTTCCGGGAGTGTCGTCAAGGCGACTAAGGGATTTCCCACCGGAGGACAGGCAGCAGCGTCCTCTGTGTATTTAAAAGTCTTCTTTCCGCTCGCTACGCATGGTGATTATGGCAATCACCCTCAGGACCTACAATAAGTAATTACTAATTGGAAGACCCGTGACCAGCAGTGGGATATCTTAGGGGTTGAGATGATGACGATGATGACGATGGCGGGGCAATTGTCTGTCAAAATACGCCAGTACCGTGTCAAAATTTCTTAAAAAAAAGGTATTTCAGTCGAGTCTGGGAGAGAGTGGGGGGGGGGGGGGCATTACCCTTGTTGCCCCTCCCTTGGATCCGAGCCTGATTCCTACTGCAAACAAGGATTGCAAGAGAAATTTTCAAACATTTAAATCTTAGACTCCTGGACACGATCCATTTGTTTATGCATACAAATTCATTTGTAAATAAATTTTATAGGTACATACGTCTCGTATAACTGTAATAGCTATAACACGAACTTTAGTGTTAAGGGATTATGATACAGAAATCTAGTTTCTGTAAAGTGTTATGTATATATTATGCTGTCAGTTTACTATGGAATAAGTAGAAAAAATACATTTACGGGGCACTGCTATGCTTAAGATAATATAAATAATATATTTATATTACGAATTAGAACAGCAAAAGCTTGCTACCAGAGCTCACAAATTAAAATCACAATAATTATTACTGTCTTAAAATATATAGTAAAACCATCACATCGGACATAGAAGTAGCCACTGCTTTTGAAAAATTCTTTACTGACATTCCAGTCTCTACTACAAAGTCATTGAATTCCTCACCTATTGCAGCTCAGCTGCTTGCAGCTATCTTGATTAAAAATGTAAATAAATGTGACATCACTTTTCAATTTGATTATGTTACACATATAGATGTCATAAAAGCTTTTAATTCTATTAATGTTAAGAAGACTACCGACTTCTGGAGTAACTCAGTTGTAATTACTAAGCCTATAATTTCTTTTATTGCGCAGGACTTGGCTTTTAAATTTAATAAGTGTATAGATTGTGGTGTATTTCCTGATTTAATCAAATACAGTAAAGTAATACCATTGTATAAATCAGGTAGTATGTCTGACTCCACTAATTTTAGACCCATATCAGCACTACCAACATTTAGTAAAACCTTTGAAAAAAAAAGATATGATCAGATGCAGAACTTCTTTTACAAAAATAAATTATTACACTTAAAACAATTTGGTTTTACTAGGTGTCGTTCTATAACCGATGCTGGTGTAGAGCTTATAAAATATATCTTTGACGCCTGGGAGGAATCGCAGGATGCTTGAGGCATCTTCTGTGATTTGTCTAAGGCATTTGACTGTGTTCTGCATGAAACATTAATCAGGAAATTGCAACATTATGGTACGAGTATTAAAAACACAGCTCTGAATCTTCTTACGTCCTATCTGAGTAACAGGATTCAGAAAGTTGATGTTAATGGTAAACGCTCCCCGGGATCTGTGGTCAAAATGGCAGTCCCACAGGGTTCTATTCTCGGGCCGTTATTGTTTTTAATTAACATTAACGACTTACCATATTTAGTAAATAATAATCATGAGATAGTCTTGTTTGCAAATGACACATCACTCTTATTTCGATTGAAACGCCAGCAAAAAGACATTGAAGATGTAAATATGGCTATCTCAAAAGTGGTTAACTGTTTGATGTTAACAATTTACTTTTAAACGAGGGCAAGACTAAATGTATTCGATTTTTAACACCCAACGTGAAACTAGTAAAAGCCACTATAAAAATAAAAGAAGATGACTTGAACCCTGTAGAGACCACAAAGTTTTTAGGAATATACTAGATTCTAAGCTTCAGTGGGACCTACATATAAGTGAATTGTCTAATAGACTCAGTTCGGCGGCGTACGCAGTCAGATAAATTCGTCAGCTAAAGACGTTGAAACAGCGCGATTAGATAATTTAGTTTTTTTCATAGTATAATGTCGTACGGTATTCTACTGTGGGGGAATGCTGCCGACATTCAAACCATTTTCGTTCTGCAGAGTCAGTATATCTATGAAAACCTTATATATGTTCACAAAAATATTGATAGTTTCTGTAAGAAATGTGATGTACATAATATTAACACGAGGAACAAACATAAACTTGTTGTACCAGCGCCAAGGTTACAAAAAGTAAACCAATAAAAAATGCCTAGCGATGTTCAAAAATTAAGTCGTAATTAATTTAAGTTTACCATTAAGAAAAAAATGTGTATGAAAAGTTACTACTCAATAATTGATTATATGGAAGACAAAAACGCTTGGGATTGAACTGCTTTCTCTTACAGGCTATTCAAATGTACTTTAAGATTATATATTTACTTTGAAAGAAGTGAAGTATTGTGTTTGCTGAATACGTTTATATATACCTATTTTAGAGTTACTAATAGTATTATTATTTAGTTATCCTTAATTTATAAACGATTAGGTACATTCACAAAACACACTGGTTAGTTCAGTAAAATTGAATTTTGTAAAGGAAAACTTGATGATTTTAAAAGAGTGCCCATGAGTTGGCAGCTTCTCCTCATGAGCTTGGAACTGCCGCCTAACCTTATTTAGATTTTTATTCAAAGCATCATAATTTTATAATTTTTTTAGTATGTATTAATTTAACGTTTTTAAATAACCATTAAACCGATTTTACAAAATAAAGATATTTGAGTTAGAGAGAGCGTTTATTATTTATAGTGCGTTAGCATAAAATACTTAAATAAACAAAAGTATGGTTCTATAGCTACAATTCAGTCAAAGTTATAAGATATACCTACCTGGTACTGATACGAGCTGTGGTGAATATAAATCCATTAGTGCCCCATCCAGCAAATATTGCAACTATTACTGACAATAATAAAATTCTCAGCTGGAATTTGCCAAATTGTCCAATTTCCGTTGTGAGAAGAGTATCAAAGTGAATGTTTGAAATAGGTTCAACGTCCTTTTTTACTTGTGTTTCTAGAGATTCTTTCATGGTATGGACAGACGGTCGTCAACCACTCACATATACAAATATACTAAACGAAAATCGAAGAACATCGAAGACGCAGAAACAAATATTATTTAAATTATAATATAGAATATCTTATGATAATATAGAATATATTATCATAAGATATATCAACTTTGATCAAATTACCATAATATGTTTCGATTGTCAATTAGAATGGCACGGAGTAATCTCAAAGAAGGTCATTGTCAAGATTATATGAAAATCATGTTTCTCAAAGCATGGGCAACTAAAGAGTGGAGATTTTATTGCAAATCGTAGATCAAAAACCTTTTTTAGAAGCAAATATTAAACGGATTTTAAAAATACATTGAACACAACATTCGTTACCTTGTGTAAAGTTAAAAAAATAAATATATTCCAAAATATTTTGAAATTGCTGCTAAGATAATCTTCTTACAATCATATAATCAATTTAATCTGTAATCTAATTTAATAGATCTGAGAGTGAGAATCTGAAATCCTATATTTTAAATATACTTTTCCTTTTTATAATTTAAATCAAAATCACAAAACACGTTTATATGTGCGATTTTATTGCACCAGAGTGTATTATTATAA